>CM060902.1:178437500-180937500 GCA_030737815.1 Allium fistulosum | reverse complement strand
CACTTATTGTAATTAATTATGGATATTTTGATTAATTCAAGTTAATTAATTTAAGAAAATCATTAGATAGATTGGTAATTAATGATTAGTAATTAATCAATCAGAATTGGATAATTAATTCATTTAACTGGAAAATTAATTGAATTAATTAGGATTAAACGATTAATTAATCCTGTTTATAAATCTATACTATATTATTATTAGTGAGTTGAATTTCAAGCTCACACAGGTCCCCTTGAAATTTGGCAACCGAACAGTCACCAAGTTTTTTTCCTTCTGCGATGTACGTATTTTTATCTTACCCCTTTTCTCCAGTTGAAACTTCCGTTCCTCCATCGCTAATCTCCTCCTTCCAATTTCCTCCACCTGAAATGATTCCCCTTACGCTTATCTTCTCTTCCCCTTTCCTCCATTAGGAATCGATAATTTCCCTTCAATTTCTATCTTAGCCGTTCCTTTACCATCGCTTTCTACCCCAGATCGTCCACAACTGTACAAACCCTAGCCTCAACGCCATAACCTTTTTCGCCTCTCCATTGGTTTCCGCTTTCGCCGTTCGTTGCTACCCATTGTTTTACGTCTACTTCCACTGTAACGGACCTCGACTTGAAATTTTCTTCATTAGTATACTTCAAACTCACTTGCTTGAAAATTACAGATATGAGAAATGTAGAACATCAAAACTTCCCATGCTCACAAATAGGCATGACGGCACAGATTTGATGATGGTTTGACATGCAGTAATGGGATTAAAGGTTGCATTATTTCAATTTTTTATTTAACAATTTATTTTTGAGGTTTGAACTATAGACTAGGATGAAACAATTTGATTATTTCTTGGATTGTTTCATAGACCAGTTTATTTCTCTGAAGGGATTAGATTGGTCCAAGCTACATGTACTGTAATTCCAGTAAGTTATTTATGCATATCTAATAGTTAACCAAGCCTTAGAAAGTTGTTCATTAACTCATGTAACACCTAACAGGTGGAGTAAAGGAAAAACTCATTGCTCTCAGAAATGCTAGGGAAGCTCATAGAGCTAGAGAAGCAATCACAAATGAGATGGTTGATGCATTCATACATGTGAGGCTCATCTTTGCATATTTGTTGTTATATATTCATATTAATCCATTTTTATGTTATTTAATACACTACAATTCTTCCCATTAACTATTAATCCACCTTTATGTTATACAATACATTATAATTCTTTTCGTTAGCTGTAAACAATTATAATAATATGTCTTCTATAACTATGTTTACAAAAATCCTTTTCCACCATGGAATAAATTCGTTGAAACTCTAGGCTTGAAATCTTTGTATCATGAGGTTATTCTTGCTGCCTAAAGTTTGGTAAATAATTGATTCTACAAAACTATTTATAGCATCAAATTTTGATGATATAAGCTGTTTTTAGGTAATTGTAATTATGTTTATGAATATTTTTGGTTGCCTTGGAATTTCATGACACACATTATCCTCGGGAAACTGTTGACCAAAGAAGATTGTCATTAAATGCACCAACAAACTTTCCATTATGGATCCCACTAAACTTTCTAGCCTGATCAAAGAATTGATATGTTATGGCAACCAAAGAGATATAGTTTGGTTTTCTGACTAGCTATCTTTATTAAACTTTGTAGCCGTTTATTATGTCTGTACACACTGTGTGTACATACACACTTACACTCTTTGTTAAATTTAGATAATCTATATTGATATTCCTAAGACCATGAAATCTTCAGATCCATGCAGTATGAATCATTATCACACTGGAAGATTGGGTAAGAAATTATGTTATACCTAAATGATTGTAGTTTGTTTTTGCATATATTTTGTCTTCCCTTCAAATCAAGCTCTATTTTGATGGATGTAGTTCTCGACAAATGATTTGTACCTATGCAGCGAACATGTGGTAGACAATCAAACATAACTCTTCATGTTTATGTAATCTCCTGCGTAAATATTTGATAGATCTAACTTCCAATTAGAACATGTAAAGTGATTCATAAGTATATTTTTACATGATCACTTTATATGTTTTAGATTATCAATAAAATTTGTTTCATATGAAGCAAGAACCTTGAACTATGTTAACTTCAAATTTTATCTAATTGATAATAAATAGCAGCAAGTTGTTCACAAAAAGGATAATTACGGTGCACAATTGATATACTGTAATTTTAATTGTTGACCATTTGTCATTATACACTATTTATTTTTTGTATTTCCTTATCCAAATACAATGTCAAATTTAGAACTCTTGCAAATAGGTATGAAATTTACCTGTCTATTTAGTTATCTATTATGGTATAGTAATAAAAATTTCCCTTTACATCATTTGAGAAACAAGGATTAGCGTCGTTTTAACTATATATGAAAATTTAAGCTTCAGCAATGATAATATACAATCATTAGGGGTACAACCAATAAAGAGCAATTGGTAAAAAAATATGCATTATGCAAAGGAATAGCATTTAACAAGCAACCAGATGTATTTTATCCTTTACACAGAGTAAAGTTTTCCTTGGAAATCAAAGGTTCCTGTAGGATTTTTAAATCCTAAAATGCAAGATTATCAAAAGTAAAAAGATTGTTAGCTTTTCTTATCAACATTGAAACTATCTAAAATAAACGTGTAAGCAATTTCAACGAGTTAATACATTTTTTTCAACTTGGTGATGCATTCTTCCCAAATAATGTGCAAGCTGACCAAATGATATCTGCCATTGTTTCTCCTTGATGCTTTTTTGGACTTTGGCTTCCAAATTGTCAAAATATCCTAAAATAAAGTTGTTGTTTATGCTGACTATTTAAATATATCTATGTAATGACAACGTTAGAAATGAAATATTACTTCAAAGCATCAGAGGGGCAAACATGGTAACAGATTCATTTAAGTCATACATCTTTTAAAAAAAACACATGCCAGGACTACTATGTAACAAGTATACACTCTGTTGTTATTCTATATCACTTTTAACCCATCAACTTGGTACGACTGATTCGGTATGCAGTAGAGATCTCATTTTAAAAAAAACATCGGTAGTGTTATGGTTGAAGTATCACGTCCACCAAATGGTTACATCATGATTATGTAGAGACTTCAAGAAATCCGTCCTAATAAAAGTCAATTAATAAAATCTTATTCACTTCAGTTTTTCCAATTCATGTCAGTATCATAATTCAACTTCCGTTCAAATAGTTATGAAAACTTTAGGCATGATTGACAGTGCAATGATCAAATAGTCTTGGAAGGTTCAATATATTTTTGCTACCAACGTATCCATGACTACACAGGATTTTATGATACTTTTAAAGGCCAGTTTCCATGTAAGCTTCTTTCAGTCGTCAACCAAATTATTAGTAAGATCGATTAGTTGCTACTATTTTTCTTTTGTGCCTTTTCTTTTATTACAATTTAGTAGAAACTTTTCCACCCGTAAATTTGCATTTATTCTTTGTTTTCAACATAAATATGAATTAGTTATTAATAAACATGAAAAGAAAAAAAAACCTTGGTAGATAAGATGAGAAGAAAAATACCATGTTATAACTTCACAAGGTGCCACCATAAGAAAAATTGTAAAGCATTGCGTTGCATGTCAGACCATAAGAAAAATCTCTATTCTGCTAATCATACTTCACAAGTTTAAATGAGGCAGTAGTAAAGAGCCGTCATCTATACATCTTTATCAGCTGGATCAATAATCTAAAATGTAGTGCCTAGAGCCAGAGTACTTTGATAAATGCTACCTTTTCAAATTGTATACTTTGTGCATCTGATGTATCAAACTCATAATAACAAAGTAAACCAACCTTTGGCAGTTTGACTTTATAAAGTTTTTACTATCATATTCTGTTTTTATTGCTACAATTTTCAACTGATGGATATTGTTCCTATTTAATCATCAATAATTCGCTTTTGGGCTTAGAGCCCACCTTTTATTTTCTAGATCAAATACAACAGAGTGACATCCATGAGACAAGAACTTGATAAGTTGGATCAAAAAGTGAAGAGCTTGATGAAAACTTTTGAATCATCCTATAAGATCAAAGCGACAATGAGCTGCTCTGAAATTAGTGAAGTTGTAAATAATCATATAGAGATGAAAGAGAAATCCAGATTGATCAAACAAAATTTGCAGGTTTGACTTCATAATTTCACTGGATATTAACCTCCTTTTTGTTTTATTTGTCACTTAAGCCAACTTCTTTTTATTTTTATTTTTGTACTTTATTTTTATTTTTTATTTATTTTTAAGCGAAATGCCCTTGAAAATTGATGATTTTTGCTTACAGAGTTAGATCTTTGGATACACACTCTAAATATTTTACTACCGTATGCACTGCCTATAATTATTTCATTCCTGCTTATCTCAAGTTCTTAACCTTATCTGAACAGGTTTTAGGGGAAACTGTCTTTGTTTGTCTAGGGTAATTAGGATAACTCTGTGTTTTTTCTTCTTCAAATAAATCATATCAAACTGGAATTTTACACTTTTCCATTATATGCACACCTATTCTCCATCTTCTTCTCTACCTTTGGTGTTTTGTCGAAAAAAAAGCTCAATAAAAGCAACAAATATTATAGTATCCCTCTTTGCTTCCAACCAATTTATCATAGATGCTACTTTAATTATTTGACCCTTTGTCTTTCAATTATTTGAAGATTCATATGTGGCATAAAGATCTATGTGATGTTATATCAGAGTTCTGAAGCACACCGTGATTTGGTTTACTTGGAGTCCTCATGAGTATGATTTAATAGTGTTTTGGATAGCACATATTAAATGCAGGAATTATTATTCAGTTATTAATTTTAAGGATAAGTTAAAAATATCACACTACCAATCTAATTTTAATTCAGCTTGGAGCACTAATATTGACTAATGGTTAAAGATGTTTTCCCTTTTAGCCTCTCTACATTTCTTCTTTGGTACAACCTAAAGTAGATCAATCTGTGACAATAGCACCTGTAGGCCGCTTCAAAGCTTGACCGATTGATGCATCCATTAAACCCTAGCAGTTTAGCCGATCCCTTTTCCGTTCAAACCAACTTTCAAGTATTTTTCTTATTACCTTCTGTTCTAAAATATTCATGTTCTTAGCGTTTGGAAAACATGAAAACAATGCCGTGATTTATTTCCTCTTGCTATTAGAAAATATTTACACCATCAGAAAAACATGTAACCAGGTTCATCCATTCTATGAACACTAGAGAACACTCTATGACGTGTAAAAAAGCTGGATTAAAGCTCCACTCACTATCGAAAAAAATTAGTTACCTTGATGTGGGTCAGCTACTTCCCATCCCTCTAATATGATTTTTTTTTTTGAACTTTACTCTTTATTTAGTGAATAAGAATGCAAACTTTGAATCTTATTTTGTGCAAGCTATATTATTCGAATTCATGAAGAGTAGAAAACTATCATACTTTTACTGTAGTACCTTCATATTTCTCTCTACTGCTCAGGGTCGTTTCGGTTATGTTCGATTTGATTGTTTTTTACTTTCATTTTTATAATTTCGCAGGGAACGTGGGTACTGTCATCAACAATATTAACAAGCGCAATGGATTATGTGAATAGTTTTCTTTATTATTAATGGTTAATAATTTCGTAAATTTTATTTGCTAATGTACATCTAAATGAGTTTATATAAATGGTGCCATGTTTTATATTTTTGTTCACACATGTATATATATTTGTGTGTATGTGCAACTTCCGGTTGTTTATTAATCTATTTTCTTCGGACTAAAGTTGAATACATTTTGCTGAGACAAATTAATTTCAAGCATAAGTTTCTTTGATGCATAATTTACACAGGTATGTAAGATACTACTTACAAAAACAGATATGATATTGGAATAGGCAGTGGAAAACATGTACATATTTCGATTCGTAAACTATTACAAAATAGGTAAAAATCAACTCACATACTACGTGAACATTATGTTGTCTTATTTTGTGAAATAAAATACTAAAGTTACCCATACAGATTATTTCATTTATAGCGGTGCACTTCCATAGTTCACAACATTAACATGAGATTATTTTGCTCATAATAGTTGCAGTTTTATCCCAGGTGTTTGCATTCTTTGTTCTATGAAGATTTTTGAAAGCAGTATACTCTTAAGACAATCAATGATCGGGCATGATAATGGAAATTGACTTTTAAATAGAACATTGTAACGTAAATAAAAGTGTCAAGTTTTGAATAATTCTTTTCTCAATACTTGGATTGTTTTTTTTTGGCTCCACATGCAACTGTGAAAATTGTCCAAGTTATCCTAAAATAAACAAATGTGATTATGTGATAGAAACAATACAATTTGAATTGTTTGCGGTTTGAAGTTTTCTATTTTCCTATGTCTCCCTTTCCACTTTTAATACTCACATTAAGGATTTTTTTCATTATAAAATTTTGAATTCCAAGATATATGACAGGTCCATTGGTTTGCCCATGACATATCTTCTATGGTTTGGGTAACTTACAATGCATGAGTCCTTTGAACGGGTACATGAGTTGGAGGGGGCAATAGAAGAGATTTAAGTTTAAACATCTTAAGATGACTTAAATTGTCCACTAAGAAATAAAATTAACGATTACATACACAAATGATAGTAAAAAATATATAACAACAACCCGTATGCGAAGCACGGGTTCACACTAGTGATTATTAAATGCTTGACCTTACTTATGAATGTTTGGATTCTATGGAATGTTGAATTGTTTGATATCCCTGATTTGTGATGCTTTGTGATACATCCTGATTTATGTTGTGATCTGTAATTTACTTATCTGTGATCTATGAATGAACAATAAGCGTGATAGTTAATACCGCTTATCAACTATATTTCTGTATCTTATCTGTGATGATTGAATGCTATTGCACTACTGTGTGAAACCCCTGGACCACACTTTTACACACACAAATATGGATTTCATGTGGAAATCGGTTAAGTCACAAATGATTTAAATTTGATGTTTTTGAAATTGAAATTTTAATTTCAATTGATTTTGAAATTGGAAATTTGGGTTTAAAGTGAGAAGCTTTTGAAATGGAATTTCAAAGATAAAAGTTATTTTAAATAACTTAATCGAGTTTTGGAAATTTAAATAATTCAATTTGAGTTTGAATTCAAAATTTGAAATTGAATTCTATGATTTGAAACTAGGGATGAAAGATGCTGTACAAGTTATATATGGGTTAAACCATTTTAAAGGTATTGATTTGGGAATTTGAATTTAAATTCAAGGGTTTTAACTCGTGTATATATAACTGGATTTTTCCGAAATGAAAACTACTTGTTTTCAAATAATAATAGCTTTCATTTTAAGAAAGAATTTCCAAATTGTGTTGAAAGGTTTCAAGTTTGAAATGGAATTGAAATGTTTTGAAAACTATGAAATGAGTCTTTAATTCAAAGACCGGATGAGTTAATCCAACTTGAAATAGAATTGTTTTTGAAAGCTATGAATTGAATCTGTTTATTTTAACAGATTTAAAATGGTGATTTATTTAAACCATTCGAAATGAAATTGTTTTGAAAGCTATAAGTTAAATCTTGATTTAAAGATTTAACGAGTTAATCCAATTGAAATGGAAATTGTTTTGAAATCTATGAATGAATCTTTGTAAACGGGGTGAACTTTGTGAATTGAATCTTTTTGTTTAAAAGATTAAAAGTGTGGAAATTGTTTAAACCATTGAAGGTTTTTGAAATGAATCTTTTTATTTAAAAGATTGGAAATGGTAATTTGTTTTAATCATTCGAATGAAAAGTTTTGGGCTTTAAGCTGTGATTTAACTGAGACCCCAGTATCCATATGATTTTTAATTGTGCTCGTTATTCGGTTTAGCCGGGAGAGGACCTTTGAGTCATATAACCCATTCTGAATAGTGATACGACGATATGGATAGCATTTGAAGACCGGTGGTGAAGACCGGTGGTGAAGACCGGGTATTTGCAAGAATGATAGGATGACCTATCGATTGTCTCTGCACTGAGTCGCGCCGGTATAGAGATTTCCTAAGTGATGGGAAATCCGATCGGGATTGTGAATACCCGGATTGCAAGGGCTTCTTTGGAAGTGCCTTCGGTTCTATTCGAACCCGGAACAGACTTGTATGGATGTGTGTCTGACGTTACACTTTGAGATGTAAAGCTGGTTTCTATCAAATACATTTTTGTTGGTGGCGGAGAATTTATTCTCTTAGCTTAACACCCTTCTCTGAGACGTACGAGCTCAGAGGTTATGTAGTTGATGGTCACTAGTGATACATTCCCAATTTGGTAATGTGGCATACAAAGTGTTGATGATCATTTGTTGGTCAAAGTGTTGCTTTGTGAAAAACCGTTGCTTTGTGAAAAACCGTGGCTTTGTGAAAAACCGTGGCTTTGTGAAAAAGCGTGGCTTTGTGAAAAAGCGTGGCTTTGTGAAAAAGCGTGGCTTTGTGAAAAAGCGTGGCTTTGTGAAAAAGCGTGGCTTTGTGAAAAAGCGTGGCTTTGTGAAAAAGCGTGGCTTTGTGAAAAAGCGTGGCTTTGTGAAAAAGCGTGGCTTTGTGAAAAAGCGTGGCTTTGTGAAAAAGCGTGGCTTTGTGAAAAAGCGTGGCTTTGTGGACGAGACTTCGTCAAGCCTCACAACCCGAAAATGGTCGAAACAGGAATGTTGCGGCAAAAGGTTTGTAGGGGTAGCGCCCCTAGGGTATGTCATTTCCTTCTGGATAAAAGGTGATATCATGGTATGGAGCCCAGATATTTTACCTATGTTGATGCTGCACAGTTATTATACTTTGTGGTTATTGCTTTATGATCGAGACGTCTCGGATAAAGGTCGGTGACGACCGGGGGGATGACATGACTCGTGTGTTAGTTACCTAGTTACAGCTGTACAGCGTGAGGTAGCGTCAGTGTGTTAGTTACCTAGTTACAGCTGTATAGCGTGAGGTAGCGTCGGCCTTGTGTTTGCAAAGATCCGGTTAGGTTCTCGGGGCGTCTTTCCCGAGGCGTTTCTATTTCGGTGTAAGGAAGTTCCTTTGCCTGACCATTTGTTGAAAATCCAAAGAAACAATACGAACCCTGTACGGTTTTAGTTGTATAACCTGCCATGGAATGTGGCGGTAACCTGTTATTGAACATGGTAGCTATAGTAGGCATACGATGAAATGTTGTATGCTGGCTAAGATTGATATTATACTTTCGAAATGTTTTCACACTATGCACTAGCAATAATATCAAAAAAGTTTTCTTTTGCGTAGTAAGCATGTTTGACTATCATAAGAAGAAATCTCCTCCAATTCTGCGATTGCATTGTGTGTGTGGCGGGAGGTCTTATGGTAGTTTCATTTTCCAAAAGCATTGCGGGTTTCAATGTTTAAAAAGCCTTTGTGTTTGTTTAAAGATAAACTGTTTTGTTTGCTCATACCAGTCCCATGACTGATCCAGAGTTTATTGTTCCCTTCCTAAACTCTGGGTGCCCATCATTTTCCACACGGGCAGTCTAGAGTTGGGTTTCTCAGATATTCAGGTTTAGTAGATTATCTAGAGCTGGTTCAGTTCTTGGAGTTCAGGACTGCACTTGCTTCTCTTTGTGGTTCGAGCTTGACATTGGAGTGGTTGGAGTCAGTCTCTCTGACTGATCATTTGGAGTTATCATTTCTGCTTTCCGCTGTAGCATCTTTATTTGTCTCTGATATTGTTATATCATATTGATATTATTGTTGTATATCATTCTGGATATTGTATTCATTGGAGTTGTATATGATATCATTGTTTTCTTTCTTCTGCTATGTTGTTATACTTACTGTGTTATAAGCTCCGGTGAACCAGATTCGGCGTTTGAATCTTCGACATTTTGAGTACAAGTGAAGTAAGGGTGCCGATTTTCGAAGGCCGATTTCAGGGTCATTACAGCTTTTTATCTGACCCACTTTTTTCCTTTCTTTCCCCACCATAGGAGGACATAACAGCAAATGATTTGGTCCGATTTCAGTACATGGAGAGGCAAACTCATCACAGGAGTTTCTTATCTTTTATTTACTCCCCATGTAACTATTTATCTTATTGGTACTTAGTCTTTCTTTTATCCAACTTTGAGTGGTATTTCTATGTACTCTATATTTGACTACGTACTGTTTTTTTGAGACCGTGTTTTGAATATTTTCTAAGATAGATATTTTCAGTATTTATATTTTGTTCCATTCCATTGTGAGTTATGGAAGTCGGAAGTGTAGTATATCTTAGATCATATCTATTTATTTTTAATCTCTGTAATGTAATAACAACCCGATAGCTTGTACACTTTGGCACCAACACGAATCTGAAAGCCACCCTAGGCTTTGGATTAGTGTGTCAAGGAGTGCGGCTTATCACAGTGACATGTGGACATTAATATTCCAATTGTTCAATATTAATTGTTGACTGAATTCATACCTATGAGTCGCATAACCGATCTATTGGTGTACTTTCTCAAAACTTTTTGACCAAGGATATTTAAAATAATATGTTAGTTATTATTATGATAATTTTCTCATGAATACCACTTCTTTTAATTATTATCACATGACATATCAGCTAAGGATTTTCTGTTAAATATACTTAAATTAATTATATAATTAATATGTCAAAATATAATAAGTACATAATAGAAATTAAACACCTTTTATTTTAAATGAGATTTTATTATAGAGTTAATAATTTCCAATAAATTATAAAATTGCTCTTAGTTCATACCCCTAACTCTTTTAATGTCCCACTTGCAATCGGGGCTCAATTATGGAATCTTAATTCCATCCCTTTGATCGATTTACTCAGAACCGACCAAATAGTCTCTTCGTGAATGGATCTACTATGCTTTCCTTAGTATATACTCTTTCAAGAGCAAACCGACCGAACTAGTCTCTTTGTAAATGGATCTACTATGCTTTCCTTAGTATATACTCTTTCAATGACCACTTCTTTGTTGTTGATAAACTCCCTTATCAGGTGGAACCATCAAAGAATATGGCTTGACTTCTTATGAGCTCTTAGTTCTTTCGCGATCTACATCGTGACATTTTCATCACAGAAAAATGACATGGGATTCTCAACATTTGGAATCACCCTCAACTCATACATAAACTTGCGCATCCAAACCACTTCTTGAGCTATTATTTGACAGCGATGTACACAGCCTCCATCGTGGAATCAACTACAGTTTCCTACTTGGAACTTTTCCAACTAACCATGCCACCATTCAATGCAAATACATAAACAAACACTGATTTATTATCATCGATATCACTCTGAAATCCTAAATCTATATACCCCTTCATAAGGAGGTCTTCATTCCAATATATGAGGAATATGTGTTTAAGGAATACTTAAGAAAACATTTAGCTGATGTCCATTTTTTTGGGATAAAACTGATATAGGCTTATGTATCCTAATGTATAAGCCACATCTAGTTTAGTACATAACATAACATACATGATGGAACCGATTGTCGATGCGTACAGTATCCTCTTCATATGCTCCTTTTCCTCATCGATATGAGGAGCGTCCTTCTTAAAAGATGATTCTAGATTGCATCAGAACATTTTCAATCTTATAGTTCTCCATACTGAACCTTTTCTATATGATATCTATGTATAAGGATCAGGACAATCTCAACAACCTTTGGGATCTACATCTCTATGGTTTCTTATACCAAGTATATAGGTTGATTCACCAAAATTTGTTATGGACAAATTCTTGGAAAATCGTGCATTCATGGATTTCAACAATGCAATGTCATTGCCAATCACGAGTAAATCGTCAACATACAAGACTTTGAATACGATAGCACTTCCCTATTCTTTCTAGTATACACATACTTCCTCTGTATTCTGATGAAAACCAAACTGTTTGATTACTTTATAAAAATACTTATTCTAACTCATTGAAGCTTGTTTAAGACCATATATTGATCTTAACAATTTTCATACATTTCTCTTGCTCCCACGAACCTCGAAATCCTGGACTATAACATGTAAACAGTCTCTTTTAGATCAACATTTAGGAATGCTATTATCATATCCATTTGTCATATTTCATAGTCATAGAACATTATAATAGCAAGAATTATCCAAATGGACTTAAGCATGGTTATAGGTGAAAATGTTTCATCATAATCAACACCTTGAATCAAATGAATACCTTTTACGATTAGCCTAGCCTTAAAGGCTCCACCTTTCCATTTGCATTTAACTTTTTCTTAAAATTCTATTTGCAACCAATGGGTTTTATCCCTTCAGTTATGTCATCCAAAGTCCATACTTTGTTGTCACACATGGAATCCATCTCGGATTTCATAGCTTCAAGCCAAAGTGTGGTGTCTTTACTCTAAAGTGCTTGTCAAAATGTGAGGAGAGTGTCTTCTACTAAGACACGATCCTCCTTCTCACCACCCACGAGAAATCCATAGTATCTCTCTAGTGTGTGAGATTCCCTATTAGACCTTCTAATAAGTTGCGTGTTTTCATATAATGGTGAATTTGATTTTTCAACTGTTCAGCTTCTATGTTAACTTCTCAAATCTCATCCAAGTCCACAATTTTGCTGTTAATTTCTTTTGACAGCAACTCCTTCTCTAAATAAAACAACGTGTCAAGAAATAATAACCTTTTATTCTTCAATGTTATAGAAAATATATCTTGTAGAATCCTCTGGATACCCTATAAATTTACACAGAGCCGATCTACCTCAACTTTATTGGGGGACAACATTCTTAAAGTAGGCTGGACAACCCCCACACCTTCAATATATACGCTATGGTTTCCAATGCATATCCCCCATAGGAAAGAGGTAACTCGGCCTTACTCATCATGGAACGAACCATATATCTAATATGGTTTGATTCCTTCTTTTCGAAACACTATTGTGTTGCAGAGTATAGGGTGGAGTAATCTAAGAGACTATCCTATTATTTTCTAATTATTGGTTAACATCTTGTTCAACATACTCACCTCCTCGATCAGATCATAGTATTTTAATTTTATACTTAGTCTTATTTCCAACCTTGTTCTTATACTCTTTAAATTTCTAGCAGACATTGGATTTATTCTTCGTAAGATATACATATCCTAGTCTTGAGAAATTAATAGTAAAAATTACGAAGTATGTTAAATTGTCCTTAGTCATTATAGGCATCGGGCCACATACATCAGTATGTACTAGACTCAAGAGTTCGTTGACTCTTTTGTTGCTCCCACCAAAGGGGTGCTTTGTCAATTTCCCTTTGAGATATGACTCAGAAATGTCAAATTATTCATATTCAAATAATGGTAGAAAACCCTCGGCTTTCAGTTTATGCAATTTTTGTCACTAATATGTGTAACGCCCCACTCCGAGACCCGCATTAGCAAAGAGTATTACAAGGTAATACCGTCTGCTAATACGAAGAATAGAGCTGGATAGGAGCGACCATCGTAGCCTTGTCTTAACTATCTACTGAATACATCGATAAATGTAGCTTACAAATTTTTTTTTCCATGTGGATCGACATATGCAATAGATATTTAATACAAAACTATAATGGCTATAAGATCTAACAGAACAAAATATAACAACTCAAATGTAAAACACATCACAGAATAGTAGATCATCACATACATATACACATATACCGGTACATCACAGAGTAATAAAATGATACATGTCAAGTGGTGTAGCAACCACAATATACAAGCGAGTCAAAAGAATATACATATCAGAGTTACAAACAAAAAGGACTACACAAAAAGCTATAACAAAAGGAATAGCAGAAAAGTCCATGCGGAAGCAGAATAGGCTAAGTCGAAATGTACCTAACTTGAAACACCTCGGTCCGACCCGAGTATAAAATACACGGGTCAGTCTAGCTAAACAAATCAGTTAGATAAGCTAAATGATAATGAACATGCAAGGTCATAAAGTACCACAATAATCTCTAAAATAAATAACATGATCATCTAACAAGAGATGAATCATAACAAGCCTCATATCATCGGCAACTCAAATAAACAAAGGATATAAATATCCCAAATCAAGCCAAAAAGGCAAATAACAAATACCAATAAAGGTAACACAAGTTTCCACAAGGTAATCGCTATGTATCGAGTGGTTCAAAAGACCTACTCCGAAAGGCGATACTCTAGAGAAATATAAATATCAATGAAACAAAAGATGCACGTGCCCAGTACTGTATAAACAAGGATCCACAAGCCCGAAGGCGACAAACCCAAGTATCCCTCGAGCAGTGACGAAGGACCAACTCCAAAAGCGATACTATAGGGCAACAAGCCCAAAGGCAAAAACCCGAAGGCACAAACCCGAAGGCACAAACCCGAAGGCACAAACCCGAAGGCACAAGCCCGAAGGCAACAAACCGTAGTGGCGAAGGTCCAGAGGCCCAGTACTGGACACCACTAACTGGCAATATGTGTCACAAACTCTCGGGAAGGAACCCGAAAAGTGTTAACGTGTGTCCCATACCACACGTTCGCACTAAATGGTTTACTAACCGTTAGTCAATTTCACACTTAAAGCAGTACCAAGTTTACCTCATCTCATCGGTAAACCAGACCCGAAGGTCAAAACAATCAAACGAATAGATTAGGAATTAACTGAAAAGATAAACGCACGTGTTCATAGAATGCGTTTTATCTAATCATTTAATTATCCTCCCTCTTCGCTCAAAGTGCAAAATTGTGTGTTTTATAAAGAAATTAGGTTGAAGAAAACGAGTTTTAGGAACACTTCAAAATCGCTTTAGAAATTGCCTTAGAAATTCTCCTATTATGCAGTAATTAATTTAATACCTAAAAATAATATTAAATAATAATTTCAAAAGTCAATTTGCTTGAAAAACACTTTGTAATACTTTATAAAACCCGTGCACGAAATCTAAAGAGAAAACTCAAGAATTCGGGAAAATATCAAAAATGGCGAAAATTATTCTGTATAGAAACCGCTGAAATCAAGCTGTGATCACTAGTTCGATAGCAGGTTTGGACCTGAAAATAGAGTCCAAATGACATGAAATTTAGCAAGAATATAGATCAACATTCCTACTCCAATCTGCAAAAAGAATCATTCAAATCCAATTTGAAACGAAGAATCTGCGTCGATTCAAAGTCAGACCAAAACAAGGTAAAATCGTTGAATTTCAACAGGCTGTGGGTTCAAGTTCGACAGCCGTTTTGAAATAGCAAACCAACCCAGATTGTTATGAAAATTTTCAGAATTATAAATAAATACTCCATAATAGGAGAATTTCTAAGGCAATTTCTAAAGCGATTTTGAAGTGTTCCTAAAACTCGTTTTCTTCAACCTAATTTCTTTATAAAACACACAATTTTGCACTTTGAGCGAAGAGGGAGGATAATTAAATGATTAGATAAAACGTGTGCTATGAACACGTGCGTTTATCTTTTCAGTTAATTCCTAATCTATTCGTTTGATTGTTTTGACCTTCGGGTCTGGTTTACCGATGAGATGAGGTAAAATTTGTACTGCTTTAAGTGTGAAATTGACTAACGGTTAGTAAACCATTTAGTGCGAACGTGTGGTATGGGACACACGTTAACACTTTTCGGGTTCCTTCCCGAGAGTTTGTGACACATATTGCCAGTTAGTGGTGTCCAGTACTGGGCCTCCGGACCTTCGCCACTACGGTTTGTTGCCTTCGGGCTTGTGCCTTCGGGTTTGTGCCTTCGGGTTTTTGCCTTTGGGCTTGTTGCCCTATAGTATCGCTTTTGGAGTTGGTCCTTCGTCACCGCTCGAGGGATACTTGGGTTTGTCGCCTTTGGACTTGTGGATCCTTGTTTATACAGTACTGGGCACGTGCATCTTTTGTTTCATTGATATTTATATTTCTCTAGAGTATCGCCTTTCGGAGTAGGTCTTTTGAACCACTCGATACATAGCGATTACCTTGTGGAAACTTGTGTTACCTTCATTGGTATTTGTTATTTGCCTTTTTGGCTTGATTTGGGATATTTATATCCTTTGTTTATTTGAGTTGCCGATGATATGAGGCTTGTTATGATTCATCTCTTGTTAGATGATTATGTTATTTATTTTAGAGATTATTGTGGTACTTTATGACCTTGCATGTTCATTATCATTTAGCTTATCTAACTGATTTGTTTAGCTAGACTGACCCGTGTATTTTATACTCGGGTTGGACCGAAGTGTTTCAGGTTAGGTACATTTGGACTTAGCCTATTCTGCTTCCGCATGGACTTTTCTGCTAGTTCCTTTTGTTATAGCTTTTTGTGTAGTCCTTTTTGTTTGTAACTCTGATATGTATATTCTTTTGACTCGCCTGTATATTGTGGTTGCTACACCACTTGACATGTATCATTTTATTACTCTGTGATGTACCGGTATATGTGTATATGTATGTGATGATCTACTGTTCTGTGATGTGTTTTACATTTGAGTTGTTATATTTTGTTCTGTTAGATCTTATAGCCATTATAGTTTTGTATTAAATATCTATTGGATATGTCGATCCACATGGAAAAAAAAATTTATAAGCTACATTTATCGATGTATTCAGTAGATAGTTAAGACAAGGCTACGATGGTCGCTCCTATCCAGCTCTATTCTTCGTATTAGCAGACGGTATTACCTTGTAATACTCTTTGCTAATGCGGGTCTCGGAGTGGGGCGTTACAGCTTGGTATCAGAGCTGAGCTCAGAATAAAATATGATAAACACAGAACAGAAACACATATTATAGTACATCCAAGTATAATACAAGTGATAACATAGTTTCCCACTATCGTATTCCTCAATCGCGCCTTTAGTCTTTTCATTTTCTTAGAAATGATAATAAGTTTGAAAACATTATAATGGTTTTAAATATCACTATTTTTGAAATTGTAGAAAGTAGACCTCAGATGGCTTAGATTTAAATTATGTGTTTTGATCCTTAATGATTAGATTTGTGCAGCGGAAATGGTGTGACCGTTTTCTCTGGGCACATTTAATGCTTTGTTTTTAATAAATGCTTGTTTGGTTGATAATTGCATGAATGTGTGTAAGCATAGTAATTGTTGAAATAATATTGAGTAGGTGATATAATTGAGAGTTAGAAACCTACTCAATGCAAATGATAAGAACTTGCGGTCTCTTCAAGTTGTAGCTACCGCAAGAATTATTAGAAAGATTAAATTTGGAAAATGAAATTTAATTCATAAGTGGTATTTAACCAAAGGTTAAAATGAAATAAAAATTTAATGTCTAAGAATTTCATGGATGCATTTTAAAGAAGTAAAATTACTAAAAGAATTTTTAGGAAAGAAAGCATCCATGTGAATGGAAAATCTTTCTAACAAGAGATATACTTATGTATATAACTTGATTGTTTTATGAATTGATTGTATGGTCGTATAATAAGAAAATGTTTTATGTTTTGAAAATAAACATTGTTACAACCAAGTTTAAGATTCCTTAAGAAATCAAAACAGGTTTTATAATTTCTTGTGTCAATTGGCTAATAAGTATTTTAAGAATTCTGGTCGATGCGTCTGATCAGCGTTATCGATAGGGATTCCTAAACACTTACGGGGTGATGTGATACATGCTTTTGAAATGGCAATAAACAATATTTACTAGTATGGATGTTGAATGCAAAAATATATATAGATATTGGAAAGATTTTGAAAATTCTAAATTGCCATTTGAGATAAGTATTTTATATACATACTTAAGGACTTATATGGAAATAGTGTGACATAGAGGGCAATGGAGAGGCAATGTTGATTTTGGTCAACTTTGCAGTCCTTGATAATGTCATTCACTATAAATGTATTAGTTAGATGTTATCATTTTATAAATTGATAATTGGAAATTTTGAATATGGTTTCATTTAAATAAATTGTATTCATTATTAGTTATATTACATGTTTGTGAAAGTTTACATACATGGAAAATTTAAAATGCTTAAGTAAGCTTTTGGGTAAAGTATTTTTGGAAAATATTACCTTATATATGGTAATTTATTTATATGGCAAATAATTTTAATTAAGGAAATACCTTAATTGGATGAAACTATCATGTGATAGTGATTAATAAAACAAAGTATTCAAATTAAGAAAATGAATTGTTTAGAAAACTAAAATATTGATTGGAATAAGGTTTAGTAAAAAGTAAAAGGATAGTTATGAAGACTAGTTTAAACATTTAATCATTTGATTAATAACAAGTGAAAAAAAGCATGCCTTTGGGAAAATTTAAGAAAATGCTAATTTGGTGCTTTTGAATTAGCATGAAATTTAATAAGGAGCAAAACCATTAGAGTAAGTTTGGTTATGAATTTAAATAGTGTTAAAAACTTGTTAATTATGTATTTGTGAAGTTTAATTGAAAACAAGTTTGAATTAAATATCAACCTTGGCTAGTTCTAAGTGATAATAAAATAAATTTTTAGCTTTGTAGATTAAGAGAAAATTGAATATAAAAGATTCATTTATTATAAAATGCAAATTTTTGTGAAAAGCTAAAATAATAATAAATAGAGCAGCATGATAATATTTTTAATTGTAAAAGCAATTTTAAAAAAATCAATATGTAATTCCAAAGTCTAGTTTGGATAGATAATTGTTTCTTACTAATATTAGAAAGTAATTATCTTAATTAAAATATGAGTCTTCTTTTAAAATACTTGTTTGTTAATTTGGAAAAAGTTTTCTTTGTAAACCATTTTGAAAGTTTGTTGTATGCATTATAGTGCAATTCTAGATGTCTTGGCTTTCCGGAGAAAAAGATCATGTAATAAATGTTTTAGAGAAAATAATTTTGATCTAAAATTATGTAGTTTGGATTTAATAATTGTTTGAAAATTTTGACAATAAAAGGTCTTGTGTCGGAAAATTTTGATTGAAAAGTGCTGTTTTAAAACAGCAATAACTTGTGATTTACAAATCCAAATGAATCCATTATTTTTGAAAAAGAGAGTGCATTCTGTAAGCTAGAAATCATCTTTGTATTGCTTTTGAAAATTTTTCAGTTTGGTTATTCAAAAAAATGAGTTTGAAAACTGATGGACATCTCTGTCCTCTTTTATAATTTCTGAGTTTAAAGTTGAAAGTAAATTGGGCATAACTTTCGAAGCGTAAATCCAATTTTGATGATCTTTATATCGTTGGAAAGCTTGAACTGAGTAGAATAACTTTTATTTTATGAGTATTACCAGATTATGAGTTTTACTATATCAAAAGTCTGAGACTTTGTATCAGGCCTGAATTTGAAAATTTTGAAGTTTTGAGTTGTTGTCTTATTTAAACTATGATTTTAATGCATCATATATTTATAAGTGCATGCTAATATGTTTCAATAAGTTAAGTGCAGGTGCAAGAAGATATTTGAATGATTAATTAGCAAAATAGCAAGTATAAAAGTAAGCATGCCCGCATTTTAAACGCTAAAAATGAAAGATATGAATTGCTAAGTGTTTATGTGTTAAATTATATATATATATATATATATATATATATATATATATATTGTGTTTCGACATTTTTGTCGATGTATATCTATAATTCATATTTATGAAATTGTAAAGGGCTCTCCATGCAAAGGAGACCCCGCCGAATTTTTCGAAAAATTAAATACTTAGAAAAATTTTCAGAAAATTTGATTAGTGAATATTTAGAGCCATCGATGCAGGGTCTAATAAGTGTCCTTTTTAAATCATAAAGTAAAATGGTTTAAATTTGATAAATTTAGTGGAAAAAAATATATATTACTTATTGTAGCATATTTAATTTTGGAATTAGAGTACGGAACAACTCTAATTTAATTTACTTTAAATTTAAAGTAAAGATGATTAAATTGAAAATTTAAGTAAGAGACTTTAAAAATTTTCAAGCATTGAAGTTTGAGTTTTGTGTATAAAAGAAAATGGATTTGAGTGAAAACTCTTATAATAAAAAAAAATTTGAGAAAGTTTCTTGTAATCCATTCTTGTGTATCTTGCCTTAGTGCGATTCTTGTGATGACTTACATTCATGCAGTCATGTGTTATGGTGGTAGCTTGAAATCCCACCTATATTTTGTTTAATCCTCTTTTGATGATTGTGCTTATTTGTGTTGCTCCTTTAAAAGAGTTAAGTGCGTTTCAGTATAATCGAAAAGTTGGCTCCTAGTTATATAGGATCATCTACTATTACTGAACGTCTTGGTTCGATTACTTTCATGCATCGTTTTCTGTTCAGTTTTGGGTATTCATAATATGTTCCAGGTAACCCAATTTCATTGTATCTTTGAGATTTAATCTCAATTGTTAATTCTCTTATGTTGCATGATCACGAGTCTCACCGACTTGTGTATTGTGCCGAATTCTATTCGTGTAGTTGTTTCGAAGATTAAACACCTTCGAAATAAGAATGTTCTGCTTATGAAATTCTACGGTCCGCTAACCATAAGTATTGTACTTGGGAAACCATAGGATTCGTCGAGCAAACTTGTCCTAATCCTTTCATCCTCTATTGAGGGAGAATATCTATGATCTTATCTTTCGATTTGAATCTTGTTGTGATGAAATAGGTGTTATAGAAAACTTCCATTATAGAAATTGCGTGGACGCAATTTTGTTAAGGGGTGGAGTCTGTAACAACCCTGGTTTGGAGATTACTTTTCAATATTGAATTATAATGATAATTATAATTTAATATTGTGAATTAAATTAAATTGGAGAAATTAAATTGTTTATTTGGAATAAACAATGAATTTTGGAATAAACAATGAATTTTGGAATAAAATGAGAAAATAAAGTTTGAAACTTTATTTTATTTGTTTGGGTTAATAATAAATGGAAAATAGTTTTTATTTAGGGAAAATGCAATAATTTTATTAATTATTGCCAATTACTTCTTTTAATAAATTTGAAAGGAAGTATTTGATTTTTAAAGGCTGTTTATTTAAATAAAAAGGTGGATATTGTTGTAAAAATGACTTTTAATTATAAATTTTAGTTTAGAATGGTTAGTTCTATTTTTCTAAGCAAGAAAAATATTTTTATGGAATTTTAGAAGTTAAAAATAAGGTTTTGTGCATTTATTTGTGGAAATTGTGTATTTTTGTTAAATAAAAGAATTTAATAATAAAAATATTTAAAAATAAAAATTCATCATTTTATATGATAGAAAATGTTTTATTTTGTATGTATACAAGTTTTCATAATTTTCATATGTCTAAATATGGAGAAAATACAATTTTGTTTTGTGTATATGTGACATAGCTAGGTTGATATGTTAGTTAAGTGTGAATTAACTAACCTTAGCCTTTTTGTTTTTTTGTTTTTTTTGGTCCATTAGCCCATTAGTTTTCCTTAATCAGGCTAAGGAAAACTAATGGGCTAATGGACCAAAAAAAACAAAAAAACAAAAAGGCTAAGGTTAATTAATTCACACTTAACTAACATATGAACCTATGTCACATATACACAAAACAAAATTGTATTTTCTCCATATTTAGACATAAGAAAATTATGAAAACTTGTATACATACAAAATAAAACATTTTCTATCATATAAAATGATGAATTTTTATTTTTAAATATTTTTATTATTAAATTCTTTTATTTAACAAAAATACACAATTTCCACAAATAAATGCACAAAACCTTATTTTTAACTTCTAAAATTCCATAAAAATATTTTTCTTGCTTAGAAAAATACAACTAACCATTCTAAACTAAAATTTATAATTAAAACTCATTTTTACAACAATATCCACCTTTTTATTTAAATAAACGGCCTTTAAAAATCAAATACTTCCTTTCAAATTTATTAAAAAAAGTAATTGGCAATAATTAATAAAATTATTGCATTTTCCCTAAATAAAAACTATTTTCCATTTATTATTAACCCAAACAAATAAAATAAAGTTTCAAACTTTATTTTCTCATTTTATTCCAAAATTCATTGTTTATTCCAAAATTCATTGTTTATTCCAAATAAACAATTTAATTTCTCCAATTTAATTTAATTCACAATATTAAATTATAATTATCATTATAATTCAATATTGAAAAGTAATCTCCAAACCAGGGTTGTTACAATATGACCGAGCTTACAGTGACATAAGTAACTATTATTGATGCCAATAGAAGATTTATTAACATCACATATATGATTGCAGTTAAGTTAATAAATGCCATTATCTAAGGACAACATCACAATATTATTTCCATCAAATACAATATTCATAATATTATTACTAAATGAAAACCATAACCTATCTCAGATAATTTAAAAATAGATATAATAGCACAAATAAATCTTTAACATAATAGCAATTATTAAGAACTAAATCAAATCCATTAGGCAAAATCAAGTGATAATCTCCAATTGCAGTTGCATTTACTATAGACTCATCGGTAATTTAAAGTCTTATTTCACCATTATACACATGCCCTCTGACCCTGAGTTAATGTAACAAATTACAGATATGAGTCCCAAATCTAGTATATAAAACCTAAGATAGTTTACTGATTGCAAAACAATTTTGAATAATAACATACCTTTAGGAGAGGAGGAATCGGATTCCTCATTCTCTTTGACCATCTTCAATTAGTACGAACAATTGCATTTCCAATGCCCCTTCTTATGACAATTGTGACATTCACTTTGTTAGCAGGATTCTTTCATACCTTTCTTATAGCCATGCTTGCGTTTCTTCAAACATTTCTAAGACGATACTTTTTCTTAATAGCCAACACCATGCCTTAATCCTTGAATGAGCCCTTAGCCGACCTAAACATATTGAGTAGCTCTAAAGACCAACATTCAACCGGTTCATATTTTAATTTAATATGCAATACAACAAAATAGGTCATTTGCTTCGGATGTTTACCCCCTATTGCTTCGGTTCAACAACCGAAGCAAATGAAGATGAAGCAACAAGCCAAACCTATTGCTTCAGTTGTTGAACCGAAGCAATAGGGATTATTCGCTTTGGTTCTTTAAACAAACCAAAGCAATTGATTGAGGCTTTTGCTTTAGTTGTTTCATGACAACTAAAGCAAATGACCTTTATTTCTTCAGTTCATACATGATAATTGAAGCAAATGTACGTTCAACATCAAATACTCATTTTCTACGGTTGTCGCATGACAACCGAAGCAAAAGAAGATCAATTGCTTAAATGTTTGGGTACTACAAAGACAGGCAATAGAATCAAGTAATTCAAATTATTACATTTTACAGCCTTGTATACAATGGAAAATGATCATGTATTACATAAATATACAATCTCCTCTCATGTGCAGTAAACCAAAACAAAAATTGATATACAAGTTTGGGACCCACTCAAGTTTTGTACTGGACAAGTAATATATACTTACATTGCATACCAGAACCTACAATGGTTTTCCAGCATATACACAAAGACTATCAAAGGAATAGTGGTTATTCCTGCAAAATAGAAAGGAGAAATAATAAATATCACGCTAGAACAATTATGGAAGTACACACCATAACAATTAGAAAAAGGTTAAAAGAACTATTTACTAAACAATTCGAAGACATAATCAACAATTGTCCGCTTACAGTGTGCATAATGACATAGGCAACTAGTTGTAGATAATGAAGAAAATATTACAGTATATAATATATGTTTTTTCTCTCTTTAATCTTCTTTGTCGTTTTCAATTACTAACTGGATTTAAATCGTGGAACAATAAACTAAAAAAAGAAATCATTAGTATAAATTTTCTTTATTTCACATCGATAGCAGCAGCCATTTTCCTCAACTTTTGAGAAATTTCAGCAAAATATGGTCATTCATTTGGATCTGCAGACCAATAAGTTTCCATCAAAGCTTTTTGCTCAGGATCACACCAACTTGGGACTTGAGGCCTAAAATGTTGTTCATGATTCCACCTTGAAAAACAAAACAAAAAATAATGAATGATTACACTACACAAATGTTTCCACATGTATATTACAGGAAAATTTCTCCATTCATGCGCTTTCAGCAAATTATTACATAGTTGGATTAATGTAATGGCGTGATTTCAAATCATGCCATCAAAAATAGTAAAAAATAATGAATAACACACACGATTAAAGATGGTAACATTTAATTTCAAATTGGTGCTATCCTACTTCAAATGAATTATATTAAAAATATAGGTAAAATTCCATCATCATAAATTTTCAACTATCTACAAACATGGAATAAACAGACCTGTGTTTGTAACAAGTTTAAATCTTGCTTATTTTTGAAATACTTTGCTGAAATAGGTCTAAATGATTGGCTATATCTCATTGTCTACATTTTGGGTCATGGATGATAGGAATTAATGGCTTTAGTCCATGGTCAAAAAGTAAACATATAATTTATGACATTACAAAACAAAGAAAAATCATAACAATATAAACAATTTGGAAGTCATAGACATATAACAAAATGCTTATAAATCATAAGCTTTTATTATTCATAAGAACCCAACATTTCACAAGTATTATGAATGGATATCACAAATACATGCAGCCTATGCAAACATTATTGAAAGTACCTTCATCATGCAAATCAAACCAAGGCATGTTTCATGAATTATGTTCTTCAGATTGTCTCAATATTAATTAATGGAGCTGTTGTCGTTTGCAAGAAAATATTTCACTTGTGACAATGAGTCTATACATTCCAAAATGTTTTGCAAATAGATGTACAACTCACTGCATTTACATAACATGTTAACCATGAATAACTGTTACGAATAAAGGTATTAAACTCAAATATCCATACGATATCCAATTGCACTGATATAAGCATAAATATTGAGTAAATTTGGTTTGATAGTAATATCTATTGAGTTTTTAAAAGCTAAACTGGTACCTTGACAAACAACTTGGTGTGATTTGTTAGGAAAAGTTATACACTATCTTAAAACAAATTGATGGTATTATTCTCACTCAGTTGCCAATGCGACTGGGTATAGGCACACAGTTGCATTGTGTAACACTCGGTTACACTAACAAGGATCGACCCACTATTTCTTTGGAAGATAACCCAATTAAGCATCCAAGAAAATACACAAAACAACCAGCTTTAGGACATTATAGATATATCCCTAGTTTAGTAACAATCTGAATATAAATTATGAGAAAAATAAGAAGGAAAAATTTGATAAGTCACTCATTTGAATAGCTTAGGAACTCAGTTTAACTCAGTAAGTCACAAAAGATGTTTTATTGAGAACTTATGAAGAAAGAAAAAAAATAAGGCCATTGCATACATATTAAGAAAAAGAAATATTGCTGTAATTATAATAATTATCACTTTAATCATAATTAGTTAAAAGTAGAAAAATGCTTACATGAACAACTGAGAACGAAGATATCTGGGAAACATCTAATGGAATATATTGATAATTACAAATAAGTGAGTGCTTGGTCGAAAGAACCAAATTTTGACCATCAGTATCTGAACATGATAAAATTAAGTCACTTAAAATGGAGACTTAGAAAATCTAACTATAGGATGGTTACGTTACGGCAGCATGATTTTACATGGCATATTAAATCAACTAGTATCCAATGTAATTCATCATCCACGAGGCAATATATTTCAGTAACGAAGGTAATATACAAACAACATCAAGTGCATTCTATGTTTAAATTATGCATTTGCACTATACAACAAACAAATGTTTTAAGAAATAGTTTCAAAATTAACATGCTTAAACGCCAAATGAAAATAATGTACGAAGGTTGAAAAATAATCAAGTACAAGAAGTTCCTTGAACTTGTACTAAGGTTGTAATAATGATCTAAGCAACACAACTTGCATGAAGAACACATTTATTATCAGTTATACCAAAAAAGCTTATACATTAATGAGGGTTTGAATAACAAAAATGAGATGAGACCATAGTGATCAGCTAAATGCTTATTATATATCATACCTTTCCTAGAAGATGTATTATCTACACATACAATTATTGTTTTGTATACCAAATAATTGGCCTGGCTTAGAACATGTCTCATCTTGAAGAATTTTACAATCAACGTTATACAAATCATGCTACATTATATCTCCAATTGAATTAACAATGATTGAGAAGAAATAAATCAAAGTCGCACCTTTGCTAAATCCCGAGTAAGTTTCTTTACAGTAACAGCCAGAGTATCCCTCTCTTTTACCAATTTTCTTCAAGCAAAAAATAACAATCATCATAAATATAAATAAAATAAGAAGCAAACGCTCTACAAAAATCTATTATTCAACAAACCTACATTTTCTTCGAGGGAAAATCTCATTCTAGAATAGGAGTCATGAAACAAGCTCTTTAGCTATGACACTTTAGTTTCTAGTTCCTCAATTCTTCGATCTTTTCCCACAACTGCCAATTCCAACTTCTAAACTCTAGAAGAAATCGTGAGCAAAGTGATTTTTCTTGCTATATCAGTTCGGATTCGTGAGAGAATTTCGTCCAGGATATGGAAATCGTTTGGTTCTGCTTATGATTTCTAGGTGATTTGATAGATTGAAACCCTAATTCTGCGAAGACAAGAAATTTGAAATACTGTAGAAAAGGTTGGGAATTAGATTTCTTCACCTTTTTTATCTGGTCGGCTCTATGTCAGCTGCGATGGCGGAGGATGGACCTTGGTGATGCGGGGATAAGAGAGGCAGCAAGTGAAGTGTGTTGTGCAGAAACCGCACAAATGCGGAAAAACAATAAACAGGATCTAGATTTGCCAATTTGAACATCACTTAATCTAGCAGCAGTTATTATATTACTCCAAATAAATAGGAAATAACTATAAAGAAGAAAAGAGACGCAAAAAATTTATACTGGTTCCACTATCATCGAGATAGTGTACGTCCAGTCCAAAGGAGAGAGATTTTATTACACTTGAGAGAATTACAAGAGATTACAAGATAAGAGTTTACATACCAAAGCCCCAATTAGGGATATAAAAAAAGAGACACTCTATCTGGAGATCACTGGCTGAATACCAGGATGGGTTTACAATGAAGTCTGCCCTCAATATATAGCCAATATAAATTCATGTGAGTCGTCAATCAAATTACCAAAATATGGTAAGAAGGTAATGGAGGCAAATTACAATGGTAACAAATCACGCAAACATAGCAAGTAATTCACTCGTTCCAAAGATGGAAGAATAATCCCAAAGCAATGCGATTACGAAGAAAGAAATAATATGCATATCTTTTGCATATATATTATTCCATAACGTGCGCATGCATAAATTTCCTTGCCATCTCATTCAAATGCAATCCAATTATTAATGCATTTCCATAATGAACAAACGTGATTACTTTCCCTTTTGCATATTTGTTTCCTTCTATTTTTGATTTTGTATCACCAAAATTTAACACTCCACCTTGATGCAAAATCACATATTTCCAACACTCCACCTCAAGTCAAATTCTCTTTTCAACATAAAACTCTTAAAATCAAACTCCGCCTTCAACCAAAATCTCTTAACGAGATGGATACTGAAAATGAATACTTACCCAATGGGTTCCGGCAAGGCCACCCCCATCACACCTTGCTAACGAGCTCAGACTATGTCCCCGCCCGCCAACAAAATGTTGCAAATATCCAAAATCAAAAGAAGGTAGATATCAAAATAATCTCAAAGCCACCAAGGCCAAATAAAATTCTCTCAATCACCAATCAAATACAGAGCTAGAAAACAAAAAAGCCAACAGACATAACAAGGCTGATCCAAATCTCTGTATACAAGAAAAATCTCTCTCCTTCCACATACCTTATCTTCCAAACAACAAATTTCCCATGGAAATCAACATAAGACTCTCACATCAACATCGAGCCATAAAGCAGATACAAGTTCCCAAATCCAGATGTCTCTTCAACACAGTAAACTCCTTATCATCAAATTTCCAAGACTGGAAAACTCTTCTCTCTCAACATAATCTCCTCCACTCCATATTGCACAAAATCTCCTTTTTCCATCCAAATGAGTAATAGCATAATCACCACCAGATCTACCGCTCTTTCTAGAAGCCATTGATGCACAAATCTGAACAAATCGCCTAGCTCTGATATCAATCTATTGTGCAGAAACTGCACAAATGCGGAAAAACAATAAACAGGATCTAGATTTGCCAATTTGAACATCACTTAATCTAGCAGCAGTTATTCTATTACTCCAAATAAATAGGAAATAACTATAAAGAAGAAAAGAGGCGCACAAAATTTATACTGGTTCCACTATCATCGAGATAGTGTACGTCCAGTCCAAAGGAGAGAGATTTTATTACACTTGAGAGAATTACAAGAGATTACAAGATAAGAGTTTACATATGAAAGCCCCAATTAGGGATAACAAAAAAGAGACACTTTATCTGGAGATCACTGGCTGAATACCAGGATGGGTTTACAATGAAGTCTACCCTCAATATATAGCCAATATAAATTCATGTGAGTCATCAATCAAAATTACCAAAATATGGTAAGAAGATAATGGAGGCAAATTACAACGGTAACAAATCACGCAAACATAGCAAGTAATTCACTCATTCCAAAGATGGAAGAAAATAATCCCAAAGCAATGCGATTACGAAGAAAGAAATAACATGCATATCTTTTGCATATACATTATTCCATAACGTGCGCATGCATAAATTTCCTTGCCATCTCATTCAAATGCAATCCAATTATTAATGCATTTCCATAATGAACAAACGTGATTACTTTCCCTTTTGCATATTTGTTTCCTTCTATTTGTGATTTTGTATCACCAAAATTTAACAAAGTGTGCGGTTTTGTTTTGAGGAAATGAGAGAAAATAGAGTTTTTTAAACGGGAGGATTCGGTGCTCGATGGAAAGAAATAACAAGTGTCTAATGCTTCAACCTTTGAAAGGAACCGAAGCAAATAACCCTATTTGCTTTAGTTCCAAAGACAACTGAAACAAATAACCCTATTTGCATCTATGCAACTAAAGCAAATTACATTTTTGTATTTCCTACTTTGCATGTACCAATTACTTCGGTTGTTAAGGGAGGACCAAAATAAATTATACTATTTGCTTCGATCATTAACGCAACCAATGCAAATAAGGCGAGGCAGCATGCATATTGTATGTTAATGATGAATGGCTCAAAGCACAAAGTCAGTAAGCCTAGGATCAAGTCCACTTGCATTGCTTATCTTAATATCTAGCTTAGAAAGACTAATAATATAGCCTTTCATTATTTTGATGATATCCTCAACATACCTTGTGGAACTGAAGGAAGTGAGTGAAATAGGTAGATTAAAAAAAATTATTCATCTATGGGCCTATGAAGTCTAAAGGTTTATTAGATCCAATCTAATATTTGTTTTAATAAAATTTTATTTTATTAAAATTGCTTAAAAAGGGTTTTATTTAATTTATATGAGTTGTAGTTTATGAGTGTACCAAATACGCTTATATGTGTATAGTGCACGTGCAATAAAAATGAAGTGCAAATAGCTAATGTGACTGTATATAGAGTGGGATTTATACCGCAATAGACAAATTTATCCCTTTATATATGCCTTTGTTGTCTATAATTATATATATATAATAACAATATATGTATATATATAGTTTACTTATATGTATAATATGTTATGAAGTTATTTTAACTAATCAAAACTTTGCTTTTACTTAAAATGATAATCAACCATGTTTAAGTAAGTAGTTAATAAGGAGAAGAAAAGGTGGAGGAATTACCTCCTTTCACTTACTCTTTTTTGATGTCATTTCAAACATTTTGAACACTCAAAAACATCTTAACTTTGACTTATATGTTTTGAAATCTAAAACTAACAATTTCGAATCTAATTTTAATTTAGGAAGGATTTAAAATAAAATATTGTGATTTTACATAGAATTTCATTTCATAAACTTTAAGTTAAAATAACACACACACATACATGTATACGTATACACAAACACACACATATGTGAACTTTGTACTTATATATATGTTTAAAACTAAAGTAACAAATTAAAATCTAATCTTAACTTAGGAAGGATTCAAAAGGTTTTTGCTGTTTTGCACAAAGGTCCACTTATAAATTTTGAATTAAAACAACTTTTAAACAAATGTAAACAATTACCAAATGAGATGTATTCAAAAACAATAAACATGTAAAATATGTATTCAAGTTCCAAAGTGATTTCAAATAATTAACATATGTAACTTATTTATGTTTGTGTATATAATGAGTTACAAAATTATGTCAATTAAATTAAAATAAGTTTCCAATCCAAAATTTATTATTATTATTTAAACGATAATTTCTAAAACAATGACAAATAATAGATCAGACAACTTATGCACATATAAATTCGTTGTCAAAAAATTAGATATAAAATATACAAAGAATATGAAAATATGATCAGATTAGAAGTAGTATAGGATCTAAACTTTATTACATGATGAAACTATAAGCATATACAATTAGAAAATTACCTAATGATGAAGCTAAAACTCTCACCTTGAATGAAGTATAAAACCCTTAGACTCGATTAAATCCCCTTCAGAAGTTGCAACGATCTAAAGCACCACATTTGTATTTATTTTAATTTGATTTGATTTTGTTTTGGAAAATTTTCATATTTGGGAGGCCATGGATTTATGGCCATCATAGGAGAGGGAGAGGAGAGCAAAAGGAAAATGCATGTATGATAAATGAATGAATGAAAGAAATTTTGCTTTAAATGAAACATTGAAACCTTTCAATTCCCTCCTTTAAAATCTTCGTTATTTAATTGCTCGATAAATCTCATCAAATCCTCTCTCATCTACATTTATAAATTTAATCCTCTTTTCTAAACATATATGCATTTAACCGTTACACATAATTCATCACGTCACAAAAAGACACGGTCAAACTTAGGTGAGGGGGAGTTTGCATCTTGTATAGCACTACATTCTACTTTAAAAAAATCATAATTCTTTTTCACTTCCATTTTACTTATTTTTTTTAAAGAAAAAAGAAAACAAATTTCATTAAAAAAATCATTTTGTGGCTAAGTAGATTTTATTGAAAGAAGAACAGTAAAGTTTGTACATGGTATTTAATTAATTTGACAGAATTTTGGTTATCACAAAACTTGAATAAAAAATAGAACGAAAGTTTTATATTGTAAATGACAAATGAGAAGCTAGTATATGAGTTTACTTAGAACCGTTGAATATAAAATTTATTCTCATAGATGTGAACATACATTTTATGCTAATTTCAAAATTGGTTGAAATCTTAGGTATGTGAGTATAATACTATTTCTTTGGACAAAAACCTCCAAATAGATAACATATTTATCTTTAAAAAACAGTGAAAAAAAGGAAATAAAGAAAGGTATTACATATGTAGATATAAATATATCTTCAATAAACATATTTTTAAATGACTTGATTAGTTCGTATTGTGGCGTTATACCATTTGAGTAAAAAAAGTCCATAGGATGCTTCATCATCCAGTAAACTCTGCCCAACAGGATAGTCATTTATGACCTAAAGCCACTGAAGGATGGTTATGTAGACCTAACAAAACTAACATTGCACAATCGAGTCGCTATATTTTTTAAATAGTTAAATAAAATTGACTTTATTAGTTGGATTTGGGGCACTATTAAATTCAAGCAAAAAAAGTTTAAATGATGCTTTATCACTTAGCAAACTCTAGCCAATTGGATAGGGATTTACCAACCTAAAGCTCACTAAAGGATGGTTAAGTAGACCTAATAAAAAAACCAACACTGCGCAATTGATTTAAGATTTGTAAATTAAAATATTATATGTATGTATAAAAAACATGATAGGAAAAAATGTGTTGAAATTTTGGTATATTCTACATTTCATTGATTAAGTTATTATACCTAAGAAAATAGAGATTCAAATTTATGAAAAATTGACTATCTATGAAGAATATAATTCAGTTCTACACTATGTGAAAACCAAATTAACTAATTCTCTAAGTCATGAATGATAGAAACTTGAGTTATGTTTAAGATTTCACTTAGCTGATGCACTTAATTCCTTGATTTCTGGTTAGAACTTTTATACTATACACTTGAAAGACTTATTATATTTGATTAACAAAGTCGCATTTTGATAACCTTTACTATCTTTTTGTAAATATTTTTGAAAACTTGCATCATGTAATTGCATTTATCAGATTCTGGAGGTAATATCTTTTAAAAACCCTCATGAGATAACCATTGTCCTACTAAGGACACCTAAAAGTTTAACGACCTGTCGCGTACATTCAATATAATCGTGTTTCCTATGAAAATGGACCAATCTCAATTTTACTTTATTAGAGGATGGATAAAAAGGTAAGTGTAGGAATATTTGATAAATACGTAAAAATACATATGTTTATGTTCGCATTTTATCTTATTTTATTTCAAAATATGTTAGATAAATGGTGTTTCTACACATTTTTGAAAAAAATTAAAAAATTGCTTTCAAACACCATCTACACATTTAACATTTTTATGCCTAAGGAATTTATACACATTTAACATTTTTATGCCTAAGGAATTTATTTGTACACATTTTAATTGAAATGTTTGTTTCATTTTTGTAGGCATTTAAGTCAACAATTTCATCGTTCTCATTATATGGATTTGTGCATACAAATAGACCGTGGAGAAGAAGAATGTGCATAGACTATCGTGCAAATGAATTCTCATATAAATCAATTCTATCTTTTAAGCCCGAAAGTAAAGAATGGAACTTTATTTTTTACATAGATGAGGCCCACACACTCACTTCTTGATGGACCACAATCTTTTTTAATGAAAGAGCGATCTTTAATATGAGAAAAGCACTCAATATTGTTTAATAATATTATTGTCAAAAACTACCAACAAACTTGGTAGTTGATCAAATAAAAATAAAAGTACGCTATAAATGGATCATTAGAATAATTATCAATATAAATGGAAGAAAACTAGCCAAAAGTAGAGAAAAATTACATTAATAATAACGTGGTAGCTAGCATTAACCAGAGAGTGGTACTATTAAATATAAGGATAAGAAGATGTTTGAAGTCATTGTCTTATGCATTGAGTTAACTATGTAAAAGAGGCTTGGTGGAGCAGAACATAGAATGTTATGTAGATAAGAAGAGCATGTATGTGAGCTAATGTATAAACCTAGGTGTTGCTGAAGGTGCACTGCTCAATGTATGTTGATTGCGATAGGTTATGTGGCTTGGCTAGAGATGTGAATAACAAGGAAAAGCATACGGTAGGACATTGCAACGAAACGCAGTACACTAACGTGAGCATCATGAATTAGGCTAGTCTAAACTGAACAAGAGCTAGGTAATGAGGTAGATGAATTGAAATGAACTGCAAATGAAGGACTGCATTTATGATGAACTCAAGCATTGAACTAAAGCACGACAAACTGGTTACCAAAATCTACTGGAGATGAACTGAGATTGTGATAAACAACAAACCCGTCTACCGCTAGATGAAAGGATGAAGATGCCTTATGGTCGATTGAAACAATGATTTAGGTAACATGAATGATGATGAAAGCTAGGCATAGTAGCAAATTTGAATGACCCCTCATCTCCCTTCATATTTAACTCAGTTGTTGACGTGGATGATCAACTTGGCTGTCTCCAACAGTCGGACTCCAGGCATTTGTGACCTCTGTGCTTGATGAAGGAATTTCTTCTCTGTAATATGTTGATGATACCATACTTTTAAGTTCCTCCTCCCTAAGCACATCACTTCCTTGAAGCTTCTCCTCTACTGCTTCAAACTTGCTACGGGCCTTACCATCAATTTTTATAAAGGCTCGGTTGTGATGGTTGGAAATAGACTCAGGAATTGGTACCAAAATTGCAACTACCCTCAATTGAAATCTCAAGTTCTTCCTACTACTTATCTAGAATCACCTTAAGATCGACCTCCCTACTCCATGATGACTAGCTTAAATTAATCAACAAATTTTATTTTAGGCTGACATCATGGAATGGAAGCTCCCTCTCTAAAACTGGCAAAACGATGCTCGTTAACTCTATCCTCTTCTCCATCCCTATGTACTTGATGTCCATTTTCAAACTTCCTGAATGTGTCATCTTTATAATTGATAGCTTAAGAAATAACTTCCTTTGGGGAGGATACACCAATGGTGGTACTGGTTGTTGTCTTGTAGCATGGGATGATGTTTGCAAATAAAATAGGGAAGGTTGGAATATGTATTACTAACATCAAAATATTAAATCAGTCCCTGCTTTCCAAGTAGGTTTGGGGAATGTGCATCGAGAAAAATGTTGCATGGATACTCTGGATAAACAAAAAAAATACTACGATGGGGCCTTCAACACTTCTGATTTAATATTTCTTCCTCGTGGCAAAGTATCTAGCTTGTAGAAGGTGGTGGTGTACTGTTCTAAGATCCTATACTTAGCACCTCCATCATTATGAGTTCGGGTTCCAGAACAGCCTTCTGGATTGATTGTTGGATCATCCCAATTTCTCTAGCCTTTGGCTTTCCAGATCCTTTGCCATCGCCATACATAAATATATCTTAGTTGCTGATGCTTTCTCAGATGGATCTTCCTCCATCACTTTCCCCATAACCATTACTAGGCACCTCCTTCTTCAGCTTTATCAACTCTTGCATACTATAAAATGGCTTTGTCCCTTATTTAACATCTGATAGAATAAACTGGGAGCTAGATGAAAAAGGTCTCTTTACCATTAGATCATGATATAACTTTAATAACTTTTTTGGTAGAAACTTCCTTTCTAAAAATGTTTGGAAGACCGAGCCACTCTTAGAGTTAAATTTCACGTGCTGCTGTTGATCGGAGAAAGATTAAACACCATTGAAAGTGTGAGAATAAAGAAGATCATCAACAACTCTCTCTGCTTCATGTGCAACCATCACGAGGAGGACATTCATAGCCTCTTCTTCGGTTACGATTTCACCACCATGATTTGGAATCTCCGTGCTTCAAACTCGATCTCCAGTCCTCTTACTTCAGTGACACATTCTTTGGTTTGGTGCTCTAGACTTAGATTTGGTCATTTGGATTAAAAATAATAATAGATGGATTCATTCTTTACATAATACATATACAAATATATGCAACTTAATTACTCACATTGTTAATGTCTGGTTAGAATCGGATTTCAGCAGACTGCAGTCCATGCTTGAAGATATGGGGTTGAAGAGTAATTGGGGGCAACTTAAGAATGATGAACCAGAAACCATATTTATGTGCAGTTACTTTTTGTTATTATATGGCTATTATGTTGTTTGTCATTGTTGTATGAACAAGTATGTATTTGTGTAATTATGATCTTGTAGTAGTCAGGACGTTTATAGCTCTTTAAAGCCTTTTGTTGTGTACCAACCAAGCATGTTGGCCAACTTGGAGGCTCTCTACCTCCTTTTGAATTTTAGTTAACATTAATATTTTTCCCGGCTGTGTAGGTGCTTCACCTACACATACCGTTCTTTAAAAAAACTTCATATGAAATCTTTTTCTTTAAATGTTTTTCATAAGTAGCAATACAAATATGATTAGTTAACACTTAAAATGTTATATAACAATAATGAACATATTTTAGTAAAGGAATATTAGCTCAACTAGTTAGTGGTATGGTGTTCTAAAGATAGGTTCTAGAGTTCATGGATTCGAACATCTAAGACATCAAAATGTGTGCTTAACTTGAATAAACCACAAATTTTACCATAAAAAGAAAATCTCTAAAAAACTTAATGCTCAATGGCTACATCAAAAATACATTAGCATATAAAAAATAATAAAATGGATAAGGCATTATCAAAAAGGTTGTTTCACTTATAAATGCAACTATAAAATAGTGTTGGGAAAAATCCCTTCAGATGATCAGTCTAAGGGAATAAAACCCAACGCAGTGGAAAACAACTAGATCGTGACACTACAAGAAAACCCTCTATCTATTGCAAATCAGTACAGCGTTAGACGCCGACCAGCTATTATTTCGCTATTTAGGTCCACTTAATTATCTTCTTCGTGCTATTAAATGCAGTGCCAAAAAATAAAGCGGCAACATATTCATTTTCCCTCCATCCGCACCAATCCTCCTAAAAATAGAGCGGCGGGTCTCCAAAACAAAAGCAATCGCTTAATCTTTCTTCTTCTTTATGCGTTGTTTTCTCCCAATCACCTTAGCAACTCCATATCATTATGCGCTGTTTTCTCCCAATCCCCTTAGCAACTCCATATCACTTTGGCTGTCATCAAAGTTTATAGCAGGTACTCCCTAGTTTTCATCAATCCCTCTATTTACTGTTAGATTTCGTTCTGGAAAATGTTTGACTTCAATTTCACGTGAATCCATTATTATTTCCATTTTTAGGTTAAAATCAATTCAAATTAGGGTTTATTTCTTTGCTGGAGCACTTACTTTAGGGTTTTTTACTCGTTAAAGTTTGGGTTTGCATGAAATTGGGCGTTCTCGTCTTCGTTTTGATTGCAAGGCAAAGTGTGGCGGTTTGAGTTCGGCTTGGGGGAAGAGGTTCAATGTGGACGGAGAGGCCCTAGACGAGCTGCACTTTGTCAATGGTAACAAGGAGGCCTGGTACGTATTGGGATATACGTGCCAAGCATATAAACTATATATTATAACTATATATGTTCCGGGTACTTATTTATATATTGAACTAAGTTTAGCTTGAGAATGTCATCTCACTTGAAATTGAGATTGTTTGTATAGTTGTTGCATACCTGGATAAACTACAATCCATGATATCTTCTGAGTAGTTTGGTCAGATGAGTGAGTTTTATGGTGAACTCTAAGTTGATAATAATACATATTTCTCATTGATAATGTTAAATGATGATTATCGAAAGGAATCATTATATTTGTAATAGACTGACACTATAAATGACAATACTTCAAGCTTAAAACACATGCTTTTTTGGCATCGGCAAAAACTGGTTCAGTCAGACTCTGAAACAAAGCACACAAAACTACAAACTATACCATAAAATCATTATTATATACATGTAACAAGAACAATTTGACAATTTAAAGATAACTATAGTGAAAGATGAAGGCAACGCCGCCAGGTAGCACAGTTGGTATGAGCATTTTAAGTCATTTTGTTTCATGTGGTTGCAATGACTGTGAACATAAGATCCAGGCTGTGGAAAAGAAACTATATTACGAGTGACCATCTTTACAATTGTTACGAGGATTCAGGCTGTTGAAAAGAAACTATATTACGAGTGAACATAAGGTCCAGGCTGTGAACATAAGATCCAGGCTCTCACATGGTTAATTTGTTTTAACTTATGAATGTTGCTAAATAAATTTATCACTTATGTTGTCAAAGCTCCTGTTACGAGGATTTGACTTAGATGATCAAGCACCTAATATATGACAGATCTCATGCTCTGTTTAACCTTTAGTTATCTATTTGCATTTTGGATGTTCAAACTTTGCTCTGTCTATAACGTTAAATTTGTAATATTGTGCTAATAAATAATATTAGTCTAAAATTCTACTTACGTGGCTGTTTTTTTTTTCAAATTATCACTGGTATTAAATATATTTTATCACTGTATAGCCAAAGCTCCTTTTGGGTTGATTTAGCTTGATCTTCAAAGGTCGATTGAACCACAAATATACCATTCTGTAACCTTTGGTGGTGGTATTTATTTACGTTTGAACTTTTCCAAACTTCTCTCCACTTATAAAATAATAATAATTTGTGAGATAATTTACTCAATTGTTTAGTGAACTCAACATTATACACTTTTGGGGATGCAGTACAAGTACTATAAATGTTACCTATATAACTTTTATATATATATATATATATATTATAATGTAAGTAGGAATGTAGTGACATTGCAATTTCTTACTTAGGAATAATACTCTTATATCATTTTGTTATGATTGAATCAATATAAATAATTTGGATTTTTTGCACATTTAAATATTGCATCAAATTCCGGTAGCAATTCAGGCATGTAAATTGCAGCCGTGGATTGGATGGTATAGCTTCCTAGATTAATAATTGCTCATTTGGGATAATACTTGGGAAATTTGAAGCATCAGCAAGAGTTGTATCTACTCTATCTTTATCTCCAAGTATCCACACTGATTTGCACATATTTAAGTTGGAAATAACTAGCTAGAATATGTATAATTTAAATTGAGATCCCATCTATAATGGAATATAATTTAGGATCAGGCCTAACAATAATGAATAAAGCTGAACATACATGTTACAAGATGATTGGGTAAATATTTTTTTCCACTACAATCTAACTAACAACTCTCGCACTATTTTTAACAAATATCATATAGTTTTGACTACGTAAACCACTTTTAAATGAAAATTATACCAAGTTTTTTTGTGATTTTATTTACCAACAATCATCTTGGTCTTTTTGTTGACTGTCAAAGCAAGATTTCTCTGTTTTTGCCCAAAATTTTAAAAAATTCATTTTTTAATCAACTGGATTTAACGAATTTGACATCTTTATTTATACCAAATCTATTTGTTTCTTTGTTTTTCTTTTTAATAATACAGTTCCATTAGCACCTGTTGTGGACAGAGTCAGGCCATGCAAAATATGTAAGAACTTTTGCTTGTAATGGGTCTAAAATGCTGCATGTATAAGTTACAAGTTGCAATATGATCTCCACCAACTATTTCATTCTTACGCCGACTTTGAGTGTTTTAGCTACTTTCAAATGCTTCATGATGTTCAGAAAATGTTTACTTGGTAAAGTGGTGAGTGCCTGTCATAGCTTACAAAGGCATATCAGGGGGAAAAAGGCGAAAGAAATATTCAAAAGGTACTGGAACTAAGCCTTAAAATTTGTTTCATATTGAAGTTTTTTGGCCATAATTTTCTTCATATATGTGGTTTACACTGTTAAATGCTTTATCGGCATCCAGTAATATTTCGACGTCAAAATGTATGCAGGCAGTTTTTTCAACTAGAAAGCTAGAGTTTTCATATATCAAAGTGTAGCCTTGACAAAACCCAACAACTTTATAAAAACTGGTTGAAATTTGAAAAATTAGACTACTCTTTTTTTTTACTATTAGAATGGTTTATGACATAATAATGATTTAACATTACGTACTGCTTGAAAATGGACTATTTGGATGCTTGAATTCATTTTTTATATTGTTTGAAGAGGAGTGTGAGAGCAACACTGTTACCACCACCCAATATTTTTTAGTACAAGATGCGTATGAAAAGTTACGGCCTGATGTTATAGTTTGACAAGAACTTTTTACTACACTTAAATGCTTCTGAGATTTGCAAATATATCTAAAACAAACCACGTTTTATTGTGAAAGAGTCACACAAAATATTATTTGGTAATACCTGTGTCATATCATGCGGTTATGTGACCATTTAATGATGAGGGGTTAGATGTAAACTTCTTAATTTGTTTTATTTTCAGTTTGAACATTTGTTTCATGTCTATATTAGCCAGATTATGGAATTAGTAAAATAAAGGACTCATCAGGTAGCAGCTTTTCTGGACATAATCTTAGCATGTGGAAGAAGTCACATATCAAGGTTGAGAATTATTCACTTTTGACTTTGTTATTTTTTGGCATTGTGTTCACTGATCTAGAACTAGGGCCTTCGTACACATATATTTGATGTCTTTAAGAATTCTTACATTTCACTATCTTTTGGATATCAAAAGGCTGGCAATCAACTCCACTACAGGTAAGAAGACAAGAAACGAACAAATGTAGCTTCACCATTCCACATTTTACTATTTGTAAAGCACTGTAGATTGCATATCTCTCTTCCATTCATATGTTATGTCACTTACATAGTTTGCAATTGAACTACATCCCTAGCTGATGTCCATATTATGTGCCTAGCATATCTTTCTAATTACTTGCATTATGTACTATATGTTAAGTGCTCCTTCAGTTCTTTTTATACATTAACAAATTCATATATACTGTCAAGTTTGAAATAAACTTAATATGTGATATAACGATATCAGTATACTACCCTTCCAGCCAGATTATTTATGCCAACACATAAAATATAAAAAAGGTATGTCATTACTAACATTGCAGACCATCTTCTTCATCATCTACCCGTATGCGAAGCACGGGTCTCGCACTAGTTTCTGAATAATAACAAGGAGAACAAAATGGAGATTGGATATTCTTACAAAAGTCTATGAATGAGATGGGATATCTTACAAAAGTCTACATGATTCTTGTCTTAGTTTCTTGTTTTTTGGTCATAGTGCAATTAATAAAATACTCTTTTTACGTTGATTTTTTTTCCCTTGCTCGCTGAATGTGCTTTAAAATTTTAAGTTGTTAACTGTATATATGGATGATAGTTTGAATCCTTACTCCTGATCCTTGCTACTTTTTTCTCAATTTCAACTTCATAGATAAAAGTAATTAATTAAAGCAGCTGTTAGTCCGGTTTAAAACTTTTTTCTCAATTTCAGCTTCAAGTTTTCTCGCCATGAAGCTAGAGTTGTACATGTCCTAGTGACAGGAAGTGCAGGTTATATAGGTTCTCATGCTGCACTTCGACTTCTTAAAGACTCTTATAGAGTGATTATTGTGGTAAGTAGACAATTTCTTCCAATTTTTCTTTAGTTTAATTAGTTGGATTGCTTGATACCAACCATTGCTTTTTGTCGTATATCACCAACTCATCGGTAATTGAATAAGTTCATAAACATCATATATTGTTGTTCAAAAGTGTCATTTTATACGCATATTTTTCATGAATCATGTCTACTACGACTAATAATTGAACTTTTTGTTTACAGGTAACTAATACATTTTGGTGCTAACAAGTAGCAACAAGGTGATTTGAAGTCATATATAGTGTCGTGCGTATCTTTAGTGTTTGAATACTTCTATGTATCGTTTTAGTAAAATTGCTTGCGTATAATATTAGTTTTTTTACTTGCATTTTAATCTTCACATGTTATGAAATATAATGAACATATGTTGTTTTGGTGCAATTTTATTTGTTTACATATAACGTATTGGTAATCAAATGTGATCTTAGTGACATTTAAATTTGTTGTACGCATTGAAACGTCAAAAAAGGCACAAAATCTTATGCAATAAGATGATAGCATTAAAAAATGCTATAAAAGGTAACAATAGCATTTTTAAAACGCTATAATATGCAACTGTTGATAGCAGTCCAAAAACGCTATTGTTAAGTGAGTATTGATAGCGTTGGTAAAACCCTGTTGTTAGGAACCTTTTATAGCGTTTTATTCTTGTTGTCTAATAACTCTTCTTATTTATAACATGTTTTTTACAGCTTGTGCAAAAACGCCATTAAAACAATTTATAGCATTTTCGAAACGCTATTAAAAGAACTCATTTATAGCGTTTTTGGTGTTGCTATCGTAGCTCACAGACTTATAACAACATGTTGATATACAGCGTTTATAAAAACGCTATAAAAGCCTTTAATGGCGTTTTTTAAACGCTATTAAAAGTCCAAATTGTTGTAGTGTGATTGTAGTGAGATGGAACAAACAAAAGATGAACACCAGAACAAATAGTCACAGAACTATGTAATGTAGAAAAATAAATAACACCAGTATTTATAATGGTTTCACTACCGCGAAGCAGTGTACGTCCACTTGGGGAGAGGAGATTTTATTAATCACTGAAAGATTAGAGTTACAAGATTGATTCACTTTTGGAGGATATACATAAGAAGAATTAACAATACAGACAAAATTCTTCAGAGTTTCAGCTCTCTAGAATGGCTCTGAAATTGGCTGAAATTAGCTCTCAATTTCGGCTTCCATTGTTGTCCAGAAGCTCCTCTATTTATATAGTGAAGATATGAGGAGGGGTAGCTGTTATACAGCAGCCCTGGGATTTGGTTCGACACATCTGGTTTGGCAAGCAGCACAATGGCATTTGGTTCGGCAAAGCCTATATCCATCTGGTTCGACATCTCCACTTCAAGTCTGGACCGACATTCCCAAATACCGAACAGCGCATCTGGACCGGCATCAACACCAAGCGAGTAATTTGGTTCGACATTCCTTTACCGAACCAAAATTCTCGTCCGACAAACATTCCACCGAACAACAAAACTGGGGCGGTGCTCCTTGCTTCTCACTGAACCAAATATATGGTTCGGCATGCTCTTCAACTTCACTGCTCCAAAGCCCTAGCTTCATCATGTCTCCACCGACCGAGCTCGTCACCACTGGACAAGAAATCTCGTCCGGTCCTCCACTCCACCGCCCTAGATTTGGAGTGGCAGCTGCTCTAGCACCACCGAACCAAAAGTTTGGTTCGGCAAGCCCTTCACCGAACGAAGTATAGGGCTTCCTCCTTCCTCGTCGATGCTTCTCTAATGGTCTCTACTCAAATTCAAGTACCATCTCTAACAATCTCCACCTTAATACCGAATTCCAAACAAGCCTTCCAACTCCATCTACACCTTCATGCTCCAAGCAATATATACTTACCCAATGAGCTTCGGCAATGCCATCATCCATTGCACTCTATCAACGAACTCCGGCAAGGCCACCGCCCGTCAACAAAGTGTACAAAGTACCCAGTCCGTGTAGAACTTATCAATCTCCACCATGAAACAAACATCTCCATGAACCATCTTAACTCTCCCCGTGCCACCCATGGCACCTAGCACTTCATTAAGCGAATCAAGTCCGAGCAATGCTCGAACTTAGCAACAGGCAACGACTTAGTAAACGTGTCTGTTGCATTCTCCTCTGTGTGAACTTTCTGAAGACGAACTAGATTCTCTTCACTCCTCGAGACAAGGAACGATTCTCTTACCTCAATATGCTTTGTCCTCGAGCTGAATGCCAGATTTTCAGCTAAGTGAATTGCACTCTGACTATCACAGTACACATCCACTCTTTCATATACGAAGCCCAAATCACACAACAGTCCTCTCAAATAAAGCGCCTCCTTAGCTGCTTCAACCGCAGCTATGAGCTCTGGCTCTATAGTAGACAAAGCCATAATCGTCTACAACCTCGCTCTCCAACTGATCGATGTGCCACCAATGGTGAACACATATCCGGAGGTTGACTTCCTTCGATCTCTATCACCGGCATAGTCAGAACCACAAAATCAAACCAAGCTGAAATCTCTTCCTCTGCCGCCAAAGACAAGTCCGTGGTTTGGAGTTCCTCTAAGGTATTTGAAGATACACTTCACTGCTTCCCAATGCGTCTTTCCTGGATTCGCCATGAATCTACTCACCAATCCAACAACCTGTGCAATGTCAGGCCTAGTGCAGACCATGGCATACATCAAGCTGCCTACTGCACTTGCATATGTGACCTTCATCATATAAGCCTTGTCCTTTTCCGAGATCGGAGAGCCTTTACTAGAAAGCTGTATGTGCAAAGGCATGAGTGTGCTGATTGCCTTTGCCTCTTCCATGCTAAACCGAGTAAGCACCTTTCGAATGTATTCCTTTTGAGCGAGGCTCAAAAGTCCTAGCTTTCTATCCCTTTGGATTTCCATACCTAAAATTTTCTTTGCTTCTCTAAGGTCCTTCATTTTGAATTCCACCTTTAGCTTTTTCTTTAGACTATCGATTTCATCCTTATCCTTGGAAGTAATCAACATATCATCCACGTACAAGAGTAGGTACACCCATCTACCATTCTTTAAATGCTTGAAGTACACACAAGCGTCTTAGATGCTACGATCAAAACCAAGTGAAAGCATAAAAGAGTCAAACCTCTTGTACCATTGTCTAGGCGACTGCTTAAGTCCATACAAAGACTTCTTCAATTTGCAAACCCAATTTTTTTTCCATCTACAACAAATCCTTTCGGCTGCTTCATGTAGATAGTCTCATCCAAGTTTCCATGCAAAATAACGGTTTTCACGTCCAGTTGCTCCAGCTCCAAGTCAATAGCTACGACGATAGCGAGCAAAATGCGGATGGACGTATGCCTCACTACTGGAGAGAATATCTCATCATACTCCAATCCCTTTCTTTGTGAAAACCCTTTAGCAACTAGTCTAGTCTTGTATCTCCCATCATCCTTCACCTTGAACACCCACTTGCAACCTATGGCTCGGCTTCCTTGAGGAGGTGGTACCAAATCCCAAAGTCTTGTCTTCTTCAACGACTCTAGCTCCTCTTCCATAGCGCACATCCAGTTCGAGCTGTCACATGACTTCAAAGCTTCATCAAGGTCAAGCGGCTCCTCATGAACCACATGTAGGGCATAGTCAAACTGATCACCAAGGCTAAGGTTCGCAAACTACCAATCACCATACCTTTCGGGCGGCCTAATAGTCCTACGACTGACCCGGGTAGGCACTGCTTCGCCTAAACTCCTTTTAGCTCCACCTTGAACTGAACCTCCTCTAGATTCATGCACATCACCAGCACTACTAGAAGGTACCTGTGGACTATCCTGTGATGTTTCATCAACTGTGTTTTCCTCGACAGCATCAACAACAACTCTACTCCTTAGCTGGAACACGGGAACTTCTTCCATCTCCTTAGGCCTATCAGAATCCTCTGATGTGGTAGGTAGCTTCTCCTTCAGATTGAACATAGTAGACTCATCAAAATTAACATGTATGGAATGAACAATCTTTTGATCAACCGGATTCCAAATTCGATACCCTTTGATACCATCGGTGTATCCCATTAGTATGCCTTGTATGCTCTAGCCTCCAACTTATCATCACCTGTATGGTGAACGTATACAGGACAACCAAAAATTCGGAAGTAACCAAGATACACTACTTTACCTTTCCACTTCTCCTCTGGAATCTTTCCATCTATGGCTGAGCACAGAATTCGATTTATGATATGCGCCACAGTTGATAATGCCTCAGCCCAAAAGCCTCTAGACAAGCCCATTGTCAATCTCAAGAAACAAGCCTTCTCTAGTAGAGTGTTGCTCATCCTTTCCGCAACCCTATTGGATTGCGGATCGTCGGGTGTAGTGAAATTTATCTGAATTCCATGTTGTCTACAAATGTCGAGGAAGTCCCTAGAGAAAAATTCACCGCCATTATCAGACCTCAGCACCTTCAACCTAGAACCAGATTGGTTCTCAACAAGTGCTTTCCAGTCGTTGAACTTCTCAAAACTCTCTGATTTTGCCTTCATCACATACACCCATGCTTTGCGAGAAAAATCATCAATGAAAGAGATAAAATACTTTTCTCCTCCAAGAGAAGAAGTAGCAACTGGTCCCCAGACATCTGTGTGCACGTACTCAAGTACTCGCCTTGATCTATGGAGTCCAACTCCAAAAGATACTTTAGTTTGCTTGCCTAACACACACTCCTGGCAAAAGTCCATCTTGTCGAAGTTTTCTCCTTTGATCATCTTCCGTCTCCGAAGCAACTCTAAGCTCTTCTCTGAATATGCCCCAACCTGAGATACCAAAGCTTTGTGGCATCCAAAGCACGAGAACTATCAACTCCAACACACGACTCTCCAAGAACTGTGGTTCCTTTTAGCAAATACAGATTTCGGAACACATCTCCTTTCATAAGAACTAGTGCACCTCTTGAAACCTTCAGACTATCCTTCTCGATAGTGACCTTGCATCCCAAAGATGCCAATTGTCCTAAAGAAATTAAGGACTTTCGAAGACCTGGAATATACCGGACACCTGTCAAAGTGCGTATCACTCCGTCAAACATCGTGATCCTCACTATACCTTCACCCATTGCTCTACAGCTAGCATCATTACCCATAAGAATAGAGCTTCCCTCTCATCCAACGAAAGAACTGAAGTAATCCTTATTAGGTGTCATATGGAAAGACGCCCCCGGGTCCAGCACCCAATGATCTGAGACATCCGATACTACTATATACAACACATCGTCAGATACAGACTTCTCCACCGCAAATGATGAAGATCCATCTTCTTCCTTCTTCTTCAAATCTGGACAATCCTTTTTCCAATGACCAGGTTTCTTGTAGATAAAGCACTTTCCGTCCTTAGACTTTCCTCTCCTGCCATTACTGATGCAGCCCAGAATGGTGAAGTGTTAGGTCGCGAGCAACTTAACCAATTCTTGAGTCGAGAACGACCTAACGGGTCTCGAGTTAAGGATCTGCGACCTAACCATGCAGTGCAAAGTAAAGCAGATTTAGGTCGTGTACGACCTAAGCCCAAGGTCGCTGAAGGAGGGTGCAAACGACCTAACTTACATGTCGCTTCTTTAGGTCGCGAACGACCTAACTTACATGCCGTTTTTTTTAGGTCGCGAACGACCTAACTTACATGCCGCTTCTTTAAGTCGTGAACGACCTACCACTTCTTTAGGTCGCGAACGACCTAACTCACAGGCCGCTCCTTTAAGTCGCAAACGACCTAACTTACGTGCAGTTTCGATAGGTCGCAGGAAGATTGTTATGAAGCTCTGTTTTAGGTGGTGAAGCTTTAGGTCGCGTACAAAGCTTAAGTCGCTGAAGCTTATGCCGCCTGGATTTGTTGAGCCGCTATCTCTTAAGTCGCTTTGTTTTTAGGTCGCATTTGTTGTTAAGTCGCGTGGGTTGTATTGTTAGGTCATTGCCGACCTATGTGTTGTATTGTATTGTACTTAATGTTCTTTTCTTTAAGTCGTGTACTGTTTGTTTTAGGTCGTCTGTTTTAGGTCGTGATGTTTAGGTCGTGAACGACCTAGGTGTTGTCCAGATTTGAGTTGTGTGATTTGTAAGCCTATAAATAGGCGAGTGATGCCATTTGTAATAGTTTAGTTGATTTTGAATAAAAAACTTTTGTTTGTTAGCTTTGTGCTTTCATTAAATTGGTAGTTGAGTGTAATCTCCTATCTCCTCTTTCAGCATTCGAGTGAGCTTGAATCAACGATCATAGAAGCCAATTCACGGTATCAAGTGCACTTGATCAACGTCTGAAGAATTACAGATCTTCTTTCACGGTATCGTGCACGATCAACGTGACGAAGATAGCTAGAATTTGGTATCTTCGAATCAACGAATTTAGGCCATTCAGTATTTTTCATTCCATCGATTGCTACTTTCACAGAATCATCATTTTGTTATTCCGCTGCTGCATCATTTGGTATCAGAGCTTGACTTAGCCAATCATAGCTAAGCCGAGTCTTGGAGCCAATATTCTATCGAAGAGTTTGAGAAGTTAATTGAAGCCGAACATCATTTGGAGAAGTTGATTGTTCATCGCGTTCATCATAAAGTCGCAACAAGAGTGAAGATTTTGATCCATATCATTTTGGATTGAAAGAAGAAAGGTGTTTGAATTTGGTCGTGGAAGATTTGCGCGCCAAAGAGTTGGAAGTTGAGGACCGTACCTCATTTGATATCATTTTGAAAGTTCAAAGCCGAGAATTGAAGTATTTGTGACATTTCAAATCATGCCGCCGAGAAGAGCTAATCGCCATCAGAACGTAGAAGCTTTGTATAGAAGAGAAGAAGCTGATGAGATGGAGCAAAGAATAAATGAAAACTTTAGTGAGAAGCTTAACAAAGGGATTGGTCGATTAGAGAAGATGATGTTAGAGATGAATCAAAATCGGAGAAGGGTTTCACCTGAATCCAACCATGGGGGAAGTAGAGTCTCACCACATTCCAATCGACAAAGAAGTGTTGATAATGATCATAGAAGTGTCAGTTGAGATTGTTATAGAAATAATGATGATCGAAGTCGAGATAGAAATGTGAATGATCGTAATCGGAGGAATGTAGATCGAAGAGATGTTGGTGGAAGACAAGATGGTAGTAGAGATGTTGGTGGTCAGGATCGACATTGATATACAACAGATTTTGAGGAGGAGTTTGATGGTGGTAGTGTTCATGGACGAGGACGAGGACAAGGAAGGAATCAGTCGGAGTATGATCACAAGTGGGAGTCTGGGATGAAAACTGAAATACCGGAATTCAAGGAAGGTATGCAAGCCAAGGAATTTCTTGGTTGGTTAGCTTATGTTGAGGAAATATTTGACTTCAAGGAGGTTTCGGAGGATCGTAAAGTGAAGTTGGTTGCTACTAGGTTGAGGGGGAGAGCTATGGCATGGTGGTAGCAAACCAAACTTACTAGAGAACGGATGGGGAAGTCAAGGATTGTTGCTTGGGAAAAGATGAAGAAATTGATGAAGGCTACTTTCTTACCCTACAACTACCAATCATTAATGTATCAGAGATTACAAAACCTGAGGCAAGGGACGAAGGCAGTTACTGACTATGCAGATGAGTTTTACCAGTTGATTGCTCGAAATGATATTATGGAAACAGAAGAACAATTGACCGCGAGGTTTGTAGGTGGACTTAGAACATAGATCCAGGATATGGTGAACATGTTCGACCCTAGATCTGTGGCAGAAGCACATCAAAAGGTGTTGGCTTGGGAGAAGCAAGGAAGACGTGGGGGAGGTGTGTTTCCAAGTTTTACGGGGCAGAACAAAGGAGCGGGTAGTAGTTCTAATATTCCTAAAACATCGAGTAAGCCTGTTGTTCATGAAGTGGCTAAGCCAAAGGTCAACACTAATTTCAAATGCTATAATTGTCAAGAAGTGGGTCACAAGAGCAGCGAATGTCCAAAACCGAAGAAGAGAACTATGATTGCTGAGGTAGAGGAAGATGAGGTAGAGGCTGACTGTTCTAATTCACTACATGATGAGGAGGAAGAGAATGTGTTGGGAGATGAAGGGTATTCATTGATGATGAAGAGATCATGTCTAACACCAAAGAAAGAGGAAGAAACTAGCTGGTTGAGGAGTAACATCTTTCAATCAACATGCACTATCTTGGGAAGGTTTTGCAAGTTTGTCATCGATGCGGGAAGCTGTGATAATATTATCTCTACAGAAGCTGTGAAGAAGTTATCATTGAAGACAAAGAAGCATTTGAAACCTTACAAGTTAGCTTGGTTGAGGAAAGGTGGGGAGGTGAAAGTTGGGAGAAGAGCTTGTGTTAATTTTTCAATTGGGAAGAAATACAAGGATGAAATTTGGTGTGATGTTGTGGACATGGACGTATGTCATCTGTTGCTGGGGAGACCATGGTAGTATGACAGGGCTGTGCAACATGATGGACGTACTAACAGTTACAGTTTTATGTTTAAAGGAACTAAAATCACTTTGATTCCTAAGAAGCGACAACAAGAAGAAAACAAGTTGGAAGAGATTGAAGAGTTGAAAACTTTGTTATCATTAAAGGAGTTTGTTTAGGAGGTAGAAGAGGAACCTGAAGTATTCTTGTTGATTGGACGAGAGAGTCATGAAGTGGTTGAAATCCCTGAAGAAGTAAAGCCAGTGCTGGAAGAGTTTGACGATGTATTTCCGAAGGAGCTACCAACGGAGTTACCGCCGTTGAGAGACATTCAACATCAAATTGATCTTGTTCCAGGAACTGTGTTACCTTATAGACCACACTACAGAATGAGTCCAAAAGAACATGAGGAGTTGAGAAGTCAAGTGGAAGAATTGCTTGAACAGGGACGTGTGTAGGAAAGTTTAAGTCCTTGTGCGGTGCCAGCTTTGTTAGTACCAAAGAAGGATGGAACGTGGAGGATGTGCACTGATAGTCGAGCACTGAGTAAGATTACTGTGAGATACAAATTTCCAATGCCGAGACTTGATGATTTGTTGGACCAGTTGAGCGGGGCTACTATCTTTTCGAAGATTGATTTGAAAAGCGGTTATCATCAAATTCGAATCAGACCAGGGGATGAATGGAAAACAGCGTTCAAAACACGTGAAGGGTTGTACGAATGGCTGGTTATGCCATTTGGTCTTTCGAATGCACCGAGTACATTTATGCGGGTGATGAATCAAATATTTAGACCTTTTATTGGGAAGTTTGTAGTGGTGTATTTTGATGATATACTGATATATAGTGGAAATCCAGAAGAACACTTGCAACATCTGAGAGAAGTGTTGATGGTATTGCGACAGGAACAATTTTATGCTGCAACGAAGAAATGCATGTTCATGACGCATAGTGTTTTATTCTTGGGGTATGTTATATCGGGAGGACCGGAGGAGGTCTACAGGTGGATCAGAATAAAGTTGAAGCAATCAGAAATTGGCCACAACCCAGGACGATTACAAAAGTTAGAAGCTTTCATGGTTTGGCGTCATTCTACCGAAGGTTCATTCCACACTTCAGTAGCGTGATGGCACCAGTTACTGATTGTATGAAAGGGAAGCAATTTTCATGGTCGGAGGAAGCAGGGTTTGCCTTTGAGAGAATCAAGGAACTATGGACGACAGCACCAATTCTAGTGTTGCCGGATTTTCAGTTATTATTTGAATTACATACTGATGCATCGAAGGTTGGAATTGGAGGGGTGTTAAGTCAGAAGGGACGTCCTGTTGCATATTTCAGTGAGAAGTTATCAGGAGCAAAGATGAGATATAATACTTACGATGTGGAATTCTATGTTGTTGTGCAAGCTGTGAAACATTGGAGGCATTATTTGTTTCATAAAGAATTTGTTTTATATACTGATCATGAGACGTTGAAGCATATGCAGGGACAGGACAAGATTGCGGCAAGGCATGCTTCGTGGATTGCATACTTACAACAATTTACATTTGTGGTGAAGCATAAATCGGGAATTACGAATAGAGTGGCGGATGCATTGAGTCGAAGGAATCATTTGCTGACTACAATGAAAATTGAAGTAACGGGGTTTGATGTGTTGCCAGAAATGTTTGTTGATGATCCTTACTTTGCGAAGTGTGTAGATAAAGTCAAGGAGGGGAAGACGGATGAGTTAGTAATGGTGGATGGTTTTCTTTTTAAGGGAAATCGATTGTGCATACCAGAGTGCAGCTTACGTATGAAGATTGTAAAGGAGTTGCATGAGGAAGGTCATGTGGGCTGGGATCGTACTTTGCAATTGATTTCTCAATCTTATTATTGGCCTTCGTTGAAATGGGAAGTTGGGAGGTTTGTGGAGAGATGTCATATTTGCCAAATTTCCAAAGGGACAGCGACAAATGCGGGATTGTATATGCCGTTACCCGTGCCGGTTAGACAATGGGTTGATATCAGTATGGATTTTGTTTTGGGATTACCGAGAACTCAGAAGGGGAATGATTCGATATATGTTGTAGTGGACAGGTTTTCGAAGATGGCACATTTTATCGCTTGTAAGAAGACAGCTGATGTCGTCCGTGTCGCTGAGTTATTCTTTAAAGAAGTATATCGATTGCATGGGCTACCTGAATCTATTGTTTCCGATCGGGATACTAGATTTCTAAGCCATTTTGGGTTAAGTGTGTGGAAGATGGTTGGAACGAAGTTAAATTTTAGTAGTGCCTATCATCCGCAATCTGATGGGAAAACAGAGGTGGTTAACAGATCGTTGGGGAACTTATTGAGATGTCTCGTGAAAGATAACTTGAAAAGCTGGGATATGAAGTTATGTCAAGCAGAGTTTGCACATAATCATGCAGTCAATCGAAGTACTGGGTTCAGTCCATTCCAGATTGTTTATTCAAGTGTACCAAAAGGGCCGTTGGATTTGACAATAGTACCATAACCAAAGGGAACTGTTAAACGGGCTGTTGATTTTGTTGATGGATTGGTAGAATGTCATAAAATCATTCAGGAACGATTGGAGAAAGCGAATGAAAAGTATAAACGATCTGCAGATTTGAAGCGAAGAAGCGTCGAATTTAATGAAGGAGATTTAGTATATGCTGTGTTAACAAAAGATCGTTTTCCAGTGGGAGCATACAATAAACTTAAAGCACGAAAGATTGGTCCTGTAACGATTGTGAAACGGATCAATGAAAACGCTTATAAGTTGAAGCTGCCGGAGGATGTGTACACTTCTGACGTGTTTAATGTTAAACATCTTATACCGTATCATGGGGATGAGCTTGTTGTGGAAGATTAAGGCGCAAATTCGAGGACGAATTTTTTTGAACCAGGGGAGGATGATGCAACCCAGAATGGTGAAGTGTTAGGTCGCGAGCGACTTAACCAATTCTTGAGTCGAGAACGACCTAACGGGTCGCGAGTTAAGGATCTACGACCTAACCATGCAGTGCAAAGTAAAGCAGATTTAGGTCGTGTACAACCTAAGCCCAAGGTCGCTGAAGGAGGGTGCAAACGACCTAACTTACATGCCGCTTCTTTAGGTCGCGAACGACCTAACTTACATGCCGTTTTTTTTAGGTCACGAACGACCTAACTTACATGCCGCTTCTTTAAGTCATGAACGACCTACCGCTTCTTTAGGTCGCGAACGATCTAACTCACAGGCCGCTCCTTTAAGTCGCGAACGACCTAACTCACGTGCAGTTTCGATAGGTCGCAGGAAGATTGTTATGAAGCTCTGTTTTAGGTCGCGAAGCTTTAGGTCGCGTACAAAGCTTAAGTCGCTGAAGCTTATGCCGCCTGGATTTGTTGAGCCGCTATCTCTTAAGTCGCTTTGTTTTTAGGTCGCATTTTTTGTTAAGTCGCGTGGGTTGTATTGTTAGGTCGTTGCCGACCTATGTGTTGTATTGTATTGTACTTAATGTTCTTTTCTTTAAGTCGTGTACTGTTTGTTTTAGGTCGTCTGTTTTAGGTCGTGATGTTTAGGTCGTGAACGACCTAGGTGTTGTCCAGATTTGAGTTGTGTGATTTGTAAGCCTATAAATAGGCGAGTGATGCCATTTGTAATAGTTTAGTTGATTTTGAATAAAAAACTTTTGTTTGTTAGCTTTGTGCTTTCATTAAATTGGTAGTTAAGTGTAATCTCCTATCTCCTCTTTCGGCATTCGAGTGCGCTTGAATCAACGATCGTAGAAGCCAATTCACGGTATCAAGTGCGCTTGATCAACGTCTGAAGAATTGCAGATCTTCTTTCACGGTATCGTGCGCGATCAACGTGACGAAGATAGCTAGAATTCGGTATCTTCGGATCAACGAATTTGGGCCATTCAGTATTTTTCATTCCATCGATTGCTACTTTCACAGAATCATCATTTTGTTATTCCGCTGCTGCATCAATTACCGAGCTTCCTAGACTTGGAACGCCCTCTAGAGTGCCAATTCTTCTTATTTTCTCTACCTCTTTCAACAAACAGGTTGTGACTACTACTTCCACCTCTACTTCCTTCACTTATCTCCTTCATCTGATCTTTCAAGCCCTCGGATAGAAGGCTCGACTTCACATCTTCCACTATCAATGTGTCTCTAGCAAAGATAAGGTTGTTAGCGAAACCTGTGTATCGCTCCGTGAGAGAACACAAAAGAATCATTGTCATTTTCTCCTCATCCATCTTTAAGTCAACAGTCTTCATCTTCATCACGAGATCATCAAAGAAATTAAGAGTTTCCTTCACTAAAGTACCCTCTCTCATCTGCATGGTGAAAAATGTCTTCAGTAATATTAGACGGTTAGTCAGAGATTTCTTCAAGTAGAGATTTTCTACCTTGGTCCAAATGCCCCTAGTAGTGGTCTCACTGCTAATCTCTGAGATAACATTCTCTCTCATAGCTAGCTGTAAAGTAATAAACGCCCATTTCTCCATCTCATTCCTTTTCGCGACTGAGATGTCAGCCGCCAACTCCTCAGGGGCAAACACTACTGGATGGACTTCGTTCCTCATTAGATCAGCATTCATCCTTCATTGCCAATTCTCGAAGTCTTTATCCACATTCCATTTCTCAATTGCCAACTGTGATCCTGACGCGATATACATCCCTTTAGTATAAGGTCTTATAACAACTGGAGTCGCTTCATCTCCTGCCATAGCGTCTAACACTCCTCAATCAACTTGGCTCCGATACCAGACTGTTGGGGAAAATCCCTTCAAATGATCAGTCTAAGGGAATAAAAACCCAACGCAGCGGAAAACAACTGGATCGTGATTGTAGTGAGATGGAACAAACAAAAGATGAACACCGGAACAGACAGTCACAGATCTATGCAATGCAGAAATATAAATAACACCAGTATTTATAGTGGTTTCACTACCGCGAGGCAGTGTACGTCCACTTAGGGAGAGGAGATTTTTTTTAATCACTAAAAGATTAGAGTTACAAGATTGATTCCCTTTTGGAGGCTATACATAAGAAGAATTAACAATACAAACAAAATTCTGCAGAGTTTCAACTCTCTAGAATGGCTCTGAAATTGGCTGAAATTAGCTCTCAATTTCGGTTGTCATTGTTGTCCAGAAGCTCCTCTATTTATATAGTGAAGATATGCGGAGGGGTGACTGCTATATAACAGCCCTGGGGTTTGGTTCGGTACATCTGGTTCGGCAAGCAGCACAATGGCATTTGGTTCGGCAAAGTCCATATCCATCTGGTTCGGCATCTCCACTTCAAGTCTGGACCGCCATTCCCAAATACCGAACGACGCATCTGGACCGGCATCAACACCAAGCGAGTAATTTGGTTCGGCATTCCTTTATCGAACCAAAATTCTCGTCCGACAAACATTCCACCGAACGACAAAACTAGGGCAGTGCTCCTTGCTTCTCACCGAACCAAAGATATGGTTCAGCATGCTCTTCAACTTCACTGCTCCAAAGCCCTAGCTTCATCATGTCTCCACCGACCGAGCTCGTCACCACCGGACAAGAAATCTCGTTCGGTCCTCCACTCCACCGCCCCAGATTTGGAGCAGCAGCTGCTCCAGCACCGCCGAACCAAAAGTTTGGTTCGGCAAGCCCTTCACCGAACGAAGTATAGGGCTTTCTCCTTCCTCGTCGATGCTTCTCCAATGGCCTCTTCTCGAATTCAGGTATCATCTCTAACAAATAGCTTTTTGAACTAATACATAATATGCTTCATTTAAAAATTCTGCTGCATTTCATAAAGTGGTACCACAAAACAACGTTATATGTTGTCATTCGATGAATAAGTCTACATAATAATAAATTCATAAAATACTGTTACATAACAACATTACGAACCGTTACTTTAATTTTCTTCCCCAAATGATGTCGCTCCTCCTACTCAGCTCCAGTGTTGGCCCTACATGTTCAGTTGCCCTAGTCGAGTGCCAAGGAAAAACACAGGGAAAAAAATTCTAATGGGGAGAAATGTTGAAGAAATGTATTGATCTTGCACCAATCAGTAGTAAACCACCTGACCAATACATACAACACAATTATATTGCCCTATCTATTTTATAAACGGTTCCTCTCCAACTGTTGCTCCTCTTTCCGACTTTTGATTGTATGCCCTAGGCGAATGTCTCATCTGTCTTACACTTGGACCAGACCAGCTCAGCTCTAACATGAAACTCGCTCATCTCAATATTGTAGCTACTTCCCACGTCAAAGCATTAACTTTGATTTCATCACGACCTCCTTCTCTAGCATATTGATACTTTTCATCGGCTACACACCATAATCCCGCTCCTTTTCAACCGTCGCCGCCGACTAAACCATCTTTCACCACCATCAACTGCTCTTCCTTTGCAAACACTGTCCGAGGCCTTCGCCACAACGCCGCCTTCTCCGTGAAGTAGATTTTTTGTTGTAACTTTGTCACTCAGACTAAAACATAAGTTTGATGTCCTTAGAATAAAAAAATGTCATATTTAACATTTTTGTTCTGTAAAACAACCGAAATCCATGTTGCAAGTTAATATGTGAAAAATACTAAAATTTTGAGGTTCTTTCCACAAATTTCAGTTATTTAAGAATTACGATTTGTTTTGACAACAACTCATAATTACACCTTCGTTTGCCAGGCAACCATTTTCTTCCCATCATCGTCATCATCATCTCATATAATAAGAATAGTAAATTAACAGAAAAGCCCCAATTTCCTCTATATTGATCTATTAACGAATCCAATTTCTTCTCGAAAACTCAATCTCTTTAATAGGTATGTTGCAGTTGAATTTCTATCGATTTCAATGCTATTTTTTCCGTTATTCAGTTTGGTCAATGAATTTTATCTGACCCTTGATCAAAACGAGAAAATGTCAGATTGTGCTGAAAAAATAGCGTTTTGGTTGAATTAGCCTATTCTTTTTTTATTATGTAAGGATTTGTTTGGTTATTCACAGTGCATTGGAGAAATGCCTATTCTTTTTTTATTATGTAAGGATTTGTTTGGTTATTCACAGTGCATTGGAGAAATGAGTGATGAACCTGTACGTGAAAGGGCTTCTAGAGGTAGGTACATTCGATCTAATTAGTTTTATTTTTGTTGGGTGGAAATACAATGGGTTAATTTGTAAATTAATTTTCGTTATTCATTTTACATTCTCGTTCCCAATTATATGAAGATTGGACTCATCAAGTTTTGAATAACAGAATTGATAATTGGTCATATCACGCATCCATGTTTCTATGTTTTAATGCTTAAACGGCGAGGTTGATAATATTTCCTTCTTTGATGTCAATTTTATGTTATAATTAGGTTGTATTTATAAATTAGTTTCAATTGCTTATGTTGCAATTTTGTTCAAAATTGTCAGGGATTAGACTTCTTTAGGATTGTGTTAAGTAAAAAGCTAAGTACCTAAGCTTGACACTTGTTGGTAAAACTTGAAAGAGGCTGCTAACATTTTCTACTTTGATATATGCAACTTCTGTTTAAAGATTTTATTAGATTGGCTGTGATAAAAGATACGCTAATACCTGTTTGGAGCCTTCAAATAGATGTTGGACTTGAGTATCGAATTTATTATATTCTTAGAAACAAACTTAATGTGGGGCTAATGTATGCTCACTCTGGATTATATGTTTTCTTTACCCTAATTCATGCGAGCTTTGCTATATTAATAAATTATATTATATTATATTTCCTAAATCTTAAAAAAAAACAACATCTTCGTGCCCCTGTGCTTTGGAGTATAATTTTGAACCTAATCACACCTACCAACTGCTGCAATTCAATTTGAACAAAGTTCTACTTGACTCTAACAAATTAAACACAAGCAGTCATGCTAATCCCATTATTTTGCATCAGCCAATTTAAGGAAGTTGAAGGAGCTATTACATAAGAGTGATAACAGAGTATGTGCAGACTGTGGTGCTCCAGATCCCAAATGGGCGTAAGTTCTTTCCTATATTGCACGAATGAAACTCTTTTTGATTTCATATCAAGACCATCATGGTAAATGCAGCTCGTTCTTATGTTCTAACTGTTAACAGCAGCGGTTTTGAACTGATGTTGTTTCATTTTTATTCAAAGTAAGTGAATACTAGATAAAATAAATAAATAAATAAATAAATAAATAAATAAATATATATATATATATATATATATATATATATATATATATATATATATATGCAAAAGCAACTGCTGAACTATCATCTGCTACTCGTTTAATGTAGGTTATGTCAATAATATGCTGATAACTATTAACTGCACTTATTTTATAAAGTTTTAACAGGTCTATGATTAGAAACTGGAACGCGACTGTACTCTTGATTTTTCCATAAACTTCATCACCATTGATATAGCCATAAAATATCATGTTGTTGATGTGTTTGCAAGTGTTTTCGATTCACACTCTAAACAATGAGCGTCATCAATCAAACAATAGATGCATAATAATTAAAATGAACAGTGTTTCGTTTCACCTAACTTGCTAGTTTGAACAGTTTTTTCAACTTTAAGACCACCAGCTCATGTTTTCTTCTTTAATTATTACACACATGCAATTTGTCAGTCGATAGTAAACTATCAATACATAAAAGGAGTCTTTGTAATTGAGATATTTACTATTTTTCGTAAAAGCGTCTAAACTAGCAATTGCCTTTTCAGGTCGACCAGTATTGGTGTCTTTATATGTGTGAAGTGTTCCGGTGTACACAGAAGTCTTGGTACACACATATCGAAGGTACATAATGGTTTTCTTGACCATTTTCCATGATGCTATTGCTGTTGTATGGCAATCTCGCTATTTTGTATAATATGAATCCCCTACTACAGTGTAACAGTATATGACTTTTATATATTGAATAAGTGTAATGTCTCAAAAGACTGACAATCCAAAGAGATTTGAAGTTTTATTTATAATCATGGATATAATGTTATACTTATCATTAGGCCTAATATCCCATGATATGCAGTTATGTATTATTAAATTCTCGAGGTTCATTTTGAGTTTAAATTAAATTAATTAATATTCTTCGAACTCAGGTTCTATCTGTGTCATTAGATGAATGGTCTGATGAAGAAATAGAGTCCATGGTTGAGGTTGGTGGAAACTCTTATGCCAATTCAATCTATGAGGCATTCCTGCCAGCTGGCGTTTCAAAACCTACTCCAGATTCAAATAATGATGAACGCTCCAAGTTCATCAGGTGTAATAAATTATTTATCTCGCACACACACGCGCACACAATAATAATAATATGTATAATAAATTGATTATGGGACAGATTTTCATTCAATTTGGTATTTCAGGTCCAAATACGAGCATCAGGAATTTCTGAAACCCAGCCTGCGTATAGTTTCTTCCAAAAGCTCTTTCTCTTCAAATATTTCTTTTAGATCAGTTACATCAGGGAGAAGTGCAGATTTTGACACATCCGATACTGGGGTACGTTTGGTACATCCATCAACGTTTTGTCACTGAAGTACATGAAATCTATATGTTATGCTACTGTGAATTTTTTTTTGTCGCTATCTAGCTAGAGAACTTTTATTTCACAATCATATGATTATATAAGAATAGCTGTTAACTGAATGTCCACAGTAAATAATATTCACAAAACGCTTAGTAGAGTACTATAAATGTCTGTAATGGAGGAATGTTGTGGTTAAAATTGATATATTTTTGTGTTTATCAAAAAGGCGGGAATGGTAGAATTCATTGGAATATTGAAAGTTAAAGTGTTGAATGGTGTCAACTTGGCAGTCAGAGATTATAGAAGTAGCGATCCTTATGTTGTACTGACTCTTGGCCATCAGGTTAGTACTTTGATGATTTTTTTTTCTTTTTTTTTTCGTTTTTTCAGTAAGTTTTATGTTTACTCTTTTTCTACCCATTTCGCTGCAGAAAGCACAGACAACTGTAAAAAATAGCAACTTAAATCCCATTTGGAACGAGGAACTTAAGCTTTCAGTGCCTGAAGCTTATGGACCCCTTAAATTGGTGAGTTATACAAATAATCTTGATTTTTCCTTTTCTTCTCTTTTTTGGTTACTCGATGTTTCCCCTTTCAGTGCATAAAACACAAAAGACATGCAATATTTGGACAAAAACCAAGATAATATGCAAGTCAAACTCTACATGGTTATATATAAACACACACCATTTGGCATAACATATCATATTTGAAATGGTAACAAAATATTGGAACAGGTTACAACTGAATACATGAACATAGTTATGAAAAGAGGGAATTTTAGAAAATGATAACAAATTTTAGAAAATGTTTTAAATTTAGACAAGACAAAATTAAGGGAGAATGACAAAATTTCTTCCTCAAATTCCCCCTTCCACTCACAACCTTTCCCGTTGCGTCAGCCACCACTGCTTCCCTTGCCCTCCATCATCACCACCACCTCGTCATCCCACCATCACCATTGTCTCAATCATCACCGATGCCTTTTGATCTCACCCACAACCCTAATTTACAACCCTAGCCGCCACCAGAGCTTGCCAGCGCACAACACCACTATCCAAAAAAAATCATTATTAAAAAGATGCTAAATTAAACTAACATTATATGGGTATAATGCTATATTCATTTTTAGCATACAAAATGCCGAACCAAACTAATATTATATGAATATAATGTTATATTAATCGTTACAGTTCAGAAAATGCTAAAGTAAATTAGCAATATAGTTATGTAACGTTGTATTCATTTTTAGATATAGTTATATAATGTTGTATTCATTTTTACAATACACACATTGGTTTTATTTAGCATTTTCGGCTGTTACACATCAACCTTACATGCAGCTGCATCCAATTGCTGCAACGATTTGAGCTGAACAATATTTGGGTTTGTGGTGGACTTGTATAAAAAGGTTGTCATTGAGTCCAAAATTAGAACTTCATTCCCCTAGAGTTAAAAACTGAAGTTTGCCCTTGTGCATGTTTTCCTGTTATGACAAACATACAAACATTATGATACGCCAATTTAAAAAACAATGAAATTTGTACGATAATTTACTGCACAAGGGAATTTTGAGCCTGCCTTAAATTTTAACCGGTTGCTCTTGTTTATGTAACATATCTGTCATATATATGAAAGTTGCAATGTTTGTAGAAATAGAGTTTTAAGTCTTGTCCATATTGTCCCAGATTCTTTTGAGATTTCATTTTTATACTTTGACAGGACAAAACATCAGATTTCATTCTTCTGTCATAACATTCATCTCGTTCTAAATATTGAGATCTAAATCAATATATGAACTGTGAAGTGTGAACTTGGCTGAGATTTCGCCTGAAAATATATGTGTTTTTCTTTTATTTAACCTTTTCTTTTTATCAAATGCAAACAAAATTATCCTACAAATTTTATTTTAAAATTCCTCTATTTTCATTTTTTACTTTTGTAGCCAACAACAAACGATGTTGTATTTTTTGTTTTTGTTTTTGTCGATGTTTGAATGAAAATAAATCTTTCAACTACTACAAATTAATCAAGCTATTAGACTTGCAATATGATTAATCTTCTTTTCTACTACAACTATCCCTTGATGCAAATTAAGTATATTACTATTATTTTCTTTCTTCTTTGAAATAACAATCATCAAAATGTCTGTTGAAAATATCAATTTTGAACACTTATATGTCCAGCACCATTGTCCCAGTGGTTTGGTGCTTCGGCTTTGGTCTGTGAGGTCGTAGTTTTGAATTCTGCATGCCGTAATTCGAACCACTGGACGTACTGTAATATGCTATCTACTACCCAGACTTGTAATACAACTACATACTAGCACGTACCCAATTTTTCAAAAATAAAAAATAAAAAAAAGGAGACGTCAATCCGAGATGAACAAGATTTCATATGTGAAATTCGAGAGAAGACGCAACTTGAATCTTATAGTTCATTTCACAATTTCTTCTTCTTCGTGTGTGAGAAATGATTCAGTTTCATTTAAACCAATGTGCTTAAACCGAATCATTTTGATGCAAATGTGTAAATTTCATACTGACATGTTTCAGGAAGTGTATGATCATGACATGCTATCAGCGGATGACATAATGGGGGAGGCAGAGATCGATCTTCAACCAATGATCACAGCTGCAATGGCGTTTGGAGACCCCGACCTCCTTTCTGATATGCAGATTGGAAAATGGTTGAAATCTCACGACAATGCACTTACAGAAGACAGCATTGTTAATGTCATCGATGGTAAAATAAAGCAGGAAGTGGCTCTAAAGCTACAAAATGTAGAATCAGGTGAAATTTACTTGGACATGGAGTGGATTCCACTCATGCAGTAATTTCATTTTTTATGTTTTCCTGTAATTTAATATTAAATCATTTTGATAAGACTATTTCTGTTATGTTGCTGTAGGCTGGTATGAAACGATGTGTTAATATACGAGCAATGTACCCCGATATTATTATGTATAACTACTATAAAACATTTTTGGCATGTGTATATCTCTCTGTTATGTTTTACACAACCTTGTGCATACCGCGATCAAAAAATCAAACATGATATTAGCTTCTCTGTTTCATAAAGTATTAAGAGTACTTGCTTGGTCCGAGGTCATGATCAGGTTTATTTTTTTGGCTCTTGATTGTTATTTGAATTTTGTCACATGTGCCTAATTTGACATTTAGTTTCTAGAATATTGCTATCTACCGACAATTAGCCACTAAACCTGCATAAAATTACCACCTCTACTGGACAATTAATCACACACACACATATATGTATATATGTATATACACACATACATATACACATACATACACATACACGACTTTTTGCAACAACAAATATCAGAGTACAGAAACAAAAGACAATGAAGTACAACCAGAGTAAACATAATAACAAGAGAGTATACAGAAATGAAGTACAATTTTACAAACAAGTTACATGATCCAAATACGGAAAGTTTACACTTTACAAGTTGAGAAACATGCTTTAAGAATTACCAATCTGCAACAAAAGAGTCTAAGCCAAGCTTGAATGCTATGCTCTTCAAATATGCATGCAAATCTATCACTTTCATGTGGCAGTTCCTTCACTCTCTTCTTTCATAGCTAATTGCTCCAGTATGTTTTATGCGCGCATGCCTTGCCAAACACAAATAACTTCATATTTTTTATGTGCAGGAACAATAGGATAGATTTAACACGCCTAATATGAAATGCATACCAAATTAAAGTTTAAATAGCTCAAGTGTCGAGTGGTTTGTACATCTGGACTGAGGTCCTAGAAGTGGGTTCAAAAGCTAAGTATTCTGCTTGAATAAGATATCACCATAATTCACAGGGAGTTACTTTATTTAGGCAAATGACTCGATTTAATGTTCAAAGGTTTGAAATTATGACCACTAGAACCAAGGTCTTAGCTCATTCATTTTATTAGATTTGAAAGAATAAAATATATACAATTGTTCCCTAATCAACTCAGACAATTACTATATTTCAATCTCGAGAAGAATGCTTCAGAACTTGTTATAATTATTCTATAATTACCAAACCATTATGTCAATCACGGATAGATTTCAACAATTTGAGGTGTAAATGTTTGGATTGTCATTTCATTTAAAATGGTTGAAATTGTTAAATAATAATGGAGCTCAGTAAATCATTGCCTTAACCTTCACAAGGACTGGTTACTTAAATATTGCTAAGAGCTGATTTGCATGAATAGTTAAAAGGTTTAAAAGAATTTTTAAAACCAGAGATTAAAACGATATTTGATATATTTAACTACATAAAAAATATAAATTCATTTCCAGATGCATATGCATCTTACAGAAGAATTTATTGATAATTCCACTAATAGTAGCTTCTGCTGAGAGAAGCTTTGCGTAATTAAAAATAATAAAATTATACTAAAGATCGATCAAAGTCACAAATCAAAGTGATTTTGGAAAGGAACTTTTGAGAAAACACCAGCCGCCCATTTCAAAAGAAGATTTTAGAAAAAACCCTAGACATTTGTGAAAACAACAGCCGCCCCACTCCAAAAAAAAAAAAAAAAATCTCTTAGAAAAAACCCTAATTTTAAGTTTTAGGATATTTTGGGGAAAACTTGAATATATTTGTAGAGAAATCTACCCATGTTTCTCTGTAAATATTTGCATAAAATTTTGATAATATTGAAAGAGTTCTTTGCAGATGTTTGCATTGTTCCAAAAAATCAAAAAATAAATTGTGTGCTCATGTAAGGATACGATTAATGTTCAAATTTAACTTTTGAAAAATAACAAAGTTTTTTCTTTACAAAAGACACAAGCCGCTCCACTTCAAAAGAAGACTTTAGAAAAAACTTTAGTTTTAAGTTTTAGGATATTTTGCGAAAAACTATGTAAATATTTGCCGAGAAATCTACCCATATTTCTCTATAAATATTTGTGTTATCCCGCCTTTTGGCAAGGCCGTGACACCAAGGACTTAACTAGAAAACAGTAACAGATCGTCTTGGAAGTCGGTTACACGTAAGGATCGCTACGGATATCGATGAAATTTGTTCGAGTCCGGATCGGGCTATAATCGATAAGGCACGTCAAGTAAAGCCGTGGGAACCAACGATCCAAGTTTCAGGTCAATCCGAGTTCGTATGCTCAAGATATCGTCGACAAAAGATAGAGTAGGCCACCCTTAGTTCGAATCGATTGGCCAGGAACCAGTTCGAATCCATCGAACCTCCATTGCCTCGACTCCATCAGCTCTCCATTGCTTCGACTCCATCAGGCGGAACCGGTAGCTTCGAATCCATCAAGGCATTCACTACGTTCGACTACATCAAGCAAGTCTTCATGTGCCTTGAGTTCGAATCCACCCTCGCATACACCATAGTTCGAATCCATCGAAGGAAGGAACCTTCGAATCCATGCATTCGAATCCCCAGGCCAAGACAACTTCGAACCGGTCCATAGCTACGAGTCTAAATCGATTCGAACGAGCATTAGTTTCATCGATTCGAAGGAAGAGGTCCTTCGAATCCATTACCTCAACTCCACCATCTTCGAATCCAAGTCGTGGATTCGACCCAGTCAATGCGGAATGCAAAGCGGACCGATGCGAAGAAAGCGCACCACGTCACCACCTTCACGAGCAGGAAGATCGATTCGAACGAATCGATTCGAGCATATCGATTCGAACGACTCCAGAATACGAAAAAACACCAACTTGAATCGATCATAACTCGAGTTCTACAAGTCCAAATCCCATGAAATTTTCACAGAAGCTCAAACACATGATGAAGAATGTACACACCAAATTTCAGCTCGATTGGATGATTTCTTGATCGATTCGAACCAAGGGTCGAATCGATCCCAAAGTGGGCCCGGATCTCCAAATTTCGGCCATGTGGGCCCCCTGACGTGCCAGAACTGGTCTCCCCTCATTTTAGGCGAAATATCAGCCTCCTACACCTATAAATAGAGCCCCTGGTCATTCAGAAAAGGGGTCGGAGAATTCTAAGTACTGAAGAGCGCCCAGATTCTGCCAGATTTACTCCAGAACACCGCCGCTGCTTTAGATTGACACTTAGCATTTGAGTTCAGTTGTATTACATTATTAACTACTGTAATCTTCAAGTAATCGAGCAATAAAATCATCAAACTTCATAGTGGACGTAGGCAAAACGTCGAACCACTCTAAATCGCTTGTCTTTGCAATTTACTTTCTGTTATCTGGAGTTTTTGTTAGATAATCCACAGTTTTAATTTTCATTCTTCACTTTTATCTCTTCAAAAACTTCCGAAGAGTGTTGTGCCCATTTTTGGTACAAACACTTTAGTGCTTTCACTGAAAAAAAAACCCAGCTTTTTTCTCCTGCTCCTTGGATCTACCATCGATACCGGATTGCACAAATCCAAGAGGAAGATCCAGATCTTCGATTCACAGTCCTTCCATTCTACTCAGATTTGCATAAAATCTAGGAAAAGGATTCATCGTTCAAAATGGTTAGCACGAGAACCACTTCTGCAGCTCCAGGACAAGAAGGTAGGGATGGACAAAATCCTGCTCAACAGCAGCCACCCAATCAAGACAACACTGCCCACTCGGATCCGTCTGGGGCAGTCACTAGACAAGAATTTCAGGTGTTACTCCAAGAGTTGACTCAGAGTCGGCAACAGTTAGCCGAACAGTTGCGAGCCAATATTGAATTGACAAATCAGCTGAATCGCCAGGGCCGTAGGAGGTCCAGGAGGGATGATGTTTCCCGCTCACCCACTAAAAGTTCTGCCTCATCTGACTATCATCGTAGATCTACCCGTCCCCGATTAGACGGAGATTATGCTCAGACTACGGGATATCAGCCCGCCCTGACTGTCGGGCAATTGAGGGTAGGACCATCAACCAGCTTCCAGGCTGGGCCATCAGCACGAGGTGGCCGCACTCCACAATATACTACGGACAATCATGTCACAGCTGCAACAGCAGAAACAAGGGTCGATACCCGATATCTTCCAGATTCGGGTAATCAACAGCAAGGACGTACTTCTGAACCATACGTCCCGGAAGACGCTGAGCCAAGGAGGCGAAACTTGGACCGTCGACAGCGCCCGGTCCAAACTCGCATTGTGGAACCCGACCACACCTTAGCTCAGCATGCTCAAAATGTAGCAATGCCAGACATCTCGACTATGATACGTCAGATGATCCGTGAAAGCCAAGGACTTACCAATGACGATTGGGGAATTTCTCGAAGCCATACTCCTTTCACGGACGAGATACTATACGCTGAACCTCCTCGGCGATTCAGAATGCCAACTCTCCCTATGTACGAAGGAAGTTCTGACCCCAATCAGCACATACTGAAATACGAATGGTCAATGAGCGCCGCAAGGGCCGACGATGCAGTAAAATGCCGCAGCTTCCCCATTTCACTGGGAGGAATTGCAACAATGTGGTTTACAAGACTACCTCCGAGATCTATCTCGTCATTTGACCAATTGGCTAAGAAATTTGTTGAACAATTCCGTATGCATGTTGCCAGACCCAAAGATGTTAACACCCTGTCCAATGTTACCCAGGCTCGTGGGGAAACATTAAGGCGTTACTTGGAGAGATTCCATGCGGCATGCGTGGAAATTAGTAATCCCAACGACAACTCAATTTTAATGGCATTGACAAAGGGAATTGATCCCGATTCTGAATTTGGAAACTGGTTAGCCGGAAAACCCCCCGCATCGTTGGACCGTTTTTACTCCAAAGCCGCTCAATTCTTACGGCAAGAGGACGCGAAACAGTCTAGGAAGCAGGACGATGCAAAACCCGGAAGTGAGGGAATACAGAGCAATGTCGCAGTTAAACAGTCCGGTGACAATTCCGGAAAAGTCCAGTTAAACATACAGAACAAACAAACTCAGCCAAGAGGTGGCAATGGTCAGAATAAGAAGAGAGACCCGAATCCAGGCCCACGGCGTAGGGCTCCGATGTTTGAAAGTTATACACCGTTAAACACATCATTGGAAAATGTGTACCTGCAAACTTGCAACACAGAACAGTATAAGAAACCCGCTCCGAAGCGGTCATCAGAAAGGCAGATTCAGACGGGAAAGTTTTGTAGGTTTCATGAGAGTTATGGCCACAATACGAATGACTGTCGCCATTTGCAAGATCTCATAGAAAAGTTGATCAGAGAGAGGAAGTTAGATCAATTCGTGCGGGCGCCGTAGACTGGTGGTGCGGGCCCATCAAATCCAAACCGTGCGCAAGATCAGGAAAGACAAGAGGAACCCGCTCGTACAGGCGGGAGGCTAGTTATCAATACCATAAGTGGTGGTCCTCATCCAGCAGACAGGAGCTGGAGGGAAATGGAGTCGTATGCTAGCTCTATCAGGCATGCGAGCTTCGAATGCTGCAGTAACTGTGAGGATGGAACCCCGGCTAAACAACAAAAAACGATGTCTGACGATATCATATTCAGAAGCAGAGATGCTGACAAAATCGAAGCTCCAACGATTGATCCACTAGTCATATCTGCCCAGGTTGGTCCTGCTTGGATGAAGAGGATCCTGGTTGACAGTGGAAGTTCTGTAAACATTCTATTCAAGCGAGCTTACGATTTAATGAAGATGGAAGCAAAGGACCTGAAACCCTGCCAGTCCCGGGTTCATGGCTTCAATGGCAGTGCAACAATACCTACTGGAATAGTGGAACTACCAGTGGAACTGGGGATCGGAGAGCGCAGGAGAGTCCGACTGCTGCAATTCGTTGTTCTTGACATTGCTTCACCGTACAACGCATTCCTGGGTCGACCAGCCCTTGCTGAATTCAGGGCAGCCATTGCCCCGTGGTGTTTGACTTTAAAATTCCCAACCGATCATGGTATAGGAATCGTTCAAGGAGATCAGGCAGCAGGAAGAGCCTGTTATGTTGCTGAATTGCGAGAAGCACAGAAGAAGGAGAAAGGAAAGGGCGTAGAGGAATCTCTCTGCGTCCGTTTTACTGATAATTGACAGCTAACGCCTGGGCCCCGGCCCGGGCACCACTACCAATTCCTTAGAGATCTTGACCCTAGAGATAGCGAAGATAAAGATGAAGTAGAAGAGAATCAAGCGTCTCCAGCCGAACTGACTGTGGACGTCCCGGTCAGTGAGGATGACGACTCGAAAGTACTAAAAGTTGGATCTCAACTGGGAAAACAGATACAACAGGAATTGGTTGAATTTCTTCAAGCGAATCTTGATGTCTTTGCCTGGACGCACTCTGACATGTGCGGAATCTCACCGAACATTGCAAGTCACTCTTTGAATATTGATCCGCGACATGTTCCGGTCAAGCAAAAGAGGCATGGTATGGATCCAGAGAGATCTGCCGCCCTTAAAGAAGAAATTGACAAATTGCATTCAAATGGTTTCATCCGAGATGCTCTATACCCAGAGTGGGTGTCAAATCCGGTAATGGTTCGGAAACCAAACGGGAAATGGAGAACTTGTGTCGACTACTCTGATTTAAACAAAGCCTGTCCAAAAGATAGTTTTCCACTTCCCCGAATTGACCAGCTCGTTGACTCAACTCCAGGTCACGAATTGTTATCCTTTATGGATGCTTATTCCGGTTATAATCAGATACCCATGCATCTACCCGATCAAGAACATACTAGTTTCGTAACCGATCTGGGACTCTACTGTTACAGAGTCATGCCCTTTGGTTTAAAGAATGCCGGAGCAACTTACCAACGCTTGGTTAATCGAAAGTTCGCTGATCAGATCGGGAAGACCATGGAAGTCTATGTGGATGACATGTTAGTTAAGTCCCGATTTTCCACAGATCACGTCAAGGATTTAAATTCAATGTTCCGCATCCTACGAGAGTATGGAATGAAGCTTAACCCGTTAAAATGCCACTTCGGCGTCGCATCCGGAAAATTTTTAGGGTTCATCGTTAACGCTCGTGGGATAGAGGCAAACCCCGAAAAGATCTGGGCAATAAGGAATTTGCAAACCCCGAAGACCATAAAGCAAGTCCAAAGTCTCAACGGGAAGGTAGCAGCACTAAGCAGGTTCATCTCGAAATCCACTGATAAATGTATTCCTTTCTTTGATCTAATCCGAAAAGGGAAACGAAACTTTGAATGGACCACGGAATGTGAAGGCGCATTCCGATCGCTGGTTCAGCATCTCTCTACGCCACCAATTTTGTCGAAACCAATTGATCACGAACAATTATACCTTTATCTGGCGGTATCGGAGCATGCGATCAGTGCTGCTTTGGTCCGGGAAGAAGATCGAGTGCAGAAACCGGTCTATTATGTCAGTAAACGATTGACCGGAGCTGAGAGAAATTACCCCAGGTTGGAGAAACTGGCTTACTGCTTGGTCATTGCCTCGAGAAAGCTTCGTCCTTATTTCCAAGCACATCCGCTTACTGTGTATACCGATCAGCCGTTACGACAGGTCCTCACGCGGCCTGAGACGTCTGGAAGGTTACTCAAGTGGAATATTGAACTGAGCCAATTCGACATTACTTATGCTCCGCGGAGAGCCATTCAAGGGCAAGTCCTAGCTGACTTCATAGCTGAATTTACTGTTCCTGACGAATTACCTGAAACCAGCGAGTCTCCTGAATATTTCTGGAAACTTTATACAGATGGCGCATCAAACGATCGATGTTCAGGCGCTGGAGTTGTACTAGAAACCCCCGAAGGTCGATCCATATGCTATGCTTTGAAGTTTGATTTTCACGCAACCAACAATGAAGCCGAGTATGAAGCCCTGTTGGCTGGGTTAAAGCTTGCCAGAGATCTAAAAATTATCGCTATAGAAGTTTATTGTGATTCACAGTTGGTTGTGTGTCAGGTACGGGGAGAATATCAAGCGAGAGATCGAAGGTTAGCTGCTTATCTAGCCCGAGTTCAGGAAGCGCTGGATCAGTTTGATTATTATGCTATTTACTACATACCACGAGATCGCAATCAAAAGGCCGATTCATTGGCAAAGTTGGCCAGCACAGGTGAAGCACAGCAAATGGGACTCGTCCCGGTCGAAACGTTGCCTTTCCCAAGCATCGATCAAATCAAAACGAAGGATGTGTTAGAGACCTTTCCTAGCAAAGAATCATGGATGACTCCGTATCGAAATTACATTGAGGATGGGATATTGCCTGAACACCGAAATGAGAAAAGGCAAATTCTACGAAAAGCTTCGCGGTTCATCATTCAGGACGGGATCATGTATAGAAAAGGTTATTCTGTTCCACTTCTCCGGTGTATCGCTCACGACGAAGTCAAACGAGTGTTACATGATGTGCACGAAGGAGAATGCGGCGATCACACCGGTGGACAAGCGCTTGCTAAGAAGATACTCCGATATGGATATTACTGGCCGACAGTAAATCAAGATGCGGCCAACTACGCCAGAAAGTGCGACAAGTGCCAAAAACACGCTCGAATTCCAAGAGCCCCGCCTACCGAGTTAACTCAAATGGTCAGTCCCTGGCCGTTCGCTATGTGGGGTATCGATATCATTGGCGCTTTGCCTCTGGCAAAAGGTGGTGCGAAGTATGCCATCGTCGCAGTTGATTATTTCACGAAATGGGCTGAAGCCGAAGCTCTCGCAACGATTATGTCAAAGAAAGTGATAAACTTTGTGGTCCGCAATATCATTTGCCGATTTGGACTCCCGCATACCATCATCACCGATAATGGGACCCAATTCGAAAGTTCAGAGTTCAAGAATTTCTGCCAACGATTTCATATTCATAAAAAGTTCTCTGCAGTCGCGCATCCACAAGCAAACGGTCAGGTCGAAGCTGTTAACAAAGTTATAAAATCCATCTTAAAGAAACGACTGGAAAAGGCTGGGGGCAAATGGGTCGATGAACTTCCTATGGCATTATGGGCTTATCGAACAACTCACAAGACCGCAACTGGACACACCCCATTTTCCTTATCCTATGGCTCGGAGGCCGTCATTCCAGTGGAGACAGAAGTATTTTCTCACCGTGTAACTTATTACGATCCGAAAACAAACGCTATATTGCTCGTTGAATCTTTGGATCTGTTGGACGAAAAACGAGAAGAAGCTGATTTAAGAGCGGCCGCTTACCGAAGTCGGGTCGCACGATTATATAACACCAAAGTTCGCCCCCGAACCTTTGATCTCGGTGATCTGGTCCTCAAGAGAATATACCCGGTTCCTTCACACATGAAACCAAATTGGGAAGGACCGTACGTGATTACGCAACGACTTGGGGATGGCACATTCAAGCTATCAACCGTGGACGGTCTAGTTTTACCAAGAGCCTAGAACAGCGAAAATCTCCGCCGCTATTACATATGACAGGCTTTATTTATTTCATTATGTTTTTTATTCAGCAATTTACTTTTGCATTTCGAAATTAGAATTTGTAATAAGGCAACTGATTTGCCATATTTTCTTATTTCAGCAATAAAATGCCATCTCTTCGAGCCAGAGCTGTGATTCATTAAATACAATGTACAACATCACGATGCACGAAGAGCTAAGTTCCATCACACAGTGGAATTTATTCAAGTAGGGAGTGGCTGTGAAGCAATCAACCACTCGCTAAATGAAACCCGAGCTCGGGGGCAAGCCATCACATCAGGCCACGAAAATGGGTTGATACACGACAACCCTTCATTCAACTCCATATTCCCAGAGTGCGAGGCGGAGTATAAACATTTTACTAAACTCCGTGCTCCCAGAGCGCGAGGCGGAGTATAAACTCTCATCTAACTCCGTACTCCCAGAGTGCGAGGCGGAGTATAAACATTTTTCCTAAACCCCAGAGTACTCCGAGAGCGCGAGCTGGGTACAAGCTTTTTACTTAACTTCGTGCTCCCAGAGTGCGAGGCGGAGTATAAACATTCTTCTAACTCCGTGCTCCCAGAGTGCGAGGCGGAGTATAAACATTCTTCCGACTCCGTGCTCCCGGAGCGCGAGACGGAGTATAAACATTCTTCTAACTCCGCACTCCCAGAGTGCGAGGCGGAGTATAAACATTCATCTAACTCCGTACTCCCAGAGTGCGAGACGGAGTATAAACATTCATCCTACTCCGAACTCCGGAGCGCGAGACGGGGTATAAACATACGTCAACTCCACACTTCTCCCCAATACAGGGGGCAGAACCATAACACATAACAAGTTGAAGACAGAAAGGGAATAGATTTTCATTTCCATTATCAACAAAAAGAATCTGATTACAAAGTGTTTATGAAAAATTCTGCTAGTGGGAGCCGAATCCACATCTATACACGGCTATAGAAAAATCAACAAAATGCTACCCTACGCAACAGAGATCTAGAGAAAGAAGTTCATTCTTTCTTCTTCCTTATCTTCTTCTTCGGAGTAGCTCCGCCTGATCCGCTGCCCGATTTCTTCCTCAATCGCTTGCTCTTTTCAGGCTTGCCCTCCGGCAGCGATATAATGTCGACATCTTCCTCAGAGCTGGAGGCAACGGAAGTTCTTCTAGGAGGACGAGCTGAAGGCATAGAAGTAGTAGCAGGAGGAGGGACAGGAGCGGTCTCAATCAATACAGTACCACCCGGCGAAATCACCATTAACGGGGCAGGCCCGGGCGGACTAGAACCAACATTCCCTGCTGCCATCTCGGCAGCAATCTCAGCTAAAACGTCGTCTTCACGAGATGCTTGGGCCGCATCGGATGTGCCAATAGCTGGCATAGATAAACTAGCGGCCGGAGCAGTCTCATTCACAACATCGGGCGGGTTGGCAGAGGGATCGATGGGTTCATTGAGAAGCTCCTCAATCATTTGAGCGCTGAAAGAAAACATATTTGCATCTCCCTCCTCGCCAATCAAAGTAGAAGTCGTGATGGCTTCAGAAAAAACAACCCCTTGTGTTTGATGAGGAACCGATAAAGCGAGGGGTGCAGAAACAATAACCTTGGTCACTGAAATACGACAAAACGGAGATTGTTAGCCAAGTGTGTTGCATAAGGTTCTTCACAACTGAACTACGAGAAACGTTCAAATACCTTCCTTGGTCTGAACCGAAACGTGGGCAGAATCCTCGGCAGAAGATAATAACGGCTGGTCAGGATTATAGACAGGAACAGATTGGGGATCTACCGCACCAGTGGTTTCGGGCAATGCTGGAATTGCAGTTCCAACACCTGACCCGTGATGCACGACCCCCGAGCCTTCGCCTGCCTCTAGAGATTGGACGCCGAGCTTTTCTTTCGCCATAGAGATTACCACTTCATGAAGAGTCTTCCTCTCATCCTCGGTAAGCAGACGCATCTCCAGTTCAAAGTCGTCAAGTGCTCCATCTGGATGCGCTGCTCTCTTCTCATTCACCAGCCGGGTCCAGGCATTGTACAAGATCATGGAGTCATCTCCCAGCCACGCTAAATTTCTGTGTTCTAGCACATTAGCGTTATACGTGACTAAGAGATCGTCAAACTCAGCATCTAGCCTAGACCTCTCCTCCAAGATCTTTTCCTGAATCTCTGCTTCCACAGACTTAGCCTTGACCGCCGCCGCAGCCAGTTCGGCCCTGAGGGATACTGCTTGGTCGCAAGCCTCTTGAGCAGTAGCGTTCGCATCGTCCTTCTCTTTCACCATTTCAGCGAATTTGGCCTTGAGCTCGTTCAGCTCTTTAACGGCTAAGTCTCGCTCAGCTGCAACGGTGGTATTGCGATGGCCCATCTCTTCCACCGTGGCGCAATGTTCTTGCTGCATCCTCGCTAGTTTGGCCATGACACCCTCGTGTTTCTTAAGTGTTTCAAGCTCTGACTTTCGGGACGTTTCCACTTCGGATTGAAGAACTTAAATGATGCATTTCTGCTTCGCAATGTCAACATCACGTTCAGCAATGACTTTCGCCCTGTCGAAAGCTACTCTAGAAGCCTTCACGGCTGCCTTATACCACTCCTTGTACTGAGCATAGAAGTCGTGGATGTAATTATGAGCAGTGGTCTCAGCTTCTGGAGGGATTCTTTTGAAGTTAGGAGGGAAGATATAGCCATCCATGCAAATTTCCGGGTAGTCGTTTTTCATTTGGGCGAGTTTAGCAGCTCCCTCGCTTGTCAACTCAGCCGGAGCTTGTTCAATTATAGCGGCTGCCGTTGGTTCCACTCTTGGCCGTTGAGCGTCAGGCCGAGAAGATTGAGAAGGCAACTGTTGCTGATGAGATGGCCCTGGGAGGTCTACTGGAGCCCTGGGAGGCGGAGGAGAACGAGATCGGGGTCGGTGCTGGTATCCCCGGTCTTTGTCAGAGTAATCATAGCCAGAACGGTTACGCGAGTAATCTCTGTCTCTATCATAACGTTCTTGACTCGAGTAGCCTCGACCATGATCCCTATTTGTCTCTCTCCTACGGGAATCATAAAATGGAGAAGATTGACGCACATTCCGAAGCCTATCTAGAGTGGAGCCACGTCCTGACATCTCACCTGCGATAAGAAAGAATTACGGATTAAAATCCCATAAAGTAATGTTTACTATGCAGAAGTCATGAAGTGCCGTGGAAGTGTGTGTAAATGTGTAAACCCCCAAACCGACCGGAAGTGTTGACCGCACTTAAAGGGAAGGGCTCGTTCATATTTAGGACATCTTGTAATTCCTCCAACCCAGGATTATGAGAGATTGATATATAATCTGGGATAGGAATATCGTCAAGCCCTTTGAGAGAATCTCTCGAATGAGAAGGGGCGGCCTCAGAAATCATAACTCCGGAAGCGGGAAGAAACACATCTACAGATTTTCCCCCCTTTGACTTAAGTTTTTTGGAAACGGCGGCCTTGCCTTTCCGTTTTTCTCCCGATTCCTCCAAGTTTCCCGAAAGGTCGGCCATTGGTTCTGAATCCGTATGGGTTCTTTCTTCGTCACTCGCCTCGATTATTCTGATTCCGAGTGACTTCTTCGCTTTTCTCTTCTTGGGTTTCTTCTTAGTTTCCTTCTTGGATACGGACTTTGAAAATCCCTCAACAACTATGCTTTGATTAATGTCGATCAAACCCAGAACTCTTAAGTTGTAGTCGTTCAACACCGAGTCAATATGCCTCAGCTCGCTTGGGACTTCTTGAAGACTCCGGACGGTACCCTTGAAACGCCCTCCATCGGGCCTAGAGATAATAGCTGTAAAAGGAATGAAATGTCAATTTTAACACCGAAGAGCTATTGGTCAAAGAAACAGGTTAAGGCGCTTACGTCTAGACAACCATCGCCTAGCGAAACCCGGAGGGCATCGAACGTAGAACCATTCGTTCTTGAAATAGCTCAATCGCGTCCAAGCTCCAACTACAACTTGGCAATTTCTAACTGCCTCCAAAAATGTAAACGACGGGCTATCACCCCTGCTCTTGAAGTTAAATATGTGTCTGATCTCGGAGGGCCTCAGCGGGCGAAAAAGACAGTCCATAAAAATTACAAAGACACTATTCAGCAACGCGTGCCAGTTGGGATGAAGTTGTGAAGGAGCGATCCCTAAATATGATAGCATCCTTCTGATATATTGATTGAAGGGAGGAAGAGTTCCAGCCGCACAAGCATGACGGTAGAATGCTGTATATCCTTCAGGCGGATTGTGAGGTCTATCGGAGGTGCTGGGCAATAGTACGTCACCAAGAGATATGTTATGCTTTAAGCATATTCGTCCCAATAAGGATTCGGAGATGTTGGACTGAACCGAATCAACAGGGTCCTCAATAAATATCGCCTCCGGCAATTCATCTGGAGCTGGATCAATTATATCGGCAGGGATATCAGGAATCTCAAGCACCGGAGGAGTCGAGCTCTGTACCTCTTGTTGTTGGGAGCTCGAAGATTCCATAATTAGCTAACTCATCAGAAAGCAACGTTAAGTTCATGAACGGCCCGTGCATTCCCCAGTGTAGAGTGTGTGAGCATGTCGTGCAGTGCAAGTGCTGTGCATTACTTAAGCAAATTTAACAGAATGAAGCAAGATATCCGAACAACATAACTTGGGAATTTGAGAATGAAAATGACCGTCATCGCTGACCGTCCCTTCCACACCATCCAAACGCCACTGGTCATTTCAAATACAAATCAGTTAGATTACTGGTCACGTCATAGTTCCATCGACAAGCTTCAAAGGAAATTCAGGTTTAGTTTGTTAGTTAAGTTTCGATTATGCAAGGCCGAAGCTTGTCGGAGTCAAGTGTGCTAAAATTCAATGGGTCCATCAAAGTTCAACTTGAAATTGGTCATGGTTCAGATGTTGGAGCAAATCAGAAGAGTAGAAGCCCCTGAAGCACAGATGTTCGAATCGATCGACTCAAATCAATATGAGTCGAATCGATGAGGGTCGAATCGTATCGATTCGACCCTGCATAAGTTCGACTCGATGGAATCTTGGGGTGGAGAAGCAGTTCGAATCCATGGGCTATGCATAACTTCGAATCGATCAATACTCGGCACTTTCGAATCGATTGGGATATTACTGCTTCGAATCGATCGATTCGATCTTTCAAAACCTTCGGTGTGAAATTTCGTATCGATTCGAACCACCTATCCCTGAATCAATTCGAAGTCTTATTTTCTTCATCGATTCGTTTTACTTAACCCTGCATCGATTCGAAATCTTGCATCTTCGATCGATTCGGGCTACCTGTCCCCGAATCAATATGAGTAGAAAAAGCTATCTCTTGTATATCCATCGAGTCGACCCATTTCAGTTCTTACTACTCTTCGTATTTCTCAAAAGAAAGGATTGAAGTCAATGTTCGAACCCCGTCTTCATCGTTCTACACTCGAATCAACCCCTTAGATACCTGGACGAATTCGATTGGAATTTAAGACTCGGTAAAATCTGATTGACTCGTGCAAGACGTGGAGCTCTGAAGAATCGATTCGAAGAAGGAGCTCTCGTAATAGTAAAAAGTAAAAAGTTAAAAGTGAACAGGACCCCGGTATATATAGGGGAAACGAGACCATTCGTCTCCCGGTCAAGCGCGACCGGGAATAACGGGTCTAGCCCATCGATTCGAAGCAGTATCTTCGAATCGATCACTACAAGTCTAAAATCGATTCGAGGCTGACCAGGCGACCTCGTCGACTCGGACTCAAATATCTACACCAGACAACTTCGAGACTTTTCCTTCGAATCCGCAGCGTCGACTCGAAGCACGGCGTCAGAAGAGCCAGGGGGAACGTTCGACTCCATCGATTCGAACAAGTCAAGTTCGAATCCCTCAATCACGAATCCATCCAAGCATCGAATCCACACAGTGTCGATCCAAAGAACCATCGATTCGAAGCTGTCGACAGAAGATGAACCTGAGTCACTACGCCCCATCGATTCGAAGTGTCTACTTCGAAACCATCAACTCGAGGCGGGTCCAGAAACATTGCTTCGCATCCATCAAATACCGCCGGTCAAATGGGCGAATCGTTCCCATATGAAAAATTGCTTGTCCACTCTTGTACCGATTCAGGAGAGGATCGGTACGAGAGAATGATCATAGACAATCATAAAAGCAGTGTTTTAACTCAAATCTCAAATCGGTCCAGGAGAGGACCGATGCAGATTTCGATGGCGAACCGAACAGACAACAACTTGCGATCACGCAACGTTAACCAAGGTCAAAATAATACACGTGTGCACGTATTTTTTGATTAATGTTTTGGTCTTCATCGTCAACAGGAATCAAATGTTCATCTCGTCATGACTCAAAAGCCCAGACAGCCAATCACGATTATGCGACAGTCGACAACTGCAATACAGAATGCAACTTTCGATAAAGCATGACATAATGGCCCGATGAAAGACTGCAGCTTATCAAAGCACGTCATGTTTACACAAGACATACTTTGGGGGGCAAATGTTATCCCGCCTTTTGGCAAGGCCGTGACACCAAGGACTTAACTAGAAAACAGTAACAGATTGTCTTGGAAGTCGGTTACACGTAAGGATCGCTACGGATATCGATGAAATTTGTTCGAGTCCGGATCGGGCTATAATCGATAAGGCACGTCAAGTAAAGCCGTGGGAACCAACGATCCAAGTTTCAGGTCAATCCGAGTTCGTATGCTCAAGATATCGTCGACAAAAGATAGAGTAGGCCACCCTTAGTTCGAATCGATTGGCCAGGAACCAGTTCGAATCCATCGAACCTCCATTGCCTCGACTCCATTAGCTCTCCATTGCTTCGACTCCATCAGGCGGAACCGGTAGCTTCGAATCCATCAAGGCATTCACTACGTTCGACTACATCAAGCAAGTCTTCATGTGCCTTGAGTTCGAATCCACCCTCGCATACACCATAGTTCGAATCCATCGAAGGAAGGAACCTTCGAATCCATGCATTCGAATCCCCAGGCCAAGACAACTTCGAACCGGTCCATAGCTACGAGTCTAAATCGATTCGAACGAGCATTAGTTTCATCGATTCGAAGGAAGAGGTCCTTCGAATCCATTACCTCAACTCCACCATCTTCGAATCCAAGTCGTGGATTCGACCCAGTCAATGCGGAATGCAAAGCGGACCGATGCGAAGAAAGCGCACCACGTCACCACCTTCACGAGCAGGAAGATCGATTCGAACGAATCGATTCGAGCATATCGATTCGAACGACTCCAGAATACGAAAAAACACCAACTTGAATCGATCATAACTCGAGTTCTACAAGTCCAAATCCCATGAAATTTTCACAGAAGCTCAAACACATGATGAAGAATGTACACACCAAATTTTAGCTCGATTGGATGATTTCTTGATCGATTCGAACCAAGGGTCGAATCGATCCCAAAGTGGGCCCGGATCTCCAGATTTCGGCCATGTGGGCCCCCTGACGTGCCAGAACTGGTCTCCCCTCATTTTAGGCGAAATATCAGCCTCCTACACCTATAAATAGAGCCCCTGGTCATTCAGAAAAGGGGTCGGAGAATTCTAAGTACTGAAGAGCGCCCAGATTCTGCCAGATTTACTCCAGAACACCGCCGCTGCTTTAGATTGACACTTAGCATTTGAGTTCAGTTGTATTACATTATTAACTACTGTAATCTTCAAGTAATCGAGCAATAAAATCATCAAACTTCATAGTGGACGTAGGCAAAACGCCGAACCACTCTAAATCGCTTGTCTTTGCAATTTACTTTCTGTTATCTGGAGTTTTTGTTAGATAATCCACAGTTTTAATTTTCATTCTTCACTTTTATCTCTTCAAAAACTTCCGAAGAGTGTTGTGCCCATTTTTGGTACAAACACTTTGCAAATTTTTTTGAAATTATTGAAAGAGTTCTCTAAAAATGTTTGCATTGTTTAAAATAAAAGTAAATGTTCTGATCATAGAAGGATACGATTTATGTTCAAATTTAATTTTCACAAAATAAAAAAAAAATTAGAAGTGTAATTTAAAATATGTTTTTGAAAATGGTTTTTCACGCATCAAAACTGAAAATAAAGAGCGGAACCAAATTTTGATTTTCAAAATATATATCTAGAACATCTTAATTACTATGATTAAATAACTGTATGTGTGTTATGACACACACAAAAAGGAATTATCCCAAATTTACACTTTCAAATTTGCTCCGTAATGTACATGCTGCTCTTATAATAATAAAAAGATATCCAAACATTCCAGTACATTCCTGATTTATTAAAAATATTTCTGAAGCACCACCTTAGAACAAAAAATTGAATTTTACCCAAACCCCACCTTAAAACAAAAAAAAAGGAATTATACCCAAACACCACCTTCATCTCAACTAAAAAATGGTAAAACTAATTTTAATTACTTGAAAGAAGAATTTTGTTCGTAAATATCAAAACCTATACAAAAACCAAAATATGTAAGAAAAAAATAGAGTAGTCAGTCATGTGGAAGTTATGTAGTTGGGACTAAGGGTGCTCCAGGAGAAAGCACTACTCAACACCTGTCAACCGGTAATGAAGTCGGTAAACCAATATAATCAGTATAGTAACGGTAAAGTTACCAGTTTTTATCGTTATAGTAACGTTAAAGTTACCCGTTTTTATTGGTATAGCAACGGTAAAATTACCAGTTTTTATCTGTATAGCAAAGTTAAAGCTCAATGTTTTTATGGTAAAACATCGACAATATTTCATCAAAATCAACGGTAACGACAATTTACAGTCCACTTATCTTTAATAATAGTTGTAATATCTTCTGTGTCTAGGAATGGCAATGGGGCGGGTTGGGGCGGGTTTCCTGTGCCCCAGACCCGCCTCGGGTTTTTTAGACCTCGCCCCGGACCCGCCCCGTAGACCCGGTGCGGGTCCGGAATTTTGCCCCGAACCCGAAACTCATACGGGTCAGGGTAGACCCGCCCCGCCCCGAGACCCGATGAGGTTTTTTTTATCGATTCAAAATTGTGTACTAATGTACATATATTTATATTTGTTGTTACTAAATGATACATTAAATACAAATAACAATGTATTTCCAATGATAAGGGAAGATAATAAAAATATGGTGTACGAAATAGTTCAAAAAAATATGCATATGTTATTGTATAATATCAATGATGCAGCTTAATACTATAAAATTTTATAGCTTATTGATTGGAACATTATAATATCCATGTCATAATCACACACACAAATACGCGTGTGTGTATTAACAAACCATAATTATAATACTAAACCGATTTTATGAGATCTCAGTAGTGCGGGTCGGGTTGGGGCGGGTCAGCCAAGCCCCGACCCGACCCTAGACCCGGAGCTTCCAAGAACGGGTCACGGGTCTACCCGCCCCAATGACCCAATGGGGCGGGTCTAGGCGGGCCAAAACAGGGGCGGGTCAACCGGGTTTGGATCCTAGACCCGCCCCATTGCCATCCCTATTTGTGTCACACTTTTTTGATGTCACATGAACTATCAAAAAGACCCCTATAGATATTAATCACTTAAAAATAGGATCTAACAATTAAACTTTTCTTGTAAAAAAAAACAATTCACAAGCAAAGCGCGAGCCATCATCATACGTGAAGCGCGTACCATAACGCTCGTAATACATAGATATTCTTGTAATATGTTGTCTTATAGACATTTAAAAGTAAAAAAAACGATTAAATTTAATTCATGAATTCAATTCAAATGATGCTAAATACATTTCTTTATTTCCCATTGATGCCTTTTACCAAGCGACGTAGTGAAATGTATTTTAAAAACAAATCGAAGTTATTTATTTTTTAAACAAACGGTAATTTACCAATATCAATGTAACGATTACAAGTTTATCAATATACCAACCTTCAGTATACCAACAAATCGATAATGGTAACAATAAGCAATTTTAATTTACCAGTAGAACCATTATAGTAACAACACAACAACCGTAATTTCATCACATAAATATTTAAAAAGAAGATGGTTAAAAACAAAAACGAGTACTTTAACGTGTGATAAATTAAATCATAGACTAGTCTCATTGAAATTCGCTAAGATTATGTTTTTCTTTCATCATCATCCAATTAAATAAATTAAAAAAAAATATCAAAATTGTTAACAAAATCAAACAAAAAATGGTTGTGGGAATGAAGAAATTGATCGCATAGGGTTTATCGATACTTTTCTGATCTGCAAATTATTGGCAAAAACCATCTTCATTTCAAGTATATAAAATGGTAAAAACTAAAGTAGCATTGGTTTGAAAACATGTTTTGTGTTTTGCATTTTCAATGTATATGTTGTTAACACTAAAAATGTACGCTAACACCCCGGTGTGAATTGTGATATAGCGAAAGCACCACCCGTTGGTACGGGAACTAAAAACAAGCAGAAAATAGTAAAGAGACAACAATTTTTATAGTGGTTCGGCCCAAAGTCAAGCCTACGTCCACTTAATCTCTTCGATTACTGATTTGATTACAATCTTTACAATAATTCTTCAATTACAACACAATTAAGACAGGTAGTTAGAACTTTGATGCAGAAAAGCTTTTTGAACTCAAGTTGAATGAACTTGATCTTTTCCGAAGGTTCTTTGAAGTATCCTTTGCATTTGAAGTGTTGGAACAAGTGTAGAAATTGTGAAAACAGCAAAGTCTTGGCGCTCCAGAAAATTCATCTCCTCTTCCGTTCGGAGTAGGCGGAGTATTTATAGGAGAAACTGGACTTAGGTCGGCCATGTCATAGGTCATGAGCGACCTAGGGAGTTGCGACCTAAGAGTGATCCCGAGGTAGCATAAGTCGTTAGCGACTTAATGGAGCCATCCTGGACAAGATATATGCTGTGAGCGACTTAGCATGTGTAGCACAGGAGTTATCTCGGCTTGCTTAGGTCGTGAGCGACCTAATGGAAGAGGCAGTGCGCATGCGGCTTAACTCTGAAGCTTGCTAGGTCGTTAGGTCGCTTTTTCCTTAACTCGTTAGGTCGTTGTCTTTATTGAGTTGCTAGGTCGTTAACCCGTTGAATCGCAGGAGTCTTTAGGTCGCTAGGTCGCTGGTGCTCCTTAAGTCGTTGAGTCGTGCCATATTGAGCCTCTCTGTGCTTTAAGTCGTTAGGTCGTGCCATGCTATAGGTTGTTAAGTCGTTTATGCCTTGGATAGTTAAGTCGCTTATTCCCTTAGGTCGTTGAGTCGAATAGGTCGCTAAGTCATGAATAAAAGAGGTGTTAACACTTGCCCCTCGAAGTATACGCCTAGGGGCTAGGTCGTGTGCTTCGATGCCTCTTAACTCGCGCCATCCTGAGTCGCTAAGTCGTGAGTGACTTATGAGAGAGCTAGGTCATTCGCGCCGATTCGAGTTCCATTGCCCCTGTATATAAGTCGCTTAGGTTGCTCCTTCTTCTCTTCACCTGCTTTAACACTCTAACTCGCCATTGAAGAATCTCCGAGCTCTCGAAGACGAATTCAAACCAACCAGTCGTTGATCATCTTCACCATCACATTACGTAAGCGAATCTGATCATTATCCAATCACGACCATCATCGAATCGTGAATCCCCCATTTTTCGACCCTAATCCGATTTCGTGTGCCGCGTTTCACCATAAGTCATGTTACGATCGATTTTTGATCATCATTGGACATGTTGTCGTTGTAATTAATGAGAACACAGCAGTGCATCGGATCTATGATGGATCTGAGGCGATTTGAATCGGCCTTGGATGATTTGGCGGTGTGGAGAGATGATGGATTTCATTGTGGAGATGCTAACGGGTTATCGAGTTACAAGTTAATGGGTTAGTGAGTTAGGCGAGTTGTTGAATGAAGAGGAGTTAGCGGGTTAAGGAGAGTTAGGAAGTGCCTGACTTAGGAGCTTCGAACGACCTAGGGCTTAGCTGTTTGGGCATGAATCGCACGACTTAGCTTAGTGAACGACTTAACGACTTAACATCCAAACCCTGAACGACATAAGGGACTGCGACTCATATGACTTGCGACTTAACTTGCCAAAATAGCACACGACTTAAAGCAGAACGACTTAAAGAATTAGCACGACCTAATTTAACCCGCATCATAGATTTAACTCGTAGGAACATGACTGATGAACTCCATAACTCGAGCAGAGCGACTTAGGGAAGCCGACCTATGTTAAGTCGTATGGACATGATCTGGACGACCTAAAGAGTTCCGAGCTAACTTAAGTCGTTCCTACGACTTAAGGAATGAACAGGACTTGAATACTTGTAGAATTTGATAGAACTTGATTAAATTTCCAACTTGAACTGCCAGAATGTACTGCTTGAACTTGTTGCACTCTTCTACAGATTGTATTAACTTTTAAGCTAACAACCTGTTAAATACAACATTTGCAGAAAACTAGGACGAATATACTCATCATCGACTGCCCACATCGAGTGATGGATTAAGTCAAAGTGATAATATTTTACTTGAGTAAAATAATATGAATCTAATTAAAAATGAAATGCTGTGAATCAACTGACTTAAATGAAGCATCAACGCAAAATTCATACAGTTATAACTGCTTATCGCTGAATATTATCTGCATTGATACTACACTTAATTTTGATCCAATAACAAGCCTTGAATCTTCCTGAATTGACGTGCACCAACCAGTATTATTTCAAGTTTTACTTTATTTACTTGTTGTTTCAGTAGCTTTGCACAACACTTCACACGCTTTTAGGAAACGTGCACCTTCATATTTGAAAATCCAGTTCCTTGTGTAGAATGGCTTCTCAACAAGTGCGAGAAGATATAGTAGAGCAGGCCGATGAGGTTTTCCCAATTGTTGATCCTTTGGAGAATCCTCCGGAAAGGGTTTCAACTACATTGAACCAACGGGCTTTTCAGCCAGCTATGTATTCAATTCGTCATTGCTAAAGTGGATGTTCCGCTTCCTGGGGTAAATGACACCGCCGATAGGCCGCCACCTGGCTTCATCGCAGTCAATCGTCAAATGTGTCTGAATGGAGCTATTCCCCCCTTCAACGATTTTCTTAGAACACTCCTCCTTCGACTAACTATTTCTCTATTCCAGTTGCACCCTAATGGCTATGCCATTTTGATGGGATTGTGCATACTATTTAGGAGAACGCTTAACCGCCTCCCAAGCTTCGAGGAGATCTGCTATTTATGTTCATTCGGGAGGAACAAAGATCACCCTTCCATTACTCTTATACGGAGCGCAAGAAATCGCAAGCTGATTACGGATCTGCCTGATAGCGCTCACAGGTTTTTAAACCAGTTCTTCTTTGTCCGTTGCCTCCCAGGATTCTACGGTATCTGGAGAGTAGGAAGTAAGACTACCTATTTCTGTTTACTTCGTTTCTGAGCCTTTCAAAATTCGAGTCGTCAAGTGCTAACTTCATTCTTTACTTTTGTAGCACTTCCTCCTCCCTCTAAAGATTCTAGTCACAAATCGACTTTCGAAAGATTGAGTGCCGTAGCTATCAATGAGAGAAGTATTAAGTTTCTACAGAAGAACGAATTTTTGCACCAATTCGGACTCTTGCACTCTTCTCGATCCATTCAATCCCGTGATGCCCCCAGTTCTCAAGCAGAAGCGTCAGATGCCCCAGCCTCCGCAGAGGAATTCGCACCAAAGGAACCTATTGTAGAGGCTTCATTAGTGAAATGCTCCAGTTCCGCTGACGGTGTGGGGTTATCTGGCAAATCTAAACTTCCCCCAGTTATTGAAGAAGAGGAATTTCCTCAACATTTCGGGAATGCTACTGGAGAAGCTGATGAGGGAGCTGAAAAAGAAAGTTTCGTTACGAAGAGTGTAAAACGTGCTGAAAGGGAACTGCTGATATGACCCATTCCATTGGGCATGTTGGTGATGATGTCTTTGAAGGATTGAGCGATCTTATGGTGACTTCCCATGAGCTCTTTAAAGATGACACCACCACTTCTAAGCTTGTTTCTCCAGCAATCGAAGCGACATCCGCCTTGCGATCAATTCCATCAACCCAAGAGTTGACTCCTGCTGAAGCTGACATCACTCCTAAGCCAAAGAGTGGTTTGTAGCTTGACGCGCGTAGTTCGCACGCCACACACACACTTAGAATTTTTGGCAATTATGTGCACTTAGCTTCTAAGGTTGTTGTCATCAAAACCATCATCTCAAGGACTAACAATCTCCCCCTTTTTGATGATGACAACCTTTGTTTATAAAATATTATTTCTATCCTATTGACTCCCCCTAAAACTAATAACTCCCCCTTAATCTATGCCTAACTATCCTATATTTTATACTTCTCCCCCTTTGTCATCAACAAAAACTAACTCCAAACTATATAAATCCTCCTTATTCTTGTACTAAAGTACCTGCATTAATAAACTATACAATGGAGTATATAATATATAGATTAAGAGATAATTATATTGATAAACATGATAATTAATCAAAGATCATATAGATATCAATGCATATGTATACATGTTTTATACAACAAATATCAATCCACACCAAATATCAATCCATATCAAATCAAATCAAAACAAATGAAATCAAATCAATCAAAGCAAACAATTCAAATCAAACAAAGCAATCAAATCAAACATTATGAGGAACTTCCACCCATCCTTCTTCTCCAAAAATAGGGTCTGCTTTAATGGCATCCCAATTTTCATTGTCATTGGTGAGAGAGACTGGAGGATGTGCTTCGTTATCATCCTTGTGCAGGGAGGAAATCATCCATCGTATTGCATCGAAATGCCTTTCTTTCTCCTTGATCATTTGCATTTGACTCAACTCTAAGTGTCGCTGGTTACGAAGAATGAACGAAAGAATATTCTTGAAAGAATTAAGAGTTTCTTCAAGATTTTCGGTTAAATTATGAATTGGATTGGACATTTTTTTTAGTTTTAGAGAATAATGATAGACAAAGTAGATAAGAAATAATATTGAGTGATGAATTCTAGAAGAAATAGGTATTTATAGGTGTAGAAATTCGTTTGAAATGAATAGACATAAGGTAGTTATTCAAATTTCAAATTTAAAATGAAATGTCATTTCTGACCAATACATGTCGACATGGTCATAGGGGGGATGTCGACATGGTGCAGTGAATTTTGATGGCTTATTTTGATTTTGTGAATAATTGTTTGTATATATATATTTATATAATATACTAACATTTATTCTGGAGATAAGATAAGCTAGATAACAGAAAAAGGAATTCAATTTCATTGCTTAATAGAATGATACAATGATTAATCATAAAGAACTATGTGAACATTCAAACAAACTAAACTAATACAATATGAAATGAAAAGATAAAACTAGTTAGAGGATGATGAAGATAATCCAAGTTTCTTGCTTACTTTGGAAATAAACTTGTTCATCTTGGATGAAATTTTATCCAACTTCTTACTAACGGATCGTTTAAGAATCCGTTGATTCTTAACAATGGTCTTTTGGTTATTGAGAAGAGTTTTGTTGGTTGGATTAGGAGGATAGTCAATACTTTCCAAGGATGTTTCACCTTCTTCTTCTTCTTCTATTTCCATTTCATCCCTTTCTTCTTCTTCCTCTTCCTCCTCTTTCATCTCTTTATGAGCCAAACGCTCTTCCTTTTCGGCAAGAGTCTCATACGGTTGAAAAACAAATGGAATTTTCATAAGAGAAATATTTGAGTGATTGAAAACCTTTCTTGAAACAAATTCTTCTCCTTTGAAATCTACTCCAAAATAGTTAAAAATTCAAGTGAGATAGATTCCATGATACAAAGTATTCTCACCCATTTCAAGATTTTTGGGACGAAGTTCATCCAAAATAACTTGCGCCCAATTAACATCATAATTTCCAAAAATAGAAAAAAGTGCTTTGCAAACTTTTGAAGTAGGATTGTTAAAATTTTCCGATCTTGGGGTCAAAGTATGTTGTAAAAGAAGATTGACAATTCTAGCTTATGGTCGAAAGTTTCGATTTTTGAATTCAAAATTATCATTTCCTTCAAAAATATGATGAAACGTCTCACGATCATTTTCATCAATATTAAAACTAGAAAGATCCATTCCCGTATTCTTGCAATTGAGAATGATACCCAAAAGATCACAATTTAAAACGATTCTAGTGTCTTTGACACTACTCCAAATTTCATCATCGTTTCCATTATAAAATCCTCAATTAAGATTTGCATAAATTTTTTTAACAAGATTTGGATAGCAAACAAAATCATTTTAAGAAGCATCAATAAGACCGAGAACATGATTATTTGCAAAAAGAGAATCAATTTCATAAGTAGAAAATCTTGAAATAAAGCAAACTTTCCGGGATGGACTTTTCCATAGTTAGCATAATTGATGTATGCTTTTATGGCCTCCGGATCATTGAAGAGTTGCTCTTTTATCTTTTTGGAAATTCTCATGGTGGAAGGGTTGCTTGAAGAAGCCATTAGAGTAGAGAGTAGAGAGCTTGAAGTTTTGAAGAGAGAGTTTGAATTTGAAAATGAAAGTGAAAAGATGTGATAAAAGATAGTGAATAAATAGATTTTTGAAAGACATGTTCTCTGATCAAAAGATGCCTTTTAAGAGAATTGAATGAAGTGAAAAGGTGGAGGGAAATTCAACCATTTGAATTCAAATTTTGAATTTCAAATTCTGTACCCATGTCGACATCATGGTATGGGGCAAGTCGACATGTGTTTTTGAATTTCTATAATTTATTTTTCATGAGAATCCTAATATATATATATATTCTTATTATTTTTAATGTATATATATATCTGGAATATTATTAGTATATTCCATAAGATATTATGATACTAATAAAAATAAAAATAATAATAAAATAAGATAATAATAAAAAATAAAAATTTTAAATTTCAAACAACACACCAATTCAAAATCAATCAATCAAGCAATCAATTCTAAGCATGCAATTTCCACCAATTGTATTATAAATGTGTACCTTTTTCTGAGTCCGTTTCTCTGAATTCGTTGGAGTCGTGAACTGCCGTGAAACACATATTTGAATTATCTGTCTTTTGATCATCATCGCTTGAAGACGAGTCTAAGTCATCTAGAGTAGCAATAAAAGCACGTTTTCGTTTCTTTACGGAATCATTGTTTATAGGAAGGTTTTGCTTATCTGGATACAGACAGTCTCTTTTGATATGGCCTGATTCGTCACAGTTAAAGCATTTGATATTGTTTGGCACTACATTCTGATTTCCTGCATTCTTATAGTTGTTTCTCTTGAGATTATTCATCTTTCTGTATTTCAGAAATTTCCGAAAATTCTTGGTCATAAAGGCTATCTCTTCATCATTATCGCTGTTTGAGTCCAATCCATCAGTTAATGCATTGAATGTCATTGATTTCTTTTCAGATGCTTTGTTTTCTCTTCTCCCGATCATTTGGATTTCAAACGACATTAGATTTCCAATTAATTCTTCTATCTTTAAGGTACTGATGTCATTTGCCTCTTCGATTGCAAGTGTCTTTTGATCTCATTCTGGAGTAAGAGAATTTAAGATTTTTCTGACTTGATCTTCTTCGGAAAATTCCTTTCCCAAGGATATTAGAGAATGCACAATATCCTGAAATCTACTATACATATATGAAATAGACTCATTAGAATTCATTTTAAATAATTGAAACTGATTTGTGAGCATGGAAATTTTGGTCTGTTTAACTTTGCTTGTTCCTTCGTGATTAACTTGCAAAGTTTTCCAGATTTCATATGCAGACTTACAAACTGACACTCTATTAAATTCATTCCTATCAAGTGAACAAAATAGAATATTCATTGCTTTAGAATTATTCTGTGCAACAGTCTTTTGCTCAATGGTCCACTGTGCAAAATTAGTTGTGGGTTCAGAATATTCATTCTGTGTGATATTCCAAGTGTCTAGACTTACAGATTGTAAATATATTTTCATCCTACATGCCCAGTATGCATAGTTACTGCCATTAAAAAGTGGTGGTCTGGCAGTGGACTGACCTTCTACAAATGAACTAGTACCAGTAGTAATAGAACTAGTGTTAGTAACAGTACCAGTGTTGGTAGTCATTTTGAAAATTTTTCAAAATTCAGATTATCAAACTTTGAAAACCTTGCTCTGATACCAAATGTGAGAAATGCGGATTACGGATCTTAAGGCTAGTATAAACACTAGAGGGGGGGTGAATAGTGTTTTAAGGAATTACTAATACCTTTTGAGTTTATATTAATTTGAACACATATGTATGCAATATTCAGACACAGATATGATCACTGATTCAAACACAGATGCAAATATAAAGTAAAAGCAGTAAAGGAAAGAACACACCGGATTTTATACTGGTTCGGAGTTACCCTACATCCAGTCCCGCACACAAGTACGGATTTCCTTTCAAAAACAATCTTTACAATTACAACCCTCGATTTCAAGGCCACGAGGTACACCACTCCAAATTCACAATCCTTTGGGTAGAGATACTTGATTTCCCGGGCAACAAGTTCACCCAATTGATTTCCTAGGCTACAATCACACCTTTTCTCACTTGATTGATTTCCAAGGCTACAATCACACCTTTTCTCACTTGATTGGTTACAAAGAAGCCTATAACTCTGAATAGCACTGGGATCTTGTTGAGATAGTGATAGAAAATCAAACCAGAAATGATCTAGTTAAATTCAATGGTGATTTTGGCAGAGCAATGGTAAAAATATATAAAGAAATGTGGAAGAAGAAGAAGAGGAGTGAAAACCAGAAGAATATTGTTAAAAATTCGTTGAAAACATCCCCTATTTATAGAAGAACAATAGCCATGTCTATTCGTGAAAGGTTATGGCGATTAGACACTTCTTTTGAAATTCAAATTTTTGAAACCAACTGCCACTATGTCGACATCCCAAAGGAAATTTTGGTGATTTTTTTTCTTTGAAAATTACTTTTATATTAAAACTATTTTAAACTTTATAAATATACTTAACTATAGTTAAAATACATAAGTAAATATAGAGAATAATATATATATAATTTTACTATAATTTTATATTTAAATCTAAGTATAAATATATTATAATTAAAAGATAGTTTAAAACAAACGAAGTTTAAAACAAGAGTTTATTTAAAAACAAAATCAAAGAATATTTTAAGGCTAAAACATCTTTTTGAAAATCATTTGAAAAGATAATTTTTAAGGCTAAAACATTTTGAAAAGCAGTTTTGAAAATCATTTTGAAGTAGTTTTGCAAGCTTCTTCCTGCAGAATATCTCATCACATCAGGACTCGAGAACTTGTACAAAACCAGGATGTTCGTGGGTTTGTAAGCCACTTGTCGTAGGTTTGTAAGCTACTTGTCGTGGGTTTGTAAGCCACTAAAAAGGTAGAAATGGGTTCCATCCCAAATGAAATATGGAGTGAAGATTTCAGTGCTATTATGAGGTTTTAACATAATTCTAGACTCAATACTTATCTTGTACTATTTGATAATCTTGCTATTCTTGATATTCTTGATACTCATGAGTCTTCAATCTTGATATCTTGAATCTCTATACTGTACAGTCTTCATTCTTGATACCTGCATGGTTAAATCCTGCATATACATATATATCTAAACTATAATGTTAGTATTTATATTTTATAAACTTATTCTAAGGTTGTTGTCATCAAAACCATCATCTCAAGGACTAATAGAATATACATTACTCAAAATGTTTGTATGAGATATATACTCAAAACAAAATCCAATCGATTCGGTTGAATTAGGTATTTAAAAATTCCTCCTGTATATCTCAAAACAAAATCCAATGAATATGTTAGAAAACGGTGCACCTAATTCCTAGTAGTTCGTTCGTTGATATAACTAGATATCTGCTTCAGTTATACCTGCCCAAAGATTTACACAACGAATATATGCACTGTTTAAAGTAAAACAAACGCCAACTACTTATCGCATCAACTGAAATGGCACTACAAATTCACAGAGAGATATCTAGTTGCTCAAAACACCAAATACCATTAAAACCACCAAAAAATAATCATCACATTCTCTTGGAGCTTCGGCAGTTATGGAACAAGATTAAAGGACCAAAGGACATAACAAGAAGTAGTTTTCATGTACATGACTGAAGGACACAACAATGAATACAAAAGCACATTGCACATTAATTTTTCCTCCATTCTTGCCTTTTAACTACTCACCCATATCTTGTTTTTTTATTTCTCACATTCTCATAAAGTGCACACAAACCTCCAAAATTCAAAAGAACGAGAGAAATAAGTACACTTAAATCCCAAAATCCTAATTTTATCTAACTAAGGTGGACTAAAGCAAATCTGGTTCATACAAAATATGATTATGTTATCACCTTAAGTTCACATGATTTGATTTTTTTCCCCTATCAAGTTCGATAACATAAGTTATACACTTGTTTTCATAACAGAGAAGTAAATTCACTATTTGAATTCAATGTTTATTTTTCTCCAAAATTTCATAAGCAATTCACAGCAACAACCACAAAAACCTAATGATGAATAGTAGAAAATAATACTAAACATGGCCAACATAACTAAAACACGAATGTGAAGTGAAACAATAATGAACAATAGAAAGCATGAGTAAAATACCAAAAGAAACCATCCAGATAAATACCGTTAAAACCCACCAAAAAATAGTCAACATACGCCACCAAAAAGATAGACCGATTTAAATAGGATCCACACAGCCCCAACATCAAAATAAGTGCTTGACTTTGAACCGTCTATTTACAACCCATAGATTAAAGTCTTTGAACTAAACCAAAACGAGATTGACTTAAATCACGAACCATGCACCTCAGCAGAAAAACATAGAGTTGTTCACATTATCATGGGGCTTAGGCAGTTCCGGAACAAAGACAGCGCCAAGGGCGGTAACTCCCCCATGGCTAGATGACGACTCAGACATTTCATCGAATTTTTAAATACCTAATTCAACCGATTAACCTCAAGGCTAACTGGTTTGAGTTTCAATAAAAAAAATATGCAGTACATTCAACCGATGTTTTTTTTATTTGTGAAGCATGCACAACACAGCAGATAGGACATACTGGGAGATGCACTCAATGAAATTACTATATGCACTATGTAGAAAGAGTTTGAAGATATAAATACCCAATTCTTTTCCTTTGATTTTTAAAGATGATTCTTGGGGGAATTATAAAAAGTAAATAAATCGAATGAGTTGGAAAAAAATGAAGTACTGGCAATAAAAATTAGAGAGCAATTTTGTAGTTGTTATTTGAATATAGTAGAGCTTTGCATTTCACATTGGACCAAAGTTAGCAATGGTCCTCATAGTGATTTCCAATTTTCTTTGTAAAACTATGCAGAAATTGTATCGGCTTAAATAAATTAATTAGTTTGCAAGAATTCTTACTAAACATTGGCTTGCCATAAAACACCGACCCTTGTTACGGAGGAGGAGTCCGACACAGCTGATGCATTAATCGATGGATTTGTAGCATCAAAATCAATGGAAGTATTATGAATGATGGAAGACATGATATGTTGCTCTGCTGACTGTGATCCCGATCCATCTTGATCAGTAGGAGATGCGCTAGGTTGTTCTACAGCTGAGGTGTTGTTGCCAGAAAGACAGAGCAGGTCGTTTCGTGGAACGACATTGACGATCAGCTCGAGTAGACATGTCTATTAAATGCAATTAATATAACATAGAGAAATACATATATGATTTGAGGAATTAAATATACATCAAAGTAATTAAAACAACATGAACTAAAGACTATGTATCCAAAGATAACTAAATATACAAGAGTGATTTGAAGTAAAAATTCATATTAGTAGAAAAAACCCAAACGAGTACATTAATGAAAGCATGCTACTGTCAAATATACGTGCTACCAATCAACATTATCATCATAACTTCCACTATTTACACTATCATATTCATCTTCGTATTCATCATCATCAACTTCAACATCTTCATCAACTTCGACATCATTTTCATCAGCTTTGATATCATAATCAACTTCCACATCATCATCAACCTCTACTCCATCAAATACTTCATTATAAAGTGGTCCTATGTCATCAATGTCTTCAGTGCTTTGCAGTAGTCCGTTATGGTCCAAGTCATTCTGATATGGTTGATCTTCGCTTATGATCATGTTCAAATTGAATGACCATCTTGCCATTGTTTTAATGATAGCCCACCAATCCGCTTTATTGTTGTTCATAGCAGGATAATGTACATAATAAACTTGAGTCGCTTGCATCGCCAACACAAATGGTTCATAACCTTGGAATCGTCTTTTGTGATTTATTTCAGCAAGTGGATAATCTTTATACGCACGACGTATTCCTACTTCTTTTTTATTGTCGAACCACTCACATTTGAACAAAAAAGTTTTAAGCTCTGGTGTCATCGAGTAAGTTCAATTATTTTCTGTAATATGCCATAATAATCTTCTAGATCATCATCCATGTTGCTTCTTTTAACACATACCCCACTATTGTAAGTTGTTTTTTTGCTCCAAATTCTGTTGTGTGAAATTTATAGCCGTTTACGTACATAATTGGACATTTTCTATACTTCATCATAGGACCAAATGCAAGTTTTGCATAACAAACATCGGTGATTCCATTATCATCAACCTATTAAAATAAATTCACATTATAATATTATATAGATTTACGATAAAAAACACGATTAATATATAATAAATCATGCTTACATATTTCTTAAACCATTTCCCAAATCCTTTACTAGGCTCAACATTAGGATTTTCTTCTTCAAATTTACTGTTGGAGAATTAAAATTACCAATTAAAATTTATAATATAAAACATAAATTATATTAATTGATCGAAGTTGTGTTACAAACCAAATAAGATTTGATAGCTCTTCACAATTGAGAAGCACGGTTGATTTAGCTAAAGTAAAATCTTTAATTGTCTGAAAACCTTCATCTTTCCGCTTACTAGATGGACGTCCCTGTTTCTGGAAGATGGATAAAGATATGTCGGGTGAATCATCCATGTCATCCTCATTACGGTGGCCACTGTTAGAATTCAACTTGATATGGTCTTCAAAATAGTAATTGAAAAACGTGGATGCTTCTTCAGTAATGTATGCTTGGCAAATTGAACCTTCAATGCATGCTTTTTGTTTCACCTTTCTTTTAAGGTGACCAAGATACCTTAATATGAATACATGAAATATTAAATATAATTCATACGTTGGTATGTTGAAAATGTGAAAATAAAGTCCACCTTAGCTATATATACCTCTCAAAAAGATACATCCATCCATATTGTACTGGTCCTCGCATTAAAGCTTCAGTTGGTAGATGTACAGGTAGATGTTCCATGCTATTAAAAACTCCAGGCGGAAATATTTTTTCTAATTTACACAGTAACTTCGGTACATCCTTCTCTAGTTTCTCCAAATAAGCTTTAATAAGAGTAGTCGAACATAAATCTTTGTACATTAAACTGAGCTCGGTTATGGGCATCCAAACCTTCTGTGGTAATAGCTCCTTAAAAATGATCGGAAATAGAGTCTCGAGAAATACATGACAATCGTGACTCTTCATTACCGATAGTTGAAGGTCCTTCATATCAACACAACGTTTCATATTAAAAGCAATTCCATCTGGTAACTTCAAATTTTCTACCCACTCCAATACTTTTTTCGATGAATATTTTCCAACTCATAACAAGCTTAACGTTTGAAATTTGGACGTTCATTATCAATTGTTAGTTCGGGACGATTACAATAGAATGCAATATCCTTTCTTGACTTCAAATCATGTTTTGTTTTTCCCTTGATATTCATAGTTGTGTTAAAGAAGTTCTCAAACACATTTTCTTATTATGCATCACGTCTAGATTGTGTCGAAGTTTCAGATTCTTCCAATATGGTAACTCCCAAAATATACTTCGTTTGCACCAATTATGAATTTGTCCTTTACCAGGGATTTTTGGCTCCTTTCCTATCTCGTGTATTTTAGGATAATTTTGTGCGATCTCATACACTTGTTCACTACTCAAAATATTAGGTGGCTCTAAAGTAATAGTTGTATTTGCCCTAAAGTTTTTCTTATCAAATATAAAACGATCGTTTGGATGCAGAAAACGACGATGACGATCCCACCAACACTGTTTGCCGTCATATTCTAATCGAAATGATTCTATTGAATCCATACAAATAGAACAAGCAAACTTGCCGCTAGTACTCCAGCCAGAAAGCATCCCATATGCTGGAAAATCGCTTTTTGTCCACAATAAAGATGCAAACATTCTGAATGTTTTTTCCTTGACACGTCGTAAGTAACAACGCCATCTGTCCATAGTATTTTCAACTCATTAACTAAAGGTTGCAGATATAAATCTATTCCATTTTTAGGATTCTTTTGTCCAGGAACAATCATAGTTAAAAACATGTATGAATTCTTCACACATTCATGGAGGTAAATTATAAGGTGTTACAATAACTGTCCATGTTGAATAAGGTTTGTCGAACGAAGTAAATGAGGTGAAACCATCCGTACACAAACCAAGTTGGACATTACGCGATTCTTTAGCGAAATCGGGATAAACATGATCAAAATGTTTCCACGCCTCGCCATTAGAAGGATGACATAAAACCCTTCCTCTCGTTGTCGTTCATTATGCCATCGCATGTGTTTCGTAGTAGCACAAGATGCATATAACCTTTGTAATCTAGGTGTAAGCGAAAAATAATGCATACGAGTGAAAGGTACCCCTTTTCCAATGGTTTTTGTAGACTTATATCTTTTTTTATTGCAGAATTTACAACTCGTAAGGTTTTTATCTTCCTTCCAATATATCATGCATCCACCTGGGCATGTGTCAATTTTTTCATACGGCAAACCAAATGCGGATACTTCATTTTTAAGGAATACCAATTACCTGCCAACACAGGTGGAAGCATTTCCTTACATAGACTTAGTATTGCATTCATCATGTTTTTTGATACATTGTATTCGGATTTTATAGCGATTAACCTAGATGTAGCCGACAAGTGTGTCATTGTACAACCTTTATAAAGTGGTCGTTTCGATGCTTCTAACAAATCAAAAAACTTTTTAGCTTCCGAGTCAAGTTCTTCTCCTATATTAGGTTCGTCGGTCCACAAACTTGGACCGACAGCATCATTAACCATTTCTGTCATTCTATCTCCCACGCTATAGTCATCGAAATCAACATCGATGTTTTCGGTCACTTCTTCAACTACGACCGTCGAACCATGCTTTGTCCCCACTTCACCATGATGTCTCCACACGTAATAATTCGGTATAAAACCATGATTATGCAAATGAAAAGTTATAGTTTCATAATCTTGTAGTTTCATACAATGACATTTCTTATACGGACATCGAATTTCTTTCTTCTTTGTTTTATTACAAGACGCCACTTTTAGAAATGCTTCTAGGCCGTTTCTAAAATGCAATGAAATTGATCCACTTTTTCATGCAGGCTCATACATCCAAGTTCGAACTTTCATATAATCCATCTTTTAATGTACAATTAGGAATAAAAATTAAGTTATATTTTATACAATAAATTAATGTTAAAAATAAACAAATATATTACTAGCTTTTAAGAAAATACCCTGCATGTTATTATTTTTTATTCAAAAAACCGATTACACGCATATTTTTATTTAAAAAGGCCAATTATGCTTTTATCTTTAATAAAGGCGTATATTGTTCTTATTTTTGTACATTATTATTTTTCTTTATCGTAATAGTGCCTTATATTATTATTTTATTAGTAACACGATTCATTATCATATTATTGTAGCGGTTGGACTATGATAAAAAGATCAACTGTTGTCTATTGAAAATGATTCAACCTAATATATAATATCACTTTTGGATTGGTGAACGTTGGACATAATATGGTAATAAAAGACCTATGCATAATATGGTAATAAATTACGTATGGACTTCTAAATAAATTTCAGCATAAATATTCGGAAAGTTAATTCAGACTATGACAATGCAAAAGAATGCATTTGGCTTGGCCTTGAGTTTATTTGATTCCATTATCTTGTGAGTATTATGAGATTGGACACACTTCTGTTCTCAAATTAGTGAATATAAAATAGTAAACTACAGGCTTAAATTTGTAATGGCAAGTATGTACATTTTTGTAAGGATATATTTTAGCTTTAGTGCAACCTGCAGTCATGATACAAAAATACTGCTTGAATAGTTTTAAAATGTTCCCAAAAATTTATATGATAATACTTGATAATTCTTCATTTATCAGTAATAAAACTACAGGAAATTATTGTCAAGGACAAAAAATTTCAGCGCTTTTGCTTCAAGGACCGGCCTTTAATATTTTATCCAGAAGGACAACTTTCTTTAGGTATCAGTTTTTAGTCATTGATAGTATCAGTTTGTAGTTATCGGTAGCAGTTTTTAGGTATCAGTTTTTAGCTTGGTAGCAGTTTTGTTGTCCTTATGAATAATTTTGGAAAATATTTATCCTTATGAATAATTTTTAGAAAAATATTTGTCCTTATGGTAAAAATATTGAGGTTGTGTCCTTGAGGCAAAAAATATACAAATCTTTGTCCTTTAAATTAATTCCCCCTATACTTAATGGTTGAAAGTTATTCTTTTAAAAACATTCATTTTAAGTTAATGTATTCTAAATGGGTCCATAAATACACTTCAAATAATCACTGATTGGGAATCACCAGCAAGAAGTCACTGGTTGCCAAAGAAAGTGAAGTCGAATGATCTTGGTGATGCAAAACGTGATTGGATCTGAGCGGTGAAGAAAAACGTGATCGGTGAGGCGCCTTCGATCCGACGAACGTGAGGCGACCTTCGATTTGAGTGGCAATCTTGATTTGGAACGCCACAGAGATAGGGTTCTTATTTTGGATTTTTTTATTAATAATACGAGATATTGAAATTTTGGAACGGCACAGAGATTTTGGGTGTTTTTATTTTGGAATGGTAGTCTTGATTTGTATCCAAGCCGAAGTCGTAGGGATGGCATAGGAACATTTCTACGTCTTCCCTACGCCATTCCAGATTTGTAGAAAATTAGCAGAGACGTGGACATGGCTTATGAGATTATCTTTGCCCTTTCGACGGTATAATTTTAACGTAAGAAATTTCCTATGCCTTTCCTACATTTCGATTATTTTTCAGCATATCGAAGCAACCATAGGTAAGACGTAGGAAATTTCCTTATGCCTTTCCTATGCCATTACTGTTATCCCACTTTTTGGCAAAGCTGAGATACCCAAAACTGACTAAAAACCGATAATAACTAGTCATGAATTTTCAGCTATGCGTTGCAGGGTAACCATGGATATCGATGAATTTTGTCCGAGTCCGGATCGGGCCGCAATTGACAAGACATGACAAGCAAAGCCATGGGAGCCAGCGTTTCAGATTCCAGGATAATCGGAGTTCGTATGAATGAGATATGATCGATACAAGTTGGATACAAGGTGTTGTTCGTATCCATCAGAAAACCAACGTGTCGACCTGTTCGAATCCATTCAGATTCGTATCCATCAGAGAATCTTTGAATCGATCAGATACGAGTCAGTCCGTGGTCATGAAGCTCGAATCCATCAATGGGCCTCATTTCGTATCCATCAATATCTTAACGATCAGAGCAGCCTCTCATTTGAATCCATCCGTTCGTATCCATCGGTAGGCCGCACTTCGTATCGATGGACTTCGTGTCGATCAACCTTTGGCCAGAGAGACTTATTCGAGTCCATCGGCATGACTCCTTGTTCGAATCCATCAGTAAGTAGTCCTCGCATCCATCAGAGATCGCTGCTTCGTATCCATCATGGGACCATGCTCGAATCCATGAGCAGAGACTTGTTCGTATCCATCAGGTCAACGAGCCTGGGTGACGTGTTATTCTTCGATACGAGCAAGGCGAAATTCATGGAGTCGACACGGTCATCTCGGAGCAAAGGGCGAATCGATGCGAGGAGTGCGCGCCACGTTGCCGCGTTATCACGTGCAACCATCGATTCGAAGGCATGGATTCGAAATGAGGGACTCGAAGCGAACAGCCAACCGAGAAACTTCAACTCGTATCGATCATATCTCCCAAGCCACAAGGCCAAATGTAATGAAATTTTCACAGTAGCTTCCACACATGGTAAAGAGCAATCCTGCCAAGTTTCAGCTCGATTGGAGCATTTCCTGATCGATACGAAGTTGATTTGAATCGATCACAGATTGAGTTGAAACTTGGTGGGACCGGTCGCGTGGGCCCACTCACGTGGCAGAAGAAGTCTCCCGGAGTTTAGGCGAGATCTGAGCCTCCTACGCCTATAAATAGAGCCCCAGAATCAACAGAAAAAGGGATCTTTTGGCCATTCAACGTCCAGACTCTGCCGGATTCAACTCTACTCCTTTTCATTGCTGTCATATTCAGATTCATTCATTATATTTGTTGTAATCATCTGTAATCAGCGAAGAACATCAATAAAAGATAAAAATCCTTGAAGTGGACGTAGGCCAGGGATAGCCGAACCACTATAAATTGCGTGTCACTGTTCATTATTTCTGGATTGTTGTTTGTTGATTGCTTAGATCTGATATTTGTTTGAATATTGCTGATTTGTATTCATACACTGGTGCTTTCACAACACTTGGGGTTTGTGACCATTTTTGGCGCAAACACTTTGGTGCTTTCACTGAGAAGAACTAGCACCCGCTACACCAGATTCGAAGTTCAGATTTGAAAACTCGAAGATTTGAAGACAATGACTCGACAAACAAGTAGAAGACAAAGAGCCGAGAGAAGCCATCAAGGAGGAAGTCAAGAGGCATCCTCTGGTGCTGGAGAAGAACCAGCTTCGATCTACATCACTAGAGACGAAATGGAGACCATGACCAATTTGATGCACGAAAGAATGATGAAAAGTCAACAAGAGATGCTGCAGAATTTCTTTGAACAGATGAGAGCTGCAGGGATGCAGAGCCTAGGACCAGCTACAGCGGCTATGAATGTGGAACAAGGAGCTAGGATTGCGGAACCTAATGAAGGACAGAATGCAGATCCAGAGGACAATCAACAAGGACTCGGGGGCAGACCCTCAAGATCCGATGCTGGAAGGCCGACAGACGGAGCTCAACAAGCTGGGGCCAATGCTGATGTTAACGGGCCACACGAAGAATACATACCAGAATACCCTTCAAGACCAAGAGGGCAACCCCAGGATGGAGATGAAAAGATGGCTGGATTAGTGCGACGACTCATGAGAGGAGGATTGTCTAGCGGAGGATTGGAGGAAGTCAGTCGGAGTCCGTTCACTCCAAATATCAGGAATGCAAGGAACCCTCCAAAGTTCAAACTGCCGACGCTGAATCCGTATGACGGGAAGTCGGATCCGACCATGCACATTACCAGATACATTAGACACTTGGAAATACTGGGAGCATCCGAGGAAGTGATGGCACGATGTTTCCCTTTATTTTTGTCAGACTTGGCTGCACTTTGGTTCAGGCAATTAAAGACTGGATCGATCAGGACATGGGGCGAGCTTGTAGATTGCTTCATGGAACAATTTAGGGTCCATGTTACAAGACCCAAGAGTGTGATGACTTTAGCTTCGATAAAGCAAAGGACCGGAGAGTCCATAAAAGGTTTTCTGCTGCGATTCAATGCAACAGTGGCTTCGGTATATCGCCCGGATCCATCGATGATTCTGATGGCGGCGATGGCAGGAGTTGGAGAAGGCACCGAATTCAAAGATTCGTTGACAAGAGATCCACCACAAGATCTTGGAGAATTTTACCATGAAGTTGAGAAATTCATTCGATTAGAAGAATCACGAGCCGAGAGGCGGGAAGTAAATGCTGCACAAGGCGAAGGAACCGCCACGGAACAGTCCAGGGCAGACAAAGGAAAGAGAAAGCAGGATGACGCACATGATGGTCCTGATAAACGGAAGAAATTCCGAGAGCCTAGATTCAGGCAATACACAGATTTGACGGCAAGCCTAGAAAGGATTTACACTGAAACTCGGGGGCAACTCCCCTATCGAAAACCACCCAGGAGAGATCCCACAGAGCGGGAGCGTAGAACCGGAAAATATTGCCTCTTCCATGAGCTGGATGGGCACGCAACCGACGAATGTCGCCACCTGAAGGATGAGGTGGAAGAATATGCCAGGAGTGGTAAACTGCCACAATATGTCAGAGAACGAGCAACGGCGGTAAGGCCTGAACAACTACCGCCTCCCCCTAACAGAAACGATCCTGGATCAGGATCACGACTCATCATCAACTGATTAAGATGGCAAGGGCCAAGTTCGAGATTTGGACTTCGGCCAAATAATTTCATTAGATTTGCTTTTAGAATAAACGGCTATCCCACTTACTCATGTACGGGAACCGGAGAGATCCCCAGGCATGCTCTGAGATGGAGATAGATCGATTTGCCCGGAGAGGCAATGTCTAGATTTCCTGGTGTTTGAGATTGAACATCTAGGACCTGAATTTAATAAATAAATTTGAATTTCTTAAAATAAACCTTTGACCGAAGAGTTAAAGGATAAACATTAAATATCAATATAAAAGTGATCGCTTTATGATCCTACCCAGAGAGGCGGGGTCCGGAGTGCAAGAAGTGAGTTGCTTCGCCAGAGAGCGACAGGATCGACTCACTTAAGCATCGTTTCCTATTCACCGGAGAGTGATTCGATTAGGATTCGATAAGAGCCCGGATAGGCTATGATCGGCCGACGATTCAGGTCAAGACATCGCTTAATGTTCAAATACACTGAACCGGAGTGCAAGAAGTGGGTCGCTTTGCCGGAGAGCGACAGGATTGACCCACTTAACGTTGTTTCCCCTTCACCGGAGAGTGACAGGATGGGATCCAGCAGGAGCCCGGAGAGGCTACGATTGGCCCAGAACGGCCAAGACATCGCTTCACGTCCTAACTGGGGCCAGAGTGCAAGGAATAGAAAGCAACGCCGGAGCGCAATAGGATCTTTCTATTCAACCGCTAAGTCTAGAATGGGCTTCGCAAGGGTCCGGAGCGATCGTCAACAGTCCGGAAAGACTGTAGAATTTCATTCTTAAACTTCCACTGGCAGAAATTGATAAAGATTCGGCTTCGAACAGCCATGGACTTGATTGAAAATGCTATAAGCTCTGAATAAAACATGAACTCACTACATTCAATTTGAGACTAATCAAAACACACCTTTTACCAAAAGGCATGTTTTGGGGGGCAAAGTGTTATCCCACTTTTTGGCAAAGCTGAGATACCCAAAACTGACTAAAAACCGATAATAACTAGTCATGAATTTTCAGCTATGCGTTGCAGGGTAACCATGGATATCGATGAATTTTGTCCGAGTCCGGATCGGGCCGCAATTGACAAGACATGACAAGCAAAGCCATGGGAGCCAGCGTTTCAGATTCCAGGATAATCGGAGTTCGTATGAATGAGATATGATCGATACAAGTTGGATACAAGGTGTTGTTCGTATCCATCAGAAAACCAACGTGTCGACCTGTTCGAATCCATTCAGATTCGTATCCATCAGAGAATCTTCGAATCGATCAGATACGAGTCAGTCCGCGGTCATGAAGCTCGAATCCATCAATGGGCCTCATTTCGTATCCATCAATATCTTAACGATCAGAGCAGCCTCTCATTTGAATCCATCCGTTCGTATCCATCGGTAGGCCGCACTTCGTATCGATGGACTTCGTGTCGATCAACCTTTGGCCAGAGAGACTTATTCGAGTCCATCGGCATGACTCCTTGTTTGAATCCATCAGTAAGTAGTCCTCGCATCCATCAGAGATCACTGCTTCGTATCCATCATGGGACCATGCTCGAATCCATGAGCAAAGACTTGTTCGTATCCATCAGGTCAACGAGCCTGGGTGACGTGTTATTCTACAATACGAGCAAGGCGAAATTCATGGAGTCGACACGGTCATCTCGGAGCAAAGGGCGGATCGATGCGAGGAGTGCGCGCCACGTTGCCGCGTTATCACGTGCAACCATCGATTCGAAGGCATGGATTCGAAATGAGGGACTCGAAGCGAACAGCCAACCGAGAAACTTCAACTCGTATCGATCATATCTCCCAAGCCACAAGGCCAAATGTAATGAAATTTTCACAGTAGCTTCCACACATGGTAAAGAGCAATCCTGCCAAGTTTCAGCTCGATTGGAGCATTTCCTGATCGATACGAAGTTGATTCGAATCGATCACAGATTGAGTTGAAACTTGGTGGGACCGGTCGCGTGGGCCCACTCACGTGGCAGAAGAAGTCTCCCGGAGTTTAGGCGAGATCTGAGCCTCCTACGCCTATAAATAGAGCCCCAGAATCAACAGAAAAAGGGATCTTTTGGCCATTCAATGTCCAGACTCTGCCGGATTCAACTCTACTCCTTTTCATTGCTGTCATATTCAGATTCATTCATTGTATTTGCTGTAATCATCTGTAATCAGCGAAGAACATCAATAAAAGATAAAAATCCTTGAAGTGGACGTAGGCCAGAGATAGCCGAACCACTATAAATTGCGTGTCACTGTTCATTATTTTTGGATTGTTGTTTGTTGATTGCTTAGATCTGATATTTGTGTTTGAATATTGCTGATTTGTATTCGTACACTGGTGCTTTCACAACACTTTGGGTTTGTGACCATTTTTGGCACGACCGCCCATGACCCCCGCACAGAATCTAGAGATAGTGCGCTGTAAAGTGTGCCAGGCGACCATGGACGATTGTCAAGGTAAATTAAAACAACAGAATCTATCGTATTACTCACAGCGCATGGACAAAATACAATAGAACATATATATAGTGAAGCTTTACAGAATAAAATGCCATCATATAAAATTTCATAATAGTTGAATACAAGCATCCAAATAGCCAATACATCAAGCCTCACTACATAACACTCAGAGAATACAAAACAGCGGAACATCCAGTACATATAATAAGAAGATAATATGCAACCCTCCAGCTCGTCTTCGATATCAGCATCGTGAGAAGAGAACAGCACCTGTCACCTGCTACCTAGTCTATGACTCACGACATAACAGCTATCTCCTAAGTCGGTCACGACTTATAGCATGCGCGCCTACGACTCAACAAAACCCAAATCCTCTACGACTTAAGACTTAACTCCCTTAAGTCGTCTACGACTTAAGCTCATGATAATCGACACACAACCTCAGCGATCCATCTGCTTTGGTTGCAAATACAACTGGTGCACCCCATTCGGACACACTACGCCGAATGAATCCTTTCTTCAAAAGATCATCAACTTGCACCTTCAACTCATGCTGTTCCCTAGGCGCCATCCGCCTAAGAGGCATCACAACAGGTAGTGTACAGGCATATCGAAGCAACCATAGGTAAGACGTAGGAAATTTCCTTATGCCATTACCTCTTTCTAACAATTTCCTACGCCTTACCTACGCCTCTTCTTTTGGCATAGGAAAGACGTAGAAAATTTTACGTAGAAAATTGAAGTGTTTTCTAGTAGTGGCAGAGGAATTGACATGGGAAGATTATTGGGATTTGTTAAAAAGATTTTCCGTCTTTGACCTTGAGACAAGGTCAAATTTGGAAGGAGAGGGGAGTGTTAGGCTTCAGGTCAACTCCATGGGCTTGAGAGAGAAACAACAAGAAGGAGAAGAAGATTCATTAAACAAGTTGAAGGTAAGAGAAGAACAAGGCATTTCATCGAACACATTTGCACAGATTCACACCACGGCTGTAGACAAATATCCAATGGGTATTTCGACCAACTCAGAGCATCAAGGAGATCGTCTTGACCAACTAGGTCCAGTCATGGGACCAGGCATGACCAGAGCTTCATAGATCATGTGTGCACGTGCACATGGTGTATATGCTGCCTGAAAACACTAATGTAACTGGCCTTTTTGTTTAAGCAATATGAATGAGTCAAGGCCCATTTCAGCTATGTAACGGCTAGTAATTGTCAGTTTGCAATGTATAAATATGAAGGAAAAATCAAAATGTAAAAATAGTGAAGAGTGAATTGAATAAGAACTTTTATGTCAATATTGATTCTTCTGTTACAATTTATCTCTTCAAGTACTTATATCATATTTCCTGCAAGTTACATTTTTCTCTACTCTCTACAAAGCTTTTCTCTAAACTTATCACTCTCTGCACTTCCAAGAATCCTCATAACCCTGTTCCACCTTCTTGCTTGCACCTGAAAGTTTTACCATTACAACCTACAAACAGGCCTGCACTATACCCATGATGACAAGAAGCAGAAGTTCAAACCCTGGGCATAACAATTTATGGCTTCAGCGTGTGTAACAAATGAAATCACAGACCAGACTCAGTGAAATTCGCTAAGATTCATTTTTGTTATTTCATCATCAGCCAATTATAAATCTAAAATGACCAAAGAAGTAAAACTGAAAAAGGATTTTGACAGCAAGGGTTTTGACCAGAGGCCAGCGACTACAGTAGATGAGTGTATTTTAAAGGAAGGAAAGGACGGTGCTTGCTACCGGGTTGGTTAGTTCTATTCGAGAATGAAAATGATTAATCCAAACTAAAGCCAATAAAAAATAAAAATCGAACCAAACCAATTTTATTGGTTCGGTTGGTTATTCGATTTAACCGAACTAATAACAATTCACATTTTATGTTGAAACTAATCATTGTAATTTAAAGTAAAATATAAATATATGATTAAAGTATTCCTGCTTAGCATTTTATGATTTCCAATAGTAATTTTGATACATATATGATAAATACAATTAATTAAGATTACTAAACTAATCTAAAAAAATTATTGTAACATTAATTTCGAAAATATAATAAAATTTTGGTTAGTTTTTTACGGACCAATTATACGCCAAACTAATTTCGAAACCGAACCAAACCGATTTAAATGAATTGGTTTAACCAAAAATTGCTCACCTCTACTCAATTCTAGGGTTTTTTCTCTGTGTCGGCCGGCTTTTCCTAAAATTTGATTCGAATATATGGGTCTAGTTGTTGACTCTTAGCCCAAGTAGGAATTTGGTTTATATTTATTTTCCAGACTGATTGGGTCCATTTAGCAATATAGTATTTTCTAAAAAAAGTGCCCGTGCACTAACTGTAGCAATTATAACTCATGTTTTATTCGAGGCCTTCAATTAGAACAGGAACGGCAAACCCAAACCAAACCAATCCGACTATTTTAAGTCTGATTTCCCAACTAGACCCGAACTAACTCGACTCGAATTGGGTGGATCTGGGTTCCAAAAGTTATTTTTCGATTCAGTATAGCTTATAACATGCATCATTTATTATTAGCTGCTCCTAACCTTGGTTGTGTCAACATCATGCATGTTAGTCTTTTTATGGTACAATAGTACACACACAACTTTCAAACCACATAATCCATTGATGCATATCTTTGCAGTAGTATTTTTTTCCTTTCTACAAAGCAGCTCCTTTACATTGTCATAGAAAAGAAGTTCATTTACCTTAATAATTTCATGCTACATATACGTGCATGTATATAAAGTTGTTTAATGTTACCATATATGAACATGTTTAAAGTTGATTGACACGACATTGTCACATTCTTCAACATTAATGATTAGTGGTTATTTAGATTAATGGGTAGATAATTGAATAATTGATGGAAGAGTATAATAGTCATTAGCGGATAATGCAAAATTTTAGTACGACAAATCTGACGGTGCTCATGGTGTTGGTTGAAACTCAAAGGCAGCATCTACTCGGTTAGTGTGTTAAAAAAGCTCTCTAACATTCCGGCTGAGTTCCCAGTCAGTATATGTCAATTTAAATATTGACATATATGGATTTTGCTAAAGTACGGTATCATATACAAATTCAATGTTTATAGACCATTTAAGCAAAATCTAATTTCTAATATATTTTAAGCTCGCCTACTAGCGGTATTTTATACACTTATTCTTTTCATCATCCTTGTAGCACTTTGATATCCACAATTTAGTCTAACATTAAAAAATATATTAATATCCAAATTTAAATGGGTAGACAATTTAAATGCCTTGGTTAAATCAGATAACAACTATCAATTAACCGATTTACTCCGCTAAGAGATTTTGAATTTAATTTGACTGCTAATTACGATGATAATAACATTTTACAACGAAAGAGACGAATCCTCTTTTGAGTAGTGTTTCACTTCAAAAGTTCAACGTGTGCTTGATTGATTGTGATCGTGACGCGATTGTGTCATGTGCTTGACCATAGTCAAAGTATAACCACAAGTACGGAACTTCTTGATTCCTTCAATGGTCATAGGTAATTTATTGTTCATCATTTGAAGAGCACCACATACACTAATCTGAATGGATGTATCAATACTTTATTCGATATATCATGATTAAAAAAAAATTTAAGGAGCAAGCATTTGATATCGATTCACACTACACTACAAGAAAAGCTGTATACCCGACGTTTGTAAATGTCAGTATTTCATCGGGAAAAGCAACCGCCGATGGATTTACCGACGAAATAAAAACATTGCTAAATTTAGCGTCATTAAATTTCCCAACGAAATTTCCTGACGCTTTGTCCCAGGAAACGTCTACATCTACCGGTGATTTTATGATGAATTTTTTTTTCTAAATTCCCATCCATGCAAATTCTACTACGAATTTGCTAACGCCGCAGGGAAAAGAGTTTCATAAAAACCATTGGTATATTCGTCGGAAAATAGCAATAAATTAACGACCAATTCACTAATTTTTAATTATAATTATTTTGATGGGACGAACTTTAACCAAATCAGCCATCTTCCATTATCGCAACTATTAGAATTCGAGAATTTTGTATTGAATGAAATATGAGTGGATTGAGAATTGAAGAGAATGTTATTTTATTGAAGAAAATGATGATACTGAATACACTGCAATTCTCGTATGCAATACAGAAGCTTTTATACACAAATTACATAAATGGGCCACATGGGCTTTACAGGTTCAACCCGCATATTGATAAGTAAAATGCTTAAGACAATATGCAACCACTGTATTCTTTATTTCCCCCTCGAAACCAATATTAGTTTTAGGGTTTCTATGGCGATATTGAATCCATGGCGGCAAATGAAAAATCACGCAGATTTTCTTCAATTCCTCACAAAAAATCTTCAATATTCAATACAAGAGAGTAGATCGATGCTATCCGCCTCAGTAATTTTGGAGTGGTTCTCGGAGAGTTCAGACTTCCTCTGAGTGATAGATCTATGTGTTTCCTCTGTCGATTTGGCTTTGGTATTGTCAGTAATCACTTTATTGAGAGAATCGCTTGCAGCAGCTTCATCAACTTGAGATGATTGGGTCTGAACTCTCAATTCCTTGTTGAAGGTCAGATCTGTGAGACTTGCTCCTTTCTCTACCTTCAGTTCAGCTCAAAACTTCAAAAAGTTTCTTGCCGATAGTGCTTTGGTAAGTATGTCGGCATGTTGGTGAGTTGAAGGTATGTGATTGACTTGTAAATTTCCTCTTTGAATTTGCTCACGAACAAAATATAGATCAATTTCAATGTGTTTTGTTCATGCATGCAATATTGGGTTAGTTGCCATATACACGGTACTTTGATTATCACACCATAATCTTGGTTTGACTGCTGTATTGATTTGTAATTCCTTCAGCAGAGATTGTAACCAAATTATCTCTGCAGTAGCACTTGCAACACTTCTATGTTCTGCCTCTGTACTTGATCTTGATATAGTAGTCTGTTTCTTCGAACACCATGACACGAGATTATCTCCAATGTAAATATAATATCCTGTTACAGACTTTCTATCATCAATGTCAGCAGCCCAATCTGCATCTGCATATGTTGTGATATTTAAGTTGTTGCATCTTTTCAAAGTTAGTCCAAAATCTACAGTTCCTTTAAGATATCCGAGAATCCTTTTTACTGCTTTCCAGTGTTCATCATGTGGTTCCTGCATAAACTGTGAAAATTTGTTAACACTGAATGAGATATCAGGTCTAGTTATAGTAGTGTATTGTAGTGCTCCTACAATACTTCTATACCGTTTAATATTTAATATGGATTCTCCCATGTTTTTGGATAATTGTTGGTTACTGATCAGGGGAGTAGGCTGTGGTTTTGCCTCATGCATCTTTGATCTGACAAGTATCTCTCTGATATATTTCTTATAGCTTAGCAATATTTTTGTGTCTGATTTTCTACTAACTTCGATACCCAGAAAGTAGTTGAGATCGCCAAGGTCTTTAATAGAAAATTGCTTGTTGAGATATTGTATGATATTCCTGATTTCTTTTGTGTCATCACCTGTTATGATCAAGTCATCAACATATATTAGAATATAAATAATATGATTGTTGTAACTTTTGACAAATAAAGAGTTATCTGATTTGGTAGACTGATAGCCTAGAGAGGTCAAGGTGGCTTTTAGCCTATCAAACCATACTCTTAGTGCTTGTTTCAAGCCATATATAGCCTTGTTTAACTTGCACACATGATGATCATTTTGTTTATATCCCTATGGTTGTTCCATGTAAATTTCTTCTTGTAGAATGCCATTTAAAAATGCATCGTTGACATCCAATTGCCTTATATCCCAGTTTTTACTTAGAGCAATTGTGAGAACAACCCTGATAGTTGTTGGCTTTACCACAGGTGAAAATGTTTCACTGAAATCGAATCCATATTGTTGAGTATATCATTTAGCAACTAATTTTTCTTTGTATCTAGACACTGTTCCATCTGGATTTTTCTTCAGTTTATAGGTCCATTTATATCCTATTATATTTTTGTTTGCTGGAGGATGCACAAGGCTCCATGTTTTATTCTTCATGAGTGCTTGATATTCTTCATTCATTACTGTCTTCCAGTTTTCATCTTTATATGCTTGCTTAAATGATTCAGGCTCATCAGTATTTGTTGTTGCTGTATAAATTTTTGGTTTGAATATCCCACTTTTGGACCTCGTTATCATATGATGGCCTGTTCTAGTTGGTAATTCAACATCTATAGATGCTGAATTATCATCCTGATCAGTGTTGTCCTGAGATTGTTCTTGAAGACTGTTATTGTTGATGCCTTGATTTTGATTGCTTTATATAGAAGGTGACCGAGCATGCATGTCAGGCTGCTCTTTTGTTCCATGACCCGGTTCAGATAACACTGTGTGTTGTGGTTCAGAGACACCTGCCTCCTTCTCAACCTCAGCTTGATTCCATGTTTCAGTATACACAGGTACATTTGAAATGGATATTCTTGGATTGTATATTTTCTGAGTAGTTTTGATATTTGTACAAGCAAAAGGAAATATTTTTTCATTGAAAACTACATGTTTACTGATAAATATTTTTCCAGAGTTATCCAAACATTTGTAACCTTTTTGTTTGGTTGCATAACCTAGAAATGTACATGGATGAGATCTGAAATCTAATTTGTGTTTACTATATGGCCTTAGATAGGGAAAGCACAGACACCCAAATGTTCTAAGACTATCATAATTGGGTTTAATTCCCATGAGTTTTTCAACTGGACTTACTCCTTTTAGTACTTTAGTTGGGGGTCTATTAATCAAATACATAGAAGTACTAAATGAGTCAGGCCAGAACTTTAGAGGTAGAGATGCATAAGTAAGTAAAGTTAACACTGTTTCTACTATGTGTCTGTGTTTTCTCTCAACTAGACCATTCTGCTAAGAAGTATAAGGAAAGTGGTCCTATGTATTATACCCCTATTTAAAAAGAATTTGTCAAGTGATTTATATTCACTACCACCATCACTTTGAATAATTTTAACTTTGTGACAAGTTTTCTTTTCAGCTTGAGTGATAAAAATATATGACAGCATTATAAGCTTCTGCCTTTGTTTTCAGGAAGTATATCCATGTGTATCTAGTGAAGGCATCAACAAAAGATATATAGTATTTATAGCCATAATCATAACTAATGGGTGAAGGACCCCAAAGATCAGTTGCAACCAATTCTAATGGCATTTTGTATTCAGTTGTGGAATCAGCAAAGGCTAATTTGTGGCTTTTGCCCATTTGACAGTAGGTACAGATATATGGTAAAGTAAAATCATCGAAATAAATTTTATTTTGTTTCAGAACCTGTCTCACAACACTTGCATTAGGGTGACTTAACTTGTAATGCCATTGATCAAATACATTTTTGCTGTTTTCAGTAGATGACATTTCATTGTAATTACTACACTTTACTTTCTCAATAGGATTTCTGCAATTAGTCCAAGTAAACTTGTACAACCCATTCACTACATCACCAAATTGAGAAACACTCATAAGATTTTTCTTTATTCTTAGTACTCTTAATAAATTATTGAGATATAATTGCCTTTCACCTTTGATATAGGCATTACCAATATGAGTGATTCCAATAGGCTTACCATCTCCCATAAATATGGACTGCTTACCTCTATATTCCTTGTTGCCAAGGTTTAAGTTGTCAAGATTGCTTGTCAAATGATTGGTTGCACCTGAGTCTGGGTACCATGCTTCATTTTGTATATGTTCTGGCTTTGTTGTTTCATCCAGGTACTGATTCTTGTTGCCACTAGACTACTTGTTAGATTCTTGCTGAACTTGTGCTAAGTTTGCACTGTAGTTACCATTTCTTTGACTGTTTGAGCCTTGTCCTGGAACATAGTTAGCATTGAATCTGAAGTAGAAATTTGGTGCAATGTGACCAACTTTTTCACAAATCTGACACTTTGGTTTGTTGTTGCCACTCCATCTCCCTCTGCCTCTGGCAATGGTGTTTCCCCTTTGATACTGTTGATTGCCATAATTTTGGTTTCTGGTCTTGTTATTTGAGGTATAGTTAATAGACATGTCACTATCCATGGGTTTCTTGAAGTCCAATCTTCCTTCATGTGCAAGGAGAATGGAGTTGACATACTCAAGATATGATTGTAGCTTCAAGCCCTGTAGTCATACTCAAGATATGACTGTAGTTTCTTGAGAAGATATGACTGCTACCACAGACTCATACTCATCACCTAAACCAGTTAAAATAGTCAACACTTATTAAGTATTGGAAACTTTATGCCCTGTAGCTTCAAGCATATCACATATATTCTTGACTTTTGCCAGATAGTCTCTCATTGTTTGACTGTCTTTCCTAACATTTTGTAACTGCCTTTTGTAATGCATCACTCTGGCTACAGATTGAATATTAAAGATTCTTTCAACTATCAGCCAAATTTCATTAGCAGCTCTGCAACCAATTACTTGAGGCAGTAATTTCACATTTATTAATGAAATTAGCCAAGAACTTATAAGGCTGTCTTACCTTTGATATTTTGCATATTCTTCATTACTTACTGTCTTATTTTCTGAATCAGTGATGAATTTGGGAGGAACATCAATAGTGCCAAGAATAAATCCTTCCAAACCATACCCTCTAGCTGCAGTTTCAACTTGAACTTTCCAGAGGAGATAGTTGTCTTCCTCAAGTTGAGCAGTGATGAATTGGATTTGAGGACTGATGGTGGCTTTCAGGAGATTTTCTGCAGCTGCAGTGACTTGTTGTGGTGGATTAGGAGCATTATCAGAAGTTTATGAGTTGTCATCAGCCATGATGAAGCATCTTAAATCAAGAAGTGCTTGAGAGGTCAGAGATCAAAACAAGGAATGGCAAGAAAACTTGTTTTTGCAGAAATCAGGTATGTTGCAACTGGGTTTAAATGATGAGGCTTAATCTGATAAACCAGTGGTATGGCACCTACTTCTTTTCTGTTTTGATGAGTTTTCTCTGAGGGAGGTTGGTATTTCTTCTTCTATTTGAGGATTTGTAGTGAAGTTTTGTCTTATATTGGCTCTGATACCATGTTAGAATTTAAGAATTTTGTATTGAATGAAATATGAGTGGATTGAGAATTGAAGAGAATGTTATTTTATTGAAGAAAATGATGATACTAAATACATTGCAATTCTCGTATGCAATACAGAAGCTTTTATACACAAATTACATAAATGGGCCACATGGGCTTTACGGGTTCAACCCGCATACTGATATACTGATAAGTAAAATGCTTAAGACAATATGCGGCTGTAGTATTCTTTATTTGCAATAGCATTTCTAGTTGGTTTTTGTTCTCCGCTGTGTATATAATATACCACTGTACATAGACACACACACTCTCTAAAAAATCATATCACAAAATTCAAATATGTTATATTTTGACCAAAACTACATCAAATATTGAATATATATTAATCACATATAGTCAAAACATGATGAATATATCACATAAATCATTAATTCCATGCAACATTATATAGTCTAAGTTCACCATATTTAGCATACAAAATAGTCCTAACCGTGACAGTGACATTTAAAGACAAGAACAGGTAATACAAATTCAAGCACAATTCAGACCTAAATGGAAATCAGAACGTCAAACAACAAATGTCGTCATCATACAAAGGTTCGATATTCCGTTTTCCGTTTCCATTCCGGTCATCAGAAAAATATAAAATTTCGATTCCGTTTCGTAATTTCCGCTTTAATTCCAATTTACGAATTACAGTACTTTTTTTTGTAAATTCGCAAATAAATATGCAATACTAATAGTCAATTATACTAAATTACTCAAATTGCATAAAACACACAAAACATACAACATAAAAAATTAATACGAAAAACTATTTTTTCGAGCATCATATAAATTATGTCCATGCATCATTGTCTTTATCTTGTGTTGGATTATATGTTTTCTGACTTCTTTGTGAATAGTCGGACATACTGCTACGTCATTAATCGGTCCTGCTAAATGTTCTTTCATACATGTTATATCGTTACCAAAAATTACTTTATGACAATAGTTACACTTGTTTTTCCCTTTTTCACCGATAACCACCGTACAATAATTCCAAACGATATCACGATTTATCATAATCAAGTACCTAAATTAGAAACAAAATAATTTCAACATTCAATTACTCAATATAATATATTTTTATGCAAATTAAACAATCCAAACTTTGTTGATATTATTTTGCATGATAATACATTTATTTATTAAATATTAGAGAGCTAACTAAATAATACGTTGTGCTCTATAATTCCTAACCCAATATACAAAACCCCAATCATTTAAAACCTGGTCCAAGTATTTTAAATACCAATTATTTTTAAACCCCAACTATGCTTCATAGTCCACTTTAAACCTAGCCCAATATTACATTAACATTTAACCTTAGCTATAAGCATCGTTCTCAGTTAGCCGCATGCAGAAACTTCTGCCTTAGTCGACTTAAATTAGAAAGCAAACTGGAAGAAAAAGAACCCTTCATCGTTGCTTGCTGATTAATTCGAGATCGATGCTGCCAAGCCTAGTTCGATTGATGGTGCTGGGCTCGAGATAGGCAATGATGAAGAGAAACTGTAAATTTAGTAAAGATGGTAATTTTGTTATGTATTGGGTATGAATTAATGTGATTTTATAGATCAATATTGATTCCTAATCACATAAGTTTCCGTTTTGGTTTTTTTTAAAGGCAGACGAGGTTTGATCGAGAGTATTAAAGTTCGATTATTTTCTTTTGTTCGTTTGCATTACATATTTTGCTGTAGAATTTCAATTATTTTCCAGAGGCAGACAAGAATCTAAGATGTACAATTGATTGATACTATTTTTTGATATTTTTTTAACTGAAGAAAACAGAGATCAATTTTTTGACCAAGTTCCGGTCCGGTGCACTCCGGAAGCGGGCCGAGATGGCCAGAACTCTGGCGTGTCAGCCGGACTTTAGTACCTTGCATCATACAAGACATCACCCGCTTCCTTTGCAATTGCTCTTCAAACACGGCTCATAGATGCTCATCTCTCTATTTGCTCATGCTTAAGTCTTTCAATCTCCTTTGGTTTAGATCAAAGGTTCTCTAAAACATCAACTTGTTCACATTTCCTCTTTTCTTGTAGCTCTTTGACAATCTTTTGGTTTTGCTCTAACATTTTTTTTTCATGCGAGATGCTTCCTCATCATCCGCCATAATAGAAGATGAGGTTGAAAGTGCATGAATAAATTTGCAGAAAATGTTATTTGCTTTAACAAGGTAAGGGACAATGTCTATATAACCGATAATACTTCAACAAAGAGTTAACGGGAAATAACAATGAACTTAATACAGAAACATAAACCAAATGCATAAGCATATTTATTACTGGTTAGCACTTGAATAAACCAAGCTGGAGTCATATATCACATATAAACAAATGTATACCTATTAACAACATTTTGGTAGAAAAAATGCTTGCGTGTGAAATAGCTACATAATTTTGTTTGAGAATGGCAATATGATAATTCATGTATATCCACTACAATATACCGTTACAACTCATGATCTACTTGTACATAAACTTGGAGCTAACAACGGCATGGATAGGAATGAGACATGCACTTAGCTTACCACTACCTAGGAATTCAAGATTATATCAATAAAGGAGGAATGAGGAAGTTTGTGTTGGAACTAGGTCAGCACGTACTGGGGTAAATGAGTAAATTTCCAAAAATTTCATTTGGATCTTATTGGACTTATTAGACCAATAAAATCTAATTTATTTAGATCTTATTTAAATTTATTTTAAATAAAATCAATATTTCATTTAAGTTATAAATAAATGTTGACTTAATGTTAGGTTATAATATATAATATAATATGTGTATCATATACACATATGTAATGTATGTACGTACATGTGCAATGTAAATAGTGTACATGGTTTTGTTAGTACCTTAGGTATTGATTTTGATGATAACAACTATAAGACATTATATAAAATATAGATACTAATGTTTTATAAAGATATATATAGTATATAATGCGGGATATTAAATAGGTATTAATTAAGAAGACTGTACAATATCGAGAGTAGATTCAAGATGTTGATATAGAGTTTCAAGAGTTCAAGAACGAATACTAATGAGTATTGAAGAATTCAAGATTTCAAAATATTTCAAATAAGTTGTAAAGTCATAGAATTTACGTTAAAACCTTGATAGCACTTTCTTGGTCTCTCTCGTCTTCTCTAATTTTGTTTTAAATTGTTTTTCAAATATTCTGTTTTTAAATAATCTTTTCAAAATATTTCCCAAAATGAATTTCAAATCTCTTATACTTATCGTTAACAAGAAAACTTGCTAACACCCCAAAGTTGGTTAAAGGGAAAGGTCAGCCCTTTCTAGGTTGCTTTTAGTCTAGTGTAAGATGATTGGATGGGAGAATTCCTTTTGACCTACCCTTTCGAATTGAATTCTGTTATAAAAACTTTTCCTTATTGTCCTTTCGACCCGGTCGATACACTCAAACTTCTTTCTTTCAAACCTTTCGAGCTTACTGGAGTAGATTGATTATCCCTTCGTAACCATCCTTTCAAAACCGATGCAAAATACTAGAGGAATTCTCTATGGACGCAAGGGTATGATTTGTTTTGAATGGTTTCGACCTTGTCGAAAGCTAGAATCTTAAATGGCTTGGGTTAAGGTCTGGGATCTAAGGTGAAACAGGTTAGAGTTAAGGTTTCGATCCACTAGAAGGGAGAAGCTTGGTGAATGATAGCCTGAAAATAAGGACTGAGATTATTTAAAAGTTCAGGGGTTTTGACCAAGTCGGAAGACACCTTTCGATGGGGTCTAAACCTAAAAACAGAATTAAAACTAGTAGAACTCTTCACAAAAGCTATGTAATAAAAAATGTTGAAATCTTCCCTTTATTAATCCAGCAAAGTCTTTACTGATCAACTTTCCCTATTTCGATTTTCAAATTAGGGTTTACAACCTTGTAGAATTAAGAAAATACAAGTACGGAATGAGTCAATTCGAATCTCCTAAAACAGACCCTTTGGGTCTTATTTATAGATGCGGGTTGACACCTTTCGACCCGGTGCTTTCGACTTGGTCGAGAAGCGGTTTCAGATGCCTTTTGACTCCTTTGGCATTCGCGTATTTATCTGCAATGCTTTCAAATGGGCTTGAATGCTTTCATCTTCGTTGAAAGGGATAGTTGTGCCTTTCTTCTTTATGTTGCTTTGTAGGAGCTTTTGAATCTGTCGATGGGTTGTTTCCAGTGGTTTCGAAGGTGTTGAAATGCTAATGGTTTCGATGCTGCTAGTAGCTTCCTAACATATGCTTGCGACTTGATGCGGAACTTTCCCTGGATATTAAAGGCTTCGACCAGTTCAAAAGGCTTGAATTTGCTTCCGAAGGGGTTGTTTTGACCACGGTGTGCTTTTGAGTGATTTGAGTGAAGGCGAAACCTTTGGTCTTGAAAGGTTTGGCGCGCATATGAAAGGTTGTTATGCATTGTCTTCGAAAGCTGCTTCTTTAACTCATTCGAAAGGTCTTCATGCATGCGGAAGCACCTGCTTTGAAAGGTGTTCATTGAAGCGAAAGCGTGCTTTCGACCCTTTCAACCCCTTCGAAAGGTTTTGATACTTATAGTCTTGGGCTGTTGCATTCCTTCGACTCCTTCAAATGGTCTTGCAGGAGCTTCTTTCTCTTGTTCTTCTTTATCTTTCAGCCAATTGGGTTTCGACAAGGTCGAAAGGATATTTAGTAGTAACATTTGCCCCCCCCCTGCGCGAAGGGATGCCCTTGACTTTCCAAGTCAATCATCTTGAAGCCCCTGAATGTTTCCCGCCTTTTGGTATTCCAACGTGAATCTGGGCCGTTCATTTAAATCTAATCGAATGGTTTTCCGTCTTTGCTAACTTTTCTTATAAACCACGTTCTCCTCTTCTTCTCTTTCATTCATCTGCATTCAGAATTTACTTCGAGCAAAATCAAATTTCTTAAACTTTTCAAATAACTTTTATCTTAAACAAAGAAGAATCTAGATTTGAGTAAGTCAATATTATCCTGCTTTTCAAATCTTCTTCTCTCCTTTTGTTTTACAGCAAATTTCAATTTCTCAAAATTTTACAGTTGGGATTTTCAAACCTTTATTTTAATTTACTTGAAACTGTTTAAGCTTTTATTCGCCTGAGAGCATCTTTTGTTCAATTTCATGGTTCGATTTGATTTATTTTTCTTGTTAATCTTCACTTTGATCCTTCCCAATTTCAACTTCTATTGTTATTGTTGTTTTTAGGGAATTTGAATTTTTCATCTTAAAGATTTTGAAATTTTAAGTGGTTGATTCGCGTTTGAATCCACTTGCTTATTAATTTTAAGTTTCTGGGTTGAAATCGGGTTTAGGGAAGGAATCTTCGGTTAACTTTGCCCAGAAGTTTTAAGTTGTATGAATCAAAAATTTGGCGCTGGAATTTTACCTTTCTACCCCTTCGAAAGGGATTAAGGCGGCATTTTACTATTTTGATTTTTCAGCCCATTTTAATGGGCTCGAAAGGTAAACTAGCGCCTTATTGAATTGACCTTGTCAAAAAGTTGTTTTGTTCATACGAAGCCGACCTCTTCGAAAGCAATTTTGTGCTTTTGACCCTAATACCTTTCGAAGAGATTGGTTATTGCATCTTACTAAATAACCACATAATTCATATCTTACGAAGTCACATTTATAAACTAACTTTTACATTTGTCGAATTTGAAAATAATTAACAACTCGGTTGTGTTGACTCTTTGGTGTGAACTCGGTTTTTAGTAAATATTTAAATAATTTAAATATCAAAGCATGTGCAAACTTTAATGAAGTACATTGTGAGGTACACGTTCAACGCTTACATATCATTTAGGTGGAATCCAATTTCTAATCTATTTTAAGTTCACATAGTAATGGTATTTTGTACATGGTCTTTCCGTCATCACTGTACCACTTAGATATATAATAAGGTCTATGGTCAAAACTCTATTAATATCCATATTTGATTACGTGGACCACTTTAAATTCCTTGGTTCAATCCGGTAACATTATCGATTAATCGATTTACTCTGATTAGAGATTTTGACTTTATGTTTACTACCAATCATGACGATATTAACTTTCTGCAATGAAAGAGATGAATCTGCTCTCAAGTAGTGTTTCACTTTAAGTAATTCAATGTGTAACCAATTATGGCAACGACAAGGTCGCCATGTCATGTGCTTGTCCAAGTTAAAGTACAACCTACCTACTTAAGATTTTTAGTACTCTTAAGTTTGAAAACTACTACACATCGTTACTATGAGTGTAACGACCCAGAAATTTTAATGATTTTATAATGTAATTAACTAATTTTTTCATGAAATATATATATAAAAGTTTTGAAATGAAAATTTGATATCTAGAATACGTCTATTTAAATGTAGCAAGTATCAGATTTTCATCAGAAAGTATTTAAGTTTGTTCAGTTGTGAAATTTCAATTTTAAATTTAAATCAGTTAAAAATGGATGGAAATAAAACATTTTTGAAATTTGAATATTTTTATATAATAAAAATGTAAATCATTTTCTGAGTAAGACGTCATATTTCGTTTCGCATAATTTGGACTGCTCTAGTTCCGTTTATCTTATATTTCGGTGTTTTAGCAGCATTTTGGCAGCGAATATCGACTTTTGATAGGATGATCGTATCGTTGATATCTATGTACCATTCTATTCGTCTCGTCATACTGATCTCCGCAGTATATTCATTTGTGCATTTCAGAGTCCGGTACGCGGCGAAATCTGCGAAACAGTTAGCCGTACCAGTACCCATTTTGAATCTCTAGAGTATTCTGTGTCCATTCATTTTCCTATCGGCTGAAACTAATGGACACTAGCTATTAATATCTTTCTCGAATTCAACTTCTAACTTTTTATTTCCTACCATTTCAATATTTATTTCTGTTTCTTTCATCTCTTTCCCTTTTGTTCATTCTATTCTAGCTCACAATATATATATATATATATATATATCAAAAGTTTATTTTACCTGAAGCTCGTATAGTTGCTTTGAGATCTGCAGCTCATCCACTCCCATCCACTTCAGGCCGCCAATGAAACCCTCCACAGCTGAGCTTGCCTTGAACCCGAGCATGCGCTTGACCTTTAGCCTTCCTTTCCACACCCTATAACCCGAACCCCACTATCCACTTGTTCGTTCCATTTCCATGGCCAAACCCTACTCATCTCAACACAATACCGAGCCAAACCGCCACCACCTTCTTTTCACTCTACCGCCGATCCCCTCCAGGCCTTCGCCATACAACCCAGCCTCCGCCCTAGTCAACCTCCGCCCTCTGCTACATCACGCGCATAGTACATCCTTCCCACTTCCACCCTCTCACCGCACCAAGCAAACACCCTCCATTGAGGCCACCTGCCATTGGCCGTGACCCAACCCCTTCATCCTCTAACACTCACCACCCCATCATCGACATAACAGCCGCATCCCCAGATCTACCAACCTCCCTCCGACTAAAACACCACCCGCCTCCGCTTCTCACCACAACCGCTGCTCCTTGTGCCGAAGCTTTCCCCTCATCGTCACACCCTCCGCCCTCCGACCAGCCTTGACCATCCACAATGAAACCCATGACCTACCCATTGTCGTGATGCCAAATGCCACCTCCAACCCATAGCAGTTCAACCCCTTCACAACGCGAAACTCATCACACAACCGAACCACCGGACAGCCTGCACTTCACCCATCCTCCACTTTTTGTTCATCATCCACCTCCCCTTTTCACTGAGCGAACCAAATCTCTCTCCACCCATCAGCCTTGCACCGTGCCACCACTGCCTGGTCAAACTACAACAGTCAAACCCGATGAGATGCTGCCACCTGTAGACCAGACCCATCACCATAACTTGCCGCACACCTTTCGACCTTCCCTAGCTTTGCTTAGTAGCCTTCTTTCTTATGTATGTAAATGAAAAGTATGTATTTTATTATAAAAGAAATGTGTGTGTGTATATATATATGGGGGTATTATATATATATATATATATATATATTAAAGTTCTATTTTGTGTACTGATTCTATGAAAAAAAATATGTATAATATGTTGAAGATGTTTAGTTAAACTTATGTTAATATTCTTAAATAGATTTTTATTTTATAACTTTAAAAATGTATTATGTTTAAATATTTGTTTGAAGAATTTTGGAAAATATGGATTTTAATAAATATTGATTTTTTTAAATAATATATATAATATAAAGATTTTATTTTAAATATATGTGTTAATCTTTGATTTTTTTTATATTTTGTTTCATCGATTCAAGTCCGTCGTGCTTTGCCTTGTTTGTCGAATTAGTGTTCATCATGCCGTGCTTTGTAAATTGTGCTTGGATTCATAGCTTGTTGTGTTGTCTGTTTCTCTAGTCTCGAAAGGTGAGCGATCACTCATGATTAACATTCTTATATTTAGTAAATTTGATTCACATGAAATGACGATTAAAATGTGTTGTTAAATCTTAATTGTTAGTAATTAAATTGTTGAATATGATATATGTTATCTACATTGTTTAACTATGACTGATATATGACACCATAACATTGTTATATATATATGATATTTAAATTGTTAATTATGATCCATGTTGTAACTGATATGTTATGCTATTGTATATGATTATTCTATTGTTCTCACTCTACAAGTTCCATGTTAGTTTAGAAATCCCTATAGGTTAAAATGATACATACCCAAACGATATTGTAGATTAAGGAAAAATCGTTAGGGGTTGAAATGATAATCCCAAGCGATTTTTTATTAATTTTGAATTTTGGGATTGCAAATTGAATTGATATATACCCGTAAATATTAAATTTAAATTGCGGATTGAAAGAATAAATACCTGTATCACTTGACCATAGGATAGAAAATTATATACGGACACCGTTGGTCTATTTTGAAAATGATTTCCAAAGTTTTTGAAAGGAAAATATATAGGTTTTGATAAATATTGATTTTAAATTATAATATAAATATTTATTTTAATATGTGCAAAATTTAGATTTTTTTTAAATTTATATGTTTTGGAAATTTTAAAATTATAAGTTAAGTTTTAAATGTAAATTATAAAATTTTACTTATAACCTTATTATTTTTAATATATAAAATAAGATTTAAAATAGATTTAATAATAATAAGATTTAATTTAATAATAATTAATATAATAAAATTAAAAATTTAATTTAACTACTATATATATAATATGTTTAAATATTTATTTAAAATTTATATTAATATTTTTAAATAGAGTTTGTAATAACTTTAATAAATAGAGGCTGGGAGGATAAATTAAAGTTGACTTGAAATTTAAATTGGTTAATAATTGAATTTAAATAAAGTTTGATTTGGAACTTATTGATTTTGGGATTTAAAGATATGTTTCTATAATTTGATAACTTGATTTTGATTAAAGAGGATTTAATGAATATTTCAAATTGAATTTGAATATTTAATTTTAATTTTAATTTGTAATCTGCGATTTTATTTAAATATTATAAACATAATTAAGTGAATATTTTCAAATTTAAATAGAATGAAAGTTGAATTTTGAAATATAAATGAAATTTATCAAATTGAGTTATTATAAATTGTTTGAATATTTAAACTTTGAAACCCATTGAATTGAAAGTGGATTAAATTTGTAGTTCAAACCTGGACTTGAAATCGATATGAATAAAAATGGTTTTAATGAGAATTTGAATTGAACCTTTAACCTTTTAATTTGAAATTGTTGAACTGAGATTGATTTAAATTGAATTTTGAAACTAATGTTGATTTGAATTGATTTGTGAAATTGTGTAACAACCCAAAATTTATTCCATAATAATTAATTCGTTAATTAATTAGATCATAAAATAACTTTGTGAAATTATCAGAATTAAGCCATGGAAGTTGCACCTTTGTGTCCGTGGTAATTTTTTGGTCAATATCCATATATAGAACGTCAAAATCTGAGCTAATTTGACCAAGTTATAAAATAAACAAAATAAGCAGAAAACGAAGAATACACACATACACACACGTATGTGTGTGTATATATATATATATATAGACAGGTCGATCGGCCGGTCGACCTGGGAACTAGGCGTTCGACCGCCGATCGACCCGCCTTTGCTATTTACAAACGAACGTTCGTTCGTTCGAACGATCCAGAGCCTCAAACTGACGTATTTTGCATTCTTTAATTTAATCCGGTCTTTTTATTTTTGCATCTGATGGCTCCTATTCAACCTATGACATGGGTGCATCCCATTCCATTTTCAAAATCCAACGGTCTGAGATCCACTTCTATCTCTATAAATAAGACCCTAGGCCTAACACTTTTTCTCATTATAGATTTTCTCCGCTTGGATTCACCTTTTCAGGAAGGACCTTAAAAGGAATAATTTTCCAAGGAGAGAATCTTTTTAATAAAAATATTTTAACAACCCCAAGTGGATCCGTGAAGGCCTAAAGGGAAGAGCTAAGGACCAAAGGTGAGTGATTGTAATTATTTTAAGATTTTTTTAAGTAATTTAAAATAATAGGGTTTCCAATAGTTGTAGTTTTACTACGATTTTTGGAATAACCTTTTTAGCAGTTTTATTTATAGTTTTTAGAATTATTTTCAATCTATTTCTTTCTAGCTATCCTTTTCAGTTAATTTTAGTTATTTCTGTTAATTATAGCTTTTCCATTTATTTACAGTATTTTAATTATTTGCTGTTATTTATGCATTATTTACATCTTCTTCCTACGCCTTGGATTTTCTTCTATTTTCAGTTTTCTTTTATTTCTCCTTCTTCTTCGTGTATGGATTAGAATAGAATTAACGCGAAATTGGATTAAATTATAAGAATTCAGAAATAACGAAAGATAAGATGTAAATTATAAAGACTGTAATAAAATGGAATCAAGACTGAAATTAGGCCTAATTATGATATTAATTGGACCGAATTAAAGAGATTGGCGTATTTATAATTATGAGATGTAAATTATAAAGACTGTAATACAAATGGAATTGGACTGAAATTATGCCTAATTATGACTAGAATTGGACTAATTAATTGGCTTAGTTATAACGTAGAATTATAACTAAAAAAGAGTAAAAGATGAAAGAAGCTTATTTTCACACTTAGACCTTGGGTTAAGTAATAAGCATGATTATAACATAGGTTATAATAAGAAAAAAAGAACAGAATAAGGCTTTTTTAGGACTTAGGATAAATTAATAAGCATAGATAGTAGAGAAAAGTGTAAAGGCTTATTTAAATAATTTATCTAAGTTAATAAGCAAAGATGAAAGTAGGACCTGTACCAAATAGCATTCCCCATTAGACAAAACTGTGGTCCCACATTAGCCTGAAGTGAGACGAGGGCACGCTTATTCTAAAAATGGTAGTTATTGATCAAATAGAAGTCTGAATCAAAGGGGATTTGGAGAAGAGGCGCAACTAGATATTGTTTGGATGACGGGCCAGTACCAACAACATTTTCCCTATAGTTTCTATGGACACAACGGTGATCTCACATTAGCCTAAAGTGAGACGAGGGGCACGCTTATGCTGGAGTTTGAGGTAATAAGAAAACCCAATAGGTGGAGCAAAAGGTAGCATGGGCATGGTGGCGACTTCCATTATGGTGCTTAGTAATCGCTATGGGTTCCAAGCGCTTAGTATGGGTGTCTTTCGTAGACACCATTGCCTTCTGTGTAGGGAGCTATATATATATCGTCCGGATTCACAGTGGGTGCTTTGTGCATCTTTCGTAGATACCATTGGTTGCTGTGTAGGGAGTTATATAGCGTTTGGTCTGTAGTAAGATCTATGGAGTAGCAGGCCGATCAAAAAGGGTAGAACTAGGGTTACATCCTAATTACAGGATTAGGAATTCAGCCTAATCAAAGCAGAAATCAAGGACAAGTGCAAACCATCAAAGTTAACCTATCTTATAGTTAATTGTACTTATTTCCAATTTATCTCTTTCCTATTTTCTTTGTTATCCTTATTTATGCTAGAACTGTTGTAGACTCTATTACTTTTATCTTGCTTAAAGACTCTTGTAATTACTATCATTCACCAGACTTTTAGTCTGACCCACTCCTCTATTGTCCCCCTTTTCCCCCATAGGAAATCAAGGGAGGGGGCAATAGATTACAGTGCTCGGAGGTTTCTTGGAGAAGATTCTACTATGCATTTCCCTACTTTTTTAGCTTTTGGTTCTTTCTTTTTACTGGCACTTAAGAGGGATATTTGTACTCTGATTTTTGTTGAGACTACGATTTTTAATTTCATGAGACATGTTGGGTTTTGAGACATGTATGTTGTATTTGGATTTTGACTTATTTGGTTTATGAAGCAATTATGAAGCTTTTGTTTTAAATAAGTTATTATTTTAGTTTCCACTGTTTTTACCTATTTTGTTTTGTGAATCTTAGTATCCGTTAGTTTCAGTTATACCTACAACGCACCACGCCTTTTAATGTGTCCTTTTGGGTATATTAAGGGGTGTGGGATGTTTCACTCAGTATCAGAGCCTGAGGTTACAGGATTCCTAAAAATTTATTTTAAAAGTAAAAGTATTTTCCAAAATAACTTCTTTTAAAAAGTATTTTCCAGAAAAGAACTCTTAGAAATTGTTTTTAAGTATAAAAGAGTTTTTATAAAATTCCCTCAAAAGTCCAGTTCAATCTCCCTTCGACTCATTCCTAAATTATCCTTTTCTTTTCATAGAATGGCGGATGCCCCGAACCTTCTCGAGGGAATTCCAGTCCTAGCCTGGTTTCGTAGGTATCTACAACCCACGACTCCAAGGTGCATGGGCAAGCGCCCAACCCAGCACTAGTGGGTGGGAATCCCATCAACCCACCTACTGCCATCAATTTCTCTAAGTTTTGTAAGGATTCTACGAGTTTGGGTGGAAAGACTTTTTCTGGCATGGAGAATTCAAAGGAGACACGAGCTAGGTTTGAGAATATGGAGCAAAGGTTTTAGTCGGTTAGGTTTGGAGGACTGACAGAGTGGTCAACCTATATCTTGGTAGCTGGAAGAAGAGCTTAAGGAGGTTCCTATAAGCTCTAAGAAGCCATGGTGGAAGGGCAAGAAGGATGAGAGGAAAAGGGAAGACCCTCAGAAGCGAATCAAGAAAAGTGGGAGATGTAAGCGTTGTAGAATGAATGGTCATTACGCAAGAGACTGCAAGAGAGAGAAGGTGAAGAAGTGTTATAGCTGTGGACAACCCGATCATCTTAGTAAGTTTTGTCCTCAGAAGATGAGGCAGGAAGCAAGCGCACCTGCAGTACAGATTCAGGCTTTGGATGCAACACTTTCCAGCAGTAGACCGGATTGAGGTAGGAAAATTTGGTTTCTATTTCTGATTTTCCCATTCGGACTCTTTTCGATCCTAGAGCATCAAACTCTTTCATCTTTAGTTCTTTGGTAGATTGTTTGCACTTAGACATCTCTTTAGTACACTACACCATAAACGATATTTTGATATGGCTAAAAGCCGTATCTAATCTTATTAGATATGGCTAAAAGCCGTATCAAAATATGCCGAGCTTAATATTTTGATACGGCTTTTAGCCGTATCTAATGTATAAATTAGATACGGTCATTAGCCGTATCTAATTGACAAATAGGCAGCGTTTAATGAACCAATTAGATACGGCTAAAAGCCATATCTAATTAGTCAATTAGATATAGATATATAATCAATATCCAATATATAATATTATAGACCTATTCATATCCAATATATAATATTATAGACCTATTCATATCCAATATATAATCAATAATCATTCCGAGACATCAAAACAAATAATATTATAGACAGTGCACATTCAAATGATTCAATAATCCGCATTGCAGTGCGTAATAACTTAACAATATCATTACATAATATCATTACATAATACTAGCATTTAGCACATTAATATATCGCAGTAGCGGATACTAGAAAACACTATCGCTCCAGTACCAAGATCCAAATACACAACAATAATACAAATGTATCACATTACTACATAATACAAATACACAACATAAACAGAAAATATACCTGCTCCATCATCTAGAGATATCAAATAAGACACTTCGGATGGCATACATGTCCACCCACTCCAACATCAGCAAAGGTCTCTGCAAATTGATGATTCATTTTGCTGGTTCTCTCATCTGGTAGCAGTATACTGTCCAACACCACTTTTTCATGTGTGGATGGTACAGATTTCCCATGGATGTTGGACAATGTAGAATCTCAGCATATAGTACCTGTTGCAATAAAAGGGAATATTTATTATTATTTAAGTTTTCTACTTATTATGTCATAAATGTTTAAATATTAAAAATACCTGTTCCTATTACTTCTAAATCAGAGTTGAGGATTTCACATTTTTGATTGTTCGTAACATTGGTCGAATCCTGGAACTGCGAAGCAATGAATTCAGGAGCATTGAATTGTGTGGCGCGTCCTCCATCAGAAGAATTGACCGGTGCACGAATTCCCTGTTCAATATTTCCCACCATGTTGATCAAAACCTCCATTTGCCCAGACAAATTTTCCACTGTACCCTCCAAACTTCCCACCCTAATTTTCAACTCATCCTGCTCGCCATGAACATGTCGGAGTCGTTTCTGTGCAATGGCACAAGCCTTAACTTTAGTCTTTGGTATAACGGTCCCAACACCGCGGCTCCTACCCCTTGCATCCTTACCAAGCACTTGTGATAAGATGTCTTCATCCACTGTCAATTTTTCTTCATCACTATCAGTGATCTTTTCCTTTGCTTTCGCAATTTGATCCTGTAATATGATAATACTTACATGAATAAGGAATTTTAAAGAATATGCAAGTTAATATTTGTTTAACTTACAAAGTATGAAGAAGTGGCATCTGATATGCTACCATCTTTTTTCATGTGTGTCTTCTCCCATACTTGACGACGACTTATATTTGTTGATGGACTAGCAACGATCTGCAATACAAGTTGATGCAACGACATGAATATCCAATCACAATGTGTAAATCATTTGAATGAAAATGAATATAAATTACCATTTCTTGTTCTATTTTAGCGTGACTTTTACGTCCTGCATGATGAGCATAACTGAGCAATGCTCTGTTCTTTTTGCCTACCTCCCTTCTTCCGCTCGCTTCAGGCGTTGCTTCATTTTTTACGAACTTCACCCAATCTTCTTGAGCAATTGTAGGTGGGCAATTTTTCAACCGTTCTTCGTCATTGTTGAAAGGGTCATAATAAACTACTCTCAAGTTTTTCTTGTATCTCCTAAAAGCCTCGGCCATTCTCTTTAAAAACATTTCCTTTGAAAGCGGATCGAGCTCATAAATTTTCTGCAAAAAATATATTAAATTATGTGTTGTGCAAAGAGTTGAAACCATAAGGCTATTGAATAAAATAGTTGTTGTCAAACATATAAGGATACTTACCACCAATTCGTTCCAAACGTTGTCCTTGTATATTGCAAGTACTTTATTCCAACTTATATATGATATCGGCACATGAGCTCTTACTAGTTTACCGAGCATAGTAGCGATTTTTCCAGCATTATCTGAGACCGGAATACCAAGTAAGTTTTGATCAACTTTCTTCGCCTTTGAACATGACGAATGTGAAGATGGTGGATTTTCTGACATAGTTTCCTGCAAAATATAATATTACTAATTATTTTAATAAGTCACAATAATAATTATACATGTATCAATGTATCAATGTCAACATTCCACAATATAACACACTTGCACATACAAAATTATTAAGTGACAACACCTGGAATTGCATTGGAATGTATAAAATATTCAAAACCATACATACACACAATCGTGCAATTAAAAATATACAGACACACAATCATGTGATGTACGAATACTAATAAGTTAACATATGGATTTGGTCATGTTGATGACGTCATGTTTTTTGCAACTGCTGATATTAAAAGTGCAATTACCATAAAAAGTATAACCCAATGTTTAAGTACAGTTGCATGTTTGTCTCTTAATCAAATGAAAAAAAGGTATATTTCAATACAAGTTGCCATAATAAAACAGAAATACTGGAAATTCTACAACTACAAGAAGCATTTCTACCAGTCAAGTACTTGGGGTTTCTTATCTCTACCGACTATCTACATTATGTTGAATGTTCATCTTTTTTCCAAAAAAATTTGAGTAGAGTTGACAGTTGGGGCAATAATCTACTTTCTATGGTAGGCAGAGCTGAATTTATAGATACTATCATTACACCCATTGTTTTATACTGGTTATTAGTGCATGACATGCCGACTGCAACACTTATTAAAATTGGTAATGTTTGTGCTGACTTCTTTTGGGAAGGTAGGAAGCATAAAATATCATGGAGAAAATTATATAAAACAAAACTAGATGGAGGAATTGGTTTGAAAAATTTTCAAGAGCTCATAATTGTTGGATGTCTAAAAGTTATATGGCAACTACATTTTAAAGACAACATGTGGTCTAAGTGGATACAAAACAAATACTATAGCAACACAAACTTTTGGCAGCTCCAAATCAACAATAACATGCCATGTACTATAAAGAATGCGATCAGACACAGGGGGGACAGTCAACAATGCATCAAAAGGATAATTGTGGATGGTAGCAGCACTTTCTTATGGATAGAACCTTGGTTAAATAGTAAGTATTTGGTAGACATATTGGGTTGGGACAAATATCATATGTCAAGTACCAAATATATAGCAGTATCAAGCATTATACAAGACAACCATTGGGACACATTCAGATTCACAGAGACAAGGGAGGTATCACAACTTATCATTCAAGTTCAAATAGCTTCAGACCGTGAAATGGACTATTGCGACTGGTGTACACAACAGTAATTTTCTTTTAACAAAACATGGTAAGCTTGCAGACAACATTATGAACAATTCAATTAGATGCAGTTCAAAAACTTTAGAATGAGTATAAGGAAGTTTTTCTGCAAACTGATAATAACCTTGAGAATTTACAGATATACGAGAACATGATGCAGATTAATTTAGAACTATAGAAACAAGTAATTATTCAAACTGAAACTCTAATGCAAAAAAGTAAAACATTATAGCTTGTTGAAGTTGATACTAATTCTACATTTTTCTTCTCTAAAATGACTATGAGGCAACACGGAAATAGAATTCAAGCTCTTATTTCTCCCACTTGTGATTATATTTACGATCATGAAATGATAACTCATGAATCTCTGAGTTATTATTCTAATCTATATAATGGGAATACTGTTGTTTCATTCCTACATATAGAACCTAAAAGATTGATTAATGCTGAGGGTCAAAGATACTTATTTTCTCCTATGCAAGCTGAAGAGATTAAAACTGCTCTGGTCCATTAATGATGCAAAAAGCCCAGGCCCAGATAGCTTTTCCTCAAAATTATTCAAGCTTCATTATGACTTATTGCATGAAGAATTGTTTTCGGTTATTACAGAGATCTTCCAATCTGCAGAACTTGCAAAAGGAGTCAACCATGCCTTTCCTACTTTGATTCCCAAAAAATATATGCCTCAAAATATCTCTGATTCCAAGCCTATTGCATGTGTCAATATCATTTATAAATTACTAGCCAAAGTTATATGCAATAGAATTAAAACATTTTCTGCCTTATTTAATTTCAAAAAATCAATCGGTTCTTATTCCTAGTGGGAATAGTAGGGAGATTATTCTTTTGGCTCATGAATTAATTAAAGACTTTATAAAGAGAGGCAAACCAAAAATATGTATAAAAATTGACTTGCAAAAGGCTTATGATATGATAAATAGAGAATTTATATGTCATATGCTCTTAGCAATTGGATTTCCAGTTTCCTTGTTCAATCTTATTTATGAATGTATTAGTACCCCAACATTTTTCATTTTGCTGGATGGCTCACCAAAAGGCTTTATTGAATCTAATAGGGGGCATAGATAAGGTGATCCACTCTCACCTTATCTATTCTGTCTTGGCATGGAGTATCTTTCTCTAAAGTTAGAAGACTGTATAACAAAGAATTGTTTGTAGCCAATTTCAAGGACTTTTCCTATTGTTTCTCTTTTGTTATACGCTGATGATGCTATGTTTTTTAGAGGCTACTCTGGATAATGCTATATTTATCAAAGGAATTCTAGATGAATAAAGCAAAGTCACAAGCCTACATATAATTTAGTAAACAATTAACTTCCTTGTAATATTTATACGCATGCCTTTTTCATGATCGTTTTTTGTTTTCCTGTACGACCTAGAATTTTGTAGTATGATTTTAAACATTTAATTAATTTTAAATAGTTAAAATATATGGACTATTTAAATTTCAATAAATGGAACTCAAAATATAGGGTTTATTTTAAACATTAGCACCAAACTGTTTCTAAAAATTTTGCCATTACAACGACGCCATTTTGTAGCACCGGAGTAATGTCTATGAATTACCCCTCTTTTGATACTTGGCTTGCGCCATTAACAACAATTTTATCCACTTATACAACAATGTCAGAACAATATACAACATTAGCACCAAACTGTTTCCAAAAAATTTGCCATTACAACGGCGCTATTTTGAAGCACCGGAGTAATGTCTATGCATTACCCCTCTCCTGATACTTGGCTTGCGCCATTAACAATAATTTTATCCACTTATAAAACAATGTCAAAACCATATACAATGTCAGAACCATATACAACATTAGCACCAAGTTGTAAATTATGCAAGGAGATCAAAATAATACAAAATAGCATAAGATTGACTATTGTATTAGACATGGTATTATTGGTTTTTTTTTAATTAGACATGGGGCTACTCAGCAAAAAAACTAGGTTTCTTTATTTTTTTCAAATTACATGGGGTTACTCAACAAATTCACGAGTTCAAATAGAATTTGCCTAGAGAAAATAAAGACCAAGTAGACTCTAATTTTATGGGGGTCACTAAAACTAGCTTATTATTAATCCAGCCCTGCAGTATACTTTTTACAAAGGTGTTTTTGTTAGAAGCATACGCATGATGTTAATTTGGTACTCTATAGTATCCTTTAAGAAGTAATTGTTTCAAATTCTAAGATGATCAAATGGATATGGAAGCATCATAGCAACACATTTAACTAAAGGCTAAGGGCTTCCATTACTTTTTTGTAATCGGATTTGGCTGCTTCGTTATTATACTACCTGAAGATATGCTAGAGCAATTGACTATAAAGTTCAGTTTGTGCTGTAACAAATAAGAACTTTCCATGGTATAACAGAAACGTTGATCATTATACTTCAACCTATAACTGAAATTCAAAGGATTTAGCGATATAATTGTGATTTTCTTTTTTATTACATAAAAGTTTCCTTTTGAAATCCATTCTTATGTTATTTGTAAGGATAAAACAAGCAGACCCTATGTAGCATCTCCTGACGATAGCCACAACACATACAACTGCTACTTAGTGCATATATAATGAATAGTTCAACATTTTTTCTTTAAATTGCAGGTTTTCATCGCCGCAATTCGAAACAGAAGCCTTAAGCTTCCTGATAACCCTTTAGAACTATATGAAATACCCCAGGACAAAGAATCTGCTCTAGACACAGAGTTCACTCCACATAGAGACATGTTCAGGTACATAATCCATCACATGATATTTCCTTACATGTCAATCAAATTCCAAACTAACACAAGATACCCGATACTCAACAGATTTCTAGACAAAGCTGCAATCCAAACAATAACAGAAGGAAACCCTAACCCATGGAAACTATGTAGAGTCACACAAGTAAAATTACCTGAGAGCAGCGATCGAATTCGAGAAGACGTGGAAGGCTCTGATGGACGACGTCAAAGCAATGTTCGATCGATCGAGGTGGAACTCTGGCGATTTAACCCTAAATAAGCACGAGAAAAAAATGAAAGCGCTGGAAATAAAAAAAAGGAGAGAGGGTGTGCGTTTTGGGGAAAATTTTCCCACGAAAAGAGGCACAGATTTTGATACGGCTATAAGCCGTATCAAATGTTAATACGGCTTACAGCCGTATTAAATAATATAGATACGGCTATAAGCCGTATTAAAATTTGATACGGCTTATAGCCGTATCAAATGTGCCGCCTAAGGTTGCGCCAAAATCCTATTTGTGGTGTAGTGGTAGTAGTCCACATTGTTGTTTCAAACCCCATGGGAGGATCATCACTCTTGTCTATGGTTTTTAGGGGTTTGAAAATTTATATCCTAGGCATAGAATTTGACTATGACGCCTATATTTTGGGATTTTTGGGGTATGGGATGATTTTGGGAATGGATTAGCCATCCACATATGGAACTATATTAGATTGCGAGAGGAGAGTCGTTAGACTAAAGACATGCATCGGTAGGACTCTCGAGATTTCTTGCGACCCGCAAGGGTCAGTTGTGTTGAGCTTCCTTTATTCACTCGATTCATCATCATCAGAGTTAGATTCGGTTCCCGTCGTCAGAGAATTTTCCAGACATCTTTGAGGAGGTTAGGGGACTACCCCCCAAAGAGAGAGATTGACTTCAGGATTTATTTTGCTAGCCAGTAGCATTATCCGTAGGGCATATGGCGCCTAGGGAAAGGAAGGGATTAAGCAAGCAGATCGGTGAGCTTTGGAGAAAGGTTTCATAAGAAAAAACATTTCGGAATAGGGAGCGCCAGTCGTCTTCGCTACCAAAGCAGGTGGTTCTCTTCGACTTTGCATTGACTATAGAGAATTGAATAAGCTCACAAAGAAGAACCATTATCCACTCTCTAGGATAGATGATCTTTTCAACCAGTTAGTTGGCTCTTTATTATTCTCCCAGCTTGATTTAGCCACTGGATTTCATCAGCTTAGGGTCGCTGATGATAACATTGATAAGACCGCATTTTGGACACCAGAAAGATTCTTTGAGTGGTTAGTCATGACTTTTGGGCTAACGAATATCCCAGCCTATTCTATAGATTTGATGGACCATGTTTTTAGAGATGTCCTAAAATAAAGTTCGTGGTGGTATTCGTGGTCGACATTTTGGTGTTTTCCACGAAGTATGGAAGAGCATGTTATTCATCTAAAGAAGGTTCTTTGTACGCTTCGTGTTCGTCGGTTGAGAGCAGAGTTCTTGAAGTATCACTTTTGAAGTGCGTTTATTAGGGCATAGAGAATGTCTATACATGGTAAGGATTTAAGAAACATTTTTGTACATTTAGGATTGGGATCATGGAATTCCAAAGAGAGGTAGGCAAAGGTTAGAGATGTACAATAAAATTCAGTAGATAAGCAGAGAAAAAAGTCCATGTGTAGGTAATTATAGAAATTATAATTGTGTCGGACAAGTGGATTTGACGGGGATGCCTTAGAATAAATATGAGTATACAAGAGGAATAGGAGTAAAAGCCTTTAGTTTAAGAAAAGTACTCCGATGGTAGTAAGTAGGAAGACCCACTTTATGCTAAGCCCAATAAAATGAAATTTTCGAAATTTAAAAAGTTGAAAAAAAATTGTAATTGTTGGAACTGAAAATTTTCATTGTTAATATTTTCTTTCAAAAAATAAACATGGGGTTTTTGAAGAATGGTATGAAATTTAAGTTGGTTTTTATATAATGAAAAATTGGAATTCTTTTTGAAGAATTATGGAGTGTGTGTGTGTGTATATATATATAACTCACTAGTTTCATTGTAAGTAAACAAAGATTTTAAATATAAAAACCTATAGTGTATCAAGTATCGAAAACGTAGATTACAACTTTTATTGTTGTAATAAATGTTTTCGTGAAAAATAAGCAGAGCATAGGCTATAACACTATTTTTATAGTAAGTGACTCAAGAGAAATATTTTACATAGGTATATGAGATTTATTGGTATTTATTTAATTGAATCCATACATTAGTATTTTTTGGGTTGTAGTAACGGTGTTTTACGCAACATCCGTTTTAACCCAAATAAAAATGTATTTTAAAAGGTAATTTCTCGGTATAGAAACAAAATGGTTTTTAAAGTACACTTATTATTAATAAGCATAAGGAACTGTTTTTGCAGTTATGGAAATATTAAAACAGTTTTGAAGATGAGTTTTTCTGAAAGGAAAATGTGTAAGTTAGATATTTTAAAAGAAAATGGTTTGGTAAAAAGGTAATTAAGTTTCTGGAAATGAAAATTTTAATAAAAGTTAAATTTAAAATCCCAACTTTTATAGAAAAGCTATCAAAGTCTTTAGAAGAAAATAAGGAGTAAGTTTTAAACTTAAAAATTTGGTAGTTTTTCCCCTCTAGGTTTGGGGAATAATGTTAAGTGACCAAGTATTTTTTGAATTTAATAGAAACTTAAAAATAACACTTTTAAAGACAAAGATTTTGGGATTTGATGCTTGAATTTTTTTTTAGAAACCTTAATTTTTAAAAATGGAACTATAAACACTGAACCAAACTCCTAAATGTGAAGTAGATAGGAACCATTTCCTAGGGGTAACGGTAAAGGTGTAAGGCTACAAAAGAGACAGCAGTAATTACGTTTGGAAGTAACAATAGAGTTTCCGTAAAGTGTATAGGACCCTAGTGAGAACCCAGGAATGTTGATTCATGTGAGCAGACCAAAGAAGAACAATAAAATGGAGTTAGTAAAAATTGTAACACACGCATGGTTGAGAATGGATATTCTTGATTTTGGAAGAACTTGGGTAAAGCATCTTCCTTTAGTGGAATTCGCATAAGATAGTAGTTCTCAAGCTAGCATTGGAGTGGCACCTTTCGAAGCTCTTTATAAAAGACCGCGTAAGTCATCTTCGCGTTGGATAGGGTCTACAGAGGGATTGCCTTGGTTCCGACATAGTTAAGAAGACTTTGGGGAGGATTGGTTTGATTGGGAGAAAATTCGTATTTCGTATCCACATTCCTTTGATAATAAGTTTTTATAATTTTCTATTTCCATCTTTAGTTTTGAATAGGTTCTTTCCTTTATTATCCTTTGAGAGGGTAGAACTTATGATTTAACCCATGGATGGTAGGATTTGATGTAAAAATGTTAATAGAACTTGTTATGAATGATGTATGCTAGTGATTGCAAGTGTTTGCTAGTGGATTCTAATGGACGCATATAGGTACACAAGGCACTATTATTCTTTAGGGATCGGCCTAACTAGGACACTAGAGCATATGCATATGGATGTGTGCGCATTTTATTCTATTTTCCATAGTTGCTATAAATGGATGATTTTTACATGGTTGTTGTATTTGGATGATGTTTGTAGCATGCATATAGAATTATTAGTTATCATTAGGAAATTTTTGCATTCATTTGGATACATGGCACAAACATGATTGCATAAAAGGAGGTCAACTGAATAAGTGGACCACCTAATCTTTTGCATTAGTTAGGGTCATTTACACTACACTAATTGCATAAGTATCATAAACTTCATTAGAAAAACTTAAGGACAATGGATGAATGGTTGATGATTGAGTAGTTGGTTGTAGAACTTGGATGAAAACATTTAGTCATTCTTTTATCCTTAGAGATTTCGAGGATGAAATCCTTTAAGGATAGGAGAATGTAACAACCCAAAATTTAATCCATAATAATTAATTCGTTAATTAATTAGATAATAAAATAACTTTGCGAAATTATCAGAATTAAGCCACGAAAGTTGCACCTTTGTGTCCGTGGTAATTTCGGGTCAATTTCCATATATAGAACGTCAAAATCTGAGCAAATATGACCAAGTTACAAAATAAGCAGAAAACGAAGAAATGTATATGTATATATATATATCTTATATATAAAGAAAATACTTGAGCAAATGAAGCTTTTTTCGAATGGTCAAAAATACCCATGTTTTGTTTGAACTACAAAATCTATTTTATAACATTCCAGTATATGCGAATTTGTCTTTTCAACCTATGATCCACCACGTTCCGCTTTTCTAGCCCATCTCTCTCAAGTCGTTTCTCAGCACCATTTCTGTTTCAAACTTCACGTCTCTTTCACAGCCTAAAATCCCTAGATCAGCAAAATCAAACAAACCAAAGTATTTATTTACGAAATTAGAAATTCACAATGTCAATTTCATCGATTTTTAATCTCCATCAATTACTTGCACTCTACTGACGAGATTCAAAGTAACAAACATCGATGACGAAAGCGAGAAGGTGCAAAATGTTTGATTTGAAATGATTTAAGATGAAAAACCTAATTTTTTTAATGACACTATGCTTTGAAGTTTTCCCTTTTTCCCTTAAGTGTTTCTACGTACTCTGTCTATTTGTCGTTGTAGGTGGAATTGGAGAGCTGTTATTTATGAATTGGTTGTTGCTGTCGATAACTTGGTTGGACTAATTATTATGCTGAAAAGAGAATCATCTACCATCCATGGTATAATATTTGTATACAGATCTCTCCTTTTTTTAAATGTATATTTACATCCTACACAAATAGGATAAAACTTTAAATCAGTTTGTTGGACTTAAATACATCATTGGAATTCATTTGTTATACTAATTTTGTTAGTTATTTTCATCCACTTTATATGCAAATTGTACATTTTTGCTATGATGCGTTTAATTTGCTTTCAGGGTTGTCTGAGTGGTGGAGAAAATTAACCACATCGTTATATTAATTGCATTCGTTTAATTAGAGTTTGGAATTAAATCCATTAATTAGAGCATGGTATATTATCTTTAATATGCAAATTGTACATGCACTCACACATACAAGTTTTTCTTTTTCCAATGGTAACTGAAATATGTAGATTTTTCTTTAATATTATTGTTAATCTGAAAATTCACTATGTTATTCCTTTATATTGTCTTATATTTCAATGACATATTGAAGTAGAAAGCTTGGATCTATGTTTATTTTCAAGATTGAGGTTGTAACGACCCACTATTTTGGACCATTCGCATCCGCACATGTCGGACTTGAATAATTCAAAATACCGCGTTCTTAATTTAAATTTGGCAAAACTGAACATATACAGTAAATAAATAATCATAGATCACAGACACAGGGTAATAAATGCAGCGGAAATAAAAGAGATAGTAGTTCATGAAGCTACTATATAAATGTATAAGTTACATCAGAGTTAGAACAGATACAACGGAAGAGTAATACGATACATCAGATACAAATCAGAATACATCACCGGAATCATCGAATACTGAAAGCAGAATAGATGGCTGGATCTTCAAGCAAGCTCCAACTTCAAAGGTGAGTCTCGAATACTGGTACACTCAGTCTAACCCGAGCATAAAGCAAAACACAAAACACTCGAGTCAGGATTAACATTCTTATATCAATAAATCCAACTCAAGTGAAATAGCAATTGAAATACAAGTAACTCAAAGGATGTTTGGAATAACCATCCTTTAAGGATCCGTTAAACTATCTACTAGGTAGTAGTGTACGATAAGTAGATAATGTCTATCAGTAATATAAAGATATCAAAATAGTGTTAAGGCGTTACCATTATCCCCCTTAACACATTTTTATAAGCGTTATAGTCTATACAGCACTATAAACTCCACCGTAAACTAGTGGGATATCAAGGAGTACTCCATAGGTATAACACAAAACAAATCGTAGTGGTCGCGTATACAGGGATACAAGTATGACAAGGCACATGAGGCAATACCCAAGGTAGTGAAACTACCGTTTGCCTGATCCGGACTGGTGAGAACGCATCGCCGCAGCGATCGCAACACCGCGAAACAACACTCCCAAATCAAGGGTGCACCAATCGACAACAAGTAATGAGTAGTTTTCAAAGAAGTGTGTTCGCTCGAGGTAGCTAGCCCCCATTTGGCCCAGCACGGCTCCTGTTTTAGTCATTTCCAATTTGACACAAGTGTCAAGGCTATCCATTATCGTTCTCTTTCTTTAGTCATCACGTACATCATTCCAACCACTTCATTCTGGATCACACTCCGCGTGTAGTTATTAAAGTGGTCTTCGGTTTAGACAGTGAGTATGTCCCTAACCGATTCCGGTCTTTTTAATAACTTTCGTAATTATTACACCGATTGGTCGTTTAATATATTTCAAAACCAAATCAAATTCAATTTCAATTAAAATTTGAAAATCAACATTTCATTTGACTTTCTAAACTAATTTTCAAAATTTACGTTCCAAAACTTCCAACTTACATTTCAAAACTACATAATTCAATCTCAATTTAAAACAATTCAAATATTGATTCAAGTTCATATATAAGTTTCATTCCGAAATCATTTAAATTAATTTAATTTAACATTTAAATCAATTTAAATTCATTTATTGATTTCATTCAATATTCATTAATTAAATTTGCCATTCAAAACAATTTCTATTAAATTTCCAATTCACTAAATCAATTACTTAAGTTCAACTTCATTGTATCAAAACTTACAAATTGCATTAATTTAAATTCATCAAATCAAATTCTTTACATTTCAAGTCTTACATTAATTTCAATAAATCACATTTCTTATTAGAGAAATTCAATTTCACTTATTAATTTACTTAGTTACAATTTCAAAACCCAATTAATAAAGAAACTTAATTTCACTTATTCAGGAAGTTCAATTTTACTTATTAAATCATTCAATTTTATTTAATTATTAAATAATTCAATCTTATTTAATTATTAAATATTTCAAAATTTAATTATTAAATAATTTCAAAGCTTAATAATTTCAAACTTAATTATAATTTCAAACTTAATTATTAAATCATTTCAAACTTAATTCCATGAAAAGTTCCAAATTTAATTGTCAAATAATTAATTTCAAAATAACGATCTTTCAACAACTACTATGTCAATATTTTTCAGATTTTAAATATTAACATTTCCTTTCATTAAAATTCAAAATTCCAGCTTCATTCCAAAATCTTATCCTTTCAAATAAAAAAACTTTATTTTATTTTTAAATCAAATTATTGACCAATCGATTTTATTTAATTCTCTATCCTAGGTCAAGTTCAATTTGAGTATTTATCATTTCAACCCGATTCCAATTCAATTCAAAAATCAAAGCATAGCAAAGGGAACTTGCAATGTGATAACTGGGATGGTGTCAAAGTAAATAAACAAGCAATAACAACAACCAATATCAATCCAATAATCAATTCAAATAATCTCGAAATAATCGTATTAATTCACATTGTTGTTTGTGCGAATTAATATAATTAATTCTAGAATCTACACTATCATTTCATGTAGATTAAAGATTATTACATTACGGTTTTCACTTGATATTTATTATTCAATTTAAACCCACATCAATTTAAACAATCTACATTCAACGGTTCAAGGTGTAATTAACCAAATCCTACGTGTCAATTAATTTAACATTAAAGGGGTCACATTATACGAATTTTTAACTAATCAAATTCAACAAATAGATCCAATTTAAATCGTTAACTATCATATATCAATTCAATTGCATATTATTTATCACTTTAACATCAACAATTTAACGTCCAATATCAACATCAACAATTAATCATTTATCAACTAAACTGGATTATCATTGTATAAATAGCAGATAATGGTGTCAGATGTATCAGGTGAATTGATTCAGGTAATAACAGATATATAACAGTGTAAATAACTAACAGTTGCATATTTCAATTTGTCATTTCAATTGAAATCAAATTTAATAAATAAAAGAACGTTAATCGTGAGTGATTGCTCACCTTTCGAGGCTAGAGAGATGAACGAGAATGGTAGTGAGTAGACAAAGACAAGCATACAGGTCAAGCGAGCGGAACATCGATAAGTTAGGAATTCGTACGGCTTGCAATTGTCTCGGCATGGCCAGTTTGCTTGCAGGGTGGTGAGGTGGAGGAGGTTGCCGATTGTTTGGAAAGATGGAAGCTTGGTGTAGGGGATGTGCACGGCTGGGTGTAGGCGATGGGGAGATGCGGTGCTCGGTGTACTGCCGAAGGTGATAGGGAGGTGGTGCGAATTGCAGACGAGGCGGTGGTTGCATGCGGGAAGATGGGTGGGCGGAGGATGGCGGTTGCTGGCCGTGTTGAGTGCTTGGGGTCATGGCGTGGTGATGGGTGGTCACGTGTTGCGGGTGGAAGGCAGGGGATGAGAGAAAGATGTAGAGATCGGCAATTGGTAGAGGCGAGGTAGGCCATAGTGTTCGGGTTCGGTTTGCCATTGCTAGGGGCTTGGGGATCGGGCTGCATATGCGAAAATAGGAGGTGTGGCTATGCGAGCTGGTGTGGGTGAACAGTAGAGGTCGAAGTGGTGGGCTGAGGCCGTTTGTCGTGTCGGGTTCGATGTTCTCGGTTGTCAATAAGGTGGAGGTTGAGGACAGTGACGAAGCAGCTGAAGCCGATGGTGGAATAACATTCAAAAGCGAGGAAGAAGCATGTATAATATACAAAATAAGATATGATTAATATTTTTTTTATAATCATGGAAGAAGAAGAAAATGAACAGGGCCGAAATATAGAATGGAAACAGATAAATACCAAAGAACCAGCAAATAGATTTAACGTTGGGAAAGGGGAAGTGGGTGAATAGGGAAGGTCAAATATTGAATTCTGAAATTGGGAATAGTGAAGGACATCGATTGAATCCAGAAATTTATTAAAAGCTACTGACTATTTCGTTTACCCAGTGGAAAATGGAAAGACACAAGGAAAGCAAAACAAAACAAAACAAAAGTTTAAACGGGTACCGATACGACCAATCGATGCAGATAGCACCGCGCATCGGACTCCGAAATTGACAATCGAATATACCGTGAGGATCAGCACGATGGGACGATCACAACGGTATACAGATATCAGTGGTTTGATTGAATTATAAAAATTTGAATTTTCTACCAGCGGAAAATGCAAGAAAAACGTAGAAAAATAAGATCGACGGAGCCAAAGAAGTCCGAATTTGGAAAAACGAAAAATGACGTTTGCTCAGAAGATGGTTTAGAATTTTTCTATGTAAAACTATTTAGGTTCCGAAACATTTTATTTTTATCGCTTTTTAACTGATTAAATTGAAGTAAATTTACTCGCGAAATAAACTTTCATATTTTCGGACGAAAATTTACCAGTTGCTATGTTTAACTAGACGCATTCCAAATATCACATTTATATTTCAAAATTTATCGTTTAAAATTTCACAAAATTTCAACTAATTACGATATTAAAATAGTTAAAGTTTACGGGTCGTTACATTCTCCCCCACTCAAAACTTTTCGTCCCCGAAAAGGAACGAGGTAGGAGAATAGAAACAACCAGAAAGAAAAACAGATTTGAAATACAAAATAACAATTAATTTAAACCATATAAATTCAAATTTTAATTAATTGATATTCAATAATTGATTTAATCCATTTGATTTCACTAAAATCAATCTCAACTATTTCTAAATTCATTATCTTATTATGCAATTATCTTCAATTTACAATTTCTAAAACCATAAATTTGAATAGTCTTTTATCATATTTTTCTTCAGCAATTTATATTCTTCTTTATTCCAAATTATTGTTAAATTTATTCTACGTAATATATCTAATCACATATATTTAACCCATATAAATTAATTTAAACCATAAAAGTTCCAATTTAAATTAATTTATAGTTACTAATTGCTTTTAAATTCAAGGTATTTTCAATAGCTGACCAAATTTCAATTTGTAAATTCTTTCAGAACAAAATTTATCAAATTCATCTCATTCAATTAACTTATTATTCTATCAACTTATCAGAATTTTTTTTAACTAAAATCTAAGTGTAAAACATTTATTATAAACACTCAAATTTTATTTATAAAATCATTTTATATTTTATATTATCCAATTACATTTTAACTTCTGAATAATTTAGGTAAGTTATATTGAAATGCAATTTAGTACTATACAAATAATATTTTCAAATCCAATTATTTCAAGCTTAAATATTTATCCAAAATTTAGCTTTATTTATAATTGAAAACATCCTTTAACATAATTTTAAGAATTAAATTTCCGTTTAATTTCAAACCCTTTAGAGATAATTATGTATATACTATATATATTAAATCAAATTAAATTTAAAATAATATTCCCATATATATATATATATGAATCAAGTCATACTTAAGAAATTCAAATTAAAATATTTTTCCAAAACAAAACCGTAGCAAAGCTACAGAATGGTTTCTCCACTTCGAAACTCGAAAATGAATGTCGATGATGCGGCCGCCATCACCGAAATTATTTTCCAGCGACAAAGAGAAGAGCACTGGTTTAAACATCTAAAATTTCTTTGAAATGATTGCTATTCGAAAATACTTTTAATAATATACCTTTTAAAACTTTAAAACCAAAGTTGGAAATTTTCAAAAATTAAATTCTCAAATTCTCACTTTAAATTCATTTAAATTTCCAAATCAAATTATAACCCAGTTTCATAAATTCATTTATTTATATTATGCAATAGTCAATGGTTTACAAAACAATAAGTAAAAATCAAATATTATCATTTTTGACAACAAATTCATTAACAATTTAATTTCAAAAACTTATATTTATATATAATATAATCATCCAAAACTATTTGTTTACCAAATTTGAAAACAATATTGTGTCAGTTTGTTCTGTTCAAGTGTTTTGGAAATCGTATCGATAGCGTTGATCAGACAAATCGATCGGAAACCCAAATCAACATCAACAACTCAAACAACACAGCATATAGTAAAACATTTATACATATTAGTTTACAAATACATTTCTTTGCTCAACGATACAGGAATTAATTTTCAAAATAAGGATAGGGTTTCAAATTTGATGGACTCAAATCAAATAGAAATTTGATTCGAAGATAAGTTCGAAACAAAGATATGATGATTAATAACAAAGTAGGAAGATTGATAAATTTATATAAATCGCGGGCAACCTTAACCGGGTCAACCGTGACTTCAAGAATAAGATCAATGTAGAATTCCGAGGCAAATCGACCTTGATCTCAAGAGATGGAATTTGGCATAACCAAAGATGTCAGCATCTAAGCCGAGGATATATAAATCTCCGGTGAATCGATGTTATCATAAAAGAGTTTTACCCTTTTACAAATCAATTTTGAGATTGGAGGGACCGCCAACTCATGATAAAGATCATTCGAAGTGAAGTTATGTGATACTCCCGAATTCAGAAGAATACGAATAGTGAGGGACAAGAATGAATTTCGGAACCGCAGGGGATGTTCCAAAATTCAAAGGAATTGAGTCAAAGGAAGAGATTGAAACTCGAATGAGAGTGATTCTATATATACATTTACCCTATATGCTAAGTTTTGCCTAGAGCTACCAAAGCTCTGATACCAACTGTAACGACCCACTATTTTGGACCATTCGCATCCGCACATGCCGGACTTGAATAATTCAAAATACCGCGTTGTTAATTTAAATTTGGCGAAACTGAACATATACAGTAAATAAATAATCACAGATCACAGACACAGGGTAATAAATGCAGCGGAAATAAAAGAGATAGTAGTTCATGAAGCTACTATATAAATGTATAAGTTACATCAGAGTTAGAACAGATACAACGGAAGAGTAATACGATACATCAGATACAAATCAGAATACATCACTGGAATCATCGAATACTGAAAGCAGAATAGATGGCTGGATCTTCAAACAAGCTCCAACTTCAAAGGTGAGTCTCGAATACTGGTACACTCAGTCTGACTCGAGCGTAAAGCAAAACACAAAACACTCGAGTCAGGATTAACATTCTTATATCAATAAATCCAACTCAAGTGAAATAGCAATTGAAATACAAGTAACTCAAAGGATGTTTGGAATAACCATCCTTTAAGGATCCGTTAAACTATCTACTAGGTAGTAGTGTACGATAAGTAGATAATGTCTATCAGTAATATAAAGATATCAAAATAGTGTTAAGGCGTTACCATTATCCCCCTTAACACATTTTTATAAGCGTTATAGTCTATACAGCACTATAAACTCCACCGTAAACTAGTGGGATATCAGGGAGTACTCCATAGGTATAACACAAAACAAATCGTAGTGGTCGCGTATACAGGGATACAAGTATGACAAGGCACATGAGGCAATACCCAAGGTAGTGAAACTACCGTTTGCCTGATCCGGACTGGTGAGAACGCATCGCCGCAGCGATCGCAACACCGCGAAACAACACTCCCAAATCAAGGGTGCACCAATCGACAACAAGTAATGAGTAGTTTTTGAAGAAGTGTGTTCGCTCGAGGTAGCTAGCCCCCATTTGGCCCGGCACGGCTCCTGATTTAGTCATTTCCAATTTGACACAAGTGTCAAGGCTATCCATTATCGTTCTCTTTCTTCAGTCATCACGTACATCATTCCAACCACTTCATTTTGGATCACACTCCGCCTGTAGTTATTAAAGTGGTCTTCGGTTTAGACAGTGAGTATGTCCCTAACCGATTCCGGTCTCTTTAATAACTTTCGTAATTATTACACCGATTGGTCGTTTAATATATTTCAAAACCAAATCAAATTCAATTTCAATTAAAATTTGAAAATCAACATTGCATTTGACTTTCTAAACTAATTTTCAAAATTTACGTTCCAAAACTTCCAACTTACATTTCAAAACTTCCAACTTACATTTCAAAACTACATAATTCAATCTCAATTTAAAACAATTCAAATATTGATTCAAGTTCGTATATAAGTTTCATTCCGAAATCATTTAAATTAATTTAATTTAACATTTAAATCAATTTAAATTCATTTATCGATTTCATTCAATATTCATTAAGTAAATTTGCCATTCAAAACAATTTCTATTAAATTTCCAATTCACTAAATCAATTACTTAAGTTCAACTTCATTGTATCAAAACTTACAAATTGCATTAATTTAAATTCATCAAATCAAATTCTTTACATTTCAAGTCTTACATTAATTTCAATAAATCACATTTTATTTCTTATTAGAGAAATTCAATTTCACTTATTAATTTACTTAGTTACAATTTCAAAACTAAATTAATAAAGATACTTAATTTCACTTATTCAGGAAGTTCAATTTTAATTATTAAATCATTCAATTTTATTTAATTATTAAATAATTCAATCTTATTTAATTATTAAATATTTCAAAATTTAATTATTAAATAATTTCAAAGCTTAATAATTTCAAACTTAATTATAATTTCAAACTCAATTATTAAATCATTTCAAACTTAATTCAATGAAAAGTTCCAAATTTAATTGTCAAATAATTAATTTCAAAATAACGATCTTTCAACAACTACTATGTCAATATTTTTCAGATTTTAAATATTAACATTTCCTTTCATTAAAATTCAAAATTCCAGCTTCATTTAAAAATCTTATCCTTTCAAATAAAAAAACTTTATTTTATTTTTAAATCAAATTATTGACCAATCGATTTTATTTAATTCTTTTTTGGCAAGGCGATTTTATTTAATTCTCTATCCTAGGTCAAGTTCAATTTGGGTATTTATCATTTCAACCCGATTCCAATTCAATTCAAAAATCAAAGCATAGCAAAGGGAACTTGCAGTGTGATAACTGGGATGGTGTCAAAGTAAATAAACAAGCAATAACAACAACCAATATCAATCCAATAATCAATTCAAATAATCCCGAAATAATCGTATTAATTACATTGTTGTTTGTGCGAATTAATATAATTAATTCTAGAATCTACACTATCATTTCATGTAGATTAAAGATTATTACATTACGGTTTTCACTTGATATTTATTATTCAATTTCAACCCACATCAATTTAAACAATCTACATTCAACGGTTCAAGGTGTAATTAACCAAATCCTACGTGTCAATTAATTTAACATTAAAGTGGTCACATTATACGAATTTTTAACTAATCAAATTCAACAAATAGATCCAATTTAAATCGTTAACTATCATATATCAATTCAATTGCATATTATTTATCACTTTAACATCAACAATTTAACGTCCAATATCAACATCAACAATTAATCATTTATCAACTAAACTGGATTATCATTGTATAAATAGCAGATAATGGTGTCAGATGTATCAGGTGAATTGATTCAGGTAATAACAGATATATAACAGTGTAAATAACTAACAGTTGCATATTTCAATTTGTCATTTCAATTGAAATCAAATTTAATAAATAAAAGAACGTTAATCGTGAGTGATTGCTCACCTTTCGAGGCTAGAGAGATGAACGAGAATGGTAGTGAGTAGACAAAGACAAGCATACAGGTCAAGCGAGCGGAACAGCGATAAGTTAGGAATTCGTACGGCTTGCAATTGTCTCGGCATGGCCAGTTTGCTTGCAGGGTGGTGAGGTGGAGGAGGTTGCCGATTGTTTGGAAAGATGGAAGCTTGGTGTAGGGGATGTGCACGGCTGGGTGTAGGCGATGGGGAGATGCGGTGCTCGGTGTACTGCCGAAGGTGATAGGGAGGTGGTGCGAATTGCAGACGAAGCGGTGGTTGCATGCGGGAAGATGGGTGGGCGGAGGATGGCGGTTGCTGGCCGTGTTGAGTGCTTGGGGTCATGGCGTGGTGATGGGTGGTCACGTGTTGCGGGTGGAAGGCAGGGGATGAGAGAAAGATGTAGAGATCGGCAATTGGTAGAGGCGAGGTAGGCCATAGTGTTCGGGTTCGGTTTTCCATTGCTAGGGGCTTGGGGATCGGGCTGCATATGCGGAAATAGGAGGTGTGGCTATGCGAGCTGGTGTGGGTGAACAGTAGAGGTCGAAGTGGTGGGCTGAGGCCGTTTGTCGTGTCGGGTTTGATGTTCTCGGTTGTCAATAAGGTGGAGGTGGAGGACAGTAACGAAGCAGCTGAAGCCGATGGTGGAATAGCATTCAAAAGCGAGGAAGAAGCATGTATAATATACAAAATAAGATATGATTAAATTTTTTTTTTATAATCATGGAAGAAGAAGAAAATGAACAGGGCCGAAATATAGAATGGAAACAGATAAATACCAAAGAACCAGCAAATAGATTTAACGTTGGGAAAGGGGAAGTGGGTGAATAGGGAAGGTCAAATATTGAATTCTGAAATTGGGAATAGTGAAGGACATCGATTGAATCCAGAAATTTATTAAAAGCTACTGACTATTTCGTTTACCCAGTGGAAAATGGAAAGACACAAGGAAAGCAAAACAAAACAAAACAAAAGTTTAAACGGGTACCGATACGACCAATCGATGCAGATAGCACCGCGCATCGGACTCCGAAATTGACAATCGAATATACCGTGAGGATCAGCACGATGGGACGATCACAACGGTATACAGATATCAGTGGTTTGATTGAATTATAAAAATTTGAATTTTCTACCAGCGGAAAATGCAAGAAAAACGTAGAAAAATAAGATCGACGGAGCCAAAGAAGTCCGAAATTTGGAAAAACGAAAAATAACGTTTGCTCAGAAGATGGTTTAGAATTTTTCTATGTAAAACTATTTAGGTTCCGAAACATTTTATTTTTATCGCTTTTTAACTGATTAAATTGAAGTAAATTTACGCGCGAAATAAACTTTCATATTTTCGGACGAAAATTTACCAGTTGCTATATTTAACTAGACGCATTTCAAATATCACATTTATATTTCAAAACTTTATCGTTTAAAATTTCACAAAATTTCAACTAATTACGATATTAAAACAGTTAAAGTTTACAGGTCGTTACAGAGGTGAAGCATGGAAATAGAAAGTTTGGGTAAGTGTAATCCTATTCATTTTTCTGTTTAATTTGAAATTTATGCCTTTTTTGTCCAAATGCTTACTTTTGGTTGGCCTTCCTGATTTCATTACCATGTATTCTTTTATGCTTCTACGACTTTTTGTTTGGATTTAATTATCAAATATTGTTACTTAATTTCATCCCCTTAATACGCAAATTGTACATTTCTACTATGCTGGGTTTAATTTGCTTTTAGGTTTGTCTGACTGTTAGGAGAAGATTAACCACATCATGGTATTAATTGCATTGGTTTAATTAGATCTTAGAATTAAATCCATTAATTACAGCATGGTACGATTATCTTACAAAGTTACTCCAAAAATTATAGATTCCGCATTAATTGGATGGCATTAATATTAATTTTATTATGTTTAGTAATTAAAAAATTTTATATCATCATATCATTCAGACCATTTACACATTGTAGACTTCAATAAGTAAGATAATTGAACTGGGAGACCAATTGCAATTGATATTATTTGTTAAAAACTGATGTATCTTAAATTCTTCATTACTGGCAACTTGAATTTTATACCTATTCTTTTCTGTCGTGTGTTTAAAGTGATATAGGTTATATATATATTTCTTTTACTGTAATTTAAACTCATATTATACTGCTCAATACACGCACAAAAATGTTTTTCTATTCCTATCGGTGACCGAAATATGTAGATTTTTCTTTAATGTTATTGTTAATATGAAAATTCACGATGTTATTCCTTTATATTGTCTTATATTTTAATGATATATTGAAGTAAAAGCTTGAATTTATGTTTGTTTATAAGACTGGGTTGAAGTATGGCAACAGAGGTTTGGGTAAGTCTTATTCTATCCATTTTAATTTGAAATTTATGCCTTTTTTGTTCAAATGCTTACTTTTGGTTGGCCTTCGTGATTTCATTACCATATGTTTCTTATGTTTCCATGTTTTTTGTTCAGCTTTATCTATCAACAATTGTTACCTAATTTTATCCACTTTATATGCAAATGTTTATATTTATGCTATGACGTGTTTAATTTGCTTTCTCCTCTTTTCTAATATTGGAGAAAATTAACCACTCTACGGTATTATTAATTGCATTCATTTCATTAGATTATCGTGTTAAATCCATTAGTTAGATTGTGGTATGATTATCTTTCAAATAACCTTAAAAAATAAAAGATCATTTCGATGTATCTTTCAGATCATTTCCATGTATCTTTCAGATCATTTCCACATTTAATTTGATGGCATTAATTTTAATTTTGGTATGTTTAGCATTCAATTTGACATTATCATATCATTCAGAACATTTACACATCTTAAACTCTAGGAAGTAAGCTAATCAAGCTAGAATAATGACAATAGATATTATTTGTTTAAATAGTAATGCATCTTAACTTCTTTTCCACTGCCAACTTAATTTTACTTTTGTTCTTTCCCATTAGTTTTTCAAAGTGATGTAGGTTATGCAGGTTTGACATCATCGTATCATTCAGAACACTTACACATCTTAAACTTTAGGAAATAAGATAATCAAGCGAGAACAATGACAATAGATATTATTCGTTAGAAACTAATGCATCTTATTCTTCTCCACTACCAACTTGACTACATTTTTGTTCTTTCCCATTATTTTGTCAAAGTGATATAAGTTATCTAGGTTTCTTTTACTCTTATTTAAACTCATAGTGTATTGCTAAATACATACACATATACAGTATGTATGTATATGTGTGTGTGTTAATTTTTGTATTTTAGAGGGATAAATATGCCCTAATATTAACTTGAAATATACATGTATGTATTTAGTATTTTTTCAGATATTTGAATTATCAGTGTCTCTAATCGTTCTCATTTACCCATTTTTAAAATTGTTCCGGAGAATGAGCATGGGAATTTAGACACAAGGTGAGTAAAAGTTCAAGCACCTTTATTTAATAACCATATTTTCTTACAGTCACTCGATTTATTTTGTTTGCACTCACCATTGATGGTTGTAAACTTTATCCATTTATGCATGTTTAAGGAACAATCTGAATTTATGAATGTTTTTTAATTATCTGAAGACATTTTGAATATAGTTTTTGGTCATATACATTTACGAAAGTTTGTAATGTGAATGATTCCAATAACCGATGCTTAGTAAAAGCAGTACTGTTTTATTAGAAAATTTCATTTTATATAAAAAATACTGTCCTACTTTACACACAAAGCATTCAACCAAAAAATAGGTAATTTAATACTTTCCAAAAAATGGTAGCTTGATTTAGTGAAACTTAGGTAGGATTGACAAGTATAAGCATATAAAATTAAATAACCACTCTATTAGAAACAAACTTATCTACTTTTTTTTTCTTTTATAAATGATATTCATATGTTTGCAGGTTGGTATTACATATAGATGTATCCAATGAGCAAAAAACATTCTAATAAATAGAGAGTGATTTGGTTTTTATATTTGACTTTTCACAGTTCAAGTTTGAATAGAGCATTTGACATAAAAAGGTAATTTATTACTTTCCGAAAAAAATAGAAACCTGGCATAGAGAAGCTTGGCTTTGGCTGAAAAACATTGGCATGCAAATTAAATAATCACTCTATTGGAAATAAACTTAAATAGATTTTTTACTTTTACAAATGATATTCTTATGTTTAGGGTTAGTATTACATATAGATTTATCTAATGAGCAAAAAAATCTGATAATATAGAGTTTGCTTTGGTTTTTTTATAGTTAAGTTGATTTTTCATGGTTCAAGTTTGAATAAAAAATTGTTATAAAATTTAGTTATCTAATCAATTCAATTTTATACAAGTTTTGTTATTATGGAAATTTACATTAATTTTATTAGGAAAAGAATCATATCAACTTTTGATTTCTATCAAAATTATTATTTGTGGATTTTTAATTTGTCCACATCATTTTATTTCAGTTACAGAGCATTTTGTTTAAAAATAAGAACAGACACATGGATCAAAGGGAGAAATAGGACTACGATTTCCCGATAGAAAAAGCAGGCAACACAATGGAAGCTACTTCTATGATGGACCTATATGAGGTAATTATTCTACAAATAAGAACGTTTAATTTCAAACGATGTATATGGATATAATTTGTATCAAATAATGAACATGTTTATATCAAATCAGTTAAACGATTGAAAGTATGAAAGTTTGATGAATTGATGTTTAATAACCTTATGTTGTATTTTACATATTCAACCTGCTGTTAATTTTATATTTGAACTTCTATTCATAATTTTTTTTGTATTTCACATATTCAGCCTTCGTTAACTTTATTTTTGAACTTCTATTCATAATTTTGTTAACTCTCTGTTGTATTTGTATGCACATGTGCCATTATTGCTACAAATTGGCAAGGCAATACAACATAGTCACTTGCCGATTCAGCACCATCACGGTGGGGGAGACGTTCGCGTCAGCGATAGAGATAGGGGACTCGGTGTCGATTAACATGGCGGTGCATGGGATCAAAGAGACAGATAGTGTAGTTGAAGAGGCCGCTGAGGAGGAGCTGATGGATGCCATGGTCCAGGCCGATCTTACGGGGATGTTCTGCTGTCAGCATACGGGGGTGGCTCTGACCACGCTGAAGAAGTTGTGGAGGAGCGGGGTAATCGAAGTGAATGATCGGAAGACTATGGTGAGTATGGCGCATGGCTTGAAGTTTGCGAAGAGTAAGATGAGTTATCATGAGAGGAAGATTGAGGGGATGGACTATAGGTATGCCAACCCGCCTATTGCTGTTAAGGCATATTTTGGGTCTGTTATGGATGTTTTGAAGAGGACTTTGAGGAAGATGTAAGCTGTACTGTGTAGTGGTCTGAGACTAAAGTTTTGTAGCAGGGAAATGCTATTGTTTTTTGTTCCAAGAGGATAGTTTATTTTAACGTGTTTTCATGCTTTTGATTCACAGCAAGCTTCCATGTTTGTAGATGTTTTCCCTTTTATCTACGGTGAAGAATGAAGAATGAAGAAAGATGATTCATTTTTATTTTATCTTTTCCCATATAAATTTCCCAAAAGATAACAAAGCACTCATCGCTTTCAATATCATCTGGGTATAATTCATTTAAATTTTATAATCAGTTGTTTTATAATTTAACTATGCTTTTGTCCATTGTCTCAACTTAGAAGCCACGCTTTAATTATGCTTAGCAGGTTCAAATTTTTTTAGATCGATAATATATAATAACCTGTACATGTGCCATCGCTTACATATCATGAGCTTTCAACTTTTTTGGATAATAACCTGTACACAGCAAGCGTTATAACCTGTATATGCCACGCTGTATGATTTTAGGAAGCTTGCTATATGTTGGATCGATAGCAAGTTATAAACAATTAAATATAAGCTAGTTGTATATGCCACGCTTTACTTATGCTTAGCAGGTTATGCACATGTGCCATTATTACAACATCTATATCCAGGGATAAAACAACAAGTATCCAAGATAAGTTACATGCAACTATCAGCGACATTTTACCTTTACAAAGTATGATCTCTAATAATTTCCACACCATTAATATACATAGACATTAATAGACCATCAATTGCTTGTGTGTGAAGTATGAGTTTCTTCGACCCTATGTACATGGGAGCTTTTATATAACCATAAATAGGTAAGTATGATACCTTGCTAATAGTGTTGTACCTGTTTAGTCTGAAACAGAAAAGAACCATTTTAATATTCACCAAATATAAGTGGAACTAACTTTCAAGCGATCCATAGATTCTCTTTTGATGCATTACCTTGACATGATTCTTATAATAACCTCTTACATCATTAGTATAAAAATCATATTCGGTTTTAACAGACTCTCCTGCATTACGTGCCCATTGCACGTACTGAGCTTGGCCTCCCGTCCTTATAGTTGTTCATCACTTCTGTGTTAGGTAATCCTTTTAATATGGATCACTTCAAAATAGGTATGATTAGAATTTTATTTGCTAGAGTGTTGATTGAAATCAATAATGACTTCAAATATCCAAAAATAGTGGCAATTTAGAATGAAAATAATGAAATATTCATGCAACCTGTTGAATCTGAGTGAAAACCCAGCCTTTGCCAAAACTGTAACTGTTTTGGAAATTCAATGAAATATTGTGCATTTGAGAAATTCTAGGTTTCTAAGACAAAAACATATAATGATAATAGTAATGGAAAAATGGAAATTGACCCGCAAAATAAAGGAGAATGAAATGATGGTACAGTACTAGCGTTAACAATGCTGCTACAGACAACATCAGAGAATCACAAGAGATGGAAAGTGCTAAAGGCACTAACTCAAACATTGACAATAGTAACAATAGTAGGACAGAGACTTTCAGTAAGGAAATACAGATGAATACAAAAAATCCTAAAGCATGCATAACAAAAAACTGATTCATAATCACAAAGCATAATCACAGACTTAATGAATCTCAACAAGACAAAACAAATAATTTTTACTGTCCCGGTTCAGATTACATTTTGCCAGCAGAAGACTACACTGATGCAAATGACACAGAAAATATTCAGAATAAGGATACAATTGGTAATGACCAGGAAATGGCTGAGGCGGTGCATATTAATTCACAAACAGAAGTCAATCAACAGTCACAACATGTCCAAAATGAAATTTCACAAAGCCAAGCGGATGCAGCTAATGGTCCTAGAACAAGGCAGAAGGCCAGTAGAATGCAGAGGTAGGAGGAAGTTCTATTTGAACTCAAAGCTTCAAAAACAGGAGATGTCGTTGATAATCCTCCATTGTAAAATATGATTAGTCACTTAAAGACAAACAGTAGAAAAATGATTATAATATGAAGAGTTACCTAATCAATATTTGTGCAAACTATTGTATGCTTCATGATGCATGTCACCTAAAGTAGAAGATCTTATTTTGCATACACATACATGCAACAAAGGTGTGATATACCAATAACATAAAACTTGCACAGATTATATAAAAAAGTAAAGCAGCCATTTTCAACAACCTGAAAGACACGTTCATCGTAAAACCAGGCGAAGACTGGAGTGGACGATCACCACCATCATCGAAAGCCCATGTACGGCACATAGTGAGCCCTTCAGCCGTAGCCTGCCTGAAGACTTCAGTAACCTTACGTCTTTACGATGAGTCTACAGCAAGCACAAGATTCCTGGCACACATCCAAGCGATGCAAACATAAATGGCAAACTCAGCAACGTCAGTGCTACTGTCGATATTATCAAATGGTGCCCACAGTGGCACATCTCATGTTCCTGTCTAACCAAACTGTCCAAGCTAAAGCCAGAGCCAACATACCCTCCAAAGAGGTCCATATATCAGCCCACTTTTTCTTCGAGATAGCAAAATCAAGGTTAGAAATTATTGTTACAGGAGCAAAACAACATATGTATAGTTGTTTCATGATAATGCAATTCACAATTTTCACCAAAGTGAGTAAATATGTGGAAGAAATAAAAGAATTGTATGACTGTAACATGGAATAATACTACTTGAGTAAAATAATTTACCCTCTTTTTAATAGTTATCCATCTAACCTTTCATTGTATTACAATTAAAGTTTGATACTATTAGTCATTTTATCAAATAGTTGGAGTACAAAATCTAAAGGTTACAATTACATCATGAACCATGCACAATGATGCATCACAATCAAAGAACAAATAAATGCACCAACATGAGCAATGAGACATATCATATTGTGGATATGATGATAGCTGACACAATAGAATTAACTATTATCATTATAAATAAACCAAGCGGCGTATCTATTACTTATTAAAAACGGTTAGTTATTTCATTCAATAATGTTATGACCAATTTTAGCAGCCAAAACAGCTAATGAAATATCAAGAATATTAAGTACAAATTACAAAAGTATATCATCGTATCCTTAACTTATTCTCAAACGATTGAATCGGCATAATGTACAAAAATACAATATAAAAAATGATAAGGATTGAACAGACAAAAGGCACCATTGACAAAAATGTACCTTTCTTCTAAATTTCTACAATCTTTATATCTCTCTCTCTTCACAAACTCTTGATTATAGAACACTGAGTTTTTCAAGAATAAGCCAAAATGATGGGTTGAAGTGGTAACAAAGAAAGAACCTTTGGATTTCAGAACAAACAGTGCTCCTGCATCCAATTTAATACTTTGAAATACCACTCATGTTCATTTAACTCAATGACATGCACTTTGCTTCATTACTTTTTTTTATTAATTATGCATATCACTACAAGAAAATATGATACACACAGGAAGGTGTACACATAACCTCTGAAAATCCCATCAAGTTCAAATATTCATGTCAAAGATACTCATGGTACACATATGTACACTTCATTTATATTCCCCAGTCAAGCACGATGAGAATAGGATAAAGTAGACAAGACTTATGTACTTTCCATTTACATAACAATACCATACCACTTAAGCCTTCTGAAAATACTAACATGCCTTTCAACCTAATACGTAAACAATTGCCTGTTAAATTAGCTTTTTCCTTAACGATTAATAAATCACAAGGACAAACCATCCCTCAGGTTAGTATTTATCTTCCCGAACATGTTTTCAGCCATGGTCAACTATATGTTGCTTTATCAAGAGGAGTTTCACGAAAAACAACAAAAGTTTTGGCGAAAAATGGAAAGATTCGAAATAGAAAGAGTACACATACTAGAAATGTTGTATATAAGGATGTGTTATTAACATGTAATCATGAACTTAGTTAACTATACTTCATTTTTTCCACTTCACATGCAGTACTTCTATACTAAATATTATTCTTCGCTATGTATACATATATGTTTTTCACAAATGTTGTATTACTCTATTTAAATAAGGGATTTTTATACGACCATAAATGAGTAATGATTGCAGTTAAAATCGTTTTCTCCTTTTTATTGTTTTTTGGTCATATATTCAACTATAGCTTTTATAAGTTACAACATTATGTTAATTTTCTGTATGTCTGTACAAACAAAAATTTCCAACTTTATTACTTCAACTCAGTTTTAGTTAACATAAAAAATCCTTTATAAAAAGTTTTTAACTCCGCCATCAACTTATTACTGATGTCGATATCAAGCACGAAACAAGGAGCGGAGAAAACGATTACGACAACTATACTTAGCACTTATAATTTACTATCAAATAGTTGTGAGCTACCATATGTCATTTTGTTCATTTTCATTGCAAAAAGCTACCATATCTATTTCAGATTAACTACTACATCTAATGAAGAACATATTCTATTTCTGTTAGGAATCAAAGTTGTTATCTACGATATGCATGAACATGCAAGAATAATTCATAATTCCATATGTTTATTACTTTCCTTTTTTCCATGTAAGGTCGGTCTGATATAAAGCTTATTTCCATGTTTAATACAAAAGTTTCATATACACGTCCATCGGACGTGGATGCGTTCTGAAAGTCAGTATCCAAAACATGCAACTTTACGTGTATATCAAAGTGATTTTATAAAATTCAAAAAACCTCACAAACATTGTTTCTTAATACCAGTTCCTTTTGAGCACGTGCATCGCACGTGCCAAAGTACTCATGTGTATATATATATATATATATATATATATATATATATATATATATATATATATATAACCAGGTCGACCGGCCGGTCGACTTGGGCACCAGGTGGTCGATCGCCCGGTCGACCCACCTCTGCTATTTACGAACGAACGTTCCAGAGCCTCAAACTGATGTGTTTTGCATTCTTTATTTTAATCCGGTCATTTTATTTTTGCATTCGATGGCTCATATTCAGCCTATGACATGGTTGCATCCCATTCCATCTTCAAAATCCAACGGTCTGAGATCCACTTCTACCCCTATAAATAAGACCCTAGGCCTAACACTTTTTCTCATTCTAGATTTTCTCCGCTTGGGTTCACCTTTTCAGGAAGGACCCTGAAATGAATAATTTTCCAAGGAGTGAATCATTTTAATAAAAATATTTTAACAACCCCAAGTGGATCCGTGAAGGCCTAAAGGGAAGAGCTAAGGACCAGAGGTGAGTGATTGTAATTATTTAAAGATTTCTTTAAGTAATTTAAAATAATAGGGTTTCTAATAGTTGTTGTTTTACTACGATTTTTGGAATAATCTTTTTAGCAGTTTTATTTACAGTTTTTAGAATTATTTTCAGTCTATTTTTTCTAGCTATCCTTTTTAGTTAATTTTAGTTATTTTTGTTAATTATAGCCTTTTCATTTATTTATAGTTTATTTACAGTATTTTAATTTATTTACTGTTATTTATGCATTATTTACATCTTCTTCCTACGCCTTGGATTTTCTTCTATTTTCAGTTTTCTTTTATTTCTCCTTCTTCTTCGCATATGGATTAGAATAGAATTAACGCGAAATTGTATTAAATTATAAGAATTCTGAAATAACGAAAGATAAGATGTAAATTATAAAGACTGTAATAAAATGGAATTAAGACTGAAATTAGGCCTAATTATGATATTAATTGGACTGAATTAAAAACATTGGCCTATTTATAATTATGAGATGTAAATTATAAAGACTGTAATACAAATGGAATTGGACTGAAATTATGCCTAATTATGACTAGAATTGGACTAATTAATTGGCTTAGTTATAACGTAGAATTATAACTAAAAAGAGTAAAAGATGAAAGAAGTTTATTTTCACACTTAGACCTTGGGTTAAGTAATAAGCATGATTATAACATGGGTTATAATAAGAATAAAAAGAACAGAATAAGGCTTATTTTAAGACATAGGATAAATTAATAAGCACAGATAGTAGAGAAAAGTGTAAGGCTTATTTAAATAATTTATCTAAGTTAATAAGCAAAGATGAAAGTAGGACCTGTACCAAATACCATTCCTTATTAGACAAAACGGTGGTCCCACATTAGCCTGAAGTGAGACGAGGGCATGATTATACTAAGAATGGTAGTAATTGGTCAAATAGAAGTCCAAATCACGAGGGATTTGGATAAGGGGCGCAACTAGATATTGTTTGGATGACGGGCTAGTACCAACATCATTTTCCCTATAGTTTCTATGGACACAACGGTGATCTCACATTAGCCTGAAGTGAGACGAGGGGCACGCTTATGCTAGAGTTTGAGGTAATAAGAAGACCCAATAGGTGGATCAAAAGGTAGCATGGGCATGGTGGTAGTTACGCGTGCGACTTCCATTCTAGTGCTCAGTAATCGCTATGAGTTCCAAGCGCTTAGTATGGGTGTCTTTCGTAAACACCATTGTGAATTGTGTAGGGAGCTATATATGTCGTCCGGATCCACTCTGGGTGCTTTGTGCATCTTTTGTAGATACCATTGGCTGTTGTATAGGGAGTTATATAGCGTATAATCCAGATTTCATAGTAAGGTCTATGGAGTAGCAGGCCGATCAAAAAGGGTAGAACTAGGGTTACATCCTAATTACAGGATTAGGGATTCAGCCTAATCAAAGCAGAAATCAAGGACAAGTGCAAACAATCAAAGTTAATCTATCTTATAGTTAATCGTACTTATTTCCAGTTTATCTCTTTCCTATTTCCTTTGTTATCCTTATTTTTGCTAAAACTGGTGTAGAGTCTATTACTTTTATCTTGCTTCAAGACTCTAGTAATTACTATCATTTACCAAACTTTTAGTCCGACTCACTCCTCTATTTTCCTCCTTTTCCCCATAGACAATCAGGGGAGAGGGCAGTAGATTGCAGTGCTTTGAGGTTTCTTGGAGAAGGTTCTACTATGCATTTCCCTACTTTTTTAGCTTTTGGTTCTTTCTTTGTACTGGCACTTAAGAGGGATGTTTGTACTCTGATTTTTGTTGAGACTACGAGTTTTTATTTCATGAGACATGTTGGGTTTTGAGACATGTATGTTGTATTTGGATTTTGACTTATTTGGTTTATGAAGCAATTATGAAGCTTTTGTTTTAAATAAGTTATTATTTTAGTTTCCGTTGTTTTTACCTATTTTTGTCTTGTGAATCTTAGTCTCTGTTTGTTTCAGTTATACCTACAACACACCACGCCTTTTAATGTGTCTTTTTGGGTATATTAAGGGGTGTGGGGTGTTTCAAATTGGAATAAACAATTCTAATTTGAAACTATTTTCGGTATAAACTCTTTTTAATATATAAACTATTTTTAATATATAAACTAATTTAATTTATAACCTATTTTAAATATAAACTATTTTAGTAACTATTCTAATATATAAACTATTTTCAATATTTAAACCGTTTAAGTTGGAACTGTTATAATTTAGATTTAATGGATTTAAATGCGAATATTTTGATATGATGGTTTAAATTATTTTATGGTTATGAGTTTGGAAGTGATATGTTTTAAACTAAATATGATTTCGAAAGTGATATGATTTTTGAAATGAATATGATGTTTAATATGATATATGAACTGTTTGAAAAGAAATGACCACGGTGTGAAATAAGCGTTTGGTTGTTAAAGAGACCGGGATCGGATATTGTCATACTCTTTGCCAATACCGAAAACCACTTTAACAACTATGTATGTTGTGGAGAATCCAGAACGAAGTAGGATTGTTTGGCGACGACTATATGAGGTATGAACGCAGCCTTGACTCTCGCGAGTCAGCTTGATGTGACTAAAACAGGAGCCATGTCGGGCCAAGTGAGGTCGCACCTCCGATCGAGCATGCTTCTTCGATACCATTTTATTACTTTGTGATTTGATTGGGTGCATCTTTGATTATAGGAGTGTGTCTCGAGGTGGGCGGTAGTAGCTGCTATGCGTCACCACCAGTCTGGATCCATAAAACAGTAGTATCCTACCCTGGGCATTGTCTCGTGTGCCTTGTCACATGTCTTATCGCGCCCTCTACGAGTTTGGTTAGTACGTACCTATGGAGTGCTCCCTGAGTATCCCACCGGTTTGGTGGAGCTTAAAGTATCTGTATAGACTATGGGAATATATAAAAATGTGGTAAGGGGAATATGGATAACGCCTTAACGCTATATTAATACTTTATTTTACTATAGACATTATATATGTAGCGTATTGTACTATGTATGTAGACAGTTTAACGGATCCTTAAAGGATGGAATCCCAAACATCCTTTGAGTTACTGTGTATTTCAGTTGACATTTCACTTGAGTTGAATTTATTGGTATAAGAATGTTAACCCTTACTCGAGTGTTTTGTATTTTTCTTTATGCTCGGGTCAGACAGAGTCACAACATTTGAGACTCACCTTTCGAGCTTGGAGCTTCGCTTGGAGATCTGTCTTTTGTCCATTCCGCTTTTCAGTTATTTCAGCTATTGCTAGTTATTTATGTCCAGTCTTATCATCTGCTTTTGTATTTGAGACCATTTTGTATTTGAGATTTCTGTTGTGTATTGTTTTAGACTTTGATGTTCTATAGTAGCTTCATGAACTACTATTTATCTATTTCTACTGTTTATTGTTATATTACTCTGTGTTTGTGATTCTGTGATTGATTTATTTACTGTATATGCTAAGTTTTGCCAAATATAATTTAAGCAATTCAAGTCTGACATGTGTGGATTATTGTCAATTTGAATGGTTCGAAATGACAGGTCGTTACAATGAGATCTTCTATTTTGAATTAGTTATATTAATATATAGAAGACTCTCATCGATTCGTGCTGTGATTATTCCAAACAATCATAAACACATAACCCCTTGGTGCACTCAAACGATCATAAGCAATTCACCGTCTATCATATGGATAATGCTTTGTACACTAGTCTCAACGGATATATTGATATCCTTTTATCGGTACATTTTGCTAGAAACATTTAAGGAGTAATCATTTAGATAATGGTTCAATACTCATGGTTATGAACACATTCGTAACTACAGTCGATAAAATAATTCTTCTAAGGATTTTCTACTTATATATGCTTAATTTATTTAATTCATCATTTATATCTGCATATAACAATAGGTATATCAAAAAATAAAAAGCAAAAGCATACTTCATTTCGAACAAAATTCTCATCCAAGAGGTAAGTTACATATTAAATTGCATAATTGCTTTTAGATTACACCCTTAACTCTATCACGCTGTAGCTGCTTCCATTTTCGTCCTGTTCTTTATCAACATTTTCTTCTTCGACAACAACATTTGTGCTTGGGACGTTACAGGCACAAGAGAACCGTCTTTAAAGGTTTCACATAACTTTCTAGTTACGAGAATTTATTTTTTGAGTACTATGTTGACGATGTTGTTATTGGTCACCTTGTGTTATCAACAACATTAACGACATATGATTTTCATACTGTGAGTGAACACCAAGTTGATGAGAGGCAGGTTGATGTTGGTATGTTTGTGGCATAGTGGAATGGTGATACGGTTGTAGATGAGGAGGGATGTTAAGTGAAACGCTGCGAGGATAAGGTCGAGAACAATTGACAGTTTGATACGACATATAACCAAGTTTTTGTTGTGTAGAAGGAATTGTTATAGATTGTGAGGACGAGCATCTCGATAATCAGATGATGACATGATAGATTCATTCTTGAAGTTTGAGGAGGCGAATTCTATTTTTGGCTTTGCTTTTGTTGTTTGTCATTTTTTACCTAATGACAATATAGTTTTGCATGAGAAGGTGAGTAGTAGAAGAAGAATGCCGTTGAAGAATTTTGTTGTGGTGGTAAAAGAGTTGTGGTATAAAGTATAATATAAAGGAGAAGACTTTACCGTTTTATTTTTAAACGACAAATTATATACTGTTTTATCCACCAATCCACTTGTTTAGTTCATAGATCCTTTGAATTAATCGTGGAGAAGTGAACATGTCATAATGGATTGTACCTGGATAATTCAGTCGAAATTTTTTAGTGAACAAGTCACTCTTGCATGTGCCTGGACAACGAGTCGGCACATCTACGAGAAAAATATAGAAAAGGTATAAAAATTCCAAGGTAATCTCTTATTCACTGAAGCATCCAAATATGGCAACCAACGGCCTCTTATCCAGTTGGCCTAGATCTTTATCAACAAGCAACTAAAAGAAATTCCAAAAAAGCTAAGCAATCCTCCTCTAAAAACAAAAAAAACAGCACATTTGCACAAGGCGGAGAAAAGATATGTTCTCTGCTTTGTTTCAGCACCAACAAGAAGCTGCGTCTTTCAACTCTACTCTACAGGAAGAGATCCACGGCCCCAATTTGGTTTTGACGGCGGATCCTAAGCCTAGGCTTAGATGGACGGTCGATCTTCACGAGCGGTTTGTCGATGCTGTCACGCAGCTTGGTGGCCCTGAAAGTTAGCATTTTTTCCTATACAATCTCTCTCTTTTTTTTGTCCTTATTAGTTTTAAGTTTGCATTTTGGGAAATGGGCATTTGATTATTGAACATCAGCTAAGTTAATAATCGATTAGTGTTTGCATTCCGCGAAATGAACTTTTATCCCACTAAATTGAGATATTTGAGGGTTACCGGCGTACTAGATTAGAGTTCCCATTTTGTAAAATGGGTTTGTTAGAATTTCATTACATGGACTTGTTTAAGTTGTCTGAGCATAATTTGTTGGTTATGTGAAACCGATTATTTCGAATGCATGAAATTGAAGTTGACATTCTTCAAAATTGCATTTTCTTTTTTCTAGACGTTTAGATTTCGCGTTTCCTTGTAGTGTTTGCATTGTTTGCTCTTAATTTAGGGAAATGAGCACTTTGCTATTCATCATTTAGGTTACTATTGCATTGTTAAGTTTGTTCATTCTGGTGTTTATCAGTAAACTTGTTTTAGGACACAACAACTCCAGAAAAAACTTATCAAACAAAAAGCTTTTCTTTTGAAAACAAATACTCAAAAGTAATGTCAATATATATCCTGGTCATGTAAATCAGAGCGGTAAATATAGCTTATGAAGGGGTCACTGTTAAGATTTCAGTTTCACATAAGGGGTCATTTGTTAAGAGAATACTTAAAAGTAGAGGGTTAAAATCACCTGGTCACATTTTCTATGATACATGTGGCCTTATGTTAAAATCTCAAAATACAGAAGCAACACCAAAAACCATCTTGCGAACAATGGGAGTGAAGGGTCTCACTCTCTTCCACCTAAAAAGCCATCTTCAGGTAAGATTGTATTCATAATCATATGTCTATAACTATGTTCAAATTTCATTTCATTTAGGGATTTAAATATTTTAAATTGTGTGTTGACGTTTTCCATTTCAGAAATACAGACTGGGTAAACAGGCAGGGAAAGAGATGTTTGAACATTCTAAAGATGGTGCACATTATGCATTCTAATTTTTCTTAACTCGTTGCTCTAGTTTTACGCACAACTGCGTATAGAACTTACGTTGTTTTAATTTATTTTAAACCTCAGCTTCTTATCTTTTGGAAACGCCACAAAACAGCGATTTGTCTCCGAAGCCTTCTGCTCCTGATGTCAACGAGTAAGATAATACTTCAATGTATTGGCGTTTAACTTTCATTGTCATAAAGATTAAAGGTCAGCAATTAAATATTAAAATGCACATGTTATAGGGGGCAAGAAATCAAAGAGGCATTAAGGGCACAGATGGAAGTCCAACGAAGACTTCATGAACAAGTGGAGGTACTTTTAATTGTGTTTTGTTTTTTAGAAATATGTGTGTGGAAAATCAATCTGGGCACAAATAGATGACACAATAGATATTAACCATTAGATCTTCCCTTGAATTCAACCCCATGAGATCCAATGACTAAAATCTATTGCATCACCGTTTTGTGTCCTAATAGCCATCCCTATATATATGCATTCTCAATTATTCCCAAAATCTCACCCACTATGTCCACTCTATTTCCACCATTTGATTTATTGGTCAAACTTTCTTGTTGACCACGCCCATGATCTTTTAGATCCAAGGGATGACATTTTGGGATAAATGGAGATGAGGTAAAACCTGGGATCTAGATCTCTCCTGTGTGTGTGTGTGTCTATATATATATATATAAGTGTGTGTGTGTGTGTGTGTGAGAGAGAGAGAGAGAGAGAAATTCTTGGAAATTATGAGCACTGCAAATTTTCTAGTTGTCAATTGGAATGTCAACATAATATTCTCTATACCAGCAAGGCATTATTTATAACTTATAAGTCACCAGTTTGCTTAAAAGAAAAGCATTATTGTTAACTAATTAAAGATATTATCTGATTCTCTACGATATCGAGTTGTTGAACTCTAAACATGTGGTTGGATGTATTAATGAAGAACTAGTCAATAAATAAAGTGTCAATATAGACTCAAGAGTTGTTGCTTAGTAAAACGTAAAAGCTTGTTTATGTGTTACTTTACAGTCTACATGAATAAAACGGTAGTTGGCACATGATGTTCATTAAAATAGAAATGATAATTTGGGTTGGATATACTTGGTATCATCCCCTCCTAATTCACTAAAATGAATCTGACAAAGTAAGCTTCAAATTTGAAAAAGGTTGCATATGTGTGTCGTGTAATATTCATCAAGCCTCAAATATGCTTTGGGTAACTATGATGTTTAAGATAATTAAGAATATGGAACAAAACAGTCATCTCATTATATGTTAAAATAATAAAAATGCCATTATATTATATGTCAAAATAATGATAATACCACTAACAAATTAAACGACTCCACAATTTCATAAGGAGATGCATGATAGTATTCACGACTTTAGAAACTTTTAATTTTGTCCGTCTTTGAAGAATTTAGAGCATCCTTTGTTATAAGGATCAAATAAGAGCCATGCATATAACATGTTCTTGAATGATTAGATGATGTTGTGCCTTAATATCAGGTGCAGAAGCATGTTCAAATCCGAATGGACGCTTACCACAAGTACATAGACTCATTAGTGGACAAGGCATGCAAGATTGCTCAAGAGCAAATCTCTTCAGCAGGCTTGAACAGTCTGTTTATTTGCCCATCTTCTCTACCAGTTACAGCAAATGAAGAGAAATCCTCCCTCTCTTCTATCGATGATGGTCAGATGTACTGCCGAAATTTCCAAGAATTAAAGCTGAAGCCTGCAGAAATTTGATTTGTTTCCGTTGAAGATTTTGTTTATGTGGTGGCATTGTGAATTGGTTGTTTGGTTATGTGTTTGCTACTGCTGTATATTTCTAACGAGATACCGTTGCTTAATATTTACTATGCAATATTCTTGCTTGTGATTGTGGTCTTAAAATTATTTCTAGGGTTTGTTTGGGGATATTTTTACAGTAATATCTTTATGGTTCCACACAATTTCGTTTTCATCAACAGTATGGAAGTTTTTCGTGGAATATATTCGCGATGTCAGCTTGTGGAGAATTGGATTCGAATTAGAATCATGCCCGTTGATACCAAATGGTGTTCACTGGTGCAAAGCACCTTCATTGGTATAGTGGTTTTCCAAGCGGAATTACGCTCAATCACTTCATGTGATGAACAAAGATCTCACACGCTTTAGAACGTTTTAATGGAAATAGTTTCACTCCATTTTAAGAAACAATCTTATTGTAATTTGTTAAGCATCACATCAAAGAGGAAAAGAACCAAATTGAATTCGTGATAACATTGCTGATAAGTTGAATGTTAATAAATCTATTGTAACCTAAATCCATGAACGTAGTGTCGTTGATAGCAATCATAAGGATCTTATAATCAAATTTCCTAAAACGTTTCAAGTTGATGTTACTGTCATCTGGTATTTTTCATAAGTGACGTTTTAATGATATTGACTATGAAATGATGAACTTGTGAATGCTAGATTTAAAATGATTCGAGTACAAAAACAACTAAGAAAAAGAGAGGAATGCATATGTCTACTGATCTATGGATCGAGTAGTACCAATCCATAAAACTCTCTGTGTGTATTCATACATATACATATGCATATACATATACATGCATACATGCACACGCGCGCGCGCACACGTATGTATGTATATAATAATTAGATCAGTGTTTTAAAATCAACATATTTTCAAAGAATGAAACTAATCTAATTCAGTTCCAATTGTCGACTCAAGAAAGAAATCGAAAGTATTTTTTTGAAAAAGTCCACTTATAAATTTTAAATTAACTTAATTATTATTCTTATGTAAGCAATAACCAATTTTTTTTAAAACCAACTTGTATTATATGTATTCAATTCTCAACTTTATAACATGAAACTTTAAATGAATTAATAAGAATTGTTTTCAATAAAAATTTGTTCAAACAATAGTTTCCGAAACATAAGAATTAGCGACTTAGGCATATATAAATTTGTGATAGTGGGATTAAAATCTAAATTAAATACACAGTGTAAACAAATAAACAAAAGGAAGTGATGGATCTATAATAATTAACATGGATAGCATATGAACAGTAGAAGAGAAGGGCAATGAGGTGTTAAAACATATTAACAAGATGAGCATATAACTAATTCATGAGAGCCAAATAAAGATTTAAATCATATTGCAAGGTTCATACTGACGAAAGAGATATAAAAGATGAGAATTCAAAGATATAAACATGATGAATTTGTATATAAATAAAATAGAAGGTTACCTTGAAATATAGCCAAGAGAAACACCTTAAATGATAAAAGGATTTATAAATTCAATGAATCAATCTCCTCATCTTGCAAAAATTGAGAGATAACCACATTTTTTATTTTATTTTGTCTGATTTTGTTTTTGGAGTTTTGGAACCCTAGGCTACCATGGAACCCTCACCATTTATAAATTCTAAAGGAATAATAAAAATATTTCATATTTATTTCTTAAAGCCATGTTAAATCTCAATAAATCCTCTCCCTCCTCTACATGCATGGATGACCATAGATGGTGCCATATGGGCCTATAAAATTTCCAAAGTCCCATTTATTTAAATGTTATGCTGACATCGTATATCGTTGTGTCTGTTTATAACATTTGTATACACACTTTACTAAATATTAATCGTATTAAAAGAATCAATTGTTTTAATAATTAATAATTCACAAATATTAATTCATTTAATTTACTTAAAACCCACTTAGTAGTTATTCAATTTAAATCCAATTTAAACATTCTACCGACATCGTATATCGATACACATGTTTGTAATTTTTATACGCACACTTTATTATATATTAATGGTATTTAAACAAATCAAATAAAATTCAATATTTAATATTGCACAAATATTAATTAATCTAATTAATTTAAAACTATTATAAATTAATTAAATCATGTGGTTCGTTCAGAGTATTCATCATTTTGATTGTGTGACTCAAAGGTGTAAATTCAGTCAGCGATTGATAGTGAACAATTCAAATATTACGTTCACATGTCACCTTAGCTAGTAATGTGACATTTTAGTTGAATTTATCACTTACATATCTTTTTGGTAAAATCTGGTTTTACTTATTATAAGCGGTACCTGATAATAACGATTATTTACGCCAATTCTCTTCATCAAAATTATATCACATTAGACTTATGGACTTTGGTTTTACTCGAAATTCCAACATCGTCCACATTCAACATTGTAAGTCCAAGCATAAAATCCTTGGTTCAATAATAATAATAATTATTAACCATAAGACTCTGGCCAAAGACTTTGATTTTGGGCTAACTACAGTTGACCATAATACTAAGCACATATAACTAAGGAGATGAATTATCTATTAAATAGTGTTTCACTTTCAATGCTTCAACTCAAACCCAAATATAGTGGTTCGATGGATGTCATGCCATGATTTAACAATAATTAAAGTAGAGTACCCACATTGAAGTATCATAGTATTTCCAAGTCGAGGGATCTCGGTAACCTCGTCACTTCGAGATTCTCTATTTGACCTTAGTTATATTGACCAACAGAAAACTCTCGAGTGAATATTTCCATAATTATCCAATAACTATCAGTATATAACCCCTTGGTGCCCCCATAGCCATAAGTAATACATTGTTTAACATTTGTAGAGTGTTACGCACTCTAGTTTCAACAGATGTATCGATATTCCATCTCAAAACATATTAACTCAGAATTTTTAAAATCATATATCATTTTATTATGATAAATTTCTCACGACTACAGCACATTATAATTACTATCAATAACCTATCATTTAAGGATTTTCTATTTTATATATTTTAAATTGATTACTTAACTAATTATATCGCAATATAGCAAGTATATCATAAAAAGAAACACCTTTTATTTTGAATAAGATTTATTATCGAGTTAGATACATGTAACAAATTACATAATTTTCCTTAGGACATACCCCTAAATCTATCAGAGGAGACACGATGTATCGAATATCAACAAGTAACAGTTTTCTCCCAAGAGGGCAAATATCAACACGAATTGAATTGCCTTAATGAAGACGAGTGAAATGCTGGGGACCATCGCTTGAAGTTGTATAGGTAGCGAATATCAACAAGTAATGGTTCTCTCCCTAGAAGGTGAACGAAAATCATATACAAGCTGAGAGGCACAACATATGAATTCAAATGCAATTAGGAGGAGTGATCTCCAATGACTGTTGGATGTGACGTAAGAATTGATTTAAAGAGGCATGCTTCAAAAATACATGTAATGGTCATAGGTCATGAAACTGACAAGAGGGCTATGGGTCGGTTCATATAGCAGCGGGAGTCTCACTTTGTTCCCAAGAATCCTCTGTCTATTGTAGATACATCGAAGACCTGTTGTAGTTAGATTTGATGGAGGATAATCAGGAGGATGTCTTATATAACAACCATGTTCAAAGTGACATCAAAAGTAATCTTACTGCACGGTTCCTTGATAATTATTGAGAGGGAAACAAAAGACGGTTCTTAACTGATATGAGACGGTCCGACAGCCACCATAGTGGTAGAGGCCAGCATGGAGCTAGATGCTACTATAGATAATGAAGAAATAGAAGCGTCAGTGATGGAAAGATGGGTCGATGTATGGTTTCCATAAGTTAACTAGAAATAAACTCAGATGACGAGCATGGTCTAGTATGCTCTATTTATTTTATTTCATACACTTGTGTATATGTATGTCTAGCCATAGCATAGTTGATATATAACATTGACTAAACTTTAACCTATGTTGACTCATCGAATCTTGTACATCAACTGAAGGCAATGTGTATCCTATATAGTTTATGTATTCTATGCCTTGTGCATGGTGTACAAAAGCATAGTGTGTAAAGTGAATTCCTTCTCATGCTGGCAAAGAAGCTCCGACATGTGAAGAAATTGTGTGTCAAATGGAAACTGTTAAGGTAATGATTATGTTAACAACTAGGATGGAGCCATGCATACATGAACTCTAACTTTCAATCGGTATTTTCCAAAGAGACAGTGAAATATTTTAAAGAACAAAGACCGTTCAACCAACAAAGACAAGCATCGATGGAATGTGTATTCTAAGGCATATTAACAATCAAATTCAGCAGAGTCTAGATATCAACAAAATGGAATCCATCAAAGCATCTCCAATTTTGCAAACTTGGGTTGAAATCAATCCAAACCAAAGAAAAACTTCATCTCATGCCTAACCATGTTCATTCTGGCTTAAAGCCAACCCAATCTTCCTCTCCATGCCTCAAAATCACCAGGGATCTGCAAAGTGAAAATGATGATGAGGGAAGGAAGTCGGCTGGTGATTGGAGATGCGACGACGACGATGGTCTGACATGAATGAACTGTATGGAGAGAAAAATGACATTCTACCTTTTATTGAAAAGCTAAAGGAGATTGATTAAATTTGGATGCTAGAGTCCCTGAAGTAGTTGAAAACCCTAGTCAAAGCACAATGATGAAGGTAGGAAGTCGATAGTAAATGAGTAAGTAAGAAATCTTTTTCTTAATGTTGATCATATAAGTGGATAGATCGATCCATACTGATCCATAAAATCTTTTATAAAAGGTGGAATGAGTTGATGTATCTTTACAATGAACTAGATAATAATCAGTAGAGAACATAGTGAACAAGAACCATGAAACTACAAAATTTATATCTGCCTAAAAGCATGACTTCACATTGTGGCTATGAATTGTTCATAAAGTACACCATTCCATGGAAATAGTTTGAGTAACGAAAGCATCTACAGAGATGAAGATTTGGTCCCTTGTTTTTAATCAAAGAACACTTTGTATTCGCAGAAGAATACTTTGGAGGGAAAATGTAATATGGTATTTTTCATAACGATATTTAATGATACTGGACTGCGAAATGTTAAAGGAATGGATGCTAGACTCAAAGATGATCGAATATGAAAAGTAGCAAAGGAAAAGAGGGGAAAATGGCTAAATCCATAGATCAGATCCGACCATGAATGGATTGGCACCAGTGTCACTTTTCCCCCATTTCTCAATGGATCAAGAAAGTATCAAGGCAAGAGAGAATATAGAGGAATTTAGCTAAGTCTATGTATTAGGACCAATCTATAGGCTAGTTTCATAAAGCCAACATTCTCAATGAATACATGAAGGAACACGCTAAGAAGCATTAAGGGAAGATCGGCAAAATAAGTAAAGCAACTAAATTTGGAGAAAGATGAAGGAAACTCAAGGAATTCTGTAACGGCTGCGGATTTTGCCCGCTCGAAAATCGACATCCATAATTTACATCGTACTCGAATGCCGTAGATTCGACCGTTCAAATCCGAGTCGCCGGAGCTTATAACACAATTAAGTAAATAACACAGCGGAAGAAATGAATAATACATTGATATACAATATCTGATACAATATCTGATACAACAGAGTGATACAATGAATATCAATATACATCAGAGATATGATACAACAAATAGCAGCGGAAAAGAAAACGATAACATCAGCAGCGGATAATCTCCATCTTCATAACACCAATCCAGAAATAGCTCGAACTCTCAATAACGAGGCACAAAGATAAGCAAGTGCAGTCCATATCCAAAGACTGAACTAGCTCCAAATAATTTACTAAACCTGACTATCTGAAAAACCCAACTCTAGACTGCTCGTGTAGAAAAATTTTGAGCATCCAGAGTTTAGGAAAAAAACAATAAACTCTGGATCAGTCATGGGACTGGTGTGAGCAACAAAAACAGTTTATCTTTAAAACAAATAGCAGAGAGTTTTAAAGTCAATTCGCAATGCTTTTGGAAAATGAAACTACCATAAGACCTCCCACCACATACACAATGCAATCGCAGAATTGGAGGAGATTTCTTCTTATGATAGTCAAAGATGCTTACTATGCAAAATCAAATCATTTTTGATATTATTATTAGTGCATAGTGTAGAAAATATTTCGAAAATAGAATATCAATCTTAGCCAACATACGACCAGTATCGTATGCCTACTATAGCTACCATCTAAACAGTGGTGACCACCGTACGTAAATGGCAGGTTCTACAACTAATACCGTACAAAGTTCGTATTGGAAGATGGATTTCCAACAAATGGTCTGGCAAAGGAACTTACCAAATAAAATAGAACGCCTCTGGAGCGACGTTCCCGGATCCTAACCGGATCTCTGCTACACAAGGCCGGGTTACCTCTAGCTGGGTAACTACTGACACGAATATGTCATCCCCCGGTCGTTTGCGACCTTTTCCCAAGGATCCTCGATTCCAACAACCACAAGTAATAAATTTGCAGCAACCACAAAGTAAGTATCTGGGCTCCATACCAGGATACCACTCATAATCCAGAAGGAAATGACATACACTAAGGGGTCGCTATCCCCTAATAATCTTGCTGCCACGATTCCTGTTACGACCATTACCGGTTCGTGAGGTTCGATGAAGTCTCGTCCACAAAGCTACGCTTTGTCACAAAGCCATGCTTTGGGTCAACAGATGATCAAAGTAATGATCACAAAGATAAATGATCAAACAAATGATCATATCACAAATGATCAAACAATGATCATCACACATCAACACTCAGCATGTCACATTACCAAATTGGGAATATATCGCTGATAACCTTCAACTACATAACCTCTGAGCTCGTACGTCTCAGAGAAGGGTGTTAAGCTAAGAGAATAAATTCTCCGCCACCAAACAGAAATGTATTTGAAAGAAATCGGCTTTATATCTCAAAGTGTAATGTCAGACATGTAACCATACAAGTCTGTTCCGGGTTCGAACAGAACCGAAGGCACTTCCGAAGAAGCCCTTGCAAATCCGGATAATTTTCTAATCACGTCCGGACTTCCCATCACAAAGGGTGATCAAATCTCTATATCGGGGACCAGTCGATGCAGAGACATTCGACGAGTTGTCCTTTCGTTTTCGAAAATATCCGGTCTTCACCACCGGTCTTCAAATGCTATCCATTTACGTCGTATCACTATTCGGAATGGGTTATATGACACAAATGTCTTTTCCCGGCTAACCCGAATAACGAGCGCAATATTTTAGAAACATATGGATATTGGGATTTCAATTAAGTCACAACTTATTACCCAAAACCTCCTTTTTCAAATGGTTTAACAAATTACCATTTTAATCCTTTTAAACAAAAAGATTAAATTCACAAAGTTCACTTAATTTTCACAAAGATTCATTCACAGTTTTCAAAACAATTTCCGTTTCAATTGGATTAACTCGTTAAATCTTTAAAACAAAGATTCAACTCATAGCTTTCAAAACAATTTCATTTCGAATGGTTTAAACAAATCATCATTTTAAATCTGTTAAAAATAAACAGATTCAATTCATAGCTTTCAAAAAGAATTCATTCATAGCCTTTCAAAACATTTCAATTTCATTTTAAATTTGAAACCTTTCAACACAAATTGGAAGTTCACTTCTTATATGAAAGCTGTTATTATTTGAAAACAAATAGTTTTCGTTTCAAAAAAAATCCAATTATATTTGTTCGAGTTAAAGCCCTTGAATTATATTCATATTCCAAAATCAATACTTTTAAAATAGTTTAACCCTTATATAACTAGTATAACATCTTTAATCCCTAGTTTCAAATCATAGGATTCAATTTCAAATCTTGAATTCAAATTTAAATCAAATATTTAAATTTCAAAACTCAATCAAGTTACTCAAAATAAATTTTCATCTTTGAAATTCCATTTCAAAAGCTTTTCACTTTAAACCGGAATTTCCAATTTCAAAATCAATTGAAATTAAAATTTCAATTTCAAAAACATCAAATTTAAATTATCTGTGACTTAACCGATTTCCACGTGAAATCCATATTTTTGTGTGTAAAGGTGTAGTCCAGGAGTTTAACATAACAGTGCAACATCATCCAATCATCACATATCAGAATACAGAAATATAGTTGATAAGCGATATAAACTATAACGCTTATCTTTCACATACAGATCACAGATATATATCACAGATAATCAATTACAAATCACAACAAAAATCAGGATGTATCACAAAGCATCACAATCAGGGATATCAAACAATTCAACATTCAATAGAATTCAAACATTCATAGGTAAGGTCAGTTAATTATCTGATTTATTCAAATCAGATTAATTTCATATGAATTTCTAATCTTGGTTAATTAATATTACAAATCATTTTGATAAATTATTCTTTAATCATTTATTAGTTAACCATTAATAATAAATTAATTAACCTTCAATTTTAATTAATCAACCTTTAATTGTTAAATAATTATCCTTTAATTATTTAATTCACCATTTAATAAATTATCTTTAATTAATTAATTAACCCAAAATTGATTAATTATTATTAAATTAATTACCCTTAATTAATTACACTTTAATTAATCATCCTTAAAATTTTATTAACTTTTAGTCACTTAATTAACTGATGCTTAAATCATTAATCATCCATTCTTAATAAATTAATCAATCCTTAATTTCAAATTAAGTAACCTTAAATTAATAATTAACTTATTTTTTTATTAATAAACCTTGTATTTAATCATCATTAACAACTAACTTTACTTTTAAGCTATCATTTTTAAAACATTTGAGTAACTTCTTAATTCCATTATCAAGTTTATTTAAAATAAACTTTCAAAACCATTCCACTTTAAAACCTTTACTTAATCTCAGTCATAAACAACACTTATTATTTAAAAGTGTTTTAACAAATTATTCGGATAGAACTTGATTTAAGTTTAAAGTTTTAAAAACTGTTTTTAAAACAAAATCAACAGACCCGAGCCAAAAGCTTGAATACCCGAGTTCTACTTCGAGTAACTCACGTTTCCTCTTTACTTTGAGACCAACTCTCGTTTTCCTCGAGTACTTCCCCGAGTCACCCCTTTCTTCTCTAAAGCCACGAAACTCACGGATACCCACCTGACACTGATGATGTTTGTGCACATGTACACTCGATCGGAGTAACTCCGATCATCGCAGAGACCCTCGACGAGTCTCTGGTGACCTCCTCGTCACCCTCGACCAACCAACACCCTAGACTTCGCTGTGTTTTGAAAAACGAGTCGAACGACGAAAACTGGAACCGCTGCATGACTAAATCCACTTCCACCTCGCGACGCCGACCACCTGGCCTCGCGCTACCTCGGTCCCACCATCTCCGATCCCCCACGAGCCTATCCCCAGAATCCCATCAAACTCGATGCACCCAAGGATCATCAGCGACCCATTTTTCACCCTAGACTAAAACTAGGTTTACAAATTTCCAAACTCCACCGCCGTCGCCACCGAGGTCTGACCACCATCTTACTATTTTTCCCAGCATCCCCTTTCGTCCATCCATTGCTAGCAAAGGTCTCGACCATCACTTACCAGAGAATCACCAGGAATTGACGATAGAACAAGATTTAAACAAACTCGAATTTCTCTTAACTTCCAAGTCAAAAAATTATAAATTTTGTTTTAAAAATCATAATTTAGCATAAGGATTCAGTTTATAATCCTGAATTCGAAGATTAAGAAGTTTGAAATTTCTCAAATTTGAAGTTTGGCTTATGTTTCTTAATTTCTAGAAAAATAAATAAGTTGTTTAACTTAAGTTAAACCCTAACTAAAGCTTGAAATGAAACAAACAAGTTTTATTTAAACTTAAGTCTTAAACAAAGATTGAATTTAAAAGGTTCTAAATTTTAAATCAACATGAACAAAATCTGGAAACAGAAGAATTACAATTATTCAAATGCCTGTATACATCATACTTCAAAATTTTGCAAACATACTTCACAATACCATATTGATCACAGCAATAATATTCGACTATATTATACTTTAAATTTTTAAAGGTGGAGTTACTCACTTGGATCTTGAATAAGGCAGAGAACAAGAAGAAGTTCAAATTTAAGGGAAAGAAGTTTGCTCACCTGAAATTGTTGAAGACAGAGACCAGCTCTGTTGTTTTGAAACTTCAGATTGATTTTCTTCTTGAATCATGTTTTGTATTTGAATGTTGTTTTTGAGTTTTATAGATGATATTTGCTTCCATTTTTCTCAGTTTGAAAATGAACGAATGGATAAGAGAAGCTGAAGTATATAAGAAGTTTACAGGTGACATCACTTAGTTTGTACATGGGTGAAATGGTCCTAAGCAAGCTTGAATTTGACTTTGTCCCCTGCCTTGTTTACAGCCTACATACTTGTATTTAATGCTTTGTACAACAAGCACGGCTGAAGTGATTTGGAGTTATGGGCTGCAGCTTTGTGTTTACATACTTGTATTTGGCTTGTACTAATTCATTTATTGCTTCTTTTCTTTAGTTTCGGCTGTACCAAAAATATGAGATGACTTGATGTGCTTCTTTTGTTTATTTACACTTGAATATATATATATACTTTCTTTTGTTTGCATACACATTGTTTTTATTTCTATTCCTAGCCTACATATGGAATGAGTTTGTTCTTAGACTTATATCTATTTCTAGTATAAATACTTACTTTTATTGCCTTGTATTATTTTTATTTTATTTATTTTTCATTCGTTTATTTTATCACTTTTATATCGTATATATATATATTCACACATATATACAATATTTACAATATTTATAAATTTAAATGATTAATTACAAATTTATTTGGATTTGGGGAAACTCGCTTCCATTTATAATAAATTGTACAATTTTAGTTCAAAAATTCATTTAATTATTAATTTAAATTAAATAAAAATCTAAGGTCGTTACAAACTTCCCCCCTTAAAAGAATTTCGTCCTCGAAATTCGCAGGCACGAAAACAACTCAGAGATAGATAGATTCGATCTCCTATAATTCCTCGAACACAAGATACGGATTCCGAATTCAAGTCGGAATATCTCAAAACACATACCAATTTGTCCCTCTTCGAACTTTGGTATTCACGAGAAATTTCAAAAGAATTTCAAATTTGGTTTTAAACGAAATCGTTTCATTGTCACAATTCAATTTAGCCTTCATATTCTATTAATCAATTTAACTCCATTTAAAATTTCCAATTCATATTCATTAAGGTTTAAATCTAATACTGACAAGAAATCGATGAAATACGAAGTAAGAATTTCCTACAACGATTCGTAGAGCCATCATCACACGGAAACTTCTTGTAGCTGTCCCGAAGCAATGAAAAGAATTTGGAAACGAATCAAAGAAAATTGATAAGAAAGTTGTTTCCACTGTTGCAGGGTATTGACCATTTATAGTCGTATTCCCTTGTCCCCTATCTCGTCCTCTCCTTGCACTCATACTCACTATCAGTGGATAGTAAGAGAATTTACTAAGGCATTCAAATGGATATCTGAGAATACTCATTCTAGGGTATACTTCACCCTATCTCTAATGAGCTACGTAATGTGTTATACTCTTGAGCTAAAGTTAAACCTTAGCTCTGATACCAAATGTAACGATACAAGACAGTGGGCACCGGTAGGCTTTGCAACTATCCCAGCCCCACCGTGGCTTACACTGGCACCTCGCATTTACTTTTACGGCCAGCCTCTCGACTGTCACGGCCTCCGCCAAACCAACCCATCCCTCTCAGGGACATGTAGGGGTAAGAGTCCCCCATTCGCCACTAAGGTCTGACCACCATCTTACTATTTTTCCCAGCATCCCCTTTCGTCCATCCATCGCTAGCAAAGGTCTCGACCATCACTTACCAGAGAATCACCAGGAATTGACGATAGAACAAGATTTAAACAAACTCGAATTTCTCTTAACTTCCAAGTCAAAAAATTATAAATTTTGTCTTAAAAATCATAATTTAGCATAAGGATTCAGTTTATAATCCTGAATTCGAAGATTAATAAGTTTGAAATTTCTCAAATTTGAAGTTTGGCTTATGTTTCTTAATTTCCAGAAAAATAAATAAGTTGAATAACCCACAGGTCCCAGGATCGAAACCTGGCTCTGATACCAAATGTAACGGCTGCGGATTTTGCCCGCTCGAAAATCGACATCCATACTTTACATCGTACTCGAATGCCGTAGATTCGACCGTTCAAATCCGAGTCGCCGGAGCTTATAACACAATTAAGTAAATAACACAACGGAAGAAATGAATAATACATTGATATACAATATCTGATACAACAGAGTGATACAATGAATATCAATATACATCAGAGATATGATACAACAAATAGCAGCGGAAAAGAAAACGATAACATCAGCAGTGGATAATCTCCATCTTCATAACACCAATCCAGAAATAGCTCGAACTCCCAATAACGAGGCACAAAGATAAGCAAGTGCAGTCCATATCCAAAGACTGAACTAGCTCTAGATAATCTACTAAACCTAACTATCTGAAAAACCCAACTCTAGACTGCTCGTGTAGAAAAATTTTGAGCATCTAGAGTTTAGGAAAGAAACAATAAACTCCGGATCAGTCATGGGACTGGTGTGAGCAACAAAAACAGTTTATCTTTAAAACAAATAGCAGAGAGTTTTAAAGTCAATTCGCAATGCTTTTGGAAAATGAAACTACCATAAGACCTCCCACCACACACACAATGCAATCGCAGAATTGGAGGAGATTTCTTTTTATGATAGTCAAAGATGCTTACTACGCAAAATCAAATCACTTTTGATATTATTATTAGTGCATAGTGTAGAAAATATTTCGAAACTGGAATATCAATCTTAGCCAACATACGACCAGTATCGTATGCCTACTATAGCTACCATCTAAACAGTGGTGACCACCGTACGTAAATGGCAGGTTCTACAACTAATACCGTACAAAGTTCGTATTGGAAGATGGATTTCCAACAAATGGTCGGGCAAAGGAACTTCCCAAATAAAATAGAACGCCTCTGGAGCGACGTTCCCGGATCCTAACCGGATCTCTGCTACACAAGGCCGGGTTACCTCTAGCTGGGTAACTACTGACACGAATATGTCATCCCCCGGTCGTTTGCAACCTTTTCCCGAGGATCCTCGATTCCAACAACCACAAGTAATAAATTTGCAGCAACCACAAAGTAAGTATCTAGGCTCCATACCAGGATACCACTCATAATCCAGAAGGAAATGACATACACTAAGGGGTCGCTATCCCCTAATAATCTTGCTGCCACGATTCCTGTTACGACCATTACCGGTTCGTGAGGTTCGATGAAGTCTCGTCCACAAAGCTACGCTTTGTCACAAAGCCATGCTTTGGGTCAACAGATGATCAAAGTAATGATCACAAAGATAAATGATCAAACAAATGATCATATCACAAATGATCAAACAATGATCATCACACATCAACACTCAGCATGTCACATTACCAAATTGGGAATATATCGCTGATAACCTTCAACTACATAACCTCTGAGCTCGTACGTCTCAGAGAAGGGTGTTAAGCTAAGAGAATAAATTCTCCGCCACCAAACAGAAATGTATTTGAAAGAAATCGGCTTTATATCTCAAAGTGTAATGTCAGACATGTAACCATACAAGTCTGTTCCGGGTTCGAACAGAACCGAAGGCACTTCCGAAGAAGCCCTTGCAAATCCGGATAATTTTCTAATCACGTTCGGACTTCCCATCACAAAGGGTGATCAAATCTCTATATCGGGGACCAGTCGATGCAGAGACATTCGACGAGTTGTCCTTTCGTTTTCGAAAATATCCGGTCTTCACCACCGGTCTTCAAATGCTATCCATTTATGTCGTATCACTATTCGGAATGGGTTATATGACACAAATGTCTTTTCCCGGCTAACCCGAATAACGAGCGCAATATTTTAAAAACATATGGATATTGGGATTTCAATTAAGTCACAACTTATTACCCAAAACCTCCTTTTTCAAATGGTTTAACAAATTACCATTTTAATCCTTTTAAACAAAAAGATTAAATTCACAAAGTTCACTTAATTTTCACAAAGATTCATTCACAGTTTTCAAAACAATTTCCATTTCAATTGGATTAACTCATTAAATCTTTAAAACAAAGATTCAACTCATAGCTTTCAAAACAATTTCATTTCGAATGGTTTAAACAAATCATCATTTTAAATCTGTTAAAAATAAACATATTCAATTCATAGCTTTCAAAAAGAATTCATTCATAGCCTTTCAAAACATTTCAATTTCATTTTAAATTTGAAACCTTTCAACACAAATTGGAAGTTCACTTCTTATATGAAAGCTGTTATTATTTGAAAACAAATAGTTTTCGTTTCAAAAAATCCAATTATATTTGTTCGAGTTAAAGCCCTTGAATTATATTCATATTCCAAAATCAATACTTTTAAAATAGTTTAACCCTTATATAACTAGTATAACATCTTTAATCCCTAGTTTCAAATCATAGGATTCAATTTCAAATCTTGAATTCAAATTTAAATCAAATATTTAAATTTCAAAACTCAATCAAGTTACTCAAAATAAATTTTCATCTTTGAAATTCCATTTCAAAAGCTTTTCACTTTAAACCGGAATTTCCAATTTCAAAATCAATTGAAATTAAAATTTCAATTTCAAAAACATCAAATTTAAATTATCTGTGACTTAACCGATTTCCACGTGAAATCCATATTTGTGTGTGTAAAGGTGTAGTCCAGGGGTTTAACACAACAGTGCAACATCATCCAATCATCACATATCAGAATACAGAAATATAGTTGATAAGCGATATAAACTATAACGCTTATCTTTCACATACAGATCATAGATATATATCACAGATAATCAATTACAGATCACAACAAAAATCAGGATGTATCACAAAGCATCACAATCAGGGATATCAAACAATTCAACATTCAATAGAATTCAAACATTCATAGATAAGGTCAGTTAATTATCTGATTTATTCAAATCAGATTAATTTCATATGAATTTCCAATCTTGGTTAATTAATATTACAAATCATTTTGATAAATTATTCTTTAATCATTTATTAGTTAACCATTAATAATAAATTAATCAACCTTCAATTTTAATTAATCAACCTTTAATTATTAAATAATTATCCTTTAATTATTTAATTCACCATTTAATAAATTATCTTTAATTAATTAATTAACCCAAAATTGATTAATTATTATTAAATTAATTACCCTTAATTAATTACACTTTAATTAATCATCCTTAAAATTTTATTAACTTTTAGTCACTTAATTAACTGATGCTTAAATCATTAATCATCCATTCTTAATAAATTAATCAATCCTTAATTTCAAATTAAGTAACCTTAAATTAATAATTAACTTATTTTTTTATTAATAAACCTTGTATTTAATCATCATTAACAACTAACTTTACTTTTAAGCTATCATTTTTACAACATTTGAGTAACTTCTTAATTCCATTATCAAGTTTATTTAAAATAAACTTTCAAAACCATTCCACTTTAAAACCTTTACTTAATCTCAGTCATAAACAACACTTATTATTTAAAAGTGTTTTAACAAATTATTCGGATAGAACTTGATTTAAGTTTAAAGTTTTAAAAACTGTTTTTAAAACAAAATCAACAGACCCGAGCCAAAAGCTTGAATACCCGAGTTCTACTTCGAGTAACTCGCGTTTCCTCTTTACTTCGAGACCAACTCTCGTTTTCCTCGAGTACGTCCCCGAGTCACCCCTTTCTTCTCCAAAGCCACGAAACTCACGGATACCCACCTGACATTGATGATGTTTGTGCACATGTACACTCGATCGGAGTAACTCCGATCATCGCAGAGACCCTCGACGAGTCTCTGGTGACCTCCTCGTCACCCTCGACCAACCAACACCCTAGACTTCGCTGTGTTTCGAAAAACGAGTCGAACGACGAAAACTGGAACCGCTGCATGACTAAATCCTCTTCGACCTCGCGACGCCGACCACCTGGCCTCGCGCTACCTCGGTCCCACCATCTCCGATCCCCCACGAGCCTATCCCCAGAATCCCATCAAACTCGATGCACCCAAGGATCATCAGCGACCCATTTTTCACCCTAGACTAAAACTAGGTTTACAAATTTCCAAACTCCACCGCCGTCGCCACCGAGGTCTGACCACCATCTTACTATTTTTCCCAGCATCCCCTTTCGTCCATCCATCGCTAGAAAAGGTCTCGACCATCACTGACGCAGCGGATTACTCAAAACAATGTAGATCGATGAAAGTAGCAATCGATGGATTGATGAATACTGAAATGCCCGAATTCGTTGATCCGAAGATACCGTATTCTAGCTATCCCGAACTCGTTGATCGCGCACGATACCGGGTTCAAAGATCTGCGATTCTTCACACGTTGATCTAGCGCACTAGATTCCGTGAATCGGCTTCAGCTGTTGTTGAATCGAGCGCACTCGATTATCCGAGAGTGGAGATAGGAGATTACACTCGACTACCAATTGGGTGAAAGCACAAAGCTAACAAAACAAGAGTTTTATTTCAAATCAACTAACTTTTACAAATGAGACTCTCGGCCTATTTATAGGCTACACATTTTAGCAATACAATTCTGTACAACTCATAAGTCGGTTCCGACTTACGACTCATTAACCCTCCGACTTATGACTCATTAACGCAAGCGACTTAGGACTAAACAGTTACAACACAATACAAGCCCCTGCCGACTTACGACTCAAAAGTAATGACCTAACATAAGCAGTTACATTACAACACCATATCAACGACTTACGACGTACAAATGCACGACTCAAAAATCATATGACTCAAGACTCACGTACAGAATGACATAACTAGTCAGCGACTTAACAGATGCGATGCTTGCAGAATCAACGGCTCAGATTATAGCGGTAGGAGAATCCATGGCTTCTGGCTTCTGCGACTTAAGATGGTACGACTTAACTAAGTCGTAACTTGATAGCGACTCATCACTTCCCTTAAGTCGTAGACGACTTATCTCTCGTGTATTCTCAACTTGTGTTGCTCCTCCTGGATTCGTCTTTTCAAGTCGTGGACGACTTATGCCTTCCGCTTCCATACATCGTGGTTGCCTTTCCTCCTCGCCCCAGTTAAGTCGGTCACGACTTATGTCCTCCATCATGCTAAGTCGGTCACGACTTATGCCTTTACTCCTGTTAAGTCGGTCATGATTTAAATCTCCCATCATGTTAAGTCGGTCACGACTTATAGTTTCGCTAGGTCGGTCACGACTTATATCTTCAGTTCCGTTAACTCGTGGTGTTTCTTTGAGTCGTAGACGACTCAAGTCTACCCCCTTATCTCGTGTACGACTTATGCTATCTCCCCAGTTAAGTCGGTCACGACTTATGCCTTGGAGACTTATAGCTTGGCCTGCATCATCCTCCCCTGGTTGAAAGGAATTCGTCCTCGAATTTGCACTTTCCTCCTCCGCGACACACTCATCCTCATGATAAGGTACGAGATGCTTAACATTGAATACATCTGACGTGTATACATCCTCCGGCAGCTTCAACTTATAAGCATTTTCATTAATTCGTTTCACGACTTCTACAGGACCAATTTTTCTGGCTTTCAACTTGTTTTAAGCGCCCACTGGAAAACGATCCTTTGTTAATACTGCATAGACCAAATCACCTTCGTTAAATTCAATGTTTCTTCGTTTCAAATCTGCAGATTGTTTGTACTTCTCATTTGCTTTCTTCAATCGTTCCTGAACAATTTGATGACATTCCGTCAGTCCTTCAACAAAATCAGCAGCTTTTTTAACTGTCCCCTTCGAGTGTGGTATTACCGTTAAATCCAACGGTCCATTTGGCATACTAGAATAAACAATCTGAAATGGACTGAACCCCGTACTACGATTTACCGCATGGTTATGAGCAAACTCTGCCTGGCATAACTTCATATCCCAACTCTTCAGATTGTCTTGCACAAGACATCTCAACAAATTTCCCAATGATCTGTTAACAACCTCGGTCTGTCCATCCGTCTGCGGGTGATAAGCACTACTAAATTTCAATTTCGTTCCCATCATCTTCCACAAACTTAGCCAAAAATGACTTAGAAATCTAGTATCCCTATCAGAAACAATGGATTCCGGCAAACCATGTAAACGATATATCTCTTTGAAGAATAACTCAGCAACCCGGACGGCATCAGCTGTCTTTTTACAAGCGATGAAATGTGCCATCTTGGAAAATCTGTCCACCACAACGAATATAGAATCATTCCCCCTTTGAGTTCTAAGCAAACCCAAAACAAAATCCATACTGATATCCACCCATGGTTTTACAGGCACGGGTAACGGCATATACAGTCCCGCATTTGTCGCTGTTCCCTTAGAAACTTGGCAAACATGACATCTTTCCACAAACCTTCCCACTTCCCGCTTCATCGACGGCCAAAAATAGGATTGAGAAATCAACTGTAATGTGCGGTCTCTACCCACATGACCTTCCTCATGCAATTCCTTCACAATCTTCAACCGTAAACTGCAATCAGGTATACATAATCGATTTCCCTTGAACAAAAAACCATCTACCATCACAAACTCATCCGTCTCTCCTTTCTTCACTTTATTTACAAACTTCAGAAAGTAAGGATCTTCAACAAATAACTCTGGTAGCACATCAAATCCTTTCACTTCGATCTTCATTGTAGTCAACACATGATTTCTTCTACTCAATGCATCCGCAACACGATTCGTCACTCCCGATTTGTGTTTCACCACAAAAGTAAATTGTTGTAGATATGTAATCCACGATGCATGTCTCGTTGAAATCTTGTCTTGCCCTTGTAAATGTTTCAATGCCTCATGATCAGTGTACAAAACAAACTCTTTCTGAAATAGATAATGTCTCCAGTGTTTAATAGATTGCACAACAGCATAAAATTCCACATCATATGTGCTGTATCTCATCTTCGCTCCTGATAACTTCTCACTAAAGTATGCAATAGGATGCCCCCTCTGACTCAACACTCCTCCAATTCCAACCTTTGATGCATCAGTGTGTAGCTCAAACAACAATTGAAAATCTGGTAATACTAGAATTGGTGCAGATGTCAAGAGTTCTTTGATTCGCTCAAAAGCAACCCCTGCTTCCTCCGTCCATGCAAACTGTTTACCCTTCATACAATCTGTAACAGGTGCCATCACACTACTAAAGTGTGGAATGAACCTCCGATAAAATGAAGCCAACCCGTGAAAACTACGAACTTCCGTTATCGTCTTGGGCTGCGGCCAATCTTTGATAGCTTCGATTTTACTTTGGTCAACCTGTATTCCTTCTTCCGACACAACATACCCCAGAAATAAAACACTCCTCGCCATAAAAACACACTTCTTTGTGGCAGCATAGAATTGTTCTTCACGAAGAATAATTAACACTTTCTTCAAATGCTGAACATGCTCTTCTTTACTAGCACTGTAGATCAGAATATCATCAAAGTAAACCACCACAAATTTTCCAATGTACGGTCTGAAAATTTGATTCATCACCCTCATGAATGTACTCGGTGCATTCGATAGACCAAACGACATTACCAGCCATTCATACAATCCTTCCCTCGTCTTGAACGCTGTCTTCCATTCGTCCCCTGGTCTAATGCGAATCTGATGATAACCGCTCTTCAAGTCAATCTTAGAAAAGACTACAGACCCACTAATTTGATCCAATAGATCATCAAGCCTCGGCATCGGAAATCTGTATCTGACTGTGATCTTATTCAATGCTCGACTGTCTGTGCACATCCTCCACGTTCCATCCTTTTTGGGTACCAATAAAGCTGGTACAGCACAAGGACTTAAACTCTCCTGCACACACCTCTGTTCAAGAAATTCTTCCACTTGCCTCCTCAATTATTCATGTTCCTTTGGACTCATTCGATAATGTGGTCTGTGTGGCAACACAGCACCTGGAACAAGATCTATCTGATGTTGTATATCCCTTAACGGTGGCAACTCCGTTGGTAACTCCTCTAGAAATACATCGTCAAATTCTTTCAAAACTGGTTTCACTTCTTCTGGTATTTCAACCTCTTCACTGCTTTCTCGCCCAATCAACAAAAACACTTCAGGCTCCTCCTCTACTTCCTTCACGAACTCCTTCAAAGATAACAAAGTTTTAAGTTCTTCAATCTCCTCCAACTTGTTCTCCTCCTGTTGTCGCTTCTTTGGAACTAGAGTAATCTTTGTGCCTTCAAACATGAAACTGTAACTGTTGGTACGCCCATCATGTTGCACCACCCTATCATACTGCCACGGTCTCCCCAGCAACAAATGACAGACATCCATATCTACCACATCGCACCAGATTTCATCCTTGTATTTCTTTCCAATTGAAAACTTCACACAAGCCCTTCGTTTAACCTTCACCTCCCCGCCTTTCCTCAACCAAGCTAGCTTGTACGGTTTCGGATGTTTCTCAGTCAGCGCCAACTTCCTCACAGCTTCTGAAGAAATTATATTATCACAGCTTCCGGCATCAATAACAAATTTGCAAACCTTCCCCAGAATGGTACATGTTGACTGAAAAATATTGCTCCTTAACCAACTACAATCCTCCTCTTGCTTTGGTGTTAAACAGGACCTCTTCATCATTAGATTATAACCTTCGTCTCCCGACACTTCTTCTTCCTCCTCATCAGGTGGTGAATTGGAACATTCAGCTTCTTCATCCTCATCCTCAACTTCCGCTATCATAGCTCTCTTCTTCGGCTTTGGACATTCGCTACTTTTGTGGCCCATTTCTTGGCAATTATAACACTTGAAACCACTATTGACTTTCGCCTTCCCAACCTCTTTCACAACTGGTTTTGCAACAACTTTTGAAACATTAGAACTTCCACTAACACTCTTCACTTGATTATTGGAATTTGTAAACACACCAACTCCTCGTCGTCCCTATTTCTCCCAAGCCAACGCTTTCTGATGTGCTTCCGCTACAGATCTGGGGTCAAACATGTTAACCATATCCTGAATCTGCATTCGCAATCCCCCAATGAATCTAGATGTCAGTTGCTCTTCCGTTTCCATAATATCATTCCTTGCAATAAGTTGATAAAATTCATCCGCGTAATCATTAACAGTCTTTGTGCCCTGCCTCAAATTCTGCAAACGTTGATACATCAAAGATTGATAATTGTAAGGTAAGAACGTTGCTTTCATCAATTTCTTCATCTTCTCCCAAGATTCAACTTTTGACTTTCCCATCCGTTCACGTGTAAGTTTGGTTTGCTGCCACCATGCCAAAGCTCTACCCCTCAACCTCGTAGCAACCAACTTCACTCTACGATGTTCTGGAACTTCTTTGAAGTCAAAAATCTCCTCAACATTAGCCACCCAATCTAGAACTCCTCCGCTTGCATACCACCTTTGAATTTAGGAATTTCAGTCTTCATCCCCGACTCCCACTTGTGATCATACTCAGAGTGATTTCTTCCTTGTCCTCGTCCTTGTCCTCGAACACTACCACCATCATACTCCTCTTCAAAATCAGATGTATATCGTTGTCTATCTCGTCCACCCACATCTCTACTACCATCACGTCTTCCTCCAACATTCCTTCTATCGACATTCCTCCGTTCTCGATCATTCACGTTTCCTCCACGCCTTTGATCATCATCAACACTTCTGTCTCGATGTGAATGTAGTGAGACTCTACTTCCCCCATGATTAGATTCAGGTGATACCCTTCTCCGATTCTGATTCATTTCTAACATCATCTTCTCTAACCGACCAATTCCTTCGTTAAGCTTTTCACTAAAGTTTTCATTGATTCGTTGCTCCATCTCATCAGCTTCTTCTCTTCGATACAAAGCTTCTACGTTTTGGTGACGATTAGCTCTTCTTGGCGGCATGATTTGAAACTTTACAAACTCTTCAAATTCAAACACAATTCGAACTTTGATCAAAAATGAAATGGATCGAAACTTCCACTTTTGTTGCAAATCGCGATGAACACGATGAACAAAATTCTCGGCCTCCAACACAAATTCGATCAAAACAACTTCGAACAAGCTCTACTAACTCGGCCGACTTGATTGGAGATGCTCGGCTCAACTTGATTTCTTCAAAACCCCAAAATGATTAGGCTCCAAGTCTCGATCTAGCTATGATTGGCTAGAACAAGCTCTAATACCAAAACTGACGCAGCGGATTACTCAAAACAATGTAGATCGATGAAAGTAGCAATCGATGGATTGATGAATACTGAAATGCTCGAATTCGTTGATCCGAAGATACCGAATTCTAGCTATCCCGAACTCGTTGATCGCGCACGATACCGGGTTCAAAGATCTGCGATTCTTCACACGTTGATCTAGCGCACTAGATTCCGTGAATCGGCTTCAGCTGTTGTTGAATCGAGCGCACTCGATTATCCGAGAGTGGAGATAGGAGATTACACTCGACTACCAGTTGGGTGAAAGCACAAAGCTAACAAAACAAGAGTTTTATTTCAAATCAACTAACTTTTACAAATGAGACTCTCGGCCTATTTATAGGCTACACATTTTAGCAATACAATTCTGTACAACTCATAAGTCGGTTTCGACTTACGACTCATTAACCCTTCGACTTATGACTCATTAACGCAAGCGACTTAGGACTAAATAGTTACAACACAATACAAGCCCATGCCGACTTACGACTCAAAAGTAATGACCTAACATAAGCAGTTACATTACAACACCATATCAACGACTTACGACGTACAAATGCACGACTCAAAAATCATATGACTCAAGACTCACGTACAGAATGACATAACTAGTCAGCGACTTAACAGATGCGATGCTTGCAGAATCAACGGCTCAGATTAAAGCGGTAGGAGAATCCATGGCTTCTGGCTTCTGCGACTTAAGATGGTACGACTTAACTAAGTCGTAACTCGATAGCGACTCATCACTTCCCTTAAGTCGTAGACGACTTATCTCTCGTGTATTCTCAACTTATGTTGCTCCTCCTGGATTCGTCTTTTTAAGTTGTGGACGACTTATGCCTTCCGCTTCCATACATCGTGGTTGCCTTTCCTCCTCGCTCCAGTTAAGTCGGTCATGACTTATGTCCTCCATCATGCTAAGTCGGTCACGACTTATGCCTTTACTCCTGCTAAGTCGGTCATGATTTAAATCTCCCATCATGTTAAGTCGGTCACGACTTATAGTTTCGCTAGGTCGGTCACGACTTATATCTTCAGTTCCGTTAACTCGTGGTGTTTCTTTGAGTCGTGGACGACTCAAGTCTACCCCCTTATCTCGTGTACGACTTATGCTATCTCCCCAGTTAAGTCGGTCATGACTTATGCCTTGGAGACTTATAGCTTGGCCTGCATCAATCACTTACCAGAGAATCACCAGGAATTGATGATAGAACAAGATTTAAACAAACTCGAATTTCTCTTAACTTCCAAGTCAAAAAATTATAAATTTTGTTTTAAAAATCATAATTTAGCATAAGGATTCAGTTTATAATCCTGAATTCGAAGATTAAGAAGTTTGAAATTTCTCAAATTTGAAGTTTGGCTTATGTTTCTTAATTTCTAGAAAAATAAATAAGTTGTTTAACTTAAGTTAAACCCTAACTAAAGCTTGAAATGAAACAAACAAGTTTTATTTAAACTTAAGTCTTAAACAAAGATTGAATTTAAAAGGTTCTAAATTTTAAATCAACATGAACAAAATCTGGAAACAGAAGAATTGCAATTATTCAAATGCCTGTATACATCATACTTCAAAATTTTGCAAACATACTTCACAATACCATATTGATCACAGCAATAATATTCGACTATATTATACTTTAAATTTTTAAAGGTGGAGTTACTCACTTGGATCTTGAATAAGGCAGAGAACAAGAAGAAGTTCAAATTTAAGGGAAAGAAGTTTGCTCACCTGAAATTGTTGAAGACAGAGACCAGCTCTGTTGTTTTGAAACTTCAGATTGATTTTCTTCTTGAATCATGTTTTGTATTTGAATGTTGTTTTTGAGTTTTATAGATGATATTTGCTTCCATTTTTCTCAGTTTGAAAATGAACGAATGGATAAGAGAAGCTGAAGTATATAAGAAGTTTACAGGTGATATCACTTAGTTTGTACATGGGTGAAATGGTCCTAAGCAAGCTTGAATTTGACTTTGTCCCCTGCCTTGTTTACAGCCTACATACTTGTATTTAATGCTTTGTACAACAAGCACGGCTGAAGTGATTTGGAGTTATGGGCTGCAGCTTTGTGTTTACATACTTGTATTTGGCTTGTACTAATTCATTTATTGTTTCTTTTCTTTAGTTTCGGCTGTACCAAAAATATGAGATGACTTGATGTGCTTCTTTTGTTTATTTACACTTGAATATATATATATACTTTCTTTTGTTTGCATACACATTGTTTTTATTTCTATTCCTAGCCTACATATGGAATGAGTTTGTTCTTAGACTTATATCTATTTCTAGTATAAATACTTACTTTTATTGCCTTGTATTATTTTTATTTTATTTATTTTTCATTCGTTTATTTTATCACTTTTATATCGTATATATATATATATATTCACACATATATACAATATTTACAATATTTATAAATTTAAATGATTTATTACAAATTTATTTGGATTCAGGGAAACTCGCTTCCATTTATAATAAATTGTACAATTTTAGTTCAAAAATTAATTTAATTATTAATTTAAATTAAATAAAAATCTAGGGTTGTTACAAATTCTCTAGCTTTATTGGACGATACTAGTTCATATATGGATTGGTACCGATCCATCCAAATGTTGGGACTTTTTCCAATTTTTCCTATCTTTCAGGATCTAATCTTTGATCAAGTTCTATTACAATCAATTGACCCAAAAGCTAATGCCGACCTAATTTGGAAGAGGGCTACTATAATAGAAAAATTATTTTTTGATTGGGAATATTTTTATATTATTCATTTAAGGGAAGGGCAATCATTACAAACTTTAAGATAAAAATTCAATTTTAATTGTATGTTGCTTATTAATCTACTACTACTAAAAACAATTTTACAACAAAGAATTGTTATCTCTAAAAAATCAGTCAATTGTGGGTGTTAGACCAACATTTTGGTTAGCAATTGCAATTTTTTTTACCTAACTCTTAAAAAGACTATATGAAGAAATTAAAGTGAGATGGAAAAATATGTCCTTTGGATTTTTTCATACATCAGTGGCTTATTGAGGAAATATCTTGTAAGTGGGGTAAGTGATATAATCAGGAGATAGGGAAAGCAAACATGGTTCAAGGAAAGTTCTCCAAGAATCAAAAAAGTATAATGAAGTGAGAGTTTAATACCAACATGAATAAAATAGGAACTCTAAGAAACCTATAGGTGCTTGCTTTTATTGTAAGACACATGGCAATCACACACACGAATGCAGAGAACAAGTTGAAGAGGAGAAAGAAAAGGTAAAACAAGTTAATACTGAATTGAAAATCAAACCAAATCGATTAATGTTGTGAAGGAAGCCAACTATGTCCAAGGAGAAGATGAATGTGTTTAGATATACGTCTTATCATTTATAAATGCAATTATAAGTAAACATTACAAAGAATGCACTACATTAAAAGAAGTGAAAATGGGAAATGATATTCATGCTAAAGTTTTTGCATGTGGAAACATTAATCTAAATTTTAGTTTAGTTCTTTTGTACTTCAACCAATGTATTTCAAGCTCCTGAACTGACTAATAATCTTCTTTAGAGACTATCTCAATAAATGTGGGTTTGAATTAGTTATTTAGTTGGATAGTGTTCTTATATCTAAGAATAATGTTTCTATTGGTAATGGATATTATCATAATAATATGTTCAAAAGCATGCATTTCTATTATTCAATTTCCTTTTCCAAAATAAATAACAAAAAATGTTATTCAAAAATGATTTGGTTTAAAACCTTTTTTTCTCGTGTTTATATGGTCATGCTTTGCATTATGGCATTATAGTCTTTTTTCTTTTTCTTTTTTGGGATGTTTACTTTATTGCATGCCTAGGTGATCGAATCCAATATCGTTAACAATGGCCCAAGGTTGAAACATTACCACTTGAGACAAGGGTCATTGGCTATTACATAGTGGATTAGTACATACTAATATAATCCCTAAATATATATAATCTAAGAATTACTTTAGTTGGAACCCGTTCTGTTTTATATTGGATGAAATGGGTAAATTTAAAATTTCCCTTATTTGGATCTTAATGGGTCTATGAAGTATATTTACTAGCATTGTATCCAATCTATCTACTTAAACAAAATCATATTTTATCAAAAATATTTTAGACTTAACTAAATATTCACATTAATTAATTTTATTCAATAATTGCTTTGAATATACCTCATATATTCATAACATGACATGATAGTTTGATGTATAAACATGTATACAACTATATATACATATACATATAAATATTGGAATTTATATCTATTGTATATACATATATATTATACTTACGTACGGATACGATAATTTTAAATGAAATTCTTAAATATAAATGCCTAAAAGTGTGTGTGTGTGTGTGTGTACGTTCGAGTATACTATAATATGTGTATATTGTTTGTATATAGATATTTATAGCACCATATATATAGTTCATACATACGCACAAACACACACACACACACATATATGTCCGCATATACTATAATATGTGTATATTGTTTGTATACAGATATTTATACTACCATATATATAGTTTAGACATAAAACACACACACACACACATATATATATATATATATAATATTGCCATCTATTTATTTATGTACATGGTATGTAAATGAATCTACATGTTGAATTGGATATCACAAACTATGTGGGAAGATTCAATAATTGAATAGAAAAGGGAAAGTGTCCATCACCTTCCTTAATTGCAATCTTCTAATTAAAACAAGATCCAATCTTTTAGAATGATATGAGATACAATTCCTAAAATATCCGAAAAAACTATTTAAACATTAAACTCTTATATTTGAAATATTACATAATGATTTATAAATCAAATCACCTTTTATATAATGTACAACTAAGACCACTCAAACATTTAAACTTTCATATGAATATTAATAGATAATTTCAAACTTTGACAAATATGTAGTAAGTAACAGATAAGTTATAAATAGAACAAGGAATCAAATTAAACATTAAATATTTTAGATCTAAACCTATGCACATTTCATATGTATGAATAATTTTAATTATAGTAAAAATTCGCATAACATATTATTATGTTAAATGTATATAAATGTTTGTATGTATGTCTGTGTATTGACAAAATAGATTTTTCTTTCGAACTAGATCTAAATAATTTAATAAAATCTTACAAAATTAATGACCAAATCCAAACATCAGCCATATACATGTATAAAATTCATTTATTTGCAATTCCAGTAATTTTTAGTTTAAAACATATCTCGAAGGTTACAATAAAATTTCAACAATTGAAAATTCACACAAATAAGTATTTTGAAAATATATTTTAGGGTAGGTGGCATATTAAAGTTAAGAGATGAATTATCACCTCACAAGATCTAACCATTTGTAACACTTTGATTCGTATTGCTTCCTAGATTCCCTTATTCATCACCCGATCTTGCTAGGATCGAATTAACCACCTTTATTTTATTTTATTTTGGTGAAAAGTTTTGTCCATGAGATAGAGTGGGGGGTGGTGCTATAGATGAATGAGAATAAAGGAAAAATAGAATTAAAGTAAGTAATGAATGATGGGATTTTGCTTTAAGGAGAGAATAAAAACTGTTCTCATTCCCTCTTTAAAACTTTCTCTTTTAATTTCCATTAAGTCTCAATTAAATCTCTTCCAAAACTCTTCATCTCTCCTTAGTATGGCCGACCAAGTCTTTGCCTCTTACATGGATCAATTTTGTTAAAAGCCTATTAAGTAATTAACTATATTTAAAGTTCGTTTAAATGTACTCTGACATCATATATTACTAAGTTTCATATCCACATTCGAATAATCACTAAAAACATTCAAAACATCAAAAAATTAATAATTAGTATTTCTAAATACCAATTAATTTAATTAATTTATAACACTTTATAAACTAATTAAATTATGTGGCTTTTTAAAGAATTCATAAATGTGGTTTTGTGACTAAGAGGTGTGAATTCAGTCGATTATTAATATTATACTGTTAAAATGTTAACATACATACCGTCTAAGCCAGTGGTGTGACAGTTTGGCGAAATTCATCACTTGTAGTCTTTTTGGCAAAATTGTATTTATCTAATCTTAAGCAGTACAAATAGTGACAATAATTTACACATGTTCTCTTTGCCAACACTATATCATATTAGAATGTATAGAGTCAGCCATTGGTAAAACTTCAATATTATCCACTATCAACTCAATTAGTCCATAATCTAAGTCCGTGGTTTAATAATAATATTTATTATTAACCATTATACTCTAGCTAGAGATTTTGACTTTGAGTTGACTACAGTTAATCGTGATACTAACCTCATACAACCGAGGAGAAAATTTCTCTATTGAATGGTGCTTTACCTCCAATGCTTCAACTAGGCGCTAACTATAACCGTTAAATTGATTCCAAGCCATAATTTCACTATAATCAAAGTGGAGTACCCACATTGAAGTTCAAAGATATTCTCAAGTCGAGGGAACTATGTACCATCGTCACATCGAGATTCTCAGTTTGTACTATTTGTTATCAACCAATAGGAAACTCTCGGACGAGTCATTCAATAGTTATCTAATATCTACAGAACCCCTTAGTGGCCCAAACGGCCATGAGTAATAAATTGCTCAACATTTAAAGAACATTATATACTCTGGTTTCAACAGATGTATAGATATCCCTTCTTGAAACATCTTGACCCGGAATATTTAAAATAAAATGTTATTTTTTATGATTTATTACTTAAGATTATAACTATTTACAACTTCAATCGCATAATATTTTATTTAAGAATTTTCTTACTATTATACTTAAAATTGATTACTTAATAATTTTATCTCGATATAACAAAGTGTATAACAAAAACCAAACACCTTTATTACAAATAAGATTGACTACGTAGTTAGATATATGTACAAATTCATAATTTCCTTTAGGAATGGCACTAACTCTTCCAATCTCCCATTTTCACTTGGATCAATTATGGAATCTTAATCTCATACGTCCGATTAGTTCAGAATTGTTTGAGCTAATCCCTTAGAGAACGGTTGCAATGTTACATTACTATCTCCTCTGTCTTCCAACAATTTTCCATCATTGATAAACTACCTTTATAATGTGGAACTTCCAGATTATGTGTCTAGATATTTTTTAAGCCCTGGGATTTTTCATGATCTATATCATGACATTGTTTCACCAAAAAAGTCATGGGATTCTCAATATTTGGAATCATCCTTGTGTATTTATACCTATGCCGCTTTTATTATGACACTTTTCTAGGTGATGTACTTAGCATTTTGGTTGAATCGGCCTCCACCACTTTTTTGGAATAGTTCCAACTTAAAGCCCCTTAAATAAGGTTGAACATGAATTTAAATTGACAAACTGTATTTGAAATCAGTTGTGAAGTCCGAGTCTGAACACTCCTTCATAAGGAGTTTGTTTTTTCCACAAACAGTTCTCTAGTATTTCATAAATACTCAAGAATGATCACAACTACCGTTTAGTGGTCTTAATTCAAATTTTATTCTCACTCGTTGCATCAATAACATAAATGAAATACGATGTAGTAGACAACAAGCATATATGATGATTCCTATTGTTGATGCATAAGGAATCCATCTATTATGCTCTATATTAAACATTTTAATATGATTTTTGTGTATATCGCATAGGACTATCCCTACGTACTTTTATACTAATTATTGAAGATGCCTTTTTCAAATCCTATATCAAGTATTAAACAATCAAAATAAAACTAATTTTAACATAGGTACATTGTTAATAATAAGTAGTTTGTTGTTTAATTATAGTTTTAGAAATATTTTAGTAACTCTCAATATTCTTTTTTATAGGCATGCGCTTTCTCTATATTTTGACTGATAATCATACTATTTGATTTTTCTATAAAAATATTTACTTAATTCCAATGCTTGTCTAATGATATTATCATAACGGCTCTCGATCTTATCCAACAGTTACAAGCTCAGTCCTTGCTCCCACTGGCGTCGTGACATTTTGTTATCGTATGATATCAGTGTATTCTAAATCATTATTCAGATGTATCAAAGTTTGAAGTCCTATTGGCGATAATCTGCGATAGAATCTGAATTAATTTAAGCACTTTGACTGAAGAATCCATAATGCTAATTTCAATAATTGAATTTTTCATGGTTATTTTCCATTAATGTTGCATACTAGTTTATAACTGCATTCGTCTTCCGTTTGAAGACACACCTGCGGCCATAGATCATATCCCTACAGGTCCACATATCAAAATCATATTTTAATGTACTTGTAATCTTTTTAGATCCAATCATCATTTCATATGTAAAGTCTATGCTCTTCATGGCTTATTAACAATTAAGGGGAATTTTATCACTAATAATTCCTTTACTCAACACTAGTAAGAAACACATAGTCCCTTTTTAATGTGCGTCAATTCTTATTAGACGTTCTACGAGTAATGCTCGTTTTAGAGTTGGTAAATTCAATTTAATCTTAAGCAATCCATTTCTAAATTAGAGTCTTTAGATCGCATTTAGTACTTGCATAGAACTGATTCAACTTTAAGTTTATGAAACTTGTGTTCATAACAAAAATTAGTCAACCATTGTTGGTCGATCCTAAACTCCTTTGGCGTGGTCCATAGATGATCCCTCATGAGTGTATTTTACGTGCACCCTTTTGACTCACACCTGCAAACTCCTAGACAAATGGCATATAGAGGTTTCGTATTAACTAATATCTTATATAATATAAGACCCGCATTTTCGACCGTCAAATGTCAACACTAATACATCCACGGTATTTATGTACCGATCATCCAAGTGTCGAAAAGACAGCTTGTTATGGTAAAAAGAAAAAAACAGAAAGGAATAGAACAAGAAAGAAGAAAAAAAAAATCTAAATCTCATAATGGGACAATAACATATAATATCAAAAGAACTATACAAACTATTACTCTAAGATACATAACATTTCGGAGTTACAGTCCTAAGTACTATCATTAGCCTGGACAGTTATAACAGCCCGTCCTCACAAATTCTGATTGTGACAACTGCCCTATACCATCGGCGCCAGTAGAGTATAAATAGTGCAGTGCATTCATTCCCAATCGATATAGGACGATCGTCGGGGTTTAGAACGAACCAATGCAGCATACAACCTATCGTATATCTCATAGCATATGGACGAAATATAATATCATATATACAACAGAAGAGACAGTAATAACAATGTGAACAAATCATCATCAGAGTATAATATCCACGGAGTTATACATCAATAGTAGAGTTTATACAATGGAAACAAACTCAACAATTGTCTCAAATACAAATAGTAAGCAGTCACTACTAAAGCTCCCAAGTGCTGCAAAACGAAATAAGCGTAGACTCCATGTAAGTATATACTACGAGATAGCTCCATCCAACTCATCCTTCAAACATCTATTACATCACCTAGACTTGTTATCTAGTCTACTCCTCTAAGAGTACCCAAGATAATAAGAAGCAAAGTATGAAACCTTGGGTAAGACAATAGTCTGGTGTGAGCGGTAATTAAATCTCAAGGTACTATACATGTAAGTATGGTAAGGAATAAGAGTACACAAACCATACCTGACCTATCCCTTCAACCAAAGAGCTAGCACATAACAATATAATATGCTACTCTACAATATCATAAAGGTACAGTACAAAATACCATAGAGGATGCCCAAATATCCCTTTCTCCTGTACCTACTCCTAATGATATCCCCAAGTGATAGCCCACTAAAGGAAAGCAACCAAAGCAACCATAACATCCATCAAACAAGGCTCACTATCATTCATCCTTGTGCCCTGAATATATGATAACTTATATGGCCTCTTTACTACTAGGGGCTAATGGAAATCTCGGTTCTCTATGTACTCTCGTATCACGCAGCCCAAAGCTCGATATGTGTCTCATAACCCCAAAGCTAGACACTAGACCCAAAGCCATTGGTCTAGGGTATTCGGATCCTCGCTACCAATCCATGGGCGTCCCCACTTATATGCCCCTGCTTCGAGTACATAAGAAAACTCTGCGTGTATCAATGATTCCTTAGCACATACATCAATCTGAGCCCCACTTTGCTCCATTTGGATTCCGAGCCCTTCTTGCTCAGTCCAGTTTCCACTATTTATGAGGAACCCTTCCATATTTCCCGATCCTGTAGCTCCCTCCATTACCGAGCCACCATCTTTGGAACCTACTTCCAATATGAGCCAACATACAAAGGTTCTAGCTTTTTATCATGCTGTTACATCTCCATCCAACCCTGATGTGGACGAGCCAACACCTATAGCATGACCTACAAAACCTCTACATCATTCCCCAGAAGTTCCACTCCTACTAGACTCATCAAGACAACTCGGTACCGACCTCTTCATATCGATGTCGATCTCTTTACTTAGCCAACTAATGGTTGATTTTTCTTCCACTCCTTCCTTGCTTCCAGTACTCCATGCTTAGATACTTTAACCTCGACTTATCAACCCAAAAAAAGTCATCATAGGAACAAGTCTTCTCTTCAAAGCACTCAACTCCACATTTTAGAAACAAGTCGTCATAGCCTCCAACACTTAGCCAATCACCAATCCATCACCTTAGGCAACCTCCACTAGCCTTGCACCTGCTCTCCCCAAAATCGATGACCCATAGGGCCAACCCAAACATGTCGGTACCGAGCTCTTTATGTTGGTGCCGACATGTGTACTTCATGAATTGGAGCCCGCGACTTGAACCCTATGCTCTTTCCATACCCCAGAGGCTCCCCTCCAAGTTTCATCCAACTCCGACCATCTTTGCCTCTGATATGCTCAATTCTCCTACTTATATTTCTCAACATCCAAAACACTAACAAACAATATTTAATCACATCATACAAACATAGAATAATGAGCAATTTCATCCATTCAAACATGCAATCCATAGAAATAAGATAAACAAATCAGTCTCTAACATAGGCTACAAATATCATGAATATATGAACATAAAAAAAAGGTGATTTCTAATCAGTCTATATCATATGCATGGATTATCATGTAATTATAGTTAGAAAAGGTTTTATAGCCAAAATCCTATTTAAAACATGTTAAATCCTATAATTCTATCATATAAACATGCATAGTATAGTGAGAAGGTATAAACCACTCACCAATTACCAAATTCAATCAATTTGAATATAAATCCAATCCGAATAGTAATCAAAAGCACTTCTAATCAACCAATTTGATTATCTCTAGCTTCTAATCCAAGATCTAATCTCTAATCTACAACCTAACTTGATTTAGAGAGAAATTTGGATGAATTAGGATGAATTTAGGACCAATTAAGGATTAGACTAGATTTGGAATGAGAGGGAAAGTTTTAGGTTGACTCTTATAGCCCCTATTTATAGCGATTCTCTAATTAGACTAATGGTCAAACTAATAGGCTTAATAAATACACACTAATTCTGAGTAGCAGTTTTTAAAAATTAAATTAGACATAACCCTCTAACCATAAGTCTGTTTTTCTATTATGACCACTTTACGAAATGACAAATAATCATCCTGAAGCAATGGAGCTGGTTTGAGACCCTAATTTGACTCCTATAAAAAGTTATAGTACAAACAAGATTTTCAGGGTCAAAATGGTCACATAGAAATTCAGAAAAAATCACAAGTGTGTAAAATTTTCCCTAAGAGTCATAACCTAAAATTATAGAACCATATGACCTCATACGAATAAAATAGAAATATTTTACAATCCTTCGATATGTAAAATACATGTGTTATATTGGTATATAGATATAGTAGTGCAGTAGAAATAAAATACTACAATAGGAAAATGGAAGCATCCAGCTTGTCTCCTTAATCTCCAAAGAAATATCGAAAATCTTCCTTTCTCAAACTGCTCGAAAGAGCACTCGAGGGACTAAGGGAAAGATATAACCATTAGTCAGACATAAGCCTACGGTGAGAAACTCAAGAAATACACAGCCACATGTAACAGTAACTTTTGAGATCGTTCGAATAACCGTAATGGTTTTCCTTTCAAAAGAACCAAAACCATCTAATAAGTACATATGGTGATATAATAGATAGTGTCTAGGGTGTAGAATATAAATTAGAAAATAGCTGCCATACATAAGGATCTCTATGGAGGTCTCACCGGTAAAAACCAAAAGCCAGCCTCCTGCATAAGGGTCAGAAACTACCTTCCGAAACCATGCATATCTCTAGATAAAATATGCCACAAAGGTAAACATAATTGGTCCACACCCGAACATATGATGCCGAATACCATTAACTCTCGCATGCCTCAATCAAGAGCATCTCTAGATATTTGGAGTCGATGTTCTCTCTTGGGTTAGCAAAACCCCTTGACTATGCATCCTACTTTGTTTTCAGCCATTACCGATGATGAAGTCATGTTCAGCATTTCAACATAATAGTCTTCATCATTTGAACCGACTTCAAATCTCTCTTTGGATTCCAACATAAGTCATCCGATAAATGCTAACGCTGACCTCTCCCTTGGACTTAACCTTAAGATAGACAGTTCAACCCTATAACATTCCACTCCACAATCGCTTCCAAAGTACAGAACTCGTATATCAGTTTTGAAGTGGTTTCAGTAAGTAATACACTTATCCGATCCCGGGCTCTTCAAAACTAAATCGGTTTTCGGTTAACAGTTCTAGTTCTTTAAGAAGTAAACGAATGGTATAAAGGATTCCTCCTCAGGGGACCTCATATATATATATATATACACATTCTTAAAGCAAGAGACAACTTATACGAATGGGTCCTCCTTAGGGGATCTCAAACCGTATCAATACGTGATGCTTATATGTACTTCCATAGTTAAATTGGTCAAACTCGATAGTCAAAAAATTGACTACCTAGTAAAAAATAGAAACGATCGCATATATAAACCAAGTCTTATATACTATTCACGTTTCCAACCTTCTTAACTTACACTACCCCTCGGTTAAGAGTGAAGTCAGTAGGTAAGAGCACTTTTTGCTTCTAAGCCCTACTCGAACAACATTATTAACTCTCACAGATAGGATAAATCTACTTGGTCAGCTTTTAGTGCTAAGTACATGATTAAATACTTTCCATAGACAAGTAAACACACAAAGCACGAGTGAGCCACAAAAAGCATGATTAAGGCACATAAACTACTTCTAATCCCTTTTTCAATTAATTCTTTTATTAATTAAAACTTCTTTGTAAATACTTATGTATATATTAAAATTACCTTTACAAAAGATATATACATGTATACTACTATTTCACTACTCATTTTTACTCTTTTCCCTATTTATTTCTACTCTTTAATACTTAGAAATTGTTGACGCCACAAATGAAACCAACACCCAAATATCAGATGAAAGTACAAAAATGTAAAGATTCAAATCAAACAAGAAAAAATGGCAGGAGAGTAAAATGAGACAAAATAATTTTTATAATGGTTTGCCATAATCTTCGGCCTACGTCCACTTTAATCTTTGTTATTAGTTGTTTTCTCTCCAGATTACAACTAGTCAGATCTGACCACAATCTAGTGGATCTCATATTTACAATGGAGTTTCTAGAATATTTGAGGGAAAAGATAGGAGTGAAGAAGAAGTAGAGTCTAGATCCCTCTTTAGTTGCAGTAGGGTTGGTATTTATAAGGAAAGAGCAGCATAGAGTCAAAAGCCCACTTGAGTCAAAGCCCAGAAGAGACGAACACATGAGCATGTGGGCCCACGTGCCATAAAACCTCTTGGTACTGAGTGGTCAACCACTCGATATCAAGTGGTTTACTTAAGTGTAAACCTTCGAGTCTTATATTCATTTCCCTGATATCTCCTTCTTGATGTGTTTTGAGCTCTATTTTATTGACTTTGAGTTAGTTCCAGTGATTCTTCTTATAGCACTTAAACTATCCTACTTTCTTTGCTTTCTTCTCGCCCATCTGAGGATTACTTATCCAAACTCTAAGAAAAGCACTCAACCATGAGAGGTTGGAGTAGATAACGGGTTATATGGAATTAATGATGCTAAAGTAAGAGGAAAAACCAATTGGTACCGAGAGGAAACCACTCGGTACCGAGTGCTTTCCTTGGCTCCTGGAGTGATGATTTTTCTTGAGCTTGCTTTTCTACTTCTGCTAAGTGCTTTTCCAAGTTTGTGAATTGCTTCGTCTTCAATTTGGATTTCTAATTCTTATTGAAATATGCTTGGTCAAAAAGGGGTTAACACTAGCCCTCCAAAGTACACCTTTCAAATGTAAAATATTCTTTACTCCAAAGCAAATTTCGACAGTAGTTGACCTTCTATAGTTGAGCTCTACGGCTATCCATTATTCTTGGTCTTAGTGAATCATTTGGTTCCTTTGGATTCTCTTGCAAGATAGAGGTCATCCTAGACATTTTATAGCATTGGACTCCAGTCCTTGCTTAAGTGTCAGCCACGAATCATGATCAGTCCGTCTCTCATCCAGAGGCATTATTTCATATATCAAAATCATCTCGTTTTTGCCTGGGACTTATCCATTTTACTCTAATTGCGAGGTGTTAAAAATTTTATCAAGTCAACATCCGTTCTAGGGTTTGATTTCTCCAGATCTTTTAGAATTCAATCTAGGATTCGATCTCTTCGGATCATTTATCACCCAATCTTGGGTTCGATCTCTTCAGATCGTTTATCATCCAACCTAGGGTTCGATCTCTCTGGATCGTTTATTTACAGTCTTAGATTAGATCTCTTTGGAACCTTGCTGAGCCCAATCTGCTCGCTCCCTAATGAGGGGACTCAATGACCAAGCAAGACCATGACCATCCGCTTACTCTTCGGTGAGGGGACTTACTTTTCATACAAGTCCATACTTTCGCTCTTCGTCAAGGTAAGTTGCACATTACTGTCATTTCCCTGTCTCTCCGGAAGGTACGACCATGATCAATATTAGTCATCGTGTTCAAGTGGATCTTTCAGAAAATCAAGTATTCAAATCAAAGAAAACAAGTAAGCAAAAGCCCAAATTATTCATCTTAGACATCCAACTCAGAGCGTGCCTAGAGATCGATCGTGTAACGACCCGAATTTTTAGCATCTGTTTTTAGACTATTAAATAATTTTAAATATTGAAATATAAAATTTTTTTAGTCAATTAAATAAATTTTTCTGATATCGAAAATATCCAAATCTATGAATTTTGGAAACTATACAAAAATTTTCAAACGTTAATTTCTGAATAAGATAAAATAAATATATACGTATAAAAAAATTTCACAACTTTAAACTTATGATGACAAAGATATAAAAATATATATATATATATATACGTATATATGTTTATAAAAATAGTGTATATGTAAATATGTATATATCTAAATGTATATGTGAATATGTATATGTAAATATGTATATACCTAGATAAACATGTAAATATGTATATGGTATGAATATGTATATGTAAGTGTATATATCTATTTATATATATACATGTATAAGAACATCATGATGGCAAAACATTAAGTCAAGCCCACAAAACTTAAAAACCAGCCCATACAATGAAATAAAATCAGGAAAACAATGAATAAAATCAGCATATAAAAGATCAAATCACCCAAAAAAAATCAAATCATTAGAAGGTTGAAAAAAATGTGAAAGAAATGAAAACCTGTACATGTACAAACCTCAGCCTCCTTTGTGTTTAAATGTTCCTCTCCCATCCTCTATAAATACCCATGTTTGTTCACTTGTTTGTTTGTTCACGTATAACGTACAAAAGAAAAGAAAGAAAAAGCAAAGACCTGCCATTAAAACAGAATAGGCTAAGTATTCAGGAAGCTTGGAGGTAGAAGTTTTAAGCAGTGTACATCTATTCTTCTTTTCAGGTGAGTAGAACTCTTAAATTTTGTTCACTGGTTATCACATCTGCATATGTATATGACTTTGATTATGATCTGTGTCAAGTGGATATAGGTTGTTATGTTAATATGTGTATTTACATGTGTGTAAGACATGAATAGTTCTACCTGTAACTCAAATCCTCCGTGCTTCTCCTACAAAAAGCTTCTCTGTTCTTTGTTTTATATAAAAACAGTTAAGACCTTTAAATTTAAAAATCAATATCTCATCATCTATTAAGTTTTAAACCATGATTCCAGAACGAAAGCCTTTTGGTTTGAGTATAGAACATGTTAAAATTTTATTTCACTGACTATCATCAAGCATGGAGAGGGAAAACAATCTATAACAGGGAGTGGGTCGAATTTGGTCGTGATTCAAGTTTCACAAATTAACAAATGGATTATACAGTGATGATTGTTGTGGAAAAACATGATTTTTAAGATTGGTTTGGGATTTTTTTGTGCTATGTAGAGGTAGAATTTTGTAGATGAACGGTTCTGGGGTTTTCGTCGAATTAAGGCGACGTGGTTGATTTAGAGGCGAGGGGTTGGACGTGGAGGATGCTTGGGCGATAGGGAATCCAAGAAAAATGGAGCAACAATTTCTGGTGAGGCGAGGAAGCTAGTCGAGGTCGATATAGGGTTAGGTTGGTTGTTTGTTTGGGTTCGGTTTGTTGAAATGGCGACGAGGAGGAAGAGAAGGAGGAGTTCGCTAGGGGGAAAAAGAAAGAGGAGGTGATGGCGAATCTTAGGGAAAAGTCTGGAGGTGGATGATCAACCGTGGAGGCGTGGCAAGGCGTTGGGGTGGTTTCGGTTCGTTCTAGGTTTGGGTAAGGCATTCGAATTTTCGAACTGAAGTTCGATTGGGTTTCCAGGTGGTCGATCGAGTTGAGATGGTCGAGGGCAACTTTAGTGGATGGACGACGACACGATACAGTGACCAAATGTTCTGGGTATGTGCACACATGTTCATGCACGTTCCTAGAGATGGAATGAATAAGAAAGGAGAGAAAAGGAAGTGGAGGGAGGGGAGGAAAGGAAATGGGCCGGTTAAATTTGAATTTGGCTGGGTTTGGAAGAAAATGAAGTAAATTTTAATATTTTATAAATTAAAAAAAAAACTTAAACCCTATTTTCTTATTCGATTGAAATCCAATCAACGAACATTTTTTGCATCAAGGCCCTATCATCGAATACCTCCATATGAGCTAATATCGTCGAGATTTTCTGCAGTGTGAAAATTTAAATGTACATAAAATTTAAAGTGAATAAATAAGTAAATTCTTACTTGATTGATTATATGTGATTTAATCAAATAAATGTTTAAATGGACTGTTTAGTTGTAATTAACTAAGAATAAATCATTTTATTTAATTTCTTTAATTTACAAGTAACCTAGATCAAAATATATAACTTGACTTAGTTAAGTTGGAACCAATTAAATTCTGGGTTATAAACTGATTTAATATTAATTAAAATCATTGACTGGGTTAATGATTCTTTGACTAAAATTTCTCTTAGATATTGTTTCAATTATCTATTGTCTGTGCCATTAAGTAGCCAAACAAATTAAAGTAGTTAGAATAAAACGTTGGCATGTTTTATTGAAAGTAAATCGACTTGTACTGATCACTATTCTGAATTTCAGAAAATATGATGATTACAAGCGAATTAATTTCGATGGACAGGTCATGATAAAGTAAACATATGGAATGAATTCCCATATGTGAATATTGACACCCTGATTGTAGAATTGTTTATTTTAAACAACTTGGCCTTTAATTTTTTTTTATCGTTTTGGATTCAATGACACTGGGACCCGTCGTGTTTATATGTGACGTGGTCATACGAGATACCTTTGTTTTCAAAGGATTTTAAAAATAGTAATAATTCAAATTGAGTGTGTTTTATCACGCTGGTTTTCCAAATTGACTCGGGTGTTATTTTATTATAATTCTCGGGTCAGACCGAGTATTACAAATTCTGGTTAGAGTGCTTTGGAGCTTAGGAGTCGAGCTGGAGGATTTTAGACGTATATCACGTACTTGATTATATTTCGCTGTGTGTAGACTGTATAGTCAGCACTGGTGAGGACAAGTTATAATAACTGTCCATATTGATATATTGATTGTTGTACTTTGATGATTGTATATATATTGGCAGTTACAGTTTTCTTTGTATAAAGATCTGTTGTTATATATTATATTTTGTTCCGCTGCGATTGTGAGATTCTGTGTTGTTGTTTCTGTTTCTTATTCTATCCTTTTCTTCTTAACCCCTAATGATCTGGTATTTTCCGCACTCGATTTCTCGGCATTCTATACAGTGAATGTATTGTTGTCGATTTTCGAGGGTCGAAAATCCGGGTCGTCACAGATCGAGATCTCGTACACGTGTAAGCGATTCGAGGTTATTATTATCTTATCTATTCATCTCAAAAATCTAACTCAGAGAATGCCTAGATATAATCAAGATCCCATACATGTATAAGCGGTCCGAGATTATTATTGTCTTAATCATTCAAAATGGAAAATAAAGAGTGGGAATCAAACCTGACTTTTATCCATCCCGATCGTGGGATCACCATCCTCGACCCAGAACCCTGGTCATGTATTGATGGCTGCTCTAACTGCACCATCGTAGTTTGGTTTCTCACATATTGTTATAGCCAGTTACTCCAAACCGGTTCTTCTATCAGATCATGAAGGTGCCAGCACTCGTTTGTCTCATACCCGTCTAGCTCATGGCAAATGCAAAACTTTCTAGATCTTCTCTCCTTATTAGTGGGTTCTCTCTTACCAGGATTTCGGTAGGGGCTCTAGATATATAAAAAGTCTTTAACGAATTATAAATTAGTTATTTTTAAGTAATATTTTGTATAGATATTTAAAAACATATTTATAAGTATTTTGAAAGTGTGTATATATATATAAGTTTGAAAAAGTAAGTTAAGTATTTTATAAAAAATAAAAGAAGTTTTTGATTATAGCACTTATGTTATAACAAATGGTTTTGTAAGGTTAATTAAAAGTATATTACCTAGTTTAATAAGTGTAGATATGCTTAGATCTATAAAATGAATGTTTATAAAAGTAATGGTAAGCATAAAATGGTTTTGGGTTTATAGCAAACAATGTTTAAGCAACATTTGTTTTTAACCTTTTTTATACTTAGAAATATAATAGATCTTTCAAAAGAATATTTTAAAGATAATTAAGAGTAAAATGTTTTGGGTTTAAAGTAACAATGTTTTAATAACAATTGTTTTTAACCCATTTAATTATACTTTTGGAAATGTGAAATCTTGTTTAAGATTTGTAAATATTCTTATACCATTTGGGATAAGAATATGGATACATTTCTAGGTATGGAAAAGAGTAGAAATGAATAGTGAAAGAGTAGAAAAGAATGTGAAATAGCAGTGTGCTTGTATATATCTTTTGCAAAGGTATTTTAAATATGCACGTAAGTATTTGCAAAGAAGTTTCAATTAATAAAAGAATTAATTAAATAAAAAGGGGATTAGAAGTCTATTTTGGCTTAATCGTGCTTTGTGTGACTTAATCGTGCTTTATGTGTTTACATGTTTGTGGAAAGTATTTAATCCTATAGTTAGCACTAAAAACCGACAAAGTAGATTTATTCTACCTATGAGAGTTAATAATGATGTTCAAGTAGGATTTAGAAGCAATAGTACTCTAACCTACCGGCTTCACTCTTGACCGAGAAATAGTATAAGTTAAGAAAGTCGGAATAGTGATAAGTGTACGAGACTTGGATTCCATATAAAATCATTTCTATTATTTACTAGGTCGTCAATCAGTCGACCATCGAGTTTGACCAATTTAACTTGGGGAATATATGTAAGCATCACGTATTGATATGGTTTGAGATCCCTTGGGAAGAACTCATTTATATGAATTGTATCTTGCTTTAAGAATGTATATATACAAGATCTCCTGGGGTGGACTTCTTTATATCATCCGTTTACTTCTTAAAGAAGCGAAATGGAGTTAACCGAAAATTCATCGATTTAGCTTTGAAGAGACATGGGTTAGATAAGTGTCTTACCAAAAACCACTTCAAAATTGATATACGAGTTCTATGTTATGGAAGCGTTTGTGGAGTAGGATGCTATAAAGTTGATTTGTCTATCCTAAGGTTAGGTCCAAGGGATTGCTCATCATTAACATTCGTTGGACAACTTATGCTACGATCCATGGACAGATTCGTGAACTATTCGAGATACTAGAATCTAGAGAGAGAGATTCGAGATCATTTCAAGTGATGAAGACTCGTATGAGAGATGCTGAACATGACTTCAATATCAGAAATGACTAAAGATAGAGCATAATGCACAAATATGGGATTTAGCTGAAACCAATAGGGTATATCAACTCCATATCTTGAGATGCTTATCGATGTTGGTACCGAGAGTTGATGATATTCGACATTACATGTTTGGGCATGGGCCAGTTGTGTTTACCTTATGGTATATTTTATCTAGAGATATATGATGCTCGGAAGGAAGTTTTTGTTCCTTGTGAAAGAGGCTACCTTTTGGTTTTTACCGAGGAGATCTACATGGAAATCCATTATGCGAATGTATCTTAGCTGTTTTAGTTGTAATTCTAATATTGTTATGTTGTGAGATGTAAGCAACATAGCTATTTTCTGATTTATATTCTCCACCATAGACATTATCTATTCATCACCTTATGTACTTATTAGATGGGTTTGGTTCTTTTGAGGGATAGTCGCTACAATGATACGAACGGTCTCAAAAGTACTGTTATATACTAGCTTCATATTTTTTAAGTTTCTCATACTAAGCTTATGTCTGACTTATGGTTTTATTTTCCCCTATTTCCATAGGTGCTCTTTCGAGTAGTTCGAGAAAGGTAGATTTTCATTGATATTCCTTGGAGTTCAAGGAGACAAGTTGGATGCTTTCATCTACTATAATATTCTTATTTCTGCTGCATTAATTTGTGACGACATGCTGTTATAATTGTCCAAATTGATGATAATGCTTAGGATTGTAACTTCGAAATGTTATGTATCTTAGAGTAGCACTTTGTACTGTCTTTTGATATTATATGTTATTGTTTGGCTGTGAGATTATGATGTTTTATTCTCTTCTTCCTTAATCTATTTCCTTTTCTTTTTATTTTACACTAACAATTTTTCTTTTCGACATTTGAGTTCTCGACACATGAATACCATGGACGTATTAGTGTCAGCATTTGTAGATTTAAAAGCCGGATCATTACACTTGGTATCTACGCTAAAGGTTAAGCAAGAACCTCGGCTTTAGTGGAGTATAACTCATTAGACATAGGGTAAGTGATGCGAGTAGGGTGTATTATAAATATGAAAGCGTATTTGTATTTTTTTATAAATGTATGCCTTCAAGGTAATTTCAAGAGCGAAAAACTAAAGATCTTATATAAGGTAACTTATATAAGTATGAATTATTAACGTGTAGTTTAATTAATGTAGGGGGTAATGATGTTTGTTATCCCGCCTTTTGGTCAAAGCTGAAATATCAACAAATTGGCAAGAAAGGATGGATATCAGGATTGGAGATCGATTAGAAACAAGGCTGCAATGGATGTCGTCAAAATTTGGCTGAGCTCCGATTAGGACAAAATCGATTGAAGATAACGATGAGGACTAGGAGAGGCTACGTTTCAAGTTTCAGGCTAATCGGAGTTCGTATGAAGGAGATATGATTAATACAAGGTAGGAAGAATATACTGTTCGAATCCATCAAAGAGTTGAGGTGATGTCCATTTCGAATCCATCAAGTTCGTATCCATCGGAATCGCATCCCCTCAGTATGTTCGTATCCATCGAGTTTGGTCTTGTATAGTTCGACTCCATCAGGTCTGTATCGACCAGGTTCGCGCATGCCCGGCAGTTCGTATCTATGGAGCGGCGTTCGTTCGCATCCATCAGATTACCTCACTTCGCATCCATCAACAAATAGTGTGCTTCGTATCAATCAGCCAGTACCTACTTCGTATCCATCATAGAGGCGGTTGTTCGAATCCATAGATGAAGACTTGTTCGTATCCATCAAGTTGACGTGTAAGCATGGATACGAACGCGGCGAAATCTCCGGAGTGACTCGATCAACTCGACGAAAAAGGCGGATCGACACGAAAGCTGCGCTCCACGTCATCACAGAAACACATGCCACCATCGATTCGAAGGAATCGATACAAAGGGATGGATTCGAAAGCAGCAGACTACGAAAAACATGACCTTGAATCGATTATATCTCCTAAACCATTAATCCAAATGCAACGAAATTTTCACAGAAGCTCGCATACATGTTGAAGAATGTCCACACCAAATTTCAACTCGATCGGATGATTTTTTGATCGATTCGAATGGAGTTCGAATCGATCCCGAAGCGGGCCCAGATTTCCTGGACGCGGGCGCATGGGCCCCCACACATGCCAGAAGCAGTCTCTCGAAATTTAGGCGAAATATCAGCCTCCTACACCTATAAATAGAGCCCCTGGTCATTCAGAAAAGAGGTCGGACAATTGTGAGAGCTAAGGGACGCCCAGACTCTGCCAGATTTACTCCAGATCACCATTGCTGCCTTAGATTCAGAATTATAATCATAAAATCTGTTGTACTACGTGATAAAAATTGTAATTTTCAAGCATCGAGCAATAAAATCATAAAAACCTTGAAGTGGACGTAGGCCGGAGATAGCCGAACCACTATAAATTGTGTGTCACTGTTCATTATTTCTGGATTGCTGTTTGTTGCTTGCTTAGATATGATATTTGTGTTTCAATATTGTTGATTTGTATTCATACACTGGTGCTTTCACAATACTTGGGGTTTGTGACCAAATTTGGCGCAAACACTTTGGTGCCTTTACTGAGAAGGACTAGCACCCGCTACGCAAAGAGCATGAAGATTTGAAAGACAATGACTCGACAAACAAGTCGAAGGCAAAGAGCTGAGAGAGCCAACAAGGAGGAAGTCAAGAGGCGTCTTCCGGAGCTGGAGAAGGACAAGCTTCTGTCTAGATCACAAGGGACGAGATGAAGGCTATGGCAAATTCAATACACGAAAGAATAATGAAAAGCCAACAGGAGATGATGCATACTTTCTTCGAGCAGATGAGAGCTGCAGGGACACAGAACCTTGGACCAGCTACATCGGCTGTTAATGTGGAACAAGGAGCTAGAGTCATGGAACCCAATGGAGGACAGAATGTAGAACCGGAAGGCAATCAACAAGGGCTTGGGGGCAGGCCCGTCGGATCCAACACAGGAGGACCTTTGGAAGGAGTTCAACAGGCTAGGGCCGACGTTGCTACTAATGAGCCACATGAAGAATATGTGCCGGAGTTCCCTCGAGAGCATGGGGGGCAACCCCTGACAGGCAACGCTGGATTAGTGGAAATCATTAGGAAGACTATGCGTGGAGGTTTGACCAATAGAGATTTGGAAGGAGTGAATAGGAGTCCGTTCGCTCGGGAAATCAGGATAGCTCAGAATCCACCTAAGTTCAAGTTACCTAGCGTGGAAGTATATAATGGCAAAGCTGACCCGACTGATCACTTGATGAGATACACTAGACACATGGAAGTGCTGGGGGCATCAGAGGAAGTGATGGCCAGATGTTTCCCGTTGTATTTGACAGATCTAGCTGCAATGTGGTTTAGGCAGCTGGAAGAAGGATCTATCAGGACTTGGAGGGAATTGGTGGATAAGTTTTTAGGACAATTTCGGGTTCATATCAAAAGACCTAAGAACGTGATGACGTTAACATCGGTAAAGCAAAGGATGGATGAATCGCTTAGAGCATTTCTAACTCGATTCAATGCAGCAGTTGCTTCGGTGGATCGGCCGGATCCATCAATGGTTTTAATGGCGGCAGTGTCAGGAGTCAGGGAGGATTTGGATTTCAAGGTATCTTTAATATGAGACCCACCACTGGATCTCGGAGAGTTCTTTCATGAGGCTGAGAGGTTCCTCCGACAAGAGGATGCATGTGCAGATTTAAAGTTGAAGGAAGTGAATGTAACTGAGGGTGGAGGACCATCCAATAGAGGTTCGGATAAAGATAAAGAGAAAAGGAAGCTGGACGACGACTCTGAAAAAGCTAGGAAGCGATGGAAGGATCCGAAGTTTTCCACATACACGGGATTAAACGAGACACTAGAGCGGATATACATGGAAACCCGGAATTGCCTTCCTTACCGGAGGCCGGCTAGGAGAGAACCATCCGAGCGGGAGAGGGCATCAGACAGGCACTGTCTCTTCCACGATTTGGACGGGCATGATACCAACAGCTGCAGGCACTTAAAGGACATAATTGAGGAGCATGTGAGGAATGGACAATTGAGGCAGTATGTTGGGGTACGGAATGCAACGGCGGAGCAGGAGCAACCACCACCTACCTCAAGCCATGAGGGTGTGAGGCCCAGGAATGATGGTCGATTGGTCATCAATTGACCATGGGTAATATGAAATAAGTAACAAACCATTGGCGAGCAACTGTCATTTACACATGTATGGGGCGGAGATAGCCCCTAGGCATGCTCTGAATGATGATAAACCGCGAAGCCATGGTTTGCGAAATCTGTCTTTTGTTTTTGGATTGGACACTTGGTTTTCTGGTTTGGTTTTGGAGTTTGGTTTGAACTCCTGGTTTTGTTTGCTTTCTATTTTGGATTTTCATTTGGATGACTGGTTCCTATTTTGGATGCTGGTTTGGATTTCTGATTTTTTGGTTTGACTTGGATTTTGATTGGATTATTTTACGGTTTTTGATAAACGGTCGTCGAGTATGGATTATGCCTGGCAAGGGGTGAGTCGTTTTGCCCGAACGCGGTAAAGTGACTCATTCAGGTCATCGAGTATGGACTATGCTCGATAATGGTCCGGAGAGACCAGGATTCGGCCTAGGACTTAGGCCTTGTATTATCAATTATCATTTTCAGGTCGTTGAGTATGGACTATGCTCAACAAGGGTCCGGAGTGACCAGGATTCGACTTAGGACTTAAGCCATGGCATTACTTACGTCCAGGGACACTGGACCATGGTCGTCAAGTGTGGATTACGCTTGGCAAGAACTCGGAGAGGTTAGCTCAACGTCCAGGGACACTGGACCATGGTCGTCAAGTGTGGATTACGCTTTGCAAGAACTCGGAGAAGTTAGCTCGACGTCCAGGGACACTGGACCACAGTCGTCAGGTGTGGATTGCGCTTGGCAAGAGCCCGGGGAGCTTATGGATTTGGATACCGACCCGGAGAGGTCCTGGATTCGGCTATTGGCTATTGGATAAGAATGGATTAAAGGCTCGGTCTTCGAGTTCGGATGGACATGGAATTGGCTATGGACTTTGGATATCAGATTCGGAGTTACTCAAAACACGCCTTATTACCACAAGGCATGTTTTGGGGGGGGGGGGGAAATGTTATCCCGCCTTTTGGTCAAAGCTGGAATATCAACAAATTGGCAAGAAAGGATGGATATCGAGATTGGAGATCGATTAGAAACAAGGCTGCAATGGATGTCGTCAAAATTTGGCTGAGCTCCGATTAGGACGAAATCGATTGAACATAACGATGAGGACTAGGAGAGGCTACGTTTCAAGTTTCAGGCTAATTGGAGTTCGTATGAAGGAGATATGATCAATACAAGGTAGGAAGAATATACTGTTCGAATCCATCAAAGAGTTGAGGTGATGTCCATTGCGAATCCATCAGGTTCGTATCCATCGGAATGGCATCCCCTCAGTATGTTCGTATCCATCGAGTTTGGTCTTGTATAGTTCGACTCCATCAGGTCCATATCGACCAGGTTCGCGCATGCCCGGCAGTTCGTATCCATGGAGCGGCGTTCGTTCGCATCCATCAGATTACCTCAGTTCGCATCCATCAACAGATAGTGTGCTTCGTATCAATCGGCCAGTACCTACTTCGTATCCATCATAGAGGCGGTTGTTCGAATCCATAGATGAAGACTTGTTCGTATCCATCAAGTTGACGTGTAAGCATGGATACGAACGCGGCGAAATCTCCGGAGTGACTCGATCAACTCGGCAAAAAAGGCGGATCGACACGAAAGCTGCGCTCCACATCATCACAGAAACACATGCCACCATCGATTCGAAGGAATCAATATGAAGGGATGGATTCGGAAGCAGCAGACTATGAAAAACATGACCTTGAATCGATCATATCTCCTAAACCATTAATCCAAATGAAACGAAATTTTCACAAAAGCTCGCATACATGTTGAAGAATGTACACACCAAATTTCAGCTCGATCGGATGATTTTTTGATCGATTCGAATGGAGTTCGAATCAATCCCGAAGCGGGCCTAGATTTCCTGGACGTGGGCGCATGGGCCCCCACACATGCCAGAAGTAGTCTCCCGAAATTTAGGCGAAATATCAGCCTCCTACACCTATAAATAGAGCCCCTAGTCGTTTAGAAAAGAGGTCGGACAATTGTGAGAGCTAAGGGGCGCCCAGACTCTGCCAGATTTACTCCAGATCACCATTGCTGCCTTAGATTCAGAATTATAATCATAAAATCTATTGTACTACGCGATAAGAAATTGTAATTTTCAAGCATCGAGCAATAAAATCATAAAACCTTGAAGTGGACGTAGGCCGGAGATAGCCGAACCACTATAAATTGTGTGTCACTATTCATTATTTCTGGATTGCTGTTTGTTGCTTGCTTAGATCTGATATTTGTGTTTGAATATTGTTGATTTGTATTCATACACTGGTGCTTTCACAATACTTGGGGTTTGTGACCAAATTTGGCGCAAACAATGTTTATTTGTGACCCCTCATTAATTAGTGTAACCATGCTTGGCCGGTTTATGAGAATTTCTCTCCTTTGTAGAATTGTTGATTAGTCTTGCTCAGCCAGTTTATGAGCAATGTTGTCATTTGTAGATTGATTAGTTATGCTCGACCAGTTATGAGCAGTTTACCATTTTACTGCATGGGTTGGGTAGACAATAAATTGTGGATGCACTGAAACAAACACCTTGTGAACTGAGTTTCTCAACTTGACTATAAGGCTTTCGGTGATAATGGTGGGTTAGAAGTTAAATTTAAAATAAGTTGTTTATTAAAATATAAAGGAAAGGTATACTATTTTGGAAATAAATATTTGTGAAATGGTTTTATATAAGAAAGAGATTTTATATAAGTATGATTTTATATAAATATGGTTTATAAATGAAGAGGATTTAAACTGATATTTTCAGGACTAAAAACCTGGTGTCGTTAAAATTGATTTTCAAGATGTTGGAAAATAAAAGTAGTATTATATGAAATTACTTTATTTTGAAAGTAGGTTAAGATTTGTTCGAGTTTGAGGTTGCTCTCAGAATCAACGAATCAACTCGGGAACAAAGTATTTTTATGTTATCTAGTTTGAGTGGCTCGAAAGTGACTAAATAATGGGCAAGGGATGCATTCTGTTGGTAAACATTTGTCCTGAGTACTACCCTTCTTAGTATGGGAATATATGGAATGACTTGGTAGGACCCAATTTCATGGTATCATTTTTGTGTTACTCGATCTATATGTGTTAACCATAAAATCCACTTAAGAACAAAAGTATGAAAGAAGGCTTATAAAAGTGCAAGGCTCTACTAAAATTGAAAACATGGGTTTTGCCAAGGTCAAAGGAGAGTGTTTCAAAGGCGTTGAAATGGCTTTCGAAAGAGCCGCAAGCACCAGGTGTCATTACGAATGATAAACATGACAAAAGCTTATGAAAAGATGGAAAAAGAAGGCAAAGTTATCCTTCCGCCTTACTAAGATCGTTCGACGCGAATGTGTTTGCATATATAAGAAAAGCAGGAACGGGTTCGAAACACCTTTCGAAGGTATTGAACAAAAGGCACGCACAAGTGAACCAATTTCCTCAAAATAGAAGGTTTCGTCATTGCCAACTTACAACTCGAAGAATTGATTCCAATACACTTTTTGAAAGCAAGGACAAGCCTTTCGAAACGGTTGGAACCTTTCGAAAGCATGGTGAAATCCTACATGAAGGCCAAAAGTCCTTTTGTTAAGACTCAATGTCACTCTTTATCCCTTTCGAAGCAATGTGGAAGCTCAACTCATTTCTCACTTGCAACAGTATAGAAACACAAAGCGAAGAGCACTTCTATCACCCTTTCGACGAAGTCAAAAGCAGTCCACTAAAAAGCAAAGAAAAAGAGGCACTCAGACCTTAACGGAAGCGAAAGGTTGTCAAGGAGATCCTTTCGACTGGGTCGAAAGGTTCGGGAATAGAAAGATATGAGGCGCAAAAATGAATGAGAAAGCTCGAAAGGAAAGCCTTTCGGACAGCGTCGAAAGCAAGCGCGCAGAAAATTGAAAGAAGACCTTTCAACCATGTCGAAGGGATGCATGCGCAAGATTGGAGGAAGACCTTTCGACTGAATCGAAAGGATGGACGCGAAAGGGGGCTGACCTGCATCTATAAATACGACCTTAGGGGTCCGATTTTGGAGACCGAAATTTGAAATCCTAAGTTCTTTCTATCTCTATTTCTAAACAAATCAAATCTTTGTAACCTTAAATCAATTTGGGGAAAAGCTCTCTTACTTGTAACTCAATTGGAATTAATGTGAAAAGAGAAAGCGCATGAAAAGAATTTGATTATGAGGGAGATCATTTTGATCATTAGCTTTTCTAATGATTAATTGCACATGATGCTAGCTTATCTTCTTAATTCCTTTTTGTCTAATGCGTTGCCATGGGATCAACTTGGATAATATGCATACGATTCACATTACCCTCATGTTTAATGATATTTAATGATAAACAAAGATGATGATGATGTTTCAATCTTAATAAGTTTATGGAACTTATGATATCCAAGATGATTTTCCATTGCATATATTAAATAAAGCTTGCATATTATACATTAGATCTACTTAAAAAGAGAAAGGCCCCTTTCGACTTGGTCGAAAGGGACGTTTTGAAAGGGATCTGATATGTAAATGTTAAGTAATGCTCTATGGATGAATTCCTTCGAAAGGTAAACACACACTACAATTCATACAACCCTTATGAAGGAGTTTACTTCGAAAGTGCATAAACATAGGAGTCAAAAGCAAATACTTCTCCCTAAGGGCAGAATGGTCCTTTTAACATAGTCGAAAGGAATGAATGTCTGACATAAGCAACCACTTTTGACTCACTCAAAAAGGAGTCTTTAGAAAGAGATGCTTTCTCCTTAACCTTAATTTCGATAAGGTTGATTGGATTTGCTAGCTACCACTAATATTTTCATTAGACCGCTCTCCAAAAGAAAGTTGTCCAAGTCAATCCAATTGAAAGGAGGTTTCGAAGGGAGTGATCACTTCTAATAATCTTTTTTTGAAGAGTAAATGATATTTCTTGTTAACTACATAGCTTTGGGGATGTTGACAAGTTTGCTATGTATTTTAAAGTAAATATTTGGGAAGTTTGTATATAAATTAGGATCATGATACTTAGTAATATTTATGAAGTATTTGATACGCTTTGACAATGATTTCTATTTTAATCCCAAAAGTATGATTTGATATAAAAGGTATATGTATATATGATTATCTCAAATGAGTTAAAGTAAAACCCAAAGTTTGGTTCTAAAATTTTCTTTAAAGAGTTAAAAATAAAATAAAGAGTAGTATTGGGTAATATAGATTTTGATATGAATTTTCTATAGAAAGGATTTGTTTTTAAGCTATGTTGGGTGCCGAAGTGGTAGTGGCATAACCAAAATAATGGTACCACTCTTTGTTTTCCTTTTTCTGTAAAGTGTGTCTAATAAATAAGTGTAACTATGATAAGTTATTTATTAATGCATGTATTCTATGCATTAGGACAATGTAGTATGTTCATCTTGTTATGAAATGATTTTTTAGTAGTTTTCATTTGCTAGAATGAAATAGATTTTTCGATGATTTTGGACAGTCTAAAACTTCTAGATCATTAAAGGATTTGAAGTTAAGTGTTTTGGAAAATATAAAGAAAAGTTTATGTAACTCTTGAACTTAGAATGTAGTAAGTTAACACATGTTGTAAATTTGTTGAACATCCCTGTTAAGTAGAACAGTCGATGTTATTGGGCCAATTAAAAATTGTCTTTACCTTACGGTTGTCTAAAGAAAGTGGATCTAGGCTTAAGTTTAGATACTAGAGTCCTGCGCTTCCTAGATACTTGCCTAACCCGACAGATATAGGTGTCAAAAGGTTGACCCGGTTATAAGATCCAGAATTGTTTTGGGCCTTCATTTGAATTTTAGAAAGTAAAATGAATTTGATGTTTTGTATATACGCTTAGGATGTAGTAGAGTATTATACAAGTAATAACCTGAATTAAGTTGTTATGAAATGTTTTATAAATAAAGTTATGTGTTTATAAAATGTTTATAAACTTGAGTTATGTTTTTATAGAATGATTCATAAATGATTTTAGTATTGAATGATATACTATTTGTGTAAATGAATGTGACTAAAAAGATAATTGGTCTAGTTAAGAAACCAATAAGATAAAATATGTACGCAGGTCATTTTATTCCCATGGATATTCTTGATCCAGGACCCGATTACACGATTTCTAGGTGATTTACACCAGTCCGAACATGGATATTCTTGATCCAGGACCCGATTACACGATTTCTAGGTGATTTACACCAGTCCGAACATGGATTTTTCACTTGATTTCTAGATGACGAATGTTTGATATAGATTCTTGATTTAAGCCCGAGGTTTTCTATCATAGTATATAGCTATGTAAGGAAAACATAAGTTTTTAATCAAGGAACCTGATTGAAGTCCTCACAAGAGAGATCAATTGATCTATACTAGTTATGAAGTGAAATTTGTGTGATCGAGCAAGTGATCAGATCAGATATTGCATATGGATGATCCACGTACATCATACGGGCTTAAGTATATGTTTACCATGCTTCATTGGCTTATGGAGAATGGATCTTTGATTTGTTTGAGGTAGCATGAATAATTATCTAAGTAATAACTTGAGGCTGTTGAGCGTAACGTACGCTTAATAGGTTATTTTCATCCTTGTGCAATGAGAGAGTTTTTGAACCTGAGAAAATCGTGTGCTTTGATTAGAAGTGATTTTGAATACTATTAAGATTGTTGTGTGCTTGTTTCTTTTGTTAATTGGTCATGTTGGTATTTCGAGGATGAAATGCTTTAAGTAGGGGAGAATGTAACGACCAAGAATTTCAAACACTTCATATTTAAATAACTAAATTATTTAAATATTTGAATCTTGGATTTAATGTTATAAAAATGATTTTATAACCTTGTTAACCCCCTTTTAGTTAATAACTAATGATGGTAAACTTATTTTAGAAAAGTGCATAGAAAAATAAATAGTTCGAAGAAATATCTATAATATAACCGAAAATCGTATTATCAATAAACAACTTTTACTCAACAAAAGTTGTTCGAACTTGTTGTTCTTGTCTAATTAACTAATGTTTCATTGATTAACAAATAAAAATAATTTTCCTGATAAAAGCTTCTAGAAGGAATTTTAGATATTTATATAAGGGGTAGTTTGGTAATTGACTAAGTAAGAGATGATATTTGTTTTGGTCAAAGTGAGTTGTAAAGTTATGCACATGGGGAAGCATTAGGAGGGTGTGTTTTGGCTGGCCATCCTATGGGGCAAATGAGGTCATTTTCATCTTGTTAGATTCATACTTCATACACTTATGTGTTCATACTATTTTGGCTTAATTTTTAAGATAAAAACTTAAGTATTCAGCCTCTCGTTTTCTCTTCAATCTTCTTAAATATACATCAAACAAAGTCCAAATCCTCCTAAACTTTTACAAAGGTAGGACATCATGAAAACAAGGAATCATAAGGAAAAAGTTGAAGAAAAGGAGCACCCCCTCTTAAGTTAGGCGGTGAGCAATATAGCCTTTTTAGGCTAAGGACTTGTGCATTTGTGAAGGTAAGGTTGAGAGTTGGGCTGTCTTTGGTTGAGGTAGGAAGTGTTATCAAGGTTGAGGCTTTTGCTTGGTAGAATGGTTGAAAAAGGGTGAGTTAACTCACTATTTTATTGTATATGAAGTTGTATAATATTGGTTGTATAATTATAGTAATGTTATTAACTAATTAAAGTGTATATTTGGACCTTTCTTGCTTTTGATAGCAAATGACAAGTATTTGTGGCATATATTGTTAGTCCATGAGTTGATGGTTTTGATGACAACAACCTTAGAATAAGATTATAAAATATAAATACTAACATTATAGTTTAGATATATATGTATATGCAGGATTTAACCATGCAGGTACCAAGAATGAAAACTGTACAGTATAGAGATTCAAGATATCAAGATTGAAGACTCATGAGTATCAAGAATATCAAGATTATCAAGAGTTCAAGATTTCAAGATAAGTATTGAGTCTAGAATTATGTTAAAACTTCACAATAACACTGAAATCTTCATTCCATATTTTCATTTGGGATGGAACCCATTTCTACCTTTTTAGTGGCTTACAAACCCACGACAAGTAGCTTACAAGCCTACGACAAGTGGCTTACAAACTCACGAACATTCTGGTTTTGTACAAGTTCTCGAGTCCTGATATGATGAGATATTCTACAGGAAGAAGCTTGCAAAACTACTTCAAAATGATTTTCAAAACTGCTTTTCAAAATGTTTTAGCCTTAAAAATTATCTTTTCAAATGATTTTCAAAAGGATGTTTTAGCCTTAAAAAATATTCTTTGATTTTGTTCTTAAATAAATTCTTGTTTTAAACTTCGTTTGTTTTAAACTATCTTTTAATATATTTAACTTTTAATATTTACTTAGATTTAAATATAAAATTATAGTAAAATTTTATATATATTATTCTCTATATTTATCTATGTATTTTGTCTATAGTCAAGTATATTAATAAAGTTCAAAATAGTTTTAATATAAGATAAAGGTTATTTTCAAAGAAAAACAAAACATCAAAATTTCCTTTGGGATGTTGACATGCCCTAGTACCTCATGTCGACATAGTGTCAGTTAGGACCAAAAATTTGAATTTCAATAGAAGTGTCTATTCGCCATAACCTTTCATGAATAGACATGGTTGTTGTTCTTCTATAAATAGGGGTTGGTTTCAACGAATTTTATATCAGATTTTCTGGTTTTTCACTTCTCTTCTTCTTCCACATTTTCTTATTCAAAATCCTATCATCACTCTGCCGAAGTCAACATTGAATCTAAGTAGATCATCTCTGGTTTGATTCTCTATCACTATCTCAACAAGATCCCAGTGCTATTCAGAGTTATAGGCTTCTTTGTAATCTATCTAGCGAGAAAAGGTGTGATTGTAGCCTTGGAAATCAATCAAGTGAGAAAAGGTGTGATTGTAGCCTTGGAAATCAATTGGGTGAACTTGTTGCCCCGAAAATCAATTATCTCTACCTAGAGGATTATGATTATGGAGGGTGTACCTCGTAGCCTTGAAACCGAGGGTGTAATTGTACAATTGCTTTTGAAAGGAAATCCGTACTTAGTTGTGCGGGTCTGGATGTAGGGTAACTCCGAACCAGTATAAAATCCGGTGTGTTCTTTCCTTTACTGCATTTACTTTATTTCTACATCTGTGTTTGATTCTGTGATTATATCTGTGTCTATATATTGCATACATTTGTGTACAAATCAACAATAACTCAAAAAGATTTAGTAATTTCTTATAAACACTATTCACCCCCCTAGTGTTCATTCTAGCCTTAAGATTCATATTCTGCATTCCTCACATTTGGTATCAGAGCAAGGTTTTCAAAAGTTTCATAATCTAAATTTTGAAAAGTTTTCTAAATGGCTACCAACACTAGTACTGTTTCTAACACTAGTTCATTTGTAGAAGGTCAGTCTACTGTCAGACCACCACTTTTTAATGGCAGTAACTATGCATATTGGGCATGTAGGATGAAAATATATTTACAATATATAGGATTAGACACTTGAAATATCACACAGAATGAATATTCTGAACCCACAACTGACTTTGCACAGTGGACCACTGAGCAAAAGGCTGTTGCACAAAATAATTCTAAAGCAATGAATATTCTGTTTTGTTTACTTGATAGGAATGAATTTAATAGAGTGTCAGTTTGTAAGTCTGCATATGAAATCTGGAAAACTTTGCAAGTTACTCATGAAGGAACAAGCAAAGTTAAACAGACCAAAATTTCCATGCTTACAAATCAGTTTCAGTTATTTAAAATGAATTCTAATGAGTATTTCTGATATGTATAGTCGATTTTAGGATATTGTACATTCTCTCAAATCCTTGGGAAAAGTGTTTTCCGAAGAAGATCAAATCGGGAAAATTTTAAACTCTCTCACTCCAGAATGGAATCAAAAGACACTTGCAATCAAAGAGGCAAATGACATCAGTACTTTAAAGATAGAAGAATTAATTGGAAATCTAATGTCGTTTGAAGTCCAAATGATCGGGAGAAGAGAAAGCAAAGCATCTGAAAAGAAATCAATGGCATTCAATGCATTGACCGATGAATCAGACTCAAATAGTGATAATGATGAAGAGATAGCTCTTATGACCAGAAATTTTCGGAAATTATAGAAAGATGAATAATTTCAAGAGAAACTACTATAAGAATCCAAGAAATCAGAATGTAGTGACAAATAATGTCAAATGTTTCAACTGTGACGAACCAGGCCATATCAAAAGAGACTGTCCGTATCCAGAAAGGCAGAATCCTCCTATAAACAATGAATCAGTAAAGAAACGGAAGCGTGCATTTACTGCTACTCTAGATGACTCAGACTCGTCCTCAAGCGATGATGATCAGAAGACAGATAACTCAAATTTGTGTTTCACGGCAGTTCACGACTTCAACAAATTCAAGGAAACGGACTCAGAAAAAGGTACACATTTACAATATAATTGATTGAAATTGCATGCTTAGAATTAGATGATTGCTTGCTTGATTGATTGTTTTTTTTGAATTGGTGTGTTGATTGAATTTTAAATTTATTTTCTATTATTTTATTATAATTTTATTATAATTTTATTATTTTTATTATTTTTATTATTTTTATTATTATTTTTATTATTATTTATATATATATATATTTTATGAAATTTAATATAATCATAATATTATTCCAGATATATATATATATATTTAGTCATATATATATATATATTAGAGTAGTTAGGAAAATTAAATCATAGAATATTTCAGTCACATGTCGACATGGTCCCTACCATGATGTCGACATGGGTACAAATTTTGAAATTCAAAATTGGAATTCAAATGCTTGAATTTCCCTCCACCTTTTCACTTCATTCAATACTCTGAAAAGACATCTTTTGACCAGAGAACATGTCTTTCAAAAATCTATTTATTCACTATCTTTTATCACAACTTTTCACTTTCATTTTCAAATTCAAACTCTCTTTTAAAAACTCCAAGCTCTCTACTCTCTACTTTAATGGCTTCTTCAAGCAACCCCTCCACCATGAGACTTTCCAGAAACTTGAAAGAGAAACTCCTTAATAATCCGAAGGCAATTAAAGCATACATCAATTATGCTAACTATGGAAAAGTCCATCCCGGAAAGTTTGCTATTTTTCAAGATTTTGCTTCTTATGAAATTGATACTCTTTTTGCAAACAATCAAATTCTTAGTCTTGTTGATTCTTCTCAAAATGATTTTGTTTGTTACCCAAATCTTGTTAAAATTTTCTATGCAAATCTCAATCGAGAATTTTATGAAGGAAATGATAATGAAATTTGGAGTAGTGTCAAAGGCACTAAAATTGTTTTGAATTGTGATCTTTTGGGTACCATTCTCAATTGAAAAAGCACGGGAATGGATCTTTCTAGTTTTCAAATCGATGAACATGATCGTGAGACATTTCATCATATTTTTGAAGGAGATGAAAACTTTGAATTTAAAAACCGAAACTTTCGTCCTAAAGCAAGAATTGTCAATCTTCTTTTACAACATACTTTGACCCCAAGATCGGGAAATTTTAACAATCCTACTTCAAAAGTGTGCAAAGCACTTTTTGCTATCTTCGGAAATTATGATATCAATTGGGCGCAAGATATTTTGGATGAACTTCGTCCTAAAAATTTTGAAATGGGAGAAAACACTTTATATCATGGAATTTGCCTTACTCGGATTTCAACTATTTTGGAGTAAATTTCAAAGGAGAAGAATTTATTTCAAGAAAAGTTTTTAATATCTCAAACATTTCTCTCATGAAAATCCCATATGTTTTTCAACCTTATGAGACTCTTGCCAAAAAGGAAGAGCGTTTGGCTCATGAAGAAATGGAAGAGGAGGAAGAGGATGATGAAGAAGAAGGGGATGAAATGGAAATAGAAGAAGACGAAGAAGGTGAAACATCCCTAGAAAGTATTGAATATCCCTCCAATCCTACCAACAAAACCCTTCTCAAAAACCAAAAGATAATTGTTAAGAATCAGCGGATTCTTAAATGATCCGTTAGTAAGAAGTTGGACAAAATGTCATCCAAGTTGACCAAGTTTTTCTCCAAAGTCAGCAAGAAACTTGGATTATCTTCATCTTCATCATCCTCTAACTAGTTGCGTCTTTTCATTTCATGATGTATTACTCTAGTTTGCTTTAGTTTGAATGTTTATGTAGTTCTTTATGGTTAATCATTGTATTATCCTATTATGCAATGAAATTGATTTCCTTTTCTGTTATCTAGCTTATCTTATCTCATGAATAAATGTTAGTATATTATATAAATATATATATATATATACACACACAATTATTCACAAAATCAAAAAAAGTCATCAAAATTCATTGGACCAAGTCGACATCCCCCCTTGACCATGTCGACATGTACTGGTCAGAAATGACATTTCATTTCAAATTTGAAATTTGAATAACTACCATATGTCTATTCATTTCAAACAAATTCCTACACCTATAAATACCTATTTCTTCCAGAATTCTTCACTCAATATTATTTTCTATCTTCTTTATCTCTTATTCTTCTCACAAATTCAAAAATGGCAAATCCTATTCACAATTTAACCGAGAATCTTGAAGAGACTCTTAATTCGTTCAAGAATATTCTTTCGTTCATTCCTCGTAACCAGCGACACTTAGAGTTGAGTCAAATGCAGATGATCAAGGAGCAAGAAAGGCATTTCGATGCAATGCGATGGATGATTTCTTCACTGCACAAGGATGATAACGAAGCACATCCTCCCGTCTCTCTCACAAATGACAATGAAAATTGGGATGCCATCAAAGCAAACCCTATTTTCGGAGAAGAAGGATGGGTAGAAGTTCCTCGAAACGTTTGATGTTGGTTTGTTTGCTTTGTTTGATTTGATTGCTTTGATTGAAATTGTATGTTTTGATTGGTTTGATTGACACTTGGTATGGATTGATGAATGTATAAATATAAATTGATATATTAATTGAATACCATGTCTATAAGTATAGTTATTTCTTAATCTATCTATTATATACTCTATTATATAGTTTAATGCAGGTACTTAAGTACAAGAATGAGGGGGAGTTATATAGTTTGGAGTTAGTTTGTTTTTGTTGATGACAAAGGGGGAGAAATATACAATAGGAGAGTTAGGCATAGATTAAGGGGGAGTTATCAGTTTTAGGGGGAGTTATTAGGATAGAAGTAATATTTTATAAACAACGGTTGTCATCATCAAAAAGGGGGAGATTGTTAGTCCATGAGTTGATGGTTTTGATGACAACAACCTTAGAATAAGATTATAAAATATAAATACTAACATTATAGTTTACATATATATATATATATATATATATGCAGGATTTAACCATGCATGTACGAAGAATGAAGACTGTACAGTATAGAGATTCAAGATATCAAGATTGAAGACTCATGAGTATCAAGAATATCAAGATTATCAAGAGTTCAAGATTTCAAGATAAGTATTGAGTCTAGAATTATGTTAAAACTTCACAATAGCACTGAAATCTTCATTCCGTATTTTCATTTGGGATGGAACTCATTTCTACCTTTTTAGTGGCTTACAAACCCATGACAAGTAGCTTACAAACCTACGACAAGTGGCTTACAAACCCACGAACATCCTGGTTTTGTACAAGTTCTCGAGTCCTGATATGATGAGATATTCTACAGGAAGAAGCTTGCAAAACTACTTCAAAATGATTTTCAAAACTGCTTTTCAAAATGTTTTAGCCTTAAAAATTATCTTTTCAAATGATTTTCAAAAAGATGTTTTAGCCTTAAAAAATATTCTTTGATTTTGTTCTTAAATAAATTCTTGTTTTAAACTTCGTTTATTTTAAACTATCTTTTAATATATTTAACTTTTAATATTTACTTAGATTTAAATATAAAATTATAGTAAAATTATATATATATTATTCTCTATATTTATCTATGTATTTTATCTATAGTCAAGTATATTAATAAAGTTTAAAATAGTTTTAATATAAGATAAAGGTTATTTTCAAAGAAAAACAAAACATCAAAATTTCCTTTGGGATGTCGACATGCCCTAGTACCCCATGTCGACATAGTGTCAGTTAGGACCAAAAATTTGAATTTCAAAAGAAGTGTCTATTCGCCATAACCTTTCATGAATAGACATCGCTGTTGTTCTTCTATAAATAGGGGTTGGTTTCAACGAATTTTATATCAGATTTTCTGGTTTTTCACTTCTCTTCTTCTTCTACATTTTCTTATTTAAAATCCTATCATCACTTTGCCGAAATCAACATTGAATCTAACTAGATCATCTCTGGTTTGATTCTCTATCACTATCTCAACAAGATCCCAGTGCTATTCAGAGTTATAGGCTTCTTTGTAATCTATCTAGCGAGAAAAGGTGTGATTGTAGCCTTGGAAATCAATCAAGCGAGAAAAGGTGTGATTGTAGCCTTGGAAATCAATTGGGTGAACTTGTTGCCCCGGAAATCAAGTATCTCTACCTAGAGGATAGTGATTCTGGAGGGTGTACCTCGTAGCCTTGAAACCGAGGGTGTAATTTTACAATTGCTTTTGAAAGGAAATCCGTACTTAGTTGTGCGGGACTGGATGTAGGGTAACTCCGAACCAGTATAAAATCCAGTGTGTTCTTTCCTTTACTACATTTACTTTATTTCTGCATCTGTGTTTGATTCTGTGATTATATCTGTGTCTGAATATTGCATACATTTGTGTAAAAATCAACAATAACTCAAAAAGATTTAGTAATTTCTTATAAACACTATTCACCCCCTCTCTAGTGTTCATTCTAGCCTTAAGATCCATATTCCGCATTCCTCACATATATTCTATTCTCTGACCTTCTATAACATACGATGTGGCCTTGAAAGTGTTTAAATGTGTTTGACTTGATGGTGTTTGGTTTGGACTTGAATATGGAATGGTAATATAGTGATAATCACTATGAAAGCACTTTTAATCTGCTTGTGATTAAACTTGTTCAATGCTTTACATGTTATAATATTATGATATAAGCACTTTAATCATTTGTTTAAGTGGTTAAAACTGGCCACAAAGATCATGCATTTTCATATTGTTCTATGCCCAGTACTTTAGATAGCATTTATAAACCCTGTCTTTGGCTAGATTTTTATAATTTAAAGCTTTATAATATATTTTCTTTGCAGCATTTATAATAAAAGGTTTTTGACAAATTATAAATTAGTTATTTACAAGTAATTTTTTTAAAGATATTTAAAAATATATTTTATTATTTTAAAGTATATTTATATATAAGTTTGGAAAAGTAAGTTAAGTATTTTATAACAGCATAAAAGAAGTTTTGGATTATAATACTTATGTTATAATAAATGGTTTTGTAAGGTTATTTAAAATTATATTATCTTGTTTAATAAGTGTAGATATGCTTAGATATTTTAAATGAATTTTTTTGAAGATAAGGATAAGTATAAAATGGTTTTGGGTTTATAGTAAATAATGTTTAAGCAACATTTGTTTTTCACCCTATTTTTTTTAGCAAAGCTAGCCGGCTTTATAGTGGGTCGTGCCACTGTATATATATAAGAAAACAGATGTTCTACACATGCACAGAACAAATAAATTGGAGAAAAACCCAATGAAAGAGGAACAGAAAATGCAGGAGCTAGGCGGAAAATACCTAGACTACTAAACAAAAGGGACTACGCTCCATCCGAAGATGAGACGCTCCGGCCAACGCCAGATAGGGAGCCAGAAACATGAAAATACCTAGAGAACAGAGTTTCCAGTTTCGGGTCATAACCATCAGATAAATGGGCGTAAATTAATTTCCTATCCCAATCAACATCATAGAACTTACTCTTATTATCCTCACCAATCTCACCAACCCTAGTAAGAGTCAGACCCTCGCCCTCAATGTGATAAATAAGAAAACGACTCTCACCCGCAACATCAGAGATGAAAGCATAAAACGTGTCCGACTCCGGCGAGTACCGCATATCAGATGGAACATGTACCTAGGCTCGCTCTTCAGAGTTCCAGATGATAGTCTCGGACAAGATAGGAGTAGCATGCTCAGACATAGACGGTTCGACAAGAGCAACGACAGAAGGAGAAACATTAGCAGCAAGCACAGAATCAGCCATTACAACCTGAGCAACATCAGAAGGAACATCACCAGGAGAATCGTCAATAGTGAGACCATCACCAGGAAGGACAGAGGGAACATCTGTGGGAACATCATCAGCAAGAGGGGAAATAAAGGGAGCAGAGGTCATATGGGAGACCTTCTTGACCCACTTCCTGATAGGAGGACGAGGAAGAGGAACCCGATCAGACAGGGGAACAAGAACAGCAAGGGCAGAACTAGAACAAGCACTAGATAGGTGCCCAAAGGAATGATAGGTGGAATAGATATCCGGCTTCCAACTGTAGCGAACTCGGACCTCGGCAAAATGACCCTCATCAAGTCTGACTTTCAATACCGAAGGCAAAGATTTCTCAGGGGTTATCTCAATTAGTGCTTTGGCATAAACTAATCTCTTTCTGGCTACCATGTTGGCATCATAACAAATCACCTTACCAACAAGGCCTGCAAGCCAATCAATCCCAATCAATCCCAATCAGAGGTTGAAGAACTGAAGGAATGTGGGAGAAGTGGGCCCAGATAGGAATGGATAACACCTGATCTTTTGCCATATCAACAGACGGAGTCCAAGTGGTAATAATGAATGGTTTCCCATCAATGAGAATGGGATCGGCCTCAAGAATTCGCTGTCGTTCATCACTCCGTGAGAATTTGAAATAGAACATGGCATTATCATGAACACTAATACCCCCTTTAGGCTTCCAAATCTGGTTACAACGTGCCTTAACTAGCTGATAGGCAGGGTTGGAGTCGAGGAAAAAACCCACCAAATAATCCTTCCAATAATCAACACCAGCCTCAATCACTTCAACTGGTGGAATCATCATTCCGTCAATCTCAACTTTTTCAAAACTACGGGGAGAATGAACACCTGCATTTTTTGGCAATTTGGTGAACAAAGACGACCATTGAGAAACAGTCCGAGAAGGAGAAGCAACCAAAGGAACATTTCCAACACCACAAGGGGGGGAAACATAGGAGTGGAGAACGTGCTCAACATTTAATCGAACATCTTGTGAGCAACAAATTGACTGACCACAGCCAATGGAGACGAGACCAATTGACACATCAAAACCAGGAATAGCATCTCCAATTACATCGGCCGTAGCCACCAAACTGACAGCCTTACCCCCGCTACTTTTTTCACTTAACCCAGATCCAACAAAACCCAAATCCTTGACTATAGGAAGACCAACATCTAATACCGACCAAGCTTTATCAGAAGACATATCTATAAACAGCGTTAGAGGTGACTCACCAGATTTTGAAAAATTGCCAATAACAGAAGGAGCGAGTAACGATGGGGATGATAAGTCTGACAGAATACCAGACATAGGGCACACTGGGTCCTTCGAAGGCAGAGCACAGTCTCGAAAAGAACGATCGGCAGCAGGAAGCACAGAAGACATTCGCAGAAGCCAGATCGAAAGAAAAGCACTTGAAATGCAAAGATATCTAACTGATTAGAATATCGCCCAAACACAGCTCGCCATTATTGTTTCTGATTTTACTTAGTAATATAATTAAACTTTAAAAAGAATGTTTTAAAGATGATTGTAAGTAAAATGGTTTTGGGTTTATAGCAACAATGTTTTAATGATAATTGTTTTTAACCCATTTAATTATACTTTTGGAAATGTGAAATCTTCTTTAAAATTTGTGAATATTCTTATTCCAAGAATGTGGATACATTTCGAACTATTGAAAAGAATAGAAATGAATTGTGAAAGAGTAGAGCAAATAGTGAAAGTGTAGAAATGAATAGTAAAATAGTAGTACACATGTATATATCTTTTGTAAAGGCATCTTAAATACACACACACACACAAGTATTTACAAAGAAGTTTTAATTTATAAAAGAATTAATTAAATAAAAAGGCGATTAGAAGTCGCTTATGTGGCTTAATCGTGCTTTGTGTAACTTAGTCCTACTTTGTGTGACTTAATCATGTTTTATGTGTTTACTTGTTTGTGGAAAGTATTTAATCCTATACTTAGCACTAAAACATAATAAAGTACAGTTATTCAATTTGTGAGAGTTAAGAACGACGTTCGAGTAGGGTTAGAAGCAAAAATGCTCTAATCTATCAGCTTCACTCTTGACCGAGGGATAATATAAGTTGAGAAAGTTTGAAACGTGACAAGTATCGAGATTTGGTTTCCATATACAATCGTTTCCATTATGTACTGGGTAGTCGATTAATCGACTATCGATTTTGAACAATTTAACTTTGGGAGTATATGTAAGCATAATGTACTGATGCGGTTTGAGATTCCCCGAGGAGGACTCATTTATATGTATTGTCTCTTACTTTAAGGTCCCTCAGAAAGGAGTCCTTTATATCGTTCATTTACTTCTTAAAGAACTGGAATCAAGTTAACTGAAAATTCATCGATTTATTTTTGAAGAGACCGGGATCAGATATGTGCCAAAACCACTTCAAAACGGATATATAAGTGCTATGTTTTGGATGTAGTTTTGGAATGGAACGCTATAGAGTTGAACTATCTATCCTAAGGTTAAGTTCTAGGGAGAGGTCAACGTTAGCATTCATTGGACGCTTTATGCTGGGATCCACGAAGAGATTCGTGAATTGTTCGAGCTGTTGGAATCCAAAGAAGGATTTGAGATATGATTGGGTGATGAAGACTCATATGAGAGATACTGAACGTGACTTCATCATCGGAAATGACTAAAGACATAGTAGGATGCATAGCTAAGGGGTTTATCTAACCTAAAAGGGAATATCAACTCCATATTTGGAGATGCTTATCAATATTGGTACCGAGAGTTGATGATAATCGACATCACATGTTCGGGATTAGCCAGTTATGTTTATCTTATGGTATATTTTGTCTATAGATATACGATGCAATAAATGGTAGTTTCTTATCCATGTGCAAGAGGTCAGCTTTCTGTTTTTACCGAGGAGTCCTCTACGGATATCCATTATGTGTACGTGCCTTAGCAATTATAGTTGTACTTCTAATATTGTTGTGTTATGAGATGGAAGCGACACAGATTCTCCACCCTGGATATTTTCTATTATATAACCTCATATACTTATTAGATAGGTTAAGTTCTTTTGAGGGGATAAACATTATGATGTACAAATGGTCTCAAAAGTACTATTATATGCTAGCCACCTATTTCTTGAGTTTCTCATCCCAGACTTATATCTGACTCATAGTTTTATATTTCCCTTACTTCGTTGGGTGCTCATTCGAGTACTCAAAGAAAGGCATGTTTTCGTTGACATTCTTTAGAGCTCGAGGAGACGAGCTGGATGCTTTCACCTATTTTAATATTCTTATTTCTACGACATTGCTATTATGTATATATCAGCATACATGAAGACTGGATATTATAGCTTTCTAGGCTTATGACAGTACTTAGCATTGTATGTAACGACCCGTATTTTTGAAAATTAAAAATATTCAATAAAATAGGATTTTTTGAATAAATTAGTTAGGAATAAAAAAATTAAGATTTTATTGATACAAATTAAATTATAATACAAGTTATGAGCTTAATTAAAATTTCTATTAATGGCATATGTTTGCAATAAGCTAAGGATGATAACATATGTTAGTGTTTATTTTAATGACATTAGTTTCAATGAAATTAATAACTGTCTGTATGTAAATTTCCAATTGATTGGAATAATAAATGTTTCTTTATTAAAGAAGAAATCCTGTGTTTATTTATTTGAAATGGTTGTTAGCTGAAAGATTGATTGCAGAGATGAGATACTATTATTTAGTAAGAAATGTATAATTCCTGTTTGTATCCAATACTGTATAAATATGTTTAAATTACTATTAGATGGGAGATAATTGTTATATTTCTCGTTACATTTATTTAGCCCATTTTGAAATTCACCTTTGCAATCAATTGAAATTAATGTAATTGAATAATTTCAATTAATAGGAGAGATGACACTAAATTGTAAATTTATAAGTGTAATTAAACATAGCTTATGTTTTGTGAAATATAAGGAAAGTTTGATTTAATGAAAGAACATTTTTATTAAATAAAATGAATGTTTTATTTTTGAATGTAAGTTTAATTTCATTAAAAAAAAGAATAGAATGATTGATTTAAAGGAAAAAATATATATCTATTTGAACTATGTTTTAGCATACAGATTGATTGCAAGAATATGAGAATCATTTATTTAAGTAAGTTATTTATTGCACTGGTGTATAAACAACAAATTTATAAACGTGTTTAAATGACTAATGGAAACAATTGTTTTGTATTTCTTCCATTTTAGTTTGTCTGTTTTGAAATTTAACTTTGTAATTAATTGCAATTAATGCAACTAAAATATTTCAATTAAAAGGAAAGAAAACGTTGATTGCAATTAATAGATTTAATAAAAGAAACACATGTTTTATGTTAAACAGAAAAGGCGTTTTAATGGAAATATAAGAACATTTTGGGAAAACCAAATTGAACGTTTTTATTAATAAAGTAAGTATAATATTTTTTATTGTGTGTTGATAAAAAAAATTAAATGTGTGCAAAATTTCATTTTCCTTTAGTTTGCAAACTTTCCCATTCCTACATACATTTCTTTATGCATTATTAATGCCTGAAACTTTCAAAAACAAAACGTAACATTCATTTTTGTCCCTCCACCTTCATTTCCTTATTATTAAATAACCTACAATTTTGTTTCTTCATTTGCGTTCTGTTTCTCCTGACACCTCATATTCATTTTGTTCAAATTGTTTTTTGCTGAAGGTATATTCTTATCATAAAGTTGTTCACGCTTTAAACTTGTCCCTTCATTTTTTTGTCACCACCTCACTTCCTATATTTAGATCTCCATTTCAAATCTTTCTTTCCTTAAATCATTTTAATGTGAGCAAATTAAAAAGCTCTCATTTTTGCAAATTCAAAAGCTTTCTTTTACAAAACATGAGTTTCATTTTTTTTTCATTTTTCATTTTTCCTACACGTCCCGCCCTTATCTTAGTTTGTTCTTTCATCTTTGCCTGAAGCCTCATCTTGAGAAAAACGTAAGTATTAAACTTTGTTTATTTTTTTATTAAACGTGTACCAATTATTATTTTAATAATATTTCTTATAACATGAATATCTTTTGCATATAAACTACGATTCACGTGCCCTTTCTTCTGTTGGATTCATATTTAAATTCCAAACAACATGAAATTGATTTAGTTGAATTTGGAGACTGTTGAGATTTTGCGCTTCTATTTGGATTTTTATGGGCTAAAATCAAAGGTGAGAGATTTAACCCACTCACGCAATACTAAATCTTCTTATGTTAGTTGAATCAAAATTTTGAAGTGATGAGAATTTTTGGGTTGCTGTTTGGTAGTTTAAATTTGACATTTTAATTGTAATTGAATTTATATTGAATTAAATTGACATTTAAACTAATATCAGATTTAATTGCTAGTTAAGTACCTGATTGTGATAACCAATAAATTGTTGTGATTTATTGGCTGATTTGGATGTTGACTGTGATGGATGTTTATTTGTTTACATTTTGGATGATTGGATGTTTATTTATTTTTATATATCTTTGTTATCACTCTGTATATTAAGTGACAACATATAAACTGTTATTTTAATTATTTCGAATAAATTAAGATATAGGTTGAAATGATATATTCCTATGACACTTTTGATTTGGATTGAAATGATATATATCCATCCCTATAATTAAAATTGGAATAACCGATCACTTGGCCATAAGGTAGAAAATTATTTACAGACACCGGATTGGTTAAATTAAATGATTTTAAAATCTTGAATTTGGATTTTTGATTAAAGGGTATTGTTTTAAAGGAAATAAATTGTGGATTTATATGAATTAAATTATTCTCTAATTCAAGCTTTGAAATGTTAAAAATAAAATTGGTTAAAAGAAATTGTTTTAAGAGTTGAATTGGAAATGTGAAGTTATAATTGATATATGACTTTAATTTTGGAAATTGAATTATTTTAAAGATTTGGATCTTAAAATTGAACAATGAGGTTTAATTTGAATTAAGTGTTTTAGATCCGTAAATTGAAATCGGACTTGAAATCGATATGAATTGAAATGGTTTAAAATAAGAATTGAATTGAAATTTAAATCATTGAATTGGATTGTTGAATCAAATTTGAAGCTAAAATGAACGTTTCAAAAATTGAAGCTAATTCGAATTGAAATTGAAATTAAGTTGATTTCAAACTAAAGAAATTGAGTCAATTGAATTGAAAGGTTGGAAATTGAGTTTGTTGATTTGAAATTGAGCATGGGTCCAGATTTGTTGAAATGGAAAGAAACAGTTTGATTTGATACTATTTTCAAAACAAATTATTTTAATATAAACTGTTAAAATCTATCCTTTTTAATATTCATATTATTTAGATTTTTCAAACTATTTTACTATATAAACCAATTTCAATACTCAATCCATTTTATATTAAACTATTTTGAATCCCTAAACTATTTAAACTATTTTAAACTACTTATAACTATTTAAATTATTTTCTAAAATTTCAAACTGTGCAAAGTTGAAATTTTTATATTTAAATCGTTGAATTAAATGCGAATGTAGTTAAATGAGGTTATAACCTACGTTGGAACTTAAAATGATATTTTCTAGTGAAATGACATATTTTGAGTAAATATGATGGTTTTGAAATGAAGGATATTTTGAATTGAATAAGATATTTTGATATCAAATATGAATCATTTTCGAAATGTAAAAGAACCAACCGGTGTGAAAAATGATTTGGTTATTAAAGAGACTAGGTCCTCTTATTGGCATACTCTCTGTCAATATTGGAACCACTTTAACAACCGTGTACGTGGTGGATGTTATCCAGAATGTAGAGGTTGAATTGGAGGCGTTTGCTGGAATGAAGTAAGAGAACGATGATGGATAGCCTTGACTTTAGAGTCATAATTAAAATGACTAAAACAAGAGCTATACCGGGCCAAGTGGGGTCGCTCCCCCTATCGAACACACTTCTTCGAAACCATATCTTTTACTTTGTGATTGATTGGTAGCCACCCTTGATTATGGGAGTGTTGTTTCGAGGTGGGCGGTAGGTATGGCTATGCGTTACCACCAGTCTGGGAGGGCAAAATGGTAGAATCCTACCTTGGGTATTGCATCGCGTACCTTGTCATATTTATCCCGATCGAGCCCACTACGACTTAGGTTTGTGTTGTACCTACGGAATGCTCCCTGATAGCCCACCAGTTTACGGTGGAGTTTACAGTACTGTATAGAATACGATGCTTATATAAAAATGTGTGAAGGGGAATAATGGTAAAGCCTTAACGCTATTTTCAATACTATATTTTACTGATAGAAACTACATATGTAGCGTATTTGACTATATATAGATAGTTTAACGGATCCTTATGAGCTGAACATCCCGTAACATCTCTTAAGTTATTGCACGCACGTTATACACTGGATATGAGATGTAAAATCCCATAAACATCTCTGAAGCTATTACACTCATATTTACTTGTTGTTGATTTAACTTACATAAGAACTTTTAGTTCTGAATCGAGTGTTTTGTCTTTTCATTACGCTCGGGTCAGCTTGAGCTTTTCAGTGTTTGAGGACTTTAATTTTGGAGGACGAAGATGGAGTTTGGTATATTATATTATTAGTAATTTTCCGCTGCATCATTATTTGGTATGTTTGTGATTGTACTCTGATTATGTTGTAAAAATTGTGCAATCAAATGTACATTGTAAAACAACTTCATGAACTGTTTATTTGATTATTATATTTTGTCATTCCGCTGTGAGATTCTGTATTTTGTTTTCCTTCTTTTCTTTTTTTTTCTTATTAAACCCCATTGATAATCTACCCTTTTGAATGGTTTGAGTTAGACATGTGTGGTTTATTGACAATTTAAACCATCTAAAAAGGTGGGTCATCACAGTTGGTATCAGAGCTTAGGTTTAGAGATACCTTAGCCTTTTGGGGTTTAAACTCATTAGAGATAGGGTTAGTAATACCCTAAAATGAGTTTGAGTGTGTGTGTGTGTGTATACGAGAGAGCGTATTTGTTAGTGCTATAAAAATGTTTTGTATGGTGTTATTCTGTTCTGTTGAGTATTTATGAATTCTGGTCGGAACATAGAACGCTATGGGATCGATAGGGATTTCTAAACACTTAATAGGGCACACCGATACCATATTGTTTTTGAAATATAGATAAATGAAATAGTTTTACCTTGTAATTATATTTTGTATATTTAAAAAATATATATATATATATATATATATAATTTTTCAATTGATTTTTGTTATTTTTGTTGTGTTGGATGTTAGTAAATGATGATATTTGATTATTGTCATTTATTGGTTGGTTAGTGAAGGTTATTAAAACTATTAACTACTGTATGTTATAAGAAAATATAATTTTTATAAATAAGTTTTATAAAATATGATTTTCCAATAAAATGAATTTAATTGGAAATCTAAGAACTTAAATTCCGGTGTTTTGAAATTTGTTTCAATGATTTGGAAAAAATACTATTAGCATTATTTGGAAGCATTTGCAAATAGAAATGTTTCAAAATGTTTTCAAAGGGTACTTGAAGGGAATGTTTTAACAGAAGTTAAAAGGAAATAAGTTTTATACTCCCCTCTTCTATCGCTGAAAAATAATTTTGGTGATGAGTGCGCAGCATCATCGACCTTCATTTTTGAGTCTCAAAGTGGGAAGGCCACTTAGTAGCATTGCTATGCATTTAGGTCGATAAACAGGTTTAGATTTTAAATTTCCAAATATGATTTGATATATGTAAAATATATGAGTATGTATATATATTATTTCAAAGTGATTAGAAATGAACCCGGTATTTGAATTCTTAAGTTCCTGTTAATTAATGATTTTCAGTTGTAGAAATAAAGTGAAATTTTAATAGTTGGAAAATTCTAAAATGAGAAATAAGAAATTAGAAGCTAAGTGTTTAATGAAACTGTAAAGAAATTAGAGATTTGTAACTTGTAAATTAAAAGATAATGAAAATTAAGAAGATGTAAACTATTGAACATTTTTGTTAACTAAATTGAATAAGATAAATTTGTATAACACTCAATTACTTTCTAAAAACATATAAAAACCTACCAGAAATGTTTAAAAAGCTGTAATGTTAAATATGAATATTTAATAGAATATTATACAAGTAAAAGCTTAAGTGACAAAAATGATTTATAAATAAATTAATATTAAATGATACGATATATGAAAAATAAATGTGAATCAAAGAATAGAGAAACTTAAGTGTGAAATGATTCACTAATGAATATTAATATTAAATGGAAATCAAGTTATATAAGTAAATAAATGTGAATTAAACTGCAAGAAAATTATGTAAGACTTTAAGAATTTATTTATTGATGATTTTAAATATTGAATGGGAGATAATCTATGTAAGTAAATGAATGTAAATTAATAAAAAGATAGATCTTGTATGAGTGAATGAAAATTAAAATAAATGGAAAGTAAATGATGTGAAAAGAAACCAATAGAATAAACTTAAATAATATTTAAAATCCTTTGTTGTTGGCTTATGGGATGTTTGGGAAATGATACTTCAATTTGTTTGAGGTTGTATGCACAATTTATTAAGCAATTATCTAAGGCTGTTGAGCGTAAAGTACACTTGGTAGTTTATTTATCACCCTTGTACAATGGAAAGTTTCTAAAACTAAACAAACCATTAGTTTTGGTTGCTATGGATGTGTGATGGATACTTTTGTTGCATATGATGGTTGTATACTGCTTTTGTTGCATATTATTATTATGTATTGTATGTTGTTTGTTCTATAAATTGAAACAACTAATATATTGCACTTTTACATAGTTTAACACTTTTTGGATTATGTAAGTGAAATACAGGTTTATGGAAGCAATATCTGTTGCTTTTGGTTTCGTAAATAAAGTTTTGTTTGCCCGACAAATAGGTACGTTTTTAGAATATGGTTTTTGAAATGATATTTTATTGTTTTTCCCACAGTTTGGTATGTTTATTATTCAAATATGATATATATAATTGTAATTATTTATATTATTAATTTTCGGACCTAACCGCGCAAAGGAGACTCTACCAAAATTTTTCATAAATTTATGACTTAGAAAGTTTTTCATAAAAGTTGAGTTATTTTCAACTTTTTATTAAACTTAAATATGAAAGTTTAATTTTTTGTAAATTAATTATTTTGAATAAAAATATATCAAACCTCTTGATTCTTTCTTGTTCCTTTTCGGGGACGAAAAGTTTTGAGTGGGGGAGATTGTAACGACCCGTATTTTTGATAATTAAAAATATTCAATTAAATAAGATTTTTTGACTAAATTTGATAGGAATAAAAAAATTAGGATTTTATTGATACAAATTAAATTATAATACAAGTTATGAGCTTAACTAAAATTTCTATTAATGGCATATGTTTGCAATAAGCTAAGGATGATAACATATGTTAGTGTTTATTTTAATGACATTGGTTTCAATGAAACTAATAACCGTCTGTATGTAAATTTCCAATTAATTGGAATAATAAATGTTTCTTTATTAAAGAAGAAATCCTATGTTTATTTAGTTGAAATGGTTGTTAGCTGAAAGATTGATTGCAGAGATGAGAAACTATTATTTAGTAAGAAATGTATAATTCTTGTTTGTATCCAATAGTGTATAAATATGTTTAAATTACTTTTAGAGGGAAATAATTGTTCTACTTCTCATTACATTTATTTAGTCTGTAACAACCCAAAATTTAACCCATAATAATTAATTCGTTAATTAAATAAATAATAAAATAACTTTGTGAAATTATCAGAATTGAGCCACGGAAATTGCACCATTATGTCCGTGGTAATTTTTTGGTCAATTTCCATATATAAAATTTGAGAAATCGAGCTAATATGACCAAGTTATAAAATAAACAAAATAAGAAGAAAAAATAATAATATATATAGGCAGGTTGACCGGCCGGTCGACCTGGGCACCAAGGCGGTTGACCGCCCGGTCGACCCACCTCTGTTATTTACGAACAAACGAACATTCGTTCGTTCGAACATTCATTCGTTCGAACATTCGTTTGTTCGAACATTCCAGAGCCTATTGGTGACGTGTTTTTCATTCTTCTGGCCAACCCGGTCCATCTATTTAAGCATCCGATGGCTCCTATTCAGCCTATGACATGGATGCATCCTATTCAATCTCCAAATCCAACGGTCCGAGATCCACTTCTACCCCTATAAATAGACCCCTAGATCTAACACTTTTTTTCATTCTAGGTTTTCTCCAATTGTGTGATATCCCGGAATTTTGGCAATATCAATTTAATAATCTTTATAAATAATTAAATTGATTTGTTGATTTTATTTTGTAAATTGACAAGTTTATTCATTTTAAAGGTTAATAATATGTAATTGGCAATATTTATTAATATCTTTTCTAACAATTTAAAATTGGTAAGATTTATCTTTCAAAACTTATATAAATGTTTTCTATTTATAATGTATATATATATTGGTATATATATTATAAATAGGGAGTCTTTAATTTAATAAAGGATATGTTTTCAAATTATAATATATATGTATATATATTGTGATTTGAAGTTATGTATTAAAATTCAATATGATAATTATCAAGCTAATGTTAAAAATATTTTTCATTTAGAATATATATTTGTATATATAGGAATGAAAAGAATATTGAATTTGAATTTAATAAAGTATTTTCAAACTTTAATATTTATATAATTTGTAATTTGGAAATTTGTAATTTGACTTAATACTTTTGGAAATGATAATTGAGATTTAAATAACAAGGATAATTTCTTATTTATTATAAAGATATATTTTAGCTTAATTTTTAAATAAGATTTAAAATAAGAAGTTAATTGGTTTTAAGATTCTTTCATTTTTAAAATTCAAATATAAGTCAAAATAGGTTTGTAAAAAAATATATATATAGAGTTAAACTCAATTTCTCAAGCATTTATAAATATGTTATAAATATTTGATTAAAGCATAAATTATAAAAGGATAAATACATTTTTATATACATATAGATATTTTATAAATACACATGTAGGATTTAAATAAATCAAAATAAAAGGGAATTTACACTTGTAAACATATAAGGATAGTTGGAAGACATTTGTAAATTGTATACATATGTGTAAGCTAATTAAAGAGGACAAGTGGCTTCATTTTTATTTTCTCTTTGGTAATTAAGTTTAAAAAAGTTTTCAAAACATAGAAAGAGATCTGACATTTATTTTCTTCAGCTCTAAAACTATCTTCACTTCTTTCTCCACTAAAATATAATTCGAATTCTAGAATCAAAAATAAAAATGAAAACCTGAAATCTAAAACTCAAAGCAAATGAAGAAGTAAATTTGGAAATTCAAATGCAAAGAAAGATCAAGGCAAAATTCAAATAGCAGTTTTAAAATCTTCAAACAACCTGAAGATCATGAAAAAGGAAATCTATCAACAAATTTCAAAGATCAACAGCAAGATTAAATTCATCAAGGCAAATAGAAGTTCAAACCCAAACATGCAAGCCTGGAAACAAAATGTTATCTGCTTCTCTGTTTATTTGACAGGTGAGTAAACTAAGATTTTAAAAACAGTTTTAGATTCTGGAATCCCACTTTAATATATGAAACTCATGCTGTTGTCTGAATGCTTGGATTAAAATGGATGCATGTGTGTATATGAATACTGAATGCCTGTATAGTTAAATTTGAAAGCCTGTACAGTTATGTATTAGCCTCTGTAAGTAATAACAGTCTTGACTTCTTAAATAAAACCAATATTTCATCACTTGATCATTTTTAGCCTTTGATTTGTAAATGAAAAATGATGGAAACCATGCAATGTCACTTATAAAAATAAGTTGTGGAATTTTTATAAAGAACTTGTCTTGAAATTTTATAAACAGCAGAGAGAATATAAATTTGGTTAAAAATTGATTGATTCAATTTTAAGTTCTGATTATATCATTGAATTCAATATGGCAAATCGTGATTTTTGAAGCTAGTATCGTGATTTTTAGATTTGAATTTCGAGAGAATTTGGGGTTTGATTGTTTTGGCATTATGGCCAATTCACGGTGAATGGCGACGATCGACGTGCCGTGGGTGAACTCGAAGGTGGAAGGGGAGGTAGTGAGCTTGGGAAAAATCTTTCGTGAATTTATTGGTGATTGAGTTGGTCGCAATCGATCGAGTTAGGGTTTAGTAACTGTTTTGTTTCGACGAAGTTCAGTGGGTTATCGCGGCGTCGATAGGCGATCGGAAGCAATCGCGTAGGGTGCTGGAGACTCGGGGGAGTGAGGCGAAGCTACGGCTTCGGTGGAGAGAGATTTCGAAGCCTTGGTGGCCCTGGGAATGGTTTTTCTGATGATGGTGTTCGAGCAGTTTGGGGTCGATGGCGAAATTTCGATTCTCGATCGAAATTGGTTATCTGAGTTGCGCGATGGGATGACGAGGTCGAGCGTGACGTGTTGGAGACCGGAGGAAGGATCGCCGATGATCAGCGTGGGTGTGCACGTTTATGTGCACGGTGGCGTATCAGGAAGATGGTTGGGAAAGAAGGCTGGAACGCGAGTTGTCTCGGGGATTTTTGATATTTTTTTCGAAGTAGGATGGAAGCTGGAGTTACTCGAGTTCTTGGGTTGTTTCTTCTGGGGTTAGACGCGAGTTTTGTAAGGGTGGCTCGAGTCTGTAAGCAAGATACTATTTTGGATATAACAGTTTTAAAGGTTGGAGTTTAAAAAGGAATTTTAAATTTAAACAGTAATATTTTATAAGGTTTAAAACACAAGTTTTGTTTATAAAATTAATTCGTTTTAAGTTAATGTTTTAAACAAAGTTTTTATATTTTGAAACGTAAAAAGTTTAAAATAAGTGAATTTTTGAAATAAGTGTATTTAATTGTATTTAAACAATTTTGGAAAGTTTAAAGATTTAAAAGTTTTAAATTTGAATATTTAAGTTATTTGATTTTAATTAATTTTAAATTGAATTTATTTTAAATAAGTTTAATGGTTTAAAATCAATTATAATACAGATTTACATATGTAAATTTGAATTTGAAGGAAATTTAGATAATTAAATTATTTTAATTATCAAGTGTTATTGGTAAATAATTGATTTAATTAAGATAATAGTTTCTTAATTAAGAACCTTTAATATAGTAAGTTAAAAATCATTTAATTAAATTTAAATGATTAAGTTAAATTAATAATTAATTAATTAATTAATTTGTGATTAATTAAGAAAATCATTTATAAATTAATTAAGTATAATTAATTAATGAAGTAATTTAGAAATAATTACTGGATGTAATTAAGTAAAGGTAGATTATTTAATAAAGTAATTAGAGGATAATTATTTTATGAAAGTAATTAAATAAGAAGTGATTAAGGATAATTACCTAGTGTTATTAATTAAATAATTTATTTAATTAAAGGATTAAGGTTAATTAATAAGGTAATTAATTATTTGTTAAGGTAATTAATTAAAAAGTAATTAATTAATGGAAGTAATTAAGGGAAGTTAATTACTGGATTATATTAATCAAAGGTGATTAATAATTATGATTAATTAAGAATAATTACTTAATGTAATTAATAAAATAATTAAAGGTGTAATTAGGGATCATTAGTTTATAATTAATGATGTAATTAAGAATTGATTAATTAAGATTAATTAATCAAATGATAAGTGATTAATTGTAATTAATTAAGAATTAAAGTAATTGATTATAATTAATTAATTAATTAATGAAGTAATTAAAGGTTAATTACTGTATTTAATTAAGGATAATTAATTTGTGAAATTAATTAAAGATAATTACTTAAATGTAATTAAAATATAATTAATCAAGGTGATTAATTAAAGTGGATAATTAGAGAATGATTAATTAATTTATTTGTAATTAATTAATGATTATATAAGTAAGATTTATAATGAAGTAATTAATTTAATTTATTTTAAATTAATTAAGAGATGAAGTAATTAATTTAATTCACTTTAAATTAATTAAAGATAGAGATAGTTAATTTAATTCATTTTAAATTAATTATGTTGTGATTAAGTAAATCATTGCTTATATAAGAATGGATGACATTGATTGTCTTGAATGGATGTAATCTCAAAAATGAGATAAGAAATGTTGTGTAGTATGAATGCTTGGTTGCATTATAATGGTAATATAGATTAACTATTGTGATGTTGATATGGATTACCTATTTGATTATGAATCATCTGTTTAAATGATAATGTGATTATCAATTGTGATGTGTGAATTATCTATCTATATGAATATAGATAAGTTAAATTGTTTAAACCTTTAAACAACTTGGCCTTAAAAGATACGTTTTGGATTTCGATGAGACCGGGATCGGGTTTCCGTATACCGGAATTCCAGGTCTGGAGACCCGAATACCACATCGATCCAAATTAACGATAGGTCGTGAATCTCAAGTGAAGATGAAGATTTAGAGTGCAAGGGTTATTGTCGTTAACTCTGAGGGTGATTCCAAAACGAGTGTAACGAGATAATGCCTTCGGTTTCGTTCGAACCCGGAACGAACTTGTATGGATTGAATGCTTTCAGCACATCGTCAGGCGGACGATGAGCATTCTAAGTGATATGTTCTGATTAAAGGTAATCGTAACCTCAAGCCTCATCAACCGGGAATGGCTAAAACAGGGGAGGTGCAGCAAGGCTTCGTGGGTAGCACCCACTGAGAGCAAGATAGATCCCTGTCTAGAGGTCCCTTTTCTTTTATTCGGCTTAGTGTGTAGTTGGTCGCGCCAACTACGGGGTTATCTTGTTCGGGATTATCCAGTATGGGATGGTTCCGGCTTTGTGTTGCAGGGGAGCGGGCGTACTCCTCGGTACGGTGATCTAGGCCACGTACTGTGACGGGCGGTACCCCAGTAGCCCTGCCATTGTATGGAATCCAAACTCCAATAAGTGCCGTACGTATTAGTTGTGCCCAACTATGTTGGAATGTGAGATGTAAGCATTTCAGCTATTTCTGTATTTTACTTGGAAACCCTAGACCCTATTATAATATAACTGGATTTCCTATCAAATGTTTTAGTTAGCGTAAGGTAAAAACTTACCCATGTTTATGTGTGGGGAGTCTTACGTGATACTTTCGTTTTCAAAGATTTTCAAAGTTAAGCAATTTAAACCGTTTACTCACACCAGACCCATGTCTGACCCAAGTGTTTATTTTCTGTTTTATTAAACTCTTGGGTACTCAATATTGTATTGAGTAGTCGAGGGATTCAGGTTAGTCTTGACGAATACTGGAGGAACTGAGGAGCAGGAGGCTTCAGCGTGTAGATATATAGAGTTTCCGCTGTGTATGTTGTATTGTACTGATGTACTTGTGATGTATAATAGACAGAAGTTTATAACTGTCTATTCTGTGTTGTATAAATTGTATTCTCTGATGTATATGATACTATGTAATATCTTATGTGATATAATATATTTCTCGTTCCGCTGTGAGATTTCTGATGTGTTGTTGTTCTTTCTTCTTTTCTTTTCTTCTTCTATCCCTTTCTTTCTTCATAACGATGCGTTTTCCTAGGCATAGGAAGGCGGGTCGTTACAAATTGGGTTCACCTTTCTAGGAAGGACCCTAAACGGAATAATTTTTCCAAAGGAGAAAATCGTTATAAATTAAATTATTTTACAACTCCAAGTGGATCCAGGAAGACCAAATGAAGGGCTTAGGACCGGAGGTGAGTGATTGTAATTATTTTAAGATTTCTTTAAGTAATTTAAAATAGTTGGGTTTCCAATAGTTGTAGTTTTACTATGATTTTCGGAATAGCCTTTTCAGTAGTTTATTTACAGTTTTTAGAATTATTTTCGGTCTATTTCCTTTCAGCTATTATTTTCAGTAATTTTAGTTTATTTCTGTTAATTTTAGTTTTTTCGTTTATTTACAGTTTATTTACAGTATTTTAGTTTATTTACTGTTATTTATACGTTATTTATATTTTCTTTCTACGCTTTGGATTTTCTCCTATCTTCAGTTTTCTTTTATTCCTCCTTCTTCTTCGCGATGGATTAGAATAGGATTAACGCGAATACGGATTAAATTGCAAGAAAACTGAAATAATGGAATATAAGATGTAAATTTCAAAGACTGTAATATAAATGAAATTGGACTGAAATTATGCCTAATTATGACATTAATTGGACTTAATTAAAAAGAGTAAGAGATGAAAGAGGCTTATTTTCACACTTAGACCTTGGGTTAAGTAATAAGCATGATTTTAACATAGGTTATAATGTGAAGTAGAACAGAATGAGGCTTATTTTAAGACTTAGGATAAATTAATAAGCAAAGATAGTAAGGATAAATTGTAAAGGCATATTTAAAGTAATTTTTCTAAGTTAATAAGCAAAGATGATAGTAGGACCTGTACCAAACTGTGCAGTTAAAGCGCTCGATGGATTCAATGCGGTAGAGGTGCAAAAAGTCATAGCGGGGATGTAGCGAAGATATAGCGGGATATATCGGATTACTCTAAAATAGCATATAAATCCCATACTTGTTGTTTTTACAAATATATAGATAATAATTATGTGAAAAATTAACATTCAATTGAATTATAATTAATAAAAAAATAATTTTAAATAAAAATATGTGCAAATGTATTGTAAATGAACGTAAAACTGTTATATAACTTAATTTAATTTAGTAGAATATTAGAGTATTATCATTTCCAAACATATATCAAAAATTCAATGAAATTAATTAATTTCATAATTTTTATAGAGTATAAATATAATTTTTCAATCCAATTTTTTATAGAAGATATAGCGGAAATAGCGGAATATAGCGGAAATAACGAGATATAGCGGAAATAGCGGGGATAAAGCGGAAAGGCTATATGTTGGGGATATATGGAAAAATTGTAGCGGTAGGAATCCGCTATAAGATATATCGGAGTTATAGCGGGGATATAGCGGGGCATTAACTGCACAGGTACCAAATAACATTCCCTATTGGACAAAACAGTGGTCCCACATTAGCCTGAAGTGAGACGAGGGCACGCTTATGCTAAAAATGGTAGTAATTGGTCAATTAGAAGTCCAAATCACGGGGGATTGGGATAAGGGGTGCAACTAGATATTGTTTGGATGATGGGCCAGTACCAACAGCACTTCCCCTATAGATTCTATGGACACACGGTGATCTCACATTAGCCTGAAGTGGGATGAGGGGCACGCTTATGCTGGAGTTGGAGGTAATAAGAAGACCCAATAGGTGGAGCAAAAGGTAGCATGGGCATGGTGGGAGTTACGCATGCGACTTCCATTCGGGTGCTCAGTAATAACTATAAGTTCCAAGCGCTTAGTATGGGTGTCTTTCGTAAACACCATTGCCTTCTGTGTAGGGAGCTATATATGTCATCCGGATCTACAGTGGTTGCTCTGTATATCTTTCGTAGATACCATTGGCTGCTGTGTATGGAGTTGTATAGCGTCTGGTCCGTAGTAAGGTCTATGGAGTTGCAGGCCGATCAAAAAGGGTAGAATTAGGGTTACATCCTAATTATAGGATTAGGAATTCAGCCTAATCAAGGTAGAAATCAAGGACAAGTGCAGGAAATCAAAGTTAACCTATCTTATAAATTGAGCAATATTTAATCGTACTTATTTCCAGTTTATCTCTTTCCTATTTCCTTTGTTATCCTTATTTATGGTAGAACTGTTGTCTATTACTTTTATCTTGCTTAAAGACTCTAGTAATTACTATCATTCAATAGACTTTTAGTCTGACCCACTTCTCTATTTCCTCCTTCCCCCCATAGGCAATCAAGGGAGAAGTCAGCAGATTGTTGTTGCTTGGCGGTTTCTTAGAGGAGTTCTCTACTAAGTATTTCTTTTATTTTCAGCTTTTGTTCTTTCTATGTACTGGCTTGTTATAAGGGATATTATATACTCTGATTTTTTTGAGACTATGAGTTTTTGTTTCAAGGGACATACTGGATTTTTAGACATGTATGTGGTATTTGGTATTTGACTTATTTATGAAGCAATTATGAAGCTTTGTTTTAATTAAGTTATTATTTTAAGTTTCTTCTGTTTTTAACTATATTTGTCTTTTGAATCTTAGTCTCTGTTAGCTTTAGTTATACCTACAACGCACCACGCCTTTTAATGTGTCCTTTTGGGTATATTAAGGGGTGTGGAGTGTTTCACTCGGTATTAGAGCCTAAGGTTATAGGATTCCTAAAAATTTATTTTAAAAGTAGTATTTTCCAAAATAACTTGTTTTGAAAGTATTTTTCAGAAAAGAACTCTTAGAAATAGTTTTTAAGTATAAAAGATTTTTTATATAAATCCCCTCAAAGTCCAGTTCAACCTTCTTTCGAGCCTAAGTTTCCTTTTCTTTGCATAGTATGGTTGACTGGTTCCGTAGAGCTATGGTACCAGAGGTGTAAGGGCAAACACCCAATACAACACCGGTAGGTGGAAATCCCTTTAATCCACCTACACCAGCTGATTTTCCTAAGCTATGCAAGGACTTCAATAGCGGGGAGGGGGGGGGGGGAACATTTTCTGGAACGAAGGATTTCAAGGAGACACAAGCTAGGTTGGAAGATATGGAGCGAAAGTTTAGGCGGTTAGGTTTGGAGGACCGACAGAGTGGTAAATTTATATCTTGGCAGCCAGAGGAAGAGCTTAAGGCAGTTCCTACAAGCTCTAAGAAGCTATGGTGGAAGGGCAAGAAGGTTAAGAGGAGGTTAAGACAGAATGTCCAAAGAAGAAGTGGTGGGAAAAGAATAAGAAGAAGAAGAAAGGTGATGGTCCTCAGAAGCAGATTAAGAAAGGAATAAAGTGCCATAGTTGTGGGAAGGTTGGACATATGGCCAAGGATTGCTGGAAGGAGAAGATGAAGGGTAAGTGCTATACTTGCGGTCAACCTAGTCATATGAGTAGGAGTTGTCCCCAAGGAGCGAGTGCACCAGTTGCGCAGATTCAAGCATTAGACACAACACCTTCCAGTAGCATTCCAGATAGAGGTAGGAAAGTCACAGTTGAAGGTTTGATTTCTATTTCTGATTTTCCCATTCGAACTTTATTTGATTCTGGAGCATCACACTCTTTTATCTCTAACTCTCTAGTGGATTGTTTGCACTTGGACATATCATTAGTAGTAGACCCCATAATTGTTTCAAACCCCATAGTAGGGTCGGCACACTTATCTATGGTTTGTAGGCATTTGAAAATCTTTATCCTAGGTGTAGAATTTGACTGCGACGCCTATGTTTTGGGATTCTCGGGGTATGGAATGATCTTAGGGATGGATTGGCTATCCACAAACGGAGCTATCTTAGACTGCGAAAGGAGAGACGTTAGACTTGAGACTTGTAGTGGTAGGACTCTAGAGGTATCTTGCGACCCGCACGGGTCAGTCATGTTGAGTTTTCTCTATTGCCTCGATTCATCGTCATTAGAGTTGCATTCGGTTCCTGTCGTTGGAGATTTTGCAAATGTCTTTGAGGAGGCTAGGGGACTACCCCCTAAGAGAGAGATTGACTTCAGGATTTATTTGACCGAGAATGCTAGGCTAGTTGCATTACCTGTGAGGCATATGGCACCTAGGGAAAGGAAAGAATTGAACAAGCAGATTTGTGAGCTTTTGGAGAAGGGATTCATAAGAAGGAGCATATCCGAGTGGGGAGCGCCGATCGTCTTCGCCACTAAGGCGGATGGTTCTCTCCGACTTTGCATGGATTATAGAGAATTAAATACGCTCACCAAGAAGAACCGATATCCACTCCCTAGGGTTGATGATCTTTTTGACCAGTTGGTATGTTCTTCGGTTTTCTCTCAGCTTGATTTAGCCATGGGATTCCATCCGCTTAGAGTCGCTGATGACAACATAGATAAGACTGCGTTTAGGACATCGGACGGATTTTTCGAGTGGTTGGTTATGCCTTCTGTGCTAACCAATGCTCCTGCCTATTTCGTTGATTTGATGAGCCGCGTCTTTAGGGATGTCCTAAATAAGTTTATGGAGGTATTCATGGATGATATCTTGGTATTTTCCAAGAATATGGAGGAGCATGCTGCTCATTTGGAAGAAGTTCTTCACACACTTCGTCGTCATCATTTGAGAGCTAAGTTTTCGAAGTGTCATTTTTGGAGAGAGGAAGTTCGTTTCTTGGGGCACATAGTCTCGTAGGAAGGTTTGGCTGTTTACCCCGCCAAGGTCATTGCAGTCAAGATTGGAAGGCCCCTAAGAACGTTACCCAGGTTAGGAGCTTCCTAGGATTGGCTGGCTACTATAGGAAGTTCATTAGAGATTTTGCCAAGATTTCGGCACCGCTCACGCGCCTTACTAAGAAGAATAAAGCTTTCATGTGGGACGTAGATTGTGAGGGTTCCTTTATGAAGCTTAAGATAGCCCTTACTAGTGCACCGGTGTTAGTTTTACCCGACGGAGCTAAGCCTTTCACTGTATACACTGATGCATGCAGAACGGGTCTAGGAGCGGTGTTGACGCAAGAAGGGAGGGTAGTGTGTTATGGTAGTAGGCAGTTGAGGATGCATGAGAATAACTACCCTACCCACGATTTGGAGTTGGCTGCCATAGTTTTTGCACTTAAGGCTTGGAGGCACTATTTGCTTGGAGAGAGGCTTGAGCTTTTTACTGACCATAATTCTTTGAAGTACCTATTCTCGCAGAAGGACTTGAACTTGAGGCAACAGAGGTGGATGCAGTTTTTAGCCTCGTATGATTTTGAGATAGCTTATACCCCTAGCAAGGGTAATGTGGTTGCGGATGCATTGAGTAGAAAGAAAGCAACCCTAAATCCTTTGTTTGTAGAGTGGAGGATCTTGGAGTTTATTTCTACTTTTGATTTTAAGCCCTCTACGGACATTACTGTCGGATTGTTGGCGACATTAGAGGTGAGGCCTACCCTTATGGATCAGATTGGCTCGAGGCAGCGGGAGGATTCGGAGCTCATGGACATTATGGATAGGTTTAGCCGAGGAGAGGTCTCTAGGAATCTCCAACGTTATTCCATAGATAGCAGGGAGTGGCTTAGGAGAGATGGGAGGCTTTGTGTTCCACACACAAGTGACTTGTTAAGAGCAGTTTTGGAAGAGGTGCACCATTCCCGTATGACTATTCATCCGGGTGGTGACAAAATGTATCGGGATATGAAGAGGATGTTATATTGGGGCGGCATGAAGAAGGACGTAGCGGAATTCGTAGCTAAGTGGCTCATATGCCAAAGGGTAAAAGTAGAGTAGCAAAAGCCCGGTGGATTACTTCAGCCCTCAGACGTGCCGGAGTGGAAGTGGGACAATATTTCTATGGATTTCATTGATGGTTTACCCCGTTCTAGGAAGGGGAACGCTATCATTTGGATGATTGTTGATAGATTGACCAAGAGTGCTCACTTCATCCCAGTTAAGAGTAAGCGTACGGCTTCATATTTGGCATCCTTGTATATTCGAGAGATAGTCCGTCTACATGGAGTTCCTTCTAGCATTGTTAGTGATAGAGATCCCATTTTCACTAGTGAGTTTTGGAGAAGCTTACAGGAGGCGCTAGGGATGCAACTTAGGTTGAGTACGGCCTATCACCCCCAGACAGATGGCCAAATGGAGAGGGTAAATAGGGTGCTTGAGGATTTGCTGCGGATGTGCATTTTGGACTTTGGAGGAACTTGGGAGGAGCATCTTCCGTTGGTTGAGTTTGCGTACAATAATAGTTACCAAACAAGTATAGGAATGGCACCATTTGAGGCTTTAAATGGGAGACCTTGCAAGTCCACATCATGTTGGGTAGAGTCTACGGAGAAGTTATTACTTGGACCCGATATGGTTAGGGAGACTTCTGAGAGGGTGGATTTGATTTGGCGAAGGATGAAGATGGCTCAAGCCAAACAGAAGTCGTACGCGGACAAGCGGAGGAGAGACATAGAGTTTGAGGTTGGAGATTTATTTTTTATCAAAGTATCCCCGCTTAAGAAGGTGGTAAGATTCGGATCAAATGGAAAGTTAGCCTCTAGATTTGTTGGACCATTTCCTATCACAGAGAGAGTTGGGAAGATGGCTTATCGAGTAAGGCTACCTGATAGGCTCACAGGAGTGCACGACATTTTCCATGTTTTGCACTTTCTAAAGTTCTTACATGACTCGGCGGAGGTTGTAGAGCCTAGTCAGTTGGAGGAGGTGGAGGTAGAAAGGGAAGCTTCTATTCGGCATATCCCCACGAAGATTGTTGGAAGAGACATCAAGCAACTAAGGAATAAGGAGGTTCCACCGGTGAAGGTACAATGGGGAGATGATGTTGCAGACGCCAATTGGGAAGCAGAAGAGAAGATTTGTACTTCCTATCCTCATCTTTTTGATAGTAAGTTTTAGAATTCCTTTTTTCCATCTTTAGATTTGAATAGGTTCTTTCCTTTATTATCCTTTGGGAGGGTAGAACTTAGGATTTAACCCATGGATGGTAGGGTTTGATGTAAATATGTTAGTAGAACATGTTATGAATGATGTATGCTAGTTATTACAAGTGTTTGCTAGTGGATGCTATGGACGCATATAGGTACACTATACACTATTATTCCTTAGGGATTAGTCTAACTAGGAAACTAGAGCATATGCATATGGATGTGTGCGTGTTTTTATTTTATTTTCATGGTTGCTATAAATGGATGTTTATCACATGTTTGTTGCACTTGGATGATGTTTGTAGCACACATATAGAATTATCAGTATTATTAGGAAATTTTTGCATTCATTTGGATACATGGCACGAACATGATTGCATAAAAAGGAGGTTGACTGAATCAGTGGACCGCCTAATCTTTTGCATTAGTTAGGAACATTTACACTACACTAATTGCATAAGTATTATAAATTGCATTAGAAATTTTTTAAGGACAATGGATGAATGGTTGATGATTGAGTAGTTGGTTGTAGAATTGGATGAAAACATTTAGTACATTCATTTATCCTTAGAGATTTCGGGGACGAAATCCCTTAAGGAGGGGAGAATGTAACAACCTGAAATTTAACCCGTAATAATTAATTCGTTAATTAACTAAATAATAAAATAACTTTGTGAAATTATTAGAATTGAGCCACGGGAATTACACCATTGTGTCCGTGGTAATTTTCTGGTCAATTTGCATATATAGAACGTCAAAAACCGAGCAAATATGACCAAGTCATAAAACAAACAAAATAAGCAGATATATATATATATATATATATATATATATATATATATATATATAGGAAGGTCGACCGACCGGTCGACCGCCCGGTCGACCCGCCTCTGTTATTTACGAACGAACGAACGTTCGTTTGTTCGTTCGAACGTTCCAGAGCCTATTGGTGACCTGTTTTGCATTCTTCTGGCCAATCCGGTCCATATATTTTTGCATCCGATGGCTCTTATTCAGCCTATGACGTGGATGCATCCTATTCAATCTCCAAATCCAACGGTCCGAGATCAACTTCTACCCCTATAAATAGACCCCTAGACCTAACACTTTTTCTCATTCTAGGTTTTCTCCAATTGGGTTCACCTTTCGAGGAAGGACCCTAAACGGAATAATTTTTCCAAAGGAGAAAATCGTTATAAATTAAATTATTTTACAACACCAAGTGGATCCGAGAAGACCAAAGGAAGAGCTTAGGATCAGAGGTGAGTGATTGTAATTATTTTAAGATTTCTTTAAGTAATTTTAAATAATAGGGTTTCCAATAGTTGTAGTTTTACTACGATTTTTGGAATAGCCTTTTCAATAGTTTATTTATAGTTTTTAGAATTATTTTCAGTCTATTTCCTTTCAGCTATTCTTTTCAGTAATTTTAGTTTATTTCTGTTAATTATAGCTTTTCCGTTTATTTATAGTATTTTAGTTTATTTACTGTTATTTATACGTAATTTACATCTTCTTTCTATGCTTTGGATTTTCTCCTATCTTCAGTTTTCTTTTATTCCTCCTTCTTCGCGTATGGATTAGAATAGGATTAATGCGAATACAGATTAAATTGCAAGAAAACTGAAATAATGGAATATAAGATGTAAATTTCAAAGACTGTAATATAAATGGGATTGGACTGAAATTATGATGTTAATTGGACTGAATTAAAAAGAGTAAAATATGAAAGAGGCTTATTTTCACACTTAGACCTTGGGTTAAGTAATAAGCATGATTTTAACGTAGGTTATAATAAAAAGTAGAACAGAATGAGGCTTATTTTAAGACTTAGGATAAATTAATAAGAAAAGATGGCAGGGATAAATTGTAAAGGCTTATTTAAAGTAATTTATCTAAGTTAATAAGCAAAAATGAAAGTAAGACTTGTACCAAATAACATTCCCTATTAGACAAAACGATGGTCCCACATTAGCCTAAAGTGAGATGAGGGCACGCTTATGCGAAAATGGTAGCAATTGGTCAATTAGAAGTCCAAATTACGGGGGATTGGGATAAGGGGCGCAACTAGATATTGTTTGGATGACGGGCCAGTACCAACAGCACTTCCCCTATAGATTCTATGGACACACGGTGATCTCACGTTAGTCTGAAGTGGAATGTGGGGCACGCTTATGCTGGAGTTGGAGGTAATAAGAAGACCCAATATGTGGAGCAAAAGGTAGCATGGGCATGGTGGCAGTTACGCATGCGACTTCCATTCGGGTGCTCAGTAATAGCTATGAGTTCCAAGCGCTTAGTATGGGTGTCTTTTGTAGACACCATTGCCTTTTCTGTAGGGAGCTATATATGTCGTCCGGATCCACAGTGGTTGCTCTGTGCATCTTTCGTAGATACCATTGGCTGTTGTGCAGGGAGTTGTATAGCGCCTGGTCCGCAGTAAGGTCTAAGGAGTAACAGGCCGATCAAAAAGGATAGAATTAGGGTTACATCCTAATTACAGGATTAGGAATTCAGCCTAATCAAAGCAGAAATCAAGGACAAGTGTAAGAAATCAAAGTTAACCTATCTTATAAATTGAGCAATATTTAGTCGTACTTATTTCTAGTTTATCTCTTTCCTATTTCCTTTGTTATCCTTATTTATCGTAGAACTGTTGTAGAGTCTATTACTTTTATCTTGCTTAAAGTCTCTAGTAATTATTATCATTCACCAGACTTTTAGTTTGACCCACTCTTATATTTTCCCCTTCCCCCCATAGGCAATCAAGGGAGAAGTCAGTAGATTGCTGTTGCTTGGTGGTTTCTTGGAGGAGTTCTCTACTATGTATTTTCTTATTTTCAGCTTTTGTTCTTTCTATGTACTGGCTTATTATGAGGGATATTATGTACTATGTTTTTTTTGAGACTATGAGTTTTTGTTTCATGAGACATACTGGATTTTTAGAAATGTATGTGGTATTTGTTATTTGACTTATTTATGATGCAATTATGAAGCTTTGTTTTAATTAAGTTATTATTTTAAGTTTCCGCTGTTTTTATCTATATCTGTCTTGTGAGTCTTAGTCTCTGTTAGCTTTAGTTATACCTACAACGCATCACGCCTTTTAATGTGTCGTTTTGGGTATATTAAGGGGTATAGTGTGTTTCATAGTCTATTTTGAAATTCACCTTTGCAATCAATTGAAATTAATGTAATTGAATAATTTCAATTAATAGGAGAGAGGACGCTAAATTGTAAATTTATAAGTGTAATTAAACATAGCTTATGTTTTGTGAAAATATAAAGAAAGTTTGATTTAATAAAAAGAACATTTTTATTAAATAAAATGAATGTTTGATTTGTGAATGTAAGTTTAATTTCATTAAAAATAAAGAATATAATGATTGATTTAAAGGAAAAAAATATATGTCTATTTGAATTATGTTTTAGCATGCAGATTGATTACAAGAATAGGAGAATCATTTATTTAATTAAGTTATTTATTACGCTGGTGTATAAACAAAAAATTTATAAACATGTTTAAATGACTAAAGGAAACAATTGTTTTGTATTTCTTCCATTTTAGTTTGTCTGTTTGAATTTTAACTTTGTAATTAATTGCAATTAATGCAATTGAAATATTTCAATTGAAAGGAAAGAAAACGTTGATTGCAATTAATAGATTTAATAAAAGAAACACACGTTTTGTGTTAAACAGAAAGGGCATTTTAATGGAAATTAAGATCATTTTGGGAAAACCAAATTGAACGTTTTCATTTTTAAAGTAAGTATAATATTATTTGTTGTGTGTTGATAAAAAAATTAAATGTGTACAAAATTTCATTTTCCTTTGGTTTGCAAACTCTCCCATTCCTACGTACATTTCCTTATGCATTATTAATGCCTGAAACATTCAAAAACAAAACGTAACATTCATTTTTGTCCCTCCACCTTCATTTCCTTATTATTAAATAACTAGCAATTTTATTTCTTCATTTGCATTTTGTTTCTCTTGACACCTCATATTCATTTAGTTCAAATTGTTCTTTGCAGAACGTATATTCTTATCATTAAATTGTTCACGTTTTAAACTTGTCCCATCATTTTTTTGTCACCACCTTATTTCCTATGTTTAGATCTCCATTTCAAATCTTTCTTTCCTCAAATCATTTTAATGTGAGCAAATTTAAAAGCTCTAATTTTTGCAAATTCAAAAGCTTTCTTTTATGAAACATAAGTTTCATTTTTTTTTCATTTTTCATTTTTCCTACACGCCCTGCCCTTATCTTAGTTTGTTCTTCCATCTGTGCCTGAAGCCTCATCTTGAGAAAAACGTAAGTATTAAACTTTGTTTATTTTTATTTTTTTATTAAACGTGTACCAATTATTATTTTAATAATATTTCTTATAACATGAATATCTTTTGCATATAAACTACGATTCACGCACGGTTTCTTCTGTTGGATCCATATGTAATGTAGCGACCTAGGATATTCAACTCTCGAAAATCGACATCAATACGTTCACTGTATAGCATGTCAGAAATTCAAGTGCCGGAAATACCAATTGCTAGGGGTGAAGAAGAAGAGATAGAAGAAAACCAAAACAACAATACACAGAATCTCACAATCGCAGCGGAACAATATATAATAGATAAATACAGATCCATATACAAAAAGAAACTGTAAATGTTTATATACATACAATCATCAGAGTACAACAGTCAACAAATCAATCCAGATAGTTATAATAACTTGTCCTCACAAGTGCTGAATATACAACATACACACACAACAGAAATAATCAAATACGTGTAATATGCCTGAGACTCCTCCAGCTCGTCTCCTGAGCTCCATAGCATCCTAAACTAAATCTGTAATACTCGGTTTGACCCGAGCATTATAATAAAATTACAACCGAGTAAGTTTGGAAAACCAGCATGAGAAAACACACTCAATTTGAATTATTACTATTATCAAAATCCTTTGAAAACAAACGTATCTCGTAAGACCATGCCACACATAATACGACAACTTTTTACCTTACGATAACCAAAACATTTTATATCAAAATCATATGATATTATAATAGTGCCTATAGAAAGTAAACTATAAAATAGCTAAAATGCTTGCATCTCACATTTCAACATAGTTGGGCACATCTAAAACCGTACAGGCTCGTAGTGGATATTGGATTCCATATAATGACTGGGCTACTGGGTACCGCCCATCACAGTACACCTCTAGAAAAATGTACCAAGATCGAACCTATCGATCCTTGCCAACACAAGGCCGGCCTACCCCTTGCTGGATAGTATCGAATATGTTATCACCCCGAGTGTTCCTACCCCAACGAGCGCTCTCTTTTCCATGCACACCTATATCCAGAATTATAATATATCCGAGGGTATCTAGAAAAGTGATAACATACCCTACTAGGGTGCGACCCACTTAGCCTTGCTGCATCTACCCTGTTTTTGTCATTCCCGGTTGATGAGGCTTGAGGATTCGTTTTACCTTTAGAATAGCATTCATACTTGGAATGCTAACAATGCCTTCCAGACCACGATGCAAATAATAGCCGAAACACCCCACACCCCTTAATATACCCAAAAAGGGCGCATCAAAGGATGTGGTGCGTTATAGGTATAGCTAAAGCAACACAGAGACTAAGATTCACAAGCCAATTAAGTAAAAACAGCGGAAAGATTTAAATAATACCTGTCATTCAAAATTAAACTTCATTTTGAAATAAATCATAAAAACATGACATGTCTCAAAAACTCAAAATATCTCGTGTCTCATGAAAAATACATCTTAGTCTTACATAATCAGAGTCCAAAAGTAACAATAATAATCATAATCCCTCTCACAAGTACCAATCCATCATCAGCCAAATGAAAAGGATAAGAAGTAGAAGAATACATCATAAACGAGAAAACTTCGGGAATGAATCTCCAAGCAATCTGAATCAACTCAACTCTGTTGGCCTATTGGGGGGAAAAGGGGAAATAGAGGAGTGGGTCAGACAATAAGTCTGGCGAGTAAAAGAAATTACAAGCATTTCTAAGCAAGATAAAGATAGACTAAGCAATAGTTCTAGCTTGAAAGGAAAACACAGAAAAGATAAAATTCAGATAAAATACTGTTTCTGATTCTGTTTGACTATTTTCTTTGATCGTTTGATTGTGATAGTTTGCACTTTTCTTAAACTGCTGTGATTAGGCTGAAACCCTAATCCTATCTCAACTGCTTAACTTGATTAGGCTGAAATACTAATTCTACCATTAATCGGCCTGTTCTATCTCTGTTGTGCCACTGTGAGCTGGTCCAATTCTGTTGGTCCCACAACAAAAGACACCTCTTAACGCTTGGAACGTAGTAGCGAATTATTTACCCTAATCGATGCCGCATACTCGGTCATCGCCGGTACACACTAACTGTCGCCCCCTATTGTGACCTCTTATTTACCCTAATCAGCATAAGCGTGCCTAGCCTCACCTAACTGTTGTGCGACCATCCGACCTAGACCTGAAAGGGAATGCTGCCCAACCTTACCTAGCTGTTGTGAGACCATCATTCCTAGTCCTGAAAGGGAATGCTGCCGGTACTAGTCCTAACAAAAAAATTCTAGTTTGCGCCCCTTGCCCAAATCCCCAGATTTGAGTCTCTATCTATTGGCCACTTATTTACCCCAATCAGCATAAGCATGTCCCAGCCTCACCTTACTATTGTGAGACCATCAGTTACTGACTGAAAGGGAATGCTGTCGATACGGGCCCTACTTCTATGTTTGCTTATTAACTTAATTCAAGATCTAAGTTTTAAAATAAGCCTCTTCTGTTATCTCTGCTATATTTGCTTATTAACTTAATCCAAGATCTAAGTTTTAAAATAAGTCTCTTTTGTCATTTCTACTATATTTGCTTATTAACTTAATCCAAGGTCTAAGTTATAAAATAAGCCTCTTCTGTTATTTCTGTTATATTTGCTTATTAACTTTATCCAAGGTCTAAGTTTTAAAATAATCCTCTTCTGTTATCTCTTTCTTTCTAATTATAACCTATGTTATAATTGTTCTTGCAGCTGTTATTCTTTTATTTTCTCTTTTTAGTTATAACCACTTGTTATAATTATGCTTGCAAATATCTTAAATTTGCCTATTTCAGTCCATCTCTATTTTTTTTCCAGTTTCTCTCATTTTACATCTGATTTCTATAAATTTAGTGTTTTTCTATTTTAATCCATATTTGCGAATTCTTCTTCTTTTTAATATTTTATTTGCGTGAAAAGGAATAAAAAGAAACAAACATTTACAGGCTAAATTCCAACTTAAAACAGATGTAAATAAATGTAAATAATTGAAAATAACTATAAATAACTGAATAAAATAATTGAATAAAAATAGCTAAATAAAATAGACTGAAAAGAACTCCTGAAATTTACTTAAAAGTTAACTGTAAATAACTTATATAAAAACTGTCTCAAAATTGTAGAAAAACTACAACTACTGAGAACCCTATTATTTTAAATTACTTAAAAATCTAAAATAATTATAAAACACTCACCTATGGTACTTTTCTTTAATCCTTGGCCTTCCCGGACCCACTTCTAGGGCGTAGAATACTTTTATTAAAAGATCTTCTTCATAGGAAAATTTTCTATTTAGGGTTCAACCTCGGGCAATGAACCCAATTGGGAGAAAATATGAATGAGAAAAATAGCTAGGCCTGGGGTTCTATTTATAGTGTGACTTAGGGATCTCAGACCGTTGGATTTGAAGATTAAATCTGGTGCAACCACGTCATAGGCTCTCTAGGAACCGTCAGATGGAAGCACGAACGCACAAGATTTTAGAAAAATCAAGTTATGACGTGTACGCTTCGATCTGGACGTATCTACCTTCATTAACTAAGGCGGTCGACTAAGCTTCTATGGGGGTCGACCCTAAGGTCGACCTGACCATTGGCATGGGTCGACCCATGCCTTGCAATTTTTTTAGTTGATTTCTTGTTTCTCTCGTATCTTCTCCATACGGACTCGGATTTTGACAAGTTATATATGCAAATTGATCAGAAAATCACCACGGACCCAATAGTGCAACTCCCGGAGCTCGATTTTGATAATTTCACAAATCATTTTATTATTTAATTAATTCGTTAATTAATTATTATAGCTCAAATTTTGGGTTGTTACATTCTCCCTTCTTAAGGGATTTCGTCCCCGAAATCTCCAAGGATAGAAGAATGAAATAAATATTTTCATCCCAATTCTATAACCACATATTCAACCATCATCCATTACATCCATTATCCTTAAGCTTTCTAATGCAATATTATGTTATATGCAATAGTGTAGTGCCAATGTACCTGACTAATGCAAAAGATTAGGTGGTCTACCGATTCAGTCGACCTCCTTTTATGAAATTATGTCTGTGCCATGTACCCAAATGAATGCAAATTCCCTAATGTCAACTAATAGTTCTATATGCATGCTACAATCATCACCCAAATGCAACAATCATATGATAATCACTTATTATAGCAACCATGAAATAAAATAAAAATGCAAGTGCACACACATCCATATGCATATGCTTTAGTGACCTAGTTAGGCCAATCCCTAAGAGATAATAGTGCCTAGTGTGTGTATATGCATCCATTAGCATCCACTAGCAAACACTTGCAACCACTAGCGTCTATCATACATAACATGTTCTAGTAACATGTTTACATTCAGTCCTACCATCCATAGGTTGAATCCTAAGATCTACCCTCCCAAAGGATACTAAAGGAAAGAACCTATTCAAAACAAAAGATTGAAATAGGAAATTCAAGATGTACTATCGAAGGGATGTGGATAAGAGGTACATATTTTCTCCTCAGCCTCCCACATAGCATCCTTAATACTATCTCCCCACTGTACCTTAACCAAAGGGACTTCCTTATTCCTAAGCTTCTTGATACCATGCCCAACGATCTTGGTAGGAATGCGACGAACCGATGCTTCTCTCTCCACTTCAACTTCCTCAAGTTGGCTAGGTTCCACTACCTCTGCTGAATCATGTAAGCACTTTCTCAAGTGCGAAACATGAAAAACATCATGAACTCCTGCGAGCCTCTCTTGTAGCTTTATCCGATATGCCATCTTCCCTACCCTTTCCACAATGGGGAACGGTCCTACGAATCAGGGAGCAAGTTTCCCACTTGATCCAAACCTCACTACCTTTCTTAGCGGAGATACAATGAAAACCAAGTCTCCTACCTCAAACTCAATATCCTTTCTCCGCTTATCTGCATAGGATTTCTATCTATCTTAGGTCGTCTTCATTCTTCTTCTAATCAAATCAACCTTTTCCAAAGTCTCTCTAACCATGTCGGGACCAAGTAGAAATCTTTCTGTAGACTCCAACCAACACAAAGGTGACTTGCAAGGTCTTCCAAAAAGGGCTTCAAAAGGTGCCATCCCAATGTTAGTCTGATAACTATTGTTATATGCGAACTCCACTAAAGGAAGGTGCTCCTCCCAAGTTCCTCCAAAATCAAGAATGCACATCCTCAAAAAATCCTCAAGAACTCTATTAACTCTCTCTGTTTGGCCATCTGTCTGAGGATGATAGGCCGTACTCAATCTAAGCTCTGTACTTAAAGCTTCTTGCAAGCCCCTCCAAAACTCGCTAGTAAAGATAGGGTCTTTGTCGCGCACTATGCTAGTGGGAAGTCCATGAAGTCGGACTATCTCACGAACGTATATAGATGCCAAATAAGGTGCTGTCCTCTTACTCTTGACGGGAATGAAGTGAGTGCTCTTAGTCTAACGATCTACAATCACCCAAGTACTGGTATTCCCTTCCTAGATTGGGGTAAACCATCTATGAAGTCCATCGAAACACTATCCCACTTCCATTCGGGTACATCCAATGGTTGAAGCAATCCACAAGGCTTCTACTGCTCGGCCTCAACTCTTTGGCACACAAAACACTCGGCCACAAACTCTGCTACATCCTTCTTCATGCCACTCCAATAAAACACTCTCTTCATGCCTTTATACATCTTATTACCACCCGGATGAATAGCCATTCGAGAATGTTGTGCTTCTGCTTGGACTGCGCTTATCAAATCGCCAGTGCGGGGGACACAAAGTCTTCCATCTCTCCTTAGCCACCCTTTAATATCTATGAAATAACGTTGGAGATGTCTAGAGACCTCTCCTTTGCTAATCCTATCTAGAATATCCATAAGCTCTGAATCCTCTTGTTGTCTTGAGCCAATCTGATCTATGAGGGTAGGCTTAACCTCAAGTATTGAAATGTTAGAAAAGTCTCTAATAAACTTCCTATAATAACCAGCTAAACATAGGAGCTTCTAACTTCGGTAGCGTTCTTGGGGGCCTTCCAATCCTGTACTGCTACTAACTATAACGACCCGGATTTTCAGTCATTTGATTTTGAACATTTAATTTAGTTTAAATGTTGAATTTGAATTGTAAATGGAATTCCAATATGAAGTTTATCGATTAACTGAGTGGAATAAAAAATTAAGTTCCAAATATAGGAATTTATTGGATAAAATTTAATTGTTGAATTAATAATTGAAAATCGTTTAAATAATTGAATTGGAATTGAATAAGAATCGAAAATGATTTCTAATATTGATAGAAAATTATATTTGTATTAGAATTGAGTTAATATGTTTTAAAACTGAAATTCCAAGTAATTCGTTAATTTTGGAAATCGTCGATTTAATCGACGCTTTAAAATAGCCTTCCGGGGCACAGTCTCGGAATTTGACGAAACTAGTTTCGTTGGATCCATAATAGTGTATTATTATCAGATTTCAAATTTTGTAGCGTTTGGAGTTAACGTTTAGTCGTACAAGATAGAAACGCCTAGAAATAATTTAATTGAATTTAATTTCAATAGTCGATTTAAAAAGCTATCTTTCACATACGATCGAATTAGACTTCGAAACTTGTTCCATTGGGTTCAGAATAGCGGTGTAACATTAGGAATGCCAAGCGGCATGCCTCGATAGGAGTTCGAAATTTTGAGTTAGGTTATGCGAGATGTTTTGAAAATTAAATAATATTATACCACTTCAAAGTCAAACCCTATGCCCTACCTTTTGGAACACGCCATTCCTTTAGCCTTAAATCATGTACACCCTTTATCTTCCTTCAAAAATTCAAAAAAAATCGCAGTATAAAAAAAAGTTCCGCGATCGAAATCGCGATGAGGCGCGACCAAAGCAGGGGGGAGGGGGGCGAAGGGAAGTGGCTTGCCTGAAGCCGCGATCGATTTGAGGAGGGCTGCGACCTAGAGCGAATCGACAGTTAGAGTGGACGCCACACGAGTGTGTCATGACTTCCGCATTCACGCGCGTGTGGGGGATGGCAACGCGGTAGAGAAGGGGGTCGGCGTTGGTATGTGGTGACTCGGCAGATTGTGGTGAGCCGTCAGTGGATTCCGGTGAGCTAGGGTAATGTCACGAACGGATTCAAAGGCCTGTGATGTCATGTGTTCAAAAGCTGGAGATGTGTGCGTGAAAACACATGGGGATTAAGTTAAGTAGAATTTAATTTTTGAAATTTTGTTAAGGCTGATTTTAATTTAATTATCGAAATCTTATAAATACCATAATTTTCTCATGTTAGGTCGAAATGGAACACGATCTGTTGCATTTGACTCGTATCAGTAAGCTCTACGCGATGAAACTGAATTGGATAAATTTTACCTTGCAAAAATTCTAAGCTAAATTTGAATGCTGTTCGAATTTAGTCGGAATCAGAACGCGGAAACGTCAATTAAAAATCAAGGTGAGTAAATCTCACTCATTTGGATAATTGGCTTTAATTTAAATAGTTAAAATTATTTATTGATTGATTGGATGACTGGATAATTATTATTATCAATGGATGTAATATATATATATATATATAGTAGTATATATATTAGTGGTTATATATATTTCCCGCCTATTGGAGCAGATGAGACCCTATACGCAACACATAATAGCAGATGACCCTATATTACCGCGATATCCCCCTCGATGTTGGATTAGTATTTTTATGTTATCTAACATCTACGGATGCAGGGAAACAAGTTGGAGGGATCCAACTAGATTCCTCAAATATATATTGATTGTTTTCATATATAGTGATATATGATGTGAATTGATAATCTGTTATGGATTGTTATGTGATTTGTTTTATTGGATGCTATAGTAGCACTGGCCTAACTTTTGGTATTTTAAATACCATAAATATTGTTTTTGGAATTTGAAAGGATTTAAAAGGAGATTTTGAATATAAAAATATTTATATCGAAATTTGGATTATTTTAAAAAAAATTGATTTGGATAAAAATAATAATTGATTTTGGGCTGTATTTAACTATTCGTAAAAATATTTTAAAATAGAGATTTTAAAATAATTTATAGAGAGGAATTTTAAAAGATGGATTTTTAAACGAGATTTCTGGAAAATATGAAAAGGAGTTTGAAATCGATATGTTAAATAGGTTTGTGAAATATATGGAATTTATTAAGAAATTGATTTATAAAATGAGATTTTATAAATGAGATTAGTTCTATAAACAAGTGAAACTCAAAGGAGTTATAAATTTATAAACGATGTTTATAAATAAGGGAAAATGAAATCAATTGACAAATTGGAATATAATTTCACAGGGTGAATTTATATCGAGATATGAAAAATAGATTTTTGGAAAAAATGGTGAATTCTATTTTTGAAAAGGAAAGATGGTTAGGAATCAGAATGATATCGATGTGTTATGAATCGAGAGGGATTTATAAATTGAATTGGTTATTGGGATTTTAAATTTTTTTTTTCGAGAAGTTAAATTGTTTTAAAAGAGAATTTTTATTTATTCAAACTATGTAATTTAAAGCTGCTTTAGTAATAAAATACTTCGGAAGTGGATTTTTCAAATATTTAATATTAATTGAAATAAATTTCTAATTTTTATAATTAGCTTTGTAAATCGATTAGTTTTATTTTAAAATGAGTTGGAAATGATTTATTGATGTTTTATTAATTTTTTTTGATATTTTAAATAGTTACTTAAACTGGTTTTAAAAATAAATTATTATTCTTTGAAAATACTTATCATATATATATATAGAGTTTTGGAATGTTTGGAATTTATTTATAGTTCCCTCGAAATTTGAAATTGGGGTTTATTTAATAGATGATATTTTATAAGAGAAAATCTTATAACGAAATTCCGGGGTTTAAGGAAATTTTTGAAATGTTAGAAAATAAGAACTTCGGGGTTGAATCTAAATTCATAAAGAAGTTATAAATGGATAGATGAGATTATAGGTGAGTATAATCGATTTTGGTAAATGTAAAAGGGATTAATATAAATTCCAAAAATGTAGGAGATAAGATATGAAATAATTATCGAGTATAGATATTAGAAATGATTTCGAAAAATGGATTTATAATATTTTTCCTAAGTGTGGAAATGAAAGGTTTTTTGAAATATTTAGCGACGAAGGATTTATATCGAGATATTTTTTCTAAGTAGTGGATTATAAATCGAAATTGGAAATATTTCAATAAATGTTGAAGTAAGATATGGGTTGAGATATCCTGTTATGGATATAAGTATTCGAAAATGTTTTCAAATATTGAAATATCAAAAGAGATTGAATATATATCTTTGTAAAGATATTTTTGAAATGAATGTTTTTTCAAAAAATTTATAATATGGGCCTAGTGACTACTTATGGATGTTATTTGATAGTTAAATAACCGACTATCAAATCTGGCAAAATTCGTTGATCTTTTCGAAGAGATCGGGATCGGGTTTAATTATCCGAAAACCACTTCGATCCGATTTGAACGTTACGAATGGTGATATCATGAAGATGGTGAAGACTGCGACTCATTTTGTCCAGACCCAGGACAACATGTATGGATGAATGCTATCAGAACATCGTCATTGGAGGACAATGAGCATTCTAAGTGGAATTGTTCTTGAAAGGTGAACGTAGCCTCAAGCCTCATCAACCAGGAATGATTAAAACATGGGAGACATAGCAAGGCTAGGTGGGTCGCACCCAATTAGGGTATGTTATCACCTTTCTAGATACCCTCGGATATACAAAAATTATGGATATGGTTGTGCATGGAAAAGTGAGCACTCGATTAAGGGTGGGCACACCCAGGGTGACAACATATTCGTTACTATCCAGGTTAGGGGTAGGCCGGTCTTGTGTTGGCAGGGGATCCCAACGAGATCCCCAGTACATTTTTCTAGAGGTATACTGTAACGGGCGGTACCCCAGTAGCCCAGTCATTGTATGGAATCCAATATCCACTACGAGCCCATACGGTTTTAATTGTGCCCAACTATGCTGAAACGTGAGATGCAAGCATTTCAGCTATTTCCTAATTTACTTTGTATAGTCACTATTATAATATCAGATGATGTTGATATAAAATGTTTTGGTTATCGTAAGGGAAAAACCCATCCTGTTTATGTGTGACGTGGTCTTAGGAGATACATTTGTTTTCAAAGAATTTTGATAAAAGTTAATAATACAAGTTGAGTGTGTTTTCTCACGCTGGTTTTCCAGACTGACTAGGGTGTTATTTTATTATAATGCTCGGGACATGCCGAGTATTACAGATTTAGGATAGGATGCTATGGAGCTTAAGAGCCGAGCTAGATGATAGAGACGTATTCCCATACTTGATTTATATTTCCGCTGAGTGAAGACAAGTTATTATAACTGTCCAGATTGATTGCTGATTGATGTACTCTGGTAATTGTACGTATATTAACAGTTATAGTTTCCTTGTATAAAAATCTGTTTTTATACGTTGTATTCTGTTCCGCCGCGTTTGTGAGATTCTATGTTGGTGTTTCCGTTTCTTCTTCTACCTCTTTCTTCTTCACCCCTAGCAATCGGTATTTCCGGCACTTGGATATTCGGCATGTTATACGGTGAACGTATTTATGTCGATTTTCAAGGGTTTAAAATCTGGTTTGTTACACTAACTTAGCGGGATCCATAGCTAAACCCTCTCTTGAGACAACATACCCCAAGAAACGCACCTCCTTACGCCAAAAGTGACACTTTGAGAACTTTGCTTTCAACTGATGAATACGAAGTGTATGAAGAACCTCCTCAAGATGAATAGCATGCTCTTCCATACTCTTGGAAAACACTAGAATGTCGTCCACAAATACTACAACGAACTTATTTAGGACATCTCGAAAAACACGGCTCATCAAATCTACAAAATAGGCTGGGGCATTGGTCAGCCCAAACGGCATAACCAACCGCTCAAAGTGTCCATCGGGCATCCTAAATGCTGTCTTATCGATGCTATCGTCAGCGACCCTAAGCTGATGAAATCTAGTGGCTAAGTCAAGCTGAGAAAATACTGAAGACCCAACCAACTGATCAAAAAGATCGTCTATCCTAGGAAGTGGATAACGGTTCTTCTTTGTGAGCCTATTCAACTCTCTATAGTCCAATCAAAGTCGAAGGGAACCATCCGCCTTTGTAGCAAAGATGACTGGCGCTCCCCACTCAGATATGCTCCATCTGATGAAGCCTTTCTTAAATAGCTCACTAATCTGCTTACTTAACTCCTTCCTCTCCCTAGAAGCCATATGTCTCACGGGCAATGCCACTAGCTTAGCATTGTCATTTAGATAGATCCTAAAGTCGATCTCTCTCTTAGGGGGTAGTCCCCTAACTTCCTAAAAAATGTCTGGGAAATCCCTATCAATTGGAACTGAATCTAACTCTCCTAGTGATGAATCAAGGGAATAAAGGAAGCTCAACATGACTGACCCCTGTGGGTCGCAAGAAACCTTGAGACTCCGTCCCTTACATGTCTCTAGTCTAACGACTCTCCTCTCGCAGTCCAATATCACACTATAAGTGGATAACCAATCCATCCCCAAAATCATCCCATATCCCGAAAATCCCAGTACATAGGCATCGCAGTCAAACTCTACGCCTAGTATAAAATTTTTCAAACCCCTATAAATCATGGATAAATGTTCTGATCCTCCTATGGGGTTTGAAATAACTATAGGGTCTACAACTAGAGAAATATCTAAGTGAAAACAATCAACCAAGGAACTGGAAATGAAAGAATGTGATGCTACAGAGTCAAAAAAAGTCCGAATAGGAAAATCCGAAATAGAGATCAAACCTTCTACAGAGACTTTCCTACCTCGATCCAGTCCACTACTAGAAGGTGCTGCATCCAAAGCCTGTACTTGCGCCATAGGTGCACCTGCTCTCTGCCCTGTCTTTTGAGGACAAGCTCTACTAAGGTGTTCAGGCTGCCCACAGTTGTAACACCTCCCCTTCATCATCTCCTTCTTACAGTCCTTTCTAAAATGCCCAACCAATCCACAACTATGACATTTCTCCCCTTTCTTGATCTGTCCTTTTTGAGGTCCTCCTCCTTTCTTCTTGACCTTCTTATTCTTCCACCATTGCTTCTTAGAGTTCTCTGATTTAGGAACCTCCTTAACCTCTTCTTTCTCAGCTACATCTGACATGAGAGCCATCTCCACAAGTGACTCATACGTCGCTCCCATAGGCACATGTGTCAATGCCAACCCTTGGAGGGGCTAGTTCAAACCCTTAGCAAACTTGGTGGCCTTCTTATGCGGTGTATTAACAAGCTCCATTCTAAACCATGATAACTCATTAAACTGATTTATATACTCCTTTACCAAAAGACTCCCTTGCTTCATACTAATGAACTTATCCAACTGCATACTTTCCTTAGCTTGCGACAAGAACTTTCTCTCAAACCTTTCCCGAAATCTAAACCAACCAATGTCTCTACCTCCTTCTCTACAATCTCCCACCAGTAAGAAGCCTCTCCCTTCAGCTGCCAAGATGCATGCTGAACTCTCTGTCGGTCCACCAATCCCAACAGCCCAAATATCCGCTCCGTATTCCTTAACCAAGCTCGAGACTCTACGAAATCCTCGGTGCCAGAAAACGTCCTGCCTCATAGACTAGCGAAGTCCTTGCATAGCTTAGAAAAATTGGCTGCTGTAGGCGGATTAATGGATCTCCACCCATTGGTGCTGCATTAGGCGCTTTCCCTTGCACCTCTGGTGCCGTAGCTTGGTGGTATCTACGGAACCAGGCAGTGGCTTGGACACCCTTTGGAAGATTTGGGGCATCTGCCATTCTATGCAAAGAAAAGAAAATTTAGGCTCGAAAGAATCGAACGAAGGTTGAACTAGACTTTGAGGGGTTTTTATAAAAACTCTTTTATACTTGAAAACTATTTCTATAATAAGAGTTTCTTTCTGATAAATACTTTTAGTTGAAGATAGGTTACCTTTGAAAAATACTTTACTTTTAAAACAAGTTTTTTTAGGAATCCTATAACCTTAGGCTCTGATATCAAGTGAAACACCCCCACACCCCTTAATATACCTAAAAAGGGCGCACCAAAGGACGTGGTGCGTTATAGGTATAGTTAAAGCATCACAGAGACTAAGATTCACCAGATAAATAAGTAAAAACAGCGGAAACATTTAAATAATACTTGTCATTCAAAATTAAACTTCATTTCAAAATAAATCATAAAAACATGACATGTCTCAAAAACTCAAAATATCTCGTGTCTCATGAAAAATACATCTTAGTCTTACATAATCAGAGTGCAAAAGTAACAATAATAATCATAATCCCTCTCACAAGTACAAATCCATCATAAGCCAAATGAAAGGATGAAAAGTAGAAGAATACATCTGAAATGAGAAAACTTTGGGAATGAATCTCCAAGCAACCTGAATCAACTCAACTCTGCTGGCCTATTGGGGGGAAAAGGGGAAATAGAGGAGTTGGTCAGACAATAAGTCTGGTGAGTAAAAGTAATTACTAGCATTTCTAAGCAAGATAAAGATAATGAACTAAGCAATAGTTCTATCTTGAAAGGAAAATATAGAAAAGATAAAATTCGGATAAAATACCGTTTCTGATTCTGTTTGACTTTTTGCTTTGATCGTTTGATTGTGATTGTTTGCACTTTTCTTAAACTGCTATGATTAGGCTAAAACTCTAATCCTATCTCAACTGCTTAACTTGATTGGGCTGAAATCCTAATTCTACCCGTTGATCGGCCTGTTCTATCTCTGTTCTGCCACTGTGAGCTGGTCCAATCCTGTTGGTCCCACAGCAAAAGAAACATCTTAGAGCTTGGAACGCAGTAGCGAATTATTTACCCTAATCGATGTTGCATGCTCGGTCATCGCCGGTACACACTAACGATCACCTCCTGTTGTGACCTCTTATTTACCCTAATCAGCATAACCATGCCCAGCCTCACCTAACTGTTGTGAGACCATCAGTACTACAACTGAAAGGGAATGCTGCCTATCCTCACCTAGCTGTTGTGAGACTATCAGTCCTAGTCCTGAAAGGGAACATGTAACGGACCAAGCTTTTCGACCCTCGAAAATCGACATCAATACGTTCACTGTATAGAATGCCGGACAGTCGAGTGCCGGAAACACCAGTTCATTAGGGGTGAAGAAGAAAAAGGTAGAATACAAAAAAATAGAACACAACACAGAATCTCACAATCGCAGCGGAACATAATATAATATATGTAATAAAAGATTTTAAATACAAGAACTATACTGTTAATAACATACCACTATCAGAGTATAACAATTTAATACATCAAATGGAAAATTATAATAACTTGTCCTCATACAGCGGAAATAATCAAGTACGTGATATACATCTGAACTCTTCCAGCTCGTCTCCTGAGCTCCATAGCATTTAACCTGAATCTGTAATACTCGGTCCGACCCGAGCATTATAATAAAATAATACCCGAGTCAGTCTGGAAAACCAGCGTCAGAAAACACACTCAATTTGAGTTATTAACCTTTATTGAAATTCTTTGAAAGCAAGGTATCTCTTAAGACCACGTCACACATAACCACAATGGGTTTTTACCTTACGATAACCAAAACATTTTTATCAAAACCATCTGATATTATAATAGTGTATAAACCAAGTAAATAGGAAGTAGCTGAAATGCTTGCATCTCACGTTTCAGCATAGTTGGGCACAATCAAAACCATACGGTGCTTATTGGAGAATGGATTCCATACAATGACAAGGCACTGGGGTACCACCTATCACGGTACACTTCTTGAAGCATGTACCGAGGACCTCGCCGAGATCCCCTACAACTCAAGATCGGCCCTATGCCTAACCTGGATAAAACCGATTATGTTATCACCTCAGGTGTTCCCACCCTTACCGAGAGCTCTTTTGCATGCACCATATCCATCTAATATAATATATCCGAGGTTATCTAGAAAGGTGATAACATACCCTAATTGGGTATGACCCACTTAGCCTTCCCGCATACCCCCTGGTTTTTTGCCATTCTGGTTGATGAGGCTAGAGGCTATGATTACCTTTCAAGAATAATTTTACTTAGAATGCTCATCGTCTCCAATAACGATGTTCTGATATCATTCATTCATACAAGTTGTCCTAGGTCTGGACAAACCGAATCACCATCTTCATCATCTTCAAGGTGTTCATTCGTAACGTTTAAACTGGATCGAAGTGGTTTTCAGATAATTAAGTATGATCCCGGTCTCTTCGAAACGATTAAGGAAACTGGCCAAAAATTGATAGTCGGTTATTAAACTATTAATATAACATCCATAAGCAATCACTAGGCTGTTATTTGTAATTTCTTCCAAATTACTTATTTCAAAATATCTTTACAAAGATATACGTTCAGTACTTCCACATTTGAAAACAGTTTCAAAATTTTATATTCTTAACGAAAAATACCATCCATTCCAATACTTAGAATATTTTCCCCCACTTAATTTATATTCACACTTAGGAAGTATTCCATCTATTTCCTTACTTCCTATTTCTCGAAATCATATACAAATTTTATTTGTAAATTCCTTGACTAGTTTATAACGAATCCTATAAATTCCAGAATTCCTTAATTAATTCCCTTTAATATTTCCCAAGTCAATTATACTTGCTTATAATTTCAATTTCCCTTTGTACTTCTTTATGAATTATATTTCATTTTTTCGAAGTTCACTTTTATTCAACTACTTCGAAAATTTCCTTACTTTTCTTTCCAATTCCATTTTAAGGATTTTTTTATAATCCCAGCGATCGAATAACCCCATTTCCAGACTTCCGAGAAGTTTTATAAATAAATTTAAAACATTTCAAAACTCAATATATATATATATACACACACATATGTAAATAAAAATAAGTATTTAAAAGAAAATAATAATAATTTTTTTCTAAGACATATTCAAATAATTATTTAAAATATTGAAACACTTTCTATAACATCACTTTTCAAGCAGGTTTAAAAATCTAGGATTTGTTTAATAAATATTAAGTATTTGAAAAATTAACTTCTGAAGTATTTCAATACTAACTAACTTTAAGATTACATAGTTTAATAAATAAAATTTCCTCTTTTATAAAAAAAATACCTAACTTATTAATAAAAACATATCTTTAAATCTCAATAACCAAATTTCCAGTTTATAAAACCCCTCTCGATTTCCATCACATCACTTCCATTTCGGTCTCCTTAACCATTTTCACCCAAAAATATTATCCATTATTTTTCTCTCACCCTATTTTCATATTCAAATATAAATTATCCCTGTAAATTTATATTCCAAATTTATCATCCGATATCAATTTCCTTTTTCTATAAACACCGTTTATAAATTTTTATAACTCCCTTGAGTTTCAATAAAATAGTCTCATTTATAAAAATTCCATTTTATAAATTCAATTTCTTATAAATTCCATTTATTTTTGCCAATCTATTTCTAATATCGATTTCAACTTCTTTCTATATTTTCGGAATATCATTTTAAAATCTAATCTTAAAAATCCGTTTATATAATTTATTTTAAAATCTCTATTTAATTTTTTTTCTGCATTATTTAATACAATCAAAAATCCATTATTGCTTATTCAAATCAATCTCTTTTATATAATCCAAATTTCGATATACATATTTTTATATTAAAAATATCTTTTTAATTCCTTAAAAGTTCAAATAATATTTATTGTATTTAATATACCAAAATTAATTCCCATGCTGTTATAACTTATAAAAACACACAATAATCCAGCAGATTTTTAAATCACACCGTATATTATATATATATGAAAAAAAACACTAAATATAGTTGAGGAATCCAGTTGGATCCCTCCAACCTGTTTTTCCTGCATCCATAGACATTAGACAATAATAAAAATACCAATCCCACTTCAAGGGGGATATCGCGGTATATAGGGTCATCTGCTATTATGCGGGGCACATAGGGTCTCATCCGCTATAATGTGCGGGAATATCACTCCAATTTCTAATATATATCTACTATATATATAGTCATCCAACAGATAATTATAAATTTATCTATCCAATCAAGCATCCAATAATTTTAAATTTAAACATTTAAATTTAAACGTGGCAATCCAAAACAGTGAGAAATTATCACCTTGATTTTTAAATCTGTCGAACATTCAGATTTTGAATTATCTAAAATCCCAGCTTACTCCAGAATATTCCAACCAATCCTATTGCAAAGATTTCACAGCTACAAAGAACACTCGATTTATTTAATGATTTCCGGACCTCGTATGAAAAAGATTAAAATATCTATAGGATTTCGGTTCATTAATAAAAATAAATTTTCAATTAATTTCAGAATAAATTTAAATTAAACTTAATCCCATGTTCTAAGGAATCAGGGCCGCACGTCTACTTCTCCATCGTGATGAACGTCAGGTCATGAAACCCTAGCCTCGTCGATTGCTTGAAGCCGAACCCATAACTGGCTGCGAATTCTTCCCCATAGAACGCTAGTCTCCACGACCCTCTACGCGCCCACGCCCTTCGATATGCCTCATCAACACTGTCGCGCGCGTTGCTCCTCCACAAGGTGTATCTCCCCTTCTTGATCTCATTCACCGTGCTCGAGTTTTAATCAGAGCCATCGTGACTTGTTCACTCGCGATTTAATCGCACTCTTATATATATATATATATATATATATATGAGGAACGAATTGTGATTTCGTTTTCGATTTGAATTGAACTGGGAAGACACAGAGGGAAGGCTGCTTCAATTTCCTTTCTTTCATTTTGATTTTGTTATGAGTGTTTGAAAAAAAAGAGGTTGCGATTTTACTCATCAATTTTTTTTCTTCTTTCGAACCGTAACAATCACGTGGGTTTTTAAAAAAAAGAGAAGGGAGGGAGAAAAGATGTTACCTTGTTTGAATGGGTCATCTACAGTGACTGAGGTGAAGGGAAAAAAGTGATGAAAATATTGTCAATCAATATATATATATATATATATATTATAAATTTTCAAATCATCTCGATTTCTTAACTTAAAATCTCGAACCCCTATTGAGGCATGCCGCTAGGCGTTTATAATGTTATACCCATATTTCGAACGCAATGGAAAAGGTTTCGAGTCCTAATTCGATCGTATGGAGAAGATAGCTTTTTGGACCCAATTATTATATTGAATTTTCGATATAAATTCAATGCGTTTATATCCCGTACGATCAAACAAGAACTCCAAATGCTATGAAATTAAAAATCCGATAATAATATACTATTACGGATCTAATGGAATTAGTTTCTTCGAATTCCGAGACTGTGCCCCGGATCACTATTTTAAATCGTCGATTAAATCGAGGATTTCAAAATTTTGCAAAATCGCTTAAAATTCCTGTTTTAAAATCTTACTAACTAATTTCTAATTCCAATAGAATTTATACCAATATTAGAAATCTTTTCGATTCATAAACAACCCCAATTACCAATTATTTAACGATTTTCAATTATAAATTCAACAATTTAATTTATTCAGTAAATCGATATATTTGAAATTTTAAATTCATTTTAAAATTTTCAACCAACATCTTCATATTCAAAAATCAAATTATATCCCAGAGTCATATTTAAAACCACTTAAATATTCAAAATCAAATGACGAAAAATCCGGGTCGTTACATTCCTTCCCCCTTAAAAGAATTTCCTCCTCGAAATTGCTAAGGCTGGAAAAATGCTCCAAACCCAATACTTATTCAAAACCCACTTAGTTAAAGCTTGGCATCCACTTTTCTAAGCCCTTTAGTCCTATCCGAACATTTAGTTTCCATTTCTCAACCAAAATCTCTGTTTTCAATTCCAATTTGAACGTCAACTTCTTAGTTAACAAAAATTTTTTTCAAAATTTTTCTAACACCCTAAATTTCCGAATTTTTTTGGCAGAGTCTCCCTTGTACGAAGAGCCTTTTGCAATATGACAAGAGAGGTAAATATATATACATCGACCACATGGTCGGAAAATAAAATATATATCAATATTTTATATATTTGCGGTATTTAATCCGAAAACGTACCTTATTTTAGCATTTTTAAGCAAGCGGCTTATTTTATATGAGATTAGCGCGATCAAAATCTAATCAAATGGCCTTCGGGTAACTGTACTTACTCAATTTAAACACGTAAGTTCCAAAACATGAAATTTTAATAAAATTTCATTTATTTAACTAGTTAACACATGAATTTCATAAGCAATTCATGCCAACATATTTTTATAAGTAATTACAAGGTTCCAACACCAATTTAACTACTTTCAATCGATCCATATATCACCTTATTCAATCCAAAATGATTTACAACCAATTTTATTAACATCCAATTAATTTTATATCAACAAACCCATATCCATTCCAAATTGATTTAAAATCAATTTATTCACATTCTTTTTATTCATAGAATTTTATTTACTTTCGTTTGCGTCGAACAACAATTTTTCTATGCAAATTTGGCGCTATTCATTCAATAGAATAATAATTTCAGTTCATAGCTATTGTAAATTGATTCCAAATCAATTTATATTTAATTCTATTCTATTTCAAATTCAATCCATTCATTTTCATCTCATTCATATCCACATTATTTTCAAATTCATTTTATCAAGCTGGTAATCATCCCATGCTATTTATTTAATAACCATTTCACAATTTACTCAAGCCAAACTTCCATCCAAACTATTAACTTAAGTTAATTTGTTTATTTTCAATTTATTCGATCATATACTTAAGTTTGTTTCCCTTGCCATCAAATTCCAATTTAAATTTGCTATTTAATGTAAGTAGGCTATGTAAGTAGATGATTGCCTAGTAGATCTGATTAGCCTTTCGCACCAACTCGTTCCTCTTAGGAGCTTAAGAAACTAGGGGTACTGATGGGCTTCCTTCTTTGATTCCTAGGCCGTAGTATTCTTCATTGACTTCCCGCCTTCACCCCTGGGGTTAAGTCAAACCAGGCGGAACCGTATGAGCAAGACCAGCTCTATAGCAAGGAAGTTTTTATATAGCAAGTGAGGCCTTCTCGACTTCTTTCCTTGGCCATATTCTTATGTAGTAGAGTAGCTCGAGCCTAACAGGTCCTGATTTGATTTTTTTTTCTTCAATCAAAATTCCATTCCACTCTTACTAATTAATTTAATTAGTCCCTTCATTTATCCTACTTCATATTTTGATTCCAAACTCAAATTCATTCTCGAATTCATTTAAATAATGTTCAAGGCCATATTTAATTTATTTCCACTCACATTGAATTTATTTATAACTCAAGCCATTTTTACTTCAATCCAATTCCATTTTATTTGACCACAATCAACATATATTTAACCACCTTATATATAAGTTGAATTTTTATTTATTACTCAAGTTCTATATTCAACTTTAGTTTCAGCCCACAATCCATTCTATTTAATCAAGTTAAATCCTATTCACATATTAAATTTACTAATTAATTTATCTAATTGGTTCACTTCCAATTTATAATTCAATACCTGATTTTTATTTCAAAAATCATTCTATTTAATCCACTTGAGTTCAAATTTATTCTATAATCCAGGTTTATTTATTTCCTTCACTAAAATACCAAACCATTTTTATTTTTGGTTTTCTATTCCACTTCCCTATTTTTATATGTTACAAAACTTATTTTCTCACATTTCCCTCAATTTTATACTCGAGTATATCCACATTTTTTTTAACTCAAGATTTACATCACTTTGTGGTTTAAATATATACTTATTCCATTAATTTCAAATTTTTCTAAGCTATTCAAATTTATTTATTCACAATCCCAAGTTTTTACTCAAATTTTATTCCATTTAAATTTGTACAACTTATAGTTATTCAGTCACTTAACAATCCAAGTTTATATATCCCATTTAATATGGTTCAAATCCAATCCAATTCAAATTAATTTCAGTTTCAATTCCCTTAACCAATATTTCCGAACCATATTCGAATTTATTCCTACTTAAATCAATTTCATTTTAACAAATTTATTTTTTTATTCATTCCATTTAATCAAGTAAGAATTTAATTCAAATTTCAATTTTTTTTCCACACTCTCTTACTTATATTTATTTATTCCATTTACTTACACATTCATATGCACTTTATACTTAGTTAATTCATTTCATTCTATTCATTTCATCTTATTTATTATTTACTATAATCACTTTATTTTATTTATTTTCCTTAACTTTTGCTTAAGTTAAATTTCAATTCCAACAAATTTCCTTTTACAAATCCAATTTATTTAACTTACACAAGTTAAATTTTAATTTTTTACTAAAATTTCCATTTTCCAAGTTTAATTTCAAAGCTTATTTTCTTCTTATTTCACTTCTCTTTTAATTAGAAATTTCAGAATTCAAATACTCGGTTCTTATTTCAAACCATTTGAAATAATATATATATAACCTGTTTTGACAAACCATTTCCTTCAACTTTCAAAAATGAACTTGATTTTTTTTCCAAACAATTCCCCTCATAATTCTCTAAACATCATTTGTTTTTCACAAAAATCTCCATATCAAATTACTACGGTAGCAATCCATCACTTAGAAATTCGAAAATGAATACCGGTGATGCTGTAGTCATCAATAGAACTATTTTCCAGCGACTGAAGTGAGTTCAGTGCTATATCTCTTCCAAAATCCATTTTAAAACAATTTTGTTTCAAAAATATTCTCAAAAATAATACTCTTATTATTATTTTCCACACCACTTAGAAAAATATTTTTCCAAACTTCCCGGGATTTAAATTTCCAGATTCTGTTTTGAATCCAATTTTTAATTCTAATCCATTCGTATAATTTATACTTATACAAATATTCATTTGGTTATATAAACCATTTTCAATTTTATAATCTTCTTTTATTATAGTATTATCAACAAAACACTCCATCTATATATAATAATTTTAGAAAATTATTTCTTTCATATCAAAATATGGTTTGGGTAAAATTATTTCATTTACCCACCTTTTAAAACAATACTATGTCGGTTTGCCTAGTTTGAGAGTTTAGAAATCCCTATCGATATAGTTGTCCAGACTGTACCGACCAGAATTTATAAACATTCAACCGATAAGTCAACACAATATAAAATAATTTATATTCAATAACAAATACGCGCTCACATCTATTATTACTCTCAACTCATTCTAGGGTACTACTGACCCTATGTCTAATGAGTAATCCCCACCAGAGCTAAGGTTCTCGCTTAAACTTCTTCTCTGATACCAACTGTAACGAACCGGGATTTTCGACCCTCGAAAATCGACATCAATTCATTCACTGTATAAAATGCTGAGCAATCGAGTGCCGAAAACACCAGTTCATTAGGGGTGAAGAATAAAAAGGTAGAATAAAAAAAATAGAACACAACATAGAATCTCGCAATCGCAGCGAAACAAAATATAATATATATAATAACAGATTTTAAATACAAGAACTTTACTGTTAATATACATACCACTATCAGAGTACAACAATTCAATACATCAAATGGACAATTATAATAAATTGTCCTCACACATCGGAAATAACCAAGTACGTGATATACGTTTGAACTCTTCCAGCTCGTCTCCTGAGCTCCATAGCATTTAACCTGAATTTGTAATACTTGGTCTGACCCGGGCATTATAATAAAATAATACCCGAGTCAGTCAGGAAAACCAGCGTCAGAAAACACACTCAATTTGAATTATTAACTTTTATCGAAATTATTTGAAAGCAAGGTATCTCGTAAGACCACGTCACACATAACTACGATGGGTTTTTACCTTACGATAACCAAAACATTTTTATCAAAACCGTTTGATATTATAATAGTGTCTAAACCAAGTAAATAGGAAATAGCTGAAATGCTTGCATCTCACGTTTCAGCATAGTTGGGCACAATCAAAACCGTACGGTGCTTATTGGAGAATGGATTCCATACAATAACTAGGCACTGGGGTACCACCTATCACGGTACACTTCTAGAAGCATGTACCGAGGACCTCGCCGGGATCCCCTGCAACACAAGACTGGCCCTATGCCCAACCTGTATAAAACCAATTATGTTATCACCTCGGGTGTTCCCACCCTTACCGAGAGCTCTTTTGCATGCACCGTATCCATCTAATATAATATATCCGAGGTTATCTAGAAAGGTGATAACATACCTTAATTGGGTATGACCCACTTAGCCTTGCTGCATACCCCCTGGTTTTCTGCCATTTCGGTTGATGAGGCTAGAGGCTACGATTACCTTTCAAGAATAATTTCACTTAGAATGCTCATCGTCTCCAATGACGATGTTTTGATAGCATTCATCCATACAGGTTGTCCTAGGTCTGGAAAAACCGAATCACCATCTTCATCATCTTCACGGTATTCATTCGTAACGTTCAAACCAGATCGAAGTGGTTTTCGGATAATTAAGTCTGATCCCGGTCTCTTTGAAACGATTAACGAAATTGGCCAAAAATTGATAGTCGGTTATTAAACTATCAATATAACATCCATAAGCAATCACTAGGCCGTTATTTGTAATTTCTTCCAAATTACTCGTTTCAAAATATCTTTACAACGATATACGTTCAGTACTTCAACATTTGAAAACAGTTTCAAATTTTTATATTCTTAACGAAAAATACCACCCATTCCAATACTTAGAATATTTTCCCCCACTTCATTTATATTCTCACTTAGGAAGTATTCCATCTATTTCCTTACTTCCTATTTCTCGAAATCATATACAAATTTTATTTGTAAATTCCTTGACTAGTTTATAACGAATCCTATAAATTCCGGAATTCCTTAATTAATTTCCTTTAACATTTCCCAAGTCAATTATACTTGCTTATAATTTCAATTTCCCTTTGTACTTCTTTATGAATTCTATTTCATTTTTTCGAAGTTCACTTTTATTCAACTACTTCAGAAATTTCCTTATTTTTCTTTCCAATTCCATTTTAAGGATTTTCTTATAATCTCATCTACCGAATAACCCCATTTCCAAACTTTTGAGAAGTTTTATAAATAAATTTAAAACATTTCAAAACTCTATATATATACACATATGTAAATAAAAATAAGTATTTAAAAGAAAATAATAATAATTTGTTTTTAAGACATATTCAAATAATTATTAAAAATATTGAAACACTTTTTATAACATCACTTTTCAAGCAGGTTTAAAAATCTAGGATTTGTTAAATAAATATTAAGTATTTGAAAATTTAACTTCTGAAGTATTTCAATACTAACAAACATTAAGATTACATAGTTTAATAAATAAAATTTCCTATTTTTTTAAAAATAAAAACCTAACTTATTAATAACAATATATCTTTAAATCTCAATAACCGAATTTCCAATTTATAAAACCCCTCTCGATTTCCATCACATCACTTCCATTTCGGCCTCCTTAACCATTTTCACCCAAAAATAGTATCCATTATTTTTCTCTCACCCTATTTTCATATTCCAAAATAAATTTCCCTGTAAATTTATATTCCAAATTCATTATCCAATATCAATTTCCTTTTTCTATAAACACCGTTTATAAATTTTTATAACTCCCTTGAGTTTCACTAAAATAATCTCATTTATAAAAATTCCATTTTATAAATTCAATTTCTTATAAATTCCATTTATTTTTGCCAATCTATTTTTAGTATCGATTTCAACTTCTTTCTATATTTTCCGAATGTCATTTTAAAATCTAATCTTAAAAATCCCTTTATATAATTTATTTTAAAATCTCTGTTTAAATTTTTTTTCGCATTATTTAATATGATCAAAAATCCATTATTGCTTATTCAAGTCAATCTCTTTTATATAATCCAAATTTCGATGTACATATTTTTATATTAAAAATATCCTTTTAATTCCTAAAAAGTTCAAATAATATTTATGGTATTTAATATACCAAAATTAATTCCCATGCTGTTATAAGTATTAAAAACACACAATAATCTAGTAGATTTTTAAATCACATCATATTATATATATATATTTCCGGTAATTTTTCGAAAGAGGTGTGGAATATGTGTAATATCGCAATTAAATCATCAATTCAGACTCACCTACTAGCAGATGCGATTAATTACCTGATTCATAAAAAGGGAGGCGAAGACATGGAAGCCAAACTGAGCGGTATTGCCATCACTGTCACGATTTGGAGTTTGTGGAAGGAGAGAAATCGCAGAGTTTTTCAGGATAAACAAAGAAAACATGAAGAGGTCAGTAAACTCGCGATTAATGATATACGATTGGTACAAAAAAGAATTAAAAACTAGAGACTTACTTCACGGGGAAGAGATGGAGAGCATACTGGAGTAGGGGGTCTGAACTATTCATCGGCAAATATTCCAAGTACAGGCTACCTCGTTCATGACCGGCCGCCATGATTGAAGAAGAAGAAGCGTTTTTACTTTTCGTCTTTGGTTTTCTTTTTGGAAAGTATGTGAGTTATGTCGGGCTTAATGTTTTTTGTCTTATACTGTTTGACATGTTTGTAAGCTTTTGGCCTGTGTCTTGGGCCTTGCCTTGGGCTGTTATGCCTTAATAAAAACTCTTACCCATTTTTAAAAAAATAATATATATATATATGAAAAAAACACTAAATATAGTTGAGGAATCCAGTTGGATCCCTCCAACCTGTTTTTCCTGCATCCACAAATGTTAGACAATAAAAAAATACCAATCCCACTTTGAGGGGGATATCACGCTATATAGGGTCATCTGCTATTATGTGGAGAGCATAGGGTTTCATACGCTATAATGTGCGGGAATACCACTCCAATTTCTAATATATATCTACTATCTATATAGTCATCCAACAGATAATTATAAATTTATCAATCCAATCAAGCTTCCAATAATTTTAAATTTAAACATTTAAATTTAAATGTGGCAATCCAAAAGAGTGAGAAATTCTCACCTTGATTTTTAAATCTGTTGAACATTCAGATTTTGAATTATCTAAAATCCCAGCTTACTCCAGAAAATTCCAACCAATCCTATTGCAAAGATTTCACGGCTACAAACAACACTCGATTTATTTAATAATTTCCGGACCTCGTATGAAAAAGATTAAAATATCTATAGGATTTCGATTCATTAATAAAAATAAATTTTCAATTAATTTCAGAATAAATTTAAATTAAACTTAATCCCATGTTCTAAGGAATCAGGGCCGCACGTCTACTTCTCCATCGTGATGAACGTCATGTCATAAAACCCTAGCCTTGTCGATTGCTTGAAGCCGAACCCATAACTGGCCGCGAATTCTTCCCCATCGAATGCTAGTGTCCACGACCCTTTGCGCGCCCATGCCCTTCGATATGACTCATCAAAACAGTCGCGCGCGCTGCTCCTCCACAAGGCGCAGCTCCCCTTCTTGATCTCGTTCGCCATGCTCGATTTTTGATCAGAGCCATTGTGCTTGTTCACTCGCGATTTTATCGCACTATTATATATATATATATATATATGAGGAACTAATTGTGATTTCTTTTTCGATTTGAATTGAACTGGGAAGACACAGAGGGAAGGCTGCTTCGTTTTCCTTTCTTTCATTTCGATTTTGTTCTGAGTGTTTGAAAAAAAAGAGGTCGCGATTTTACTCATCTACTATTTTTTTTCTTTCGAACTGTAACAATCGCGTGGGTTTTTAAAAAAAAAGAGAAGGGAGGGAGAAAAGATGTTGAAGTGTTTGAATGGGTCATCTATAGTGACTGAGGTGAAGGGAAAAAAAGTGATGGAAATATTGTCAATCAATATATATATTATATAAATTTTCAAATCGTCTCGATTTCGTAACTTAAAATCTCGAACCCCTATCAAGGTGTGCCGCTAGGCGTTTATAATGTTATACCCCTATTCTGAACGCAATAGAAAAGGTTTCGAGTTCTAATTCGATCGTATGGAGAAGATAGCTTTTTGGACCCAATTATTATATTGAATTTTCGATATAAATTCAACGCGTTTATATCCCGTACGATCAAACGACAACTCCAAATGCTACGAAATTTAAAATCCAATAATAATATACTATTACGGATCTAATGGAAATGGTTTTGTCGAATTCCGAGACTGTGCCCCGGATCGCTATTTTAAATCGTCGATTAAATCGACGATTTCAAAATTTTGCAAAATTGCTTAAAATTCCAGTTTTAAAATTTTACTAACTAATTTCTAATTCCCATAGAATTTATACCATATTAGAAATCTTTTCGATTCATACACAACCCCAATTTCCAATTATTTAACGATTTTCAATTGTAAATTCAACAATTTAATTTATTCAGTAAATCGATAATATTCGAAATTTTAAATTCATTTTAAATTTTCAACCAACATCTTCATATTCAAAAATCAAATTATATCCTAGAGTCATATTTAAAACCACTTAAATATTCAAAATCAAACGACGAAAAATCCGGGTCGTTATAAAATGCTGCCGGTACTGGTCCTAACAAACAAATTATAGTTTGCGCCCCTTGCCCAAATCCCTAGATTTGAGTCTTTGTCTATTGGCCACTTATTTATCCTAATCAGCATAAGCATGTCCCAGCCTCACCTAACTACTGTGAGACCATCGGTTCCTGACTGAAAGGGAATGCTGCCGGTACGGGCCCTACTTCTATGATTGCTTATTAACTTAATTCAAGATCTAAGTTTTAAAGTAAGCCTCTTCTGTTATCTCTGCTATATTTGCTTATTAACTTAATCCAAGATCTAAGTTTTAAAGTAAGTCTCTTTTGTCATTTCTGCTATATTTTCTTATTAACTTAATCCAAGGTCTAAGTTTTAAAATAAGCCTCTTATGTTATTTCTGCTATATTTGCTTATTAACTTAATCCAAGGTCTAAGTTTTAAAATAAGCCTCTTCTATTTTCTCGTTCTTTCTAATTATAACCCGTGTTATAATTGTTCTTGCAGCTGTTATTCTTCTATTTTCTCTTTTTAGTTATAACCACGTGTTTTAATTATGCTTGCAAATATCTTAAATTTTCCTATTTCAGTCCATCTCTATTTTTATTTCAATTTTTCTCATTTTACATCCGATTTCTATAAATTTAGCGTTTTCCTATTTTAATCCATATTAGCGAATTCTTCTTCTTTTTAATATTTTATTCGTGTAAAAAGGAATAAAAAGAAACAAACATTTACAGGCTAAATTTGTAACAACCCCGAATTTTATATATATTTTAAATGGATAATTAATTAATTTTTGAATATAAATTTGTTAAATTAATTGATAAAGTGTTGCGAGTTTCCCGAGTTCAAAGATATTCTGTATAAATCATTTGAATTTAAATATTGTATACATATGTATATATGTGAATATATATGTATATGTGCATATATGAGTAAAAATTGAATATGTATGTATATTTTGATTTGAATTTAAATCTTAAATAAATGGTTTAATAATAATTGATAATAATAATAATTTATTATTGATGATAAATAATTTAGGTTAGAAATTAAGATAAATATATAGGAAAATACAAGACAATTTGTATGTAAGATAAAATAAATATTTAAAGTTAGAAATAATTTGATAAATTCTAACAACATAAACATATTCAAGTATAAAGTAAAACATATTAAACAAATTCTAACATCAAATTAAATATAGAACTTCATTTATATTTCATAGTAACAAGAACAAAACGAAAGAAAATACATTAACATATGAACACTTAGAAAAGAAAACATAACAACTTTATGATTATACATGAAGGAAAAGGCAACCTGGCAAAGGAAACAAGCTAATAATGACAAAGCAAAGTTCTAAATATAAAGTGATAAGGCAAAGCAAATATAATACAGTAGAAGTCAACAAGTATTGTAAAAGAAGAATAAATAAAAAAAACTATAAGTATGTAGACTTGTAAAGGAAGACATAAAAATATATTTGTATTGTACAGCCGAAGAGATAAGCATGAAGACACAAAGTACTTGGCAATTAATGCCATCATCCTCTCAGCCACCAAAGTGAACGAATAGTTTAGTCAAAGAACACAAAGAAAAAATATCTCTGATATATTTGTACAAGCCAAAGTAATGTGTTACCCTATTGTACAAACAATATAAAATAACCTGTACAAAATGTTATCAACCTGTAAACCTTTTGTTATATACATCACTTTCTTCATCACAGTTTCGTATATTTAGAACTATGAAAACCAGAGAAAAAGAAATAAACATCACCACTTACAAGAATTCAAATATCACTCAAGATCAAAAGTCAGGCAATTTGAAAACTTAAATCATAAATCAAACTTCAACCAAATCAAGTTTGAATCTGGAAAATCAAAGCTCAGACAAAAATCAAAAAAAACAAAAGGAACAAGCTTTCTGTTTTAAATGACAGGTGAGCAAAACATTCCCCTAACTCTGCTATTTCCATGGATGTTTGGATCTATATTTGATATATGTTGTGAATCATGTTTGGATGGAGGTGAATTGTGTTCGCATGCTCTTATTAAAATGAATGTCTGTGTATATATATTGTGTACAGGCAGGGATAATATTCCTCTGTGTCTCCTGTCCCTGTTTCAAAATAAATTCAAAAGCCTTTCCTTTGAGGCTTTGTGGGCTTAAGAATATAAACAAAATATGTTTATAAAATCAATATTCGAGTTTTAAAAATATTTTCGAATTAAATTATCAAATGGTTTTACTGTAAACCAAGGATGGACAGTGGAAACACTGAAGTATGTCAAAATTAAGTATTTTAATTTCTTGATTCAATTAGATTATGTGCTTTGTTTTTGGAAGTTATGATTTTTAAGAAAAGGATCAGAATTTTTAAGATAGGGGAATCATGAGCATTCTCGAGTTAAATGAAAATTGGGTTTTGATGAAAATCTGTTGGTCGGGGTGATGATAAATCTCGAGAATAAAAATGAAGCATGTTAGAGAGTCATGAATCATCAGAAAAATGTTCAACGATTTTATAATCCCTCGTGTTGATCGTTCGAGAGCGAATTAGGGTTTAAACCCAGTTTTTGGTCGTGGTCGTTTGTGGGGTTGTCGCGTCGTCCTCATAGGATCGGAGGCGATCGCTCCTAGGGGGAAAGGTTCGTATATCATCAGAGCAGTTGGGGTTGTGGTCGCGTGACGTCAGGGGGTCGGTGGTAGCTACACGAGGTGATTTCAGGCGATTGGTTTGTTTCAGGTGGATGTGGAGTTGCTCGAATTCGATTTTCAGGTGAGAATCGTCGAACTGGGTGGTTGAGCTCGTCGATGAGGTCGAGAGTGACTGGTGGGTGGTCGCGAGGTTGGTCGGAGATGACCTGAGCGTCTGTGCATGTGCACGGTGTCGCGTTCGTATCAGTAGGTTTTGGGAAGTCTGGGGCAATTGGGTTAGCAGGGAAAAGACTCGAGATTTGTCTCGAGCAACTCGGGTATTTACTCGAAGTAGTTGAGGATGGGACTCGAAGCAATATACTGTTGGGTTCGAGTTGTTTCAATTCAAGTGCCAGGGTTTAAAAAGATTACAGGGTTAACAGCAAACCTGTTTTGTTTTTTTTTAATCTGTGTTTTGATTTTAAAACTAACAAAAAAAAAGGATTTAAATTAGTTTTAAATCAAGTTTTAAAATCTGGTTTAAAATGTAAATAATTGGGTTTAAACTCTTATATAAATTTCTTTATAACGGTAAGTAAAGATTGGTTAATTAAATTTTTAATTGTAATTAGTAATGGATGATGGGTAATAATTAAATGAATTTGCAATTAACTACCTAAGTTAATTATTGAATAATTAATAGTTAATTAATTAAGGAATGTAATCAAAGATTATAAATTGGATAAGATTAGACAAGTTAAGAGAATTAATTTTTGATTCGAAATAAATCAAAATGATTTGTAAATTATTAATGTTAATTAACCAGGATTAGAGATTCATAAGTAATTAATCTAATTTGAATTAATCAGACAATTAATTAATTTTACTTATGAATGTTTGGATTTCGTTGAATGACTTGATTATTTGATATCCCTGATTTATGATGCTTTGTGATATATCCCGATTTACGTTATAATTTCTATTTCTGTGATATATTACTATGTGAATATGAAAACCCTTGACCCGTAAAACGACACTTGAATTTCGATGCGACAGGGAGTCGGATTCCAGTTGGTTATCCGAAACTCACATCGAATTATAATAGTGAATCTTTGTGACTGATAAATTTATTTTATCTATGAATCTGTGAATGAAGATAAGCGTTATCGATTATACCGCTTATCGATATATCTGTGATGATTGATGTTGCACTATTGTGTGAAACCCCTGGACCACACTGTTACACACACAAATATGGATTTCACGTGGAAATCGGTTAAGTCACAAATGATGTAAATTTAATGTTTTTGAAATTGAAATTTTAATTTCAATTGATTTTGAAATTGGAGATTGGGGTTTAATATGAAAAGCTTTTGAAATGGAATTTCAAAGATAAAAGTTATTTTGAATAACTTAATCGAGTTTTGAAAATTTAAATAATTTGATTTAAATTTGAATTCAAGTTTGAAATTGAATTCTGTGATTTGAAACTAGGGATTAAAGATGCTGTATAAGTTATATGGGTTAAACCATTTTAAAGGTATTGATTTGGAAATTTGAATTTATTTCAAGGGTTTTAACTCGTGTAAATATAACTGGATTTTTCCAAAACGAAAACTACTTGTTTTCAAATAATAATAGCTTTCATTTTAAGAAAGGATTTCCAATTTGTGTTGAAAGAATTTCAAGTTTGAAATGGAATTGAAATATTTTGAAAACTATGAAATGAGTCTTTGATTTCAAAGACCGGATGAGTTAATCTAACTTGAAATAGAATTGTTTTGAAAGGCTATGAATGAATCTTTGGAAACGAGTTTTGAAAGCTATAAGTTAAATCTTGATTTAAAGATTTAACGAGTTAATTCAATTGAAATGGAAATCGATTTGAAAATCTATGAATGAATCTTTGTGAATGGGGTTAACTTTGTGAATTAAATCTTTTGTTTACAAGATTAAGGTGTGGAAATTGTTCAAACCATTGAGGGTTTTTGAAATGAATCTTTTTGTTTAAAAGATTGGAAATGGTAATTTGTTTTAACCATTCGAATGAAAAGTTTTGGGCTTTAAGTTGTGATTTAACTGAGACCCCAGTATCCATATGATTTTTAATTGCGCTCGTTATTCGGTTTAGCCGGGAGAGGACCTTTGTGTCATATAACCCATTCCGAATAGTGATACGACGTATATGGATAGCATTTGAAGACCGGTGGTGAAGACCGGATATTTTCGAAAACGAAAGGACAACTCGTCGAATGTCTCTGCACCGACTGGTCCCCGGTATAGAGATTTTATCACCTTTTGTGATGGGAAGTTCGGACGTGATTAGAAATTATCCGGATTTGCAAGGGCTTCTTCGGAAGTGCCTTCGGTTCTGTTCGAACCCGGAATAGACTTATATGGATGTGTGTCTGACGTTACACTTTGAGATGTAAAGCTGGTTTCTATCAAATACATTTCTGTTGGTGGCGGAAAATTTATTCTCTTAGCTTAACACCCTTCTCTGAGACGTATGAGCTCAGAGGTTATGTAGTTGATGGTTACTAGTGATACATTCCCAATTTGGTAATGTGGCATACGAAGTGCTGATGATCATTTGTTGATCAAAGCGTGGCTTTGTGGAAAAGCGTTGCTTTGTGAAAAAGCGTGGCTTTGTGAAAAAGCGTGGCTTTGTGAAAAAGCGTTGCTTTGTGGACGAGACTTCGTCGAGCCTCACAACCCGGTAATGGTCGAAACAGGAATGTTGCGACAAAGGTTTGTAGGGGTAGCACCCCTAGGGTATGTCATTTCCTTCTGGATAAAAGGTGATATCATGGTATGGAGCCCAGATATTTTACCTATGTGGATGCTGCACGGTTATTATACTTTGTGGTTGTTGCTTTATGATCGAGGTACCTCGGATAAAGGTCGGTGACGACCAGGGGATGACATGACTCGTGTGTTAGTTACCTAGTTACAGCTTGGTTAAAGCGTGAGGTAGCGTCGGCCTTTTGTTTGCAGAGATCCGGTTAGGTTCTCGGGGCGTCTTTCCAGAGGCGTTTCTATTTCGGTAAGGAAGTTCCTTAGCCTGATCATTTGTTGGAAATCCAAAGAAACAATACGAACCCTATACGGTTTTAGTTGTATTACCTGCTATGGAATGTGGCGGTAACCTGTTATTGAACATGGTAGCTATAGTAGGCATACGATGAAATGTTGTATGCTGGCTAAGATTAATATTGTATTTTCGAAATGTTTTCACACTATGCACTAGTAATAATATCAAAAGAATTTTTTCTTTGCGTAGTAAGCATGTTTGACTATCATAAGGAGAAATCTCCTCCAATTCTGCGATTGCATTGTGTGTGTGGCGGGAGGCCTTATGGTAGTTTCATTTTCGAAAAGCATTGCGGATTTCAATGTTTAAAAGCCTTTGTTGCTTGTTTTAAAGATAAATTGTTTTTGTTGCTCACACCAGTCCCATGACTGATCCGGAGTTTATTGTTCCCTTCCTAAACTCTGGGTGCCCACTATTTTCCACACGGGCAGTCTAGAGTTGGGTTTTCTCAGATATTCAGGTTGAGTGGATTAGCTGGAGCTAGCTATGGATTAGCGCATTCTATTGGAGATTTTCTATCCGCTGCTGATGTTATCTTTTCTTTCCGCTGCTATTGTCATTGTATCATATCTCTGATATTGTTGTATCATATGAATATCATTGTTGTATATCATTCTGGATATTGTATTCATTGGGGTTGTATATGATATCATTGATTTCTTTATTCCACTGTGTTATTTACTTAATTGTGTTATAGCTCCGGCGAATCGGATTTGAACGGTCGAATCTGCGGCATTCTAGTACAATGTGAAGTACGGATGTTGATTTTCGAACGCGAAAAATCCGAGTCGTTACATGTGGTATCAGAGCTAAGGTTGAACTTTAGCTCAGGAGTATAACACGTTAAGTAGCTCATTAGAGATAGAGTGAAGTAAACTCTAGAATGAGTATTCTCAGATATCCGTCTGAACGTCTCAGTAAATTCTCTTACTATCCACTGATAGTGAGTATGAGTGCAAGAAGAAGACGAGATATGGGACAAGGAAATACGATTATAAATAGTCAATACTCTGTAACAACAAGGAAGTAATTTTTTTTTCTATCAATCTCTTTTGTTCAGCATCTTTTCTCAATTCTTCGATGATTTCTGGTAGATCCAGGAAGAAGATTCGATATATATTAAAATGGGACATAAACTCCGGATAAGCCAAAATTGTTTGTTTGGATGTATTGGTTGCTTTGCTTGCTATGGTTGATAGATATGCTTTAGTTTCTAAACTGAAAGTTCTGAAATCGTATCTATATATCTATCTATTCTTTGGGTCCTGATATGTTCTACGAGTGGTTAGTTATCACTTCGAACTGACCGATGCCACTGCATATTTCGTAGATCTGGATAACCTGAGTATCGTGTGAAAGAATTCAACAGATTCGTTCTTGTGTGTATTATTGATATTCTGATTTGGTAAGCCAAATGCAGAATTGATATTCAGTTTGATTCAATGAAATGTTCTTCATCTATCTTTTTGTCTCCTTGGTAATTTCGAGGACGAAATTCTTTTAAGGGGGGAAGTCTGTAACAACCCCGAATTTTATATATATTTTAAATGGATAATTAATTAATTTTTGAATATAAATTTGTTAAATTAATTGATAAAGTGTTGCGAGTTTCCCGAGTTCAAAGATATTCTGTATAAATCATTTGAATTTAAATATTGTATACATATGTATATATGTGAATATATATGTATATGTGCATATATGAGTAAAAATTGAATATGTATGTATATTTTGATTTGAATTTAAATCTTAAATAAATGGTTTAATAATAATTGATAATAATAATAATTTATTATTGATGATAAATAATTTAGGTTAGAAATTAAGATAAATATATAGGAAAATACAAGACAATTTGTATGTAAGATAAAATAAATATTTAAAGTTAGAAATAATTTGATAAATTCTAACAACATAAACATATTCAAGTATAAAGTAAAACATATTAAACAAATTCTAACATCAAATTAAATATAGAACTTCATTTATATTTCATAGTAACAAGAACAAAACGAAAGAAAATACATTAACATATGAACACTTAGAAAAGAAAACATAACAACTTTATGATTATACATGAAGGAAAAGGCAACCTGGCAAAGGAAACAAGCTAATAATGACAAAGCAAAGTTCTAAATATAAAGTGATAAGGCAAAGCAAATATAATACAGTAGAAGTCAACAAGTATTGTAAAAGAAGAATAAATAAAAAAAACTATAAGTATGTAGACTTGTAAAGGAAGACATAAAAATATATTTGTATTGTACAGCCGAAGAGATAAGCATGAAGACACAAAGTACTTGGCAATTAATGCCATCATCCTCTCAGCCACCAAAGTGAACGAATAGTTTAGTCAAAGAACACAAAGAAAAAATATCTCTGATATATTTGTACAAGCCAAAGTAATGTGTTACCCTATTGTACAAACAATATAAAATAACCTGTACAAAATGTTATCAACCTGTAAACCTTTTGTTATATACATCACTTTCTTCATCACAGTTTCGTATATTTAGAACTATGAAAACCAGAGAAAAAGAAATAAACATCACCACTTACAAGAATTCAAATATCACTCAAGATCAAAAGTCAGGCAATTTGAAAACTTAAATCATAAATCAAACTTCAACCAAATCAAGTTTGAATCTGGAAAATCAAAGCTCAGACAAAAATCAAAAAAAACAAAAGGAACAAGCTTTCTGTTTTAAATGACAGGTGAGCAAAACATTCCCCTAACTCTGCTATTTCCATGGATGTTTGGATCTATATTTGATATATGTTGTGAATCATGTTTGGATGGAGGTGAATTGTGTTCGCATGCTCTTATTAAAATGAATGTCTGTGTATATATATTGTGTACAGGCAGGGATAATATTCCTCTGTGTCTCCTGTCCCTGTTTCAAAATAAATTCAAAAGCCTTTCCTTTGAGGCTTTGTGGGCTTAAGAATATAAACAAAATATGTTTATAAAATCAATATTCGAGTTTTAAAAATATTTTCGAATTAAATTATCAAATGGTTTTACTGTAAACCAAGGATGGACAGTGGAAACACTGAAGTATGTCAAAATTAAGTATTTTAATTTCTTGATTCAATTAGATCATGTGCTTTGTTTTTGGAAGTTATGATTTTTATGAAAAGGATCAGAATTTTTAAGATAGGGGAATCATGAGCATTCTCGAGTTAAATGAAAATTGGGTTTTGATGAAAATCTGTTGGTCGGGGTGATGATAAATCTCGAGAATAAAAATGAAGCATGTTAGAGAGTCATGAATCATCAGAAAAATGTTCAACGATTTTATAATCCCTCGTGTTGATCGTTCGAGAGCGAATTAGGGTTTAAACCCAGTTTTTGGTCGTGGTCGTTTGTGGGGTTGCCGCGTCGTCCTCATAGGATCGGAGGCGATCGCTCCTAGGGGAAAAGGTTCGTATATCATCAGAGCAGTTGGGGTTGTGGTCGCGTGACGTCAGGGGGTCGGTGGTAGCTACACGAGGTGATTTCAGGCGATTGGTTTATTTCAGGTGGATGTGGAGTTGCTCGAATTCGATTTTCAGGTGAGAATCGTCGAACTGGGTGGTTGAGCTCGTCGATGAGGTCGAGAGTGACTGGTGGGTGGTCGCGAGGTTGGTCGGAGATGACCTGAGCGTCTGTGCACGTGCACGGTGTCGCGTTCGTATCAGTAGGTTTTGGGAAGTCTGGGGCAATTGGGTTAGCAGGGAAAAGACTCGAGATTTGTCTCGAGCAACTCGGGTATTTACTCGAAGTAGTTGAGGATGGGACTCGAAGCAATATACTGTTGGGTTCGAGTTGTTTCAATTCAAGTGCCAGGGTTTAAAAAGATTACAGGGTTAACAGCAAACCTGTTTTGTTTTTTTTTAATCTGTGTTTTGATTTTAAAACTAACAAAAAAAAAGGATTTAAATTAGTTTTAAATCAAGTTTTAAAATCTGGTTTAAAATGTAAATAATTGGGTTTAAACTCTTATATAAATTTCTTTATAACGGTAAGTAAAGATTGGTTAATTAAATTTTTAATTGTAATTAGTAATGGATGATGGGTAATAGTTAAATGAATTTGCAATTAACTACCTAAGTTAATTATTGAATAATTAATAGTTAATTAATTAAGGAATGTAATCAAAGATTATAAATTGGATAAGATTAGACAAGTTAAGAGAATTAATTTTTGATTAGAAATAAATCAAAATGATTTGTAAATTATTAATGTTAATTAACCAGGATTAGAGATTCATAAGTAAATAATCTAATTTGAATTAATCAGACAATTAATTAATTTTACTTATGAATGTTTGGATTTCGTTGAATGACTTGATTATTTGATATCCCTGATTTATGATGCTTTGTGATATATCCCGATTTACGTTATAATTTCTATTTCTGTGATATATTACTATGTGAATATGAAAACCCTTGACCCGTAAAACGACACTTGAATTTCGATGCGACAGGGTGTCGGATTCCAGTTGGTTATCCGAAACCCACATCGAATTATAATAGTGAATCTTTGTGACTGATAAATTTATTTTATCTATGAATCTGTGAATGAAGATAAGCGTTATCGATTATACCGCTTATCGATATATCTGTGATGATTGATGTTGCACTATTGTGTGAAACCCCTGGACCACACTGTTACACACACAAATATGGATTTCACGTGGAAATCGGTTAAGTCACAAATGATGTAAATTTAATGTTTTTGAAATTAAAATTTTAATTTCAATTGATTTTGAAATTGGAGATTGGGGTTTAATATGAAAAGCTTTTGAAATGGAATTTCAAAGATAAAAGTTATTTTGAATAACTTAATCGAGTTTTGAAAATTTAAATAATTTGATTTAAATTTGAATTCAAGTTTGAAATTGAATTCTGTGATTTGAAACTAGGGATTAAAGATGCTGTATAAGTTATATGGGTTAAACCATTTTAAAGGTATTGATTTGGAAATTTGAATTTATTTCAAGGGTTTTAACTCGTGTAAATATAACTGGATTTTTCCGAAACGAAAACTACTTGTTTTCAAATAATAATAGCTTTCATTTTAAGAAAGGATTTCCAATTTGTGTTGAAAGAATTTCAAGTTTGAAATGGAATTGAAATATTTTGAAAACTATGAAATGAGTCTTTGATTTCAAAGACCGGATGAGTTAATCTAACTTGAAATAGAATTGTTTTGAAAGGCTATGAATGAATCTTTGGAAACGAGTTTTGAAAGCTATAAGTTAAATCTTGATTTAAAGATTTAACGAGTTAATTCAATTGAAATGGAAATCGATTTGAAAATCTATGAATGAATCTTTGTGAATGGGGTTAACTTTGTGAATTAAATCTTTTGTTTTAAAAGATTAAGGTGTGGAAATTGTTTAAACCATTGAGGGTTTTTGAAATGAATCTTTTTGTTTAAAAGATTGGAAATGGTAATTTGTTTTAACCATTCGAATGAAAAGTTTTGGGCTTTAAGTTGTGATTTAACTGAGACCCCAGTATCCATATGATTTTTAATTGCGCTCGTTATTCGGTTTAGCCGGGAGAGGACCTTTGTGTCATATAACCCATTCCGAATAGTGATACGAGGTATATGGATAGCATTTGAAGACCGGTGGTGAAGACCGGATATTTTCGAAAACGAAAGGACAACTCGTCGAATGTCTCTGCACCGACTGGTCCCCGGTATAGAGATTTTATCACCCTTTGTGATGGGAAGTTCGGACGTGATTAGAAATTATCCGGATTTGCAAGGGCTTCTTCGGAAGTGCCTTCGGTTCTGTTCGAACCCGGAACAGACTTATATGGATGTGTGTCTGACGTTACACTTTGAGATGTAAAGCTGGTTTCTATCAAATACATTTCTGTTGGTGGCGGAGAATTTATTCTCTTAGCTTAACACCCTTCTCTGAGACGTATGAGCTCAGAGGTTATGTAGTTGATGGTTACTAGTGATACATTCCCAATTTGGTAATGTGGCATACGAAGTGCTGATGATCATTTGTTGATCAAAGCGTGGCTTTGTGGAAAAGCGTTGCTTTGTGAAAAAGCGTGGCTTTGTGAAAAAGCGTGGCTTTGTGAAAAAGCGTTGCTTTGTGGACGAGACTTCGTCGAGCCTCACAACCCGGTAATGGTCGAAACAGGAATGTTGCGACAAAGGTTTGTAGGGGTAGCACCCCTAGGGTATGTCATTTCCTTCTGGATAAAAGGTGATATCATGGTATGGAGCCCAGATATTTTACCTATGTGGATGCTGCACGGTTATTATACTTTGTGGTTGTTGCTTTATGATCGAGGTACCTCGGATAAAGGTCGGTGACGACCGGGGGATGACATGACTCGTGTGTTAGTTACCTAGTTACAGCTTGGTTAAAGCGTGAGGTAGCGTCGGCCTTTTGTTTGCAGAGATCCGGTTAGGTTCTCGGGGCGTCTTTCCAGAGGCGTTTCTATTTCGGTAAGGAAGTTCCTTAGCCTGATCATTTGTTGGAAATCCAAAGAAACAATACGAACCCTGTACGGTTTTAGTTGTATTACCTGCTATGGAATGTGGCGGTAACCTGTTATTGAACATGGTAGCTATAGTAGGCATACGATGAAATGTTGTATGCTGGCTAAGATTAATATTGTATTTTCGAAATGTTTTCACACTATGCACTAGTAATAATATCAAAAGAATTTTTTCTTTGCGTAGTAAGCATGTTTGACTATCATAAGGAGAAATCTCCTCCAATTCTGCGATTGCATTGTGTGTGTGGCGGGAGGCCTTATGGTAGTTTCATTTTCGAAAAGCATTGCGGATTTCAATGTTTAAAAGCCTTTGTTGCTTGTTTTAAAGATAAACTGTTTTTGTTGCTCACACCAGTCCCATGACTGATCCGGAGTTTATTGTTCCCTTCCTAAACTCTGGGTGCCCACTATTTTCCACACGGGCAGTCTAGAGTTGGGTTTTCTCAGATATTCAGGTTGAGTGGATTAGCTGGAGCTAGCTATGGATTAGCGCATTCTATTGGAGATTTTCTATCCGCTGCTGATGTTATCTTTTCTTTCCGCTGCTATTGTCATTGTATCATATCTCTGATATTGTTGTATCATATGAATATCATTGTTGTATATCATTCTGGATATTGTATTCATTGGGGTTGTATATGATATCATTGATTTCTTTATTCCGCTGTGTTATTTACTTAATTGTGTTATAGCTCCGGCGAATCGGATTTGAACGGTCGAATCTGCGGCATTCTAGTACAATGTGAAGTACGGATGTTGATTTTCGAACGCGAAAAATCCGAGTCGTTACAAAATTCCAACTTAAAACAGATGTAAATAAATGTAATAATTGTAAATAACTGAATAAAATAACTGAATAAAAATAGCTGAATAAAATAGACTGAAAAGAACTCCGGAAATTTACTTAAAAGTTAACTGTAAATACCATATATAAAAACTATCTCAAAATTGTAGAAAAACTACAAATATTGAGAACCCTATTGTTTTAAATTACTTAAAAATCTAAAATAATTACAAAACACTCACCTGTGGTCCTTAGCTCTAATCCTTGGCCTTCCCTGATCCACTTCTAGGGCGTAGAATATTTTTATCAAAAAGATCTTCTTCCTAGATATATTTTCTATTTAGGGTTCAACCTCAGGCAATGAACCCAACTGGGAGAAAATCCGAATAAGAAAAATAGCTAGGCCTAGGGCTCTATTTATAGTGTGACTTAGGGATCTCAAACCGTTGGATTTGAAATTAAATCTGATGCAACCACGTCATAGGCTCTATAGAAATCATCGGATGGAAGCGCGAACACCCAGGATTTGAGAAAATCAAGTTATGACGTGTACACTTCGATCTGGACGAATCTACGTTCATTAACTAAGGCGGGTCGACCAAGCTTCTATGGGGGTCGACGCTAAGGTCGACCTATGTATAATGGGGGTTGACCTGACCATTGGCATGGGTCGCCCCATGCCTTGCAATTTTTTTAATTGATTTCTTGTTTCTCCCGTATATTCTCCATACTGACTCGGATTTCGACAAGTTATATATGGAAATTGATAAGAAAATCGCCATGGACCCAATGGTGCATCTCCCGTAGCTCGATTATGACAATTTCAAAAACTTATTTTATTAGTTAACTAATTCGTTAATTAATTATTATAGCTCAAATTTTGGGTTGTTACAATAGCATTCATCTTTACAAGTTGTTGTGGATCTGAACAAACCGAATCTCCTTCAAAATCACCATCTTCATTATCTTCGAGATATCACAATTCGTAACGCACAAATCAGATCGAAGTGTTTTTCGGATAATTAAATCTGATTCCGGTCTTTTTGAAACGATTAACGAATTTGGTCAAATTTGATAGTCGATTATTTAACTATCAAATAACATCCATAAGTAGTCACTAGGCCTCATTTTATAAATCTTTCAAACATTCATTTCAAAATATCTTTACAAAGATATATATTTAAATCTCTTCCAGTATATTCAATAATTGAAAACAAATTCAAATTCTTATTTCCATAACAGGATATTTCAATCCATATCAATACTTAGAAATATTTCCAAACTCCATTTTTTAATTCAACACTTTGAAAAATATTTCTATAGTAGTAATCTCGTAGTTAAAATATTTCAAATTCTTCCAGTCCAATACTTAGGAAATATTTATAAGTATATTTCCCTAAAATCACTTTATTTCCGATACTTAGGAAATATTCCATTTTATTTCATACTTCTCTGATCCTTTACAATTTACTTGTAAATTGCTTCTCTCATTTATAACCGATTCTGTAAGTTTCCGGAATTCATTTATTAACTTCCTTTAAATTTTCCAAAATCGTTTGCACTTGTATATAATTCCAACTACCCATTTCTAACTTCTCTTATGTACTCTAATTCATTTTCGAAGTTCTCACATTTCAACATTCTAGAAGTTTCCTTAAGTTTCCAGAATTCCATTACAAGATTTTCTCTTATAAAAATCATATCTGTTAAATAAACCCCGTTTACAAATCTCAAGAGGATTTATAAATAAATTACAATCATTTCAAAACTCTATATATATGATAAGTATTTTTAAAGAACAATAATTTATTTTTAAAACATGTTTAAGTAATTATTTAAAATATTAAAACACTTTAAATAAACATCAATAACTCATTTCCAATTCATTTTTAAATAAAACTAATCGATTTACAAAGCTTATTATAAAATTGTGAATTCATTTCAATAAATATTATATATTTGAATAATCCACTTTTCGAAATACTTCAATACTAAAAATATTTAACTATATAGTTTAATAAAAATCCCATTTGTAAACAATTTTAATTTCTCAACAAAAATCTATTTTTAAAATCCAATATTACCAATTTAAATTTATAAATCCCTCTCGATTCATATCACATCCACAACATTTCAATTTCATAATCATCCTCACATCTCAAAAATAGAATCCACTATTTTTCCAAAAACTGATTCCCATATCTTGATATAATTTCACACTGTAAATTTATATTTCCAATTTGTCAACTGATAATCATTTCCCCTTATTTATAAGCATCATTTATAAGTTTATAAACTTATTTGGAATTCACTCGATTATAAAAATAATCTCATTTATAAAATTTCATTTATGGATCCATTTCTTTCTAAATCCCATTTATTTTACAAATCTATTTTAAATATCGATTTCAACTTCTTTTCCATATTTTCAGAAATATCATTTCAAAATCCATTTTTAAAATCCTTTATATAAGTTATTTTAAAATCTCTATTTAAAATATTTTACGAATAGTTAAGTACAACCCAAAATCAAATCATTGTTTTATCCAAAATGATTTCCTTTAAAATAATCCAAATTCGATATAAATATTTTTATATCCAAAATCTCTTTTTAATTCCTTCGAATTCAAAAATAATATTTATGGTATTTAAATTACCAAAATTAAGGCCAGTGCTGCTATAGCATCCAATAAATCAAATCACACAACAGTCCGTAACAGATTATTCAATCACATCATATATCGCTATATATGAAAAATAATCAATATATTTGAGGAATCCAGTTGGATCCCTCCAACCTGTTTCCCTACATCCACAGATGTTATATAACATAAAATACTAATCCTGCTTCAAGGCGGGATATCGCGGTAATATAGGGTCATCCACTATTATGCGGGGCGCATAGTGTCTCAACCGCTCCAATCGGTGGGAATATACCCAACTTCTAATATATACTACTACATATATGATAATATTCAACTGATAATAACGTATCAATTCAACCAATTATCCAATAATTAATTTTCAATATTTTAAATTAAAACCAGCAATCCAAATGACTGAGATTTTACTCACCTTGATTTTTAATTTGCAAACCGTCTCAATTTTAAATTAAATTGAACTACGTTCAATCTAATCTAAAATCCCAGTTGACTCCAAAAATCTTCAAACCAATTATGTGCTGTAGCACTCGTCGATATGAATCCGTTACCACTTGTTTCATTTGATTTTGACCTCGTATGATTTAAATATTTAATTTATAAGCTATACGAATTATATAATATAGTTAATTTCTTAAATATACATCATTAGTGGCTAATTACCGCCATTAACAGTAACCCTTCTTCCACATTTTCAAAATCCCGTGCTCTAAACCCAACATGCCGATTGTTCCTCCACACCTCCCTCCCTCAATGGCCCATGATACCACAATCCGACAACTCCACTGGCTTCCTCATCGAACTCTGCACCCTACGCCACCAAAAATGCCGCACCCGAAGCAGCTAAGAAAAAAGCGACGTCGACTCCCCTTCGTACTGTAGCACAGCGACACATTCCTCTACGAGGCGCTGAGCTTCACAAATTTTCGGCAAGAGATGCAATTTCTTACGTTGAACTCGAATATGACCTCGAATCCTCCTATCGATCATCATAGCGATCGATTTTCTCAAGCCCTAGTTCGAATGCCCAAATTTATACTGCCGAATACCCCTTACTGCTGCCGCACCTGTCCAACCTCCATATACATGAAGATTTTAGCTAAACTAACTCAAAGAGTTGAGTTTTGTAGTTTTTAGAAATTTATTTTAACTATTGTTGAATTTTTCGAAGCTCTCATTTTATTTTTTCTCTGCTCTCTTTTTTTTAGCAGCGCATTTAAATAAAAGAGGGAAGCGATGGGAGATAACACAAGGTAGGGTGGGCTTATTGTAGAGTAGAGTGGGCTGAAAGGGATAGAAAAACGGCTGATGCGAATGAAGATAATATATATTTTTAATTCCAAAATATCTCGTTCCCGTAACTCGAAATCCTGAAACACTAACGAGGCGTGCCGCCCGCCATTCCTAATGGTATACCCCTATTCCAAATGCAATGGAACAAGTCTCGAGTTCCAATTCGATCGTATGGAGAAGATAGCTTTTTGAATCCAATTATAATATTAATTTTTTGATATTAAATTCAATGCGTTTCTATTCCGTATGACCAAACTTGAATTCCAAATGCTATGAAATTTGAAATCCGATAATAATACACTATTATGGATCCTATAGAACTAGTTTCTTCAGATTCCGAGACTGTGCCCCAGATCACTATTTTAACGTGTCGATAAAATCGACGATTTCAAAATTTGATGAAATCACTTGAAATTTTAGTTTTTAAAAAATTACTAACTCAATTCTAATTCAAATAGAATTTATATCAATGTTAAAAATTGTTTCGATTCATATTCAACTAAAATTTCAATTATTCACCATTTCCGTATTACGATAAATCGCTATATTTGAAATTTAAATTTATTCTATAATTTCAACCAAAATCTTCATATTCAAAAATCAATTTATATTCCAAACCCAATATTTAAAACCATTTAAATATTCAAAATCAAACGATGTAAAATCCAGGGCGTTATATTTAAATTCCGGACAACATGAAATTGATTTGGTTGAATTTGGAGACTGTTGAGATTTTGCTCTTCTGTTTGGATTTTTATGGGCTAAAATCAAAGTTGAGTGATTTAACTCACTCACACAATACTAAATCTTCTTATGTTAGTTGAATTAAAATTTTGAAGTGATGAGAATTTTTGGGTTGCTGTTTGGTAGTTTAAATTTGACATTTTAATTGAATTTATATTGAATTATATTGACTTTAAATTAATATTAGATTTAATTGCTAGTTAAGTACCTTATAGTGATAACCAATAAATTGTTGTGATTTATTGGCTGATTTGGATGTTGGCTACGATGGATGTTTATTTGTTGAAATTTTGGATGATTGGATGTTTATTTAATTTTATATATCTTTGTTATCACTCTGTTTATTAAGTGACAACATATAAACTGTTATTTTAGTTATTTCAAATAAATTAAGAAATAGGTTGAAATGATATATACCTATGACACTTTGATTTGGATTGAAATGATATATATCCATCCCTATAATTAAAATTGGAATAACCGATCACTTGACCATATGGTAGAAAATTATATATGGGCACCGGATTGGTTAAATTAAATGGTTTTAAAATCTTGAGTTTGGATTTTTGATTAAAGGGTATTGTTTTAAAGGAAATAAATTGTGGACTTATGTAAATTAAATTATTTTCTAATTCAAGCTTTGAAATGTTGAAACTGAAATTGGTTAAAAGAAATTGTTTTAAGAGTTGAATTGGAAATGTGAAGTTATAATTGATATATGACTTTAATTTTGGAAATTGAATTATTTTAAAGATTTGGATCTTAAAATTGAACAATGAGGTTTAATTTGAATTAAGTGTTTTAAATAAATAAATTGAAATCAGACTTGAAATCGATATGAATTGAAATGGTTTAAAATAAGAATTGAACTGAAATTTAAACCATTGAATTGAATTGTTGGATCGAATTTGAAGTTAAAATGAACGTTTCGCAAATTGAAATTAAGTTGATTTCAAACTAAATCGAAATTGAGTCAATTGAATTGAAAGATTGAAAATTGAGTTTGTTGATTTGAAATTAGCATGGGTCAAGATTTGTTGAAATGGAAAGAAACAGTTTGATTTGATATTATTTTCAAAACAAATTATTTTAATATAAACTATTAAAACCTATCCTTTTTAATATTCAAATTATTTAGATTTTTCAAACTATTTTACGATATAAACCAATTTCAATACAAAATCCATTTTATATTAAACTATATTAAAACTATAAACCATTTAAACTATTTTAAACTATTTATAACTATTTAAACTATTTTCTAAAATTTCAAACTGTGTAAAGTTGGAATTTTTATATTTAAATCGTTGATTTAAATGCGAATGTGGTTAAATGAGGTTATAACCTACGCTGGAACTTGAAATGATATTTTCTAGTGCAATGACATTTTGAGTAAATATGATGGTTTTGAAATGAAGGATATTTTGAATTGAATAAGATATTTTGATATCAAATAAGAATCGTTTTCAAAATGTAAAAGAACCAACCGATGTGAAAATGACGTTTGATTGTTAAAGAGACCGGGGCCTCTTATTGGCATACTCTCTGTCAATATTGGAACCACTTTAATAACCGTGTATGCGGTGGATGTCATCTAGAATGTAGAGGTTGAAATAAAGGCGTTTGTTGGAATGAAGTAAGAGAACGATGATGGATAGCCTTGACTTTCGAGTCATAATTAAAATGACTAAAGCAGGAGCTATACCGGGCCAAGTGGAGTCGCTCACCCTATCGAACATACTTCTTCGAAACCATATCTTTTACTTTGTGATTGATTGGTGGCCACCCTTAATTATGGGAGTGTTGTTTTGAGGTGGGCAGTAGTTGTGGCTATGCGATAACACCAGTTCGGGAGTGCAAAATGGTAGATTCCTACCCTGTGTACTGCCTCACATGTCTTGTCATATTTATCCTGATCGAGCCCACTACGACTTTGGTTTGTGTTGTACCTATGGAGTGCTCCCTGATAGCCCACCAGTTTATGGTGGAGTTTACAGTATTGTATGGACTACGATGCTTATATAAAAATGTGTTAAGGGGAATAATGGTAACGCCTTAACGCTATTCTCAATACAATATTTTACTGATAGACACTACATATATAGCGTATTTTACTATATATAGATAGTTTAACGGATCCTTAGGAATTGGAAAATACCATAACATCGCTTAAGTTATTGCACGCATGTTATACACTGGATATGAGATGTAAAATCCCGTAAACATCTCTGAAGCTATTACACTCATATTTACTTGTTGTTGATTTAACTTACATAAGAACTTTTAGTTCTAACTCAAGTGTTTTGTCTTTTCATTACGCTTAGGTCAGCCTGAGCTTTTTAGTGTTTAAAAACTTTAATTCTGGAGGACGAAGACGGAGGTTGGTATACTGTATTATTAGTAATTTTCCGCTGCATCATTATTTGGAATTTTTGTGATTGTACTCTGATTATGTTGTAAAAATTGTGTAATCAAATGTATATTGTAAAACAACTTCATGAACTGTTTATTTGATTATTATATTTTGTCATTCCACTGCGAGATTCTGTATTTTGTTTTCCTTCTTTTCTCCTTTTTTCTTATTAAACCCCATTGATATTCTACCCTTTTGAATGGTTTGAGTTAGACATGTGTGGTTTATTGTCGATTTAAACCGTCTAAAAAGGTGGGACGTCACATTGTAACTATGAAATGCTATTTATCTTAGAGTATCACTTTGTACAGTCTTTTGATATTATATCTTATTATTTCACTATGAGATTATGATGTTGTATTATGTTCCACCTTGTTTTATTTCTTTTTCCTTTTATTTTACCCTAACAATTTGTCTTTCCAGCTCTTAAATGCTCGGCATGTGAATACTGTGGATGTATCAGTGTCGTTATTTGGGGGTCAAAACGGCAGGTCGTTACAAACATCGTTACTATAAACCCACAACCATTTTATACTTAACACTATCTTTAAACTATTGTTTTTAAAGATCTAACAAGACAATATGCTTTTTATTAACTTCTCGAAACCATTTATTATAACTAGGTGTTATAATAAATACTACCTTTATTCTTTTATAAAATACTTAACTTTTCAAAACTTATATATAAATACTTATAAATAGGTTTAAAATCTCTATATAAAATATTACTTAAAATAACTAATTTATAATTTACCTAATACCTTTTATTTAAATGCTATTAAGGAAACCTTTTCTTTAAAAAATCATATTTAATTATTAAAAATATATTTGAAATTCTAATATTTTTTCATACTCTAATCCATGTTATTATAACTTCCCTAAAATGATTCCATAAAGATAATAAATTTTAACCATTTAAATCATGAAAAACTAGTTAAAATATTGCATTAAAACAGAATAATGCAATAAGCAAAGAAGTACTGCAGTAAATCAAACACGACATTTATAAGTGCTGTAGAAATTTCTAGATGGAGAACACTTAAAGAATTAAAAGTTTGACAAGTTTTCTCTATCCAAAAATAAATTCAAGGTCTGATTATTTTAAAGTAATAAGTATACTTATAGTAGATAATAACTATGCAAAGAAACCCCTAAGGATATCATTCAAAATCATATTAAAAATTCCCCTACAATAAGCTATTTTTCAAAGTGCATTTATAACAACTATTTCGCTTCTAAATTTTTCAATTTCGTTCAATCAGTTCCATAACTTTATAAAATTGATATTTTTTACAGTAATAAGAACACATATTTTACTTATTAAAGAAGCAAAGAAACCCCTAAGGATTCCTTTTAAATTAAAAAATCTGTCGAACACAAGGCACTTTAAAAGTGCATATATAGCGACCTTTTTGCTATAACTTTCCAAACTTTGTTCTATCATTTTTATAACTTTTCAAACTATTTCCTTACTGTCTCATACACTACTATAAGGGTAAATAACAACCAAAATATATTCTTTCACAGTATATATTCACATATAACCATTTAACACAAGTTAAACAAGGGATTCAAAGTGCATTTATAGCGACTATTCTCATTTCAAACACTTTCAAACACACTTCAATGGCACATACAACCAAACCAAACACGTAAACACAAAGTCAAGACCATGTTACATTTTATAAAGGATAGTAAAAGTGATGATATATGATATAAGTTGTCATTTGCTTTCAAAAGCAAGTATGGTCCAAAAGTTATAACTTGCATTAGTTAACTTTACTTTAAACTTTATATTCAAGCAACAAACATGTATGCACACATGTACTATCAAATGGTGAGTAAACTCACCCCGCAACAAAGATAACACAAGCACAGGCCTTCACAAACACATGAAAACTTCATACCATCACCAAAAGCCAAAAGATTCCACATTTAGTCTTCATAATACAAGGCCATGCTCCCCCACACCCTTGATTGCTCACGGCCTAAAAATGCCTGGAGGTATTTGCTCCATTTCTTCATCATTTGAGTTGCTTTTCCATGTTGTTATGTTATTCCAAAGCCTTGGTTAAAGTTCGGTAGAGTTTTGAGGTCATTTGATAATGTTTTTGAAGACTAAAGTGGAGATAAAAAGGATGAAGAGTCATCTTTTTTTGGCATAACTTAAGGAATATAGTTTGTGATATTATTAATTCTGTTTGTAGATTTATTCAAGAGGTTACCAACCCTATAACAACCCTACTTTCTACATCATGATATAAATAAATTTAATTAAAATAAAATTATTCGAATTCGATATTTGATAATTGATAATTTAAAATTAAATTTTGTTGATTAAATTCTATTTAATCTAAGATTTTAATTTAATAGATTGAAATAAATCAATGAATCCTTTTTGGATAATTTATTGAAATCGAATAAATGGTTTAAGTTGAATGTAAAATATTTTTGAAGTGTTTATAGTTTTTATTTGATCAAAATAGGTGAAAAATAGATTTACTTTTATGTTAATACAACGAATAATGAAATTAAAAAAAAGAGTATTAAATTGAAAAAAGTTGTGCCATTATCGAAAGATATTTGGTAATTGAAGTGTAAATCAGTTTAATCTACATTGCAAATGGGATTAAAAGAAGTAAATAAATCAGAAACTTTGACTTTTAGTTGAAATTTTAAAATTTGAATTTTTAATTTCTAATCTTTTTCTATAAAGTAGTATTTGTCTCTGATATCTGTTCTGCTTTTCGTTTTGTAAAATTCTGTTTTATACTTTTTAAATTCATAAAATTTAGCGTTTTACACGCAACTTTTCTCTGTATTCTCATTGTTTATTTTCTATTTTATTTTTCCATCTTTTAGTTTGTTTGGACTTTGTTTATTTTGTTGTGTTGATTTTGTTTGGGTTTGGACTTTTGATATTGGGCTTGGAAATTAAAGAGACTTGTGTTACTTGTGTTTAATTGAAGCCTCTTCATTTTCTAGACTTTTCCTTTCTTTAGCCATTCATTCCTCTAACCCTAGCCATCACTTCCCTTCTCAAATCACGTACAAACTTCTCAAATCATCTCCTCTTTCTTATTTGCTTCCTGATGAAAAAGTTTACAGTAAATCCTTCCTCCTTTTTCTCTTTTCCTTTTCTCTCTTCCTCTATCCTAGTTGGCATCCACCATCACCATGCCCTGGCCAACCTCATCTCCACCCCAAGCACCACCATATGACCGGCCTCTATCCACCATCACCATCCCAGTCAAGCCGTGACCACCTTGATCCAAACAATCACCACATCCCCTTGCTTGAAAACCTAGTCGAGCACCTATGTGATCATCACCACCTTCTTCTTGTTTGCCTTGGCCTCCACCACAAACTCCACCTCCCTTGCCTTGCTTTGCCATGACCAGACCCATCTCCAGGCTGTGACCAGACCTAACCTGAACCATGAACCCAGACCGAGCCCATTTGCCTAGGGCCAAACCCAATTAGCCCTTGACCTTTCACTTGCCTTGCCTCCTTGCATTCCAACCCCTACCTTTTCATATTCCAATGCTTTACCTTCCATTTTTCTAACCATGGCCGTGCATATAAGCTTCATAACCACGATGGCCGACCATGCTTTGATGATGGTCAAGCCCATTTGCTTAGTGGCCGAGCCCACCTACCTTGGTTAAGTCATTTTGTCTTCCTTTTGATCCATATTTTTACATTGTTTTGTTTTATTTTCTTATGTTGAATTATATGTTTATGTATGTTGTATTTTTGTTTGTTTACAAGATTGAATCTTGGCTCTCCATCCACTCAAATCTATTCGTGCTTTGTCGTGCTTTTTGGAGTTTTAGTTGTATGTCTTGAATTGTTATCTCCAGCTTTAAAAAGGTGAGTTTATCACTCTCGACAAATCGTACTTATATAAATGTGAAACAATGTCAATTGAATTGTAGTAGTTGATATGCTATGTTATATGTTCACATCTGCCTGTTATCTGACATTATATAATGATATAACCTGTTTATATACTTGTTACATCACCTGACATCATAGGATATGTTTTACTGTTTATTTATTTTCTATTTCTCACACTGCAAGTTCCCTGTAGAATAGAATCACTATGGGTTGAAATGATACATACCCGAACGGACATTAGAATAAGGGAAAATCGTTATGAGCTGAAATGATAGGCTCAAGCAATTTTTATCTATTTTGTTTGACTTGGGATTGCGGGTTTGAAATGATAGAACCTGGATTTTTCGTTTTAAATTACGGATTTAAATGATACATATCCGTATCACTTGACCTAGGCTAGAAAATATTATACAGACCCGTGGTTTATTTTAAATAATAGTTTTCTAAATTTTTAAGTATTTTGAAATATTAAATATATGTGATTTTGAACTTAAGTTTGATATAATAGTTTTCTGAAACTTTAAGTAATTTGGAATACTAAATATATGTGATTTTGAACTTAAGTTTGATATCAAAGTTTTCTAAAAATTTTAAGTATTTGGAATTTAAATTATCTGAGATTTTAAATTTAATTGGATTTAAATGATTTAAATAAATTTTATAGTGATTTTATGTAAGTTAAAGTGTATAAGCAAATTAATGATTGAAAATGTAAATTTTGATTTGACTTAATAATCGAAAATTTGGTGTTAAATGGAATTTTAAGCTTAACTTAATGATAAGAATATTTTATTTATGAAATGGGTATTTTAAATAAAGCATTAAGTTATTTGTTAAAATAAAAGTTAGGTAAATTAATGTATTTTGACTTGATAAATGAATTATAATTTATGCAACGACCTGAAATTTTCAACCATTCGCATCCATACATGTCGGATTTGAATTGCTCAAAATATTTGATTGTTAATTTATATTTGGCAAAACTCAGCATATACAGTAAATAAAATAATCACAGATCTTAGACACAGAGTAATATAACAATAATGCAGCGAAAACAAAAGAATAGTAGTTCATGAAGCTACTATATATATATATAACAGAGTTAAACAAGATACAACAGAAGTCACGAATACATAGATGTCTCAATACAATAATCAAATACAAGATCTGAATACATCACTAGAATCAACTGAACAACTGAAAGTAGGATAGATAGCTGGATCTCCAAGCGAAGCTCCAACTCCAAAGGTGAGTCGAATACTGTATCTCTCAGTCTGACCCGAGCGTAAAGCAAAACACAAAACACTCGAGTCAGGATTAATATTCTTATATCAATAAATCCAATTCAAGTGAAATATCAACTGAAATACAAGTAACTTAAAGAATGCTTGGGATAACCATCCTCTAAGGATCCGTTAAACTATCTACTATGTAGTAATATACGCTATTATAATAATATCTAATAGCAAAATAAACTTACTTTTAAATAGCATTAAGGAGTACCCATATCCCCCTTAACACATAATAGTCCCAGTAGTCTATCCAGTATTAGCGTACCCCCAGATCGAGAGCTACCCTAAATACTCCACAGGCTACGACACAAAACCAAACTCGTAGTAAAGCTCGCTATGGTAGGTGACACGGCACAACTAGGCAATGCCAGGGTAGATATACCAATTACGCATATGAGCTGGTGGTAACGCATAGCAGCCACTACCGCCTACCTCGGAACACACTCCCAAATCAAAAATCGAAGGGTGGCCACCAAATCAATCACAAAGTAATAGAATGGTATCGAAGAAATGCGTCCGATCAGAGGTGCTACCTCATTGGCCCATCAATCGCTCCTGTTTTAGCCACCTTATGCCAACTCACGGGAGTCGGGTCCACGTATATACCTCAATAGGAATCGTCGCCACCATCCTACTTCATTCTGGAATCTCCACCGCGTACACAGTTGTTAAAGTGGTTTTCGGTATCGACAGAGAGTATGCCCATATCCGATCCCGGTCTCTTTAACAACCAATCGTTATTATAACACCATGGTCATTTCAAAATAGTTTATACTCCAAAACCAAAATATCATTTTCATTTCAAAAACAAATTAATACGATATCATTTCCATTTCAAATATATTCACTTCCAAAATCAAAGTACTTTCAAAGATATAATACTTTCGGAACCAAAACAATTTGAAATAATAATACTTTGGAAATCATAATACTTTGAAATTCATAACTTTGGAAATCATAACCCTTTGAAATCAATACATTTTGGAATCCATAACACTTTCCTCTTAAACAGTTTAGATATTAAAATTATATATATAATAAAATAGTTTATATAAAATAGTTATAAGTTAAAATAGTTTATAATAAAATAATTTATATTGAAAATGATTTATATTAAAATAGTTTATATTAAAATAATTTATAAAGTAAAATATAAATAGTTTTAGATATAGTTTTAAAATACTTTATATAAAAATAGCTTCGTCAAATTCCACAAATTGATTCAAAATCAACTCAAATTCCAAATTTCAATTTTAATCAAATTTCAAATCATCAATTTTAATCCGATTTAGTTTCTAAATAAACCATTTCAAAGTATCGATTTCAAATACATATTTGAACCAGAAAACAAGCCATTTCAATTTCAATATATTTCAAAGCTTTAAATATTCAACATTTCAAAACTAAATTCGATAATTTCATATATATATATATATATCAAATTCACTTTGTTCTTATTTAGTTTTGAAATATTCACTCAATAAATCCAATATCATTTAAAACAAACCCCAAATTACAATAAACTAAATATTTCCTTCAATTTATTTAAACTTGAAATATTCATTTAAATCACTTTTAATCAAATACAAGTTATAAAATCATAGCTTCAAAATTTCAAATTTTATAAATTTCAAATCAAACTTATTTAAGTAAAATTCTTAAATAAATATAATTTCAAACCAATTTCAAATCATTATAAACTCTATATAGATATTAAATAAATATTTAAACATATTATTTATCAACTTTAATAAATCTTTAAAATCAGTATTGATTGAAACCATATATTTCTTTTCAAAACCACAGAAATCATTTCTAAAATATTTATATATAGACCAACGATGTCTGTATATAATTTTCTATCCTATGGTCAAGTGATACAGATATTTATCATTTCAATCCGCAATTTAAATATATACGGGCATATATCATTTCAACCCACAATCCCAAATTCAATTCAATAAAAATCACTTGGGTTTATCATTTCAACCCATAATGATTTTCTCCTATTCTACAGATCGTTCGGTATGTATCATTTCAACCCATAGTGAATTCTATACTAACAGGGAACTTGCAGAGTGATAACTGTGACGCCCCACCTCTATGCTCATAATAACAAAGAGTATTAAAAGAAATACTGTCTGTTATTACGAAGAATAAGGCTGGATAGGAGCGACCATCCGTAATTGGCCTTACACTAAATTTGGTTATCTCGGTAGGAGTGGTATATACTTTTTATTTTTCATCTATTATTTATTTACTCCCATCGACATATCCAATTATCAGTATAAAACAAACTACGATAGTTCATAATAGTTTAGGACATTAGATATAACAATAACACAGATAATATAAATGCGGAACACAGATTAACAAAAATCTCATATATATATAACCGATGTCAGTTACCATATAGTTGACACGATACATATGATACAACTACAACTGCCGACTCTAGAAGTTATATATACAAGTACATTATCGACTAATATACATGAATACATATCGTTCTATACAATGACACGACTACTACAAAATGACACTAACAACTTCAGAAGATGTGAAAAGTCTTCATATCCCGAACAGCAACTCAAAGAAGGAAATCTACAACCTGAAATAACTCGGGTCTGACCCGAGTATTACATTCAAAAGAAGATAATACACGGGTCAGTCTAATTCAAACTCAGTTATTAGTGCATAGAAGCAATAATAGTCAAATATCAAATAGACGACAGTCACAGAAATCTCGTATATCCGACTCCTCAATAAAAGAATCGGATAACCGCAGATATAACACTAAACAGTGTTAAACAACAAATCAGCAATCCAAATCAATTCAAACAATTGAAATGTCAAATTCTGAATTGGCTGCAGTGCACGCACGCGTGCACTGCCTCGCCAATACAGTGATGAAATACACAAAAGCTCAATGAAAGTTCACAAACGAGTACAAGGTCAAACCTAAAATCAGGTTCAACACAAGTGAGATTCAAATAAAATCACAACGCAAACACACGGTCAAATCCGAGCATTAAGCTGGATTCAACTCAATGTACAAATTTAACAGAAATGGTCAAGACATAAAAATCAAGCCTCGACCCAAGTTCTACTCAATCGACAGAAAACAGGGACTGCAACAGCTCGGATCACAATAAAAATTCAATATCCGGTCTAGTTCAAGCATGGATAGGAATTCAACATAGCAAGGTGCAGACTTCAAGATGGCATCACGTGAATACCGGGCAAGAATGCAATGAAATTACAGTCACTAGAAGATCAATCAGCAAGCACCCAGGCTGCACACTCTAGTGCCAGCCGAAGTGAAAGGCCACTAAGACAAGCAGTAGACAGGAGAGACAATACATGGATGCGACAGTGAACTAGGCAGTGCAAATTCAATTTCGAGAACAAGGCAGTAGTATAGCACAATTGAACTACAAAAGCATAGGGACAACATGTATTCAGGTACATGCAGACGCAGTGAAACCAATATGGCAACACAACTACTGGAATATCAAAATCATCAAACCAGTGATGAACAATGACAAAAGCATGTCAAAGTTAGGTTAGAATGTAACTCAAATGAACAAGTGACAGTGCCACCCAAATGGAAACAGTGAATGGTACAAGTACAAAGTTCAAATGCCCAAGTAACTATAGAAATGCACAAATGAGAAAATCATATATGCGGCTCAACAAGTCAACATCAACAGTGATGGTATAAAATGCCAGGCCTCAAGTAAACGAGCGAGGCTACAAACAGACGTCAAGCCGGAGAAATGTACAGAATCAAAAACAAGGTCAAACCCAATTATACAGATAGGTTCAACACAAGGTTAATGAACAAGACTGGAAATTCAAGAAGGCACCAACAATCAACTGAGTGCAACAAATCAAAGCATCACAAAAACAATGATGCAGGCTGAAGACTGGAAAACAATGAGGCAACACAGAGATGTATCATGAACACTAGGAACATAACTAAAGCCATACATGAAGTAGTGCAATGCAGTCATGAAACCACAATGCAAGGATCAGTGATGCAACTAAATGCATGAATCCGACTAGACTACAACCAAATACTAACAAGGACCAGATTCATGTATCAGAATTAAGGCAGATAACATCACGACTCAAAAGAATCTACAATGATGTATGCAGACAAAAGGATCAAGCAAGCTATACCAACTAAACAAGGCTCAACTGAAAGGATACAGTATGGCCAGAGTGAAGACTGCAATATCAAAAGAGTAGTGTACAACAAACTGAAACAAGTATCAGACTACCAGGAATATAACTAAAGGTACACGAATGCAAAAGCTCAAGAATGAAATCAAAGCAAACTCATGTGGACAGTGCAATCAAATATGCAATGACACACAGAGAAGCCCAGGCAACAGTAGAACGAAGACTACAACCAGAGACAACTACAAGCAAGTAGTGGATACAACGAAAATCTGGCCAAGACAAACAAACTCATCAACCACATAACAAAGTAAATCATTTTGAATGGTCGGAGCCATTAAAATGCCAGTAATCAAAATGATCAAACTCAAAAAGGATCCAATACTGTAATAACCACGAAATGAATAAAAAATCGTGGTAATCAAATAATTTCTGAATATACCAGCAAAACAAAGTCAGGAAGACATCAACATCCAAACGAAACTGCCGAGATAAACAACTGACAATTCAAATAATCAAATACCCAAGTCACGAATAAGCACATGCCAGAAATCACCGAAAATGATATGAACTATATGTGAGTGGTAAACCACTCAAGTTCATAGCAGTAGTAGCCGAGAAAGTAAACAACAAGATTCACGAATAACGAGCTTAAATTAGATCTTAGTGAGGGTCGTTCACTCACCTTTTTCCGATCAAGAAGGCGAAGTCGAACTCGATTAATCGAGGAGCAGCCACAATCGTTCACAAATGATTGACATTGCACGAAGCCCCAATTTGACGACGAGACGAGCCTGCCCAAATTTCCGAGATAAGAGGAACGAACGAGAAGACAGAGCCACCATTTCTTTTTCTTAGACTTAGGGTTTTCCACGTGAAAATGAATTGGGCCAGGTATTCGAAAATGAAGGAGGGAGGAATGAACGATGTCGCCATTTTTTTTCGTTTAGATCTAGGGTTTTCGAATGAATGAATGGAGGGGTCTGGGTTGCGAACGAATAAGAAAGGGGAAAGAATACAACCCTTATCTCAATCAAAAGGAAGCCGGTTGAATTAATAAAGAAAAGCCCATATAATTCTTTTAACAAATTTTCAAATGAATTTAAACTTGATTCAAATCTGCATTAGCAGTTAAAAATGATTTAATCGTCATTTATAAACTGACGCGAAAAACCGGGTTGTTACAGACTCCCCTCCTTAAAGAAATTGCGTCCACGCAATCATAGGGAATAAATGGATAAAAGGTAACAACCAAAAGAGCATGGCAATGTCGAATGTACAAGCAAAGCAAGTGTCAGCGGGGAAGTATTAGATAAGAAATCAAAAGGTTCGACTGCTTCAAATCAAAAGCGATACTTAAACCTCAAATCAGAAAATATTTAATTATCTCAAGCAATAATTAAATCTCAAATCAACAAATATTTAATTATCTAAAGCGATAATTAAATCTCAAATCAGCAAATATTTAATTATCAAAAGCGATAATTAAATCTCAAATCAGCAAATATTTAATTATCAAAAGCGATAATTAAATCTCAAATCAGCAAATATTTAATTATCAAAAGCGATAAATAAATCTCAAATCAGCAAATATTTAATTATCAAAAGCGATAATTAAATCTCAAATCAGCAAATATTTAATTATCTAAAGCGATAATTAAATCTCAAATCAGCAAATATTTAATTAACTAAAGCGATAATTAAATCTCAAATCAGCAAATATTTAATTATCAAAAGCGATAATTAAATCTCAAATCAGCAAATATTTAATTATCAAAAGCGATAATTAAATCTCAAATCAGCAAATATTTAATTATCTAAAGCGATAATTAAATCTCAAATCAGCAAATATTTAATTACCTAAAGCGATAATTAAATCTCAAATCAGCAAATATTTAATTACCTAAAGCGATAATTAAATCTCAAATCAGCAAATATTTAATTACCTAAAGCGATAATTAAATCTCAAATCAGCAAATATTTAATTATCTAAAGCGATAATTAAATCTCAAATCAGCAAATATTTAATTATCAAAAGCGATAATAAAATCTCAAATCAGCAAATATTTAATTATCTAAAGCGATAATTAAATCTCAAATCAGCAAATATTTAATTATCTAAAGCGATAATTAAATCTCAAATCAGCAAATATTTAATTATCTAAAGCGATAATTAAATCTCAAATCAGCAAATATTTAATTATCTAAAGCGATAATTAAATCTCAAATCAGCAAATATTTAATTATCAAAAGCGATAATTAAATCTCAAATCAGCAAATATTTAATTATCAAAAGCGATAATTAAATCTCAAATCAGCAAATATTTAATTATCTAAAGCGATAATTAAATCTCAAATCAGCAAATATTTAATTATCAAAAGCGATAATTAAATCTCAAATCAGCAAATATTTAATTATCTAAAGCGATAATTAAATCTCAAATCAGCAAATATTTAATTATCAAAAGCGATAATTAAATCTCAAATCAGCAAATATTTAATTATCTAAAGCGATAATTAAAAACAACAAATATCTGATTATCAAAAACGATAATCAGAACTCATATCAACAAATATCTAATTATCACAAGCGATAATTAGAAACAACAAATATCCGATTATCAAAAACGATAATCAGAACTCATATCAACAAATATCCAATTACCTGCAGATAATTGGAAGCAACAAATATCTAGAAATCAATTAAGAAGACTAAAAAATCAACATAAAAGCTTGGATCGATCCCATCAGATGGCGAGTTTTTAATTCGCCGCACGTGCATCTCAGAGTGGCCGAAGCCTACCAAGTACTCAACATAATTTTGGCTCCCATCAGATTGACCCGAAGGTCCGCAGAGTGACCCGAAGGTCTAGTACTGGTATTTGACCCGAAGGTCCGCAGAGTGGCTCGAAAGCCCAACAAATGACCCGAAAGTCCGCAGAGTGGCTCGAAAGCCCAACAAATGACCCGAAGGTCCGTAGAGTGGCTCGAAAGCACACAAAATCATCAAATATTTCAATTAACGAGTCCGGAATTAACCGAAATAGCAAACGCACATGTCCCATACCACGTGTTTTACTAAATCGTTTGATTCTCTTCATCGTTTCCTTGAAAGTGCAAAATTGTGTATTTTGTAAAAATACATTTCACATTCTCAAACGGACAAGTCCGGAATGAAGCGAATCAGTAAAAGAAAGGGGTCATAGTCCTCGATTTTGCTGAATCGTTTAAGTCGCTTTCTCATTCTTTTGAAATCGCAAACTGTAAAATTTTTGAAAACAATTTTCATTTTAAAACGATTTTCCAATCACGTGATTAAAACAGCAAATCAGTAACAATTTCGATAAGGAAATTGTACTTCTCAAAATACCGTAAAAACGGTCACAAAACAGCATTGCGGAATAACCGCTTGAAAATCCACTTTTAAAATTTGACGGTTACGGAAGCCAAAGCGACAATAGTTTTAAAACGTCAAAATCATATCAAAACAATCTACATCAAAATGTAATGTCAGTGAATTCTCATTCATCAAAATGACACAAAACACCGTACTTCAAAATATAGCATTGGTGTAAAATTCCGTTGTAAAAATAACGGCAACAAAATACGTTTCATAACCAAGCATCGGTTCAACGTAAAATAAATGCAATAACGTGCAATCTAAATTTTTGCACGTACTACAAAATGAACAAAGAATCATTCAAATGTATCTTCAATGAAGATAATTTAAAACAGCAAAAATCTAATCAATAGATGATTAGTACAAAAGAAAGCCAGCGTAAATTTCAACAAAAATCACATATCTGCAATTTCTTCGAATCCTCAATTCGGATTCGAAATTCTCAAAGAAACAAAATAATTACAGCTATGTGAACAACTAATGAAATTCATATCAATTTCGTATTTTGATTTTTAAATCAAAAAGATTATCAGTTGTACTCAGCGAAGACAGTTTCACTGTTTCCGCTGCGCACTCTGATAAATAGAACACAAATCAATCAAATCATCAGAACACAATTTCACTATTATTTTCAAATAAAGATATTTAAAAATTTCATCCAAATTTCAAAACTTTAGTTTTGACTCAAATCACAATAAAACATCGACCAATAGTTGTAACATATGTTCCATCCGAGTTAAGTTTTATATTATGTCCATAAACCCCAAGCTCTGATACCAACTGTGACGCCCCACCTCTATGCTCATAATAACAAAGAGTATTAAAAGAAATACTGTCTATTATTACGAAGAATAAGGCTGGATAGGAGCGACCATCCGTAATTGGCCTTACACTAAATTTGGTTATCTCGGTAGGAGTGGTATATACTTTTTATTTTTCATCTATTATTTATTTACTCCCATCGACATATCCAATTATCAGTATAAAACAAACTACGATAGTTCATAATAGTTTAGGACATTAGATATAACAATAACACAGATAATATAAATGCGGAACACAGATTAACAAAAATCTCATATATATATAACCGATGTCAGTTACCATATAGTTGACACGATACATATTATACAACTACAACTGCCGACTCTAGAAGTTATATATACAAGTACATTATCGACTAATATACATGAATACATATCGTTCTATACAATGACACGACTACTACAAAATGACACTAACAACTTCAGAAGATGTGAAAAGTCTTCATATCCCGAACAGCAACTCAAAGAAGGAAATCTACAACCTGAAATAACTCGGGTCTGACCCGAGTATTACATTCAAAAGAAGATAATACACGGGTCAGTCTAATTCAAACTCAGTTATTAGTGCATAGAAGCAATAATAGTCAAATATCAAATAGACGACAGTCACAGAAATCTCGTATATCCGACTCCTCAATAAAAGAATCGGATAACCGCAGATATAACACTAAACAGTGTTAAACAACAAATCAGCAATCCAAATCAATTCAAACAATTGAAATGTCAAATTCTGAATTGGCTGCAGTGCACGCACGCGTGCACTGCCTCGCCAATACAGTGATGAAATACACAAAAGCTCAATGAAAGTTCACAAACGAGTACAAGGTCAAACCTAAAATCAGGTTCAACACAAGTGAGATTCAAATAAAATCACAACGCAAACACACGGTCAAATCCGAGCATTAAGCTGGATTCAACTCAATGTACAAATTTAACGGAAATGGTCAAGACATAAAAATCAAGCCTCGACCCAAGTTCTACTCAATCGACAGAAAACAGGGACTGCAACAGCTCGGATCACAATAAAAATTCAATATCCGGTCTAGTTCAAGCATGGATAGGAATTCAACATAGCAAGGTGCAGACTTCAAGATGGCATCACGTGAATACCAGGCAAGAATGCAATGAAATTACAGTCACTAGAAGATCAATCAGCAAGCACCCAGGCTGCACACTCTAGTGCCAGCCGAAGTGAAAGGCCACTAAGACAAGCAGTAGACAGGAGAGACAATACATGGATGCGACAGTGAACTAGGCAGTGCAAATTCAATTTCGAGAACAAGGCAGTAGTATAGCACAATTGAACTACAAAAGCATAGGGACAACATGTATTCAGGTACATGCAGACGCAGTGAAACCAATATGGCAACACAACTACTGGAATATCAAATCATCAAACCAGTGATGAACAATGACAAAAGCATGTCAAAGTTAGGTTAGAATGTAACTCAAATGAACAAGTGACAGTGCCACCCAAATGGAAAAAGTGAATGGTACAAGTACAAAGTTCAAATGCCCAAGTAACTACAGAAATGCACAAATGAGCAAATCATATATGCGGCTCAACAAATCAACATCAACAGAGATGGTATAAAATGCCAGGCCTCAAGTAAACGAGCGAGGCTACAAACAGACGTCAAGCCGGAGAAATGTACAGAATCAAAAACAAGGTCAAACCCAATTATACAGATAGGTTCAACACAAGGTTAATGAACAAGACTGGAAATTCAAGAAGGCACCAACAATCAACTGAGTGCAACAAATCAAAGCATCACAAAAACAATGATGCAGGCTGAAGACTGGAAAACAATGAGGCAACACAGAGATGTATCATGAACACTAGGAACATAACTAAAGCCATACATGAAGTAGTGCAATGCAGTCATGAAACCACAATGCAAGGATCAGTGATGCAACTAAATGCATGAATCCGACTAGACTACAACCAAATACTAACAAGGACCAGATTCATGTATCAGAATTAAGGCAGATAACATCATGACTCAAAAGAATCTACAATGATGTATGCAGACAAAAGGATCAAGCAAGCTATACCAACTAAACAAGGCTCAACTGAAAGGATACAGTATGGCCAGAGTGAAGACTGCAATATCAAAAGAGTAGTGTACAACAAACTGAAACAAGTATCAGACTACCAGGAATATAACTAAAGGTACACGAATGCAAAAGCTCAAGAATGAAATCAAAGCAAACTCATGTGGACAGTGCAATCAAATATGCAATGACACACAGAGAAGCCCAGGCAACAGTAGAACGAAGACTACAACCAGAGACAACTACAAGCAAGTAGTGGATACAACGAAAATCTGGCCAAGACAAACAAACTCATCAACCACATAACAAAGTAAATCATTTTGAATGGTCGGAGCCATTAAAATGCCAGTAATCAAAATGATCAAACTCAAAAAGGATCCAACACTGTAATAACCACGAAATAAATAAAAAATCATGGTAATCAAATAATTTCTGAATATACCAGCAAAACAAAGTCAGGAAGACATCAACATCCAAATGAAACTGCCGAGATAAACAACTGACAATTCAAATAATCAAATACCCAAGTCACGAATAAGCACATGCCAGAAATCACCGAAAATGATATGAACTATATGTGAGTGGTAAACCACTCAAGTTCATAGCAGCAGTAGCCGAGAAAGTAAACAACAAGATTCACGAATAACGAGCTTAAATTAGATGTGAGTGAGGGTCGTTCACTCACCTTTTTCCGGTCGAGAAGGCGAAGTCGAACTCAATTAATCGAGGAGCAGCCACAATCGTTCACAAATGATTGACATTGCACGAAGCCCCAATTTGACGACGAGACGAGCCTGCCCAAATTTCCGAGCTAAGAGGAACGAACGAGAAGACAGAGCCACCATTTCTTTTTCTTAGACTTAGGGTTTTCGACGCGAAAATGAATTGGGCCGGGTATTCGAAAATGAAGGAGGGAGGAACGAACGATGTCGCCATTTTTTTCGTTTAGATCTAGGGTTTTCGAATGAATGAATGGAGGGGTCTGGGTTGCGAACGAATAAGAAAGGGGAAAGAATACAACCCTTATCTCAATCAAAAGGAAGTCGGTTGAATTAATAAAGAAAAGCCCATATAATTCTTTTAACAAATTTTCAAATGAATTTAAACTTGATTCAAATCTGCATTAGTAGTTAAAAATGATTTAATCGTCATTTATAAACTGACGCGGAAAACCGGGTTGTTACAGATAACAGATATGATAATAATATAACAATAGTAACATGCATATATCATCAGTGATAAATAACAGATAATGGTGTCAGATGTCACAGGTGAACAGATACAGATAATGACATATATATATAGCAATGTAAAAATCTAACAGTAGCATATTTCAATTGTCGTTCCAATCAAAATCAAATTTAATAAATATAAGAACATTAATCGTGAGTGATTGCTCACCTTTCGAGGCTAGAGAAAAAAGACAATGAACAGAGCTACGGATCCAAGCACAAATTTCAAAGCAAAGCACGATGGACACGAGTTCGACGGACGGCTGATAGATAAGAAATCGATGAGAATGAATCAATTAGCTTGATATAAATGTAAAATATATATAAACTTTCAAAATCCACTAAAAATATATATATATTTCAAATTGTAATCAAATTCAAACACAAAAAAATTAAATATATGTATACTTCAAAATCATTGTTTTTAAATTGAAACACATACATAAAATCAAACATATATTTAATATATATACACTTTCCCAAAATGTTAATATAAATGTAAACCTAACATATAATGTAAATATACACATACCAACTATAAATCAACATATAAATGGACTGATATATGCAAGTTATATATGTATATATTTTAAACGATATTTACTGAAACTAATATCTTTCTTCAAACTAATACTTAAGCACTATATATACATTAAGGGTTTTTACACAAACTAATTTAAAGATATTAACCAAATTTAAGTGAGTATTTCAAACATATACTATACATATTTTTAAACAAGTTAAATATACTATTCTAAACATATTATAATACAAACCTTTAATATAAATACTGATATTATATATACCCACCTTGTTTACAAATCTTAATACAAATAAAATCCAAAACAAAAGACAGAACAAACAAATAAATAGTAGGAATATCATGTGAACCTTTCAGTATAACTTATTTATTTACAAGTAATATAAATATACCCTGTTTAATTCCAATGAACAGTACACACATAAACTGTATAGTATATATATAATGTAAACACACTTTGTTATTATTATTAGTGTTATTATTATTATAATAACATATATATAAAACCTGTCTTAAACTAATATGCTAACATACACACTTACTTTATTGAAATGAAATTATATTCAACAGATCATCTATATACGAATAAACTTATACATATACATACTGTTATATTGGAAATCTAAGTTATGCGAATATATTTTATTATCATATCATATGATATATATAATATATATAAACCATTTATAATCTATATACAATTTAAAAATAAATGTATATCTAACATATAGCAATTGTATATACAAACTATATATTAAAGCTATAACAAAGTATAGTTTCAAATTAGTTTCAACAACCAAAAGTTGGTAACAAAATATCCATATATGTATATAATACAGAAGTTTGCAAATTACCATATATATATACAGGTGTGTGAAGATAAATATAGACATAGTGTATGCCGAAATCTATATATATGTAAAGTATGTATATAAACTAACATACATACTAATATATACATATAAACTGGTATATAACTATACTGCCGAAAGTAGAAAAACAAAAATACATATACTAGCATATATATGAACTAGTAAACCTAGATTGCAAAAGAATTACATTACTTAAAGATAATATACATTACTTAAAGATAAAATATAACCCCATATATAGGCTTATATTAACTAGTAAACACATATTGCAAAAGAATTACAATTATATTACCTACTATATACATAGAGAAGGCTGACACGTTTTCTCAGGTGGAGGATGCGGGGAAGTTGGTGGTGGTTCGGTGATGGGTTGAAGGCCGCAATCTCGAGTGGCTGTCGAGGAGATGAAGGGACGGTTCGTGTGATGGGAGATGGAGGATGAAGTCGACGTGAGTAGAAGATGGAGGAGCAAGCGGTAGATGTGGAAGACGAGAGCAAGAGAAAACAAGACCGAAGAGGTAGTAGGTTATAAACTTGTACATTTTCTCTTTCTACACAAAATGAATGTAAACCAAAAATGAACAGTTGAGAAAATAAATAAATAAAGAAATAAATAAAAGGAACAGTGAACCGGTAGAAAAGGAAAGGTCAAGGATAGTAAAAGTCAGAGGTTGGGTAAATGAATAGACAGAAGAAATAAAATGGCACAACCGGTTACCGATATGGTTACCGTTTACGCGGATTCCGATGCGTACCGGACTTCAAAACACATGATTGAATATACCGCAGAGATCAGCACGATGAGATGATCAAAATGGTATACAGATGTCGGTGGTACGATCATCCAATCAAAAGTCGATGATCGGTACCAAAAATGCTGTAAATCTATCGAAAATAAGATGAACGGAGCAATAGGATTCCAAATTTGGAGAAACGAAATATGACGTCTCACTTAGAAGATGATTTATAAATTTTCTATAGAAAAATATTTAGGTTTGGAAAACATTTCATTTCCATCAAATATTAACTGATTTGAATTTGAATAAAATTACACAATAAAATAATCTTCCATATTATCTGATGAAAATTTACTATTTGCTATGTTTAATTAGACGTATCCCAAATATCAAATTTTTATTTCAAAATTTAATTATTTAAAATTTCACAAAATTCAATTAAATACACTATTAAAACAAAAAAAATTATTAAAAATTTACGGGTCGCTATAATTTAAATTGGATATTTGTTAAATAAATGTTAATTTATTAAAAATTATAAGTTAAGTAATATCTAAATAAATAATTTTGAAAAGTGAAATAAGTTTGATAAGTTAAAAATGATAAAAGTTGAAGATATATTGTTTTAAAGTGTTATAATTAACTTATAACATAAATTGTAGCGTTTCAGAAATGCTGTGATTTAATGTACTGTTTTCCAATCTACCACTTCTGAAATAATAATATAGCTACTGTAATACTTTATAAGTGCTGCTGTTTCTAAAATTGAACTGTTTTGAAATAATAATATAGCTACTGTAATACTTTATAAGTGCTGCTGTTTCTGAAATTGAACTGTTTCTGAAATAATAATATAGCTACTGTAACGCTGTTTCTGAAATTGAACCGTTTCTGAAATAATAATATAGCTACCGTAACACTTTATAAGTGCTGCTGTTTTTGAAATTTCAATGTTTTTGAAATTTTTATAATTGAATGAATGAACTTAGAAATGCTACAATTTTGGAAATTTAATAATTGATTTGAAAGTATATTGACTTCATATTTAATGGTTCAAATGAATATTTTATGATTTCAAAGTGTTATGAAATTTCAAGTTTTGATTTCCAAGGCGGTTTGATTTTTAAGACTTATGATTTTGAAAGCATTATAACTTTGGAAAGCGATATGATTCTTGAAATGGATATAATTGAAGAGAAAATGGTATTGTTTTGATATGGTTTAAATGAATATGTGATGCCCCACCTCTATACTCGCGCTAGCCAAGTACACTAGGGTAATGCCGTCGACTAGCACGAAGAATAAGGCTGTTGAGGAGCGACCATCTGTGTAGTTGATTTGTGCGAGCACCGATATGTCAGAAAATACAACTTACATTTCATCTCTGGAGGAAATCCGACATATCTAATACAAACAAAAAGCTACCACACAGTGGCTAAGTAGTCTTCGGAAACAAATATAGAAATAAACATAACACAAATCAGTACAGATATTCATATCACAAAGGTGAATAAGATATGAATATATCACATGAAAGTGTACATCAAAATAGTGGTCATATAATATCCACTACATCACAATGAATAGATACAAGTGCGGGACAGAAGAATAATTATACATCAAGGAGTCCATATCTCAAATGTATGATAACAAAAACTACTAATCTAAAGTAGTTAGCCAAAAGAATCAGATGATAATCCCTGATAAGAAGTCAAGCAGGAGTACCTGAAATATCTCGGTCTGACCCGAGTATTATTTAAGAAGAAAATAATAAACGGATTAATCTAGCTATAATTATCAGATAAAATGAGATAGGATAAGAGATGTGACCAAAAATGTATGATAACAAAGAAATGCCATACTGTGTCAAGTATACATCAAATAACAACAAAAATCATACAATATCTCCAATCCTCTCAAAATACCAAAAAGAATATCATATTATTTATTTTATTCACCAAACTACAAATATTGACAAACATATAAATGCCAAACGCCAAAGTTGGTGAAACATAAATTCCAGAAATCATCAATTAGAAATCCAGAAATCAAAAGGGGGAGGCCTATTACAAACGGAATGCTATTCCATGGTCGCTAACCATTGAGTCGGTGCAACAGCGTAGTACAATAACGGTACGCCCAAGGGACCATACTCTCAAATAATTCGGATCAACGACGTAGTGCAATAACGGTACGCTCGATGAACTCGAAAGCCGAAACATCGATGTAGTACAATAACGGTACATCCGATGAACCAAAAAGCCGGGACATCGATGTAGTACAATAATGATACATCCGATGAACCGAACACCATAAAAGAACATGTGTCGCTAGCTGTGATAACCCGGATTTTGGACATCTGATAATTGATAATAAACTGCATTGAATTAGTAGAAATACTGATTTATAAGTTGAACAAATAGATGAATACATGTATCTGAATACAAATAGTTTTGATAATCTCCTTTATAAATTAATTAAAATTGGCAAAATTATTTTATTTAAACAATAAAAATGTATTGTATATATATATATATGTGTGTGTGTGTGTGAATATAGATTTTTAAGTAGAATATTTATTTCAAATTGAAATTATGGATGTTTAAATATATATATCAAAATTGATTTTTAAGATTGATTTTAAAATTTTATTTTAAAATTGGTTTGAATTATATTTGGATTTAAAGGTATGTATAAATGATTTTTGTATAAATATAGTTTGTCTTATTTTATTTCTTTAAAAAGATTTTCATTTATATAATTAAAATATGCATTTAGTTATTAGGAAAATAAATTATAAAAGCTTTATTTAATTAATAAAATTTTTATTTATGCATGAGAGATATATGTGTAAACTTATAAACACCTCTAATAACATGTGTAAATTTAACAAATGAGTTTAGTGACAAGTGTCACATTTTTATTTTATTTCTTTAATTTTAATAAATCAAAATTTAAATCTATATAGCACTACTTCTTATTCTTCATTCACTTTTCTATCTCATTTTCTTAAAAATCAAGCTACGACCGTGTTTTAAATCAGAGAAAATTTTACCAAACCTGTAAACATCTTCAAACAAATTCTAGAATTCAAGTAAATCAAACACCTAGTAAACCAGTTTCAAGGTCTCTTCTACAAGATTCAAGTCGAAAGAATCAGCAATCTCTAACCTAAGCAAGGAAATTCAAAGTTCTAGAGCATGTTGTTCAAATTTAAAGTTTTTCAAACATCTCAAATTTCAAAGCTCTGTTCAAACATCTGTAACAGGCGAGTAAACATTTAACTAAAATGCTTAGGTGATAAATGTTTGTGCATGTGTGTTTCTGGAAAGATTTGTGCTCTACATATATATATATATATATATATATATATACAAGTGTAGATCTGCATGTTGTTTGTATTTGAATTTTCATGTCTGTGCTTCTCTGTTTTCAAGTTACAGAGTTTAGATTAAATCAAAAAATTCAAATTCTCCTTATCTATTCTCTGTTAAACTTTTGTTTTCAAACAAGATAGGATTGTTTAAACATAATTTAACTTTTAAAAATATAGTTAAGTATCTCAGGTTTGAAATTTGCTGGAATTAGGAAATATACAGTATAAATCTTGATAATATGTTAAAATCAAGTGTTGTAATTTGTTGATTAAATTATATAATTTGATTCAACTCAGAAAAATAAGATTTTTAAAACAAATATGGTGATTTTTAATTTAGTAAGTTAAGAGCAGATTGGAGTTGAACTTGGAATGGGTTTTCACCATTTTCTGGCGATCGAATGACATTTGGATCTCGGGGTTTTGATCGAAGCTTGATTGTTGGCCAGGAATGTCGAGAAAAATGTCAAAAGAATTTATCATCCACTATGGCGATGGAAATCAGACGAACTAGGGTTTTATCATTTTGTTTGGTCGTGGTTGAAAACGTGACGACTGGATCATCTAGGGTGAATCGAGTTGCACTGGAGCAATGGAGATAGATGCAGGGAAGTCTTACGGAGTTATGGCCGGGGTTACAGGTGGTACGATGGTCAGAGGCATGGTTGCGTGGCGTTTCTTTCAGGCGATGTTGAATTTCTATTTCGAGTTGAAGGATCGATTTCGATTTAGACTAGATACTCTCGTTTGGATGATCGTAGTCGAATGTCGTGATGATTTACGACTTGTCGGAGGTAGTTGGGTTCGTCGGAGGGTGGTCGAGATACTGTGCACGTGCACAGCGTTGATGTGTGTGTCAGGGGAGATGAGTCGTAGGCGACTCGAAGAGATATCGAGATGTTTGAGTTTAGGCTCGAGTTTTCGTTCGTGTTCGTGAGGGGTAGTTTTAGCAGTAAAGTTGTTTAAAAAAGAAAAGAAAAAAAACTAAGGGAAGAAGGAGAAGCTGGGAGGAAACTCGAGATGGTCTCGAGTAGAACGTGGGATAACCCGAAGCAGGATCGTGAGGGAAAGTGTTAAGCAAGTTTTAGAAGATTTTTATAAAAATATAAGTTTGAAATTTTAAATCGGTTCTATGTTTAAAACTTTTCTAAACCTCTTTTTAAATGTTCTTAAACTTTATTTTTAATGGTATGTTTGTTAAATTTAAGTTTGTTAAAACTTAAATAAAATGTTTTAAAACTTAATCATTTTATAAATATAATTAAATGTTAATTAAAGGTTAAATTAATAATGTGATTTAGTAATTAACAAAGGAAAATGATTTGTTAAAGGTAATTAAATTGGTAATTAAAGATTAATTAATTGATTTGTAAGGTAATCAAGGAATGATTAATTAATTTAATGGTTTGTAGTTAATTAATGATTAAGCTCGGTTAATGTAACGACCCGACTTCCTATGCCCAGAAAGTCGCATCATTATGAAGAAAGAAAGGGGTAGAAAATAGAAAAGAAGAGAAGAAAGAAAGAAACAACAACAACGATCTCACAGCGGAACGAATAAATTATATTAATAACATAAACTATTACATAGTATACAACACTTATCAGAGTTTACACAACTATACAACACATACTAGACAGTTATAAAACATCTGTCTAGATATTACAACTCAAATACAATACAAGACTCTAACACAGATATCAACACAGCGGAATACTATATCTACGAACGCCGAAGCCTCCTGCTCCATTGCTCCTCCACAATTCGTCAAAGCTAAACCTGAATCCCTTGGCTACTCGTAAAAATTTGAGTACCCAAGAGTTTATAAAACAGAAATAAACACTTGGGTCAGACATGGGTCTGGTGTGAGTAAACGGTTTAAATTGCTTAACTTTGAAAACCTTTGAAAACAAAAGTATCACGTAAGACTCCCCACACATAAACATGGGAAAGTTTTTACCTTACGCTAACTAAAACTTTTGATAGGAAATCCAGTTATATTATAATAGGGTCTAGGGTTTCCAAGTAAAATACAGAAATAGCTGAAATGCTTACATCTCACATTCCAACATAGTTGGGCACAACTAATACGTACGGCACTTATTGGAGTTTGGATTCCATACAATGGCAGGGCTACTGGGGTACCGCCCGTCACAGTACGTGGCCTAGATCACCGTATCGAGGAGTACGCCCGCTCCCCTGCAACACAAAGCCGGAACCATCCCTTACTGGATAATCCCAAACAAGATAATCCCGTAGTTGGCGCGACCAACTACTCACTAAGCCGAATAAAAGAAAAGGGACCTCTAGACAGGGATCTATCTTGCTCTCAGTGGGTGCTACCCACGAAGCCTTGCTGCACCTCCCCTGTTTTAGCCATTCCCGGTTGATGAGGCTTGAGGTTACGATTACCTTTAATCAGAACATATCACTTAGAATGCTCATCGTCCGCCTGACGATGTGCTGAAAGCATTCAATCCATACAAGTTCGTTCCGGGTTCGAACGAAACCGAAGGCATTATCTCGTTACAATCGTTTTGGAATCACCCTCAAAGTTAACGACAATAACCCTTGCACTCTGAATCTTCATCTTCACTTGAGATTCACGACCTATCGTTAATTTGGATCGATGTGGTATTCGGGTCTCCAGACCTGGAATACCGGTATACGGAAACCCGATCCCGGTCTCATCGAAATCCAAAACGTATCTTTTAAGGCCAAGTTGTTTAAAGGTTTAAACAATTTTACTTATCTATATTCATACAGATAGATAATTCACAAACCACAATTTATAATCACATTATCAATTAAACAGATGATTCATAACCAGTAGGTAATCCATATCAACATCACAATAGTTAATCTACATTACCATCATAATGCAACCAAACATTCATACTACACAACATCTTATCTCATTTCTGAGATACATTCATTCAAGACAAATCAATGTCATCCATTCTTATATAAGTAATGATTTACTTAATCACAACATAATTAATTTAAAATGAATTAAATTAACTATCTCTATCTTTAATTAATTTAAAGTGAATTAAATTAATTACTTCATCTCTTAATTAATTTAAATTAAATTAAATTAATTACTTCATCATAAATCTTACTTATATAATCATTAATTAATTACAAATAAATTAATTAATCTTCTCTAATTATCTATTTTAATTAATCACCTTGATTAATTATACTTTTATTACATTTGAGTAATTATCTTTAATTAATTTCACAAATTAATTATTCTTAACCAAATCCAGTAATTAACCTTTAATTACTTCATTAATTAATGAATTATAATCAATTACCTTAATCCTTAATTAATTACAATTAATTAGTTATCATTTGATTAATTAATCTTAATTAATCAATTCTTAATTACATCATTAATTATAAACTAATGATCCCTAATTACACCTTTAATTATTCTATTAATTACATTAAGTAATTATCCTTAACTAATCCACAATTATTAATCATCTTTGATTAATCTAATCCTTTAATTAATTTAATTTAATAAATTATTAAATTAATAACAAGTGATTAACTCTTAATCATTTTCATTTAATAAAATAATTATCCTCTAATTACTTTATTAAATATTTTATCTTTACTAAATTACATCCAGTAATTATTTCTTAATTACTTCATCAAGTAATTATATTTAATTTTATAAGTAATTATCTTTAATAATCACTAATTAATTACTTAGTTAATTATTTAACTAATTGTTTAAATTGAATTAAATAATTTCCTAACTCCTTATATTTAAAGATCTTAATTAAGAAAATCATTATCTTAATTAATTTAATTAAATTGACCAATTAATTACCTTCACAAATTAATTATCTTTAATTAATCAAAATCTTAATTACTTAAGATAACTCCTTATTTTTAATTGATTACCCAATTTAAATCTTTAACTTTATTTAAAATAAAATACTTTAGAATTCAATTATAACTAAACAATTTGAACATTCTAATTTAACATTTAAAGTCTTAAATAAACTTCCCAAAGTTATTAAAATTTTTTTTTTTTTAAACAAACCTCATTTATTAATACCCACTTATTCAACCTTTTTAAAACTTATCTACTTAATATAAAAATTTATTTAAACTTATACTCTTGAAAAATAATAATTTAGTTTTTCAGAAAAACTTGTTTTACTTTGTTTTAAAACTCAGGAACCATTACAAAAACAAGTTTCTTTTGTTTAAAACTTAAAACATTTTCTGGATTAATTTTCTTAAAATCTGCCTTCACCAAAAACCCGGGTAAAACGTTAGAAAACTCGAAGTATCCCTCGCGTCACTCCACTACTTCCCTGCTTGGAGTCGAACTAGACTATTCCCCGAAGAAAACCCGTGACCAAACTTTCTTCTCCAAACCCAATCTCAGATGCACGTAACCGTGCTCGTGCACGTGCACGCCTATTCTGGTCGACGACGAACCACGATATGGCCTCCGGCAAGTCATCTACAACCATGACATCACGATCGAGCATCAAAATCTACTCGATTCGTACGAGACTCGAATTCGACATTTCGAACCCATCACCTGGAAACAAAACCCAACGGAATTTCTCCCCTCTCCGATGATCCTCGCCTCGAGTCACCTTGCCGTCTTCACCGCAACCACGCCACGTTCTCCAGTCCCGATATCAACAATCGCGATCACCTCCGGCTCCAATTCTTTATCACGAAACCCAAATGAATATCATCGTCAAAACCCAAAGCTTAAACCCTACTAAGACTTCGAATGATCATCACGATGAATTATAAAATCCACGACCATTTTTCTGATGTCCAGCAACCTTCCATCCTCCTCTGGCCACAACCCCGTGTTTCACCATTCGCTTGATCGCCTGAATTTGCCCAGCATAACTTTCCCGTTCATCTAAGAAGTACTCGACAAACTCTATGCTATAAAACGTGATATAGCCATTAAAATTCATAGTTTCCTATCACGATTTCAACCATATAATTAAATCTTAAAATTTAATTCATTAAGTTTTGACCCAATTTACATTTCACTGTTGTTTATAAAATTTCGAGTCAGATAATTTATATAAATTTCATAACTTATTTTTAATAGTAATATTATATGATTTCACACATCTTTCATTTACAAATCAAAAACTACCAGAGACTAAATGTTGAGATATTGGTTTTTATAAGAAATCAAAACTGTTATCACTATACAGAAACTATATTACAACTATACAGTCATTCAAGCATCCCTATCCAAACATGCATGAATTAAATTCAAGTATTTCAAATAATAGCATGATATTCATTCACAAAAATAAGTTGAAACCAGGGTTTAAAACTGTTTTTAAAATCCATTTACTCACCAAGGAACAGAGAGCAGAAAACACTACAGGCTGATGGTTTCCAGACTTGTTCCAGATTTTAAACTTGATTTTGAACTTCCTTTCTTTAGTTGAATTTGAATCTTGATGTTGATCTTTTAATTTAGTTGTTGCTTGATTTCTTTTTTCTGAACTTCAAATTGTTTGAAGATTTTAAACTGATGTTGAATTTAGCCTTTGATCTCCTATTTCTTTGATTTCCAGCTTGCATTTGATTTACAGAGTTGTTTGCTTCCAGATTTTGCTTTGCTTTCAATTTAAATTTCCAGGTTTTCATTCTCTTTTGATTTTAGATTCGAATTGTATTTAGTTGAGAAAGAAGTGAAGGATGGATAATCTTAAACTGAAAAGTGAAAACATATTTTTCTTCTTTCATATTAATTTTATTATTTACTTTAATTTAAAGAGAAAAATAGCCACTTGTCTTCTTATGTTGTTACTTATCTTACACATATGAAATCCAAGCCTCCATATGTTTACAAGTGTAAATCTTGTCTTTTATTAATTTATTTAAGCTATACCTATGTACTTATAAAATATTTACATGTATATAATGTATTTATCTTTTTATAAATAAGCTTTTACATTTCTATATAAATATACAAATATGAATTTATGAAAACAATTATTTATAGTAGCTTATGCTTTGATCAAATATTTATAATATATTTTTATATGCTTGAGAAACTTATTTTAACTTTATATATATATTTTTACAAATCAATTTATCTTATGTTTGAATTTTATAACATAACTCCAATCACAATATATATACATATATATTATAATTTGAAAACATATCCTTTATTAAATTAAAGACTCCCTATTTATAATATATACATCAATATATATATACATTATAAATAGAAAACATTTATATAAGCTTTGGAAGATAAATCTTACCGATTTTAAATTGTTTAGAAAAGATATTAATAAGTATTGCCAATTTAAAATATTATTAACTTTTAAAAGAATTAAACTTGTCAATTTATAAAATAAAATCAACAAATCAATTTAATTATTAATAAAGATTATTAAATTGATATTGCCAAAATTTCGGGATATCACATTCCTTCCCCCTTAAAATAATTTCGTCCCCGAAATTTAAAAGCAAAGATAATTTAATAACCCAGCAAAATTTTAATTTTAATTTCAAACAGCAACCATACATATCAATCATATTCTAACAATCATAGCAAAACAATTTAATCAAACAATTTTAACTATCCAGTCAAAATCTGGATAGAATTTCCTCGAGTTTCCCCAAGTATATATATATACCGGGATACTCGTTCTACAGGATCTTAACTAACTATCTACAATAATCTAGAACTCCTTCCCATCTAGATTACAAATCTGAACAAAATATCAGACTAAACTCAAAACCATCTCAACTACCAAATCCTTTTGAACTGCTGATCCCACAACCAATGACAGATCAAACACGTATTCCCTCAGAGATACGTGAAATACAATGAATTCCAGTTATCCGAACTGGAAACTCAATCCTGTAGATCAAAGAACTAATCCTTTTGAGAACACAAGAAAATCTCAAAATACTTCTAGAGCTAGCTCTCCAATCTTACCAAATCTTGTATCTCCTTTAATTGAAGAAAACTTAAACAATATCCAATTTCAACTTCATCCTTCCTGATCAGCTTAGCCCTTGCTGATGCTTCCTGGAACAATCTAGACCAACATCAAACCAATTTCCGGATCCTTCTCAACAAAATGGGTTCCCAAAAATCACCGAAATCCAGAACACAATTCTACTCCACAAACATTAGAGAACTATGAACTACTTCTCCTATCTGGAATAGCCAAAACAGTTGCACTTGACAACCTTATCTCCAAATCCTGAAAATTCTTCACACTTAGAGATACACTTGAATTTCCTATAGAAATCCTTTACTCCAAGAAAATCACAACTCCCGGTTGCTCCCACTCTAGAATAGCTGCTATCTTGCTTTCGCTGCACAACTCTGATCTGGAACAGATGAGAATGCCATCGGAGAAACTCGAGCACAAACTTGATCATCCACAGTTCACCAAACCATAAAATCTTAGTGAACCCTTCCACTTGGTCAAAACACCCCAGCAGAATCCTCTCCAGAAAATTAGGTGTGATCAATCCAAAGAATCCTGAGCCGCTTCACCAAATTTTTCTCTAGGAGACATCCTTCTACTAAGCTGAACTTCTGGTAACTCCACGAATCAAGTTGATACGGAATCTCAATCTCCAATAATCTCAAGAGAATACTTAAACAATCGCAAGTCACTTTTGCGATCAGCTCGGCCTAATTTCCAAAGATAACTGTTCTCTCTTCACTAATCAGAACAGCTTATATTTGACTAACCAATCCATCGAAGAAATGTATTCACTCTACTGCTTCTGAACTACACCTTCAGAAAAACTACCCAGCCAGAAACTTCCTGCCAACACACAGAACACTTCCGAGTTGCACCGCTGACACAGATGCCAAAGACTTCTTATCCAAAACTCCTTGATCATCAAAACTATATCAACCAATCCCACACGGAGCCTTGAGATGAGCAAACACTCCTCAAGAAACTTGGCCTCAAACCAAACAGAAATACCCCGCTGGACTCAGCCACAACACCGGAACAGACTCACTTCCTTAAACTTGCTCCAGAAGAAACATCTTCAGAAACGTCCATAGTCACCGCGTCTCACCACACAGCTACTACTTCCTGAAGTTACCAAAATACCATCACTCGCTTCTGCTCATCTAATATCTAACTCTATTCATCCAACTTCAAAGATAAACTTCGAACCATAACTGGGTTCCTTCAGAGATCGGTGAAATCCTTCACCACAACAAAGCTCACTCGAGACAGTATTGGGTCTACAGTCTCGTCAGATATACTTCCAACCTCAACACTCAAATTCTAACTATTGGTAGTCGTGTTACTCACACTACCACCTTATCTACCTTTATAACTTATATTGGAAAACCCGAACAGGTAACCCAACAAATAGGTAGAAATATATATATATTTAAAATGATACTTTTTATATAGAAATTATTTCTGGGTAAAATTATTTCATTTACCTCTTTAAAACAATATTGTGTCCGTTGGCCTGGTTCAAGTGTTTAGAGATCCCTATCAATAACGTTAGCTACTCGTATTGACCAGAATCCATATACCACTCAACCGATCAATTAACACAATATAAAATCATTTTTATATAACTAACAATTACGCGCTCTCAAGATAGACACCACTTCAGAGCCTAGGTATTCACTCAACCTAGTGTTCTGATATTCACTTAACCAAAAGCTTAGGCATTCGCTCAACCTATGCTCTGATACCATACTGTAACGACCCGACTTCCTATGCCCAGAAAGTCGCATCATTATGAAGAAAGAAAGGGGTAGAAAATAGAAAAGAAGAGAAGAAAGAAAGAAACAACAACAACGATCTCACAGCGGAACGAATAAATTATATTAATAACATAAACTATTACATAGTATACAACACTTATCAGAGTTTACACAACTATACAACACATACTAGACAGTTATAAAACATCTGTCTAGATATTACAACTCAAATACAATACAAGACTCTAACACAGATATCAACACAGCGGAATACTATATCTACGAACGCCGAAGCCTCCTGCTCCATTGCTCCTCCACAATTCGTCAAAGCTAAACCTGAATCCCTTGGCTACTCGTAAAAATTTGAGTACCCAAGAGTTTATAAAACAGAAATAAACACTTGGGTCAGACATGGGTCTGGTGTGAGTAAACGGTTTAAATTGCTTAACTTTGAAAACCTTTGAAAACAAAAGTATCACGTAAGACTCCCCACACATAAACATGGGAAAGTTTTTACCTTACGCTAACTAAAACATTTGATAGGAAATCCAGTTATATTATAATAGGGTCTAGGGTTTCCAAGTAAAATACAGAAATAGCTGAAATGCTTACATCTCACATTCCAACATAGTTGGGCACAACTAATACGTACGACACTTATTGGAGTTTGGATTCCATTCAATGGCAGGGCTACTGGGGTACCGCCCGTCACAGTACGTGGCCTAGATCACCGTACCGAGGAGTACGCCCGCTCCCCTGCAACACAAAGCCAGAACCATCCCTTACTGGATAATCCCGAACAAGATAATCCCGTAGTTGGCGCGACCAACTACTCACTAAGCCGAATAAAAGAAAAGGGACCTCTAGACAGGGATCTATCTTGCTCTCAGTGGGTGCTACCCACGAAGCCTTGCTGCACCTCCCCTGTTTTAGCCATTCCCGGTTGATGAGGCTTGAGGTTACGATTACCTTTAATCAGAACATATCACTTAGAATGCTCATCGTCCGCCTGACGATGTGCTGAAAGCATTCAATCCATACAAGTTCGTTCCGGGTTCGAACGAAACCGAAGGCATTATCTCGTTACACTCATTTTGGAATCACCCTCAGAGTTAACGACAATAACCCTTGCACTCTGAATCTTCATCTTCACTTGAGATTCACGACCTATCGTTAATTTGGATCGATGTGGTATTCGGGTCTCCAGACCTGGAATACCGGTATACGGAAACCCGATCCCGGTCTCATCGAAATCCAAAACGTATCTTTTAAGGCCAAGTTGTTTAAAGGTTTAAACAATTTTACTTATCTATATTCATACAGATAGATAATTCACAAACCACAATTTATAATCACATTATCAATTAAACAGATGATTCATAACCAGTAGGTAATCCATATCAACATCACAATAGTTAATCTACATTACCATCATAATGCAACCAAACATTCATACTACACAACATCTTATCTCATTTCTGAGATACATTCATTCAAGACAAATCAATGTCATCCATTCTTATATAAGTAATGATTTACTTAATCACAACATAATTAATTTAAAATGAATTAAATTAACTATCTCTATCTTTAATTAATTTAAAGTGAATTAAATTAATTACTTCATCTCTTAATTAATTTAAATTAAATTAAATTAATTACTTCATCATAAATCTTACTTATATAATCATTAATTAATTACAAATAAATTAATTAATCTTCTCTAATTATCTATTTTAATTAATCACCTTGATTAATTATACTTTTATTACATTTGAGTAATTATCTTTAATTAATTTCACAAATTAATTATTCTTAACCAAATCCAGTAATTAACCTTTAATTACTTCATTAATTAATGAATTATAATCAATTACCTTAATCCTTAATTAATTACAATTAATTAGTTATCATTTGATTAATTAATCTTAATTAATCAATTCTTAATTACATCATTAATTATAAACTAATGATCCCTAATTACACCTTTAATTATTCTATTAATTACATTAAGTAATTATCCTTAACTAATCCACAATTATTAATCATCTTTGATTAATCTAATCCTTTAATTAATTTAATTTAATAAATTATTAAATTAATAACAAGTGATTAACTCTTAATCATTTTCATTTAATAAAATAATTATCCTCTAATTACTTTATTAAATATTTTATCTTTACTAAATTACATCCAGTAATTATTTCTTAATTACTTCATCAAGTAATTATATTTAATTTTATAAGTAATTATCTTTAATAATCACTAATTAATTACTTAGTTAATTATTTAACTAATTGTTTAAATTGAATTAAATAATTTCCTAACTCCTTATATTTAAAGATCTTAATTAAGAAAATCATTATCTTAATTAATTTAATTAAATTGACCAATTAATTACCTTCACAAATTAATTATCTTTAATTAATCAAAATCTTAATTACTTAAGATAACTCCTTATTTTTAATTGATTACCCAATTTAAATCTTTAACTTTATTTAAAATAAAATACTTTAGAATTCAATTATAACTAAACAATTTGAACATTCTAATTTAACATTTAAAGTCTTAAATAAACTTCCCAAAGTTATTAAAAAAATTTTTTTTTTTAAACAAACCTCATTTATTAATACCCACTTATTCAACCTTTTTAAAACTTATCTACTTAATATAAAAATTTATTTAAACTTATACTCTTGAAAAATAATAATTTAGTTTTTCAGAAAAACTTGTTTTACTTTGTTTTAAAACTCAGGAACCATTGCAAAAACAAGTTTCTTTTGTTTAAAACTTAAAACATTTTCTGGATTAATTTTCTTAAAATCTGCCTTCACCAAAAACCCGGGTAAAACGTTAGAAAACTCGAAGTATCCCTCGTGTCACTCCACTACTTCCCTGCTTGGAGTCGAACTAGACTATTCCCCGAAGAAAACCCGTGACCAAACTTTCTTCTCCAAACCCAATCTCAGATGCACGTAACCGTGCTCGTGCACGTGCACGCCTATTCTGGTCGACGACGAACCACGATCTGGCCTCCGGCAAGTCATCTACAACCATGACATCACGATCGAGCATCAAAATCTACTCGATTCGTACGAGACTCGAATTCGACATTTCGAACCCATCACCTGGAAACAAAACCCAACGGAATTTCTCCCCTCTCCGATGATCCTCGCCTCGAGTCACCTTGCCGTCTTCACCGCAACCACGCCACGTTCTCCAGTCCCGATATCAACAATCGCGATCACCTCCGGCTCCAATTCTTTATCACGAAACCCAAATGAATATCATCGTCAAAACCCAAAGCTTAAACCCTACTAAGACTTCGAATGATCATCACGATGAATTATAAAATCCACGACCATTTTTCTGATGTCCAGCAACCTTCCATCCTCCTCTGGCCACAACCCCGTGTTTCACCATTCGCTTGATCGCCTGAATTTGCCTAGCATAACTTTCCCGTTCATCTAAGAAGTACTCGACAAACTCTATGCTATAAAACGTGATATAGCCATTAAAATTCATAGTTTCCTATCACGATTTCAACCATATAATTAAATCTTAAAATTTAATTCATTAAGTTTTGACCCAATTTACATTTCACTGTTGTTTATAAAATTTCGAGTCAGATAATTTATATAAATTTCATAACTTATTTTTAATAGTAATATTATATGATTTCACACATCTTTCATTTACAAATCAAAAACTACCAGAGACTAAATGTTGAGATATTGGTTTTTATAAGAAATCAAAACTGTTATCACTATACAGAAACTATATTACAACTATACAGTCATTCAAGCATCCCTATCCAAACATGCATTAATTAAATTCAAGTATTTCAAATAATAGCATGATATTCATTCACAAAAATAAGTTGAAACCAGGGTTTAAAACTGTTTTTAAAATCCATTTACTCACCAAGGAACAGAGAGCAGAAAACACTACAGGCTGATGGTTTCCAGACTTGTTCCAGATTTTAAACTTGATTTTGAACTTCCTTTCTTTAGTTGAATTTGAATCTTGATGTTGATCTTTTAATTTAGTTGTTGCTTGATTTCTTTTTTCTGAACTTCAAATTGTTTGAAGATTTTAAACTGATGTTGAATTTAGCCTTTGATCTCCTGTTTCTTTGATTTCCAGCTTGCATTTGATTTACAGAGTTGTTTGCTTCCAGATTTTGCTTTGCTTTCAATTTAAATTTCCAGGTTTTCATTCTCTTTTGATTTTAGATTCGAATTGTATTTAGTTGAGAAAGAAGTGAAGGATGGATAATCTTAAACTGAAAAGTGAAAACATATTTTTCTTCTTTCATATTAATTTTATTATTTACTTTAATTTAAAGAGAAAAATAGCCACTTGTCTTCTTATGTTGTTACTTATCTTACACATATGAAATCCAAGCCTCCATATGTTTACAAGTGTAAATCTTGTCTTTTATTAATTTATTTAAGCTATACCTATGTACTTATAAAATATTTACATGTATATAATGTATTTATCTTTTTATAAATAAGCTTTTACATTTCTATATAAATATACAAATATGAATTTATGAAAACAATTATTTATAGTAGCTTATGCTTTGATCAAATATTTATAATATATTTTTATATGCTTGAGAAACTTATTTTAACTTTATATATATATTTTTACAAATCAATTTATCTTATGTTTGAATTTTATAACATAACTCCAATCACAATATATATACATATATATTATAATTTGAAAACATATCCTTTATTAAATTAAAGACTCCCTATTTATAATATATACATTATAAATAGAAAACATTTATATAAGCTTTGGAAGATAAATCTTACCAATTTTAAATTGTTTAGAAAAGATATTAATAAGTATTGCCAATTTAAAATATTATTAACTTTTAAAAGAATTAAACTTGTCAATTTATAAAATAAAATCAACAAATCAATTTAATTATTAATAAAGATTATTAAATTGATATTGCCAAAATTTCGGGATATCACAGTTAAGTAATTAATTTCTTAAGTAATTATTTTAATTAAGAAATTAGAGAATCATTAATTAATGTGATTAATTAACTAAGGAGATTAATTAAAAGTTAATAGGAATGGTTAAGGCTAATTAATCTATGGAGTAATTAAGGGTTAATTACTTAATGTAATTAAAGAATAATTAATCAAGGATGATTAATTAAGACGTATAATTAAGGGATGATAAATTAATTGGATTGTAATTAATTAATGTTAAGTATGTAGGATTTAAAAGTAATTGAAGTAATTAATTTAATCCAATTGTGGTTAATTAAATTAATTAGAGATGGTATGGTTGGTTAATCTTTGAATGATATTGTATGCCTTAGATTAGTTGATATCTCTGGTATGTGATATGGAATGCTATGTGATATAATATGTTGGGTTAAAATAGTGACACCCTGTATTTAAAGTTTGAATTATTTTTCATTTTAATAATTTGGATTAAGATGACATCGGATTCGAAGAGACAGGAGTCGGGTATTAGTTAATACCCAAAACCACTTCGATTCTTTTTAAATCGATATGTGAAGTAAGTATTGAGCATAACAAGTAATGAACTCGTAGTGAAGTATGAGTTACCCGGGCTTTTCTTTTATGGTTTGAACTTAGTATTTCAAATTATATGGGTTTACTCACGCTGGTTTCCAGCCTGACCCGGGTGTTACTTTGATGTAATGCTCGGGTCAGACCGAGTATTACAGATTTCAGGTAAGGACGTTCTGGAGCTCAGGAGGTGAGCTGGATGGCAGGAAAGTATGGAGTGTATTCCGCTGTGATATATTATAGTTGTCTGAGACATATTAATTCTAACTGTCTAGTATATTTGTGAATGTTGTAACTCTGATGTATTAAAATGTAATTAACAAATACAGTTTTCTTTGTATAACTGATATTATTATTTGATATTGTATTTTGATCCGCTGCGAATGTAAGAATCTGTGTCTTGTTCTGTTTCTTCTTCTATCTCTTTTCTTTTTCTCCTAACTATCTGGAATTTTCGGGTTCGAAAATTCCGGGTTGTTACAGTTGGTATCAGAGCCAGGTTAAGCAAGAACCTTGGCTCTGGTGGGTATACTCATAATGATAGGGTCAATGGTACCCTAGAATGAGTTGAGTGTAATATATATGAGAGAACGTACTTGTTATTTTCATATATAAAGATTTTAAATGATTTTATATAAAAATTATATTTGATATATAAAGCAATATTCCTTAACCAATAAATGTTAAGGTAACTGGTTGTTAAATTATTGGAATTAAATTAAGAAGTAATAGAAATATAATCAAACTGAAATTAAATGAAGATAAGTTTGAAATGGATCCAAACTGAAATTAAAATCTTGAATTTGGAAAAGGTTTTAGAATAAGATGAAAATGAATCGGTATCCAGATATGATAATTTTAGTATCATCATAAATTGTGAAATGTTAAAACCTAAGTCTAGAAACATTTAGATTGTTTAAAATGTCAAGAAAAATTTGTTTTGAATTAAAAACAAAAAGGGTGATTTAAAATTTAAGGATAACTTAGTGTGTAAATGAAATAAATATGTATATATATGGGATATACATAAGATAAAAGTTGAGTGGAAGTAAACACTAGGTGTTGAGTTTTGAATTTTCCCTAAAATGTGATAAGTTTTTGAGCTTATAAGTGAGAAGGGATATTGATAAGAAGTTCAAGAATTTGAAATGGAGAAATTCAAATTTTGTGAGGTTGACTGGATCAAGTAAATTGAATTTAACTTAGGGAAAGTTAAATAAGAACAACCTGAATTGGAAATTTCAAGATGAAATTAAATTTTTACTTAGTAAAGTTAAATGGGTTGTTTTGAAATGGGAGTTATGTGTGATCTCAAACAGATTGAGGTCTGGAAATGGGAAATGTGAGCTATTGAGGGATGCTGTTTTAAATAATCTGGGTGTTTATTTACTTTGGCTTATCCTGATATCATCCTTTTGTTATTAATAATCCATGAAACTGTGAATTGGATTATTCTAATTGAATTAAGAAATGGACTGGGGTAATATACATCCATTGCAGAAATTAAATGGAATCACTTTGAACTTAAGAACTAAATTTGCAAACTAAAATTGTTTAAGAATTGGTTTCAAAGTTAGAAGTTAAAAATTTGGAGATAAATGAAATTCTGAAGATTTAATTGTTTAAAAGTTTTGAACTCTTATTTGAACCTTGAAATAAGTTAAGTAAAGGCAATTTAAAATGAACATTTGAAATTTGGATTCAGAATTGAAAATTGTTAAAGATTTAGGTTGTTAAATTAAAGACAAAGGTTAATTTGATTTAAAGGATTAAATCAACATTTAAAATTTAACTCGAATTTATATAATTCGAGATGGTTTAAAATTGAGATTTAAATTGAATTAGTTCAAACTGAATTTGATTTGAATTAATGAGAATTGTGATTGAAGATGGATAAGTATAAAATTCAAATGGAAAATTGGAATTGGATTAATTTGAAATAAAATTGAAGATTGAATGAGTTCAAATTCAAAATGGGAATTGGGATTAATTCATATAGAAATTGAAATGATTTGAAATTAGTCTAAACTAATTTGAATAATTTGGAATTGTAATTAAAGTGAATATGTTTAAAAATCAAATGGAATTTGATTTGAATTTGGAAAGGAATTAAGGTTAATGCAACTTGAATTGGGATTAAATCAATTTCAATGGAAATTGAAGTATTGAGTCAATTTAAATGGAAGTGGAAATTTAAATTGAATTGATGGGAAATTAATTGGAAATGGAGATTGGGGAATTAAACAGTTTGGCTCTGGATTATTTTCAAAATAAATTGTTTTAATACAAATATATTTTTCCCAAACTATTTACTATACAATCTTTCTTCTTAAACCCAAACTATCCTATACTTACTTTATAATTATTTTGGAATTATTTAACTATTTTGAAACTGTCTTATAAACTAATTACTATTTTTAGTTACTTATATCTAATCACTATTAAAAAAAAACTATGTTGCAATTATCTATCTATTTTATACCTACGTAACTATTTTATAGCTATTTTACAAACTAATAACTATTTTTCAACTACTTATCTATTTTAATTGTTTTCAAGCTATTTTTAAAATTTAAATAGGTCAGAGTTCAAACTGTTTGTAATTGAAGTAATAACTCAATTGGAAATGGAAGCAATTGAGAATAAGTGAATGGAAGTAAAGGAAATGTGAATAGAAAAGAAAATTGATTTGGCTAATAACCAATAAAGATAAATACGTAGGATATACGTATATTATTCTATTCGCATAGTGATTTAATCCAGATTCGAACACAGAATTTCGAGATAGTATTATCGATCCGAGTTGGGATTTTTCGCTCGATTTTCGAAGGCGAACCTGGATACGGGTTTTTGATTAATTCTGGATATTCTCTATCATAGCTACGACTATGCAAGGAGAATAACGGTTTCTGATCAAGAAACCAGATCTGAGTCCGCACTAGGAAGTCGGGTGAATTATACTAGTTCGGAAGTAAAATTGTGTGATCGAAGAGCGATCAGATTTATATAGCGTACAGATGATATGTGTACAATCGTACGAGTTGAATGAAATTGATATTTAAAATTTGTGGATAAGAACTGTAAAATGGTTTTTGAAATTAAAAGTAATATGGTTAATAACTTTATAAAAGATTTATCAAATTTGAATATTTGATTTAGAATAAAATAAAGTTATATATCCTTGTTATATAAGATAAATCTTCCCTTGTTGAATCTATTGGCAGAAAAAAAAGGGTTTTGAAATATTTGAAGTATAAAAGAGGTTTTATACAAGTTTGAAATGATCCAAAGATTTTCAAAGTTATATATATCTATATATATATAAAGGATCTTAAGAGAATGATTTTGGAAAAAGTTTTGGGAACCTATGGATTTTGGAAAGGCTTTTGATTTTTGAGAAAAATCAATTTTTGTAACGACCCGTAAATTTCAACTATTTTAATAACGTTATTAATTGAAATTTTACGAAATTTTAAAAGATAAAATTTTGAAATAAAAATTTAATATTTGGAATACGTCTAGTTAAACATAGCAACTGGTAAATTTTCGTCCGAAAATATGAAAGTTTATTTCGCACGTAAATTCACTTCAATTTAATCAGTTAAAAAGCAATGAAAATAAAATGTTTCCGAAACCTAAATATTTTTACATAGAAAAATTCTAAACCATCTTCTGAGCAAGATGTCAGTTTGTCGTTTTTCCGAATTCAGACATCTTTGGCTCCGTCGATCTTATTTTTCAGCGTTTTTCTTGCATTTTCCACTATTAGAAAATTCGAATTTTTATAATTCGATCGTGCCACTGATATCTATATACCATTTTGATTGTCTCATTAAGCTGATCTCCGCAACATATCCGTTAGTGTGTTTCAGAGTCCGAGAGACGGCGAAATATACGGGACGATTAGCCGTATCGGTTCCACTTTTGGGTCTTTTGATTTTTCCATGCCATTTCATTTTCCACCGATTAAACAAACGACCATAGCTATTAATTATTTACAGCTTTTAACTTTAAATATCCCCTGGTTTCAAAATATTTATAAACTTTGGTTTTCTCACTGTTCCTTTCATCTTCTTTGGTCAGTTCTAAGAAATTAAATATAAAGTTTATATAATCAAGGCTTTTCATATCCTCTGAGTTAATCAACAACCTTTTAAAATTTCTCAGAACTTAAATTTTGACGTTGGTGAACCACTACTTCATTTATCTATGGTTCGTTCATGTTTCCATCTGGCACTTGAAAGACATTTTATTTTAAACTGTTCGTTTATTAGCCTGTTCACTTCCTCTTCAAAAAATTTCCTCTGCCTCAACCAGATCTTCAATTGCCGTGCACTTCTCTTTCTCCAGATCAAAGAAAAAATCAAAGCTCCGCCACCTAACCCTTCCACTTGCGTAGCCCATCCTCCCTCTCCCCTCTGACTCCACTTCTCCTTGTCAAAGCAAGCCGACATCCTCCGTCCATGCAGCATCCCACCTGCCTCCGCCTCCGTACACCGTTTGCCGCGAGCCATCACATCTTCAAGACCTCGCCTCCTTCCTCCTTTTCTTTGCACTGGCCGAACATCACTTCCCCCTCCAGCCCACTCACGCAAGCACACATGCACCCTGACCTCGAGATCCACAACACCGACCAACCACTTGCTCGGTCAAGACCTGAAACCCATGCAACCATCTCCCAGCACCTCATCCCAATCCATCAGTCTGGTCTTGTTGCCGAGCTCCACGCAAACTCTCTGAGACCCACCACCCTCCTCCTTCATGGCCGAGCTTCTTTGTCTATCTTCATTTAGGTATATTTTATATATTTATACTTTTATGTTATAAAGTATGTTTTATACATGCTGTTGTATAAATATGCATAGCAGCCTGTATATTTTTACTTTTTCGTAGTAGCTTGGTTAAAGTAGTATAGTTTTAAAAGGTGTTGCATGTGAAGTATATATATTAATATATGTATATGTATTAGTTTATCGTATTGTTTATAAAGTATGTCTATATATAAATATAAGTTGTTTTATATGAAATGTTAGTCTGTTGTCTATGTACTTATATATTTACATAAGTTATATACAAGCTGCTGCTCACAGTCATAGGTTTGCATAAGAGTATATATTGGATCTTTATGAGTCAACATATGTATTTTATTATAAACTAAGCTTATTGTAAATATTTATAATAATAATAATAATATAATAAGTGTGAAAGTTTATATGCTAGTTTTATATATAAATTTAAATATGTATATTATCGTGAATAGCCTACATATAGTTTGAGTAACATGTGTATATTTGGATAAGTTCTGCATATGTTCATTTATAAGAAGAAAATCATGTATATATTTCGTATGACAGTATATTTGAATTTTATAATGTGGTTGTTGCATATATTAGTTCACATATGTTTTACAGAAATATACAAGTGATAGTATTGAATGTATAAGTGATTTGTTATATCAGTTTGGAAATATAGTTTAAATTTGTTTATAACTGTTCTATATTTATGTAGGTGGTAATAACTATTATATGTTGGGCATTTTACGTATGTATATTGTCAAAGTGAATTCGAATATTTACTTAAGCTTTGCTATATTTTGAAACAGTTTTAATAAGAAAATATAATGATTTTTGTCCGTATACTACAAAAGAAATATGTCTGCCAAAATATATGTGTCTTTTATACCTTATATATATATATGGTACAAGCTATATTACTTTATATTATGTATAGGTATGGGTTGTAAATATAATATGTAAGCTTTGTTTTCGAGATAGCTACCTACAGCATTGTATATAGATATGACAGTTTATACATTTTATAACGCATAAAGTATACAAAGTATAAAGTTTATATATGTGGTATTTGAGATGTTACAGTGAACATACATTATTTATGTAAGTATTTTGTTGTTTAATAAGTATATATATATGTATCTATTTTGAGTGATATATCGTATATGTATGTTTGATTTCTTATATATATGTTTGAAAATACATTTATATGGTTTAGATTTAAAATGTATTTGAATTTAGAATATGATTTCTTTTATATGAAATTAATTATATATGGTTATATATAAGTTCACTTATACCACTTGTCATCATCGATCGGTTCTAATTTGATTTCGTCAATCCCATCTATCAGCTTGATCGTCGATTCGTACCAAGTCTTGCTTTGTTTGGGGATTCGTACCTGAATTTCGTAACTCAATTTCTTCATCAAAACCCACCCAGCCACGAAAGGTGAGCACTCACTCACGATTAACGTACTTTTATTTATTAAATTTGATTTCAATTGAAACGACAATTGAAATATGCTACTGTTATTTATGCTATTAACTGTATCAGTTCACCTGTGACATCTGACACCATTATCTGTTAATTATTTATGCGATGATAATATAGTTTGGTTGATAATTGATTGATTGTTGATGTTTATATTGGACGTTAAATTGTTAGTGTTAAATGATAAACAGTATGCAAAAAAAAATTGAAATGGATATAGGATAGTTAACAAATTTTAAAACTGATTTATATGTTAAATTTGATTAGTGAATATGACCCCTTTTATTTGTTAAATTAATTGACATGTAGAATAGTGATAATTACACTTTGAACCATCGACGTATATTAGATTTATTGTTGTAGTGTAAAAAAATTGAAATTGAATGACAAGTGAAAACCGTAATGTAATAATCTTTAATCGACATGAAATGATAGTATAGATTCTAGAAATAATTATATTAATTTGTACAAATAACAATGCGAATTAATACGGTTATTTCGGGATTATTTGAATTGATTTTTCGATTGATATTGATTGATGTTATTGCTTGTTTATTTACTTTGACACCATCCCAGTTATCACACTGCAAGTTCCCTTTGTTATGCTTTGATTTTTGAATTGAATTGGAATCGGGTTGAAATGATAAATACCCAAATTAAACTTTGACCTAGGATAGAGAATTAAATAAAACCCGATTGGTCAATAATTTGATTTAAAAATAAAATGAAGATTTTATTTGAATAAATAATATGGTTTTGAAATGAAGTTGAAATTTGAATTTTAATGAAAGAAAAATGTTAATTTTTAATAATCTGAAACAAAATATTAACAATGTAATTGATGAAAGAATATAGTTTAATTTGAGAAATGATTGAATTAAGTTTGAAATTATAATTAAGTTTGAAATTATTAAACTTTGAGAAATTATTGAATTAAGTTTGAAATTATAATTAAGTATTGAAATTATTAAACTTTGAAATGATTTAATAATTAAGTTTGAAATTATAATTAAGTTGAAATTATTAAACTTTGAAATTATTTAATAATTAAGTCTTGAATTATTTAATAATTAAATAAGGTTGAATTATTTAATGATTAAATTGAATTGAATTCTTGAATAAGTGAAATTGAACTTTTAATAAGTGAATTTTACTTCGTAAATAATTGAAATTGAGTTCTTTATTAATTAAGTTTTGGAAAATTATTTAAGTAAGTAAATAAGTGAAATTGAATTTCTTTAACAAGAAATAAAATGTGATATTTGAAATTAATGTAAGACTTGTAATTCAAAGAATTTGATTTGACGAATTTAACTTAATTAAATTTGTAAGTTTTGATATAATGGCATTGAACTTAAGTAATCGATTTAATGAATTGGAAATTTAATAAAAATTGTTTGAATGACAAATTTACTTAATGAATATTGAATAAAATCGATAAATGAATTTAAATTGATTTGAATGTAGATTTAATCATTTAAAAATTCGGAATGAAATTTATATACGAATTTGAATCAATATTTGAATTGTTTTAAATAGAAATTGAAATTGAATTATAAGCTTTTGAAATGGTAATTTGGAAGTTTTGAAACGTAAATTATGGAAATTGATTTTGGAAAGACAACTTAAATGTTGGTTTGTAAATTCTAACTTGAATTGTAATTGATTTGATTTTGAAAAATATAAACGACCAATCGGTGTAATAATTACGAAAGTTATTAAAGAGACCGGAATCGGTTATGGATATACTCTCTATCTAAACCGAAAACCACTTTAATAACTATACGCGGAGTGATGATCCAGAATGAAGTGGTTGGAATGATGTACGTGATGACTGAAGAAAGAGAACGATAATGGATAGCCTTGACACTTGTGTCAAATTGGAAATGACTAAAACAGGAGCCGTGCCGGGCCAATGGAGGATTAGCTACCTCAAGTGGACACACTTCTTCGAACTACTCATTACTTGTTGTCGATTGGTGCACCTTGATTTTGGGAGTGTTGTTTCACGGTGTTGCGGTCGCTGCAGCGATGCGTTCTCACCAGTCCGGATCAGGCAAACGGTAGTATCACTACCTTGGGTATTGCCTCATGTTCCTTGTCATACTTGTATTCCCTATTCGCGACCACTACGAATTTGTTTTGTACCTTTAGTATATGGATTGCCCTCTGGTGACTTCCGGTTTTGGGGAAACTATGGTCTTGTATATGCTTTTGGGAATAAAAATGTGTTAAGGGTGGAATGAGCCATGACTTAACACTATTTTAATACCTTATATTACTGATAGACATTATCTACTTAGCGTATATTACTACCTAGTAGATAGTTTAACGGATCCTTAAAGAATGGTTATTCCAAACATCCTTTAAGTTACTTGTATTTCAATTGCTATTTCACTTGAGTTGGATTTATTAATATAAGAATGTTAATCCTGACTCGAGTGTCTTGTGTTTTTGCTTTATGCTCGGGTCGAACTGAGTGTACCAGTATTCGAGACTCACCTTTGGAGTTGGAGCTTTGCTTGAAGATCCAGCCATCTATTCTGCTTTCAGTATTCGATGATTCCAGTGATGTATTCTGATTTGTATCTGATGTATCGTATTACTCTTTCGTTGTATCTGTTTTAACTCTGATGTAACTTATACATTTATATAGTAGCTTCATGAACTACTATCTCTTTTATTTCCGCTGCATTTATTACTCTATGTATGTGATATGTGATTATTTATTTACTGTATATGTTCAGTTTTGCCAAATTTAAATTAACAACGCAGTATTTTGAACAATTCAATTCCGGCATGAGTGTCTACCTATACACTTATAATGGATGCGAATGGTCCAAAATAGCGGGTCGTTACAGTTGGTATCAGAGCTTTGGTAGCTCTAGGCAAAACTCAACATATATGGTAAATGTATTTACAGAATCACTCTCATTCGAGTTTCAATCTGTACCTTTTGACTCGATTCCTTTGAATTTTGGAACGTTCCCTGCGGTTCCAAAAATTCATTCGTGTCCCTCACTATTCGTCTTCTTTCAATTCTGGAGCACCCCATAACTCCATTTTGAATGATATCTATAATAGATCGGCGGTCTCGCCAATCTTCGAATGATTCGTAAAGGAGCAAAACTCCTTTATAATAGGCATTGATTTACCGGAGATTTCTGTATCCTCGGTTTACGATGCTATCTATCTCCTGCTATACCTGAATTTTATTTCATGAGATCGAATGTCGATTTACCTCAGAATTCTACATTGATCTCATTCTTGAAGTCACGGTTGACCCGGTTAAGGTTGCCCGCGATTTACATAAACATATCCATCTTGTTATTTCTTTATTTCATCATCTTATCTTCTGTTTCAAACTTATTTTCGAATCAAAATTCTCTTTGATTTGAGTCAACAAAATTTGAATCCCTATCCTTATTTTGAAAATTCATTCCTGTATCGTCGAGCAAAGAAATGTATTTGTAAACTAATATATAAATGTTTTAATATATACTGTGTTGTTTGAGTTGTTGATGTTGATTTGGGTTTCCGATCGATTCGTCTGATCAACGCCATCGATAGGATTTCCAAAACTCTTTAACAGAGCAAACCGACACAATATCGTTTTCAAATGTGGTAAACAAACTAAATTTTTGAATGATTATATTATATATACAAGTATAAATTTTCTAAATTAAATTGTTAATGAATTTGTTGTCAGAAATGATAATAATTTGATTTCCATTTCTTGCTTTGTAAACCATTGATTATTGCATAATATAAATAAATGAATTTATGAAACTTGGTTGTAATTTGATTTGGGATTTGAAAGGAATTTAAATAAAGAATTTGAGTGTAACGACCCGTAAATTTCAACTGTTTTAATAACGTAATTAGTTAAAATTTTGTGAAATTTTAACGATAAAATTTTGAAATATAAATTTGATATTTGGAATGCGTCTAGTTAAACATAGCAACTGGTAAATTTTCGTCCGAAAATATGAAAGTTTATTTCGCGCGTAAATTTACTTCAAATTCTTTATTTGATCAGTTAAAAAGCGATGAAAATAAAATGTTTCCAAAACCAAGATATTTTTACATAGAAAAATTCTAAACCATCTTCTGAGCAAGATGTCAGTTTGTCATTTTTTCAAATTCGGACATCTTTGGCTCCGTCGATATTATTTTTCAGTGTTTTTCTCGCATTTTCCGCTATTAGAAATTTCGAATTTTTATAATTCAATCATACCATTGATATCTGTATACTGTTTTGATCGTCTCGCCGCGCTGATCCGCACAGTATATTCATTTGTGTGTTTCGACGTCCGATACATTGCGAAATCGGTAAACAAGGAACCGTATCAGTACCCGTTTCATGCCTTTTGGTTTCTGGTCACCTCTCAACTGGCCACTCGTGATAACCAATAGTCATTAACATTTATTTCTCCTAGAATTCAACTTACGTGACGATTTCTATTCCCTAGATTCCATTTATCATTGATTGTTGCTTTCAACCCTTTATTTTTTTCTTTCTGCTTTTCGTCTGTCAATTGAAGAATAATATATCAATGCCTTCCTTTCTTCCAGTTTCCATATTTATCATTGTGTAAATAGAATCAAGCATTGATATAAAATGCGGAGCTCATGCATGCTTCTCCTGTCATGTTTTTCAAAACACATCAGCATGTTGTTCCATATTTTGGTTCCAAGATTTAGAAACTATTCATCTTCATTTTGTTTTGTTTAATCAAAACCACCTGCTTGCCTTCTTTACAAAGCCATCCCCTCTCGTCATTTTTCCCACTTGGCCTCGCCCACTTCCATCTCCCGACCTTGACTTGCACCAATCCCCGATGTCCGGCCTATGCTGTTCCATCTCCGCCTTGCGCCACATCATCGCAACTGCCTCCACCAAGCTACGACCAAAGCTGCTCCTCCGCCGCATGCTCCTTCCACCTCGGCAACCAAGCGCGTCGCCTTCCACCGCCCTCCTTTCATCCACGTCCACTGACGTGCCTCGAAAACCCCTCCATCCTACAGCTTTGCCTATACCGTGCTCCAACCGTTCCTGTTAAGGTATTATATAAATATTGTATACTATATTTGATGTAATAACTTGGGTATGGTCTGCATGCATCATATCGTTTTCATATGTGTATAATCTTAGTTTATTTTTTTTTTATATTTAGTTTGTACGGTATGTATATGTGTTGTACGGTTCTACTTTTGATATGTGTTTTGAATTTCACATCGACATTAGGAGAACGATTGGTCAGACTATACAAATTATGTAATAGGTTGTATGTATATTTTCACCTTGTACAGATTCAAAGAAAAAAAAATATGAGTAAGGATTTTAATAGTCCATAACAGTATTGGTTTTTTTATAGCATATATATATACATATGAGTTTAATTTAAAAACAAGGATTTTGAGATATAAAATGCGTTGAATACAAAATATGATTTTCTGTACATAATTATAATATGGTTTACAGTCTTGGATTTTATATTTATTTAATTCAATACATGAGCTATAAAGGTGGTATGGTAGTTTCGATTTCATATATGTATTGTGTAATTTTATAAAATATTAGTTGTATATATTTTATCATATTTTAGCTATGGAGATTTTATAATATAAACAGAAATTTTTTTTATCACTGTATGATTTATAGTCATGCATATATTAATTATATATAGTGATTTTGATATGTATTATGATTTGAAATATAATACGTATTTTAAAATTGAATATTGGTTTGAGAAAACAAATATAATATACTTTTGTTTCAATTTTATCTGCACCGTTATAGTTTGATTAGATTTCGTCTATTTCTTATCTATCAGCTTGCCCATCGAATTTGTGCCGATTTTGTTTTACTTGGAGTCGCAATTCAAATTCAGTACTTGTATCAGTGTGCGTATCCGTGTCATCTTCTCGTTTATCATCTAGCCTCGAAAGGTGAGCACTCACTCACGATTAACGTTCTTTTATTTATTAAATTTGATTTCAATTGAAACGACAATTGAAATATGCTGCAGTTAGTTATTTACACTGTTTATATGCTATTACCCGTATTTGTTCACCTATGACATCTGACACCATTATCTGTTAATTATTTATGCGATGATAATACAGTTTGATTGATAATTGATTGATTGATTGATGTTTATATTGGATGTAAATTTTAATGTATAAAGTGATAAATATTATGCAACTGAATTTGACGAAGAATAGTTAAAAATTTGAATTGACATATGTGTAGAATTTGGTTAGTTAAATTTGTTAAATCTGACCCCTTAAATGTTTAATCATTTGACACGTAGAAAAATAGTGTTAACTACACCTTGAACCATCAATTGTAAATTGTTTAAACTGATGATGTATGAAATTGTAAATAGATGACAAATGAAGAACCGTAATGTAATAATCTTTAATCTGCATGAAATGATAGTGTAGATTCTAGAAATAATTATATTAATTCGTACAAATAACAATGCGAATTAATACGGTTATTTCGGGATTATTTGAATTGATTATTGGATTGATATTGATTGTTGTTATTGCTTGTTTATTTACTTTGACACCATCCCAGTTATCACACTGCAAGTTCCCTTGTTATGCTTTGATTTTTGAATTGAATTGGAATCGGGTTGAAATGATAAATACCCAAATTGAACTTTGACCTTGGATATAGAGAATTAAATAAAACCCGATTGGTCAAATAATTTGATTTAAAAATAAAATGAAGATTTTATTTGAATAAATAATATGGTTTTTAAATGAAGTTGAAATTTGAATTTTTATGAAAGGAAAATGTTAATATTTAATAATCTGAAACAAAATATTAACAATGTAATTGATGAAAGAATGTTGTTTAATTTGAGAAATGATTAAATAATTAAGTTTGAAATTATAATTAAGTTTGAAATTATTAAACTTTGAAATTATTTAATAATTAAGTTTTGAATTATTTAATAATTAAATGAGATTGAATGATTTAATGATCAAATTGAATTGAATTCTTTAATAAGAGAAATTGAACTTTTGAATAAGTGAATTTACTTCGTAAATAATTGAAATTGAGTTTTCTTTATTAATTAAGTTTTGGAAAATTATTTAAGTAAGTAAGTAAGTGAAACTGAATTTCTTTAACAAGAAATAAAATGCAATTTATTGAAATTAATGTAAGACTTGAAAGTTAAAGAATTCGATTTGATGAATTTAATTTAATTCAAAATTGAAGTTTTGATTTAATGAAGTTGAACTTAATTAATTGATTTAATGAATTGGAAATCAAATAGAATTTGGTTTGAATGATAAATTTAATTTAACGGATATCGAATGAAATCAATCAATGAATTTAAATTGATTTAAATGTTAAATTAAATTAATTTAAATGATTTCGGAATGAAACTTATATACGAATTTAAATTGATATTGGAATTGTTTTAAATATAGATTGAAATTGAATTATAAGATTTGAAATTATGAATTTGGAAGTTTTGAAACGTAAATTTTGAAAATTGATTTTGAAAGAGAAATGAAATGTTGATTTACGAATTGAAATTGAAATTGAAATTGATTTGGTTTTGAAATAAACAAACGACCAATCGGTGAAATAATTTCGAAGGTTATTAAAGAGACCGGAGTCGGTTATGGACATACTCTCTGTCTAAACCGGAAACCACTTTAATAACTATACGCGGAGTGATGATCCAGAATGAAGTGGTTGGAATGATGTCCGTAATGACTGAAGAAAGAGAACGATAATGGATAGCCTTGACACTTGTGTCAAATTGGAAATGACTAAAACAGGAGCCGTGCCGGGCCAATGGAGGATTAGCTACCTCAAGTGGACACACTTCTTCGAACTACTCATTACTTGTTGTCGATTGGTGCACCTTGATTTTGGGAGTGTTGTTTCACGGTGTTGCGGGCGCTGCGGCGTTGCGTTCTCACCAGTCCGGATCAGGCAAACGGTAGTGTCACTACCTTGGGTATTGCCTCATGTGCCTTGTCATACTTGTATCCCTTTATCCGTGACCACTACGATTTTGGTTTGTACCTTTAGTATATGGATTGCCCTCTGGTGACTTCCGGTTTTGGGGAAACTACGGTCTTGTATATGCTTTTAGGAATAAAAATGTGTTAAGGGTGGAATGGGCCATGACTTAACACTATTTTGATATCTTTATATTACTGATAGACATTATCTACTTATCGTACACTACTACATAGTAGATAGTTTAACGGATCCTTAAAGGATGGTTATTCCAACATCCTTTGAGTTACTTGTATTTCAGTTGCTATTTCACTTGAGTTGGATTTATTAATATAAGAATGTTAATCCTGACTCGAGTGTTTTGTATTTTGCTTTACGCTCGGGTCAGACTGAGTGTTCCAGTATTCGAGACTCACCTTTGAAGTTGGAGCTTTGCTTGAAGATCCAGCCATCTATTCTGCTTTCAGTATTCGATGATTCCAGTGATGTATTCTGATTTGTATCTGATGTATCGTATTACTCTTCTGTTGTAAACTCTGATGTAACTTATACATTTATATAGTAGCTTCATGAACTACTATCTCTTTTATTTCCGCTGCATTTATTACTCTGTGTCTGTGATCTGTGATTATTTATTTACTGTATATGTTCAGTTTTTCCAAATTTAAATTAACAACGCGGTATTTTGAGCAATTCAACTCCGGCATGAGTGTCTACCTATACACTTATAATGGACGCGAATGGTTCAAAATTCTGGGTCGTTACATTGAGAATTAAATTTCCGGTGATTTAAAACTTTGATCTAAAAGTTTTAAAGTGTATAGTATTTAAAATATTTTCGAATAGAAATCGTTTCCAAAGAATTTTTAAAATGTTGAAATCAGTGCTCTTCTCTTTGTCGCTGAAAAATAATTTCGGTGATGGCGGCTGCATCATCGACATTCATTTTCGAGTTTCGAAGTGGAGAAACCATTCTGTAGCTTTGCTACGGTTTTGTTTTGGAAAAATATTTTGGTTTGAGTTTCTTAAGTATGACTTGATTTTTATATATATATGGGTATATTATTTTAAAATTTAATTTGATTTAATATATATAATATATACATAATTATTTCTAAAGGGTTTGAAATTAAACGGAAATTAAATTCTTAAAAATCATGTTAAAAAAAAATGTTTTCAATCATAAATAAAACTAAATTTTGAATAAGTATTTAAACTTGAAATAATTGAATTTCGAAATTTTATTTGTATAGTACTAAATTGCATTTCAAAATAACTTACCTAAATTATTCAGAAGTTAAAATGTAATTGGATAATATAAAATATAAAATGATTTTTATAAATAAAAATTTGAGTGTTTATAATAAATGTTATACACTTAGATTTTAACTATAAAAAAATGCTAATAAAGATGCCAGAATAATTAGTAAATTGAATAATAGATGAGCCAAATAAAGTTGTTTTGAAGGAATCAATAAATTGAAATTTGATCAACTTATGAAAATACCTTGAATTTGAAAGCAATTAGTAAAATATAAATTAAGTTAAATCGAAACCTTTATGGTTTAAATTAATTTATATGGGTTAAATATATGTGATTAGATATATTAAGTAGAATAAATTTAACAGTAATTTAGAATAAAGAAGAAATTAAAATTGTTGAAAAAAATATGATTATAATAAAAGACTATTCAAATTTTTGGTTTTAGAAATTGTAAATTGAAGAAAATGAGATAATAAGAAAATGAATTTAGGAATAGTTGAGATTGATTTTAGTAAAATCAAATGGATTAAATCAATTATTGAATATCAATTAATTTAAATTTGAATTTATATGGTTTAAATTAATTGTTATTTTGTATTTCAAATCTGTTTTTCTTTCTAGTTGTTTCTATTCTCCTACCTCGTTCCTTTTCGGGGATGAAAAGTTTTGAGTGGGGGAGAATGTAACGACCCGTAAATTTCAACTGTTTTAATAACGTTATTAATTGAAATTTTGAGAAATTTTAAAAGATAAAATTTTGAAATAAAAATTTATTATTTGGAATACGTCTAGTTAAACATAGTAACTGGTAAATTTTCGTCCGAAAATATGAAAGTTTATTTCGCGCGTAAATTCACTTCAATTTAATAAGTTAAAAAGCAATGAAAATAAAATGTTTCCGAAACCTAAATATTTTTATATAGAAAAATTCTAAACCATCTACTGAGCAAGATGTCAGTTTGTCGTTTTTCCGAATTCGGACATCTTTGGCTCCGTCGATCTTATTTTTCAGCGTTTTTCTTGCATTTTCCGCTATTAGAAAATTCGAATTTTTATAATTCGATCGTGCCATTGATATCTATATACCGTTTTGATTGTCTCATTGAGCTGATCTCCGCAACATATCTGTTAGTGTGTTTCGGAGTCCGAGAGATGGCGAAATATACGGGACGATTAGCCGTATCGGTTCCACTTTTGGGTCGTTTGATTTTTCCATGCCATTTCATTTTCCACCGACTAAACAAACGGCCATAGCTATTAATTATTTATAGCTTTTAACTTTAAATATCCCCTGGTTTCAAAATATTTATAAACTTTGGTTTTCTCACTGTTCCTTTCATCTTCTTTGGTCAGTTCTAAGAAATTAAATATAAAGTTTATATAATCAAGGCTTTTCATATCCTCTGAGTTAATCAACAACCTTTTTAAATTTCTCAGAACTTAAATTTTGACGTTGGTGAACCACTACTTCATTTGTCTATGGTTTGTTCATGTTTCCATCTGGAACTTGAAAGACATTTTATTTTAAACTGTTCGTTTATTAGCCTGTTCACTTCCTCTTCAAAAATTTTCCTCTGCCGCAACCAGATCTTCAATTGCCGTGCACTTCTCTTTCTCCAGATCAAAGAAAAAATCAAAGCTCCGCCACCTAACCCTTCCACTTGCGTAGCCCATCCTCCCTCTCACCTCTGACTCCACTTCTCCTTGTCAAAGCAAGCCGACATCCTCCGTCCATGCAGCATCCCACCTGCCTCCGCCTCCGTACACCGTTTGCCGCGGGCCATCACATCTTCATGACCTCGCCTCCTTCCTCCTTTTCTTTGCACTGGCCGAACATCACTTCCCCCTCCAGCCCGCTCACGCAAGCACACATGCAACCTGACCTCGAGATCCACAACGCCGACCAACCACTTGCTCGGTCAAGACCTGAAACCCATGCAACCATCTCCCAGCACCTCATCCCAATCCATCAGTCGGGTCTTGTTGCCGAGCTCCACGCAAACTCTCTGAGACCCACCACCCTCCTCCTTCATGGCCGAGCTTCTTTGTCTATCTTCATTTAGGTATATTTTATATATTTATACTTTTATGTTATTAAGTATGTTTTATACATGCTGTTGTATAAATATGCATAGCAGCTTGTATATTTTTACTTTTTCGTAGTAGCTTGGTTAAAGTAGTATAGTTTTAAAAGGTGTTGCATGTGAAGTATATATATTAATATATGTATATGTATTAGTTTAGTATTGTTTATAAAGTATGTCTATATATAAATATAAGTTGTTTTATATGAAATGTTAGTCTGTTGTCTATGTACTTATATATTTACATAAGTTATATACAAGCTGCTGCTCACAGTCATAGGTTTGCATAAGAGTATATATTGGATCTTTATGAGTCTACATATGTATTTTATTATAAACTAAGCTTATTGTAAATATTTATAATAATAATAATAATATAATAAGTGTGAAAGTTTATATGCTAGTTTTATATATAAATTTAAATATGTATATTGTCGTGAATACCAGCCTACATATAGTTTGAGTAACATGTGTATATTTGGATAAGTTCTGCATATGTTCATTTATAAGAAGAAAATCATGTATATAATTCGTATGACAGTATATATGAATTTTATAATGTGGTTGTTGCATATATTAGTTCACATAAGTTTTACAGAAATATACAAGTGATAGTATTGAATGTATAAGTGATTTGTTATATCAGTTTGGAAATATAGTTTAAATTTGTTTATAACTATTCTATATTTATGTAGGTGGTAATAACTGTTATATGTTGGGCATTTTACGTATGTATATTGTCAAAGTGAATTCGAATATTTACTTAAGCTTTGCTGTATTTTGAAGCAGTTTTAATAAGAAAATATAATGATTTTTGTCCGTATACTACAAAAGAAATATGTCTGCCAAAATATATGTGTCTTTTATACCTTATATGTATGGTACAAGCTATATTACTTTATATTATGTATAGGTATGGGTTGTAAATATAATATGTAAGCTTTGTTTTCAAGATAGCTACCTACAGCATTGTATATAGATATGACAGTTTATACATTTTATAACGCATAAAGTATACAAAGTATAAAGTTTATATATGTGGTATTTGAGATGTTGCAGTGAACATACATTATTTATGTAAGTATTTTGTTGTTTAATAAGTATATATATATGTATCTATTTTGAGTGATATATCGTATATGTATGTTTGATTTCTTATATATATGTTTGAAAATACATTTATATGGTTTAGATTTAAAATGTATTTGAATTTAGAATATGATTTCTTTTATATGAAATTAATTATATATGGTTATATATAAGTTCAGTTATACCACTTGTCATCATCGATCGGTTCTAATTTGATTTCGTCAATCCCATCTATCAGCTTGATCGTCGATTCATACCAAGTGTTGCTTTGTTTGGAGATTCGTACCTGAATTTCGTAACTCAATTTCTTCATCAAAACCCACCCAGCCACGAAAGGTGAGCACTCACTCACGATTAACGTACTTTTATTTATTAAATTTGATTTCAATTGAAATGACAATTGAAATATGCTATTGTTATTTATGCTATTAACTGTATCAGTTCACCTATGACATCTGACACCATTATCTGTTAATTATTTATGCGATGATAATACAGTTTGGCTGATAATTGATTGATTGTTGATGTTTATATTGGACGTTAAATTGTTAGTGTTAAATGATAAATAGTATGCAAAAAAAAATTGAAATGGATATAGGATAGTTAACAAATTTTAAAACTGATTTATATGTTAAATTTGATTAGTGAATATGACCCCTTTTATTTGTTAAATTAATTGACATGTAGAATAGTGATAATTACACTTTGAACCATCGACGTATATTAGATTTATTGTTGTAGTGTAAAAAACTTGAAATTGAATGACAAGAGAAAACCGTAATGTAATAATCTTTAATCCACATGAAATGATAGTGTAGATTCTAGAAAAAATTATATTAATTCGTACAAATAACAATGCGAATTAATACGGTTATTTCGGGATTATTTGAATTGATTTTTGGATTGATATTGATTGATGTTATTGCTTGTTTATTTACTTTGACACCATCCCAGTTATCACACTACAAGTTCCCTTTGTTATGCTTTGATTTTTGAATTGAATTGGAATCGGGTTGAAATGATAAATACCCAAATTAAACTTTGACCTAGGATAGAGAATTAAATAAAACCCGATTGGTCAATAATTTGATTTAAAAATAAAATGAAGATTTTATTTGAATAAATAATATGGTTTTGAAATGAAGTTGAAATTTGAATTTTAATGAAAGAAAAATGTTAATTTTTAATAATCTGAAACAAAATATTAACAATGTAATTGATGAAAGAATATAGTTTAATTTGAGAAATGATTGAATTAAGTTTGAAATTATAATTAAGTTTGAAATTATTAAACTTTGAGAAATGATTGAATTAAGTTTGAAATTATAATTAAGTATTGAAATTATTAAACTTTGAAATGATTTAATAATTAAGTTTGAAATTATAATTAAGTTGAAATTATTAAACTTTGAAATTATTTAATAATTAAGTCTTGAATTATTTAATAATTAAATAAGGTTGAATTATTTAATGATTAAATTGAATTGAATTCTTGAATAAGTGAAATTGAACTTTTAATAAGTGAATTTTACTTCGTAAATAATTGAAATTGAGTTCTTTATTAATTAAGTTTTGGAAAATTATTTAAGTAAGTAAATAAGTGAAATTGAATTTCTTTAACAAGAAATAAAATGTGATATTTGAAATTAATGTAAGACTTGAAATTCAAAGAATTTGATTTGACGAATTTAACTTAATTAAATTTGTAAGTTTTGATATAATGGCATTGAACTTAAGTAATCGATTTAATGAATTGGAAATTTAATAAAAATTGTTTGAATGACAAATTTACTTAATGAATATTGAATAAAATCAATAAATGAATTTAAATTGATTTGAATGTAGATTTAATCATTTAAAAATTCGGAATGAAATTTATATACGAATTTGAATCAATATTTGAATTGTTTTAAATAGAAATTGAAATTGAATTATAAGCTTTTGAAATGGTAATTTGGAAGTTTCGAAACGTAAATTATGGAAATTGATTTGGAAAGACAACTTAAATGTTGGTTTGTAAATTCTAACTTGAATTGTAATTGATTTGATTTTGAAAAATATAAACGACCAATCGGTGTAATAATTACGAAAGTTATTAAAGAGACCGGAATTGGTTATGGATATACTCTCTATCTAAACCGAAAACCACTTTAATAACTATACGCGGAGTGATGATCCAGAATGAAGTGGTTGGAATGATGTACGTGATGACTGAAGAAAGAGAACGATAATGGATAGCCTTGACACTTGTGTCAAATTGGAAATGACTAAAACAGGAGCCGTGCCGGGCCAATGGAGGATTAGCTACCTCAAGTGGACACACTTCTTCGAACTACTCATTACTTGTTGTCGATTGGTGCACCCTTGATTTTGGGAGTGTTGTTTCACGGTGTTGCGGTCGCTTCGGCGATGCGTTCTCACCAGTCCGGATCAGGCAAACGGTAGTATCACTACCTTGGGTATTGCCTCATGTGCCTTGTCATACTTGTATTCCCTATTCGCGACCACTACGAATTTGTTTTGTCCCTTTAGTATATGGATTGCCCTTTGGTGACTTCCGGTTTTGGGGAAACTACGGTCTTGTATATGCTTTTGGGAATAAAAATGTGTTAAGGGTGGAATGGGCCATGACTTAACACTATTTGAATACCTTATATTACTGATAGACATTATCTACTTAGCGTATATTACTACCTAGTAGATAGTTTAACGGATCCTTAAAGGATAGTTATTCCAAACATCCTTTAAGTTACTTGTATTTCAATTGCTATTTCACTTGAGTTGGATTTATTAATATAAGAATGTTAATCCTGACTCGAGTGTCTTGTGTTTTTGCTTTACGCTCGGGTCATACTGAGTGTACCAGTATTCGAGACTCACCTTTGGAGTTGGAGCTTTGCTTGAAGATCCAGCCATCTATTCTGCTTTCAGTATTCGATGATTCCAGTGATGTATTCTGATTTGTATCTGATGTATCGTATTACTCTTCCGTTGTATCTGTTTTAACTCTGATGTAACTTATACATTTATATAGTAGCTTCATGAACTACTATCTCTTTTATTTCCACTGCATTTATTACTCTGTGTTTATGATCTGTGATTATTTATTTACTGTATATGTTCAGTTTTGCCAAATTTAAATTAACAACGCGGTATTTTGAACAATTCAATTCCGGCATGAGTGTCTACCTATACACTTATAATGGATGCGAATGGTCCAAAATAGCGGGTCGTTACAATTTTGGAATTTGGAAAGCCAAGTTTGGAACTATCGATTTTGGGAATCGATTTTGTGTAAAGGAGATTTGATAAATCATAAAGGATATGATTTGAAGATACTATAAGTGTATAGTATAAAGTGTTTTGAGAATAGCTTTGGGGAAAAAGGCGCTCCCTTAAAATGAACTTCTCAAGAGTGCCACTGGGTGGTACTGCCTTGAACCCTAAGGGGGGTTTCTAAAGTTGATCCTGTGAGGAGTCCGGAAAAAACTAGTTCCTGAGGATTATTTGTGTAGCGAAAGTCGAGGGGCTGGTGCCCACAAAGGCATTTGGGTTATGCTGTGACGACAGTTTAACACGATGTCACTGCGATCTACTGCAGACCATAGCGAAAGTCGTGTGAGCCGTTGAGAGCCAACAGTCTATGTTTGATTTTATATCGGTAGACTGCGACACTATGGTAACATAGCGAAAGTCATGTGTGCCGCTGAGAGCCAACAATCTGCGTTTGATTTTATATCGGTAGACTGCGACCTATGTAGAGTGGAGAAGTTTCATTTTGACAACGAAAGTCGTTTGTGCCGCTGAGAGCCAACAGTTACATGGACTTTTGCTGCGACGGCAACGTAACCCTGGAATGTAACTGCGATCTGTTGTGGGTTCCATGCTGTCATCAGTTACATGGACTTTTGCTGCAATGGCAACGTAACCTGTGATGTAACTGTGACCATGGATGGGGGTGATGATTTCTAGAGCATTCTCACCAAAGATATTTCCTCGATTTCAAAGATGTTTTCTATATTTTCAATATAATTATTTTTCAAGTATTTTCATTGGGTGTTGAAAACGGGTTTACCAAGAACTTATAGATTTTCAGTCTTACGCCTGATCAACGTATGACCAAATTTCTGTGAGATCAAAAATGGACTTGTTGAGACATCAAATTATAAAAGTATTTTTATAAAAACTATTCCTCGTGATATTATATAGATTTTATTTTAAAATGTGTTTTAAAATTTCTTAATAAAAAGAGTTTATAGTAAAAAGTGATCAAAGAGTAATTTTTTCTGATAATCAGTATTTTAATAAATTCTAGTTTCGTTTCTTTCGAGGACGAAAAGTTTTAAAGTGGGAGGAATGTGATAACCCGGATTTTGGACATCTGATAATTAATAATAAACTGAATTGAATTAGTAGAAATACTGATTTATAAGTTGAACAAACAGATGAATACATGTATCTGAATACAAATAGTTTTGATAATCTCCTTTATAAATTAATTAAAATTGGCAAAATTATTTTATTTAAACAATAAAAATGTATTGTATATATATATATATATGTGTGTGTGTGAATATAGATTTTTAAGTAGAATATTTATTTCAAATTGAAATTATGGATGTTTAAATATATATATCAAAATTGATTTTTAAGATTGATTTTAAAATTTTATTTTAAAATTGGTTTGAATTTATATTTGGATTTAAAGGTATGTATAAATGATTTTTGTATAAATATAGTTTGTTATATTTATTTCTTTAAAAAGATTTTCATTTATATAATTAAAATATGCATTTAGTTATTAGGAAAATAAATTATAAAAGCTTTATTTAATAAATAAAAATTTTATTTATGCATGAGAGATATATGTGTAAACTTATAAACACCTCTAATAACATGTGTAAATTTATCAAATGAGTTTAGTGACAAGTGTCACATTTTTATTTTATTTCTTTAATTTTAATAAATCAAAATTTAAATCTATATAGCACTACTTCTTATTCTTCATTCAATTTTCTATCTCATTTTCTTAAAAATCAAGCTACGGCCGTGTTTTAAATCAGAGAAAATTTTACCAAACCTGTAAACATCTTCAAACAAATTCTAGAATTCAAGTAAATCAAACACCTAGTAAACCAGTTTCAAGGTCTCTTCTACAAGATTCAAGTCAAAAGAATCAGCAATCTCTAACCTAAGCAAGGAAATTCAAGTTCTGGAGCAAGCCGTTCAAATTTAAAGTTTTTCAAACATCTCAAATTTCAAAGCTCTGTTCAAACATCTGTAACAGACGAGTAAACATTTAACTAGAATGCTTAGGTGATAAATGTTTGTGCATGTGTGTTTCTGGAATGATTTGTGCTCTACATATATATATATATATATATATATATACAAGTGCAGATCTGCATGTTGTTTGTATTTGAATTTTCATGTCTGTGCTTCTCTGTTTTCAAGTTACAGAGTTTAGATTAAATCAAAAAATTCAAATTCTCCTTATATATTCTCTGTTAAACTTTTGTTTTCAAACAAGATAGGATTGTTTAAACATAATTTAACTTTTAAAAATATAGTTAAGTATCTCAGGCTTGAAATTTGCTGGAATTAGGAAATATACAGTATAAATCTTGATAATATGTTAAAATCAAGTGTTGTAATTTGTTGATTAAATTATATAATTTGATTCAACTCAGAAAAATAAGATTTTTAAAAAAATATGTTGATTTTTAATTTAGTAAGTTAAGAGCAGATTGGAGTTGAACTTGGAATGGGTTTTCACCATTTTCTGGCGATCGAATGACATTTGGATCTCGGGGTTTTGATCGAAGCTTGATTGTTGGCCAGGAATGTCGAGAAAAATGTCAAAAGAATTTATCATCCACCATGGCGATGGAAATCAGACGAATTAGGGTTTTAGCATTTTGTTTGGTCGTGGTAAAAAACGTGACGACTAGATCATCTAGGGTGAATCGAGTAGCACCGGAGCAATGGAGATAGATGCGGGGAAGTCTTGCGGAGTTATGGCCGGGGTTACAGGTGGTAAGATGGTCTGAGGCATGGTTGCGTGGCGTTTCTTTCAGGCGATGTTGAATTTCTGTTTCGAGTTGAAGGCTCGATTTCGATTTAGACTAGATACTCTCGTTTGGATGATCGTAGTCGAATGTCGTGATGATTTACGACTTGTCGGAGGTAGTTGAGTTCGTCGGAGGGTGGTCGAGATACTGTGCACGTGCACAGCGTTGATGTGTGTGTCAAGGGAGATGAGCCGTAGGCGACTCGAAGAGATATTGGGATGTTTGAGGTTAGGCTCGAGTTTTCGTTCGTGTTCGTGAGGGGTAGTTTTAGCAGTTAAGTTGTTTAAAAAGAAAAAGAAAAAAAAACTAAGGGAAGAAGGAGAAGCTGGGAGGAAACTCGAGATGGTCTCGAGTAGAACGTGGGATAACCCGAAGCAGGATCGTGAGGGAAAGTGTTAAGCAAGTTTTAGAAGATTTTTATAAAAATAAAAGTTTGAAATTTTAAATCGGTTCTATGTTTAAAACTTTTCTAAACCTCTTTTTAAATGTTCTTAAACTTTATTTTTAATGGTATGTTTGTTAAATTTAAGTTTGTTAAAACTTAAATAAAATGTTTTAAAACTTAATCATTTTATAAATATAATTAAATGTTAATTAAAGGTTAAATTAATAATGTGATTTAGTAATTAACAAAGGAAAATGATTTGTTAAAGGTAATTAAATTGGTAATTAAAGATTAATTAATTGATTTGTAAGGTAATCAAGGAATGATTAATTAATTTAATGGTTTGTAGTTAATTAATGATTAAGCACGGTTAAGTAATTAATTTCTTAAGTAATTATTTTAATTAAGAAATTAGAGAATCATTAATTAATGTGATTAATTAACTAAGGAGATTAATTAAAAGTTAATAGGAATGGTTAAGGCTAATTAATCTATGGAGTAATTAAGGGTTAATTACTTAATGTAATTAAAGAATAATTAATCAAGGATGATTAATTAAGACGGATAATTAAGGGATGATAAATTAATTGGATTGTAATTAATTAATGTTAAGTATGCAGGATTTAAAAGTAATTGAAGTAATTAATTTAATCCAATTGTGGTTAATTAAATTAATTAGAGATGGTATGGTTGGTTAATCTTTGAATGATATTGTATACCTTAGATTAGTTGATATCTCTGGTATGTGATATGGAATGCTATGTGATATAATATGTTGGGTTAAAATAGTGACACCCTGTATTTAAAGTTTGAATTGTTTTTCATTTGAATAATTTGGATTAAGATGACATCGGATTCGAAGAGACAGGAGTCGGGTATTAGTTAATACCCGAAACCACTTCGATTCTTTTTAAATCGATATGTGAAGTAAGTATTGAGCATAACAAGTAATGAACTCGTAGTGAAGTATGAGTTACCCGGGCTTTTCTTTTATGGTTTGAACTTAGTATTTCAAATTATATGGGTTTACTCACGCTGGTTTCCAGCCTGACCCGGGTGTTACTTTGATGTAATGCTCGGGTCAGACCTTGTATTACAGATTTCAGGTAAGGACGTTCTGGAGCTCAAGAGGCAAGTTGGATGGCAGGAACGTATGGAGTGTATTCCGCTGTGATATATTATAGTTGTCTGAGACATATTAATTCTAACTGTCTAGTATATTTGTGAATGTTGTAACTCTGATGTATTAAAATGTAATTAACAAATACAGTTTTCTTTGTATAACTGATATTATTATTTGATATTGTATTTTGATCCGCTGCGAATGTAAGAATCCGTGTTTTGTTTTGTTTCTTCTTCTATCTCTTTTCTTTTTCTCCTAACTATCTGGAATTTTTGGGTTAGAAAATTCCAGGACGTTACAGTTGGTATCAGAGCCAGGTTAAGCAAGAACCTTGGCTCTGGTGGGTATACTCATAAGGATAGGGTCAATGGTACCCTAGAATGAGTTGAGTGTAATATATATGAGAGAACGTACTTGTTATTTTCATATATAAAGATTTTAAATGATTTTATATAAAAAATATATTTGATATATAAAGCAATATTCCTTAACCAATAAATGTTAAGGTAACTGGTTGTTAAATTATTGGAATTAAATTAAGAAGTAATAGAAATATAATCAAACTGAAATTAAATGAAGATAAGTTTGAAATGGATCCAAACTGAAATTAAAATCTTGAATTTGGAAAAGGTTTTAGAATAAGATGAAAATGAATCGGTATCCAGATATGATAATTTTAGTATCATCATAAATTGTGAAATGTTAAAACCTAAGTCTAGAAACATTTAGATTGTTTAAAATGTCAAGAAAAATTTGTTTTGAATTAAAAAAAAAGGGTGATTTAAAATTTAAGGATAACTTAGTGTGTAAATGAAATAAATATGTATATATATGGGATATACATAAGATCAAAGTTGAGTGGAAGTAAACACTAGGTGTTGAGTTTTGAATTTTCCTTAAAATGTGATAAGTTTTTGAGCTTATAAGTGAGAAGGGATATTGATAAGAAGTTCAAGAATTTGAAATGGAGAAATTCAAATTTTGTGAGGTTGACTGGATCAAGTAAATTGAATTTAACTTAGGGAAAGTTAAATAAGAACAACCTGAATTGGAAATTTCAGGATGAAATTAAATTTTTACTTAGTAAAGTTAAATGGGTTGTTTTGAAATGGGAGTTATGTGTGATCTCAAACGGATTAAGGTCTGGAAATGGGAAATGTGAGCTATTGAGGGATGCTGTTTTAAATAATCTGGATGTTTATTTACTTTGGCTTATCCTGATATCATCCTTTTGTTATTAATAATCCATGAAACTGTGAATTGGATTATTCAATTGAATTAAGAAATGGACTGCGGTAATATACATCCATTGCAGAAATTAAATGGAATCACTTTGAACTTAAGAACTAAATTTGCAAACTAAAATTGTTTAAGAATTGGTTTCAAAGTTAGAAGTTAAAAATTTGGAGATAAATGAAATTCTGAAGATTTAATTGTTTAAAAGTTTTGAACTCTTATTTGAACCTTGAAATAAGTTAAGTAAAGGCAATTTAAAATGAACATTTGAAATTTGGATTCAAAATTGAAAATTGTTAAAGATTTAGGTTGTTAAATTAAAGATAAAGGTTAATTTGATTTAAAGGATTAAATCAACATTTAAAATTTAACGAATTTATATAATTCGAGATGGTTTAAAATTGAGATTTAATTGAATTAGTTCAAACTGAATTTGATTTGAATTAATGAGAATTGTGATTGAAGATGGATAAGTATAAAATTCAAATGGAAAATTGGAATTGGATTAATTTGAAATAAAATTGAAGATTGAATGAGTTCAAATTCAAAATGGGAATTGGGATTAATTCATATAGAAATTGAAATGATTTGAAATTAGTCTAAACTAATTTGAATAATTTGGAATTGTAATTAAAGTGAATATGTTTAAAAATCAAATGGAATTTGATTTGAATTTGGAAAGGAATTAAGGTTAATGCAACTTGAATTGGGATTAAATCAATTTCAATGGAAATTGAAGTATTGAGTCAATTTAAATGGAAGTGGAAATTTAAATTGAATTGATGGGAAATGTGACGACCGCCCATGACCCCTGCACCGAATCTAGAGATAGTGCGTTGTAAAGTGTGTCAGGCGACGATGGACGATTGTCAGGGTAAAATAAAACAACAGAATCTATCGTATTACTCACAGCGCATGGACAAAATACAATAGAACATATGTATAGTGAAGCTTTACAGAACAAAATGACATCATATAAAACTCCATAATAGTTGAATACAAGCATCCAAATAGTCAATACATCAAGCCTCACTACATATCTCTCAGAGAATACAAAACAGCGGAATATCCAGTACATATAATAAGAAGATAATATGCAACCCTCCAGCTCGTCTTCGTTATCAGCATCGTGAGAAGAGAACAGCACCTGTCACCTGCTACCTAGTCTGCCCGTCCCAAAATGGACGAACAGCCCAAGGCAATAAGAATTAAAACATAAAGCCTTGAGTCAGACAACAGTCTTAGTGAGCAGTAAATTAACTAACAACATACCAAAAGAGCATAAAGGAAAAGGAATAGGGATACAACCCTCCCACTCCAACCTCATTCTACAGTGGTAGCCCCCCAGACACACACTAAGCAGAAGCAAAACATAGCAGAGCATACAATTTAAAGTAAAGCTACTATCACTCGAGTCAAGGGCGATGTTTTCCAAGTACCAAGGCCTAAATCAGATAAGCACCCAGAAAATACCGCTCTTGAGTCCGAATGACGATACAACCAAACATCCATGACTCTGGCTATCACTGTTATCATTGCTTCGATATCACCGTTAATTGAATGACCGGCACATTCTTTCAGCCGTCCGTCAAGGGCTAATGGAAACCCCGGTTCTAGACATAACTCCTGCACGTCGTCGCAACCCGTGCCTAGGACTATCGAATCTGCCCAGAGTACTCGACCATCAACAGTTGGTCGTTGGGACTATCGAATCTGCCCAAACGTACTCTTGCTTAGAGCATGCTAGAACCTTCAACAACGATGCTATCCAAGCCTCCTAGTCATCCTCCTCGACGACTATTCTCATATCCGTTCATTATCCTCAACTCGAATCATATCACCGAGTTATCAACATGCTTGGAATGATCCCGTCTGGATTAGACCAAGTCTTCATCACATGATTGCCTCGCTTCATCACATCCTCGCGAAGCCTCATCTCAACATCACATCATCAAATCTATGCATAAGAGCTTCATCATCCCGCTACATATGCCACGAGCAGCTTTCCCAATTCAAGAGCCTTTCCCTTAGCTTTTGAATCGTCTTCGGTCTAAATCAAACCATCAATCATCTAATTCATAACAATCAATCAAATCAAACATTAATCCAAAAAATCAAGCATTCAAATAAGATCTAAGTAGACAATTATCACAATAATGGCATTTTCGTAATTAAAGAGTTGAAAGTCCAATAAGCATGAAAACATGAATTATATCCCTACAAACTTGATGAATGAACTTGCATAGGTTAACATATGATAAAATGGATGTAACATCATCATGAACAATGGATCTATATGGATCTACACTTAGGATGAAGAAAATGCATGGAAATCACTATTTTAACACCAAAACGAGCCAACAATCCGATATACTCCTTTGGATCCGTGTGAGAGATAATCACCACTCACCAAATCACCTAAACAAACCCAAATCAACACGCTTCAGATCTGGACAGTGAAGGATCAAGCTTGATCTATCACGAATCCGCTTCAAACGAAGAAATCTCTCTTGAAAAGATGAAGATCTTCAATCTAAGCTCTTGAATCTTCAATCTTGATCTTCGATTTGGATGGATGGAAGCACTAGATTAGAGTGGAGAAAAGAAGTGAAGAAGTGTAGAAGTCGAGCTCTCAAAATGGCAGCACTTCGTCGCTTCGAAATCCGGATCCCAAAAAGTGAGAACAACCCCTCCTATTTATAGCTGAAATTCCTTAAGTCGAAATTTGACTATCTCCATAAGTCGCTTCCGACTTACGACCTAAGCTCCTACGACTTAACAAAACCCAGCGACCTAACAATGCTATGACAAACTCCTCAGCGACCTATCGCTTGCGCCTCTACGACCTAAGACTTAAGAGTGCGACTTAGCACAACTGCGCAGCCAAGCGACCTACCAAAGCCCTACAACTTACGACCTAACGAGGCTACGACTTAACACTTAGCGCTTATGCGACCTAATCAACATAGTGCATCAGCGACCTACGACTTAGCAAACTCGCGACCTAACTATCTTAGGTCGCCTACGACCTAACTCAACACTAAACAGGGCCTCCGACTTAACACTTATCTCCTAGGTCGCTCGCGACTTAAAACATAGGCTTCGACCTAACAACTTAGCAACCCACACGACCTAACAATGCCGCGACTTAAGACTTAAGCCCTCTTGCGACCTAACACATAAGTTTTCCTCGCGACCTAACGTAAGTCGCGAACAACTGGGATGCGACCTAACACTTATCCAGAATATGACCTAACTGACTACTGACCTAGCGACTTAACCAAAAACGGAGCTCACGACCTAACTCTTAGGTCGCTAACCTATAGGTCGCTCCACCATACTAGGTCGCTAACTATTACCACTAGTTCCTTAGGTCGCTGCCGACCTATCCCCTTAGGTCGCTAACTAATCTCAGGTTGCCAAATCCTATAAGACGCTAACTCTCTTAGGTCGCTCACTCGACCTAGCCTTCCCCACGACCTAAGCCAGCATACGACCAACCCATCCCTTAGGTCGCGACATAACTTCCTTCACGACCTAAGCTAACATACAATCTGACTCCTAGGTCGCTCCACCTTCTTAGGTCGCCAACTACGACCTAACACTTAGAAAAATTCTGCCTAAAATCTGAAACGACTAAAAATGCTGAAAATTCCAGATTTTGACAAACTTTTCGATCCGTAAAAATACGGGTCGTTACATTCTCTCCCCCTTAGGAATTTCGCCCCCGAAATTCCAAGCAATCAAAAACCATTCTGTACGCCTACCATCCATAGCAATCAACAAACCATGCATCCAATTCTAACTTAGCGTACAGAATTCTAGAACTAGAACAAGTTATAATATCGCGAGATGACACGACACCTTAGGGCCATACCTTGAAGAGTTCAGGATGAGCTGCCTTCATCCTCTCTTCCAACTCCCACGTACAGTCGTTATCATCATCACTCCATTGTATCTTGAGCAACTTAACTACCTTTCTCCTAAGCTGTTTCGTGTCGGTTTCAACAACACGAAGCGGCTTACGAGGTCTTCTATCGACTGGATCAACTTCGAAATCTTCATAGCTATCAGTAGAAACCACCGTATTCGAGTCGTGCACATACTTCCGTAGATATGATACATGAAAAACATTGTGCACACCCGACATCTTCTCAGGTAACCCCAACCTATAGGCGAGCTTTCCAATTCGCTCGATGATCGGGAATGGTCCAACAAATCTCGGAGTCAGTTTTCCTTTCTTCCCGAATCGAATAACATTCTTCAGTGGAGAAATCTTTACAAAAACCATATCTCCTACGTCGAATTCCAAATCCTTTCGACGCTTATCAGCATAACTCTTCTGACGGTCTTGGGCTGCCTTCATTCGTTGCCGAATGATCTCTATACAATCCGAAGTCTGCCGAATCATCTCTGGCCCAAGTATCAGCTTTTCTCCAGTTTCCAACCAACATGTCGGAGAGTTACACGGTCTTCCATACAATGCCTCATACGGTGCCATACCAATGCTTGACTGGTAACTGTTGTTGTATGCAAACTCCACCAAATGAAGGTGATCTTCCCATGATCCTCCGAAATCCAAAACACAAGCTCTGAGGAGATCTTCCAAAACCCGATTAACTCTCTCGGTCTGACCATCTGTTTGAGGGTGATAAGCTGTACTCAAACACAACTCAGTCCCCAAAACTTCTTGGAAACTCTTCCAAAATCCACTAGTGAACAATGGGTCTCGATCGCTTACTATACTCTTCGGAATACCATGGAATCAAACTATCCACTTAACATACAACTCAGCCAACTTTGATGCAGTCCTAGTCGATCGAACAGGAATGAATCTTGCACTCTTGGTCAAACGATCAACGATAACCCAAATCCCTTCATTTCCCGTTTTGGTTCTAGGCAATCCATCGATAAAATCCATCGACACTTGTTCCCACTTCCATGTAGGAACTTCTAATGGCTGAAGCAATCCACTAGGCTTCTTCTGTTCGGCTTTAACCAACTGGCAGTTCATACACTTGGAAATAAAATTTCCAACATCCTTCTTCATACCTTCCCAGTAGTAAGTTCTCTTCATATCCCGATACATCTTATTTCCACCTGGATGAATTGTCAACTTCGAGTGATGACTTTCCTTCAGAACTTCACTCCTCAATTCATCTATATCGGGAACAACTAGTCGTCTTTGCTTCCGAAGCCAACCCTCTCGATCAACCTCGAATCCTTTATCCTTTTCTGGATCCAATCCAGATTCCAAATCACGGATAATCCTGACAAGCTTATCATCTCGCTTTTGGCCCTCGCCAATCCTTTCCACAAGAGTGGGTCTTATTGATAAGTTTGCCAACATCTCAGGTTCCAATTCGCATCTGGGCCTGAAGTCAAATCCAGATAAATACTCGAGACTCTTCCATTCTGAAAACATGGCTCCCAATCCCGCATGTCTTCGACTTAACGCATCTGCCACTGCGTTACCATTTCCCGGAGTATAAGCTATACCAAAATCATATGATGCCAAAAACTCTAGCCAACGTTGCTGCCGAAGATTCAAATCCTTTTGGGAGAAAAGATATTTCAACGACTTGTGATCCGTAAACAACTCGAATTGAACTCCCAATAGATAATGTCTCCACATCTTCAGAGCAAATACAATCGCCGCTAACTCCAAATCATGAGTTGGGTAATTCCTTTCATGCGGCTTCAGTTGTCGACTGGCATATGCAACAACTTTATCCCTCTGCATCAGCACTGCTCCAAGTCCAGTACCACATGCGTCGGTGTAAACCACCATCTCATCATTCCCACTTGGAATAGTCAAAACAGGAGCACTCGTCAATCTCTCTTTCAGGATTCCGAAAGCTTGCTCACACTTATCATCCCAACCGAACACTTGGTTCTTTTTCGTCAATCCTGTTAACGGTGCGGCTACCTTGGAGAAGTCTTTGATAAACCGTCGATAATATCCTGCTAATCCAAGAAAACTTCTCACATCAGATGCATTCTTAGGTCTAACCCAATCCTGGATTGCTGCCACCTTAGCGGGGTCAACCGCTATTCCACTTCCGGAAATCACATGGCCTAAGAACCTCACTTCACTCTTCCAAAAGTGACACTTCAAAAACTTAGCCTTCAGCTGATGTTTCCGTAAGATCTCCAAAACGATACGCAGGTGGGTCTTGTGCTCTTCTTCCGTTCTGGAATAAATCAGAATATCATCCACGAACACAAGTACAAACTTGTTCAACTGATCTCTGAACACTCTATTCATAAGATCCACAAAATATGCTGGCGCGTTAGTCAATCAAAACGGCATCACCAGCCACTCAAAGAAACCAAATGGTGTCCTAAAAGCAGTCTTCGGCACACTATCCTTAGCCACTCTCAACTGGTGAAATCCCGTTGCTAAATCCATCTTAGAAAACACCTTAGCCTCGTGAAGCTGATCAAACAAGTCATCTATTCTCGGCAATGGATACTTGTTCTTCTTTGTCACCTTATTCAGCTCACGATAATCCACACACAATCTCAATGATCCATCTGCCTTGGTTGCGAACACAACTGGTGCACCCCATTCGGACACACTACGCCGAATGAATCCTTTCTGCAAAAGATCATCAACTTGCACCCTCAACTCCTGCTGTTCCCTAGGCGCCATCCACCTAAGAGGCATCACAACAGGTCTGGCCCCTTCAACTAGATCTATACGAAACTCGATCTCTCTATGCGGCGGCAACCCTTTGACTTCGTCAAAGACATCCTCGAATCCATTTGCGATTGGCACTAAAGACAGTCCATCCCGTGGAACAACTAGCGAATACATGAAGCTCATGAAGACGCCTTCTTCATGCTTACATCGTATCACAATCTTTCGCCCCTCCACATTCTCGACTGTCACCTCCAGCCTCTCACAATCAACCTTAGCCGCATACTTCCTAAGCCAGTCCATACCCAAAATAATTCTGAACCCCGCAAAGTTCAGAACAAAGCAATCACAAACAAAAGAGCAACCATGACTCGATACAACTAGACCACGGCATAACATACACAAACAAGACGAACCCCCAACTGGATTAGTCACAACCAATGGCCTATCAACAATATCCGGTTCCAAACCTAACCGGTCTACGAGTTCATTACAAACAAACGAATGCGACGCTCCAGTATCAAACAGAACTCTAACCGGAACACCACATAGGAAAAGAGTACCTTGAACAACCACACTCTTTCCCTTCTCTTCAGCAGTAGGAGCTTTCGAAGACGACGGAACAGCTCCCAAAGCATAAGCTTGCACAATCTGCTTGTCCTTCCTCAGTTCTGGACAATTCTTCCTGATGTGCCCTGGCTTGTCACAGTTGTGACACTTCATTGGCACCTTCGGATTCTTACAATCCTTAGAGAAATGGCCCTTCTGCTGACAATTGTAGCAAGTCACCTCGCCTTTTGGCTTCTTCTGGCCATCCTTACCCTTCTGCTGCTGCTGCTTCCTCTTCTGGTTTCCACCCTGCGGTGGTTTAGACTCTCCCCTGGTAACAGCAACAACAGGTCCTTCTTTAGGAAACAGACTCTCATGCCTAAGAGCTTTCTCCACCAGCTTCTCAAATGAATCGTCCAAATGATCCACCAACTGTCTCCCAAGATAACTATCCAAGCCGGTCACAAACTTCTCATTCTTCTGATAAGCAGATTCAATATATGACCGAGCATATTTGGACAAAGCTTCAAACTCAGAAACATACTCAAGAACAGATCTTCCGCCTTGCTTGAGCTCCACAAACTTCTTGAACAGAACAGACTTCTGAGCTGTAGAAATGAACTTAGCTTCAAATCTGACTTGGAATTGCTCCCAAGTAATCTCTTCTTCCGGAGTAGTGATGGTAATAGAGTTCCACCAATCAGAAGCTCTCCCTTGAAGCTGTCTCGATGCCAACTTCCTCTTAGTCGCATCCTCAATTCCCAAATCACCAAAGATCCTTCTACAAGCATCTATCCACCTCTGGACCTCAATAGTTGATTCTGTTCCCAGGAAAACCTTCCCTCCAAGAGCAGTATAATCCTTGCACAACTTAGCAAAATCCATTGGTTTCGGAGTTTGGACTTGAACTCCAACATCTACTGCTGCCCCCGGAACTGGTATCCTTCCCATGATCGAAGTCATCATAGCTTCGAACATGGCTGCATAATCAGCAGTCTCTTCAGTAGCACGGCCTTCCCTAGCAACTGGTCTCCCTCTTCGACTCATTCTCAATATCTATAAAAAGGAATGATTAGAACATCTAGAGAAACAACTGCCTAAAGGACTCAAACTCAACTAAACTACTATATTATATATAGTATTCATCCATCAAAATACAATTACGTCTCTCATACGTAGTTACGACGGCGAGCGTTGGGTAAAATCGATTAACCAATGCTCTGATACCAAATGTGACGACCGCCCATGACCCCTGCACCGAATCTAGAGATAGTGCGCTGTAAAGTGTGCCAGGCGACCATGGACGATTGTCAGGGTAAAAGAAAACAACAGAATCTATCGTATTACTCACAGCGCATGGACAAAATACAATAGAACATATGTATAGTGAAGCTTTACAGAACAAAATGACATCATATAAAACTCCATAATAGTTGAATACAAGCATCCAAATAGTCAATACATCAAGCCTCACTACATATCTCTCAAAGAATACAAAACAGCAGAATATCCAGTACATATAATAAGAAGATAATATGCAACCCTCCAGCTCGTCTTCGTTATCAGCATCGTGAGAAGAGAACAGCACCTGTCACCTGCTACCTAGTCTGCCCGTCCCAAAATGGACGAACAGCCCAAGGCAATAAGAATTAAAACATAAAGCCTTGAGTCAGACAACAGTCTTAGTGAGCAGTAAATTAACTAACAACATACCAAAAGAGCATAAAGGAAAAGGAATAGGTATACAACCCTCCCACTCCAACCTCATTCTACAGTGATAGCCCCCAGACACACACTAAGTAGAAGCAAAACATAGCAGAGCATACAATTTAAAGTAAAGCTACTATCACTCGAGTCAAGGGCGATGTTTTCCAAGTACCAAGGCCTAAATCAGATAAGCACCCAGAAAATACCGCTCTTGAGTCCGAATGACGATACAACCAAACATCCATGACTCTAGCTATCACTGTTATCATTGCTTCGATATCACCGTTAATTGAATGACCGACACATTCTTTCAGTCGTCCGTCAAGGGCTAATGGAAACCCCGGTTCTAGACATAACTCCCGCACGTCGTCGCAACCCGTGCCTAGGACTATCGAATCTGCCCAGAGTACTCGACCATCAACAGTTGGTCGTTGGGACTATCGAATCTGCCCAAACGTACTCTTGCTTAGAGCATGCTAGAACCTTCAACAACGATGCTATCCAAGCCTCCTAGTCATCCTCCTCGACGACTATTCTCATATCCGTTCATTATCCTCAACTGGAATCATATCATCGAGTTATCAACATGCTTGGAATGATCCCGTCTGGATTAGACCAAGTTTTCATCACATGATTGCCTCGCTTCATCACATCCTCGCGAAGCCTCATCTCAACATCACATCATCAAATCTATGCATAAGAGCTTCATCATCCTGCTACATATGCCACGAGCAGCTTTCCCAATTCAAGAGCCTTTCCCTTAGCTTTTGAATCGTCTTCGGTCTAAATCAAACCATCAATCATCTAATTCATAACAATCAATCAAATCAAACATTAATCCAAACAATCAAGCATTCAAATAAGATCTATGTAGACAATTATCACAATAATGGCATTTTCGTAATTAAAGAGTTGAAAGTCCAATAAGCATGAAAACATGAATTATATCCCTACAAACTTGATGAATGAACTTGCATAGGTTAACATATGATAAAATGGATGTAACATCATCATGAACAATGGATCTATATGGATCTACACTTAGGATGAAGAAAATGCATGGAAATCACTATTTTAACACCAAAACGAGCCAACAATCTAATATACTCCTTTGGATCCGTCTGAGAGATAATCACCACTCACCAAATCACCGAAACAAACCCAAATCAACACGCTTCAGATCTGGACAGCGAAGGATCAAGCTTGATCTATCACGAATCCGCTTCAAACGAAGAAATCTCTCTTGAAAAGATGAAGATCTTCAATCTAAGCTCTTGAATCTTCAATCTTGATCTTCGATTTGGATGGATGGAAGCACTAGATTAGAGTGGAGAAAAGAAGTAAAGAAGTGTAGAAGTTGAGCTCTCAAAATGGCAGCACTTCGTCGCTTCGAAATCCGGATCCTAAAAAGTGAGAACAACCCCTCCTATTTATAGCTGAAATTCCTTAAGTCGAAATTTGACTATCTCCATAAGTCGCTTCCGACTTATGACCTAAGCTCCTACGACTTAACAAAACCCAGCGACCTAACAATGCTACGACAAACTCCTCAGCGACCTATCGCTTGCGCCTCTACGACCTAAGACTTAAGAGTGCGACTTAGCACAACTGCGCACCCAAGCGACCTACCAAAGCCCTACAACTTACGACCTAACGAGGCTACGACTTATCACTTAGCGCTTATGCGACCTAATCAACATAGCGCATCAGCGACCTACGACTTAGCAATCTCGCGACCTAACTATCTTAGGTCGCCTACGACCTAACTCAACACTAAACAGGGCCTCCGACTTAACACTTATCTCCTAGGTCGCTCGCGACTTAAAACATAGGCTTCGACCTAACAACTTAGCAACCCACGCGACCTAACAATGCCGCGACTTAAGACTTAAGCCCTCTTGCGACCTAACACATAAGTTTTCCTCGCGACCTAACGTAAGTCGCGAACAACTGTGATGCGACCTAACACTTATCCAGAATATGACCTAACTGACTACTGACCTAGCGACTTAACCAAAAACGGAGCTCACGACCTAACTCTTAGGTCGCTAACCTATAGGTCGCTCCACCATACTAGGTCGCTAACTATTACCACTAGTTCCTTAGGTCGCTGCCGACCTATCCCCTTAGGTCGCTAACTAATCTCAGGTTGCCAAATCCTATAAGACGCTAACTCTCTTAGGTCGCTCACTCGACCTAGCCTTCCCCACGACCTAAGCCAGCATACGACCAACCCATCCCTTAGGTCGCCTACGACATAACTTCCTTCACGACCTAAGCTAACATACAACCTGACTCCTAGGTCGCTCCACCTTCTTAGGTCAACAACTACGACCTAACACTTAGAAAAATTCTACCTAAAATCTGAAACGACTAAAAATGCTGAAAATTCCAGATTTTGACAAACTTTTCGATCCGTAAAAATACGGGTCGTTACAGGAAATTAATTGGAAATGGAGTTTGGGGAATTAAACAGTTTGGCTCTGGATTATTTTCAAAATAAATTATTTTAATACAAATATATTTTTCCCAAACTATTTACTATACAATCTTTCTTCTTAAACCCAAACTATCCTATACTTATTTTATAATTATTTTGGAATTATTTAACTATTTTGAAACTGTCTTATAAACTAATTACTATTTTTAGTTACTTATATCTAATCACTATTAAAAAAAACTATTTTGCAATTATCTAACTATTTTATACCTACGTAACTATTTTATAGCTATTTTACAAACTAATAACTATTTTTCAACTACTTATCTATTTTAAATTTTTTCAAGCTATTTTTAAAATTTAAATAGGTCAGAGTTCAAACTATTTGTAATTGAAGTAATAACTCAATTGGAAATGGAAGCAATTGAGAATAAGTGAATGGAAGTAAAGGAAATGTGAATAGAAAAGAAAATTGATTTGGCTAATAACCAATAAAGATAAATACGTAGGATATACGTATATTATTCTATTCGCATAGTGATTTAATCCAGATTCGAACATAGAATTTCGAGATAGTATTATCGATCCGAGTTGGGATTTTTCGCTCGATTTTCGACGGCGAACCTGGATACGGGTTTTTGATTAATTCTGGATATTCTCTATCATAGCTACGACTATGCAAGGAGAATAACGGTTTCTGATCAAGAAACCAGATCTGAGTCCGCACTAGGAAGTCGGGTGAATGATACTAGTTCGGAAGTAAAATTGTGTGATCGAAGAGCGATCATATTTATATAGCGTATGGATGATATGTGTACAATCGTACGAGTTGAATGAAATTGATATTTAAAATTTTTGGATAAGAACTGTAAAATGGTTTTTGAAATTAAAAGTAATATGGTTAATAACTTTATAAAATATTTATCAAATTTGAATATTTGATTTAGAATAAAATAAAGTTATATATCCTTGTTATATAAGATAAATCTTCCCTTGTTGAATCTATTGGCAGAAAAAAAAGGGTTTTGAAATATTTGAAGTATAAAAGAGGTTTTATACAAGTTTGAAATGATCCAAAGATTTTCAAAGTTATATATATATATATATAAAGGATCTTAAGAGAATGATTTTGGAAAAAGTTTTGGGAACCTATGGATTTTGGAAAGGCTTTTGATTTTTGAGAAAAATCAATTTTGGAATTTGGAAAGCCAAGTTTGGAACTATCGATTTTGGGAATCGATTTTGTGTAAAGGAGATTTTGATAAATCATAAAGGATATGATTTGAAGATACTATAAGTGTATAGTATAAAGTGTTTTGAGAATAGCTTTGGGGAAAAAGGCGCTCCCTTAAAATGAACTTCTCAGGAGTGCCACTGGGTGGTACTGCCTTGAACCCTAAGGGGGGTTTCTAAAGTTGATCCTGTGAGGAGTCCGGAAAAAACTAGTTCCTGAGGATTATTTGTGTAGCGAAAGTCGAGGGGCTGGTGCCCACAGAGGCATTTGGGTTATGCTGTGACGACAGTTTAACTCGATGTTACTGCGATCTACTACAGACCATAGCGAAAGTCGTGTGAGCTGCTGAGAGCCAACAGTCTATGTTTGATTTTATATCGGTAGACTGCGACACTATGGTAACATAGCGAAAGTCATGTGTGCCACTGAGAGCCAACAGTTTGCGTTTGATTTTATATCGGTAGACTGTGACCTATGTAGAGTGGAGAAGTTTCATTTTGACAGCGAAAGTCGTTTGTGCCGCTGAGAGCCAACAGTTACATGGACTTTTGCTGCGACGGCAACGTAACCCTGGAATGTAACTGCGATCTGTTGTGGGTTCCATGCTGTCATCAGTTACATGGACTTTTGCTACGATGGCAACGTAACCCGTGATGTAACTGTGACCATGGATGGGGGTGATGATTTCCAGAGCATTCTCACCAAAGATATTTCCTCGATTTCAAAGATGTTTTCTATATTTTCAATAGAATTATTTTTCAAGTATTTTCACTGGGTGTTGAAAACGGGTTTACCAAGAACTTATAGATTTTCAGTCTTACGCCTGATCAACGTATGACCAAATTTCTGTGAGATCAAGAATGGACTTGTTGAGACATCAAATTATAAAAGTATTTTTATAAAAACCATTCCTCGTGATATTATATAGATTTTTTTTAAAAAGTGTTTTAAAATTTCTTAATAAAAAGAGTTTATAGTAAAAAGTGATCAAAGAGTAATTTTTCTGATAATCAGTATTTTAATAAATTCTAGTTTCGTTTCTTTTCGAGGACGAAAAGTTTTAAAGGGGGGAGGAATGTGATAACCCGAATTTTGGACATCTGATAATTGATAATAAACTGAATTGAATTAGTAGAAATACTGATTTATAAGTTGAACAAACAGATAAATACATGTATCTAAATACAAATAATTTTGATAATCTCCTTTATAAATTAATTAAAATTGGCAAAATTATTTTATTTAAACAATAAAAATGTATTGTATATATATATATATATATGTGTGTGTGTGAATATAGATTTTTAAGTAGAATATTTATTTCAAATTGAAATTATGGATGTTTAAATATATATATCAAAATTGATTTTTAAGATTGATTTTAAAATTTTATTTTAAAATTGGTTTGAATTTATATTTGGATTTAAAGGTATGTATAAATGATTTTTGTATAAATATAGTTTGTTATATTTTATTTCTTTAAAAAGATTTTCATTTATATAATTAAAATATGCATTTAGTTATTAGGAAAATAAATTATAAAAGCTTTATTTAATAAATAAATTTTTTATTTATGCATAAGAGATATATGTGTAAACTTATAAACACCTCTAATAACATGTGTAAATTTATCAAATGAGTTTAGTGACAAGTGTCACATTTTTATTTTATTTCTTTAATTTTAATAAATCAAAATTTAAATCTATATAGCACTACTTCTTATTCTTCATTCACTTTTCTATCTCATTTTCTTAAAAATCAAGCTACGGCCATGTTTTAAATCAGAGAAAATTTTACCAAACCTGTAAACATCTTCAAACAAATTCTAGAATTCAAGTAAATCAAACACCTAGTAAACCAGTTTCAAGGTCTCTTCTACAAGATTCAAGTCGAAAGAATCAGCAATCTCTAACCTAAGCAAGGAAATTCAAGTTCTGGAGCAAGCTGTTCAAATTTAAAGTTTTTCAAACATCTCAAATTTCAAAGCTCTGTTCAAACATCTGTAACAGGCGAGTAAACATTTAACTAGAATGCTTAGGTGATAAATGTTTGTGCATGTGTGTTTCTGGAATGATTTGTGCTCTACATATGTATATATATATATAGACAAGTGTAGATCAGCATGTTGTTTGTATTTGAATTTTCATGTCTGTGCTTCTCTGTTTTCAAGTTACAGAGTTTAGATTAAATCAAAAAATTCAAATTCTCCTTATCTATTCTCTGTTAAACTTTTGTTTTCAAACAAGATAGGATTGTTTAAACATAATTTAACTTTTAAAAATATAGTTAAGTATCTCAGGTTTGAAATTTGCTGGAATTAGGAAATATACAGTATAAATCTTGATAATATGTTAAAATCAAGTGTTGTGATTTGTTGATTAAATTATATAATTTAATTCAACTCAGAAAAATAAGATTTTTAAAACAAATATGGTGATTTTTAATTTAGTAAGTTAAGAGCAGATTGGAGTTGAACTTGGAATGGGTTTTCACCATTTTCTGGCGATCGAATGACATTTGGATCTCGGGGTTTTGATCGAAGCTTGATTGTTGGCCAGGAATTTCGAGAAAAATGTCAAAAGAATTTATCATCCACCGTGGCGATGGAAATCAAACGAACTAGGGTTTTAGCATTTTGTTTGGTCGTGGTTGAAAACGTGACGACTGGATCATCTAGGTTGAATCGAGTTGCACCGGAGCAATGGAGATAGATGCGGGGAAGTCTTACGGAGTTATGGCCGGGGTTACAGGTGGTACGATGGTCGGAGGTGTGGTTGCGTGGCGTTTCTTTCAGGCGATGTTGAATTTCTGTTTCGAGTTGAAGGCTCGATTTCGATTTAGACTAGATACTCTCGTTTGGATGATCGTAGTCGAATGTCGTGATGATTTACGACTTGTCGGAGGTAGTTGAGTTCGTCGGAGGGTGGTCGAGATACTGTGCACGTGCACAGCGTTGATGTGTGTGTCAGGGGAGATGAGTCGTAGGCGACTCGAAGAGATATCGGGATGTTTGAGGTTAGGCTCGAGTTTTCGTTCGTGTTCGTGAGGGGTAGTTTTAGCAGTTAAGTTGTTTAAAAAAAAAGAAAAAAAAAAACTAAGGGAAGAAGGAGAAGCTGGGAGGAAACTCGAGATGGTCTCGAGTAGAATGTGGGATAACCCGAAGCAGGATCATGAGGGAAAGTGTTAAGCAAGTTTTAGAAGATTTTTATAAAAATAAAAGTTTGAAATTTTAAATCGGTTCTATGTTTAAAACTTTTCTAAACCTCTTTTTAAATGTTCTTAAACTTTATTTTTAATGGTATGTTTGTTAAATTTAAGTTTGTTAAAACTTAAATAAAATGTTTTAAAACTTAATCATTTTATAAATATAATTAAATGTTAATTAAAGGTTAAATTAATAATGTGATTTAGTAATTAACAAAGGAAAATGATTTGTTAAAGGTAATTAAATTGGTAATTAAAGATTAATTAATTGATTTGTAAGGTAATCAAGGAATGATTAATTAATTTAATGGTTTGTAGTTAATTAATGATTAAGCACGGTTAAGTAATTAATTTCTTAAGTAATTATTTTAATTAAGAAATTAGAGAATCATTAATTAATGTGATTAATTAACTAAGGAGATTAATTAAAAGTTAATAGGAATGGTTAAGGCTAATTAATCTATGGAGTAATTAAGGGTTAATTACTTAATGTAATTAAAGAATAATTAATTAAGGATGATTAATTAAGACGGATAATTAAGGGATGATAAATTAATTGGATTGTAATTAATTAATGTTAAGTATGCATGATTTAAAAGTAATTGAAGTAATTAATTTAATCCAATTGTGGTTAATTAAATTAATTAGAGATGGTATGGTTGGTTAATCTTTGAATGATATTGTATGCCTTAGATTAGTTGATATCTCTGGTATGTGATATAGAATGCTATGTGATATAATATGTTGGGTTAAAATAGTGACACCCTGTATTTAAAGTTTGAATTTTTTTTCATTTGAATAATTTGGATTAAGATGACATCGGATTCGAAGAGACAGGAGTCGGGTATTAGTTAATACCCGAAACCACTTTGATTCTTTTTAAATCGGTCTGTGAAGTAAGTATTGAGCATAACAAGTAATGAACTCGTAGTGAAATATGAGTTACCCGGGATTTTCTTTTATGGTTTGAACTTAGTATTTCAAATTATATGGGTTTACTCACGCTGGTTTCCAGCCTGACCCGGGTGTTACTTTGATGTAATGCTCGGGTCAGACCGAGTATTACAGATTTCAGGTAAGGACGTTCTGGAGCTCAGGAGGCGAGCTGGATGGCAGGAACGTATGGAGTGTATTCCGCTGTGATATATTATAGTTGTCTGAGACATATTAATTCTATCTGTCTAGTATATTTGTGAATGTTGTAACTCTGATGTATTAAAATGTAATTAACAAATACAGTTTTCTTTGTATAACTGATATTATTATTTGATATTGTATTTTGATCCGCTGCGAATGTAAGAATATGTGTCTTGTTCTGTTTCTTCTTCTATCTCTTTTCTTTTTCTCCTAACTATCTGGAATTTTCGGGTTCGAAAATTCCGGGTCGTTACACTAGCCCACCATAGAAACGAGACGAAGCTCAATAAAACTGGGTACAGTCCCCCACATGGACGAAGAGACATCGCACATTGCTAGTCTAAACCATAAAATGATCATCATCGATCATCAAGAAGTGTCGATTACACTAAGCTAGTTAATATAAGAGTTTAGCTTCATGTCCCATAACCACTTGCTTAACTCAAATATTTACGAACAGATTGTAGATTTCCACTCGAAAATTGTCACAAGAGTTCCAATCGAACAAGTCAAAGAATTAACCGACGAAGTAAACGCAAGCGTTTCATATCACTTGTTTTGCTAAGCCATTTAGTTAGATTTTCTCATACGAATGAGGTAAAGGTTTGTATATACTAATAGATTGGAAAACGGTTTTATAAACGAGCTTTGTATTAAAAATAGAGTTGAAATCATCTTTGTAAAGAGTTTGAATATTTACTACTAGTATAGAAACCTTTGTATTTAGAAGTGACAAGTCACAAAGATGATTGTAAAAACAATCAACCATCAAAAATTCACATACGAAGACGTGAATCAAATCCATAGAAATCGATGCCGAATCCATCAAAATGGATATACCAAAAATCCCGAAATAGAAGTCATCAAAATCGATAATAAATGATAACAACAAAACGAAGAATCACGAATCGATTAACATTTGGAATCTCAAGCAAAATAATCAAATGGGGCTGAAGCAAGCAGGTCAGTAGACTAAACCAGGTGGTTAGTCGACTGACACAGGGATACATATTTTGTATCCCCAGAATCAGTCGACTGAACCAGAAGGTCAGTCGACTAATACAGACCCAGGCAATTTCCTGGGTTTGGTTCAGTCGACTGAACCACTGGTTCAGTCGACTGAACTTTCTTCTGAAGCACATTCAGTCTAGCCCCCTTTAAAGCAAAAATCCATCAAATCGCGATCGGACGATCAACGGGCACTAGGGGTTTACTCCAGTCGGCAACCCAGCCCTATAGGCTAATCGATGCTTCACTGAAAACATGTTCAAACATCCATAAAAGGATTTTCCCCAAAATTGGACTTTAAAACCAAAAATTGGAATATTTACCAAATCAATCCAAATCAAAATCAAATGAACATGTAAAGGTGTTAGGAATTCATACATAACAATCAAAGATAGTATAGACATAGATGTGAGATAAAAATCTCACCTTTAATCCCAAAAACAACGAATGAGAAGCTTGAAAGAAAAGGAAGATCAACCAATCAACCACTTCACATCTAGAAGCTTGAATCTAAGCTCAAAAGAAGAACATTCCCTAAATTAGGTTTAGGAAATTTCTGAAATTAAAGAGAGAATGAGTTGGAGAAGAAGAAGGAGATACTTACCAAAGCTTTGCCTTGATTTTGGAGCAAGAATTGAGTTTGCAAATGGAATCTAGGGCTTGGAATTTCTAATTCCACTTCTCTTCCCCCATTTTCAGTTTTGCTTAAGTGTTTGAGAAAAATAGAAATGAAGTGAAGAGGAGAGGAGAGGGCTGAACTAGGTTATAGAGTTAGTTGGGGTTAAACCCAAACCCAAAGCCCAATAGAAAATAGCAAAATTCAACTTACTCCAAACATATCGAAGCTTATACTCAAAAAAGTCGCAAACACCATTTTGGACTCAATGGAAGTGGTCTCGAGTCCCAATTCGACTGTTTGCAAAAAGTAGCTTTTCGGACTTTAATCCGACCAACGACGCTATATTTAAATAAAATATTTAAATATACAATCGTAAAATATGCGGGTTGTTATAGACTCCCCTCCTTAAAGAAATTGCATCCTCGTAATAATTAAGAGGAAAATAAAAGTAACAACCATAAAAGCATATCAACACAAAATGAAATTTGAAATAAGAAGTTCACCATAAGGAGCACGAAAGAGTAAGTCCGGATGTGTTTGCTCGATGAATTCTCAAGGTTCCCAAGAGAAATTCTTAGGATTTGAGGACCATTGAACTTTCACAAGAAGAATATCTTTATCTCGAAGGCGTTTAACCTTCAAAGTAATGATACGAATAGAATGTTGCTCATAAGTCAAATTTGGTGAAACTTGAATTTCTTCAACAACACCAGGCTCAAGAATAAAAATCGGAATTCCAAGGTATTTCCGCAGTAAAGAGACGTGGAAACATCATAAATAGCAAAAGATTGAGCCGATAATAAAAAGGCGATAAGCCACGGAACAAATACGTTCGGTGATGGGAAAGGGACTAACATATCGAGGTGCTAACTTTCCCGATCGACTGAAACGCACAACACCCATCGTAGGTGAAACATGAATGAACACCAATAAGATCTGGACCTGAAACCAGCTTCTCACCGGCTTTAAGCCAACACGAAGAAAATCAGCATGGCCTTCCGTAGAGTGCCTTGAAAGGTGCCATACCAATACTAGATTGGAAGCTTACTATAGGAAGAAAACTCAACAAGAGACATACGATCTTCCAAACTTCCACCAAAATCAAGAACACGTGAACGAAAGAGACCTTCAAGAGTTGATTCACACGCTCTATTTGTCCATCGGATTGGGGACAATAAGCGGTGCTAAAAATTAAGCTTTGTTCCTAAAGCTTTTGAAGATCTTACCAAAATCCACTAGTAGAATAATGGATCACGATTGCTAACAATAGAAGTAGGAACTCCATGCAATTTTAGTTTGACATAGAGTTTAGCCAAAAGAGGTATAGTCCAAAAGGGAAGGACGAGCCTCAAGGCTACACAAAACAAGAGATGAACATAAATTGGATTCACGATCTCGAATCTTACAAGTGGATAAAGTCTCGAGATCATTCCATTCGGATATCATCAAAGAAACAACTGCTTGTTGCTTTCGGCTAAGGGCATCGGCAACACGATTACCCTTTCCGAAGTATAAAGAATATCAAGATCATAAGATACAAAGAACTCAAGCCAACGTTGTTGACACAAATTAAGTTCCTTTTGAGAAAATAAATGATTCAAAGATTTATGATCGGGGTAGAGAATAAATTTCTCTCCCAAAAGATAATATCGCCAAATTCTATAAGCGAAAACAATAGCCACGAGCACTAGATCATAAGTGGGATATCTAGTCTCGATAGGCTTTAATGATTTAGAAACAAAAGTGATAGCACGTTCTGTTTTGCAAGAGAACGACACCCAAACCAATACGACTAGCATCGGTATAAACAATAAAGTCTTGGTTCTCTTTGGGAATCACAAGAATAAGAGTATCGGAAAAAAGTTCTTTTAAATAATCTTCTTTCCCGAAAAGCTAAAAATTACAATTATCTTTATGTAATAATCTTTTTAGAAAAATTTACATTTTACAAGTCAATTTACAGTGTCTGATTGTCTCATCATAGCGTTTAGGAGATTCCTATCGATAACGTTGATCAAGCACATCGACCAGAATTCTTAAAGCACTCAATGGGCAATACAATCACAAAATCATCTTTTATATGATAACTATGTCTCTTAAGTTTTTAAGAATATTCCTTGCTCGTTTTAAGAACAAAATCCAATCATACTTATAAATAAATCTTACGAAAAAGATTTGCAAAATTTTAAATTGCTGTTTTCATCCAAAATCAATAAATACAAGAATGGAGTCATCGAGATATTCGTAGAATACTCGATTCATAAAATGGATGAAATAAGCTAGACAAACTCGATGACATAATAAGTCATTCATAAGAATCATAACGAGTGCGGAATGCGGTAAGTTGAATGCCAACTTCCACAACTCGTAGCAAATGAAAAGCGGTGGCAAGGTCGAGCTGAAAAGATCTTAACACCCCTCAAAAGACTGCTTAGGTGATAATCCTAAGACAAGCTCAAAAATACCGAAAAATTCCACAAACTACCCGAATGAGAAAAATAACGTTTTCCTCATCATGTGGGTTTAAAGAATAAAATAATGTCATCAAATTGGAATCAAAATCACAAAGGAAAATAGATATCTGCTTAACAGATTAAGAATGTCGAAGATGAATAGTCCACTCGAGACATAGGATATGGCTTCATAATGATTACGCCAACCCTTTTAAAATAAAAATTAATTCTGAAGCCTAAGTAACACATGACATGCAAATCGGCTTGGAAAGAAAAATCACAAAAATAATCTCGACATTTTCACAAAGTAAATTGAGTGTTGCGGATCCATCAATCGAATTCGCAATACTCAATAAAGTCATCAAGCCCTTAAAAATCAAAAGAGAAAGAATTTATCAAGTTCTTTTGATATAAAATAATGAGATGAACCCAAATCAAAAAGAACTCGAAGAAGATAATCCCAAAACAAATATCGTCAAGGATAGAATGAGAAATACCTTGACCAAGAGAAGTGTCGCTAGGGGCTTGAACAACATTTAGTTTTCCCTCTCTCTTCTTTGGAAGTTTGGGGCATGAAGATAAAACATGTCCCGAACTTTTGCAATAACGACAAAAAAATGGTTTCGGGCACTCATTTGCATAGTGGTCCGTAAGACCACAATTGTAGCATCGTCCACGACTAGAGGTAGGAGACTTTGCTATTGAAGTTTCTTGCTTCCCTTTCTTGTTGGGATTGGGATTGGGGCCTTTGAACTTAACAGGCCTCTTCATGTTATTGTTGAAGTTCTGTCTGGCATGCACAACTTCAACATCAATTTCTCTATCGGTCTCTTCAAGTCGAAGAGCGACATCAATAAGCTGATCAAAAGAAACTTCTAGTTTAAGAAGCAAAGGCTTTTTAAGATTCTTATTCAACCCATAGACGAACCTCTGATTTTTCTTCAATGGGGTATTAATATACTCGACCCCATATTTAGAGAGAGATTCAAAAGATGCGACGTAATCCGTCACAAAAGATTCACCTTGAACAAGGTTAATGAAGCGTCGGGCTAAAGTTACTTTTTCAGCCTCCGGCACAAACTTCAATTCGAATCTTTCCCGGAATTGCTCCCAAGTAAGATCCGCTTCGATAATTTCAGAAATTAAAAGCTCATACCAATCTAATGCTCTTTCTTGGAGCATGCTAGAAGCCACTTGGACTCGAAGCGAATCAATAAGATCCATGCGGGAAAAGATGCGATCGCATGATCTAAGCCAAGCTTGGATTTCTATAACAGTTTCGGAACCCTTGAATGGCCTTCCACCCAAAGCGGTATAATCACTGCACAAGCGTGCAAACCCGAATTTAGGGTGAGTAGGCGCTGGAGCGGGTCCTGCAGCTTGGGCATTATTTACAAGATCTAAAAGTTGTTGAGCTGACATAAATACTCCATCCTGGGGAGTAGCACTAGATTGACCGACGCTGGGATGGCCAGGTCTAACCATTTCTCTTCTCTAAGAAAGAAAGAAAGAAGAGGAAAAAGGTTATTCTCAAAATGAATATCAAACAACCTTAATTGATAAAACAAGGCATCACAAAAGAAAATAGGATACAACGGTACGAAGACTCGAATCAAATCCTATGGTACGATTCCTAAGAAAGACTTAGGACAATGATCCTTGCTAGATTATTCTACATTGTTCTGAAGCTTGGCTCTGATACCATGCTGTGACGCCCCACCTCTATACTTGCGCTAGCCAAGTACACTACGGGGTAATGCCATCGACTAGCACGAAGAATAAGGCTGTTGGGGAGCAACCATCTGTGTAATTGATTTGTGCGAGCACCGATATGTCAGAAAATACAACTTACATTTCATCTCTGGAGGAAATTCGACATATCTAATACAAACACAAAGCTACCACACAGTGACTAAGTAGTCTTCGGAAACAAATATAGAAATAAACATAACACAAATCAGTCACAGATATTCATATCACAAAGGCGGAATAAGATATGAATATATCACATGAAAGTGTACATCAAAATAGTGGTCATATAAGATCCACTACATCACAATGAATAGATACAAGTGCGGGACAAAAGAATAATTATACATCAAGGAGTCCATATCTCAAATGTATGATAATAAAAACCACTAATCTAAAGTAGTTAGCCAAAAGAATCAGATGATAATCCCGGATAAGAAGTCAAGCAGGAGTACCTGAAATATCTCGGTCTGACTCGAGTATTATTTAAGAAGAAAATAATAAACGGATCAGTCTAGCTATAATTATCAGATAAAATGAGATAGGATAAGAGATGTGACAAAAAACGTATGATAACAAAGAAATGCCATACTGTGTCAAGTATACATCAAATAACAACAAAAATCATACAATATCTCCAATCATCTCAAAATACCAAAAAGAATATCATATCCTTTATTTTATTCACCAAACTACAAATATTGACAAACATATAAATGCCAAACGCCAAAGTTGGTGAAACATAAATTCCAGAAATCATCAATTAGAAATCCAGAAATCAAAAGGGGAGGCCTATTACAAACGGAATGCTATTCCATGGTCGCTAACCATTGAGTCGGTGCAACAGTGTAGTACAATAACGGTACGCCCAAGGGACCATAAACTCAAATAATTCGGATCAACGACGTAGTGCAATAACGGTACGCCCGATGAACTCGAAAGCCGAAACATCGATGTAGTACAATAACGGTACATCCGTTGAACCAAAAAGTCGGAACATCGATGTAGTACAATAACGATACATCCGATGAACCGAACACCATAAAAGAACATGGATCGCTAGCCCACCATAGAAATGAGACGAAGCTCAATAAAACTGGGTACAGTCCCCTACGTGGACGAAGAGACATCGCACATTGCTAGTCTAAATCATAAAATGATCATCATCGATCATCAAGAAGTGTCGATTACACTAAGCTAGTAAATATAAGAGTTTAGCTTCATGTCCCATAACCACTTGCTTAACTCAAATTTTTACGAACAGATTGTAGATTTCCACTCGAAAATTGTCACAAGAGTTTCAATCGAACAAGTCAAAGAATTAACCGACGAAGTAAACGCAAGCGTTTCATACCACTTGTTTTGCTAAGCCGTTTAATTAGATTTTCTCATACGAATGAGGTAAAGGTTTGTATACACTAATAGATTGGAAAACGGTTTTATAAACGAGCTTTGTATTAAAAATAGAGTTGAAATCATCTTTGTAAAGAGTTTGAATATTTACTACTAGTATTGAAACCTTTGTATTTAGAAGTGACAAGTCACAAAGATGATTGTAAAAACAATCAACCATCAAAAATTCACATACGAAGACGTGAACCAAATCCATAGAAATCGATGCCGAATCCATCAAAATGGATATACCAAAAATCCCAAAATAGAAGTCATCAAAATCGATAATAAATGATAACAACAAAACGGAGAATCACGAATCGATTAACATTTGGAATCTCAAGAAAAATAATCAAATGGGGCTGAAGCAAGCAGGCCAGTCGACTGAACCAGGTGGTCAGTCGACTGACATAGGGATACATATTTTGTATCCCCAGAGTCAGTTGTGACGACCGCCCATGACGCCTGCACCGAATCTAGAGATAGTGCGCTGCAAAGTGTGCTAGGCAGCCATGGACGATTGTCAGGGTAAATTAAAACAGCAGAATCTATCGTATTACTCACAGCGCATGGACAAAATACAATAGAACATATGTATAGTGAAGCTTTACAGAATAAAATGCCATCATATAAAACTCCATAATAGTTGAATACAAGCATCCAAATAGTCAATACATCAAGCCTCACTACATAACACTCAGAGAATACAAAGCAGCGGAACATCCAGTACATATAAGAAGATAATATGCAACCCTCTAGCTCGTCTTCGATATCAGCATCGTGAGAAGAGAACAGCACCTGTCACCTGCTACCTAGTCTGCCCGTCTCAAAATGGACGAACAGCCCAAGGCAATAAGAGTTAAAAACATAAAGCCTTGAGTCAGACAACAGTCTTAGTGAGCAGTAAACTAACTAACAATGTACCAAAAGAGTACAAAGGAAAAAGGAATAGGAATACAACCCTCCCACTCCAACCTCTTTCTACAGTGATAGCCCCCAGACACACACTAAATAGAAGCAAACATAGCAGAGCATACAATTTAAAGTAGAGTAATAATCATTCGAGTCAAGGGCGATGTTTTCCAAGTACCAAGGCCTAAATCAGATAAGCACCCAGAAAATACCGCTCTTGAGTCCGAATGACGATACAACCAAACATCCATGACTCTGGCTATCACTGTTATCATTGCCTTGATATCACCGTTAATTGAATGACCGACACATTCTTTCAGCCGTCCGTCAAGGGCTAATGGAAACCCCGGTTCTAGACATAACTCCCGCACGTCATCATGACCCGTGCCTAGGACTATCTAATCTGCCCAGAGTACTTGACTATCAAACATTAGCCTTCAGGGACTATCTAATCTGCCCAACGAACTCTTGCTTTGAGCATGCTAGAACCTTCAACAACGATGAGATCTCAGCCTCCTAGTCATCCTCCTCGACGACTATTTCCACACTAGCTCAAGCGCCTCTTGAGCAACCATTATCCTCAACCCGAACCATATCACCGAGTTATCAACATGCTTGGAATGATCCCATCTGGATTAGACCAAGACTCTCTCGTATCATACCTCGCCTCATCATCATCATAGCAAAGTACCATCTCAACATCATCATCAAATCTATCCATATGAGCTTCATCACCCGCTACATATACCACGTGCAGCTTTTCCAATTCAAGAGCCTTTCCCTTAGCTTTTGAATCACCTTCGACCATCTTGTCTAAATCAAATCATCAATCATCTAATTCATAGCAATCAATCAAGTCAACCATTAATCCAAGTAAACAAGCATTCAAATATAAGCTAAATGGACAATTATAACAATAATGGCAATTTCGTAATTAAAGAGTTGAAAGTCTAACAAGCATGAAAACATGAGAAATGTCTCTACAATCTTGATGAATGAACTTGCATAGGTTAATCATGTAGTAAAATGGTTGTCAAATCATCATGAACAATGGATCTATATGGATCTACACTTAGGTTTACAAAAATGCATGGAAATCACTATTTTAACACCAAATCAAGCCAACGATCCGATATACTCCTTTGGATCCGTGTGAGAGATAATCACCACTCACCAAATCACCTAAACAACTCCAAATCAACACGCTTCAGATCAGGATAGTGAAGGATCAAGCTTGATCTATCACAAATCCGCTTCAAACGAAGAAATCTCACTTCAACGGATGAAGATCTTCAACTTTAGCTCTTGGATCTTCAATCTTGATCTTCGATTTGGATGGATGGAATCACTAGATTAGAGTGGAGAAAAGAAGTGAAGAAGTGTAGAAGTCGAGCTCTCAAAATGGCAGCACTTCGTCGCTTCGAAATCCGGATCTCAAAAAGTGAGAAAATCGACGAGTATTTATAGCTGAATTCCTCCTTAACTCGTCCGCCTTCACTAAGTCGTCTCCGACTTATAACCATCCGACTTAACAACTTCTGGATTCTACGACCTAACGCTCACCTGTCTATGACTCACGACATAACAGCTATCTCCTAAGTCGGTCACGACTTATAGCATGCGTGCCTACGACTCAACAAAACCCAAATCCCTTACGACTTAAGACTTAACTCCCTTAAGTCGTCTACGACTTAAGCTCATGCGCACCTAGCAACTTACCACTAGTCACGACTTATGACTTGGCAGAAGATACGACTTAACAGATCTATGCTTCTACGACTTAACAAACAACTGGGTTATGACTCAACTCCTAAGTCGTCTACGACTTAACACATAGGCTTCGACTTAACCGGGGTAAATTCTTAAGTCGCTGATCCTATAAGTCGTCTACTCCTATAAGTCGCTATCTCTTAAGTCGCCTACTAACTTAAACCACCCATTCTCTTAAGTCGTACACTTCCTAAGTCGTCAACTATCTTAAGTCGGTTATTGCCTTAAGTCGTCTAAATCTCTTAAGTCATTAACTCGCCCAGACTTTCACTTAACTCGTCCAAACTCATAAGTCGGCTATGACTTAGGACTTAAACAAAATTCTGCCAAAATCTGAAACGACTTAAAAATGCTGAAAATTCCAGATTTTAACGAACTTTTCGATCCGTAAAAATACGGGTCGTTACATTCTCTCCCCCTTAGGAATTTCGCCCCCGAAATTCCAAACAAACAAGGCAATCAAAGACTATTTTGTACGCCTACCAACCATAACAATCAACAAACCATGCATCTAATTCTAGCTTAGCGTACAGAATTCTAACACTAGAACAAGTCACAATATCGTGAGATGACACGACACCTTAGGGCCATACCTTGAAGAGTTCAGGATAAGCTGCCTTCATCCTCTCTTCCACCTCCCACGTACAGTCGTTATCATCATCACTCCATTGTATCTTGAGCAACTTAACTACCTTCCTCCTAAGCTGTTTCGTGTCGGTCTCTACAACACGAAGCGGCTTACGAGGTCTTCTATCGACTGGATCAACTTCAAAATCTTCACAGCTATCAACAGAAACCACCATACTCGAGTCGTGCACATACTTCCGTAGATATGATACATGAAAAACATTGTGCACACTCGACATCTTCTCTGGTAACTCCAATCTGTAGGCGAGCTTTCCAATTCGCTCGATGATCGGGAATGGTCCAACAAATCTCGGAGTAAATTTTCCTTTCTTCCCGAATCGGATAACATTCTTCAGTGGAGAAACCTTCACAAAAATCCTCTTACCAACGTCGAACTCCAAATCCTTACGACGCTTATCAGCATAACTCTTCTGACGGTCTTGGGCTGCCTTCATTCGTTGCCGAATGATTTCTATGCACTCCGTAGTCTAACGAATCATCTCTGGCCCAAGTATCAACTTTTCTCCAGTTTCAATCCAACATGTAGGAGAGTTACACGGTCTTCCATACAATGCCTCATACGGTGCCATACCAATACTTGACTGGTAACTGTTGTTGTATGAAAACTCTACTAAATGAAGGTGATCTTCCCATGATCCTCCGAAGTCCAAAACACAAGCTCTAAGAAGATCTTCCAAAACTCGTTTGACTCTCTCGGTCTGACCATCTGTTTGAGGGTGATAAGCTGTACTCAAACACAACTCGGTTCCCAAAACTTCCTGGAAGCTCTTCCAAAATCCACTAGTGAACAATGGGTCTCGATCGCTCACTATACTCTTCGGAATACCATGGAATCGAACTATCCACTTAACATACAACTCAGCCAACTTTGATGCAGTCCTAGTCGATCGAACAGGAATGAATCTAGCACTCTTATTCAAACGATCTACGATGACCCAAATCCCTTCATTTTCCGTTTTGGTTCTAGGCAATCCATCGATAAAATCCATCGACACTTGCTCCCACTTCCATGTAGGAACTTCTAATGGCTGAAGCAATCCACTTGGCTTCTTCTGTTCGGCTTTTACCAACTGGCAGTTCATACACTTGGAAATAAAATTTCCAACATCCTTCTTCATACCTTCCCAGTAGTAGGTTCTCTTCATATCCCGATACATCTTATTTCCACCTGGATGTATTGTCAGCCTCGAGTGATGACTTTCCTTCAGAACTTCACTCCTCAATTCATCTATATCGGGAACAACTAGTCGTCCTTGCTTCCGAAGCCAACCCTCTCGATCGACCTCGAATCCTTTATCCTTTTCTGGATCCAATCCAGATTCCAATTCACGGATAATCTTGACAAGCTTATCGTCTCGCTTTTGGCTTTCGCCAATCCTTTCCACAAGAGAAGGTCTTATCGATAAGTTTGCCAACATCTCAGGTTCCAATTCACATCTAGGCCTGAAGTCAAATCCAGCTAAATACTCGAGACTCTTCCATTCTGAAAACATGGCTCCCAATCCTGCATGTCTTCGACTTAACGCATCTGCCACTGCGTTACCTTTTCCCGGAGTATAAGCTATACCAAAATCATATGATGCCAAAAACTCTAGCCAACGTTGCTGCCGAAGATTCAAATCTTTTTGGGAGAAAAGATACTTCAACGACTTATGATCTGTAAACAACTCAAATCGAACTCCCAATAGATAATGTCTCCACATCTTCAGAGCAAAAACAATCGCCGCTAACTCCAAATCATAAGTCGGGTAATTCCTTTCATGCGGCTTCAGTTGTCGACTGGCATACGCAACAACTTTATCCTTCTGCATCAGCACCGCTCCAAGTCCAGTACCACATGCGTCGGTGTAAACCACCATCTCATCATTCCCACTAGGAATAGTCAAAACAGGAGCACTCGTCAATCTCTCTTTCAGGATTCTGAAAGCTTGCTCACACTTAGCATCCCAACTGAACACTTGGTTCTTTTTCGTCAATCCTGTTAATGGTGCAGCTACGTTGGAGAAGTCTTTGATAAACCGTCGATAATATCCTGCTAATCCAAGAAAACTTCTCACATCAGATGCATTCTTAGGTCTAACCCAATCCTGGATTGCTGCCACCTTAGCGGGATCAACCGCTATTCCACTTCCAGAAATCACATGGCCTAAAAACCTCACTTCACTCTTCCAGAAGTGACACTTCGAAAACTTAGCCTTCAGCTGATGTTTCCGCAAGATTTCCAAAACAATACGCAAGTGCGTCTTGTGCTCTTCTTCCGTTCTGGAATAAATCAGAATATCATCCACGAACACAAGTACGAACTTGTTCAACTGATCTCTGAACACTCTATTCATAAGATCCACAAAATATGCTGGCGCGTTAGTCAATCCAAACGACATTACCAGCCACTCAAAGAAACCGGATAGTGTTCGAAAAGCAGTCTTCGGCACACTATCCTTAGCTACTCTCAACTGGTGAAATCCCATTGCCAAATCCATCTGAGAAAATACCTTGGCTTCGTGAAGCTGATCAAACAAGTCATCTATTCTCGGCAATGGATACTTGTTCTTCTTAGTCATCTTATTCAGCTCACGATAATCCACACACAATCTCAACGACCCATCTGCTTTGGTTGCAAACACAACTGGTGCACCCCACTCGGACACACTACGCCGAATGAATCCTTTCTGTAAAAGGTCATCAACTTGCACCCTCAACTCTTGCTGTTCCCTAGGCGCCATCCGCCTAAGAGGCATCACAACAGGTCTGGCTCCTTCAACTAGATCTATACGAAACTCGATCTCTCTATGCGGCGGCAACCCTTTGACTTCGTCAAAGACATCCTCGAATCCATTCGCGATTGGCACTAATGACAGTCCATCCCGTGGAACAACTAGCGAATACATGAAGCTCATGAAGACGCCTTCTTCATGCTTACATCGTATCACAATCTTTCGCCCCTCCACATTCTCGACTGTCACTTCCAACCTTTCGCAATCAACCTTAGCCGCATACTTCCTAAGCCAGTCCATACCCAAAATAATTCCGAACCCCGCAAAGTTCAGAACAAAACAATCACAAACAAAAGAGCAACCATGACTCGACACAATCAGACCACAGCATAACATACACAAACAAGACGAACCCCCAACTGGATTAGTCACAACCAATGGCCTATCAACAATATCCGGTTCCAAACCTAACCGGCCTACGAGTTCACTACAAACAAACGAATGTGATGCTCCAGTATCAAACAGAACTATAACTGGAACACCACATAGGAAAAGAGTACCTTGAACCACCACACTCTTTCCCTTCTCTTCGGCGGTAGGAGCTTTTGAAGACGAAGGAACAGCTCCCAAAGCATAAGCTTGCACAATCTGCTTGTCCTTCCTCGGTTCTGGACAATTCTTCCTGATGTGCCCTGGCTTGTCACAGTTGTGACACTTCATCGGTGCCTTCGAATTCTTACAATCCTTAAAGAAATGGCCCTTCTGCTGACAATTGTAGCAAATCACCTCGCCTTTCGGCTTCTTCTGGCCATCCCTTCCCTTCTGCTGCTGCTGCTTCCTCTTCTTGTTTCCACCCTGTTGGGGTTTAGACTCTTCCCTGGTAACAGCAACAACAGATCCTTCCTTAGGAAACAGACTCTCATGCCTAAGAGCTTTCTCCACAAGCTTCTCAAATGAATCGTCCAAATGATCCACCAACTGTCTCCCAAGATAACTGTCCAAGCCTGTCACAAACTTCTCATTCTTCTGATAAGCAGATTCAATATATGACCGGGCATACTTGGACAAAGCTTCGAACTCAGAAACATACTCAAGAACTGGTCTCCCACCTTGCTTGAGCTCCACAAACCTCTTGAACAGAACTGACTTCTGAGCTGTAGAAATGAACTTAGCTTCAAATCTAACTTGGAATTGCTCCCAAGTAATCTCTTCCTCCGGAGTATTGATGGTAATAGAGTTCCACCAATCAGAAGCTCTCCCTTGAAGCTGTCTTGATGCCAACTTCCTCTTAGTTGCATCCTCAATTCCCAAATCACCAAAGATCCTTCTACAAGCATCTATCCATCTCTGGACCTCAATGGTAGATTCTGTTCCCAAGAAAACCTTCCCTCCAAGAGCAGTATAATCCTTGCACAACTTAGTAAAATCCACTGGTTTCGGAGTTTGGACATGAACTCCAACATCTACTGCTGCCCCCGGAACTGGTATCCTTCTCATGATCGAAGTCATCATAGCTTCGAACATAGCTGCATAATCAGCAGCCCCCTCAGTAGCACGGCCTTCCCTAGCAGCTGGTCTCCCTCTTCGACTCATTCTCAATATCTATTAAAAGGAATGATTAGAACTTCTAGAGAAACAACTGCATAAAGGACTCAAACTCTACTAAGCTACTATATTATATATAGTAGTCATCCATCAAAATTACAATTACGTCTCTCATAAGTAGTTATGTCAGTGAGCGTTGGGTAAAATCGATTAACCAATGCTCTGATACCGAATGTGACGACCGCCCATGACCCCTGCACTGAATCTAGAGATAGTGCGTTGCAAAGTGTGCTAGGCAGCCATGGACGATTGTCAAGGTAAATTAAAACAGCAGAATCTATCGTATTACTCACAGCGCATGGACAAAATACAATAGAACATATGTATAGTGAAGCTTTACAGAATAAAATGCCATCATATAAAACTCCATAATAGTTGAATACAAGCATCCAAATAGTCAATACATCAAGCCTCACTACATAACACTCAGAGAATACAAAGCAGCGGAACATCCAGTACATATAAGAAGATAATATGCAACCCTCTAGCTCGTCTTCGATATCAGCATCGTGAGAAGAGAACAGCACCTGTCACCTGCTACCTAGTCTGCCCGTCTCAAAATGGACGAACAGCCCAAGGCAATAAGAGTTAAAAACATAAAGCCTTGAGTCAGACAACAGTCTTAGTGAGCAGTAAACTAACTAACAACATACCAAAAGAGTACAACGGAAAAAGGAATAGGAATACAACCCTCCCACTCCAACCTCTTTCTACAGTGATAACCCCCAGACACACACTAAATAGAAGCAAACATAGCAGAGCATACAATTTAAAGTAGAGTAATAATCATTCGAGTCAAGGGCGATGTTTTCCAAGTACCAAGGCCTAAATCAGATAAGCACCCAGAAAATACCGCTCTTGAGTCCGAATGACGATACAACCAAACATCCATGACTCTGGCTATCACTGTTATCGTTGCCTTGATATCACCGTTAATTGAATGACCGGCACATTCTTTCAGCCGTCCGTCAAGGGCTAATGGAAACCCCGGTTCTAGACATAACTCCCGCACGTCATCATGACCCGTGCCTAGGACAATCTAATCTGCCCAAAGTACTTGACTATCAAACATTAGCCTTCAGTGACTATCTAATCTGCCCAACGTACTCTTGCTTTGAGCATGCTAGAACCTTCAACAACGATGAGATCTCAGCCTCCTAGTCATCCTCCTCGACGACTATTTCCACACTAGCTCAAGCGCCTCTCGAGCAACCATTATCCTCAACCCGAACCATATCACCGAGTTATCAACATGCTTGGAATGATCCCATCTGGATTAGACCAAGACTCTCTCGTATCATACTTCGCCTCATCATCATCATAGCAAAGTACCATCTCAACATCATCATCAAATCTATCCATATGAGCTTCATCACCCGCTACATATACCCCGTGCAGCTTTTCCAATTCAAGAGCCTTTCCCTTAGCTTTTGAATCACCTTCGACCATCTTGTCTAAATCAAATCATCAATCATCTAATTCATAGCAATCAATCAAGTCAACCATTAATCCAAGTAAATAAGCATTCAAATATAAGCTAAATGGACAATTATAACAATAATGGCAATTTCGTAATTAAAGAGTTGAAAGTCTAACAAGCATGAAAACATGAGAAATGTCTCTACAATCTTGATGAATGAACTTGCATAGGTTAATCATGTAGTAAAATGGTTGTCAAATCATCATGAATAATGGATCTATATGGATCTACACTTAGGTTTACAAAAATGCATGGAAATCACTATTTTAACACCAAATCAAGCCAACGATCCGATATACTCCTTTGGATCCGTGTGAGAGATAATCACCACTCACCAAATCACCTAAACAACTCCAAATCAACACGCTTCAGATCTGGACAGTGAAGGATCAAGCTTGATCTATCACAAATCCGCTTCAAACGAAGAAATCTCACTTCAACGGATGAAGATCTTCAACTTTAGCTCTTGGATCTTCAATCTTGATCTTTGATTTCGATGGATGGAATCACTAGATTAGAGTGGAGAAAAGAAGTGAAGAAGTGTAGAAGTCGAGCTCTCAAAATGGCAGCACTTCGTCGCTTCGAAATCTGGATCCCAAAAAGTGAGAAAATGGATGAGTATTTATAGCTGAATTCCTCCTTAACTCGTCCGCCTTCACTAAGTCGTCTCCGACTTATAACCATCCGACTTAACAACTTCTGGCTTCTACGACCTAACGCTCACCTGTCTATGACTCACGACATAACAGCTATCTCCTAAGTTGGTCACGACTTATAGCATGCACGCCTACGACTCAACAAAACCCAAATCCCCTACGACTTAAGACTTAACTCCCTTAAGTCGTCTACGACTTAAGCTCATGCGCACCTAGCGACTTACCACTAGTCACGACTTATGACTTGGCAGAAGATACGACTTAACAGATCTATGCTTCTACGACTTAACAAACAACTGGGTTACGACTCAACTCCTAAGTCGTCTACGACTTAACACATAGGCTTCGACTTAACCGGGGTAAATTCTTAAGTCGCTGATCCTATAAGTCGTCTACTCCTATAAGTCGCTATCTCTTAAGTCGCCTACTAAATTAAACCACCCATTCTCTTAAGTCGTACACTTCCTAAGTCGTCAACTATCTTAAGTCGGTTATTGCCTTAAGTCGTCTAAATCTCTTAAGTCATTAACTCGCCCAGACTTTCACTTAACTCGTCCAAACTCATAAGTCGGCTATGACTTAGGACTTAAACAAAATTCTGCCAAAATCTGAAACGACTTAAAAATGCTGAAAATTCCAGATTTTAACGAACTTTTCGATCCGTAAAAATACGGGTCGTTACATCAGTCGACTGACCTAGATGGTCAGTCAACTGATACAGACCCAGGCAATTTCCTGGGTCTGGTTCAGTCGACTTAACCACTGGTTCAGTCGACTGAACCTGCTTCTAAGCATTTTTCGACTTCTGGTTCAGTCGATTGAACCACTGGTTCAGTCGACTGAACCTCCTTCTGAAGCACATTCAGTCTAGCCCCCTTGTAGGGCAAAAATCCAACAAATCGCGATCGGACGAGCAACAGGCGCTAGGGGTTTATGCCAGTCGGCAACCCAGCCTTATAGGCTCATCGATGCTTCACCGAAAACATGTTCAAACATCCATAAAAGGATTTTCCCCAAAATTGGACTTTAAAACCAAAAATTGGAATATTCACCAAATCAATCCAAATCAAAATTAAATAAACATGTAAAGGTGTTAGGAATTCATACCTAACAATCAAAGATAGTATAGACATAGATGTGAGATAAAAATCTCACCTTTAATCCAAAAAACAATGAATGAGAAGCTTGAAAGCAAAGGAAGATCAACCAATCAACCACTTCAACTCTAGAAGCTTGAATCTAAGCTCAAAAGAAGAACATTCCCTAAATTAGGTTTAGGAAATTTCTGAAATTAAAGAGAGAATGAGTTGGAGAAGAAGAAGGAGATACTTACCAAAGCTTTGCCTTGATTTTGGAGCAAGAATTGAGTTTGCAAATGGTATCTAGGGCTTGGAATTTCTAATTCCACTTCTCTTCCCCTAGTTTCAGTTTTGCTTAAGTGTTTAAGAAAAATAGAAATGAAGTGAGGAGGAGACGGCTGAACTAGGTTATAGAGTTAGTTGGGGTGAAACCCAAACCCAAAGCCCAATAGAAAATAGCAAAATTCAACTTACTCCAAACATATCGAAGCTTATACTCAAAAAAGTCGCAAACACCATTTTGGACTCAATGGAAGTGGTCTCGAGTCCCAATTCGACTGTTTGCAAAAAGTAACTTTTCGGACTTTAATCCGACTAACGACGGTATATTTAAATAAAATATTTAAATATACAATCGTAAAATATGCGGGTTGTTATAGAATATGTCTTGATTTGAAGTATAAACCATTTTTGAAATTTATAACCACGGGTTATAATAACGGTTGGTTGTTAAAGAGACCGGGATCGGATATGGACATACTCTCTGTCGATACCGAAAACCACTTTAACAACCGTGTACGCGGTGGAGATTCTAGAATAAAGTAGGATGGTGGCGACGATCATATTGAGGTATATACGTGGACCCGACTCCCGTGAGTTGGCATAAGGTGGCTAAAACAGGAGCGATTGACGGGCCAATGAGGTAGCTCCTCTGATCGGACACACTTCTTCGTATACCATTCTATTACTTTGTGATTGATTTGTTGGCCATCCTCGATTTTTGATTTGGGAGTGTGTTCCAAGGTGGGCGGTAGTGGCTGCTATGTGTTACCACCACCTTGGATGCGTAATTGGTATATCTACCCTGGCATTGCCTAGTTGTGTCGTGTCACCTACCCTAGCGAGCCTTATACGAGTTTGGTTTTGTGCCGTATCCCGTGGAGTATTTAGGGTAGCCTCCCGATCTGGAGGTATGCTGATACTGGATAGACTACTGGGACTATTTATGTGTTAAGATGGAAAATGTAAAGCCTTCACGCTATTTTAAAGTAAGTTTATTTTACTATTAGACATTATTATAATAGCGTATATTACTACATAGTAGATAGTTTAACGGATCCTTAAAGGATGGGCGAGCCCATGCGTCCTTTAAGTTACTTGTGCATTTCTATTACAGTTCACTTGAGTTCGTTTACATTATATAAGTATGTATGTCCTGACTCGAGTGTTTTGTGTTTTTCTTTACGCTTGGGTCAGACTGAGTTGTTCCAGTATTCAAGGCTCACCTTTGGAGCTGGAGTTCCGCTTGGATCCATCTATTGATTCTGCTTTCAGTCATTCAGTTGATTCTAGTGATGTATTCAGATCTTGTATTTGACTATTGTATTGAGACATCTTTGTATTCATAAATCCTGCTGTATCTTGTTTAACTCCGTTATATACATAGTAGATTCATGAACTACTATTCTTTTGTTTCTGCTGCATTATTGTTATATTACTCTGTGTCTGTGATTCTTTGATTATTTATTTGCTGTATATATTGAGTTTTGCCAAATTTTATTTACAATCTATTGTTTTGAATTATTCAAGTCCGACATGTGTGGATTTATTGTCGATTTGAATGGTCCAAAATAGTGGGTCGTTACATTTGGTATCAGAGCTCTGGTTTTAGGCAAACTCAGCATATGTAGTAGATTTAATTACAGAAACACTTTCGTTCGAACTTGAATTCCTTCTTCTTCGATCCAGTTTCCTTTGAATTTTGGAGTGTTCCCTCGGTTCCAAAATCCATTCTTGTCTCTCCCTATTCGTATTCTTCTGGATTTTTGAGTATTCCATAACTCCATACAATATGCATTGATTCACCAGAGATTTCTATATACTCGGTTTACAATGCTGCTATCTCTTGCGATACTCGAAATTTTATCTTTTGAGATCGAATGTCGATTTGCCTCTGAATTCTACCTCGATCTTATTTTAAAGTCATGGTTGACCGGTTAAGGTTGCCCGCGATTTATATAAGTCTAACCATTTTTCTTCTCTCTTTGAAATCTATTTATCTTCCTATCAAGCCTACCTTCTAGTCGAATTCTTTTGGTTAGGATCCCTCTATATTTAAATCTCTATCCTTGATTTGAAACCATCCTTGAATCATCGGAAGAGGGAGTGTATTTTGTATTTTGTATTTTGTTACTAATATTAAAATGTTTTATATTGCGTTGTTTGAGTTGTTGATGTTGGTTTGGATTTTCGATCGATTCGTTTGATCAACGCTATCGATAGGATTTCCAAAGCACTTGAACAGAGCAAACTGACGCAATATTGTTTTCAAAATTTGATAAATGAAATTAATTTGTATGATTATATTTTAAATATATAAGTAGAATTTCTGGAATTTAATAAGTTAATTAAATTGGTTGTTTAAAATGATAATATTTGATTTTCATTCATTGGTTCTATAAATGAATTTATAAATATGGTTTATAAAGTGATTTGAAGTTTAATGAACTTAAATCTAGAATTTGAGAATTTAATTTCCGATAATTTCAAACTCTGGTTTTAAAGTTTTAAAAGGTATACTATTTAAAGTATTCGTTTCAGAGAATTATAAAATGTTGAAATCAGTACTCTCTTCGTTTGTCGCTGGAAAATAATTTCGGTGATGACTACAGCATCATCGACATTCATTTTCGAGTTTCGAAGTGGAGAGGCTATTCTGTGGCTTTGCTACACTTTTGTTCGAAGATAAATTTTATTTAAATTTCTTAACTATGATTTGATTTATATATATATAGGTATATTATTTTAAATTTAATTTGATTTACTATATATAGTAAATATATTTATCTTTAAATGGTTTGAAGTGAATCGGAAATTTAATTCTTAAATATATGTTAAAGGACGATTTTAATTATTGATAAATCCAAAAATTTTGAATAAGTATTTAAACATGAATAATTGAATTGGAAATTTTTTATTGTATAATCCTCTATTGCATTCTAATATAACTTACCTTAATTATTCAAAAGTTAACTATGTAACTGAATATTATACAATATAAAATGTTGTTAAAGGAATTTTTTAAATAAATTTGAGTGGTTATTATTAGTGTGATCAGAAGGGGCACTTTGCTAATTGTTTCCCTGCTTTAGTTAGTACTGCTGTTCTTACTCCTGCTCCTAGTGATACGTAAGGTACTCTTCGGGGCACCTTTCCTTTATTTTCAGTATCCTGTTCATGTTTCATTTGATTTTGGAGCTTTCCATAGTTTTATCTATTAATCTTTGTGATAAGTTTGAACATCTCCTTTCTCCTGAGTATGTTCCTGAACTTTTGTGTGTTTCTAATCATGTTGGGTTCCGTAAACCTTAGTAGGATTTGTAGAAGGGTGAAACTCTTCTAATCTGGCCATCGTTTTCTGGTAACTCTTTGGTTATTCTGTGCTGTATGCCTCAGGATTTTTCCTGGCAGCTTTATTTATTCTTTTGATTCTTCTCCTTGTGATCTTTACTCGACTCCTGTGGTCAAACTCTATCCTGATGAATTTGGTGAAGTCACTGCTTTACCTCCTAAGCGGGAAATCGAATTTTGTATCGATCTTATTCCTGGAACTCGACCTATAATTCTTCCTCCCAGAAGAAGGGCACTCCGCGAGAGGGTTGAGTAGAGGAAGAAAATTGAGGACTTGTTCTCCAAGGGTCTGATCAGACCTAGCCATTCTGAATGGGGAACGTGGTGGTTTTCATCACCAAGTCCGATGGTTCTTTGAGGATGTATGCGATTATAGGGAGCTGAACAAGCTCACTATGAAAAGCAGATATCCTATGGTTGATCAGCTCTATGGAGCTATTGTTTTCTATCAGCTTGATCTTTCCTCAGTTTTCACCAGCTCAGAGTTTCTGAGGAAAGTATTCCCAAGACTGCTTTCCATACTGAGAATGGTTTCTATGAAGGGTTAGTCATGCTTTTTGGTTTGACTAATGCTCTTGTTTTCTTTTTGATCTTGTTTTTGTTTTGATATTCTAGTCTTCTCTAGTCTGAGGAAGGGCATGAATCTCATTTGAGCTTTATTCTGGAGACTCTTAGGAGTCATCAGTTGAAAGCTAAATTCATGAAATGCCATTTCCAGAAGGATGAAGTCCGATTCCTTGGGCTTATTATTTCTGGTAATGGAGTTTTTGTTGATCCAGTTTTGATCGCTGCGATCAATGTGAATCTTCTTTTCCTTTCCTTTTCTCTTTATCCTTCAGTCACTCTATCTTTTATGTTGTCCTTATATCTCTCCCTATTCTATAAAGGATTGGGAAACTCCTAGGACTTCAATTGATATTCGTAGTTTTCTAGGCCTCGTCGATTATTATTGGAGGTTCATTGAGAATTTTGCTCGGATGGCTGCACTTTTCCTTGCTTTGACTCGTAAGAATGTTAAATTTTACGAGAGTATTTGGGTTATTGTGGATAGACTGACCAAGTCCCTTTCATTCCGATCAAGTCTACTCGATCTGTTTCCAGTCTGGCTGAGATCTATTTGAGAGTGATTGTTTATCTTCATGGGGTTCCTATCAGTATTGTTTGTGATAGAGATCCCATATTCATCAGTCAGTTTTGGAGGGTCTTTTTGGAATCTTTGGATACTCACTTGAATCTTAACATTGCTTACCATCCATAGACCGACAGTCAAACGGAAGGAGTGAATCAGATTCTGGAGGATCTTCTTTGTTCTTGTGTTCTTGATTTTTGGAGGATCTTGGAAAGATCATCTCCATCTCGTCGAATTTACCTATGACAACAGTTATTAGGTATAATTTCAATCTTTTGTTTATCTTGTCTTAATCCTCTATCTATCTTCTTTACCTTTTATATCCAAGCTAGTATTGCAATGTCCCAGTTTGCTGCTCTTACGGACGACCTTGCAGATTTCCATCTTGCTGGATTGAATCCGGTAATCGTTTGGTTCGTTGGCCCTTTCCGCATCTTAGAGAGGATTGATTCTTTAGCTTATCACCTGGATTTGCCCGAGAAGTTTTCTGGAGTGCATAATGTATTCCACTGTTTCTCATCTTCGTCGGTATCTTCATGATCCATCTCTTATTGTTTCGCCTTCTGCTCTTGAGAGTTTGGATATTGAATCAAACCTTACTGTCGAGAGGAAGCAACTTCGTATTGTCGATTGAGGTACGAAGCAGCTGAGAAGGAATCTGTCATCCTGGTCATAGTGAAGTGTTCTATTGATGATCGGAATTGTACCTGGAGACGGAGGAGAGCATAAGTGCTTCGAATCCGGAATTATTTATTTCAGGTATTATTCTCCATCCTATCTTATCTTTCTTTGTTCTTTCGTGTCTCGTTCCTTTTCGAGGACGAAAAGTTTTGAGTGGGGGAGAGTGTAACAACCCATATTTTAATCAATATTTTAAATTAAATTTATTTGAAAACTCTGATTTTTAAATCATTTTAAATTGAAATATTGGAATTTGCCAATGTAATTTTGGATTTTGGTTATAATTTATTTTCCAAATATAATAAATTTACGATTTTCTGGAAATTTTATATTTTGGTCAAATTTGGTCAAACTTTTACTTTTAGTTGAAATTTTAAAATTTGAATTTTTAATTTCTAATCCTTTTCTTTGAAGCAGTATTTGTTTCTGATATTTGTTCTGCTTTTCGTTTTGTAAAATTCCATTTTATACTTTTTAAATTTATAAAATTCAGCGTTTTACACGCAACTTTTCTCTATATTCTCATTGTTTATTTATATTTTATTTTTCCGTCTTTTAGTTTGTTTGGACTTTGTTTATTTTATTGTGTTGATTTTGTTTGGGTTTGGACTTTTGATATTGGGCTTGGAAATTAAAGAGACTTTTGTTACTTGTGTTTAATTGAAGCCTCTTCATTTTCTAGCCTTTTCCTTTCTTTAGCCGTTCATTCCTCTAACCCTAGCCGTCACTTCCCTTCTCAAATCACGTACAAACTTCTCAACTCATCTCCTCTTTCTTATTTGCTTCTTGAAGAAAAAATTTACCGTAAATCCTTCCTCCTTTTTCTCTTTTCCTTTTCTCTTGTCCTCCTATTCTAGTTCGGCCTCCACCATCACCATGCCCTGGCCGACCTCATCTCCACCCCAAGCACCACCATATGACCGGCCTCCATCCACCATCACCATCCCAGTCAGGCCGTGACCACCTTGATCCAAACAATCACCACATCCCCTTGCTTGAAACCGTAGCCGAGCACCTATGTGATCATCACTACCTTCTTCTTGTTTGCCTCGGCCTCCACCACAAACTCCACCTCCCTTGCTTTGCTTTGCCACGACCAGACCCATCTCCAGGCCGTGACCAGACCTGACCTGAACCATGAACCCAGACCGAGCCCATTTGCCTAGGGCCGAACCCAATTAGCCCTTGACCTTTCACTTGCCTTGCCTCCTTGCATTCCAACCCCTACCTTTTCATATTCCAATGCTTTGCCTTCCATTTTTCTTACCATGGCCATGCATATATGCTTCATAACCATGATGGTCGAGCATGCTTTGATGATGGTCAAGCCCATTTTCTTAGTGGCCAAGCCCACCTACCTTGGTTAAGTCATTTGTCTTCCTTTTGATCAATATTTTTTACATTGTTTTGTTTTATTTTCTTATGTTGAATTGTATGTTTATGTATGTTGTATTTTTGTTTGTTTACAAGATTGAATCTTGGCTCTCCATCCACTCAAATCTATTCGTGCTTTGTCGTGATTTTCGGAGTTTTAGTTGTGTGTCTTGAATTGTTATCTCCAACTTTAAAAAGGTGAGTTTATCACTCTCATCAAATCGTACTTATATAAATGTGAAACAATGTCAATTGAATTGTAGTAGTTGATATGCTATGTTATATGTTCACATCTGCCTATTATCTAACATTATATAATGATATAACCTGTTTATATACTTGTTACATCACCTGACATCATAGGATATGTTTTATTGTTTATTTATTTTCTGTTTCTCACACTGCAAGTTCCCTGTAGAATAGAATCACTATGGGTTGAAATGATACATACCCGAACGGACATTAGAATAAGGGAAAATAGTTATAAGCTGAAATGATAGGCTCCAACGATTTTTATCTATTTTGTTTGACTTGGGATTGCGGGTTTTAAATGATAGAACCCGGATTTTTCATTTTAAATTACGGATTGAAATGATACATATCCGTACACTTGACCTAGGCCATAAAATATTATACAGACCCGTGGTTTATTTTAAATAATAGTTTTCTGAAATTTTTAAGTATTTTAAAATATTAAATATATGTGATTTTGAACTTAAGTTTGATATAATAGTTTTCTGAAACTTTAAGTAATTTGGACTGCTAAATATATGTGATTTTGAACTTAAGTTTGATATCATAGTTTTTTGAAAATTTTAAGTATTTGGAATTTAAATTATTTGATATTTTAACTTAAATGGATTTAAATGATTTAAATAAATTTTATAGTGATTTTATGTAAGTTAAAGTGTATAAGCAAATTAATGATTGAAAATGTAAATTTTGATTTGACTTAATAATTGAAAATTTAGTGTTAAATGGAATTTTAAGCTTAACTTAGTGATAAGAATATTTTATTTATGAAATGAGTATTTTAAATAAAGCATTAAGTTATTTGTTAAAATAAAAGTTAGGTAAATTAATGTATTTTGACTTGATAAATGAATTATAATTTAAATTGGATATTTGTTAAATAAATGTTATTTTATTAAAAATTATAAGTTAAGTAATATCCAAATAAATAATTTTGAAAAGTGAAATAAGTTTGATAAGTTAAAAATGATAAAAGTTGAAGATATATTGTTTTAAAGTGTTATAATTAACTTATAACAGAAATTGTAGCGTTTCAGAAATGCTGTGATTTTATTGTACTGTTTTCCAATCTACCACTATAGCTACTGTAATACTTTATAAGTGCTGCTGTTTCTGAAATTGAACAGTTTTGAAATAATAATCTAGCTACTGCAATACTTTATAAGTGCTGCTGTTTCTGAAATTGAACTGTTTTGAAATAATAATATAGCTACTGTAATACTTTATAAGTGCTGCTGTTTCTGAAATTGAACTATTTTGAAATAATAATATAGCTACTGTAACGCTGTTTCTGAAATTGAACTGTTTCTGAAATAATAATATAGCTACTGTAATGCTGTTTCTGAAATTGAACCGTTTCTAAAATAATAATATAGCTACTGTAACACTTTATAAGTGCTGCTGTTTCTGAAATTTCAATGTTTTTGAAATTTTTATAATTGAATGAATGAACTTAGAAATGCTACAATTTTGGAAATTGAATAATTGATTTGAAAGTATATTGACTTCATATTTAATGATTCAAATGAATATTTTATGATTTCAAAGTGTATGAAATTTCAAGGTTTGATTTCCAAGGCGTTCTGATTTTTAAGACTTGATTTTGAAAGCATTATAACTTTGGAAAGTGATATGATTCTTGAAATGGATATAATTGAAGAGAAAATGGTAATGTTTTGATATGGTTTAAATGAATATGTTTTGATTTGAAGTATAAACCATTTTTGAAATTTATAACCACGGGTTATAATAACGGTTGGTTATTAAAGCGACCGGGATCAGATATGGACATACTCTCTTTCGATACCGAAAACCACTTTAACAACCGTGTATGCGGTGGAGATTCCAGAATGAAGTAGGATGGTGGCGACGATCCTATTGAGGTATATACGTGGACCCGACTACCGTGAGTTGGCATAAGGTGGCTAAAACAGGAGCGATTGACGGGCCAATGAGGTAGCTCCTCTGATCGGACACACTTCTTCGTATACCATTCTATTACTTTGTGATTGATTTGTTGGCCATCCTCGATTTTTGATTTGGGAGTGTGTTCCGAGGTGGGCGGTAGTGGCTGCTATGCGTTACCACCAGCCCGGATGCATAATTGGTATATCTACCCTGGCATTGCCTAGTTGTGCCGTGTCACCTACCCTAGCGAGCCTTGTATGAGTTTGGTTTTGTGTCGTAGCCTGTGGTGTATTTAGGGTAGCCTCCCGATCTGGAGGTATGCTGATACTGGATAGACTACTGGGACTATTTATGTGTTAAGGTGGAAAATGTAAAGCCTTAACGCTATTTTAAAGTAAGTTTATTTTACTATTAGACATTATTATAATAGCATATATTACTACATAGTAGATAGTTTAACGGATCCTTAAAGGATGGGCGAGCCCAAGCATCCTTTAAGTTACTTGTGCATTTCTATTACAGTTAACTTGAGTTGGTTTACATTGTATAAGTATGTATGTCCTGACTCGAGTGTTTTGTGTTTTGCTTTACGCTCGGGTAAGACTGAGTTGTTCCAGTATTCAAGACTCACCTTTGGAGCTGGAGTTCCGCTTGGATCTATCTATTGATTCTGCTTTCAGTCATTCAGTTGATTCCAGTGATGTATTCAGATCTTGTATTTGACTATTGTATTGAGACATCTTTGTATTCATAAATCCTGCTGTATCTTATTTAACTCTATTATATACATAGTAGCTTCATGAACTACTATTCTTTTGTTTCCGTTGCATTATTGTTATATTACTCTATGTCTGTGATTCTGTGATTATTTATTTACTGTATATATTGAGTTTTGCCAAATTTTATTTACAATCTATTGTTTTGAATTATTCAAGTCCGACATGTGTGGATTTATTGTCGATTTGAATGGTCCAAAATAGTGGGTCGTTACAAAAATGCTGCAAATTTGTCAGAAGTAAGATAAACGAAGCAATAACAGCCCAAATTTGGAGAAACGAAATATGACATCTCACTCAGAAGATGATTTACAAATTTATTGTAAATATTCAGGTTTGGAAAACATTTTATTATCATCAGATATTAACTGATTTGAATTGAAATAAAATTACATAATAAAATAAACTTCCATATTATCTGATGAAAATTTACCGTTTGCTATGTTTAATTAGACGTATTCCAAATATTAAATTTTTATTTCAAAATTCAATTATTTTAAAAATTCACAAAAATTCAATTAAATACGTTATTAAAACCATTAAAAATTTCGGGTCGTTACATTCTCCCGCACTCAAAACTTTTCGTCCTCGAAAAGGAACGAGGTAAGAGAATAGAGACAACCGGAAAGAAAAATAGATTGAACTTCAAAAGAAAAAATAAATTTGAAACCATATAAATATCAATTTAAATTAATTAATATTCAATAATTGATTTTAAATTCAAGTTATTTCATTAAGTTGATTTGTTTTCAGTTTATATTAATATTATTATAAAAATTTCTTTCAAAAAAAAATTCACTTTTATTTATCTCATTTATTAGATCCACTTGATTTTCTTAAGTAAATTTATTGTGATTCAATCTTAACTATTCCTAAATTCATATTTATTTATTCATTCAATTTATCTCAATTAACATTTTTATAATTAATATTTAAGTATATTGACACTCTCAAATTTATTAATAAATTTCATTAATAACATTTTAAATTGTATACTATTCAATTACATATTCAACTTCTGAAAAATTTAGGTAACTTGTATATATTTGAATGCAATTGAGTATTATACAAGTAAAATTTTGCTAATTCAATTATTTCAAGTTTTAAATATTTATTCAAATTTTTTAGCTTTATTTATAATTGAAATCATCCTTTAACAAAATTTTAAGAATTAAATTTCCGATTAACTTCAAACAATTTAGAGATAAATATGTATATATATATATATATTCAAATCAAATCTAAAATCATATATCTATATATATATATATATATGTATCAAGTCATACTTCAGAAATTCAATAAAATCCATTTTTCAAAACAAAGTGTAGCAAAGCTACATAATGGTCCCTCCACTTTGAAACTCGAAAATGAATGTCGATGATGCGGCCATCATCACCGAAATTATTTTCCAGCGACAAAGGAGGAGAGCACTGTTTTAAACATTTAAAAATTCTTTGGAAATGATTTCTATTTGAAAATACTTTAAATAATATACCCTTTAAAACTTTAAAACCAAAGTTTGAAATCACCGGAAATTAAATTCTCAAATTCCTGATTTAAATTCATTTCAATTCCAAATCAATTTATAAACCATGTTTATAAATTCATTTATAGAACAATAAATGATAATCAAATATTATCATTTCAAACAACCAATTTAATTAACTTATTAAATTCCAAAAAATTTCACTTATATATTTATAATATAATCATACAAATTTATTTCATTTACCAAATTTGAAAATAATATTGTGTCAGTTTGCTCTGTTTAAGTGTTTTGGAATTCCTATCGATAGCGTTGATTAGACGAATCGATAGAAAACCCAAATCAACATCAACAACTCAAACAACACACTATAAAGCATTTTAATATTAATACAAATAACCCCCTCACTCGATGATCCCAGAATGGATGGAAACAGGGATAGAGATTCAAATTCAGAGGAACCCTAATCAATGCGAATTCTGACAAGGAAGATAGGCTCGAAACGAAGATAAGATAATTAAATGGCAAAAGAGAAAAGATGGATAAACTTATATAAATCGCGGGCGACCTCGACTGGGTCAATCGAGACTCAAGAATACGATCAATGCAGAATTCTGATGTAAATCGACATCTGATCGCAAGAGATAGAGTTTGGGCATAGCAAAAGATAGCAGCATCTAAACCGAGGATACATAAATCTTCGGTGAATCGATGCTTATTGTAAAGGAGTTTCACTCTTTTACAAATCATTCAGTGGAGCTATGGGGTGCTTCGGAATCAAGAAAGCACGAATAAGGAGAGACAGGGATGGATTTTGGAACCGAGGGGAACGTTCCAAAATTCAAAGGAAACCGAGTCAAAGAGGAAGAGATTCAAGCTCGAACGAAAGTGATTTTGTAAATAAATTTAGTACATATGTAAGTTTTGCCTAAAACCTGGCTCTGATACCAACTGTAACAGCCTGGTATTTTCAAACATTCGCATTTGCACATGTCGGACTTGAATTGCTCAAAATATCAGATTTTTAATTTATATTTGGCAAAACTCAGCATATACAGTAAATAAATAATCACACAATCACAAACACAGAGTAATGTAACAGTAGGCAGCGGAAATAAAAGAATAGTAGTTCATGAAGCTACTATATATACATAACAGAGTTAAATAAGATACAACAGAAGTCTCAAATACAATAGTCAAATACAAGATCAAAATATATCACTGGAATCAACTGAATAGCTGAATGCTAAAAAGATGTAGATGGATCTCCAAGCGTAGCTCCAACTCCAAAGGTGAGTCTCAAAAGGTGTATCCCTCAGTCTGACCCGAGCGTAAAGCAAAACACAAACACTCGAGTCAGGATTAACATTCTTATATCAATAAATCCAACTCAAGTGAAATAACAACTGAAATACAAGTAACTCAAAGGATGTTTGGGATTACCATCCTCTAAGGATCCGTTAAAATATCTACTATGTAGTAATATACGCTATTATAATAATGTCTATAGTAAGATAAACTATTAAAATAGCGTTAAGGCATTACATTTTCCAACTTAACACGTTTTTATAATGCCAATAGTCTATACAGTACCGTAACTCCCCGTAAACTGGGGCCGCCAGAGGATACCCCAGAGGTACGACATAAAACAAACTCGTAGAAGGCGCGCTAGGGTAGGTGAAATGGCACAACTAGGCAATGCCAGGGTAGATATACCAATTACACTTCCGGACTGTTGGTAACGCATAGCCGCAACTACCGCTCAACTCGATCCACACTCCAGAATCAAAGGTGCGCACCAAATCAATCACAAAGTAATAGAATGGCTAACGATGAAGTGTGTCCGATCGGAGGAGCTACCTCACTTGGCCTGTCAACTACTCCTGTTTTAGCCACCTTATGCTAACTCACGGGAGTTAGGTCCATGTATATACCTCAAATAGAACGTCGCCAACCACCTACTTCATTCTGGAATCTCTACCGCGTACACGGTAGTTAAAGTGGTTTTCGGTATTGGCAGAGAGTATGACAATATCTGATCCCGGTCTCTTTAACAACCAAACGTTATTATAACACCGCGGTCATTTCAAAATAGTTTATACTTCAAAACCAAAATATCATATCATCTCAAAACTATATCAATACGGTATCATTTTTCACTTTAAATATATCCTTTTCCAAAATCATAGCATTTTCAAAGTTATAACACTTTCGAAACCAAAACATTTGAAATTATAACACTTTGGAAATCATAACACTTTGAAATCATAACACTTTGGAAATCATAACACTTTGAAATCATAACACTTTTAAAATCATAACACTTTGCTTTAAACAGTTTAGATATTAATAATAGTATATATAATAAAATAGTTTATAAAATAAAATAGTTTATATAAAAATAGTTATAAGTTAAAAATAGTTTATAATAAAATAGTTAGTATATTACAAATCGTTTACATTAAAAATGATTTACATTAAAAATAGTTTATTTTAAAATAGTAAAGAAAATATAAGTAGTTTTAAATAAAATCTTTAAAATACTTTACATAATAAAATAACTTCCTCAAATTTCATAAATCGATTCAAATCAACTTGAATTCCAAAATTCAATTTTTAATTCAATCTTAATTCATCAATTTCAACTTAATTCAGTTTCTCAATAAAACATTTCAAATTATATCAATTTCAAATACAGATTTAAGCACAAAATAAACCATTTCAATTTCAATATATTTCAAAGCTTTAAATATTCCACATTTTCAAAACTAAGTTTGATAATTTCGTATATATAACTCAATTTAACTTCATTATTATTTAGTTTTGAAATATTCACTTAATAAAATCCAATATCATTTAAATAAGCCTCAAATTTCAATAAACTAAATATTTCCTTCAATTTATTTAAACTTGAAATATTCATTTAATTACCTTAAATAAAAATCAAGTTATAAAAATCATATCTTTAAAACCCAAATTTAACAAATTTCAAATCAAGCTTATTTGATTATAATTCTTAAATAAATACAATTTCAAACCAATTTCTATTTCTAGTTCCAACCTTACTTTATTAAAAGTTATTATAAACTCTATATTTGAAATAAAAATTTAAATAAATACTTAAACATATTATTAAATTTATTTACACATTAAATCTATTTAATTATTTCAAAATAGTAAAATTATAAGTAAATTCTTAAAATTTATAATTTCAAACTAACTTATACTTTTAAAATTTTCAAAACATATAATTTTAAAATCAAGAATTTAACTATATATAAAATAACATTTATATATATAATATTTAAATCAATATTTATATAAAACCATATATATATCTTTTAAACCTTGGAAATCATTCCAATATATATATATATATAGACAAATGGTGTCTGTATATAATTCTTTATCCTATGGTCAAGTGATATAGATATTTATCATTTCAATCCGCAATTTAAATATCTACGGGTATATATATCTTTTCAACCTGCAATCCCAAATTCAATTCAATGAAAATCGCTTGGGGTTATCATTTCAACCCATAACGATATTCTCCTATTCTAAAGATCGTTCGGGTATGTATCATTTCAACCCATAGGGAATTCTATACTACAGGGAACTTGCAGAGTGAGAACAGTGATGGTAATAATATAACATATCAATAACAGGCATATATCATCAGTAACGAACTAAATAAAATATAAATAACTTATTATGGTGTCAGGTGTCACAGGTGAATAGATACAGATAATAGCATATATGTAGCAATTTAAATAACTAACAGCAGCATATTTCAAGTGTCGTTTCAATTGAAATCAAATTTAATAAATATAATAACATTAATCGTGAGTGATTTCTCACCTTTCGAGGTTAGAGACTGTAACGACCCAGTATTTTTGGACCATTCAAATAGACAATAAATCCACACATGTCAGACTTGAATAATTCAAAATAATAGATTGTTAATTTAAATTTGGCAAAACTCAGCATATACAGTAAATAAAATAATCACAGATCACAGACACAGAGTAGTATAATAATAATGCAGCGGAAACAAAAGAATAGTAGTTCATAAAGCTACTATATATATATATATATATAACAGAGTTAAACAAGATACAACAGAAGTCTCGAATACAATAGTCAAATACAAGATCGGAATACATCGCTGGAATCGACTGAATATCTGAAAGCTGGATAGATAGCTGGATCTCCAAGCAAAGCTCCAACTCCAAAGGTGAGTCGAATACTGGTACACTCAGTCTGACCCGAGCGTAAAGAAAAAACAAAACACTCGAGTCAGGATTAACATTCTTATATCAATAAATCCAACTCAAGTGAAATAACAACTGAAATACGAGTAACTCAAAGGATGTTTGGGATAACTATCTACTATGTAGTAGTGTATGCTAAGTAGATAATGCCTATCAGTAAAGTAAAATATCAAGATAGTGTTAAGGCATCACCATTATTCCCCTTAACACATTTTATATAAGCATTATAGTCTATACAGCACTGTAACTCCACCGTAAACTAGTGGGCTATCGAGGAGTACTCCATAGGTATAATACAAAACAAATCGTAGTGGTCGCGCATAGGGATACGAGTATGACAAGACACATGAGGCAATACCCAAGGTAGTGAAACTACCGTTTGCCTGATCTGGACTGGTGAGAACGCATCGCCGCAACGATCGCAACACCGTGAAACAACACTCCCAAATCAAGGGTGTGCACCAATCAAAAACAACTAATGAGTAGTTTACGAAGAAGTGTGTCCGCTAGAGGTAGCTAACCTCACTGGTCTGGCACAGCTCCTGTTTAAGTCATTTCCAATTTGACACAAGTGTCAAGGTCATCCATTATCGTTCTCTTTCTTCAAATCCAACAACGTCCTCATTCCAACCACTTCATTCTGGATCACACTCCGCGTATAATAGTTATTAAAGTGGTTTTCGGTTTAGACAGAGAGTATGTCCCTAACCGATCTCGGACTCTTCTATAACTACGTAATTACTACACCGATTGGTCATAATAAACTTTCAAAATAGTTTATATTTCAAAACCGAAATATCATTGCCATTTCAAAACCATATCCATACGATATCATTTTCACTTCAAATAAATCCATTTCCAAAATCATATCACTTTCCAAAGTTATATCGCTTTCGAAATCGTAAGTCTTTTAAAATCAAAACACCTTGGAAATCAAAACCTTGAAATTCATAACACTTTGAAACTATAGTTTGTAATCATAACATTTTGGAATCCATAACACTTTCCTCTTAAACTGTTTAGATGTTAAAATTAGTGTATAAAATAAAATAGTTTATAAAATAAAAATAGTTTATATAAAATAGTTATAAGTTAAAATAGTTTATAATAAAATAATATATATTGAAAATGATTTATATAAAATAGTTTATATTAAAATAACTTATAAAGTAAAATATAATAAGTTATAGATATAGTTTAAAAATACTTTATAAAATAAAATAGCTTCCACAAATTCACAAATCGATTCAATTTAACTCGACTTCCAAATTCAACTTAATTCAATCTCAATTCATAAATTTCAACTCAATTCAATTTCTCAATAAATAATTTCGAATTATAATGATTTCACATACAGATTTGAGACACAAAATAAACCATTAAATTTCAATATATTTCAAAACTTTAAATATTCCACATTTCAAAAACTAAATTTGATAATTCCATTTATATCTCAATTTAATTTCATTTCATTTAGTTTCTGAGATATTTCTTTAATCATTTCAATACATCTAAATACAACTTCAATTTACAAATTTATATAAATAAAATATCCCATTTAAATTTATATAAGTTTGAAATATTCATTTAAGCCACTTTTTAATCTAATTAGAAAACATATCTTAAAATTTCAAATTTAATAGATTTCAAATCAAACTTATTTAAGTATAATTCTTAAATAATTAAAAATTCCAAATCAAATTCAAATTATATCTTTCAACCTGAAACATTATAAACTCTATATTTGAAAATATAACTTTTACATTAATACCTAAACATATTTTATATTGATTCAAATCAACTTTATTAAATCAACTTTAATAAATCTTTAAAATCAATATTTATTAAAACCATATATTTCTTTGCAAAACCATAGAAATCAATTTCAAAATATTTATATATATAGACTAACGGTGTCTGTATAAAATTTTCTACCATATGGTCAAGTGATACAAATATTTATCATTTCAATCCGTAATTTGAATTATATACGGGTATATATCTTTTCAACCTGTAAACCCAAATTTAATTCAATGTAAACCGCTTGGGTTTATCATTTCAACCCATAACAATTTTCTCCTATTCTACAGATCGTTCGGGTATGTATCATTTCAACCCATAGTGAATTCTATACTAACAGGGAACTTGCAGAGTGATAACAGATATGATAATAATATAACAGACGTATATGATCAATATAAATAACTGATAATGGTGTCAGGTGTCACAGGTGAACAGATACAGATAATGGCATATATATAACAATATAAATAACAGATAATGGTGTCAGATGTCACAGGTTGTTAACGCTAAAAGTTGCACGTTAACACCCGGTGTGTGTTGTGAAGTTGTGAAAGCACCACCCGTGTGACGGGAACAGGAATTAAGCAGTAAAATAGTGAAAAAGCAGTAAAAGACAGCAGTTTATAGTGGTTCGGCTTGAGATCGAGCGTACGTCCACTTTGAATCTCTTTATTACTGAATCTGGTTACAAAATGATACAATACACTTGTGAAATACAATATCTTTCGATTCCTAAACACTTTCGACTATTAGCTCAAGCTTCGATGTTGAAGATCTCCTCGAATTCGTGTTGAATGCGGAAGATTTCTCTCAAAGCTTGTTGTAATGTCTTGAGTGATTGGAGTTCTTCAAATGTTGGATGAGTTGAGAATTCGGCAGAGTAATGACGCTTCAAGAAATGATCGGCCAAAAGTCCTTTCGCCATTGGAGTTAGGGGGTATTTATAGAGTAGAATCTGAACAGGGAATTTTTGCTCAAGTCTTAAGTCGTGGCTGACTTACAGTAAGTCATAGGTCCTAAGTCGGCAACGAGATAGGAGCACTTGCATTAGTTACTCCTGAATATCTTCAGGACGAGTTGTTTGGTTCAAAATCACAAGTCGGCAGCGACTTATCATAAGTCGTAGGTCGACAACGACTTGCTTTGACTTGCTAAGTCATTCGTTCACTCAAGTTGTTAACTCCTTAGGTCGGTAAGTTTCTTAAACCGGCCCTTTAGCTAAGTCGGAGCTTTTTTAGGTCGTAGACTTCCTTAAGTCGTAACCGGTTAAATCGGACTTTCTTAAGTCGGTCAACTACTGAGTCGGTCCATACCTTATGTCGCAGACTTCCTTAAGTCGTAACCCATTGAGTCGGTCTTGTAGCTTAAGTCGTATACTGCCTTAGGTCAGAACCTTCCTTAACTCGTAAACCGTTAAGTCGGACCATTCCTTAGGTCGGAGCCTGTTGAGTCGTAGGCCTCATTAAGTCGGTCCTTGTCTTAAGTCGCTTATTTTCCAACTCGTTAGGTCGCGAATCGAAAGAGGGTTAACATTTGCCCCTCGAAGTATGCGCCTAAGTCGTAGGTCGTGTGCTTCGATCTCCTTAACTTACCCTCTGATGAGCTTCTTAGGTCGTGAACGACTTAAGATAAGTCGTTGGTTGTTTGTGGCGATTCACATTTCACTGCCCCAGTGTATAAATAGCTTAAGTCGTTCCTTCTTTTCCTTCACCTGCTCTTATCATTTCATTCCGCCATTAGCAAGCATTCAAATTCTTCGAAGACGAAATTAATTACTCGATCACCAGTTATCCTTATCGTTATATCGCGTAAGTGAATTCGTTTTTCTCATTCAATCCTCAACTGTCATTGAATTATGAATCCCACTTTTCTTATGCCATGCTCCACTGCAACTCTCGTTTCAATCGACTGCTGATAGATTCAAGATGATTTGTCCTGACTTTGGATAATTGGTAAGAACGAAACGATGGACTACGGCACTCCAGTTTGACTGATTCGTGGTTTGCGATGGAAGGGCATTGCATCAGATTTGTGGTGATTTCGAGGTGATTCAATGGCATGGGAAGATGAAGATTTTTGCTGATAGAGAGGCTAACGGGTTAATGGGTTAACGGGTTAGGAGTTGGGCAATTTTGATGTATTGAAAAAGATGAACGACTTAAAGCCTTAGAAATCTCGACTTAACTTTCGACGACCTAAGTGTTGAATTGTGTACGGCCTAAAGTAGGTCGTGAGTCGACAACGACCTAGGACTTTGCGACTTTTCTTCATTCTGACTTGAGACCTTTCTTTGCAGTGCGACTTAAAGAACTGATGACTTAACTTAAATCGTAGCTTGTCCCTTAGGTCGTGGGCGAGTTAATACTTAGTGAACTTCTTAAACTTGAATTTTTAACTTGGAGCATACTTTTGACATGAATTTCCTGACTCGAATTGTCGGAATAAAACTGCCTAATTTTTTGAACTGTTTGAACTTTTCCACAGATCACATTAATTTACAAGCTAGCAACCTGTTAGACATAACATTTGCAGAAAACTGGGACGAATATACTGCCATTGACTGCCCCACATCGAATGACAGATTAGTTGATAAAAAAAATTAACTTGGATGAATTGTGTGAACAAAATGTTGTGGGATATCAAATTCAAGTAGAGTATTAAAGCAAAGTTAAACTAATCAACTAGAGCTGATTTATTTGCAGTAACACTACACTTGAGTTTTAAACTAACGAGTCCTAGAATTTCATAATTGACCGATTGTCGACTAGTTTAATTTCAGTTGTACTTACTCGTTATTTTTATTAGTTTCGCACAACACTTCACACTTTTTAGGAAACGCGCACCTTCACATTTGAACATCCAGTTGATTGTGTAGAATGTCTTCTCCATAAGAAGAAATAGAGCAAGTTGAAGAGATTTTTCCAGTTGCTGTTCCGTTGAATGATCCTCCAGAAAGGGTCTCGACCACTTTGAACTACAGAGCCTTTAACCAGTTGTGTATTCAATTCGGAATTGCTGAAGCAGACGCACAACTACCCGGGAAGCCTGATAATGCTGATAGACCTCCTCGTGGTTTTGTTGCGGTAAATCGACAAATGTGCCAGAATGGAGCTATCCCTCCTTTTAATGACTTCTTGCAAACACTTCTTCTACGATTAACCATCTCCCCTTTCCAGCTGCATCCCAATGGATATGTTATCTTAACGGGGTTATGTGTGCTCTTTAGGAGGACACTCGATCGTCTTCCAAGCTTCGACGAAATTTGTTATTTGTGCACTTTCGCTAAAAACAAAGACCATCCTTCCATCACAGTTGTGAGAAGTGCTAGAAACCGCAAACTTATCATTGGTCTCCCTGAGAGCGTTCACGGGTTTCTAAGTCAATTTTTCTATGTTCGCTGTCCTCCGGGATTTTACACTATCTGGAGAGTAGGAAGTAAGATCACTTGTCTCTATTTCTTATGTTTTTTCGTACTTACCGAAGTCCGAGTTGTCAAGTGTTAACTTTGCCCTTTTCTTTTCAGCACTTCCTCCTCCTTCTAGAGATCCCGGTCACAAAGCGACTTTTGAGAGGCTTATGGCGGTGCCAGTTGAGGAGAGGAGTATCCAATTTCTGTTGACAGACGAATTTTTGCATCAATTCGGGCTTTTACACTCTTCCCGCTTTACTCAGCCTGGTGAAGTTTCTAATTTTCCAGCACAGACATCAGATGCCCCAGCTTCAACGGAAGAGATGGCTCTAAAGGAGCCAACTGTAGACACTGCATTAGTAAAGTGTTCTACTCCTATCGATGTTGCGGGGTCGTCCAACAAGTTAACGCTTTCTCCAGTTATCGAAGAGGAGGAAAATCCTCACATTTCTGAGAAGACGGCCGACATGGAAGTCGAAAAAGAGAGTTCTGCTGGGCATCACGGCGATGATATTTTTGATAATTTGAGTGATATAATGATAACTTCTCAGGAGCTTTTTAAAGATAATATCTCAAAAGCGATCTCTCCCGTTGTTGAAGCGACTTCCTCTTTGAAACAAGCTTTGACACCTTCTACACCAGTCGTCTCCGTTTCCACATTAAAGCGTGGTTTGTAGTTTGACGCACGTAGTTTGCACGCCGCACACACTTAGGATTTTTCAGCGCTTATACGCACTTATCCTCTTTTTCTGGAAATTTCTAAACTTCATTCCTTTTCCATTTTCAGATTCTCCGATGGGGCGCACTGGCTCATATTACGACAAATTTCAGCGCTATGGAGGCTGCGAAGCTTATGATTTTAGGCAATACCTCGATGCCCCGAGGGAAACGGACGAAGAAAGAGCTATTAGGAAAGCTCGAGAGAGGCGGGACTATGAACGTCAGCATGGGAGGAGGGATGAGTGGTACGACTCTTCTTATAGAGGTGACGATTCTCACAAGCGAAAGTCTTATGACGATAAGGGGAAGACTCATATTGTTGACGAATCAAGTAAGCGGTCCAAACCTAGTGACGCGTCTGCAATTTCTGAGAAGCCCCCTACTTCAACTCCTCCTATTATCCCCTCTCATTCTCCTACTCTCGAAAAGTCTGATATCTAAACAATCATTAACAGACCCCAGTATCAAGTTGAACAGGGTCCGCCAATTCTTCAAAGCCGATTCCCGCAATGGTGCTTAAAAGGGGTATGCTTTGACCTTGACTTGGTCCCGATCGATAAATCGGATATGCTGCACAGCCTTGATACCGTCAAACTAATATCGAAAGGGTGTCTGGATGGCAAAAGCTTGTTGATGAGCTGCAAAGGGTCAATCGAGCGAATCTCGAAGCCATGCTGACCATGGAGAACGATAAATCGGAGTGGGATAAAATTTGCAAACAGCATGATGCCGAGATGACGAGCATTGCTGATGATAATGCGAGACTTGAGTCCGAGGTTAAAAAACTCAAGGAAGATCTCGCCGCTTCTTCCGCTTCGCAATCTCAAAAAGAAGAAGTGTTTCAAAATCAAGTGCGGGATGCGCACGCTGCTCAGAGAGATGCTGAGATGAAATTTGCGGCTGAGCAGTTCGTTGTTGAAGAATACCGCAAAAATAACACTCAGTTGCGGGAAACAGTTAACTCCCAGAACGTGGAGATCGAATTGCTAAAGTCTCGACTTGCTAAAGCTGAGAAAGAGCGTGATGAGGCTGTTGCTGGTCAAGTTGCAGCCGTTGCCGAAAAGGAAGCGGCCGAGCAATCGCATGAGGCAACAAAAGCTAACATCAGCTCTACCTTATTCGACTTTTATTTACACAACGTTCTGGGTCATGGAAGTCTCTCTTTTCTGGGCCCTGAATATGAGATTACCCTGGGTGAAGTGTGGGAAGCCGCAGTTGATATGCTTAGCGGTGCCGGCTATGATGAAGCAGGACTTGAGGCGCGTTACCTTGACGATGAAGCTCGTGCCGCTCTTGCTAGAGGAAAAGAGCAACTTGCCAGAGCGCGAGCTAAGTCTACAGGAGATGAACACCCGAAAGAGGAAGCTCCTTCAACTGCCCCTGTTCATACTTCAACTTCAGCTGACGTCAATATTATAGATTCCAGTGCCCATTCTTCGCTTCCTGCTAAAGTTGACACTGAAATTGTGACTACTCCTACTGAGGACGAAGCCCTGGAAGATATTGAGGCTGAGAAATTCGAGATTAATTTTACAAAACCAACTTCTTCAGGTAACTTTGGCGTCGACCCGGATCCAGTGAATCACTTATTCGATTTAACCGAGTTTGATGAACTAATAACTTCTCTTTTCTCGGAGAATACCGATTTTAACTTCTTTTCTTCTACAGCGGAAGTTCCGAAAGCTATACCAACTTCTCCTTCTCCAGCTGATGTTCCTCCTCCTTCCCAAGTTACTCCTCTTTCTGTTTCTCAACCAGGATCACAAGAAGAGAAAATAGAAGCCCTCAAAGACTTGGATGATCCGGTTGTTTCGCAAGAGCAAAAGATTGGAGGACTTGAAGAAGGCGAAAAGACCCCGGAGCAAACTCATGATGACGATACAAAACTTTATGAGTTTCTTAGTCCGGGAAGCGAGTCTTCTTCCAAGAGGAAAGGGAAGCGCGCGATGAAGAAGAAGAAGAAGAGCGCTTCGGCTGATGAGAAGAATATTGAAGAAGATCCGGCTGCCCCTCCTTCTCCTCCTTCCCCAACTCATCCACAACGGCTTTCAAAACTGATTATCAGGCCGGGAAAGAGTTCCAAGGGTGGTCGGAAGAAGGAATGATAAGCTAGACCTTATGCTTCTTGTTTTTATTTTTTGGATGTATTGAACGGAGATTATGCAGGTACCGGTCCCTGATTTTTCTTTTTTGGATGTATTGACCGGAGATTGTGCGGGTACCGGTCCCTGCTTTTGCTTTTTTGAGATATCTGCACATGTAAAGAATTTTCATAGTATTGAATAAAATAGTTCCTTCACTTGTACAAATTCTTATGTATGTGTGAGTATATTTATTTCTCATTTTTAGTGTAGAATAAACGATTCTTTTTACTTGTACAAACTTTTTTGTCTGTGTTTGAGAATGCATTTATTCCACATCTATTTTTCGTGATATTGTAATGAACTTGTGGTATGTTGCTTGCGTGTTACTTTTATTAATATAACTGAATTGTATAGTGTTGCCCCCATACCACAAGTGCATTGCAACATTTCTAGCTTTTACAAGACTGATACTCTTATTTCAGAGAATAACTATTCCACTTTTAAGGGAAGAATCATTCCGCTTTTAATAGATTATATCTCGTTTTTGGAGAAATTTTTACTTTCTCTTTCTTCCTTGAAGAACACTTCAACTTTCAGAGATGATCACTTTTATTTGTTAAAAAGTGGATTTTCCTACGCAGTGAAATGAACTTTTGAAGAAGGTTTTGATTTTGTGCCCTAGTAAAGGGCTTATTTTTGGTACTTCGAGCACAGTGAAGTGTGCCTCTGAAGAGGTCTTTTTGTAGCATTTCAACTTTTTAGGAAGAACTTTTTGAGATGAATAAGTTAACCTTCCTTTGAGAGTTGAAATGTGCTTCCGGAGAAGGCTTTTTTGTTTGAGTATTCTATTTTGGGACATGCCTCCGGAGAGGGCTCCTCTTAAAGAGTTGTGCCTCTGAAGAGGGCTTGTGCCTCCGAAGAGGGCTTGTGCCTCTTAAGAGGGCTTATGGTGCCTCGGGAGAGGGCTTTCGCCTCCGTAGAGGGCGTGTGCCTCCGAAGATGGCTTGTGGTTCCTCGAGAGAGGGCTTGTGGTGCCTCGGGAGAGGGCTTTCGCCTCCGTAGAGGGCGTGTGCCTCCGAAGAGGGCTTGTGCCTCCGAAGAGGGCTTTTTGATTGCCTGGAAGTTACTTTCTGATGGTTGGATGGATCCACGGGGCGGACGCAAGTTGTTTGATTGGATGTTCGTTTGCACAAACGATCGCAATCAATTAACAAGGGCCCTGTTCCTTTAGCTTGGGAAGGTGCCCCTCTGGTGGTTCCACCAATCTTTTTTGATTGAGAGAAGCACTTTCATTTTTTGGCGTGCCTCGTTAGAGGGCTTTGTTGACCTTTGGGAAGGAGCATTGGTTGGTTGGTGTGCCAGGAAGGTTGCGTCTCAGGGGCGAGTAGATCCACGGGACGGACGCAAGCTGCCTTATCGGATGCATCACGATCAGTTAGCAAGGGCCCTGTTCCTTCTGCTTGGGAAGGTGTCCCTTCGGTGGTTCTACCGGCCCTTTTATTGAGAGGCATACTTCCTTTTGGCTGCTTCTGTGTTTGCTTGGCCATGTTCTCTCATCATCTGCTCATTATCGATCTTTTATTATCATTTCCAAGCGCATCTTCTTTCCTTTTGCAAGTAAATTGCCTTATCCGAAGAAGTGGACTTCATTGTTGAATAACTTCACGGGACAAACGCGAGTTACCTAGTTGGATGTCCGTTCATATCGACAATCACAACCAGTTAACGAAGGCTTGCCACAGTGGAGTTGCCAACTTTTTATGTGAAGTTCTTCTTGTATAGGATTTGAATTTGGAATTTTTGTCGCTTGGTATTTGCTTAGTAAGTGATTTATAGAGGTCCATGATTCATGCTCTTGAGACGCAGCCATAATCCAATCAACATCCATTTCATCAATGCTTGGAGCTGACAGAACTTCCACAGGAATTAATCCCAGTAATTGAGCTTCTCCAGAACTTGAGTACTTTGCTAGAGAATCCGCTTTCATGTTTTCTATTCGAGGAATGTGACTTATTGTGTAATGATCAAAATCTTCGAGAAGCTCACATGCCTTTGACAAGTACGCGGGTAGATTTCCACCTTTAGCTTGAAACTCTTTCTTTACCTGACAAACAATAAGTTGGGAATCGCTGAAAATTTGTAACACTTTGATGTTCAGTTCCTTGGCAATTTTCAAACCGGCAATAAGAGCTTCATACTCTGCTTCATTGTTCGTTGAAGGAAATTCCAATCTCAATGCATAACACAACGATCGTCCTTCGGGGGTTTCGAGCACAACCCCTGCCCCAGAACAGTAATCATTTCTCGATCCGTCAACATACAACTTCCACTGGATTGGAATGCCATCAGTTATTTCATCCTCACTATCACCTTTGTCAGTAGATTCTGCGATGAAATCTGCTAAAGCTTGTCCGTTGATTGCTCTCCGGGGATGGTAAGTGATATCATATTGGCTGAGTTCAATGTTCCATTTCAGAAGACGGCCCGAAGTTTCAGGACGAAACAGGACTTGCTTTAGAGGTTGATCGGTAAGGACCTTGATAGGATGAGCTTAAAAGTATGGCCTCAACTTCCTAGAAGCAATTAGCAAACAATAGGCGAGCTTTTCTATCTTCGAATAATTCATCTATGCCCCAGTGAACCGTTTGCTGATGTAATAGACTGGACGTTGTATTTTTATATCTTCTCGTACAAGTGCTGCACTGAGGGCGTGAGATGAAATTGCTAAATAGATGAAAAGGTCTTCACCATCAGTAGACTTGGAAAGAATCGGAGGTGTTTCCATATGACGAATTAGTTCATCGAAAGCATTCTGGCATTCGAGAGTCCATTCAAAAATTTTCTTTCCTTTCTTTAGAGCGTCAAAGAAGGGAATGCATTTGTCTGTGGCCTTGGAAATGAAACGACTCAGAGCAGCGACTTTTCCATTGAGGCTTTGCATTTCTTTCTTTGTTTTAGAGGCTTTGACTTCCCTTAGAGCTGTGATTTGAGTAGGATTGGCTTCGATGCCCGTAGCGCTCACAATGAAACCCAAGCATTTCCCGGACTCTACTCCAAACGAACATTTCAATGGATTGAGCTTCATTCTGTACTTTCGAAGAATTGCAAACATTTCCTCCAAGTGACCCATGTGGTCTACAGCTTTCTTTGACTTTACCAACATATCGTCAACATAAACTTCCATGGTTCTACCAATCTGAGGTTTGAACATTGCATTGACGAGCCTTTGGTAGGTTGCCCCAGCATTCTTCAATCCGAAAGGCATTACTTTGTAGCAGTAGAGACCCACATCTGTGATAAAGCTTGTGTCTTCCTGATCCGGCTCATGCATCATAATCTGATTGTACCCGGAGTAAGCGTCCATAAATGATAACAACTCATGCCCAGCTGTTCCATCCACCAATTGATCGATTTTGGGCAGCGGGAACCAATCTTTGGGGCAAGCTTTGTTTAGGTCCGAAAAATCGATGCATACTCTCCACTTTCCATTTACCTTCTTAACCAGTACTGGATTTGAAACCCAATTTGGATAAGTGGAGTTTCTGATGAAACCGTCCTCCATGAGCCGATCGACTTCTTCTTTTAGCGCTGTCGACCTTTCTGGGCCTTGGGTTCTCCTTTTCTGTTTCACTGGTGTGAATTTTGGATCAATATTCAGAGTATGTACAGCAATTTCCGGGGAGATCCCACACATATCAGCATGACACCAAGCGAACACATCCAGATTGGCTTTTAAGAATGATATCAGCGTGTTTTGAACTGCTATGCTTAGCTGTGAACCCACATTGAGTACTTTGTTTGGGTCTTTTGAGTCAACAGATATTGGTACCGTTACTTCCACAGGTACCACTCTATTCTCCCCTGTACTGGCTTTCCTGGGGTCCATTTATTTCCTTGCATTGCTGTGTTCGCCAGTACATGGGCCACTCCGTAGCTGCTACAAGGTTGGTTCTTTGATGCGGAGCGGAGCTGCCGCATCTTTTCCCATCTCTCTTTTTCTGGCCTCTCGGAGCTCTACAAGATAACATTCTCGTCCCGCGTTCTGATCTCCCTTAATGACAGCAACCCCATTATCAGTGGGAAATTTCATTGTTAAGCACCACAGAGCGAGGACGGCCCTGAAAGCAGCAAGAGTAGGCCGACCCAAGAAAGCATTATAGGCGGAGAATCCATCAACAATTACAAAATTTTGCTTCCGAACCAACTTCTTATGTCCTTCGCCCATTTCAACAAACAAGTCCACCGTTCCAATTGGCTGTTTCAGCTCTCCTGTAAATCCGGCAATCTTGTGTGAAGAAGCTTGTACGTCTATCATTGGAATTTTCATTTGGTCAAATGTCTTTTTAAAGAGTATGTTGCACGAGGCGCCACTATCAACCAGCACTCTTCTGACAATAGCCGGCCCAATACCGACAGAGACAACTAAAGGGTCCTCAGTAGGAGCTTCCACATCAATAGAATCCCTGGTTCTGAACATAATATCATCATGAAAAGTCTTTTGCTGCTTCAGAGGTGCAGCATCTTCCAAGATTAAGACACTTTCTTCAGCTGGGGCATACTTCAAGGCTCTAGCATACCTTTCCATCTCACCCCAACTCTTGCCAGCCGGATGAGGTCCTCCTGTGATTACATTGATAACAGGTCTTTCCTTTTCAACAGGCCTCTCTCCTGAACCAAATGAATGAGCTAGGGGTAGTTGCCCCTGGTTAGATGAAGAAGGGTCTTTTCTATTCCTTTTAACATACTGCTGCAACTTATTCTCTCTTAACAATTCTTCAATCAGGCTTTTCAAGTGGCGGCACTCATTGGTATCATGGCCTGGTTAGTTATGAAATTTACAAAATCTTCCGCTTTAAGCAGCATTTTTCCAAACTTTTACTGCCGGTGGTTTTGGAAATTCAACATCATCCTTAGTGGCGATGAAAATATTCTCCGGTGTATCAGTTAGAGGGGTAAAATCCGAAGGCTTGAGAAAACGGGGCCTTTTGAGATCCTTCTGCTTCTTTCCACCATTACTCTCCCTTTTCTGATTTACAGATTCTTTTTCGTTCTGAGCTGGAGCATTATTTTCCACCACTGTATTCACAACTTTAGCTGACGCGGAGAGATTTTCTAGGCGCATGAACTCCTCAGCCTTTTTGTAGAACTTTTCAAGCGAGTTTGGTTCCTTCATCTTCAACCATTTTCCAAATTCGCTTGACTTATCAATAGCCCGCATTAAGTAGGTTAAAATCATTCGCGGTTCTGCGTTATCAACTTCGGCTAGGGCTAAATTAAAGCGATTCAGGAAAGATTTGATGGGCTCTCCAGGGTTCTGTTCAAGACTTGAGAGAGACATTATATCCTTTGCTCTTGAAATGTACAATCTGAATTGTTCCTTGAATTTTCGAGTCAGATCGGAAAAATGATCAACAGATCGCACAGGAAGCTTGGTAAACCAAAGTAACGCCACTCCTTCGAAGTATACCGGGAAATACCGGCATTTAATCTCATCAGTTGCTCTGGCGCCAGTCATGTGCCAATCATATTTGTAAAGGAATTGATTCGGATCACTTGTTCCTCGATAAGAAGGAATGGTAGGAGGAACGAATTTTCTGGGAAACTCAGCCTTTAGAATCCTTTCAGTAAATGGGGTTTTACTCGGTGCGAATCCCCAATCATTCTCATCTTCGTTTCTCTGCATGCTTTCTTTCATTATCTACCGAATCATGCCGGAGAGATACTCCTCATTGTTTAGTGACTTTGCAGAATAGGCTTCGGCCATTTTCTCAGAAGTTTGTCCGGGCAGACATTCGGGGAGAGCTGGTGATGGCCTGGATCTTTCAGCATGGGGGGGTGCCCCTTCAACGGCACCAGATCTGTCCTGAGGAATATTTCTCCCTTCGGAGTTGGGAACAACATCAGCAATGTTTTCTTCATTATTTACTGGTCTTTGATTAGCCCCGAGCAGAGCATTCAACTTTTCCATCATCAGATTATTCTGAGTTTCAATCTGCTGGTACAGTCCGGACACAGCAGCATCTAACTCTTCTCGCGTCACCCCGACGCTTGGAGCTGCCTGATTTGGAGAAAGAGAAGTGGCAGTATTGTCGCGGTCATCATCAGATCTGACAGACTTACGTTTTCTTACAGGAGCCATTATGTCTGATAGACTTCTGGTTTTGTAGGAAATTCTTTCAACAAACTTCCGTGAAGAAATGGTGAATGATCGCCTGAGTTGGGCTCTCAGTGAAAGCACCAAAATGTTAACGCTAAAAGTTGCACGTTAACACCCGGTGTGTGTTGTGAAGTTGTGAAAGCACCACCCGTGTGACGGGAACAGGAATTAAGCAGTAAAATAGTGAAAAAGCAGTAAAAGACAGCAGTTTATAGTGGTTCGGCTTGAGATCGAGCCTACGTCCACTTTGAATCTCTTTATTACTGAATCTGGTTACAAAATGATACAATACACTTGTTGTAACAACCCTGTATTTTGTGATTATTTTAATTGTATATTTTGGTTATTTTAATTAATTTCCTGATTTAAATACTTTATTTTATTTATTAAAATGAATAAATTTTGTTATTTTAAATATAAATTTTGATTTTGATGTGAATTAGAATTCCAAACATGACTAAAAAGAATATTTTCCAGAAAAGTGAATTTTGGTCAATATGGTCAAACTTTGACTTTTAATTTAGAAATTTGAAAGTTTGAAAATTTGAATTTTATCTTTTATTATGAAAGTAAATAAAATTTTAAGAATAATGCTTTTCGTTTCGTTGAAATCTGATTTATAATGTGAAAGTTATGCCTTTTTCAATATTGTATGTAATTTGCTGTATTTAACAAATTGTTTATTTTAAATTGTATAAATAATATTTTATTTGGTCATGTAATGTTCTAATTGATATTTATATGGGTAAAATAACATGTTGTGCATATATTTTGGTTTTAAAACATTTTTTAAAAGTATAATTGACATTTTCCAGTGTCAGTTGTATTTTGCTTACAATTTCTAATTTCCAGTTTCAATTAATTAAAGTAATTCTTTATTTATTTTTCTATTTTTTTCTTAAAATCTTATTTTATTCTCATTCCCACTTTATTTTGTTCCTCATTTATTTTATTTATTTGACCTTTTATTTGTTTTAAAGTGAAATAGAAATTTTCTAAAACTAGTGATATTCTATTTGTAAATTTTAAGTCCTGTTTTGAATTTTTAAACAATTTCTTTAGTTCTTTTTATAATTTATCTAAATTTAATTAATTATTTCATTTTTAAAATATAAATGAATTATTTTACTTCACATTTTTTTGAAAAATATTTTTAAAATGAAGTTTTTAATTTTCCAAAGTCAATAGTGATTTATTTGTAATTTCTGGACCCTGTTTTCAATTTTTAAGCAATTTCTTATATTCTTTTTCCATTTTCTTTAAAATTAATTAATTATTTTTATTTTATATTACTTTGTTTCGGTTTTAAAGTCAATTTACTGATTTTATTTTTATTTTATTTGAATTTAAAGAAAAAGAAATATGAAGAGTTTTAAAAGCTTATTTACCTTAAGTCCTTTCATCTCCTTTGTCCTTTCATTTGCCATAACTCCTCAATTACTATCTTGGCTGTGCATTTTTGGTTTGTAGCCGTGATTTTTCAGCCTCCATTCACCCAAAAACATTTTACCTTCTCATTCATTCATGGCTTCAAGAAAAATCTATGGGTAATGGCTACTTTTTTTACACTTTTCTTCTCATTTTTCATGTATTTTGCCTTGTTTTCTTTGCTTCTTTGAATGGTCTCCACTCCATATCCAAGGCCACCACCCCCTACATCTCTTCCCTGCCATCACCACCAGCTACTCCTCTAGTCTTGACCAAGGCCGAGCCACCATGATGCCAAAACTCCACAAAAATTGCAACACAAGCCATAAAAACATGTTGTTTGACCACTATTTGTTCACCACTTCATTTTCCACCACCACCACCACCTTAGGCCGCCTCCACCACCTTTGGCCAGACCACCACACACCTTTCCTTCCACTGACCTGATCCATACCCCTCTGACCTGACCACACAAGCCCATGGCCGAGCCATTTTTGTGAACAAAACCCACCTATTTTGCCTTAAACTCTTCATATTCCTTTGTATAAACTTCCTCCTCATATTCTACTACCTAGGCCATGCATACACATGACCAAACCTGAGCCAAACTTGTTCAAACTAGAGCCAAAACCATCCCTAGGCCATGACAAAAGAATAGAGAAAACAAGGCAAAAGATTTGGCATTCGTATCTCTTTTTATTTTAAAAGTTATTTCATTTCTAGTGTATTGAAATTTATGGTTTGCTTTGATTTTTGTTTGGGTTGTAACACAAGATCTATATCATTGGATTTTCTCTCCACACTCAAATTGTATTAGAGTTGTCGTGCCTTCGTAATCTTTGTGTTGTGAGCTTTGTTGGCAAATCTCCAGCTTAACATGTGAGTTATTCTCACCAGACAATATGTACATATATAACTAGTGAATTGACCCCTTTTGAATCTGTAAAATGCATTATCATGTTACACTTGCTATGTTATGATTTTATGATGTTCACCCATGCTTAAACACCTATTATATTATATGTTACTGTTATATTATGCTGTTCTATTATTTTTATCAGTTTATCACACTGCAAGTTCCCTTTAGATTAAAATCACTATGGGTTGAAATGATACATACCCGAACGGACTTTAGAATAGGAGAAAATCATTATGGGCTGAAATGATAGGCCTGAATGATTTTCAATTATTTTTTTCATTTCCTTGGGATTGCGGGTTTGAAATGATCAAACCCGGGTTTTCTTTGTAAATTACAGGTTGAAATGATATATTACCCGTATCACTTTACCTAGACTAGAAATGAAATACAGACCCGTAGTTAAAATATGACTTATAAATTTTTTTTAAAATATTTTAAAAATGTAAATATTATGATATTTTGATTTAAACTAAATAAAAATGATTTTTGTAAAGCATTATTGATTTTCTGAAAATTTCTAAGTGAAATAAATTAATGGTAAAATTAGAAAATTTGAAATGTAAGTTATTTTGGGAAATTTTAATTTGGTGATAATTGGAATTTAAATTAAATGTGAAATGTGATAAATTCATGATAATTTGGATTAAAGTGAATTTAAATGATTTTTATATTATATTAATGATTTTGAATAAAGTTAAAATGTGAAATGAATGAATATTTAAGTTGAAATTTTGAAATATAACTAAAATTGGAAATTTGTGAATTTGGCTTAAAAGTGAATTTTAAGTTAAGTAAATAAAAAATGGAATTAAGTTATATTTGAAAATTTAAACTTGAGTGTTAAGTTAATTTAATTTAATGAATTTATAATTTAATATTGGAATTTAATAAGTGAATTATTATTAAATTTTGATTTTTGAATGGAGGTTTAACTTTATAAAATCATGAATATAAGGGTATTTGAATGATTGTTTTAAAAGTGAAATTATATGATTTTTTAAGTTAAAAATGATTTATATAAAAATATAATTGTTTCTGAAATTATACTGAATATTTGAAGTTAATTAACTGCATTTCTGAAATGCTATTAATTCTAATGTAAATGATAATACAACATTTGTAAATGATGTTGTTGATAATAATGAACAAAATGGCTAAATTTAATTAAAGGCTATTATAGCATTTTTGTAAATGTTATAATGGTTGAATTTAACTAAGTTTATTTGAAACTAATGTAACCCTATTACAGCATTTTAAATGCTGTCTTTTGTTAAATTGAACTGTTTTAAATGTGACTTTCCGTAGCATTTTTTAAATGCTGCGAAAGTTGAATTTTCATTATTTTAATTAATTTAAGTGAACGAATGAACTTTGAAAGATTAAAATTTTGGAAATTTAATAATTTAATTATTAAATATAATAACTTCATTTTTATGATTTAAAATAAAGTAATTTGTTTCGAAATATAAACTATTTTGAAATATGATATTTTGATATTTTGAAATGGATATTTGAAGGATATTGAATTTTGAAATGATATTTGATTTCGAAGTATAAAATACCATTTTGAAATTTTAACCACGGGATGTATTTAATTTATAGTTTAACTGATCCTTAAAGGATGGGTGATCCCAAGCATCCTTTGAGTTATTATGCATTTCTACTACAGTTCACTTGAGTTGGTTTACATTATATAAGTATATATTGTCCTGACTCGAGTGTTTTGTATTTTACTTTACGCTCGGGTCAGCCTGAGTATTTACAGCTTAGCTTTGGATTTCTTTCTGGAGCTAGGAATCGTTGGAGATTCTGCTTGTCTAGTTATCTGTTCCTTTCAGTTCAGTTGTTCTATTTCAGTTCTGGTATTCATAAACTTCTATTTATTTGAGATTTCTATTGTATATGTTTTCAAACAAATATTATGTATTTTGTTTTGAGAGTTTGTTATAGTAGCTTCATGAACTACTATAGTATTTTTAATTTCCGCTGCGAGTTATTCTGATATGTTCTGTGTCTGTGATTTTGTGTATTTGATTTCATTTGCTCCAAATTTATTTACAATCTGTTATTTTGAATTATTCAAGTCATACATGTGTGGATTATTGTCGATTTGAATGGTCTAAAATAGTGGGTCGTTACAGTTGGTATCAGAGCTTTGGTTTTAGGCAAACCTTAGCCTGCGGAGCAAAAACTCATTAGAGATAGGGTAGAAATACCCTAGAATAAGTGAAATCTATCTCAGAATCATTTCTTTGTGAGAGAACGTATTTTCGAAGTATAAAATGATTTTCAAATGATTTGTAAAGAATTTTCAAAGATTATTTTGATATAAATTTCCTTGCTTTAAAAATAAATATTTCTTAAACTTCATTCCTTTTGTATCCACCTTGTTAGTAATTTCTTTGATTAGGATCCTCTAAAATTTTGAACTTCTCTCTTGATTGATCTAGATCCATTGTTGATAGGAATCTATTTTGAGTATGGCAAAATCTGTAGTTTGTTAGGTTGTTTTGAGTAAACTCTGTTGTATCTTTTGCTTAGCTAAAGTTGTCCAACTAAAGATATTTATGCTTCTGTTTTCGTATGTTATGAATTCGAGTCATTCCAAATTTTGAATGGGAATTTTTCTGTATCGATATAGGTTATATATCTCTAATCTTCGTTTGGATTCTTATCGAATAGGATTCCTTTGAATTTTGGAACGCTCCCACTTGTTCTGAAATCCATTCCTGTCTCCCATAATTGTATTCTTTTGATTTTGGAGCATTGCATTTTGTATGACCTTTATAGGGTGGCGATTCCGCCAATCTTTGAATGATTATAATTGGCATTGATTCATCGGATATTTCTGTATCCTCGGTTTACGATGTTTTCTATCTTCTGCTATATTTAGATTCTCTCTGGCAATCGAAGGTCGATTTGCCTTAGATTTTCGCATCGATTATATTCCTGAAGTCACGGTTGACCGGTTAAGGTCGCCCGCGATTCATATAGGCTTATCCATCTTCTATTTGGTAATTTAATTATCTTATCTTCGTTTGAGCCTATCTTTGAATTAGAATTCTATTTGATTAGAGTCCTTCTAAATTTGAATCTCTGTTTTGCTTTGAAATCCATCCTTGAATCGTCCCTTGGAAAGTTTGTGGTTGATTGTCTTTTGAAAATTGTGTATTCATCGTAGTTTTTATTTTGATAAGGATGACCATATTTTTATATAAATATGAAATGTTTTTGATAAGGATTATATACCTTTTAAAAAAATGAGAATTTGAAGTTTTGAAAGGATTTGAAATTGTGAAAATTTTATAAGAAATGGTTTCATATAAAATGATTTATAACTGAAGGTTTTGAATCTGAATTTAAGTGATTGAACTCCGGCATTTTGGAACTGGTTTTAGGATTTTGAAATAATAAATAATATGATTTGAAATTATTTTTCCGAATAAGTAATGTTTCAATGATTTTAATGGGTTTTAATGATTTCGAAGGAATTTCAAAGAAGTTTTCAAAGTAAATGGAAGTCCAGAACTCACTTGTGTCGCTGGAAAATAATTTCGGTGATGAGTGCACGCCTCATCGACATTGATTTTCGAGTTTCTGAGTGAAGGAGAGGCCACTTTAATAGCTTTGCTATGCGAGTGATTTTGTGAAACCATTTTTGATTTCAAATTCCGAAGTATGATTTGATATTCGAAAGATATATGTAAATATATTTGAAACGATTTGAAATGAACCGGTGTTCAGTCCTCGAGTTTTGGATTTGATATAACCCTATCTATTAAAATTGATTTACTGATTTGTTGCTAATTTCCAACTCTTGAATTTGAAAATGATTTCTTCAACTATTTCGAAGTTCGAGTACTTCCAAATCAAGGTTAACTTTTCAAAGCTAAGAAATTTGAAAAGTATTTTGATAAAGTATATAAGTTTGTTTTGAATGTTTAAGTATGAAGTAATCTGATTTAAATAAGTTGAAACTGTTTTGTTAAGTAAATGAATAAGGCAATTTAAATTTTTTTCTAATATGAAATTTAGATTTGAAATGTTTTGAAAAGAAATTGTTCTTCAAAATATTTTGAATAAATTTTTAAGTGTTTTAACTTAGTAACATCTTTATGAAACTATATAGGTAACAAGTTGGAATAAATATATAAGTTGTACGTATGCTGTTTTATTCGCATAATTAATTTGATCCAAGTTTGAGTACACAAGTTCGAGGTGAATTACACCATTTCGTGTTAGGATTTTTCATTCGATTCTTGATGACGAATATTTGATATGGATTTTGGGCTTGATTCTAGAATTCTCTATCATAGTATATGGCTATGCAAGGAGACTGATGGCTTCTAGTCGAGAAACCATATCGAAATCCGCATTAGGGAAGTGAATGGACAATACTAGTTCGAAAGCGAACTTGTGTGATCGAGCGAGCGATCGAATGTGACTTTGCGAAATGATGACATATGTAAATCTTATATTCTAATATCTTTGATATATTTTGACGCTGAAATTGAAAGCCGTCGAGTTAGAATATCTTTGCTTACTAAAAGAAAATTTCCAATTTAAATTACAAAGATATATAACCCATAAAAGCAAAGATATTCAATCCCATATGGCTCTTCATACAGCGAAATTATTTTGAAAATTTGATCCTTATGTAAGATAGACCTTACGTAAGTATAAGATGATTTTGAAAACATTTGATTTTGGAAATGAATTGGTTGACTTAAATTATATTGATTTGGAAATTTGGATTTATTTTCTAAATCTATTATTTTGGAAACTTTGAAACTAAAGATAATTAATTTGAGAAGAAATAATTTGGTGAAATTGTATATGATTTTGAAATTGAACTGATATTGAAACAAATTGAAATTTGAGAACCTTATGTTACTAAACACTTGATTTGGCAGTTGTCGAACTTATATAAAATTGATTTGTATGAGTATGAAATTGATTCGAAAACTATAGATTTGAAAAGGTACTCAATTTGAAAGTGAAATCTTATATAATTGAAGTCTATATAAGTATGATTTGATATACTATTGATTTTGGAAAGTATTTGATTTGAAAATTAAATCTTATATATAATGGATTTTATATAAGTACGATATTTGAAAGTGATTTGAAAATGTACTATATGATACATATTTTCGAAGTAAAGATATGGAAAGTGCCTTCTGCTTGATATCCGATTTGTGGCCACATCTTGGATTCATTCTATCGATATTATTCTCTCTGATTTTTGGTTTTCCGGATATGATACTCGAGTGTCCTTCGAATTCCATGGCGTTACCCATGGTCTTATTGTTCTCTCGTGACTGCATAGCGCAACTGCCTAGCTGAGTCTTGCCTAGGGGTACGGATTGTTTCCTGGGGGATCCAGGCGTAATCATTGTGTATCCTACAATCTGTGTAGGTCGCGAATAGTAGCGCAAATGCTTGGCTGAGTCTTGCCTGGGGGTACGGATTGTTTCATGGGGGATCCAGGCGTAACCATTGTGTATCCTGCATTCTACTAGTCATCATGGCGTAACTCGCAGGGCTGAGAAAGCTTACGGATATGGATTGTTTCCTGGGGGATCCAGGCGTAACCATTGTGTATCTGCGAACCATGGTTAGACAAAGGTTTTGTTTGTTTTTGTTTGGATTGTACTTTCCATATCTGTTTTAAAGGTTTTTCAAGTATTTTCACTGGGTGTTGAAACAAGTCTACTAAGTACCTGGAGAATTCTAGCTTTGCGCCTGATCAACGCATGGCCAGAGTCTGCAGGAACGAAAGTAAACTTGTTAAGACATCGAGTTAAAAAGTATTTTGATAAAATATTATAAAGGATATTTTGATCAGTTATTTCCTTTCTAAAAGATTTTAAAGTGTTTTAAATATTGTTTACCTCTTCAACCAACAATTTTAAATTAATGGCTCATCCTTGTCTTTCGTCCTATTTTCCCTTCTAGCTATTCCTATTCTCCACCTTATTAAACTTACCCATAACAACAATTATCAGGTATAATTTTAATCTTCTTGTCATCTTGTCTTAATCCTATTCCATTTTATCTTTTCTGTGTTTTCCGTACCTTATTACTTTTCGAGGACGAAAAGATTTGAGTGGGGGGGAGTGTAACAACCCTGTATTTTGTGATTATTTTAATTGTATATTTTGGTTATTTTAATTAATTTCCTGATTTAAATACTTTATTTTATTTATTAAAATGAATAAATTTTGTTATTTTAAATATAAATTTTGATTTTGATGTGAATTAGAATTCCAAACATGACTAAAAAGAATATTTTCCAAAAAAGTGAATTTTGGTCAATATGGTCAAACTTTGACTTTTAATTTAGAAATTTGAAAGTTTGAAAATTTGAATTTTATCTTTTATTATGAAAGTAAATAAAATTTTAAGAATAATGCTTTTCGTTTCGTTGAAATCTGATTTATAATGTGAAAGTTATGCCTTTTTCAATATTGTATGTAATTTGCTGTATTTAACAAATTGTTTATTTTAAATTGTATAAATAATATTTTATTTGGTCATGTAATGTTCTAATTGATATTTATATGGGTAAAATAACATGCTGTGCATATATTTTGGTTTTAAAACATTTTTTAAAAGTATAATTGACATTTTCCAGTGTCAGTTGTATTTTGCTTACAATTTCTAATTTCCAGTTTCAATTAATTAAAGTAATTCTTTATTTATTTTTCTATTTTTTTCTTAAAATCTTATTTTATTCTCATTCCCACTTTATTTTGTTCCTCATTTATTTTATTTATTTGACCTTTTATTTGTTTTAAAGTGAAATAGAAATTTTCTAAAACTAGTGATATTCTATTTGTAAATTTTAAGTCCTGTTTTGAATTTTTAAACAATTTCTTTAGTTCTTTTTCTAATTTATCTAAATTTAATTAATTATTTCATTTTTAAAATATAAATGAATTATTTTACTTCACATTTTTTTGAAAAATATTTTTAAAATGAAGTTTTTAATTTTCCAAAGTCAATAGTGATTTATTTGTAATTTCTGGACCCTGTTTTCAATTTTTAAGCAATTTCTTATATTCTTTTTCCATTTTCTTTAAAATTAATTAATTATTTTTATTTTATATTACTTTGTTTCGGTTTTAAAGTCAATTTACTGATTTTATTTTTATTTTATTTGAATTTAAAGAAAAAGAAATATGAAGAGTTTTAAAAGCTTATTTACCTTAAGTCCTTTCATCTCCTTTGTCCTTTCATTTGCCATAACTCCTCAATTACTATCTTGGCTGTGCATTTTTGGTTTGTAGCCGTGATTTTTCAGCCTCCATTCACCCAAAAACATTTTACCTTCTCATTCATTCATGGCTTCAAGAAAAATCTATGGGTAATGGCTACTTTTTTTACACTTTTCTTCTCATTTTTCATGTATTTTGCCTTGTTTTCTTTGCTTCTTTGAATGGTCTCCACTCCATATCCAAGGCCACCACCCCCTACATCTCTTCCCTGCCATCACCACCAGCTACTCCTCTAGTCTTGACCAAGGCCGAGCCACCATGATGCCTAAACTCCACAAAAATTGCAACACAAGCCATAAAAACATGTTGTTTGACCACTATTTGTTCACCACTTCATTTTCCACCACCACCACCACCTTAGGCCGCCTCCACCACCTTTGGCCAGACCACCACACACCTTTCCTTCCACTGACCTGATCCATACCCCTCTGACCTGACCACACAAGCCCATGGCCGAGCCATTTTTGTGAACAAAACCCACCTATTTTGCCTTAAACTCTTCATATTCCTTTGTATAAACTTCCTCCTCATATTCTACTACCTAGGCCATGCATACACATGACCAAACCTGAGCCAAACTTGTTCAAACCAGAGCCAAAACCATCCCTAGGCCATGACAAAAGAATAGAGAAAGCAAGGCAAAAGATTTGGCATTCGTATCTCTTTTTATTTTAAAAGTTATTTCATTTCTAGTGTATTGAAATTTATGGTTTGCTTTGATTTTTGTTTGGGTTGTAACACAAGATCTATATCATTGGATTTTCTCTCCACACTCAAATTGTATTAGAGTTGTCGTGCCTTCGTAATCTTTGTGTTGTGAGCTTTGTTGGCAAATCTCCAGCTTAACATGTGAGTTATTCTCACCAGACAATATGTACATATATAACTAGTGAATTGACCCCTTTTGAATCTGTAAAATGCATTATCATGTTACACTTGCTATGTTATGATTTTATGATGTTCACCCATGCTTAAACACCTATTATATTATATGTTACTGTTATATTATGCTGTTCTATTATTTTTATCAGTTTATCACACTGCAAGTTCCCTTTAGATTAAAATCACTATGGGTTGAAATGATACATACCCGAACGGACTTTAGAATAGGAGAAAATCATTATGGGCTGAAATGATAGGCCTGAATGATTTTCAATTATTTTTTTCATTTCCTTGGGATTGCGGGTTTGAAATGATCAAACCCGGGTTTTCTTTGTAAATTACAGGTTGAAATGATATATTACCCGTATCACTTTACCTAGACTAGAAATGAAATACAGACCCGTAGTTAAAATATGACTTATAAATTTTTTTTAAAATATTTTAAAAATGTAAATATTATGATATTTTGATTTAAACTAAATAAAAATGATTTTTGTAAAGCATTATTGATTTTCTGAAAATTTCTAAGTGAAATAAATTAATGGTAAAATTAGAAAATTTGAAATGTAAGTTATTTTGGGAAATTTTAATTTGGTGATAATTGGAATTTAAATTAAATGTGAAATGTGATAAATTCATGATAATTTGGATTAAAGTGAATTTAAATGATTTTTATATTATATTAATGATTTTGAATAAAGTTAAAATGTGAAATGAATGAATATTTAAGTTGAAATTTTGAAATATAACTAAAATTGGAAATTTGTGAATTTGGCTTAAAAGTGAATTTTAAGTTAAGTAAATAAAAAATGGAATTAAGTTATATTTGAAAATTTAAACTTGAGTGTTAAGTTAATTTAATTTAATGAATTTATAATTTAATATTGGAATTTAATAAGTGAATTATTATTAAATTTTGATTTTTGAATGGAGGTTTAACTTTATAAAATCATGAATATAAGGGTATTTGAATGATTGTTTTAAAAGTGAAATTATATGATTTTTTAAGTTAAAAATGATTTATATAAAAATATAATTGTTTCTGAAATTATACTGAATATTTGAAGTTAATTAACTGCATTTCTGAAATGCTATTAATTCTAATGTAAATGATAATACAACATTTGTAAATGCTGTTGTTGATAATAATGAACAAAATGGCTAAATTTAATTAAAGGCTATTATAGCATTTTTGTAAATGTTATAATGGTTGAATTTAACTAAGTTTATTTGAAACTAATGTAACCCTATTACAGCATTTTAAATGCTGTCTTTTGTTAAATTGAACTGTTTTAAATGTGACTTTCCGTAGCATTTTTTAAATGCTGCGAAAGTTGAATTTTCATTATTTTAATTAATTTAAGTGAACGAATGAACTTTGAAAGATTAAAATTTTGGAAATTTAATAATTTAATTATTAAATATAATAACTTCATTTTTATGATTTAAAATAAAGTAATTTGTTTCGAAATATAAACTATTTTGAAATATGATATTTTGATATTTTGAAATGGATATTTGAAGGATATTGAATTTTGAAATGATATTTGATTTCGAAGTATAAAATACCATTTTGAAATTTTAACCACGGGATGTATTTAATTTATAGTTTAACTGATCCTTAAAGGATGGGTGATCCCAAGCATCCTTTGAGTTATTATGCATTTCTACTACAGTTCACTTGAGTTGGTTTACATTATATAAGTATATATTGTCCTGACTCGAGTGTTTTGTATTTTACTTTACGCTCGGGTCAGCCTGAGTATTTACAGCTTAGCTTTGGATTTCTTTCTGGAGCTAGGAATCGCTGGAGATTCTGCTTGTCTAGTTATCTGTTCCTTTCAGTTCAGTTGTTCTATTTCAGTTCTGGTATTCATAAACTTCTATTTATTTGAGATTTCTATTGTATATGTTTTCAAACAAATATTATGTATTTTGTTTTGAGAGTTTGTTATAGTAGCTTCATGAACTACTATGGTATTTTTAATTTCCGCTGCGAGTTATTCTGATATGTTCTGTGTCTGTGATTTTGTGTATTTGATTTCATTTGCTCCAAATTTATTTACAATCTGTTATTTTGAATTATTCAAGTCATACATGTGTGGATTATTGTCGATTTGAATGGTCTAAAATAGTGGGTCGTTACACTTGTGAAATACAATATCTTTCGATTCCTAAACACTTTCGACTATTAGCTCAAGCTTCGATGTTGAAGATCTCCTCGAATTCATGTTGAATGCGGAAGATTTCTCTCAAAGCTTGTTGTAATGTCTTGAGTGATTGGAGTTCTTCAAATGTTGGATGAGTTGAGAATTCGGCAGAGTAATTACGCTTCAAGAAATGATCGGCCAAAAGTCCTTTTGCCGTTGGAGTTAGGGGGGTATTTATAGAGTAGAATCTGAACAGGGAATTTTTGCTTAAGTCTTAAGTCGTGGCCGACTTACAATAAGTCGTAGGTCCTAAGTCGGCGACGAGATAGGAGCACTTGCATTAGTTACTCCTGAATATCTTCAGGACGAGTTGTTTGGTTCAAAATCACAAGTCGGCAGCGACTTATCATAAGTCGTAGGTCGGCAACGACTTGCTTTGACTTGCTAAGTCATTCGTTCACTCAAGTTGTTAACTCCTTAGGTCGGTAAGTGTCTTAAACCGGCCCTGTAGCTAAGTCGGAGCTTTTTTAGGTCGTAGACTTCCTTAAGTCGTAACCGGTTAAATCGAACTTTCTTAAGTCGGTCAACTACTGAGTCGGTCCATACCTTATGTCGCAGACTTCCTTAAGTCGTAACCCATTGAGTCGGTCCTGTAGCTTAAGTCGTATACTGCCTTAGGTCGGAACCTTCCTTAACTCGTAAACCGTTAAGTCGGACCATTCCTTAGGTCGGAGCCTGTTGAGTCGTAGGCCTCTTTAAGTCGGTCCTTATCTTAAGTCGCTTATTTTCCAACTCGTTAGGTCGCAAATCGAAAGAGGGTTAACACAGGTGAACAGATACAGATGATGGCATATATATAGCAATGTAAATAACTAGCAGCAGCATATTTCAATTGTCGTTTCAATTGAAATCAAATTTAATAAATAAAAGAATGTTAATCGTGAGTGATTGCTCACCTTTCGAGGCTAGAGAGATTCGGCAAAGAAATGAGCTACGAATCCCAAAGCAATGCTAGATGGATACGATTCGATAAAGAACAGGCACGACGGACAAAGCTGATAAATAGGAGTTAACAAAGTCAATCAGAACGGCATCGATGAAGATAGATGGTATGAATGAACTTATGTAACTATATATACTATTTATATACAAATCATATTTCATTTTCAAACACATAATAAATTAAATATGTATATGCATTCAAAATTATTGTTTTAAATTAACCACTTATCAAAAGCACTTATACAAAATATAGTAACCTTTATATTCATAAAACAAGCAGATCCTATACTTTATAATAATAACAAAACCCAACAGTCTATATATATATATATACTTCATACAGAACCCATTACAAAATTAACACATATTATAAAATAATACAACTTGTATAACCTGATATAAAATAGATAACTTGTCATACTTTATAATATATAACAGCTTGATTTGTATAAATTGTATACCCTTTATAAAACCAACATAATACTAATATATAACTTATTCACACAGTTCAGATATATAATACTATATTTATTATATTAATATTTAAGTTCTCTCGGTTAAAATAGCAAGTTTACACTATACATGCCATCAAGTATAACGTAACCATATTGTATATAATTTATACAACCAAACATGTGCATATATATATATATATACTTTTGAATCAACCATACTTATATCTAGAATCGATAGGATCATATATTATAACAATATAAAAAAAACAAAATAAAACATATAAGGACAAAACATACGTATATTAAAATATATACCCTCACTATATATAAAAATCTAATATATATAAACTATCGTATGAATCCATATCAAAAGTCTATTACAAATTTCAACATTTAGATATAAGTCCAGACAACAGATATATATATATATATATATATATATAACAAGCTTTTTAAAAGAAAACCAGCATATATATATAAATAAATCCTATAATACAATACTGTAATGAAATATATATATATATATATATATAGTACTATGTACATGAACTGCACTATTACACTCTTATATAAATATACTATAAAACAGAACTCGACAAAATATAATTGATATATCAAAACATATATATAGATCTGAGAACACTTGTACACAAATTCCATTTATAAGCAAGTATATATATAAATATAGATCACACTTTTATATCAAAGATATGAAGAACAAAATATACTGATGTAAAATATATATACTGCAAATCAAACATATATGTAACCACGCATAAATCATTCATGTATATAATATATATCACTTATATAAAATGTATAACTTATACAAACTTAGTTATACACATATAAACAAACAAGTTATCTGCAACTTTTATGAACTTATAGTCTAAAACTCAACAAAGCTCATATATATATAACAAATATATATACACAAACATATTTAAAATATATATACAAAACCTCAATATATATAATACCATATACTCTAACTTACATATACAACATATATATTCAAGACTGAAATACACAACCGAAATATATATATATAGTAGAATTTACATTTTAACAAATATTTACCTTACAGAGATTTCTATGCATATGCGCATACATCAATAAGTGAGTTGAAGGTCGGAGGTGGCACGACTAGAGGTGGAGGGGGAAGGCGAGGTCGGCGACGATGTGTGAGTGCTGCGTTCTCGGCTTGGCTGTGGGTTGGGTTTGAAGTGTGGGGAAAATGAGAAGGAGGGTGAGGAGAGAAGGCAAAAGGAGCAGGAAGATCTAAAAAAATATATAACTTTGTGTATAAAGCTGTGATGGACAAGGAAGTGAAGAGAATTTTGCTGGAGGAAAGCTACGCATGGAGGTAAAGGAAGAGGAGGAGAAGAAGAAAGGAGAGGCTTGGCCGAAGCCTAGGGTGGTGGCGGTTGGAGCAGACAATGGGAGAGGTGGAAGAGTTCTTTTGTTTTCTCGGCTGGAAGGCTTGTATTCAAAAGTGAAGACAAATTGAACCTCTCAGGCAAATAATGTAAACAAATATATTCTATTTTATATATTTAGCAAAAAAAAATGAACAGAAGGCCATAAGGGGAAAACGAACAGATGCAATTTGAATCATAGGGAATGGAAATAGTCAAAATGTGAATTCAGGAGTTATAAAAGTGAATGGTATTGATTGCACAAGAAAAACGAAGGGGCAGGAAACCAAAAAGACACGGTTGCGGAGCCGATACGCTGTGCGTTTCGCGGGTCGTACGCACACCAAACTTCGAAATTGACAATTGGATATACCGTAGAGATCAGCACGACGAGACGATCAAAATGGTATACAGATATCAGTGGTATGATTGAATTATAAAAATTCGAATTTTCTACTAGCGAAAAATGCAGCAAAAACGAAGAAAAATAAGACTGACAGAGCTAAAGAAGTCCAAATTTGGAAAAACGAAAAATGACGTCTTAGTCAGAAGATGAATTAGAATTTTTCTATGTAAAAATATTCAGGTTTGGAAAACATTTTATTATCATCAATTTTAACTGATATAAATTGGAATAAAATTACACTAGAAAATAAACTTCCAAATTATTTGATGAAAATTTACCAGTTGCTATGATTAATTAGACGCATTCCAAATATCAAATTTATACTTCAAAATTTTATTGTTTAAAGTTTCACAAAATTTCAATTAAATATATAAATAAACAAATAACATTATCTAAAATTTACGGGTCGTTACAGAGACAAACGGGAATGAGATGAGTTACGAATCCAAACACGAATTCCAAAGCAATGTTAGATTGGCACGAATTTGACGAACATGGCTGATAACAAGGAATCGATGAGATCATTAGAATCGGCTTGATAGAGACAGAAAATATATGTATTATTATTATTGTTATTATTATAAAAAAATCAATATTAAATTTTAAATACTTATTTAAAATCTATGTATATTCTCCTTTAAACAAAACTTAAAACCAATATACTAGTTACCCAAATCCTATCAACTATATGCATATATAACTGCTACACCAAATACATATATAGACCATATATATGTTAACCATATGTATAAATGTAGACACTACATCATGTATACAGGCAAAATATATGCGAACAACTTAATATGTATAAATAGATATGCAGACTTAGCTTTAAATCTACGAACATATATACATTGTTATAATAATATAATTTGAAATAAATACTTATATAGATATACAACAACATCACATGTATATATATATATAACCTAAACAACAATCTTATATAAACCACATATTATGTAATACTTATATACTTATCATATTTAAAACAGTATATATATTAACCAATACAAATATATAGATCGAAACACTATTTAAAATATTAACAAAATATATCATTGTAACAAAGATATAAATCATCGAATCAGATAAACAACTTAACATGTTATATATATGTTAACCTATGCAATATATACAAAACAGTATATATATAATTCATAAGTTTACATATATGAGTAATAGGTTATATATTTTACATATATAACAGCAGCAAATATACACAAACATATTTACCTACATATCCTTCTGCAAACATAAATACTACTGTCCATATATATATATATATATCATAACTATATATACACTAGCGAACAATATATGGCTTACATAAAATATATAACTTATGTAAACTTTTATAACTTTATAAACTGTATAACATATATACATGTAAACTTATATAAACTAACAAATGCATATATACTAACATATAAATTAATATATATAAACATATATACAACTAACCAAATGATGTACGACCTATATAAATCTATACGTGACCAACAAAATGATATAGAACTTGCATAATTTCTTATACATAGCAACAGATTTTATATAAAGCTAATATATAGTTTACATACTTTTAAACATATATAAGCTGTCATATTATAACTATGCATATATATTATATTATAAAACTGTTTTTTAATACAACATTGTTTAAGAAGTGGTTTAACATATTATATATATATATGTATCTCTAATAACCTATATATATACAACAAACATATAATAAATATATATATATACCTGCTAAGAAGAAAAAGATGGAGAGCGATGAGATAAAAGGAAGCGCTGGTGGAAAGGCATGCATAGTTTCGAGTAGCAGAGCATGCAGGCTTGGAGCGAGCAGGCAACAGGTGGCGAGAGACTCAGGGTCGGATCGGGTTGAGAAGGCAGCGGCGATGGTTGCTGAGTTGAAGGCTTCGATGGTGGCAGGTGGTTGGGCTGAGGCTTCGGCTTTGGCAAGGAAATGTGGAGAAGGCCGAGAAAATAGGCGGAGAAGGAATGCAATAGGCAAAATGAAGGAGAACAAAAATATACATTGGTTTTTTTCTCAGAGCAAATGAACAGAGAAAGCCGAAGAAAAGGAAGAGATATCAAATGAAAATGGAAAGGCACTACAGATATAAATGAAAAATCAAGGAAATATGAGAAGCCAATCGTTGGTTTCAAAATTATTAAAGCAATAACTAATGAGTTTATACGGCTGTATCTTCGGAAAGGCAAAGGAAACAATGAGGCACAAATACAGTACCAGTACGGTTCGACGCTTTACAGATTCCGCCGCGTACCGGACTTCAAAACATAGAATTGAATATACCATAGAGATCAACACGACGAGACGATCAAAACTATATGCAGATACCGATGGTACGATCATCTTATCAAAAGTCGATAATCGGTACCGAAAATGCTACAAATTTGTCAGAAGTAAGATAAACGAAGCAATATTAGCCCAAATTTGGAGAAATGAAATATGACGTCTCACTCAGAAGATGATTTACAAATTTATGTGGAAATTAGGTTTAAGGGCTTCAATTTTCAGGGTAATAAGTTTTAAGGACAAAACTTCTAAATAATTAGTTTTAAGGACAATTTATAAGATAATGATAAATTCATTTATCTTTTTAAGCTATAGAGGAAAATGATAAATCTTTTTATCATTATTTTTGTATAACTGAAAATGATAAATTCTTTTATCTTTTTCCTGTAAAATGTCCTTAAAACTTATTACTCTGCATAAATAAACCCTTAAAGTGAAAATCCCCCAAATTTATTGTATAAAAATATTCAGGTTTGGAAAACATTTTATTATCATCAGATATTAACTGATTTGAATTGAAATAAAATTACACAATAAAATAAACTTCCATATTATTTGATGAAAACTTACCGTTTGTTATGTTTAATTAGACGTATTCCAAATATTAAATTTTTATTTCAAAATTCAATTATTTTAAAAATTCACAAAAATTCAATTAAATACGTTATTAAAACCATTAAAAATTTCGGGTCGTTACAAAACCTCACAATGGAATGGTTACATATAATACAAAATGATATACTACAAAAGGTTACTCCTTACATGGAGCTATCAAAGATAAATAAAAGTACTACATCTAATAGATTTGCAACTATACATTTTGACTTTTCATTTTTAGATACAAAACACACATACATAGTTATACAGCGGAAATAAATAACTAGATTACTAAGGAGCCGCTTGCTCGTCCAGCGTCTTCAAAGAGTTCCAAAGAAAAACCTACTACTCTCGTACTACTCAAATATAATTAAGTACCCAAGAGTTTAGGAAAGATAAACAACTCGGGTTAGACAATATGTCTGGTATAAGTAAAACTCTTAAAAAAAGGGAGTGTATTTAATAATAATATGTGGGACCACGCCGCTAACATGGAACGGGTTTCTCATACATAAACAATAACCAAACATAAGAATGGAGAAGAATAATAGGAAACAAATCCAAACATAGATGATGGGCAAAAATAGTATAAAGATCCAGACTTAAAAGAATGAAAATAGTCTGAATTAATTCCAAACTGGACGGAATGGAAAAAACAAGATAACATTCCAAACTTGATAGAATGGACAAAACCTATAATTAAACATCATGAAGAGTGGTTGGCTCTTCCCGTTCCAATTATAGAAAAACAGTTCGAAGGTTCGGATCAAATAAGGAAAGGAAAATTTTAAACAAATAACTAGAATGGTGCACCCCCCTTGAAGTATACCTCTAGTAATATACTTCTAAGAAGCTCATTTACTCTGTGACACTTCTCATAAACCTCCAAGTTGGTCCCCGCTAAAGCTTACCGAGTATACGAATATTTAACATCTAATAGCACTACCGAATCCAATATGGATGAGATGTGAAAGTATCCTAATGGAAACTGTAACAACCCTCATATTTTACAATTTATATTTAAATATTTTATTTAAATATAGCGTCGTTAGTCGGATTTAAGTCCGAAATGTCACTTTTTGCGAACGGTCGAATTAGGACTCGGGACCACTTCCATTGAGTCTAAAATGGCATTTGCGATCTTTTTGAGTATAAGCATCGATATGTTTGGAGTAAGTTGAATTTTGCTATTTTCTAAGTGGGCTTTTGGGTTTGGGTTTCACCCAACTCATCCTATACCCTAACTCAGCCCCCTCTCCTCTCCATTCACTCAATTCATTTCCTAAAAACTCAAGCTCAACTGAAAATGCTGGAAGAGAATGGGAAATAGAAATTCCAAGCCCTAGTTTCCTCTTGCAAACTCAAATTCTTGCTCCAAAATCAAAGAGAAGCTTAGGTAAGCCTTCTTTTCACCCTCTCCATCTCTCTCTCTCCAATTTCAGAAATTTCCTATAACCTAAATTAGGAAATACTTGTTTTGATCTTAGATTGGAGCTTGTAGAGTAGAAGTGAAGAGTGGTTGATCTTTTCTTAGCATTTGAGCTTCTCATCTTTGTTTTTGAGTTAAAAGGTGAGCTTTGAACTCACATCTACTTCTCTTGATATCATTGATGTTAGGTATGAATTCCTAACACTTATTTATGTTCATTTGCTTTTGATTTGAATTGATTTGGTGAACATTTCAATTTTTGGTGTTTTGAAGTCAAAAACTATAAAAATCATAGCTTTGATGTTTGATCATGCTTTTGGTGGTGTATTGAAGAGCTCATAGGGCTGGGTTGTCGATTGGCATAAACCCCTAGCGCCCATTGCTCGTCCGATCGCAAATTGAGAGAGTTTTCTCTTCATTTTGATAGGCTGATGAACCGTTCCAGTGCCAGTCAGTCGACTGGCCTCTACAGTCAGTCGACTGGCTGTAGAAACCGAAAGTTCTAGGACTGGCTCCAGAAACCAAAAGTTTCTATTTTCTACAGTTAGTCGACTGGCCTCTACAATCAGTCGACTGACTGTAGGAACCGAAAGTTTCTGGTTTTTGGATCAATCGACTGGCCTCTACAGTCAGTCAACTGACCTGCTTGTCTCAGCCCGAATTTGCCTATTTTGCTTGGTTTCCAATTTTAATCGATTCATGTCGATTCCAATTAGTTGTTATCGCATTTTTGACTTTGATGATTCCTTTTTGATTTCATACACGGGTTGTTATAAAATGATCTTTTTAAATTGTATTAAAAGCTCGTTTCTCCAATTTATAATATCTATTTAAAACACACACACACAATTTTGAACTTCGAGCGAAGAGGGAGGAGAATTAAATGATTAAATAAAACACGTGCTATGAACACGTGTGTTTATCTTTTCAGTTAATTCCTAATCTATTCGTTTGACCGTTTTGACCTTTGGGTCTGGTTTACCGATGAGATGAGGTGAACTTTGTACTTCTTTGAGTGTGAAATTGACTAACGGTTAGTAAACCGTTTAGTGCGAACGTGTGGTATGGAACTCACGTTAACATTTTTCGGGTTCCTTTCTGAGAGTTGCGACACATTCTGCCAGTTAGTGGTGTCCAGTACTGGGTCTCCAGACCTTCACCACTACGGTTTGTTGCCTTCGGGCGTTGCCATCGGGCGTTGCCTTCAGGCGTTGCCTTCGGGTTTGTTGCCCGATAGTATCACTTTTGGAGTTGGTCCATTGTCACCGCTCGAGTGATATTGAGGTTTGTTGCCTTCGGGCGTGTGGATCCTTGTTATACAGTACTGAGCTCGAGCATCTTTTGTTTCTTTGACAATTATATTTCCCTAGTGTATTGCCCTTCAGTGTAGGTTCTTTGAACCACACGATATATAGCGATTACCTTGTGGAAACTTGTGTTACCTTTATTAGTATTTGTTATTTGCCTGCTTGTCTTGTTTTGGGATATGATATCCTTGGTTTATTTGAGTTGCCTATGATATGGGGCTTGTTATGATTCATCTTCTATTAGATGATCTGGTTATCTCTTTTGGAGATATTTGTGGTACTTTATGACCTTGTATGTTCATTACCATTTAGTTTATCTAACTGATTTGTTTAGCTAGACTGACCCTTGTATTTTATACTCGGGTCAGACCGAGATGTTTCAGGTTAGGTACATTGGACTTAGCCTATTTTGCTTCCGCATGGACTATTCTGCTAGTTCCTTTTTGTTATAGCTTTTCGTGTAGTCCTTTTTGGCTGTAACTCTGATATGTATTCTTTTGACTCGCCTGTATATTGTGGCTTGCTATACCACTTGACATGTATCATTTTGTAAACTCTGTAATGTATCTGTATATGTGTAAACGTATGTGATGATCCACTGTTCTGTGATATGTATTACATTTGAGTTGTTATATTTCGTTCTGATAGATCCTTCAGCCACCTATGGTTTTGTATTAAGTATTTATTGGATATGTCGATCCACTTGAGAAAGAAAGAAAAATGTATGGCAATTGTCGGCGTATTCAATAGATAATTAAGACAAGGCTATAGATGGTCGCTCCTATCCAGCTCTATTCTCTGTAACGACCCAGAATTTCCGTCATTTGAAATTCAGATATTTAATTGATTTTAAATATTAACAAGTGAAATTTGTAAGCTTAATAAATTATATTTCGAATATAGTGATTTAATTGGATAATTAAATCGATAATTTAATATTTGAAATTCCAGAAAATATTGGAAATTGGATTAAATGTGAATAAAAATGATTTATAAAGTTATATTAAATCATATTGGAGTTAGAATGATGTTATAGAACTTTTAAATTTGAATTAAAAGTTAATTTGTGAAAATTGAATATTTTAATATTTAATTGACGAGTGAAAATGACCATTTTTCAAACAGTCTCGGATTTTGACGAAACCAGTTTCATCGGATCCGTAATGTTATATTATTGTAAGATTTCAAATTTGGTGTCAATCGAATTTACAGTATGTCCGAGGCAAGCCAAAATGCATAGAAATCGGTTTAATCGATTTAATTTTTGATCGTTTAATTCCGTAACTCGCACATATGACCGAATTAGCTCCCGAAACACATTCCATTGTGTTCAGAACGCGAGTAAAACCTTAGACTCGTTAGCCAGCATGCTTCGTTTCGAGTTCGGAAAATTTTCTATGAATAGTGTTTTGAGAATTTTCTATAAAAGGCCACCATAATTTTCATTTTTCACAAAAACGAGCTAGGGTTGGTAGCCGCCGGCCCAAATAATTTCTATGGCCAGAAAATCACCAACTTCTTCCTCCAATTTCTTTCAATCCGTCAACCTATACGAAAAATCTCCAACTACAATAACGTAGAGGGCATCGAGATCTTTTAGACCAACGGTTGTGATCGAATATAGGCGCATGGATCGACGACAATCGGAGCTTGAATGCCGCATGTTCATTCGCGTTTTTCTACGTAAGATGGAGGCCGAGTTCGACGTGTTCTTGGCTGGAGGTGGAGCACGTGTAGGGGAAAGGGGTGGTGGCGTTTGATCATCGTCTCGATCAACTTAGGGGCCGCGTCATTTAGGGTTTAAGGGCGGCAAGTGGGTTCGTTCGCGTTTTTTTAAACGAAGGGAGGGGGAGAAGAAGAAGGTAGCGGCCTGATTTCTTTTGCTTGAGATGAACGACCGAGATGAATTTTTGGTATAAATTTAAAGAAAAGTAAATTAATTAATGTAATTATTATTCAAGTGTTTAAAAATTCATAACTCTTTCATATATTATCAAAATTCGACGTTTTTGGTAGCGCCGGATCGCAGCGACGAGATCTACACTGCAGCGCAGATCTGGTCGCGTTTGGGGCAAGCGAATTTTTTTGATTAAATCGAACGGTTCGATTTAATTTAAAATTTAAACACTCGACAACTCAAGGTGAGAACTTCTCACTCAATCGAAATTGTTTCGATTTAAAATTTTAAATAGTTGAATTTAAAATTGCTAGATTGTGTGAATTGAATGATGATTGTTATTGGTTGTATTAAATAGACCCTATACGCCGCATATTAAGCGGAGGTTATTATATTAAAAACATATACCGCGATATTTCACCTCGAAGTGGAATTGGTATTGTGCTAACATCTGTGGATGCAGGGAAACAGGTTGGAGGGATCCAACTGGATTCCTCAAATAATTGAATTTGTTTCAATATTTTGTGTTGATTTATTTATAATCTGTGTGTGATTATATTGTGTTTGAAATCGTTGAAGGCTATAATTTAGCCGGATATATTTTTGGTATCGTCAGATACCGAAAATAAATAAAAATTGGATTTTTAAAATTCAAGTTGAAAATTTATTGTGAAAATTTATTTTTGAGAATTGGATAAATTTAAAAGGAGCTTTAAAGAGATAAAGTTTTATTTTTGAACTGTATTGAATTAAATTTCAAATTTTGGGAAAAAGGGCTTAATAAATGGATTTCAAAAATATTATTTATAAGTTGAAGTATTTATTTAAAATTTGGATTTTAAGTAGATTTGAAGAGATAAAGAAATTTATTTTAAAAAGGAAATGATTTGGAAATTCGTTGGAAATTTGATTTGGTGTTTTGAAATAAATTTGAAAATAAATTTGAAATTAATTGATTACTAATTTACTATAACTAGTCAAATTGATTTATAGAAATTTATCTGATTTAAATTAATCAGATGATTAAATTAATCCTACCTATAGATGTTTGGATTATATTGGATGTTAAATTGTTTGATATCTCAAATATGTGATGCTTTGTGATATTTCCCGTTCTGTGTTGTGATTCATGATCTATTTATCTATGATATATATATATATATATCTGTGATCTGTGAATGAAAGATAAGCGTTATAGTTTATACTGCTTATCGATTATATTGTTATATTTGATCTGTGATGGTTGAATGTTGTTGCACTATTGTGTTAAACCCTTGGACTACACAATACACACACAAATGTGGATTTCACGTGGAAATCAGTTAAGTCACAGATTTTTAACAATTCTAAAGATTGAATTTTTGAATCCAAAATAGTTTTGGAATTGAAATTGAAATTTTTGAAAATGAGTTTCAAAAATAAAAGTTATTTTAAATAACTTAATAAAATTGAGATTTGAATAATTTGATTTAAATTTGAATTCAATATTTGAAATTGAATTCAATAATTTGGGAATTTTGGTCTAAAATATTATGCAAGTATAAAAGGTGTTTATATGGGTTTTTTAACCATTTAAAATATGGTTTTAGAAATTTAAATTTAAATCCAAGTTTTATACTTGGATTGCTTTAACCTGTGTAATTGTAACCAGTTTTTCCCAAAACGAAAACTATTTGTTTTTAAATAATAATAGCTTTCATAAAGTGAAAAGATTTCCAATTTGTATCGAAACAATTCAAGTTGAAATGAAATTGTGAATAGTTTGGAAAAACTATGAATTAACCCTTGTGAAGACGATTAAACTTTATCTTGAAATCAAAGAAGATTTCAAATGGTGTTTTTTTTATATTATAAAAGACTTGAATTGTGAATGGTTTTGAAAGCTATAAATTAAATCTTAATTTAAAGATTTAATGGGTTAATCCAATTGAAATAGAAATTGATTTGGAAATCTATGAATGAATCTTTGTGAAACTGGGTAAACTTTGTGAAGTAAATCTTTTTTTTTAAGATTTAAAATGGTAATTTGCTTAAACCATTTAAAGGAAAGGATTTGGGTAATAAGTTGTGACTTAATTGAAATCCCTATATCCATATGTTTTAAATATTGTGCTCACTATTCGGGTTAGCCGGGAAAAGACCTTTGTGTCATATAACCCATTCCGAATTAGTGATACGACGATATGGATCGCATTGAAGACCGGTGGTGAAGACTGGGTATTTGTGAAAACGATAGGATGACCTATCGATTGTCTCTGCACTGTTAGCTACGGTATAGAGATTTCCTTTGTGATGGGAAGTTTGATCGGGATTGTGAATACCCGGATTGCAAGGGCTTCTTTGGAAGTGCCTTCGGTTCTATTCGAACCCGAAACAGACTTGTATGGTTACATGTCTGACATTACATTTTGAGATATAAAACTGATTTCTTTCAAATACATTTATGTTGGTGGCGGAGAATTTATTCTCTTAGCTTAACACTCTTCTCTGAGACGTACGAGCTCAGAGGTTATGTAGTTGAAGGTTATCAATGATATACTCCCAATTTGGTAATGTGGCATGCTGACTGTTGCTGTGTGATGATTATTTATTGATCATTTGTTGATCAAAGCATGGCTTTGTGAAAAAGCGTAGCTTTGTGGACGAGACTTCTTCGGACCTCACAACCCGGAAATGGTCGAAACAGGAATGATGCGGCAAGGTTATGATGGTCACTCCCTTTAGGGTATGTCATTTCCTTCTAGAAAAGGGTGGTATCAGGTATGGAGCCCTGGTATTTAACCTATGTGGATACTCCAATATCATTTACTGTGTGATTGTTGTTTTGTTGAGGCGCCTCGGATAAAGGTCCCAAAGGACCGGAGGGTGGCATACTCGAGTAGTAGTTACCTAGTGTAAGAGGTAACCCGGCCTTGTGTTGGCAGAGATCCGGTTAGGTTCTCGGGACGTCTCGCTAGAGGCGATCCCATTGACAGTAGGAAGTTCTTTAGCCGGACCATTTGTAGGAAATCCAAAGAAACAATACGAGCCCTGTACGGTTTTAGTTGTATTACCTGCCATGGAATGTGGCGGTAACCTGCTATTGAACATGGTAGCTATAGTAAGCATAAGTGCGGAATGCCTATGCTGGCTAAGATTAATATTATACTTTCGAAATGTTTTCTGCACTATGCACTAATAATAATAATATCGAATGATTTTGCGTAGTAAGCATGTTTGACTATCATAAGAAGAAATCCCCTCCAATTCTGCGTTTGCATTCTGTGTGTGGCGGGAGGTCTTATGGTAGTTTCATTTTCCAAAAGCATTGCGGATATTTTCCACTTCCTTTGTTGTTGTTGTTTTAAAGATAATAACTGTTTTAGTTCTCACACCAGTCACCATGACTGACCTGGAGTTTATTGTTTCCTTCCTAAACTCTGGGTGCCCACCAATTTTCACACGGGCAGTCTAGAGTCAGGTTATCAGGTAATTCTGGATTTCAGGAGGCTTTGGAGCTCAGTGGCGAGCTGGATGACGTGGCGTATCACTTGTATATGATATTAGTATTCCGCTGTGTATTCTGTATGAGGACATGTTTGTATAACTGTCCATTGATGTATTGTGATGTAATGTATAAACTGATATGATTCTTTGATTTAAAGATTATTCATTTATCTATTATATGTTGTTCCGCTGCGATATGTGAGATTCTAGTATTGTTTCTGTTTCCGTGTTTTTCTGTTCTCTTTTTCTTCTGTCTTCTTCTACCTCTTCTTTTTAACCATAACAATTCGGTTTTCCGGCATTCGATTGCTCGGTAGTTGATACAGTGGACATATAAATGTCGATTTCGGAAGTCGAAAATCTCGAAACGTTACATGTGGTATCAGAGCATATGGTTAAGCGATAACCTTGGCTCTGTTGGTTATTACTCATTAGAGATAGAGTCAGTAGTACTCTAGAATGAGTGTGATTGTAATAATAGATATGAGCGCGTATTTGTTAGTGAATATGAAATTGTTTTGTATTGTGTTGACTAATCGGTTGAGAGTTTATAGATTCTGGTCGGTGCAGTCTAGCTAACTGTAATCGATAGGGGTTTCTAAACTCTTAAACAAGATGAACCGACATAGTATCATTTTAAATTGGGTAAATGAAATAATTTTACCTCGATTATATTTTGTATATAAAGGAAATAATTTTTCAGAATTATTAAATTGTATATAAAATTAAATTGTTGGTTGTTGAAAATGTAAAAATATATATGAGTAAATAAAAGTTGCTTGAATAATCTAAATAAAAACAATAATTGTAAAAGAATAAAGTATATGAGAAAAGGATTTGTAAATAAGATTTATAAATGTGATTTATAAATAAAAGGGAAATTTTGAAAGAATATTAAGCACTGGATTCACTATTGTTACTGGGAAATAATAAGGGTGATGACTGCAGCATCATCAGTATCATTTTCGAGTTTCTATGTAATGGATTTGCTACCATAATAAATTGGAAAATTTAAGTTTAGTTGTGATAAACAAATTTCAAATTAAAATTCAAGTAAAAAAAATTGATGAATATAAGGGAAACGAGTTTTGAACTTATAATATGAGATAATAAATTTAACTTTGGTAAAGTTAAAGAATTTGAGTTAGCATAGTAAATATATGATGTGAATTTAACTAAAGGAAGGTTAAATAAATTGAATTGGATTTATAAGTGGAAATTTAAGTTAAGTTAAACAAATGATGTTTAACTGGAATATAACTTAAGTAATGTTGAATGAATTCGATTTTGATATCGAAGTAAAATAATAAAGTGAATTAATGAAATGAAGTGATGAATATGAGCTTGAGTTATGTAACGAGATTCAACTTTATTTGTAAAATGAATTAGCAATTGAATTAATAAATGGATTGAATGTTAATCAATCTAATGTAAATGAATTGATATGGAATAATGGATATAGGTGTTAATTCATTAAAAGCTAATAAATTGGAAATTCAATGAAAATCAATAGAATATTAAACCAATTGGAAATTAAAGGCGTTAAACCAAATTGAATGTAAATCTAATAATTTGGTTATGTTGGTTATGATTGATTGTTAGATGGTTGTTAGTTGATTGTATATAATTCATTAAGTATTAATGAAATTGAATTAGTGAAATTGAAAGCTATGTAATTGGATTTAAATTGAAAGTGAACCAACTTGAATTTAAATTAGTGAATGTAAACTAATTGAAAATGAAGAAATGAATGTCATTGTATATGAATTGGTTGTAAACAATTACAAGTGATGTCGAAATTATATAAGTTGCTTATAAACCTTGTTTAGTATGCATTTCTTTTAATATGCATGTGTTGTAGTCGTTTAAAAGAGTAAAATGTTAATAACTTCATATATGTGGCACTTACATGTTTAAATTGAGTAAGTACAGGTACCGGGGCTACCGTTCGGCTGATTGGGTTGCGCTAAAATGCTTAATAAATAATTGCTTTGCTTAAAAATGCTAAAAAGGTACGCCTACGCAATAAAAATAGGAAATATGAACTGTTTTTCTGCTTTTCCGACCGTGTGGGTCGATGTATATATATTTATGTCTATTGTGATCCTACTACGATCGAACCGTGCAAAGGAGGCTATGGCGAATTTTTTTGAAAATTTAAGGTGTTAGAAAATTTTCGGGAAATTTTGGAAAATTTGTGAAAACTAGATTTTGGATTTGGAGTTAAAAGTTAAACAATATTGTTTGTTTTGAAAAGTATAACTAAGTATAGATTTGAAAAAAAACTTAGTAAAGTTTTTGAAAGAGTTTAACTATTGGATTTTGGGGAAATTGTACATTTAAGTGATTTTGAAATCTAATTTGAACGAATTGTTTGAAAAGTTAATGGATTTGGGCATTTTTCTTACTTTGCAATTTCGAGGACGAAATTCTTTTAAGGGGGGAAGATTGTAACGACCCAGAATTTCCGTCATTTGAAATTCAGATATTTAATTGATTTTAAATATTAACAAGTGAAATTTTTAAGCTGAATAAATTATATTTCGAATATAGTGATTTAATTGGATAATTAAATCGATAATTTAATTTTTGAAATTCCAGAAAATATTGGAAATTGGATTAAATGTGAATAAAAATGATTTATAAAGTTATATTAAATCATATTGGAGTTAGAATGATGTTATAGAACTTTTAAATTTGAATTAAAAGTTAATTTGTGAAATTTGAATATTTTAATATTTAATTGACGAGTGAAAATGACCATTTTTCAAACAGTCTCGGATTTCGTGGAAACTAGTTTCATCGGATCCGTAATGTTATATTATTGTAAGATTTCAAATTTCATGTCAATCGGATTTACAGTTTGTCCGGGGCAAGCCAAAACGCATAGAAATCAGTTTAATCGATTTAATTTTAATTTGATCGTTTAATTCCGTAACTCGCACATATGACCGAATTAGCTCCCAAAACACGTTCCATTGTGTTTGAAATGTGGGTAAAACCTTAGAAACGTCAGCCGGCATGCTTCATTTCGAGTTCGGAAAATTTTCGATGAATAGTGTTTTGAGAATTTTCTATAAAAGGCCACCATAATTTTCATTTTTCACAAAAACGAGCTAGGGTTTGTAGCCGCCGGCCCTAATAATTTCTATGGCCAGAAAATCACCAACTTTATCCTCCAATTTCTTTCAATCCGTCAACCTATACGAAAAATCTCCAACTACAATAACGTAGAGGGCATCGAGATCTTCTAGACCAACGGTTGTGATCGAATATAGGCGCATGGATCGACGACAATCGGAGCTTGAATGCCGCGTGTTCATTCGCATTTTTCTACGCGAGATGGAGGCCGAGTTTGATGTGTTCTTGGCTGGAGGTGGAGCACGTGTAGGCGAAGGGGGTGGTGGCGTTTGATCATCGTCTCGATCAACGTATGGGCCGCGTCATTTAGGGTTTAAGGGCGGCAAGTGGGTTCGTTCGTGTTTTTTTAAACAAAGGGCGGGAGAAGAAGAAGGTAGCGGCCTGATTTCTTTTGCTTGAGATGAACGACCGAGATGAATTTTTGGTATAAATTTAAAGAAAAGTAAATTAATTAATGTAATTAATATTCAAGTGTTTAAAAATTCATAACTCTTGCATATATTATCAGAATTCGACGTTTTTGGTAGCGCTGGAATAGCATCGACGAGATCTACGCTGCAGCGCAGATCTGGGCACGTTTGGGGCAAGAGAATTTTTTTGATTAAATCGAACGGTTCGATTTAATTTAAAATTTAAACACTCGACAACTCAAGGTGAGAACTTCTCACTCAATCGAAATTGTTTCGATTTAAAATTGCTTGATTGTGTGAATTGAATGATGATTGTTATTGGTTGTATTAAATAGACCCTATATGCCGCATATTATGCGGAGGTTATTATATTAAAAACATATACCGCGATATTCCACCTCGAGGTGGAATTGGTATTGTGCTAACATCTGTGGATGCAGGGAAACAGGTTGGAGGGATCCAACTGGATTCCTCAAATAATTGAATTTGTTTCAATATTGTGTGTTGATTTATTTATAATCTGTGTGTGATTATATTGTGTTTGAAATCGTTGAAGGCTATAATTTAGCTAGATATATTTTTGGTATCGTTGGATACCGAAAATAAATAAAAATTGGATTTTTAAAATTCAAGTTGAAAATTTATTGTGAAAATTTATTTTTGAGAATTGGATAAATTTAAAAGGAGCTTTAAAGAGATAAAGTTTTATTTTTGAACCGTATTGAATTAAATTTCAAATTTTGGGAAAAAGGGCTTAATAAATGGATTTCGAAAATATTATTTATAAGTTGAAGTATTTATTTAAAATTTGGATTTTTAAGTAGATTTGAAGAGATAAAGAAATTTATTTTAAAAAGGAAATGATTTGGAAATTCGTTGGAAATTTGATTTGGTGTTTTGAAATAAATTTGAAAATCAATTTGAAATTAATTGATTACTAATTTACTATAACTAGTAAAATTGATTTATAGAAATTTATCTGATTTAAATTAATCAGATGATTAAATTAATCCTACCTATAGATGTTTGGATTATATTGGATGTTAAATTGTTTGATATCTCAAATATGTGATGCTTTGTGATATTTCATGTTCTGTGTTGTGATTCGTGATCTATTTATATATGATATATATATTTGTGATATGTGAATGAAAGATAAGCGTTATAGTTTATACCACTTATCGATTATATTGTTATATTTCATTTGTGATGGTTGAATGTTGTTACACTATTGTGTTAAACCCTTGGACTACACAATACACACACAAATGTGGATTTCACGTGGAAATCAGTTAAGTCACAGATTTTTAACAATTCTAAAGATTGAATTTTTGAATCCAAAATAGTTTTGGAATTGAAATTGAAAGTTTTTGAAAATGAGTTTCAAAAATAAAAGTTATTTTAAATAACTTAATAAAATTGAGATTTGAATAATTTGATTTAAATTTGAATTCAATATTTGAAATTGAATTCAATAATTTGGGAATTTTGGTCTAAAAGATTATGCAAGTATAAAAGGTGTTTATATGGGTTTTTTTAACCATTTAAAATATGGTTTTGGAAATTTAAATTTAAATCCAAGTTTTATACTTGGATGGCTTTAACCTGTGTAATTGTAACCAGTTTTTCCCAAAACGAAAACTATCTGTTTTCAAATAATAATAGCTTTCATAAAGTGAAAAGATTTCCAATTTGTATCGAAACAATTCAAGTTGAAATGAAATTGTGAATAGTTTGGAAAAACTATGAATTAACCCTTGTGAAGATGATTAAACTTTATCTTGAAATCAAAGAAGATTTCAAATGGTGTATCTTTTATATTATAAAAGACTTGATTTGTGAATAGTTTTGAAAGCTATAAATTAAATCTTAATTTAAAGATTTAATGGGTTAATCCAATTGAAATGGAAATTGATTTGGAAATCTGTGAATGAATCTTTGTGAAACTGGGTAAACTTTGTGAAGTAAATCTTTTTGTTTAAAGATTTAAAATGGTAATTTGCTTAAACCATTTAAAGGAAAGGATTTGGGTAATAAGTTGTGACTTAATTGAAATCCCTATATCCGTATGTTTTAAATATTGTGCTCACTATTCAGGTTAGCCGGGAAAAGACCTTTGTGTCATATAACTCATTCCGAATTAGTGATACGACGATATGGATCGCATTGAAGACCGGTGGTGAAGACGAGTATTTGTGAAAACGATAGGATGACCTATCGATTGTCTCTGCACCGTTAGCTACGGTATAGATATTTCCTTTGTGATGCGAAGTTCGATCGGGATTGTGAATACCCGGATTGTAAGGGCTTCTTTGGAAGTGCCTTCGGTTCTGTTCGAACCCGGAACAGACTTGTATGGTTACATGTCTGACATTACATTTTGAGATATAAAACTGATTTCTTTCAAATACATTTCTGTTGGTGGAGGAGAATTTATTCTCTTAGCTTAACACCCTTCTTTGAGACGTACGAGCTCAGAGGTTATGTAGTTGAAGGTTATCAGTGATATACTCCCAATTTGGTAATGTGGCATGCTGAGTGTTATTGTGTGATGATTATTTATTGATCATTTGTTGATCAAAGCATGGCTTTGTGAAAAAGCATAGCTTTGTGGACGAGACCTCTTCGGACCTCACAACCCGGAAATGGTCGAAACAAGAATGATGCAGCAAGTTTATGAGGGTCGCTCCCTTTAGGGTATGTCATTTCCTTCTGGAAAAAGGGTGGTATCAGGTACGGAGCCCAGGTATTTAAACTATGTGGATACTCCAATCTCATTTACTGTGTGATTATTGTTTTGTTGAGGCGCCTCGGATAAAGGTCCCAAATGACCGGGGGGTGGCATACTCGAGTAGTAGTTACCTAGTGTAAGAGGTAACCCGGCCTTGTGTTGGCAGAGATCCGGTTAGGTTCTCGGGACGTCCCTCCAGAGGCGATCCCATTGACAGTAAGAAGTTTCTTAGCCTGACCATTTGTTGGAAATCCAAAGAAATAGTACGAGCTCTATACGGTTTTAGTTGTATTACCTGCCATGGAATGTGGCGGTAACCTGCTATTGAACATGGTAGCTATAGTAGGCATAAGTGCGAAATGCCTATGCTGGCTAAGATTAATATTATACTTTCGAAATGTTTTCTGCACTATGCACTAATAATAATAATATCGAATGATTTTGCGTAGTAAGCATGTTTGACTATCATAAGAAGAAATCTCCTCCAATTCTGCGTTTGCATTGTGTGTGTGGAGGGAGGTCTTATGGTAGTTTCATTTTCCAAAAGCATTGCGGATATTTTCCACTTCCTTTGTTGTTGTTGTTTTAAAAATAATAACTGTTTTAGTTCTCACACCAGTCACCATGACTGACCTGTAGTTTATTGTTTCCTTCGTAAACTCTGGGTGCCCACCAATTTTCACAGAGGCAGTCTAGAGTCAGGTTATCAGGTAATTCTGGATTTCAAGAGGCTATGGAGCTTAGTAGCGAGCTGGATGGCATGGCGTATCACTTGTATACGATATTAGTATTCCACTGAGTATTCTGTATGAGGACAAGTTTGTATAACTGTCCATTGATGTATTGTGTGTATATTGACTCTGTTGATGCAATGTATAAACTGATATGATTCTTTGATTTAAAGATTATTCATTTATCTATTATATGTTGTTCCGCTGCGATATGTGAGATTCTGATATTGTTTCTGTTTCTGTGTTTTTATGTTCTCTTTTTCTTCTGTCTTCTTCTACCTCTTCTTTTTAATCATAACAATTCGGTTTTCCGGCATTCGATTGCTCGGCAGTTGATACAATGGACGTATAAATGTCTATTTTCGGAAGTCGAAAATCTTGAAACATTACATGTGGTATCAGAGCATATGGTTAAGCGATAACCTTGGCTCTGTTGGTTATTACTCATTAGAGATAGAGTCAGTAGTACTCTAGAATGAGTGTGAGTGTAATAATAGATATGAGCGCGTATTCGTTCCTGAATCTAAGAAAGTTTTGTTAGCCCGTCGCTTCCTTGAGTTGAAGCAAAGGAAGTCCTCCATTTCTGAATATGTTGCATCATTCGAGGCCTTATCTAAGTATGGTCTTGAATTCATTACCACCTCTTATAAGAAGAATCTGAAGTTTGTCTCTGGTCTTAAGAAATATCTTAAGGAATCTTTAATGCTTCAGCTTAAGCTTTCTTTTGAGGAGTTGGTTGACTTGGCACTTCATCTCGAAGTCATCGAGACGGAGTGTGATAGTGGTGATGATATTGTGGTTCTCAAGAACCCCAATAAGAAGTTTCCATTTTATAAGCAGGAATTTTTCCCTTCCAAGAAGAAAAAGCCTTTTGAATCTGGTTCTATCCCTCAATCTGCTGGAACACCTTCCATTCAGAAGTGTTTCAATTGTGGTTCTCCTGATCATATGATTTGAGCTTGTCCTAAGCCTCTCTTCTGCCATTATTGCAAGAATGAAGGTCATCATGTTTCCTCCTGCCCTATTGTTCCTGCTGATGCCAAGTCTGGCAAGCTTTATGTTGATAAGGCTTCTGGAGGTTCCTCTCAGCCCAGAGGCAATTCTACTCCTATCCTTGATGGCATTATTTTATTTCGTGATCTTCCTATTTGGTTTCTTTTTATACGGGTGCGTCCCACTCTTTTATATCAAAAGAACTTGTTTATTTTTTTCTTTAAATATTATGGGCTTGATGACTTTATTGAGAATTGCGAATCCGATTGGTGGATCTGCAACACTCATTTTACTTTGTGAAAATGTCGAGATTATTTTATGTGATTATTCTTTTCGAGCCGATTTGCATGTTATGCGTTACTTAGGCTTCGAAATTGATTTTTTGGGAAAGGATTGGCTTGATCATTATGAAGCCCATATCCTATGTCCAATGTGGACTATTCATCTTCGACATCTTCAATCTGTTAAGCAGATTTCTTTTGTTCTTAATGATTTTGATTTCCAAATTCGGTGACATCATTTTAATTCTTTAAAACCTACGGGATGAGGAGAATATTTATTTCTCTCATTCAGGTAGTTTGTGAATTTTCCGGTATATTTGAGCTTGTCTTAGGATTATCACCTAAGTAATCTATTGAATGATGCTAAGGTCTTTTCAGCTCGACCTTGCCACTGGTTTTCATCAGCTACGAGTTGCGGAGGGTAGCATTCCACTTACCGCATTCCACACTCGTTATGATTCTTGTGAGTGGTTTGTTATGCCATTCAATTTGACGAACCTTCTACCTTATTTCATCCATTTTGTGAATCGAGTATTTTACGAATATCTCGATTAGTTTATCCTTATATTTATTGATTATGGATGAGAATAACAAATTTAAAATTTGCAAATCTTTTTAATAAGATATTTATAAGTATGATTGGGTTTTGTTCTTAAAACGAGCAAAGAATATTTGTAAATTTTATAAGAGACATGGTTATCATATATAAGATACTTTTGTGTTGTTTTTCTCATTGAGTGCTTTAAGAATTCTTGTAACACCCCACCTCTATGCTCACAATAACAAAGAGTATTAGAATAAATACTGTCTGTTATTGCGAAGAATAAGGCTGGATAGGAGCGGCCATCCGTAGCTGGCCTGACACTAGTATAGGTTACCTCGATAGGAGTAGTATATACTTTTCATTTTTCATCATTTCTTTATTTACTCCCATCGACATACCCAATTACCAGTATAAAACGAACTACGATGGTTCATAATAGTTTAGGACAATATATATAATAATAACACAGATACAAAAGAATGCGGAACACAAATAACAAAAAGTCTCATATATATAAATAACTGATGTCAGTTACATGACACAATACATATGATACAACTACAACTGTCGACTCAAGAAGTTATATATACAAGTACATTATTGACTAATATACATGAATACATATCAACTTAAAACAGACACTCTGACTACTACAACAAGACAAAGACCACTTCAAAAGATGTGAAAAGTCTTCATAGTCCAAACAGCAACTCAAAGCAAGAAATCTACAACCTGAAATAACTCGGGTCTGACCCGAGTATTAAATTCAAAAGAAAATAATACATGGGTAAGTCTAATTCAAACTCAGTGATTAATGCACATCAGCAGTAATACTCAAATAGCAAATAGACGACAGCAACAGAAATCTCGTATATCCTACTTCTCGGTAAGAAAGTCGGATAACGTCAGATATGACACTAAACAGTGTTAAACAACAAATCAGCAATCCAAATCATCAGCAAAGATAAGTGAAAGGAATATCAATGAAGATAATTTTAAAACACCAGAATTGCTTAAACATCAATTTACAACAAACTCCAATCATTAAATAAAGAGTTAAAATCTCAAAATGATCAATCAAATCAAATTCCTGTATGGCTGCAGTATGCGCACACGTGCACTGCCTCGTCACATAGTACGTAAAATCATCACAACAGTGAATACTAACAGCAACCACTGTAAATATCAAAGTGAAACCCAAGCCAACAAAACAGCGTAAACAACAAAAATCTAATTATCGATACGATAATCAGAAAACATATAATCTAATTATCTAAAAGATAATCAGACATCAACAAAATCACCAGCTTAAGCCAAATTAGGATACAACTCAAATATTGAATTGAACCAACGAAACCATTCAACAATCGAAATTATCAATTAAAACTGTCACTGTTGCTAGGGCTGCAGTACACGCACGCGTGTACTGCCTCGCCACTACAATAATACAAGTGAAACACAACCCAAATCAATACCAAACAAGATCAGAGGCAACAAGTGAAGCAAGTTCAACATGTCACAAAGCAAAGCACAGTGTAACAACAAACTGAAGGTGAGAGCACCAAGGATATGGCACTACAACACTCAACAGAAAAAGACGCAGATCAGCCTCATTAGAAAATAAGGTCACCACTGAAGCACAATGACTAAATGCAAATGGATACAAAGCATCAACGCAATGTATCAGATTCGAGAACAAAGGCAGTGCAGCAGCATAAAGCTTCAACTAAGAGAATACGAAATATGTACACAAGTGATGGTACATAAGCTTCAACTAAGAGAATACGAAATATGTACACAAGTGATGGTACATAAGCTTCAACTAAGAGAATACGAAATATGTACACAAGTGATGGTACATAACAAACTGCACATGGCAAATGAATCAGAGGTACAACGGTGAAACAGGACAGTACAAGGCTCCAAAAACATTAGACTCGAATACAAGTAATGCTACTGGCGACAATGGAATGCAACTGGCAACAAGCAGTAAAACCATCAAACCAGACTCAAGTGAACACAAGCGTAGTTCAACATCACAGTGTACATATGTCAAGTTCACAAAAGACTCAATTGCACAGCTACAAATGCACCAGGAGAGTAAATGAATACGCAACAGAAGTGTACACTAGTAAAGACTCCAAGCAACACTCAAGTATACATAAATGGCCAGAATGCAGACTAAAGGTGCAGTGAAGCATGTACAATAGAGATGTACAACATATGAATGAACATGTACAAGTTAAACAGTAACAGAACTTCAACCAGAACTCAAGTCTGGATAACATGAGAATAGTTCACATGAGAAGTGTACACAGTAAAGACCACAGGTAACTGGTCACAAGTGCACCAATTCAAAACTTCACAAGTACAAGACCATATTCAAGTGCAGACTACAATGAAATGGCAATAACATGTTACAAGAGACTGGAATGAATGACTCAAATGACCAAGCTACGATGTCAACAAAGTACACAGGTGAAGGCAACAGACTCAAGACCAAATCAACGAACAAATCCTAAGATCACAGTCAGGTTCAAGTGTAAAACAATATCAAGTAAATGACTCAAGTGAAGCTACACTTCAAAGTATAGTTAAACATGCAAATGAAATACACTCAGGTCAATGATCACAGACTAGAGTTCAAGTAACTTCAGAAGTACAATGAAGCATAAATATACACATGCACATGAACAAGTAAATATGCAGCAGAGAGAACAGCTGCAAGTAACCAGAATTGTCACGTGAGAACAGAGGTGATATGCAACAGTGTATCAATGACTGTACAAACTAAATGCAAACTAGAACATTATCACAACAAACCGAAGTCACAGTGAGACAATATCAAAGTAATGGTGATGGCCGATGTTTACAAAGAAGATGGACAAAGTTATGTCAAAGCCAGAGCTACCAAAAGGTCAGGGATGAACACAAAAATTCTCAGAGCCGAAGTCAAGCAAAAAGAATGTCAAGGCCGATGCCCAAAATCAAAGTCAACAGTGAAAAAGTCAGAGAAGTGATAATATCACAATTACAAAATAAAGTTAAGAAATTATTGAAACAGTCAAAGATTTATAAGAGGAAAGTTTCAGATATAAAATCAAAAGGTTCGACTGTATCAATTCAAAGTTGATCGAACGTTCAAAAATCAAAGCCGTGCATACAAAGATCTTTCCCAAAATATCAAAGCATAAAAACGGAAAGTATAAACAACGTGGTGATCAAGACAATGAAGAAATCAGCAATTTCAAAGTCGTGAAACCAGTTAATCAAGCAACAAAATCACGAACATGAACAAGCTAGAAATCACTAACAACTTGCATTAGATGTGAGTGAAGAATTCACTCACCTTCGCCATGAATTGGAGCAGTAGAAGCCAAGCTACAAAGAAGTCGTCGATCGACAAGGCATCTCAAAGCAACAAAGTCAACTGTAACAAAAGCCTAAATTCCAGAATCGAGCAGAAGCCCTAAATCAGAGCAATAGAGGAACGAGATCAAGCCGAAGCTCCAATTCCAGATTCGCCAGCTCTAATCTCAAAATAAAGACGAAGCCGAAGTCCAAAATCGCCAGTCACAAAGAACGAAGCCGAAGCCCTAGTTTTCTAGGGACGAAGAAGAGAACGAGTGCCACCATTTATTTTCTTTCGTTCGATTTAGGGTTAGGGCATACGAATGGGAATGGTTAAAGGGGAAACGGGTATTAAACTCAAAATATTTTGGTACCAGGAATAATTGGGCCGAGACAAATTTGCAAAGCTATATAATACTTAACAAATTTCCAAAGGATTTATAACAGATTATAACACCCAACGGCAATCAACAACCCATTAAAATGCCAATAGCAATTAACAATCAAATTAAGTCGTCTAATGACGCTTATAAATTTGTTACAAAACCCCGGGTTGTTATAATTCTGGTCGATGCGATTGATCAACGTTATCGATAGGAATCTCCTAAACGCTATGATGAGACAGTCAAACACAGTAAATTCTTGTAAAAAGTTAATTTTTCTAAAAAGATGAATATATATAAAGTTAATTATAATTTTGAAAGTCTTAGCTTTTCGGGAAAGAGAATCGATTAAAGGAACTCTTTTCCGATGCTTTTATTCTTGCGGTTCCCGAAGGGAACCAAGCCTTTATTGTTTGTACCGATACTAGTCGTATTGGTTTTGGTGTCATTCTCTTGGAAAGGGAATGTGTTATCGCATTTGCTTCTTGACAATTAAAGCTTGTCGAGACTAGATATGCCATTCATGATCTGGTGCTCGCGGCTATTGTTTTTGCTCTTAGATTTTGGCATCATTATCTTTTGGGATAGAAATTTGTTCTCTACACTGATCGTAAATCTTTGAAGTATTTGTTTTCTCAAAAGGAACTCATTTTGCGTCAACAGCGTTGGCTCGAGTTCCTTGCATCTTATGATCTTGATATTTTTATACTTCCGGAAAGGGCAATCATGTTGTCGATGCCCTTAAGCCGAGAGCAGCAAGCGGTTGTTTCCATGATGATATCCGAATGGAGTGATCTCGAGACTATATCCACTTGTGAGATTCGAGACCGCGAATCCAATTCATGTTCATCTCATGTTTTGTGTAGCCTTGAGGCTCGTCCTTCTCTTTTGGACTATACCTCTTTTGGCTGAAGTCTATGTCTTGTTAAATTGCATGGAGTTCCTACTTCTATTGTTAGCAATCATGATCCATTATTTTACTAGTGGATTTTTGTAGGGCCTTCAAAAGCTTTGGGAACAAAGCTTAATTTTTAGCACCGCTTATCGTCCTCAATTCGATGGACAAATAGAGCGTGTGAATCAAACTCTTAAAGATCTCTTTCGTGCATGTGTTCCTGGTTTTGGTGGGAGTTGGGAAGATCATATGTCTCTTGTTGAGTTTTCTTTCTATAATAAGCTTCCAATCTTGTATTGGTATGGCACCTTTCGAGGCACTCTACGGAAGGCCATGCCGATTTCCTTCGTGTTGGCTTGAAGCCGGTGAAGAGCTGGTTTTAAGTCCAGACTTTATTGGTGTTCATTTGTGTTTCACCTATGATGGGTGATGTACGTTTCAGTTGATCGGGAAAATTAGCACCTCGATATGTTGGTCCATTTCCCATCACCGAATGCATTGTTTCCGTGGCTTATCACCTCTTTTAGTACCGGCTCAATTCTTTTGCTATTCTTGACGTTTTCCACGTCTCTCAACTACAGAAATACCTTAGGGATTCCGATTCTGTTCTTGAGCCCGGTGTAATTGAAGAAATTGAAGTTTCACCAAATTTGACTTATGAGCAACATTCTATTCGTATCATTACTTCGGAGGTTAAACGCCTTCGAAATAAAGATGTTCTTATTGTGGAAGTTCAATGGTCCTCAAATTCTAAGGATTTCTCTTGGGAATCTTGAGAATTCATCGAGCAAACGCATCCGGACTTACTCTTTCGTGCTCTTTATGGTGAACTTTCTATTTCCAATTTTCTTTTGTGTTGATATGCTTTTATGGTTGTTACTTTTTATTTCTCCTCTTAATTATTAAGAGGACACAACTTCTTTAAGGAGGGGAGTCTGTAACAATCCGCATATTTTACGATTTTATATTTAAATATAGCATCGTTAATCGGATTTAAGTCCGAAATGTCACTTTTTTCAAACGGTCGAATTAGGACTCGGGACAACTTCCATTGAGTCCAAAATGGCGTTTGCGATCTTTTTGAGTATAAGCATCGATATGTTTGGAGTAAGTTGAATTTTGCTATTTTCTAAGTGGGCTTTTGTGTTTGGGTTTCACCCAACTCATCCTATACCATAACTCAGCCCCCTGTAACGACCCGATATTTTCAACCATTCGCATCCGCACATGTCGGACTTGAATTGCTCAAAATACCGCGTTGTAAATAAAAATTTGGCAAACTCAGAATATACAGTAAATAAATAATCACAGACCACAGACAGAGAGTAATATAATGCAGCAGAAACAAAGAAATAATAGTTCATGAAGCTACTATATAAATATATCAGAGTTAAATAAGATACAATAGAAGAAGTAAAGTACAACAGAAGTCTCAATATGATAACCAAGTACGAGCTGAATAGAACAACAGAACTGAGATAGATAAAACTAGATAAGCAGATAATCTCCAGTGATTCCAATCTCCAGAAAGTGGAATCCAAATCTGTGAATACTCAGGCTGACCCGAGCATAAATAAAAATACAAACACTCGAGTCAGGACATACATACTTATACAATGTAAACCAACTCAAGTGAACTATAGTAAAAGTACAAGTAACTTAAAGAATGCTTGGGATCGCCCATTCTTTAAGGATCCGTTAAACTATCTACTATGTAGTAATATTCGCTATTATAATAATGTCTAATAATAAAATAAACATACTTTTAAATAGCATTAGGGCTTTACATTTAATCTGAACTCACCCTAACACGTAATAGTGCCAATAGTCTATACAGTAACTGCATACCTCGCAAGGCTATGAGAAGATACTCCATAGGTACGGCACAAATAGAAACTCGTAGTAAAGCTCGATATGGTTGGTGACACGGCACAACTAGGCAGTGCCAGGGTAGATATACCAATTACGCTGTAACGACCCGGAATTTTCAATCCTGAAAATTCCAGATAGTTATGAAAAAGAAGAAAGAGATAGAAGAAGAAACAGAAAATAAAACACAGAATCTCACATTCGCAGCGGATAAAATATAATATCAAATATTATTCTTTATACAAAGAATACTGTATCAGTCAAATACATCAGAGTCACAACATATACACAATCACTGGACATATATAATCAACATGTCCAAACATACAACAATATATCACAGCGGGATACACTCCATACGTTCCTGCCATCCAGCTCGTCTTCTGAGCTCCAGCACGTCCTTACCTGAAAATCTGTAATACTCGGTCTGACCCGAGCATTACACCAAAGTAACACCCGGGTCAGGCTGGAAACCAGCGTGAGTAAACCCATCTACAGTGGAATTCTAATACCATACAACTTAAATATGTAACCCGGGGTAACTTAGATTAACCACACATTCAAAAATCGTTAGACATCACTTATTTAACCCACCAATTTCTATATACCAAAACTTAGATTAAATGGTCCAATTTACTTAAATCATTCCATTCCAACTTATCGGTTTCACATATCAATTTATAAAGAATCGAAGTGGTTTCGGGTATTAACTAATACCCGACTCCTGTCTCTTCGAATTCAATACCCTCTTATCCCAAGTTATTCAAGTGGAATGCACTTCAAATTTTAAATAAAAGATGTCACCCTTTTTCCCCCAGCACTTCATCATTGATAGGTAACCACATTATCATTGTCCACCCAAACACATCATATCGCGAACCATTCCATATCAGAGGTATTAATCAATTCAGGGCATTTAATCATCATTTAATCATAGGTAAGCAAGATAAATCAATCACACCATCTCGAATAAGTCTAATTAACCATGATTGAATTAAATCAATTTCTTTTAAGTCCCGCTTATTAATTTCAACCCAACTGATTTATCATCCCATAATCATTCATCTTTAATTATATTAAGATTATCATCATTTCTAATTGCTCCCATTCAGTAATTATACTTAACCAAACTCCATGAATGCTTATTCTTAATCAATTAAACTTAATTAATTGCATCCATTAATCGATCCCAATTACTCATAAATAGTAATTTCCCCTCTGTAATTACTTACCCAAGTGATTACCCTTTAATTACTTCCCATTAAGTAACTCCTTTTAATTATTACATCCTGTAAAATATGAATTACTTCACTAAAATCTCATCAAGTATTTATTATTTAATTAATCACCGAGAGATTACCTTTAATTAACAAATACATTTCAAATCGGGTAACCGATCCCCTAATTACCCTTAAACCCAGTTAATCAATCTTAATTGCAGATTACATATTCTTCAACCATTAAATTTATTACATTCTTAATTAGCTTTCAATTTAAGTTAATTAACCGTCTTGCGTTTTGTAAAACCTTTCTTAGTAATTTAAATCAAGTTTTAGCTTGAATCCCTGTCAAACTTAATAACTTCAATAATATTGATTTTGGTTAAACAAAAAATAACTTAATCGAGTTTTAGGCTTAACCCCTTGAAATGGATCCGAGGCAAGCATGGCATTTACTCGAGTAAGACTTGAGTTTTCCCAACATATTCCCCGTCCTTCTCTCTTCTACTGGTATACTTCTTCTTCTTCCTGTCTTTATATTTTTTTTTTAAACCAGTTATATAAACACACTCGCGTACGCCAGAAACCCGAAGCAAACTTCCAAATCTCTCGAGTAATACTCGAGACGACCAACATATCAATGCTGACACTCCTCGTGCCACCGTGCACATGCACGGGGTTTCGCCAACGTTCTGGCGACCCACGTCGCCTCCGGCAAGCCACATAACGGCCTCTCATACGAAATCAAACCCCTAATTCGATGCGATAAAACGAAATCAAAATGTGCTTGTCAGTTCGAACAGCTCCTCAAACATAACAGAGAAATCGCCACGACCACCTAACGTCCACCACCGGTGACTGAGCGATTCCAGCCACGCCTCACCATCATCTTCCTCTACCATCTCCCAAAATCTCGTGGAGCTCGGTTGATTCAAGGCAACGAAAACATCGAGTACAGACCACAAAAATATTCGAACCCAAAACCCTAAACTTGACTCGACCCACAATTTCTTGCATACGAAATTTTTTCCAGTATTTTTCCTGTGATCGTGAATCACCCAGCTAGCTTCACCACAAATTTCAACATTTAAAATTCATTAAAACGACAAAGGTTTGCAAAAATGTGGTTTTTGTTCATCTATAAACTGCTCTTACATTTCTAAACTAAAAATTTCCATTCTTGCTTTAAAAATCTTATGTTTGAGTGTTTATTCCAAATATAAAATCAACTAACAATTTAAATATTCGAATTTAACAATTTATTTCTTTTTTTACTGCAACATTGATCTTACTGTAATTATGTTGCTCTGTTAACCTTCAAACAATTTTTTCCAAGTCCTAGTTTTGTTTATACAAACATAATTAGTTAAATTTCTAAGTTTTAACTTGTTTTTATATGAAGAAGTACTAGTTTCTTACAATTCTTTACTCAGAGAATTGAAAATATTGAAGAGCATCACACAACAGAGCTCCTAGTAAAACAGCAACATCACAGATTAAATACATAACCATCATAATACTTCCTTGAATTATTTATTAAGATTTGAATTTCAAAGAAGTATATTTACTCACTTATCATAATTTATTTACAGCATACATCTATATTGAAGACAGATTTAAAAATCTTTAAATGAATTCGTTTACTCACTTGGAAATGGTGAACAGAGAACAAGGACTTTTGAAAAACTGCTATCTGCTTCCTTCATCTTAATCTTCCTTCCACTTAGTTGTGATTGTCATTTAGATTTAGTTCTTGGTTGAGTTTAACAAAAAAAAAAATGGCTTGCAACTTAAACTTGAAACTTTAAAACTGGAAGCTTTTTTTTTTTAAAAAAAAAAAAAAAAAAAAAACTGGAACTTGATTTCAGGTTGAAGTTTGAAGGTGAAACTTTGAAAATGCTTCATTTTCTTAAATGAACTGAAATACTTTTGCTTTGGCTTTTGAAAAAGTTTGAACAGAAATGAATTTTGTTTTTGAACTTAAGTATGCCATGTTTTCTAAATGAACGAAAAAAAAAAGAACTTGATATAAATAAAACAAGTAGCAGAGCTACATTGTTCTAATACAAAGAAGATGAATCTTAGCTGGTACAAGACTAATATTTTTAGATCAGAGATTTTTTTTCTTGTATGCAGCTGAGATGGGAACATTTTGTACAAGTCATTTATTAAGTTGTCATACTTATCTTTTTATACAATTCGTATGGTACTAGCATATTGGTTTAAAATTTTCCTTGCCTGCCAAGCTTCAAGGCCAAAGTACAGATATTTATTTAGCTTTGTTTATCTTGTATACATCTTATTACAATTCGAGTGTACATATCTATTTTACTTTGCAGGTACAACTTGTATATCTTTTATTTAGTTTAAACTTTCTACTTTGCATATGTATGGTGATAGTATATACATATTACTTGCCTGCAAATCTAGACAGTGCTAGTACAAATATTTATTTAACTTTGTTTTGACTTGTTACTTAGAGATATAAGGTGATAGCTCAAACATATTACTTTACTTCCTGCATATACATAGGGGTATAGTTTGAATTATTAGCCTGCAACTACAAGTATAATATACATTTTCTAGTCTTACTTAAACCCTTATAAGTTATTATATGTATTTGTATTAGGTTAGCTTGTGAATTTATGCTTATTTTACATGACTATTAATTTGTATTTCTATTTATACTTGATGTATTTAATTAATACATAATTTCTATTTTAAACTTAACTACCAAACACCCCATTATCAATTAATTGGTTATTTATATCTGAAAATAACAATTTAAATCAATTTTAAATAATTTAAACAAGAGATTATCGCATTTAAAATTCCTCGAAATTCTGGGATATCACATTCCTCCCCCCTTAAAACTTTTCGTCCTCGAAAAGGAACGAAGCCAGAATTATCAAAATGCTTAAGATCAAATAAATAATTTTTTTCATTTTTAAAACACTTTTAAATATCTATACAATATTATTCCAGAATCGTTTTTATAAAAATACTTTTTATAACTCGATGTTTCAACAAGTCCATCCTCGTTCTCATAGAGATTCGGTCATACGTTGATCAGGCGTAGGACTGAAAATCCATAAGTACTTAGTAAACTCGTTTTCAACATCCAGTGAAAGTACTTTGGAAATTAATTTTATTGAAAATATAGAAAACAGTTTCGAAAATAGAGGAAATAGCTTTGGTAAGAATGCTCTGGAAATCATCACACCCATCCATGGTCACAGTTACATCCTGGGTTACGTTGTCATCGCAACAAAAGTCCATGTAACTGATTACACCATAGAACCCACAACAGATCGCAGTTACATCCAGGGTTACGTTGCCGTCGCAGCAAAAGTCCATGTAACTGTTGGCTCTCAGCGGCACACACGATTGCGCTGTCAAAATGAAACTTCTCCACTCCTACATAGTGTCGCAGTCTACCGATGTAAAATCAAACGCAGACTGTTGGCTCTCAGCGGCTCACACGACTTTCGCTATGTTACCATAGTGTCGCAGTCTACCGATATAAAATCAAACGTAGACTGTTGGCTCTCAGCGGCTCACGCGACTTTCGCTATGGTCTGCAGTAGATCGTAGTGACATCGAGTTACACTGTCGTCACAGCATAACCCAAATGCCTCTGTAGGCACCAGCCCCTCGACTTTCGCTACACAATAATCCTCAGGAACTAGTTTTGTCCGGACTCCTCACAGGATCAACTTTAGAAACCCCCCCTTGGGGCTCAAGGCAGTACCACCCAGTGGCACTCCTGAGAAGTTCATTTTAAGGGAGCGCCTTTTTCCCCAGAGCAAATCTCAAAACACTTTATACTATACACATATAGTATTTTCCAAATCATACACCTAGTATGAATCTCATATAAATGCTTTTACACAAAATCGATTCTCAAAATCGATAATTCACAAATCAGGCTTTCCCAAATCCCAATATTGATTTTACCCAAAAATCAAAAGCCTTTTCCAAATCCAAAGGTTCCCAAAACCTTTTTCTCAAAACCATTTCCATAAAATCTTTTATATATATAATAAATCTTGAAACCTTTTGAATCAATCTTATACTTGTATAAATCCAGTTTTGTACTTCAAATATTTCCAAAACTCTTTTCTTTTGGCTATAGCTTCAACAAGGGGGTTTTTATCTCATTTATCAAAGATATACAAACTTTAAATTTCCTTTTCTTTCCAAAACAAATATTAAATTTAAATTTTAAATCTGTTTATAATGTCACTTGCCAAATTACTTACTTTTATTATAAAGTAAAATTTTAGTTAGTAAGATACCCAATTTCCACTTTACTTCCATAAAGTTAAGTTCTACTATAGAAATATCAATTTTAATTCATTTTATTAAAGGTCATCATATATTCGCAAAATATACTTTCAATTTCAAAAATCATTTACAGTTCTTTATCCACAAATTTTCCAAATCAATTTTATTCAAACCGTACGATGTTCACATATCATCCGTACGCAATATCAATCTGATCGCTCACTCGATCATACAATTTCACTTCCGAACTAGTATTGTCCACCCGACTCCCTAGTGCGGACTCAGATCTGGTTTCTTGATCAGAAACCGTCATCCTCCTTGCATAGTCACAACTATGATAGAGAATATCCAGAATCAATCAAAAATCCATATCCAGGTTCGCCGTCGAAAATCGAGCGAAAAATCCTAACTCGGATTGATAATATTATCTCAAAATTCTGTGCTCGAATCTGGATCAAACCATCATGAGAATAGAATATTATACGTACATCCTACGTATTTGACTTCATTGATTATTAACCAAATCAATTTCCTTCCTATTCACATTCACTTTAATTTTCATTCACTTATTCACATTTGCTTTAATCCCCACTTGGATTATCACTCAATTCTTATCTCAGTTGGGTATTTAACCAATAACAGTTTGAACTCTGACCAGTTTATATTTACAAAATAGCTTGAATTTTTTTTTTAAAAATAAATAAATAGTTGAAAGATAATTATTAATTTGTAAAACTGTAAAATAGTTAAGTAACTGTAAAATAATTGAAAAATAGTAATTACTTATAAAATAGTAGAAAAACAGTAATCAGTTTCTAAAGTAGTAGAAAAATAGTAATTAGTTTATAAAACAGTTGTAAAATAGTTAAATAGTTCCAAAGTAATTGTAAAACAGGTTTAAGATAGTTTTAGGTTTAAACAGAAAAGTTGTGTAGTAAATAGTTTGGAAAAATAGGTTTATATTAAACAATTTATTTTGAAAATAGTCCAGAGTCAAACTGTTTAATACCCCATCTCCATTTCCATAAATTCAATTTAGATTTCCACTTACATTTAAATTGACTCAATCCCAATTTGAATAACTTCAATTTTATTTCAAATTAATCCAATTTAAATTTCTCATTTGAATTTTGTACTTGTCCATCATAAATCACAATTCCCATTAGTTCAAATCAAATTCAGTTTGAACTAATTCAATTTAAATCTCAATTTCAAACCATCTCGAATTATATAAATTCGAGTTAAATTTTCAAATGTTGGTTTAACTTCTTAAATCAAATAATAATTTTTTTTAATTTTAACTCAACAATTAAATTCTTTAAATAATTTAATTCTTAGTTCAAATTTTCAAAAATTCCATTTAAAATTATCTTTACCTAACTTATTTCAAAGTTCAAATAATAATTCAAACCCCTTTAAACAATTAAATATTTGAATTTCAATTTATTACCCAAATTCAATCTTGGAACCAATCCTTAATCATTTCAGTTTACATGTTCATTTTAAACATTCAAATCTTAATGTTCAAAGTGATCCTCATTTTCTCAAGTTTTAATTTTTTTTTTTATCTTTAAAATCAAAATTACTTAAGTAATTTCAAATTAAAGTTTAATTCCATTTAATTCCAATATTGGGATAGATATTACCCCAACATTCATCATCCACTACCCATTCCAAATCTCAATCCTATCTGAGACCACATATAGTTCCCTACCAAATCAACCCATTTAACTTTCCTAAGTTAAACCTAAATTTCATCTTGAAATTTCCAATTCAGGTTGTTTATTCCAAACTTATTTAACTTCCCTTAAGTTAAATTCAATTTAATCTTGCCAAACTTACTCAAATTTGAATTCCCACTTCAAATTTTAAACTTCACATTAATAAATCTTATAAGTTCAAAAACTTATTACCTTGGATATCACACCTCATTTCCCAAATTTTAAACTCAACATTTAGAGTTTATTTCAAACCATCTTTGTATCCATATATACATATTTACTCCTTAGCCCACCAGGCTATACTTTAAAATTTAAACCACCTTTGGTTTTAATTTTAAGGCAAATCTCTTTTTAAGTTTTCAAACAACTTTTTATTTTAAAATAAGATCACATTCAAGTATATTCTGAACAATATTATTCATTCTTTTCTTTTAACACTTTGAAACAATTCAAATGTTTCTAAACTTAGGTTTAAACTTCACAATTTAAATCCGTTCTAATTTACAAGTTATACTCCTCTAAGTTTATATCCTTAACACATTTTATTTTGCTTACTCATTAACACACATTCCACTATTAAATACAACAACCACTTATGATAATAACCAAGATTATCATATATGGGAAACCAATTCAATATTATCTTACTCTAAAACTTTTCCCCAAATTCAAGGTTTAATTTCAGTTTAAATCCATTTCAAATTTATCTTTATTCAATTACAATTTGGTTGTATTACTATTAACTCTTAATTCTCATTATTCTATTTGATGCCAAGGATTTAACAACCAATTACCTTAATATTTATTAAAAGGAATATTGCTTTATATATCAAATATAATCTTATATAAAAATCATTTGAAATCTTTATATATGAAAATAACAAGTACGCTCTCATATATATATATACACACTCAACTCATTCTAGGGTACTATTGACCCTATCCTTATGAGTATACCCACCAAAGCCAAGGTTCTCGCTTAACCTTTCAGCTCTGATACCAACTGTAACGACCCGGAATTTTCAATCCTGAAAATTCCAGATAGTTATGAAAAAGAAGAAAGAGATAGAAGAAGAAACAGAAAATAAAACACAGAATCTCACATTCGCAGCGGATAAAATATAATATCAAATATTATTCTTTATACAAAGAATACTGTATCAGTCAAATACATTTAAATACATCAGAGTCACAACATATACACAATCACTGGACATATATAATCAACATGTCCAAACATACAACAATATATCACAGCGGGATACACTCCATACGTTCCTGCCATCCAGCTCGTCTTCTGAGCTCCAGCACGTCCTTACCTGAAAATCTGTAATACTCGGTCTGACCCGAGCATTACACCAAAGTAACACCCGGGTCAGGCTGGAAACCAGCGTGAGTAAACCCATCTACAGTGGAATTCTAATACCATACAACTTAAATATGTAACCCGGGGTAACTTAGATTAACCACACATTCAAAAATCGTTAGACATCACTTATTTAACCCACCAATTTCTATATACCAAAACTTAGATTAAATGGTCCAATTTACTTAAATCATTCCATTCCAACTTATCGGTTTCACATATCAATTTATAAAGAATCGAAGTGGTTTCGGGTATTAACTAATACCCGACTCCTGTCTCTTCGAATTCAATACCCTCTTATCCCAAGTTATTCAAGTGGAATGCACTTCAAATTTTAAATAAAAGATGTCACCCTTTTTCCCCCAGCACTTCATCATTGATAGGTAACCACATTATCATTGTCCACCCAAACACATCATATCGCGAACCATTCCATATCAGAGGTATTAATCAATTCAGGGCATTTAATCATCATTTAATCATAGGTAAGCAAGATAAATCAATCACACCATCTCGAATAAGTCTAATTAACCATGATTGAATTAAATCAATTTCTTTTAAGTCCCGCTTATTAATTTCAACCCAACTGATTTATCATCCCATAATCATTCATCTTTAATTATATTAAGATTATCATCATTTCTAATTGCTCCCATTCAGTAATTATACTTAACCAAACTCCATGAATGCTTATTCTTAATCAATTAAACTTAATTAATTGCATCCATTAATCGATCCCAATTACTCATAAATAGTAATTTCCCCTCTGTAATTACTTACCCAAGTGATTACCCTTTAATTACTTCCCATTAAGTAACTCCTTTTAATTATTACATCCTGTAAAATATGAATTACTTCACTAAAATCTCATCAAGTATTTATTATTTAATTAATCACCGAGAGATTACCTTTAATTAACAAATACATTTCAAATCGGGTAACCGATCCCCTAATTACCCTTAAACCCAGTTAATCAATCTTAATTGCAGATTACATATTCTTCAACCATTAAATTTATTACATTCTTAATTAGCTTTCAATTTAAGTTAATTAACCGTCTTGCGTTTTGTAAAACCTTTCTTAGTAATTTAAATCAAGTTTTAGCTTGAATCCCTGTCAAACTTAATAACTTCAATAATATTGATTTTGGTTAAACAAAAAATAACTTAATCGAGTTTTAGGCTTAACCCCTTGAAATGGATCCGAGGCAAGCATGGCATTTACTCGAGTAAGACTTGAGTTTTCCCAACATATTCCCCGTCCTTCTCTCTTCTACTGGTATACTTCTTCTTCTTCCTGTCTTTATATTTTTTTTTTAAACCAGTTATATAAACACACTCGCGTACGCCAGAAACCCGAAGCAAACTTCCAAATCTCTCGAGTAATACTCGAGACGACCAACATATCAATGCTGACACTCCTCGTGCCACCGTGCACATGCACGGGGTTTCGCCAACGTTCTGGCGACCCACGTCGCCTCCGGCAAGCCACATAACGGCCTCTCATACGAAATCAAACCCCTAATTCGATGCGATAAAACGAAATCAAAATGTGCTTGTCAGTTCGAACAGCTCCTCAAACATAACAGAGAAATCGCCACGACCACCTAACGTCCACCACCGGTGACTGAGCGATTCCAGCCACGCCTCACCATCATCTTCCTCTACCATCTCCCAAAATCTCGTGGAGCTCGGTTGATTCAAGGCAACGAAAACATCGAGTACAGACCACAAAAATATTCGAACCCAAAACCCTAAACTTGACTCGACCCACAATTTCTTGCATACGAAATTTTTTCCAGTATTTTTCCTGTGATCGTGAATCACCCAGCTAGCTTCACCACAAATTTCAACATTTAAAATTCATTAAAACGACAAAGGTTTGCAAAAATGTGGTTTTTGTTCATCTATAAACTGCTCTTACATTTCTAAACTAAAAATTTCCATTCTTGCTTTAAAAATCTTATGTTTGAGTGTTTATTCCAAATATAAAATCAACTAACAATTTAAATATTCGAATTTAACAATTTATTTCTTTTTTTACTGCAACATTGATCTTACTGTAATTATGTTGCTCTGTTAACCTTCAAACAATTTTTTCCAAGTCCTAGTTTTGTTTATACAAACATAATTAGTTAAATTTCTAAGTTTTAACTTGTTTTTATATGAAGAAGTACTAGTTTCTTACAATTCTTTACTCAGAGAATTGAAAATATTGAAGAGCATCACACAACAGAGCTCCTAGTAAAACAGCAACATCACAGATTAAATACATAACCATCATAATACTTCCTTGAATTATTTATTAAGATTTGAATTTCAAAGAAGTATATTTACTCACTTATCATAATTTATTTACAGCATACATCTATATTGAAGACAGATTTAAAAATCTTTAAATGAATTCGTTTACTCACTTGGAAATGGTGAACAGAGAACAAGGACTTTTGAAAAACTGCTATCTGCTTCCTTCATCTTAATCTTCCTTCCACTTAGTTGTGATTGTCATTTAGATTTAGTTCTTGGTTGAGTTTAACAACAAAAAAAAAAAAAAATGGCTTGCAACTTAAACTTGAAACTTTAAAACTGGAAGCTTTTTTTTAAAAAAAAAAAAAAAAAAAAAAAACTGGAACTTGATTTCAGGTTGAAGTTTGAAGGTGAAACTTTGAAAATGCTTCATTTTCTTAAATGAACTGAAATACTTTTGCTTTGGCTTTTGAAAAAGTTTGAACAGAAATGAATTTTGTTTTTGAACTTAAGTATGCCATGTTTTCTAAATGAACGAAAAAAAAAAAGAACTTGATATAAATAAAACAAGTAGCAGAGCTACATTGTTCTAATACAAAGAAGATGAATCTTAGCTGGTACAAGACTAATATTTTTAGATCAGAGATTTTTTTTCTTGTATGCAGCTGAGATGGGAACATTTTGTACAAGTCATTTATTAAGTTGTCATACTTATCTTTTTATACAATTCGTATGGTACTAGCATATTGGTTTAAAATTTTCCTTGCCTGCCAAGCTTCAAGGCCAAAGTACAGATATTTATTTAGCTTTGTTTATCTTGTATACATCTTATTACAATTCGAGTGTACATATCTATTTTACTTTGCAGGTACAACTTGTATATCTTTTATTTAGTTTAAACTTTCTACTTTGCATATGTATGGTGATAGTATATACATATTACTTGCCTGCAAATCTAGACAGTGCTAGTACAAATATTTATTTAACTTTGTTTTGACTTGTTACTTAGAGATATAAGGTGATAGCTCAAACATATTACTTTACTTCCTGCATATACATAGGGGTATAGTTTGAATTATTAGCCTGCAACTACAAGTATAATATACATTTTCTAGTCTTACTTAAACCCTTATAAGTTATTATATGTATTTGTATTAGGTTAGCTTGTGAATTTATGCTTATTTTACATGACTATTAATTTGTATTTCTATTTATACTTGATGTATTTAATTAATACATAATTTCTATTTTAAACTTAACTACCAAACACCCCATTATCAATTAATTGGTTATTTATATCTGAAAATAACAATTTAAATCAATTTTAAATAATTTAAACAAGAGATTATCGCATTTAAAATTCCTCGAAATTCTGGGATATCACATTGCATCCGGACTGGTGGTGACACATAGCACCCACTACCGCCTACCTCGAACAACACTCCCAAATCAAGGGTGCACACCAAATCAATCACAAGTAATAGAATGGTATCGAAGAAGTGTGTCCGATCAAAGGTGCTACCTCCTTGGCCCGTCGATCGCTCCTGTTTTAGCCACCTTATGCCAACTCACGGGAGTTGGGTCCACATATATACCTTAGGATCGTCGCCACCATCCTACTTCATTCTGGAAACTCCACCGCGTACACAGTTGTCAAAGTGGTTTTCGGTATCGACAGAGAGTATGTCCATATCCGATCCCGGTCTCTTTAACAACCAATCATTATTATAACCAGTGGTTATAACTTTAAAAATAATATTTATACTTCAAAATAGAATATCATTTCAAATCCAAATCTTTATCAAAATAAAGATTAAATCAATTCCAAACCATTTCAATATATTTAAAATATCATATCATTTCAAAACTTCATTTCAAATCATTCAATATATCAAAATATCATATCTTTCCAAAACTTCATTTCAAATCATTTTAATATATCAAAATATCATATCTTTCCAAAACTTCATTTCAAATCATTTTAATATATCAAAATATCATATCCTTTCAAAACTTCATTTCAGATCATTTTAATATATCAAAATATCATTTGAGTCCAAATCTAAATATTCAACTTTAAATACCTTTTAAATTTAAAGATATCATTCATTTATTATCATTTCAAGTCACCTTTTAAATACTTTATATTTCAATCAAAATAATTCATTTAAACCATTTAAAAGTGTAATTATTATACTTTCAAATCAAGTATTCAATTTCCAAAGTTTTAAACTATTCTGAGTTCATTTACTAAGTTAAAAACCATAAACATTGAAAATTTTAGCCTTTCACAGCATTTAGAAAAAGCTATTATAAGTTATACTTTAAAACATTTTAATTCAGCAAAGACAGCATTTTAAAACTGCTGTTAAATCTCAGTTATAGTTGAAATTTAGTTTAAAACAGCAAAGATAGCATTTCCAGAAATGCTGTAATAGCTCGGGTTTCAAATTAAAGGGTTTCATTAAATTCAGCAAAGACAACAGACCACTACAGCAATTACAGAACTGCTGTAATAGACCTGAGTCAAGTTTTAGTCTATTTAGTTCAACTACAGCAACTACAGCATTTCAGAAATGCTGTAATAGCTCTTTTATTCAATTTTAGTTCAAATTAGAAATCATAGCATTTCTGAATGCTATTAAAGTAATTTCCAGATTTAAGTGTATTTCCAGCAAATAATAAACTTCAATATTAAACCTTTTAAACATTATAAAAATCATATTTTGACATTCAAAAATGTTCATTAAAATTACTCTTTTAATTTATGATTTTTATAAGAAAGATTTACAGTAAAATCCTAATTTCCAATAATTTTACTTAACAAATCCAAATGTACAATTTTCTTTTCTTCACATTTTTAACAAATAAACTTAACACTTATATTTTATTTCCATTCCACAAATTTAACTAAATTTTCAATTTTATTTAATTAACTTAAACCTTTAATAAAAACCAAATTCACATTTCCAAGTCAAGTTATATTTTAAAATTACACTTTTAAGCATTCATTTATTTAACCATTTAAATACATGGAAAACTCAATAACACTTTATTAAATCATTTAAATTCAAGTTCAATCAAATTATCATATTTACCATTTTCCAAATATAATTAAATTTCCATTTTTTTATATAACTTAAATATCATTTTAAAACCAAAATTCCAAATTTCCAAACTTAAGTTATATTTCAAAAATTCACTTTTACCATTCATTTAAATTACATTTTTAACTTCTAGAAAAATCCAAATTTCTTTATTTAAACATTAAAAGTCCAATTTAAATCAAATTTTCATAATTTTACACTTTTAAAAATATTTGAAATATTCAAAATACTTTATAAAAATAACCACGGGCCTGTATATAGTTTTCTAACCTAGGTCAAGTGATACGGATATGTATCATTTCAATCCGCAGTTTAAAAAGCAAAAATCCGAGTTCTATCATTTCAAACCCGCAATCCCAAGTTAAAATAAAATAAATAAAAACCGTTCAAGCCTATCATTTCAGCCCATAGCGATTTTTCCCTATTCTACAGTCCATTCGGGTATGTATCATTTCAACCCATAGTGAATCTATACTAACAGGGAACTTGTAGTGTGATAAACATGTATAAATGAACAGTTTAACAATAAATAACAGTAACAGATAATATGACAGGTAAAATAACAAGTTTAACATCATATAATTAATAATCATAGGCAGTTATAACATCATATATAATATTCTACACATTAAATTGTTGTCAATTCACATTTGCATAAGTATAAATGTCATGTGAGATTTACTCACCTTTTCAAGCTGGAGTTTGCGAATCAAGATATACAGAAAAATTCTGGAAAGCACGATATGACTCTAGATTCAAGTGGAGAGAGTGCCAAGGTATAAATCTTATATTCAACAACAAAACAAAGCCAAAATAAAATATAGATTAATACAAAGATTAATTGAAACAAGATTGGAAATAAAGTAGACAAGAACATCACCAAGCTTCCAGACAAGTTTTGCTTGACCACAACTCAATGTATGCTCAAACATACATGCTTAGGCTCGGCTTTGGCATGTTTTCAAGTGGGAAATGGATCAGGTTTGGATCATATAGGCACGACTAAGCTAAGAATATGAAGAGGAAGGAGTTTGCAAGCCTAGAATGCAAAGGGACAAGGCAAAATGGAGTTTTTGGTTCAACCCTTAGGCTCGGCCATAGGGTCTATGGGTTAGGTCAGATCTGGACAGAGGGGAGGGTGAAGTTCAGAGGTGGTAAACAAGCTAGTGGTGGTGGCTAAGGGGGTGGCCATGGTCAACAATGAAGGTGGTGATGAACTGGAGCTGGGCTATTCATTTTTGTGGAGTTTTGGACATTGTTTTGTGGAATTTTGTTCAAGGAACGGTCATGGCACTTTCAGGTCAGAGGAGAAGGTTTATTGGTAGTGGATTAGGTGGGGAAGGAAGTGGTGGTGGTCGGAGGAAATGGTGGTGGCTAAGGCCGAGCAAGGCATGAAGAAGCAGGGCAAAATCAAGGCAAACAAATGGAAAAAAGAAGAAGAAAAGAGGAGAATGGAAGCCATGACTTACAAAATGATTTCAGAAATTGCTATGGCCGTAAATGATGAGGAAAAGAAGTTATTTTCACGTGAAAAGCAATAAGGAATGTATGGCTACAAAGTAAAAATGAAAGGCCAAGGCAATGAAGAGGCAGGAAAACGAAGAGTCACAAGTTACAAGCACAAAGTCTCTTTGAATTTCCAAATTCTTTTAAACAAAATAAACTAAATAAATTTCAGCAAATAAAAATAAAAAGCTGAACAAAATAAAGTGAAAAAGAAAATAAATAATTTGTTTTAGGAAATTAGAAAAATAAATAAAGAAAATAGCTTATTATATTGAGACTAGCTTTAAAAATTGCAAACAAAATACACTCAACTTTGGAAAATTATAACCTTACTTCTAATCCAATAAAAAGTCAAGTAAAAAAAATGAATGTTGAACAAAATAAAGTGTAAATGAAAATAAAATAAATCCTTAAGAAAATAAAAAGATAAATAAGAATTTCTTTAATTAATTGAAACTAGAAATAAAAAAATTGTAAATAAATTGCAGCTGACTTGGAAAATTCCAATTGTTCTTTTAAGAATGTTTTATAAACCAAAATATATACATAACATGTTATTTTACCCATATAAATATAAATTAGAACATTACATGACCAAATAAAATATTATTTATATAATTTAAAATAAACAATTTTGTTTAAATACAGCAAATTACACACAATATTTAAAAGGGCATAACTTTCACACTATAAATCAGATTTCAACGAAACAAAAAGCAGTATTCTTGAAATTTTATTTACTTTCATAATAAAAGATAAAATTCAAAATTTCATCATTTTAAATTTTATATTAAAAGTCAAAGTTTGACTATATTGACTAAAATTCACAATTCTGGAAAATATCTTATTTATTCATGTTTGGAATTATAATTCACATACAAATCAAAATTTATATTTAAAATAACAAAATTATCTAATTTAAATAAATAAAATAAAGTTTTTAAATCAAGAAATTCAATTTAAAATAATTACAAAATACAGGGTTGTTACAAAACTCAAGCTCAACTGAAAATGGGGGAAGAGAATGGGAAATAGAAGTTCCAAGCCCTAGTTTCCTCTTGCAAACTCAAATTCTTGCTCCAAAATCAAAGAGAAGCTTAGGTAAGCCTTCTTTTCACCCTCTCCGTCTCTCTCTCTCTCTCTCTCCAATTTCAGAAATTTCCTATAACCTAAATTAGGAAATACTTGTTTTGATCTTAGATTGGAGCTTGTAGAGTAGAAGTGAAGAGTGGTTGATCTTTTCTTTGCATTTGAGCTTCTCATCTTTGTTTTTGAGTTAAAAGGTGAGTTTTGAACTCACATCTACTTCTCTTGATATCATTGATATTAGGTATGAATTCCTAACACTTATTTATGTTCATTTGCTTTTGATTTGAATTGATTTGGTGAACATTTAAATTTTTGGTGTTTTGAAGTCAAAAACTCTAAAAATCTTAGCTTTGATGTTTGATCATGCTTTTGCTGGTGTATTGAAGAGCTTATAGGGCTGGGTTGTCGATTGGCATAAACCCCTAGCGCCCATTGCTCGTCCGATCGCAAATTGAGAGAGTTTGCTCTTCATTTTGATAGGCTGAAGAACAGTTCCAGTGCCAGTCAATCGATTAGCCTCTGCAGTCAGTAGACTGGCTGTAGAAACCGAAAGTTCTGGGACTGGCCGTAGAAACCAGAAGTTTCTGTTTTCTGTAGTCAGTCGACTGGCCTCTGCAGTCAGTCGACTGACTACAGGAGCCGAAAGTTTCAGGTTTCTGGATCAGTCGACTGGCCTCTGCAGTCAGTCGACTAACCTGCTTGTCTCAGCCCGAATTTGCCTATTTTGTTTGGTTTCCAATTTTAATCGATTCGTGTCGATTCCAATTAGTTGTTATCCCATTTTTGACTTTGATGATTCCTTTTTGATTTCATACACAGGTTGTTATAAAATGATCTTTTTAAATTGTATTAAAAGCTCATTTCTCCAATTTATAATTTCTATTTAAAACACACACACAATTTTGCACTTTGAGCGAAGAGGGAGGAAAGTTAAATGATTAAATAAAACGCGTGCTATGAACACGTGTGTTTATCTTTTCAGTTAATTCCTAATCTATTCGTTTGACCGTTTTGACCTTTGGGTTTGGTTTACCGATAAGATGAGGTGAAATTTGTACTACTTTGAGTGTGAAATTGACTAACGGTTAGTAAACTGTTTAGTGTGAACGTGTGGTATGGGACTCACGTTAACATTTTTCGGGTTCCTTTCTGAGAGTTGCGACACATTCTGCCAGTTAGTGGTGTCCAGTACTGGGTCTTTGGACCTTCGCCACTACGGTTTGTTGCCTTCGGGCGTTGCCTTCGGGTTTGTTGCCCGATAGTATCACTTTTGGAGTTGGTCCATTGTCACCGCTCGAGTGATATTAAGGTTTGTTGCCTTCGGGCGTGTGGATCCTTGTTATACAGTACTGAGCTCGAGCATCTTTTGTTTCTTTGACAATTATATTTCCCTAGTGTATCGCCCTTCCGTGTAGGTTCTTTGAACCACACGATATATAGCGATTACCTTGTGGAAACTCGTGTTACCTTTATTGGTATTTGTTATTTGCCTGCTTGTCTTGTTTTGGGATATGATATCCTTGGTTTATTTGAGTTGCCTAAGATATGAGGCTTGTTATGATTCATCTTCTGTTAGATGATCTGGTTATCTCTTTTGGAGATATTTGTGGTACTTTATGACCTTGTATGTTCATTACCATTTAGTTTATCTAACTGATTTGTTTAGCTAGACCGACTCGTGTATTTTATACTCGGGTTAGACCGAGATGTTTCAGGTTAGGTACATTGGACTTAGCTTATTTTGCTTCCGAATGGACTATTCTGCTAGTTCCTTTTTGTTATAGCTTTTTATGTAGTCCTTTTTGGCTGTAACTCTGATATGTATTCTTTTGACTCGCCTGTATATTATGGCTTGCTATACCACTTGACATGTATCATTTTGTAAACTCTGTAATGTATCTGTATATGTGTAAATGTATGTGATGATCCACTGTTCTGTGATGTGTATTACATTTGAGTTGTTATATTTCGTTCTGATAGATCCTTCAGCCACCTATGGTTTTGTATTAAGTATTTATTGGATATGTGGATCCACTTGAGAAAGAAAGAAAAATGTATGGCAATTGTCGGCGTATTCAATAGATAATTAAGACAAGGCTATAGATGGTCGCTTCTATCCAACTCTATTCTCCGTATTAGCAGACGGTGTTACCTTGTAATACTCTTTGGTAATGTAGGTCTCGGAGTGGGGCGTTACAGAAGCTGTAATGACCCGTAAATTCTTAATAATTTTCATTTGTTTTATTTATATATTTGAATTTTATGTTATTTTAAATAATAAAATTTTGAAATATAAATTTGATATTTGGAATACGTCTACTTTAATATAGCAAATGGTAAATTTTCATCAGAAAATATAGAAGTTTATTTTCTTATGTAATTCTATTTTAATTCCAATCAGTTAAAAATCGATGATAATACAATGTTTTCCAAACCTAAATATTTTTCTGTAGAAAATTTGTAAATCATCTTCTGAGTGAGATGCCATATTTCGTTTCTTCAAATTTTGACAGTTATTGCTCCGTCAATCTTATTTTTGGCGAAATAGCAGCATTTTGATACCGATATCGACTTTTGATCGGATGATCGTACCACCGATATCTGTATATTGTTGTGATCGTCTCATTGTACTAACCTACGTGGTATATTCATTTGTGTGTTTCAGAGTCCAAAAGACGGTAAAATGTATGGAATGACTTCCGTATCAGTTCCGAAATTTGGGATTTGGAGTTTTTCTTTGACCATTCGTTATTCATCGTAAGAAACAAATGGACAGTAACCTTTTTTATTCCCAAAATTTATCATCTAACTTTTGGTATCCCAACTGTCTATTGAATATAATTTCTATACCCTTTTGTTCGTCCTCTCCCTTTTTCCCATCTTCTTTATTTCATTTCGTTATGCTCTTCCATTCTGAAAATTTATTTTTATAAAGCTATATAACAAAATTTATCTTCTACCTACTCGACCTTTGTCCCTCCGATCGCAAGGCCCCTCCGCACTTCCAGCTCATCGCTTTCCTTGCATGCTCCTCCGTTCGACTTCAACTCCACAACGCAGCCAAACATCCTTCCTAAGCCTCGCTTTGCCTCCCGCTGCCTTGTTCCTCCGACCACCATCATCTTCTCCTTGCTTTTCCTTCCTCCCACCGGCTTTGTCTCTCCCCTCCTCTGCCTGTGCTTGATAATCCAGCTGTGGCACATATTTAAGGTATATATATATACGTGTGTTATATAATATAAGTATATATATAAATATATGATAATATGTTTGGGTTTAAAAATTAAAATAAAACTGTGTTTATTTGTATCTATGGCACTGTAATTATATATGATTTCCATATATTTGATTTTACATAATTTATGGGTATATATATATGGTTTACATATTGGGTAGGAGTATTGATCGCCTGTGATATATATATGAGTTTACAAGATTTTCAATTGCAGTTAGTATATATATAAAGTAGGGATTTGCAAGAACCTGTATATATTTTAAGGTATATTTATACTATGTTCTCGACATTAGACAATATGTTTTAAGGATTGATAGATAGTGTTGGTTTATTTTAAAATATACATAAAGTTTTAAATTTATAATATATATAGTATCTTTTATATGCTGTTTAGATATATATCTAGGACCGTATTTGTTTAAAGATGTATAAGTATTTATATGAAACTGTATAGGTTAGTTTTTATCTTATTATATTTATAGTTGTATATATGTATATTGCTTAGTTGATCTGTTAGTATAAAATAAAGGCAGTATTTTCATATTTTCATTGTTACAGTATATATATACATATTAGGTATAGTAATTTATATATATATGTAAATGTTGGTAGAGTTTTGAATGGAGATATGTATTATATGTTTAAATATACTTATATCATTTAGTTGTTCAATCTTCCTGTAGCTTTTACTGCATATTTATAAATATAATATGTACATTATTATATATATGATATGGTAATTAGTAATATAATGGTTTTATAAAGGATTGATGTTAAAATAGTATGAGTTATAAGTTGTTTCTACTTTATACGTTATACTTATCTATGTATACAGACTGGTATTTCTTTGGTTACAGTTTTATATCTGTATGTATTAAAAAAAGGATTTATGTTTATTTTAATATGTTTGTGTTTTAAATTTAATATTGGTTTTTATAACAAGGATGGATCTTGAGGTATAACATATTAAGTATACATATATTTGAGTTTGGTTTGGGTATAAATATATATGTTATTTTAATATTTGATTAAAATTAAAATATTGATTTCTTGGAAATAATAATGATATATATTTTTTCGTTTCTATCAAACTGATTGATTTTTTCCCATTGATTCCCATCTATTAGCTTTGTCCGTCATATTCGTGCCAATCTAGCTTTACTTTGGAATTCGTGCTTAGATTCGTAACTCAATTTCAGTGTCTATATTTGTGTGTGTATCTGTGGCATCTCCTGTTCTCTCTAACCTCGAAAGGTGAGCAATCACTCACGATTAACGTTCTTATATTTATTAAATTTGAATTCAATTGAAACGTCAATTGAAATATGCTGCTGTTAGTTATTTACATTGCTATATATATACTGTTATTTGTATCTGTTCACCTATAACATCTGACACCATTATCCGTTATTTATATTGATGATGTATGCCGGTTATATTATTATCATATCTGTTACCACCCTGCAAGTTCCCCGTTAGTATAGAATTCACTATGGGTTGAAATGATACATACCCGAACGATCTGTAGAATAGGAGAAAATTGTTATGGTTTGAAATGATAAACCCAAGCGATTTTCATATGAATTGAATTTGGGATTGCGGGTTGAAATGATATATACCTGTATATATATTTAAATTGCAGATTGAAATGATAAATATCTGTATCACTTGACCATAGGATAGAAAATTTTATACAGACACCGTTGGTCTATATATAAATATTTTGGAAATGATTTCTATGGTTTTGAAAAGAAATATATGGTTTTAATAAATATTGATTTTAAAAGATTTATTAAGGTTGATTTAATAAAGTTGATATATAATATGTTTAAGTATTTATTTAATATATATATATATATATATATATATATATTCAAATATAGAGTTATAATGATTCAGGTAGGAAAGATAAATTTGAAATCGATTTGAAATTATATCTATTTAAGAATTTTACTTAAATAAGTTTGATTTGAAATTTATTAAATTTGAAATTTTAAAGATATGTTTTATAACTTGAATTTGATTAAAAGTGACTTAAATGAATATTTCAAACTTATATAAATTTAAATGGGATATTTTGTTTATTTAAATTTGTAAATTGAAGTTGTATTTAGAAGTTATTGAAATGATTAAGTAAATATTTCAAGCTAAATAATAGTAAAGTGAATTTGATATATATATGAAATTATCGAATTTAGTTTTGAAATGTTGAATATTTAAAGCTTTGAAATATATTGAAATTGAAATGGCTTATTTTGTGGTTCAAATATGTATTTGAAATCGATAATTTGAAATGGTTTATTTAGAAACTGAATCGAATTGAAATTGATGATTTGAGATTTTATTAAATTTGAATTTTGAAATTTGCGTTGATTTGAATCGATTTGTGAAATTGAGGAAGCTATTTTATTTTATAAAGTATTTTTAAACTATATCTAAAACTATTTATATTTTACTTTATAAATTATTTTAATATAAACTATTTTAATATAAATCATTTTTAATATAAATTATTTTATTTTAAACTATTTTAACTTATAACTATTATATATAAACTATTAAATTTTTTAAACTATTTTATTATATATACTAATTTTAATATCTAAACTGTTTAAAGGAAAGTGTTATGATTTCAAAGTGTTATAATTTCCAAAGTACTATGATTTCAAAAATGTTGTGATTTCCAAAGTGTTATAATTTCAAGTGTTTTGGTTTCGAAAGTGTTATAACTTTGAAAGTACTATGATTTTGGAAATGAATATATTTGAAGTGAAAAATGATATCGTATTAATTTTGTTTTTGAAATGAAATGATATTTTGATTTTGAAGTATAAACTATTTTGAAATGACCGTGGTGTTATAATAACGTTTGGTTGTTAAAGAGACCGGGATCGGATATGGGCATACTCTCTGTCCATACCGAAAACAACTTTAATAACTATGTACGCGGTAGAGATTCCAGAATGAAGTAGGATGGTGGCGACGATCCTATATAAGGTATATACGTGGACCCGACTTCCGTGAGTTGGCATAAGGTGGCTAAAATAGGAGCAATCGACGGGCTAATGAGGTAGCACCTCTGATCGGACACACTCCATTGTATGCCATTCTATTACTTTGTGATTGATTTGGTGCACACCCTTGATTCAGGAGTGTGGCTCGAGTTGGGCGATTGCTGCGGCTTTGCGTTTCCAACAGTCCGGATTCGTAATTGGTATATCTACACTGGCATTGCCTAGTTGTCCCGCGTCACCTACCCTAGCGTGCTTTACTACGAGTTTGATTTGTGTCATACCTATGGAGTATCCTTTGGTAGCTCCAGTTTACGGGGTATTACGGTACTGTATAGACTATTAGCACACCTAAAAATGTGTTAAGGTGGAAAATGTAAAGCCTTAATGCTATTTTTAAATAGTATACTTTACTGTAGACATTATTATAATAGCGTATATTACTACATAGTAGATAGTTTAACGGATCCTTAGAGGATGGTTATCCCAAACATCCTTTGAGTTACTTGTATTTCAGTTGATATTTTACTTGAGTTGGATTTATTGATATAAGAATGTTAATCCTGACTTGAGTGTTTTGTGTTTTGTGTTTTGCTTTACGCTCGGGTCAGACTGAGTGGTTCAGTGTTCAAGACTCACCTTTGGAGTTGGAGCTTCGCTTGGAGATCCAGCTATCTATCCAGCTTTCAATTATTTAGTTGATTCTAGTGATGTATTCTGATCTTGTATTTGACTATTGTATTGAGACATCTATGTATTCGAAGACTTCTATTGTATCTTGTTCAACTCTATTATATATATAGTAGCTTCATGTACTACTATTATTTTGTTTCCGCTGCTTATTTTTATATTACTCTGTGTCTGTGATCCTATGATTATTTTATTTACTGTATATGCTGAGTTTTGCCAAATTTAAATTAACAATCTGATATTTTAAGCAATTCAAGTCCGACATGTATGGATTCGAATGGTTGAAAATTTCAGGATGTTACAAAAGCAAACCCGCATAGTTTGGCCCCCTCTCGCGCTTTGGTTTTAGTCATTTTCGACAAAGGATGTCAAAGCTCAACGGAGAAACATATCGTCTTAGAATGACGATAATAAAGAAGCTGAAGTAACTGATAGCCGAGAAGCCAACTATCAAGGATATAAAATGATCGTGTATGGAAATAAAGTCTTCTATACTTACCATCACTCATTGAATTCAAACTTGAACTATTTCTTGGTTAACAATAATACCGAACAAGTCAAGATAGTGTTACCTCAAAGTCATGTCTTGTGATTATTCTTAACTTTCGAAATAGCAACAAGTCCACTTCTTTAATGTTTAGTGCTAATTATACAAATAAATCGTTTCCATATAAGTGAATCGCTTTACGAAAATTAATTCATTTCCATAAACGAATCAAACTTTAAAAAAAAACCCAAATTCGTACTCGGCTTCACGTTACAAGTATTTTCTTTAACACTTTGTTAAAAGAGTTTACTAACTTTGAAACATCATTATAAAAAGGATTTAATAACTTAAACATATCCTTATGATATTGATTAATTAAATTTGAAAGTTCATTAATTCAGTTGATGAATTTACTTCAATAGCCTTTAATCCAAAAGAAGTTAATCACTTTTAAACACCATTAATTTAATTCAAATTAATTATAATTAATTAAATTAAATAAAAATTAATTTATTATCATTAATTAAAATGAATAACAAAGTCAAAACATCCTTGTTACTTTAATAAATTCACTTTGAAACTTCATTAATTAAGTTGATTAATTAACTTCAAATTCCTTTAATTGACAAGGATAAATCACCTTTAAAACATCATTAATTCAATTAATTAGTAATATTTAAATATAATTAATTGATAATTAATTATATATCATTATTTAAAATGATTAGCAACTTTTAAAACATCATTAAAGGAAAGATTACTTAAAGTTAAAACAGATAGATTTACTTTAAAAATCATTAATTAAAAAGATTAATTAATTTAAAAAATCATTAGAAAATTGATTAATTAACTTTATTCCATCATTATTGAATGATTAATTATTCTGAAGTATCATTAAATAAAATGATTAATTAATTTAAACAATCATTAACCAAGTAATTAGTTAAATTTAAAACACATCATCAATAAGTTAATTAGTTAACCTTAATCCTTATTTATTAAATAATTAATTAAATTAAATAATCATTATTAAAATAGTTAATTAATTTTGAAAATATCATTAATCAAAATCTTGCTTAACTTGTAAAACAATTCCAAGCACGAAGATGAAACCAAACAGTTTCGGTAAAAAGTGATTTTCCAAAGTGCTGATATAGTGACTATCACTATACGGGCAGTTCGAAAAACAAGTTTATGGCATTAACATTCAACCAAACATTACATAGCAAGGTATGAACATATATACATGGTAATTTACTATGATACAACATGTAGTAAGCATGAACCAATATTATAAGCAACTTTTACTTACTAACTTTATAAGTTACTAAACTACGACCAAGACGTCAACATTTAGAAGCATGAATCAAACCAACAAATACCACACTACCAAATACATACAACAAGCATTCCAAACTAACTCCGGCCTTTGCTAACTCTAGCCATCAACCTAGATCCAAGCTCTACTTTCTAACGACTCGACTTAGAGGGCCAAGATGGAAATTTTTGGGCCTTGGAGTGGTTGTTCTGGTTCGGCCTAGGGCTTAATGGCTCGACCATGAAGACTTTAGGGATGTGGGGCTTTGTTTTTGAATGTAGAGTGAAGTAAAGTTATGTACGGGGTTTTAGACTTGGTTTTTGGAAGGTATAAACTAGATTTTCTACTATGGAAATAATCTTAAAAGCCATGGATGATAACATAAATATATGGAAGAGAGTGGAAATGAACATGGAGATGAAGATGTAAAGTAGAAAAATGGGTGGAGAGTGGATGTATTTATAGGCATAGAAAAATGGTGGAATTACTAAACTAGCCATAGCATTAAAATATAATAAAGTTATCATGACAACTTCAACACCATACCTCGCCTCTCTCTTAATTTCCCATGTTGGTCACCCCTCCCATACCCCAAAATCAAGGAAGGCCATGCTTTGTACTAACCTAGGGTGTTCAGGTTATGGTGGTGTACTTCCTTAGGTTACTATTTGACACTATTTGCCCCATACTTAATTTATTAAAGTCAAATCAATTTTTAATTTAAACTAAGCATGTTTTATTACTACTAACACACTAATTCACTTATCATGGCATGTGTGTGAGGACTCATTTCTTCGACTCTCATAAATTGACATTAATACATCCTCGGTATTCAAGTGCCGCAAATCCAAGTGTCAGAGAAGCGGATTCTCAAGGGTAAGAAAGAAAAATAAAGTCCGAACAAAATCTCACATATATTATTTCAATATAAACTTTATAGTGGAAATTAAAATACATTTATCAGAGTTTTAAAATGGACAGTTATAAATATATGTCCTTACAAAGGCTGAATACAATATTACTCAAGTGTGGTGGAAACAATCTCCAGAAAAATCTTCTAACTCCATGCTTTGAGCTCCATCTAGATTTCTTCTAACCTAAACCTGACTACTAGGCTGCCCAAGAGAATTATGGTACCCAGAGTTTAAGGAAAAGGAAATTAACTCCGAGTTAGTCATGGGACTAGTGTGAGAACTCAAAATACGTTTTTTGAAAACAAAAGGGTATCTCATAAGACCACGCCACACATAAACACGGTACGGGTTTTTACCTTATTATAACCAAATCTTTATTACGTAAAAGTAAGGGATATTATTTTTAATGACATTTCTTTGAAAAAATTTGCAAGTAAACTTATTAATCTTAGCCGAAATTGTTACATTGATTAAATTCCAGCATACTAGCCACTAACGCGGGTTCTACAAACAAAATGGCAGGCACTTATTGGAGAATAGATTTCCATACAAATGACCAGGTCAAGGGACTACCTTCTGGCAGTACATCTCTAGAGGAATGTACCGAGACCTAACTGATGGTCCTCTACCAACACAAGATCGACCTACCTCTTCCTAGATAGTACTGAATATGTCATCACCTCGGTCGTTACCGACCTATCCAAGCGCTCAATTTCCATACACCACATTAATTTAAACCCGAACGTCATAGCGGGTAGAAATATATGTAGAAGGGGATGATCATACCGTAATGGTTGCAAACCACATAGCCTTGCCGCATCTACCCTGTTTCGGCCATTTTTGGTTGTGAGGCTTGAGTTAATGATTACCTTTCATATAGCACATCATCTTCCTTTGAATGCCACACTGCCATTCCATGGTCACACAACTGATTTCTACAAATGTATAACTTCTGAGCTCGTACGTCTCAGGAAAGGGGGTTAAGCTAAGAGAAGTTGCCTTCGCCGCTACCAAACAGATGATACGTTCATAAAGATCACTTAAATGCAATGTCATATATTCATCCATACATGTTCGTTCTGGGAGTGAACGAAACCGAAGGCAGTCCTCCTACTACCATTAGTAGCGATTAGTCCTCGCAGCCCGAAGAGTTTCAGAAATGAAGGGACCATTGCTACTTTAGTATTTGGGAGCTAACCAGAATTATCAACAAGCAGTCCTTCCACCCGAAAACTTTAGTCTTCATCCTTCATTTTCTTTATCAGGGCTTTATTTTTCGAACACATACATTGGTTCGAAGTGGTTTCCGGATATGCATTGCCTAGATCCGACCCTGGTTCCTTCGATCCAATCATCGATAAAAAGAGGTTCTGTGAATAGGGAATCATTCTTTAATTGATTAAGTTCGTTTTTCTTATCAAAATATCTTCGGGAGATATATATTTCTCAAACATTCTTTCCAATATATACAGAATCGTTAAACCTCTCTTATCAACTCCTTTGATTACTTAAAAGCCTTTTTCAACTTGGAATAATTCGAAATCATTTCATTTTTCACTTAGGAAAATATTTCCAAATCATTTCAGTTAACTATAAATGATGATTTATTAATTCAAAACTTACAATTTTCATTGAGTTTAAACCATATTATCTTGGATGTTAATCCAAAATCAGTGAACATTAAGTGAATAGAATGTATAGAAATCATTTAATTCTACTCAATATATTTCCTGTATTCGACAAATACCATGGGTGGAATAATGGTGAAATCACCTTTTAAATTCCATGAATAGTACGAGTTCCCTCTCTGGCTTTGTGATGCCCTACCTATATACTCACACTATCCAAGGATACTACGGAGTAATGCCGTCGACTAGCACGAAGAATAAGGCTGTTGAGGAGCGACCATCTATGTAATTGCTTTCTGCGAGTACCGATATGTCAAATAATATGACATGCATTTCATTTCCAGAGGAAATCTGACATATCCAATACAAACTCAAAGCTACTGCATAGTGGCTATGAGGCCTTCGGAAATAAATATAAAATAAGCATAACAAAAATCAGCCACAGATATTCATATCACTAAGGCAGAAACAGATATGAATATAACACATAGAATTTAACATCAAAGTAGTGTTCATACAAGATCAACTACATCACAAAAGAATAGGTACAAGTACTAGAAAAAAGAATAAGTATACATGAAGGAGTCTCTATCTCGAATGTATAAAAACAAAAACTACTGAGCTAAAGTAGTTAGCTAAAAGTCAGAAGCTAGGCCCTGCTAAGAAGCAAGTGGAAGCACCTGAAACACCTCGGTCTGACCCGAGTATTATTTAAGAAGAAAAATAATAAACGGATCAGTCTAGCTATAAATATCATACAAGATGAGATAGGTAAGAGATATGACAAAAATATATGACAACAATAATGTCATACCGTGACAAGTATATATCTGATAACAATGAAAATCATACAATATTTCAAATCTCCTCAAATATCCAAAAAATAATATCATGTTCTTTACCTATTCACCAAACCTCAAATATTGATAAAACATATCAATGCAAATCGCAAAAATTGGTGAAACACAAATTCCAAAAATCAATAATTAGAAATCCAGAAATCACAAAGGGGGAGGCCTGTCACAAACGGGAGCATGAAAACTCACCAACATGTGTATCACAAACGGAATGCTATTCCATGGTTGCTAACCCATCAAATTTGAGCCGAGGCTCCACAAATGGCCCAAAGACCATAGGTCGCTACCCCACCAATTTTGAGCCGAAGCTCCACAAACGGGGTTTAGTCCCCCACGCAGACAAAGAGACATCGCACACCGCTAGTCTAAATCACAAAATGATCATCATTGATCAATAAGAAGTGTAAATTAAAATAAGCAAGTAAATAAATGAGTTAAGCTTCATGTCCCATAACCACTGGCTTAACTTAAATATTTACGAACAAATTGTAGATTTCCACTCTAAAATTGTCATAAGATTTCAATCGAACAAGTCTAAGAATTAACCGACGAAGTAAACACAAGCGTTTCATACCACTTGTTTTGCTAAGTCGTTTAATTGGATTTCTCGTACGAATGAGGTAAAGGTTTGTATATACTAATAGATTGGAAAACGGTTTTACAAACGAGCTTTGTACTAAAAGTAATGTTGAAATCATTTATGTAAAAGATTTCAAGTATGTACTACTAGTTTAGAAACCTTTATATTTTAAAGTGACAAATCATAGAAACGATTGTAACCACAATCTATCACCAAAAATTCACATACGACGACGTGAATTAAAAAAAAGAAAATCGGTATCGAATCCATCAAATGGATATTCCCAAAAATCCAGAAAAGAAGTAATCAATGTCGATAATAAATGACAACAACTATCCGGATCGACAAAAATCGATAAAAATGGAAATTCGCATAAAAACAGGTATAGTGCCAGATTTTAACAACGCCAGACGTTTGGTGGTTCTCCCCAGACATCTGAGCTGAAGGTTTGGAATTTCTTCCACACCACTCAGGTGTCTGAGCTTAAGGTCTGGAACATTTGTTCCTTTGCCTCAGACGTTTGAGTGTTTTACCAGACGTGTGAGCTGATGCTCAAGGCAAAATTTACCTAGGCCAGTGATGGCCAAATCAACTCGGAAGCGATCGAACGAGCGATGGCGGCTAGGGATTTATGCCAAGTGACAACCCAGCCCTATAGGCTCTTCAATACACTCCAAATAACATGTCCAAACATCCATAGTAGGATTTTCATAGATTTTGACTTCAAAATACCAAAAATTGGAAAATTCACTAAACCAATTCAATTCAAAAGCAAATGAACATGAAATAGATGTTAGGAATTCATACCTAACAACTATCAAAGGTATAGACATAGATGTGAGTTCAAAAACTCACCTTTAAACCCAAATATAGAAATGAGAAGCTCTAAAACAAGCTAAGATTGATTTCTCTTCAACAACACCTCTAGAATCTTCAATCTATTATCAAATAAAATGAATTTCCTAAGTTAGGTTATAGGAATTTCTGAAAATTGAAGAGAGATTGAGATGGAGAAGATGAAGTGGATGCTTAGCTAAGCTTCTCTTTGATTTTAGAACTTGAATTTGAATTTCCTAAGAATCTAGGGCTTAGGAATTTTAATTTCCCCTCTTTCCCCCCATTTTTCTCTTTAGCTTGAGTGTTAGGAAATGAGGAGTAAAATGAATGAAGAGTAAAGGAGTTAGGGTATTCGGTAGAGGAGTTGGGTTACCTTGTTGGATTAGGAGTTGGGTTACCTTGTTGGGTTAGTGGGCTAGAACACAACCCAAAGCCCAAATGAAAATACCAAAATTCTAATCAACTCCAAACATATCGATGTTTATACTCAAACAAGTTGTAAACATCGTTTTGAATTCAATGAAAGTGGCCTCGAGTCCGGATTCGACTGTTTACAACAATTCACATTTCGGACTTTAAATTCAACAAACGATGCTATATTTATACAAAACATTTAAATATATAATTGTAAAATATGCGGGTTGTTACAGAGTCCCCTCCTTAAAGAAATTGCATCCTCACAATACTTAAGAAGAAAATAAAGAGTAACAACCATTCTAAGGCATAACAACACAAAAGAAAATTTTAAAGTGAGAAGTTCACCTTAAGGAGCATGAGAGAGTAAGTTCGGATGTGTTCGCTCGATGAATTCTCTGGATTCCCAAGAACAATCCTTAGGATTTGCGGACCATTGAACTTTCACAAGCAGAACATCTTTATTACGAAGCGTTTAACCTCCATAGCAATGACACGAATAAGATGTTGCTCATAAGTCAAATTAGGTGAAACTTCAATTTCTTCAATAACACCAGGCTCAAGAATAGAATTGGAATCTCTAAGGCATTTCCGTAGTTGAGAAATGTAGAATACATCATGAATAGCAGAAAATTTAGCCGGTAATGAAAGGCGATAAGCCACGGAACCAATGCGTTTGGTGATGGGAAATGGGCCAATATATCGAGGTGCTAACTTTCCCGATCGACTGAAACGCACAACACCCTTCATAGGTGAAACACGAATAAATACTAAATCTCCCATAGAAAATTCCAAATTACTTCTTCGGTTATCGGCATAGGATTTTTGTCTACTTTGTGCTTCTTTCATCCTATGTCTAATAAGGTCAATCTTTTCTGTGGCATCACGAATAAAATCTGGACCTAAAACTAGCTTCTCACCGGCTTCAAGCCAACACGAAGGAGATCGGCATGGACTTTCGTAGAGTGCCTCGAAAGGTGCCATACCTATACTAGATTGGAAGCTGTTATTATAAGAAAACTTGACAAGGGAAATATGATCTTCCCAACTTCCACCAAAATCAAGAACACATACATGAAGGAGATCTTCAAGAGTTTGATTCACACGCTCGGTTTGTCCATCGGATTGAGGATGATAAGCGGTGCTAAAATTAAGCTTCGTTCCCAAAGCTTTTTGAAGACCCTTCCAAAATCCACTAGTAAATAATGGATCACGATCGCTAACAATAGAAGTAGGAGCTCCATGCAATTTAACAATTTCTTTAACATAGAGTTTGGCCAAAAAAGGTATAGTCCGATTGGACCAAACGGGAATAAAATGGGCGGATTTTGTAAGTCTATCCACAATCACCCATTGACTTTCATGACCCGAACAAGAACGGAGAAGTCCGTCAATAAAGTCCATGGAAATTTGATCCCACTTCCAAACTGGAATGTCCAAAGGTTGCAATAACCCACCGGGCCTTTGATGCTCGACCTTTACGAGTTGGAAAGTCATGCAACGCTTAATGAAGTTAGTAATATCAGATTTCATTCCATCCTAATAATAAAGTCGTTTCATGTCCGCATACATTTTACTACTACCGAGATGAATGGTAAATTTAGAACGATGAGAATCTTCTAAAATGTCTTTACGAAGATCATTAATATTTGGCACAATCAATCTACCAAATTTCCGAATGCCCCCACGAGCATCGATTTCAAAGTCTTTCAGACCATCAATATTATTTTTATCCCTACAACTTTGGCTAAGATGATCCAATTCGGGATCATGCTTTTGAGCTTCAAGAATGCGGTCTAAAAGAGAAGGATGAGCCTCAAGGCTACATAAAACAAGAGATGAACATGAATTAGATTCACGATCTCGAATATCACAAGTGGACAAAGTCTCGAGATCATTCCATTCGGATATCATCATGGAAACAAGCGCTTGTTGCTTACGACTAAGGGCATCGACAACACGATTTCCTTTTCTAGGAGTATAAAGAATATAAGATCATAAGATGCAAGGAATTCGAGCCAACGTTGTTGATGCAAATTAAGTTCCTTTTGAGAAAATAAATACTTCAAAGATTTATGATCAGTGTAGAGAACAAATTTCTCTCCCAAAAGATAATGACGCCAAATTCTAAGGGCGAAAACAATGGCCGCGAGCTCTAAATCATGAGTGTCATATCTAGTCTCTGCAGGCTTTAATTGCCAAGAAGCATAAGCGATAACACGTTCCCTTTGCATGAGAACAGCTCCCAAACCAACAACACTAGCATCAGTACAAACTATGAAGTCTTGGTTCCCTTCGGGAATTACAAGAATAAGAGTATTGGAAAGGAGTTCTTTTAATTTTTGAAAAGCAGCTTCTATGCTAAATCGTTTATTTCATGATCCTCTTTTCCAAAAAGCTAAGACATTCAAAATTATAATTAACTTTATGTAATCATCTTTTTAGAAAAAATTACTTATTACAAGTCAATTTACTATGTCCGACTGTCTTATCATAGTGTTTAGGAGACTCCTATCGATAACATTGATCAGGCGCCTCGACCAGAATTCTTAAAGCACTCAATGGGCAATACAACACAAAATCATCTTCTATATGATAAACATGTATCTTAAAATTTTTACGAATATTCTTTTCTCGTTTTAAAAACAAAATCCAATTATACTTATAAATATATCTTATAAGAAAGATTTGCACTTTTAAATTGCTGTTTTCACCCATAATCAATAAATACAAGGACGGACTTAGCGAAATATTCGCAGAATACTCGATTCATAAGATGGATGAAATAAGCTGGAAGGTTCGTCAAACCGAATGACATAACGAGCCACTTATAAGAATCATAACAAGTGAGGAATGCAGAAAGTAGGACGCTATCCTCCGCAACTCATAGCTGATGAAAACCAGTGGCAAGGTCGAGCTGAAAAGACCTTTGGACCACTTAATAGATCGCTTAGGTGGTAATCCTAAGACAGGCTCAAAGATATCGGGAAATTCAGGAACTACTTGAATGAGGGAAATAACATCTTCCTCATCATGTGGGTTAAAATAATAAAATGATGCCACCGAATTGGAATCGAAATCATCAAAAACAATAAAAATCTGCTTAACAGATTGAGGATGTCGAAGATGGATAGTCCTTTCGGGATATAGGATATAGGCTTCATAACGATTAAGTTAATCCTTTTCCAAAATCAATTCCGAAACCTAAGTAGCGCATAGCATGCAAATTGGATCGGAAAGCATAATCACATAAAATAATCTTGACATTTTTACAAAGTAAACCGAGTGTTGCGGATCCACCAACCAGATTCGCAATTCTCAGTGAAGGCATCAAGCCTATAATATTTAAAGAAAAAGTAGCAACAAGTTCTTTTGATATAAAAGAACGAGATGCACCCGTATAAAAAAAGAATTTGAATAGGATGACCACAAAACAAAATAATGCCATTAAGGACAAAATGAGAAATACCTTGACTAAGAGAAGGGTTACTAGAAGCTTGCACAACATTCAGCTTTCCCTCTTTCTTGCTGTGAAGTTTGGGACATGAAGATAAAAGATGACCCAAACTTTTGCAATACCGACAAGTAAGGGGCTTCAAACACTTATTTGCATAGTGGTCCTTAGAACTACAATTGTAGCATTCTCCACGATTATTGATTGGAGTCTTTGCTACCGAAGTTGCTTGCCTCACTTTCTTATTGGGATTAGGGCTTTTGAACTTAATATGCCTCTTCTTGGAAACCCCAATATCACCATCACTTCCTTTATTGGCCTCTTCAAGTTGAAGAGTGATATCTACAAACTGGTCGAAAGGCACTTCTAATTTCAGAGATAAAATCCTTTTGAGGTTCTTATTCAAAGCACGTATAATTCTTTGATTCTCTACAAGATCCAAAAGTTGCTGGGCAGACATGAATACGCCATCCAAAGGAGGACCACTGGATTGACCAGCGCTAGGACTGCTAGATCTAACCATCTCTTTTTCTTTAAGAAAGAAAGAACGAAGAGGAAAAAGGTTATTCTCAGAATGAATTCAAATAAGCTTGATTGGTAAAACAAAGCATCATAAAAGAAAATAGGATATAACGGGTCCTAAGACTCGAATTAAATTCTAAGGCACGATTCCCAAGGGAGACTTAGGACAATGACCCTTGCCAAATTATTCTACATTGTTCCGAAGTTTGGCTCTGATACCAAGTTGTGACGCCCCACCTCTATACTCACACTAGCCAAGGACACTACAAAGTAATGCCGTCGAATAGCACGAAGAATAAGGCTGTTGAGGAGCGACCATCTATGTAATTGCTTTCTGCGAGTACCGATATGTCAGACAATATGACATGCATTTCATTTCCAGAGGAAATATGACATATCCAATACAAACTCAAAGCTACTACATAGTGGCTATGAGGCCTTCGGAAATAAATATAAAATAAGCATAACACAAATCAGCCACAGATATTCATATCACTAAGGCAGAAACAGATATGAATATAACACATAGAATTTAACATCAAAGTAGTGTTCATACAAGATCAACTACATCACAAAAGAATAGGTACAAGTACTAGAAAACAGAATAAGTATACATGAAGGAGTCTCTATCTCGAATGTATAAAAACAAAAACTACTGAGCTAAAGTAGTTAGCTAAAAGTCAGAAGCTAGGCCCTACTAAGAAGTCAAGTGGAAGCACCTGAAACACCTCGGTCTGACCCGAGTATTATTTAAGAAGAAAAATAATAAATGGATCAGTCTAGCTATAAATATCATACAAGATGAGATAGGTAAGAGATATGACAAAAATATATGACAACAATAATGTCATACCGTGACAAGTATATATCTGATAACAATGAAAATCATACAATATTTCAAATCTCCTCAAATATCCAAAAAATAATATCATGTTCTTTACCTATTCACCAAACCTCAAATATTGATAAAACATATCAATGCAAATCGCAAAAATTGGTGAAACACAAATTCCAAAAATCAATAATTAGAAATCCAGAAAACACAAAGGGGGAGGCCTATCACAAACGGGAGCATGAAAACTCACCAACACGTGTATCACAAACAGAACACTATTCCATGGTCGCTAACCCATCAAATTTGAGCCGAGGCTCCACAAACGGCCAGAAGACCATGGGTCGCTACCCCACCAATTTTGAGCCGAAGCTCCACAAACGGGGTTTAGTTCCCTACGCAGACAAAGAGACATCGCAAACTGCTAGTCAAAATCACAAAATGATTATCATTGATCAATAAGAAGTGTAAATTACAATAAGCTAGTAAATAAATGAGTTTAACTTCATGTCCCATAACCACTGGCTTAACTTAAATATTTACAAACAAATAGTAGATTGCCTCTCGAAAATTGTCACAAGATTTCAATCGAACAAGTCTAAGAATTAACTGACGAAGTAAACGCAAGCGTTTCATACCACTTGTTTTGCTAAGTCGTTTAATTGGATTTCTCGTACGAATGAGGTAAAGGTTTGTATATACTAATAGATTGGAAAACGGTTTTAAAAACGAGCTTTGTACTAAAAGTAATGTTGAAATCATTTATGTAAAAGATTTCGAGTATTTACTACTAGTATAAAAACCTTTGTATTTTAAAGTGACAAATCATAGAAACGATTATAAAAACAATCTATCACCAAAAATTCACATACGATGACGTGAATTAAAACCAAGAAAATCGGTATCGAATCCATCAAAAGGATATTCCCAAAAATCCAGAAAAGAAGTCATCAAAGTCGATAAAAAATGACAATAACCAACCGGATCGACAAAAATCGATAAAAATGGAAATTCGCATAAAAATAGGTAGAGTGCCAGATTTTAACAGCGACAAACGTCTGGTGGTTCTCCCCAGACGTCTGAGCTGAAGGTTTGGAATTTTTTCCAGACTACTCAGGTGTCTGAGCTTAAGGTCCGGAACGTGCGTTCCTTTGCCTCAGACGTATGAGTGTTTTACCAGACGTCTAAGCTGAAGCTCAGGGCAAAATTTACCTAGGGCAGTGATGGCCAAATCAACTCGGAAGCGATCGAACAAGCGATGGAAGCTAGGGATTTATGCCAAGTGACAACCCAGCCCTATAAGCTCTTCAATACAATCCAAACAACATGTCCAAACATCCATAGTAGGATTTTCATAGATTTTGACTTCAAAATACCAAAAATTGGAAAATTCACCAAACCAATTCAATTCAAAAGCAAATGAACATGAAATAGATGTTAGGAATTCATACCTAACAACTATCAAAGGTATAGACATAGATGTGAGTTCAAAAACTCACCTTTAAAACCTAATATAGAAATGAGAAGGTCTAAAACAAGCTAAGATTGATTTCTCTTCGACAACACCTCTAGAATCTTCAATCTATTATCAAATAAAATGAATTTCCTAAGTTAGGTTATAGGAATTTCTGAAAATTGAAGAGAGATTGAGATAGAGAATATGAAGTGGATGCTTACCTAAGCTTCTCTTTGATTTTAGAACTTGAATTTGAATTTCCTAAGAATCTAGGGCTTAGGAATTTTAATTTCCCCTCTTTTCCCCCATTTTTCTCTTTAGCTTGAGTGTTAGGAAATGAGGAGTAGAATGAATGAAGAGTAGAGGAGTTAGGGTATTCGATAGAGGAGTTGGGTTACCTTGTTGGGTTAGTGGGCTAGAACACAACCCAAAGCTCAAATGAAAATACCAAAATCCTAATCAACTCCAAACATATCAATGTTTATACTCAAACAAGTTGTAAACATCGTTTTGAACTCAATGAAAGTGGCCTCGAGTCCGGATTCGACTGTTTACAAAAATTCACATTTCGGACTTTAAATTCAACAAACGATGCTATTAAACTGGTTACTGTACCGTATAGAGAAGATAGCTTTTTGGACCCAATTATTATATTGAATGTTTGATATAAATTTTCAGTGTGTTTCTATACCGTACGATCAAACGATAACTCCAAATGCTACGAAATTTGAAATCCGATAATAATACAATATTACGGATCCAATGTAACTGGTTTCGTTGAATTCCAAGTCTGTGCCTTAGAAGGCTATTTTTAAATGTCAATTTAAACGATATATTTATAAAACTGAACAAATCACTTTTAAATTTGATTTTAAATGTTGCATTGTCTTCAGTATTATTAATATAAATTTTATAAGCCTTTAAATTATTTTTATCGAGCTTAAAACTCAAGGTACAATAATTTAACCAATATTCAATTATTTAATTGATTTCTAATTATTAACTCAAGAATTAATTTAGAAATTAAATCGCTACGTTTGAAATCTGAATTTACTCTATAAAACCCAAAATTTTCATTTTCAAACATCAATTCATAATTCAAATTCAATATTTAAAACCATTTAAATATCCAAAATCGAACAATGAAAAATCTAGGTCGTTGCATTCCTTCCCCTTAAAAGAATTTCGTCCTCGAAATTGCTAAGGTAAGAAAAATGCTTCAAACCCATTAACTTATCAAAACCCACTTAGTGAAAATTTAATATTCACTTTCCTAATCTTTTACCTTCAACCCAACAATTAGTTTTCAATTCTCATTCCAGAATCCTTTATTTCAATTTCAATTTGAAATCAATTCGTCGTTAACAAAAATTTTCCAAAAATTTTTCTAACACCCTAAATTTCTAAAAATTTTTGGCGGAGTCTCCTTTGTACGGAGGACCTTTTGCAATATGACAAGAGATATAAATATATATACATCGACCCACATGGTCGAAAAACAAAATATATAACAATATTTATATTTTTCGCAGTATTTAATCCGAAAACGTACTTTATTTAGCATTTTTAAGCATTATTTCGCAAGCATTTAAATCTAGTCCAACAGCCTCCGGTTACCTATACTTACTCAATTTAAACCACGTAAGTTCCAAAAACATCAACTTCAATGACATTTCACTTATTTAAATGGATAAACACATAGATTCATAAACAAACCTGTTATAGCATGTTTTTATAGCAATTACTAGGCTTCCCATCATTCGATTATTTATTTTCAATTGATTAACATAGCATTTTATTCAATCTGAATGATTTACAACTCAATTTTCTTGCATCACTTTATTTTTATACCAAACAACTCATATCCATTTCAACTTGATTTAAGAATTACTTTTATTCACTTCTATTAATCCATAGAATTTTATTTACTAGCCGTTTGCGTCGGACAATAGTTTTTTTATGTAAATTCGGCGTTATTCATTTAAATGAATAACCATTTAAGCTTATACTATTTTTATTTGATTCCAAATCAATTTATATTTAATTTTATTCTATTTCCTATTGATTCTAAATCAATTCAGTTGCATTCCATTCATCTCTACTCTTTTTATATTCAAATCCATTTTATTGTGAATTGATTTCTATTCAATCGAATTCCAATTCAATTACTAATTAATTTATTAGTTCATTCATTCAATCCATCTCAATTTTAATTCCATACTCAAATCCATTTATTTAATATCCCAAGCCATATCAATTAATTTACGCTTCAATTGAATTTATTTATAACCTGAGTTATCACCATTTCAAACTATTTCCATTTTACTCGACACATTTCCAATTTTTATTTAATTTGCTTACTTCTAAGTTGAATTTTATTTATAACTCAAGTTTCATTTCCAAATTCCATTTTTAACTCACAATCTAAATTTATTCAACCCAGTTAATATCCACTTTATAGCCAATTAACTAATTAATTATCTAATTAGTTCATTTCCACTTTATAATTCAATATCTGATTTTTATTTCAAAAATCAGTCTATTTAATCCACTTGAGTTCATATTTATTTTATAATTCAGGTTTGGATTTATTTCCCTTACCAAAATATCAAACAATTTTTTTATTTTGGGTTTTCTATTTTACTTTTAAATTTTATAAGTCACAAAACTATTTTTTCCCATTTCCATCAATTTTATACTCGAATATATTCACACTTCATTTTTAACTCAAGATCTACATTTATTTATAGCCTAAATATATTTTTATTTAATTAATTTCAATTTTTGGAAGCAACTGAATTTATTTATTCCATTCAAAGTCATCTATAACTCAATTCAATTTTATTTCAATTCAATCCAAATTCAACCGAATTTTTATTCGACTTAGCTTAAGTTAAATTTCAACTCATTCAATTTAATTAAGTAAATATTTCCACACTTCCTTATATCTATTTGTTCCATTCACTTATTCACATTCATATGCTTTTATATTTAGTTAACTTCATTACATTTTATTCATTTCATTCCATCTGTTACTTCATTTATTGGTTTATTTCCTTTAACTTTTGCTTAAGTAAATTCAAATTCCATTAATGCACTTCATTTATTCAATTCAAACCTAATCAATTTTAAATTTCTAAAATTTAATTCACCCAATTTAAGTTAAATCCCATTTTAACTTTCAAATTTTTAAATTTTAATTTAAAAATTCCATTTTACACTTCTCTCCTTATAAATATCATCTTCCATTTATAAGTTTCAAAAACTTATTTCCGATATTTTCCAGAGCATTAAATAAGGATCCCAGAATTCAAACTCCCGACATTTATCCCAAATCATTTGAAATAATATATAACACATATATAAACATATACTCTGTTTTAGCCAATCATTTCCTTTAACTTCAAAAACCAACTTGATTTTTATCCAAAACAATTTCCTCGAAATCTCTAAATGCATTTGTTTTTCACAAAATCTCCATATCAATTTACTACGGTAGCAATCCGTCACCTAGAAACTAGAAAATGACTACCGGTGATGCTGCAGTTGTCACCCGAATTATTTTTCAGCGACTGAAGTGAGTTCAGTGCTATATCTCTTCCAAAATCCATTTTAAAACAATTTCCTTTCGAAAATATAAAAAAATAATACTCTTATTATTATTTTCCACACCACTTTGAAAAACATTTTCCCAAACTTCCTGGGATTTAAATTTCCAGATTCTGGTTTAAATCCAGTTTTAATTATAATCTATTCGTATAATTTGTACTTATACATGTTTTTCATTTGGTTATATAAACCATTTCCAATTTTATAATCTTGTTTGATTATAATATTATCATCTAAACACTCTAAATATGGTTTGGGTAAAATTATTTCATTTACCCACTTTTTAAAATAATACTATGTCGGTTTTCCTAGTTTAAGAGTTTAGAAATCCCTATCGATACAGTTATCCAGACTGTACGGGCTCGAATTTATAAACACTCAACCGATAAGTCAACACAATATAAAATAATTTATATTCACTAACAAATACGCGCTCATATCTATTAATACACTCAACCTCATTCTAGAGTACTGCTGACTCTATCTCTAATAAGTAATCCCCACCAGAGCCAAGGTTCTCGCTTAACCTTCAGCTCTGATACCAAGTGTAACGAACATGGATTTTCGACCCTCGAAAATCGACATTAATACGTCCACTGTATAATATGCCGAGCAGTTGAGTGCCGGAAATACCAGTTCATTAGAATGAAGAAGAAAAAAGTAGAAGAAAAATAGAAACAGCAACACGGAATCTCACAATCGCAGCGGAACAAAATATAATATATAACAACAGATTTTAAATACAAGAACTGTACTGTTAATATACATACCAATATCAGAGTACAACAATTTAATACATCAATCTGGATAGTTTAATAACTTGTCCTCACACAGCGGAAGATAACCAAGTACGTGATATACGTCTGAACTCCTCCAGCTTGTCTCCTGAACTCCATAGCATTTTATCCTGAATCTGAAATATTCGGTCTGACCCGAGCATTATAATAAAATAACACCCGAGTCAGTCAAGAAAACCAGCGTGAGAAAACACACTCAATTTGAATTATTAACTTTTCAAAATCCTTTGAGAAACAAAGGTATCTCGTAAGACCACGTCACAAATAAACACGATGGGTTTTTACCTTACGCTAACCAAAACACTTTATAGAAAATCCAGTGATATTATAATAGTGTCTGAATACAAATAGCTGAAATTGTTACATTAATTAAATTCCAGCATACTACGGTCTACAAACAAAACCGTAAGTTCGTATTGGAGAATGGATTCCAACGAATGACTGGGCCACTGGGGTACCTCCTGTCACAGTACACCTCTAGAACCATGTACCAACGACCATGCCGGGATCCCCTACCACACAAGACCGACCTACCCCTAACTTGGATAGACCAAATATGTTATCACCACGGGTGTTCCCATCCTTACCATCGAGCACTTCTTCTTTCGTGTGTACCCATATATAAGATAAATAGGGTTTCCGAGGACATCTAGAAAGGTGATAACATACCCTACTTGGGTGCGACCCACTTGGCCTTGCTACATCTCCCATGTTTTAGTCATTTCCGGTTGATGAGGCTCGAGGCTAAGCGTTACCTTTCAAGGAATGATTTCTCTTAGAATGCTCATCGTCCTCCAATGACGATGTTCTGATAGTATTTGTCCATACAAGTTGTCCTGAGTCTGGACAAACCGAATCATCGCCTTCATCATCTTTACGGTATTCATTCGTTACGTTCAACCGGTTCGAAGTGGTTTTCGGATAATTAAATCTGATCCCGGTCTCTTCGAAACAATTAGCGAAATTGGCCAAAATTGATAGTCAGTTATTTAACTATCAATAGACATCCAAAAACAATCATCAGGCCTTATTATAAATTTCCCAAAATTTATATCAAAATATCTTTATAAGATATCACTTTCAGTTCTTCAACATTTGAAAACAGTTTTCAAATTCTTATATCTCCAACCGAAATTTCCACTCTTTTTCAACACTTAGAATATTTTCTCCATTTCATTTTAAATTCACACTTAGGAAATACCCCTTTTATTTCCTATTTATCTTTCTCAAAATCATTTACAATTTTATTTGTAAATTTCCCAACTCATTTTACACGAATTCTATGAATTTCAGAATTCTTTAATTAATTCCCTTCAATAATTTCAAAGTCAATTATACTTACTTATAATTCCAATTTCATTTTCTACTTCTTTAATGACTTCTACTTCATTCTTCGAAGTTCACTTTTATTTAACCTCTTCGGAAATTTTCTTACTTTTCTTCCCAGTTCTATTTAAGAATTTTCTTATAAATCATATTTACTGAATAACCCCATTTCCAGGCTTCCGAGAAGGTTTATAAATAAATTTAAAACATTTTCAAAACTTTATATATATACATATGTAAATAAAAATAAGTATTTAAAGAAAATAACAATAATTTGTTTTTAAGACATGTTCAAATAATTATTTAAAATATTGAAAACACTTTCTTATAACATCACTTTTTCAAAGCAGCTTTAAACATTTAGGATTTTATTAAAATAAATATTAAGTATTTTAAAATTTCACTTCTGAAATATTTCTATACCGAAAACCTTGAAATTTATATAGTTTAATAAATAATAATTTTCCTTTTAAAATAAAAATTCAACTTATTGATAAAATAAATTTTTAAATCTCAATAACCAAAATTTCAATTTAAAAATCTTCTCGATTTCCATCACATTACGTCCATTCCGGTCTCCTTACCCATTTCACTTTAAAAATAGTATATACTATTTTTCTCACCCTATTTCCATATTCCAATATAACTTCTTCCCGTAAATTTATATTTCCAAATTATCATCCGATATCACTTTCCTTCATTTATAAACTACATTTATAAATTTTCTATAACTCCTTTGAGTTTCACTAAAACAATCTCCCTTATAAAATTCCATTTCTATAAATTCAATTTCTTATAAATCTCATTTATTTTTTACCCATCTATTTTTAATATCAATTTCAACCTCTTTCTATATTTTCCGAATATCATTTCAAAATCCAATCTTTAAAAATTCCTTTATATAATTCATTATAAATTGTCCATTTAAAATATTTTCCGCATTATTTAATACGATTAAAAATTCACCATTTCTTATTCAACCCAACCTCTTTTAAGTAATCCAGTTTTCGATATACATATTTTTATATTAAAAATACCTTTTAATTCCTTAAATTTTTAAAATAATATTTATGGTATTTAATATATCCAAAATTAATTTCCGTGTTATTTTAACATTTAAAATTTTACAACACACAATGATCCAGCATTTTATATATATGAAAAATACTAATATATTTGAGGAATCTAGTTGGATCCCTCCAACCTATTTTCCCTGCATCCACAGATGTTAGACAAAAATAAAAATACCAATCCCATTTCGAGGGGGATATTGCGGTATATAGGGTCATCCGCTATTATGCGGGCGCATAGGGTCTCATCCGCTAAAGTATGCGGGAATATCACTCCAATTACTAATATATATAATACTATATATATAGTCATCCAACAGATAAATTATAAATGTATCAATCAATCAAGCATACAATAATTTAAATTTAAACATTTAAATTTAAAAATGGTAATCCAAATGAGTGAGAAATTATCACCTACGATTTTTATTTGCAATCTGTTTCAAATTTTAACTCCTTTGCTCAAATTCCGCAGCTTCAAATCCAATGGTGGATTTTTGTTCGATTGAATCTCGTATAAGAAAATTCCAAATAATATAATTTACGGTTACAATTTTAATTAATAATTTAAATCCACTAATTACTTACTTAAAATAAATTACCTATCAACGAGTCTAATGACCATCTTCTATGTTCAAATCCCGCTACAGCCGAAACAACCCACCATCACAGACCACTCCTCATTCCCACCTTCTTGCCTAAACCCTCCATCACCCACCATTCCAGACCATCACAGCCGAAACCCTCCAGGCCCGCTCCTCCTTCCCTAGGCAAATCGCGACCTAAATCCTTTTTTAGTAACGAGATCGAAACTGCATCTTGGTCAGCCACCGCGACCCTCAACTCGTGCCGCGCCTTTTCCCCGACATCGAGCACCTCACCAAACTCCAGTCGTTCGCCCTCTAATCGCCTTCCCTGCCGCGAACACCTCACCTCCAATCAACTCGCCATCGAAGAACTCGCGTCTCCAAGCTTTACGATTTTGATCGATTCGACTTCGATTTTCGATTTCATTTTCTTCGATTTTGTGTGAGTCGATTTTTTTTCTGTAAAATCGATTTGGATGTCAATTTGAAAGCGGGAGAGAAAAAAACAATGCCGTGAATTTGGATTGAAATGTGAAAAGGGAAACAGCCGATTTGATTTTTATTTTGAACTCGTTTCTCTCTTCTTCTTTTTTATATATAACGAGCAGACTTTGATCGAACTGATTTGAGGGGGAAAAGGAAATGTTGCATATTTAAAAAGTGAAAAGAGATGGCTTCGTTTGCACGCTGGCTCCAGGATTGACTTGATTTGATTACATATATATATTTATTTTATCCCATATATCTCACATTACATATCGAGAAATCTCGACCTTATATTGAGGCGTGCCGCTAGGCGTTTGTAATGTTATGCCCCTATTCTGAATGAAATGTGAAAGGTTTCGAGTCTTAATTCGATCGTATGGAGAAGATAGCTTTTTGGACCCAATTATTATATTGAATTTTCGATATAAATTTTCAGCACGTTTCTGTACCATACGATCAAACGATAACTCCAAACACTACAAAATTTGAAATCCGATAATAATACAATATTACGGATCCAATGGAACTTGTTTCGTCAAATTCCAAGACTATGCCTCGGAAGGCTATTTTTAAATGTCAATTTAAACGGTATATTTATAAAACTGAAAAAATCACTTTTAAATTTGATTTTAAAAGTTGCATTGCCTTCAGTATTATTAATATAAATTTTATAAGCCTTTAAATTATTTTTATCGAGCTTAAAACTCAAGGTACAATAATTTAACCAATATTCAATTATTTAATTGATTTATAATTAATAACTCAAGAATTAATTTAGAAATTAAATCGCTATGTTTGAAATCTGAATTTATTATATAAAACCCAAAATTTTCATTTTTAAACATCAATTCATAATTCAAATTCAATATTTAAAACCATTTAAATATCCAAAATCGAACAACAAAAAATCCGGGTCGTTACATTGATACTAATCCTAACATGTATAAATGTGTTCATGTTGCACCAAATGTGCACAACGTTCCCGACAACTTTTGGATGTCGAAAAGTCGAAATTTCGAAAAACGTTCTTCGGTCACATTTTCTATTTTTCTATAAACTATCTATATTGGTAAACAAATTTTGAAAACTATTTTATCATCATTATTAAATAATAAAAATAGGTTTATTTGCTAATAAAAATCCATTTATTGAGTATATAAAATATATTTAAATAGCCTACATCAAAGTGGAAAAATCCTAGGTCATTACAATCTGATGTATCAACAATTGTTATTATTTACAAGAGTTATATTTAGTTATAAAACCTATTATTTGAATATTTAAATTTATTGAATATTCGCAAATCGATGCGGTAAAATTACGGGTCGTTACAATATAGAATATTATGAGGATTGAATATGGTTTATATGCAGTGAATAGATGTTTAAGTATCACGCACTGGTATCTGACACTGTAGTGATATTTATTTGGTTATGTATTGTAAGTAAATGGCACTCACATGATGGGAATTGAGTCGATAGTATGAGGTGATACTTATTGATATATGGCTCCATGCCAATATTTAGTGAGTATGGCTTTGTGCCTAACGATGACCATGACTTCGTGTCTATATGTTTTGGTTCTATTTGCCACTATTATGACGTACTCCTATTATGTTTGTTGGAGAAGACCATATAGCTAGAATCCGCCCTAGCGACCTGATCATGGGGTCGCTCCCTCGATCTATGACACTATATTATATAGCTTTGTGCTACCCTTATGCGTGCATTTTCCCCTTGTGTCACCTATGCCAGCAGTATGTTACTTATACCTTTATGGTACTTTATAGAGGTAATTGAAGTGTTGTGACTTATTAGTCTTCGCGTTGATGAGATACTTATGGATATGTGTCATGATGACTATGGAGGTAACTAAGACTGTAGAGACTCCGTATCTTTGGAGCTTGCGTGCGTGCTATAAGTCTCCCTTCTAGTACCAGTGGAGTAGTAGATTGGCATATGTGATTGATACACCACACTATAGTATTGACGCGGGACAGGTGCCACATGTTATTATGTATGTATGTGTGTATATATATATGACTCTACTTAGGACTTTGTGTCCATCGTATAGTAATTTCCTATAACGATACTTTCTGATAGATAGATATGAGGAGATGAAATTTAAACTGAAATATATGATCTGAGCATAGTGGATTCTCATTTGTGTTGATAGGCAGCCTATCCTATTTGATACATTGATGTTGTTTTATTCAGATTGAGATATATACTTGGGAAATGCTTCGTGCTATCCTGATTATACTTGGTGAAATCTCACTTATTGATGTTTTTGGATTTGATGATGTTTTCTAGATATGTACGATAGACCCATTAGTGTTGATTGTGTGATGTCTGGTTTCATGTATTTCTATATGGGTGATGACATCTTTTGATATCAGAGATGGTTGTTTTATGTAATTCGAGTTATTGAGATGTAATGCTTTGTTGATTGTCTATAGATTTGTATGTATATTTCAGCCACACATCTCTAAACATACATACATATATACATACATACATACATACATACATACATATATATATATCAATATGTTGTCTGATGATATGAGTATTGCTGGAGGTGATATCATATTGTAATCCTCTGATTACATTGTGTTACCTTTGTTATATACCCTTGATTAGACATAGTATGACCCGTGTGTTATTTTATAATACTCAGGTCGGTCCGAGACATTTCAGATACAGGGACGACATGACCAACAATTATTTTATTGGGCTTAGAGGAGATTTATGTTCGGATTGTTATATAACTTTAGTATGACATTGATTCATAGTATATACATGTTTCTGAGTTGTATATTGATCATTTTCTTTATTTTATTGAGATAGTTTACTGTAACAACCCTGGTTTTAGTGATTACCTGTTAATATTAAATTATAACGGTAGTTATAATTTAATATTGAGAATTAAATACAATTGGAGTTTTAAATTGTTTATTTGAAACAAACAATGAATTTGGGAATAAAAGGTGAGAATAAAGTTTTAGAAGCGTTTTTATTGTGGTTTGAGTTAAAAATAAATGGAAAATGATTTTTATTTAGTGATAGTGCAATAATTTTATTAATTATTGCCATTTTGCTTCTTGTAATAATTTTTAAAAGAAGTGATTAATTTTAAAGGTGGTTTATTTAAAATAAAAAGGTGGAAATTTGTTTTTAATTCTGTTTTGGCCATAAATAAGGTTTGGAAATGATATGAAATATTTTTCTAAGTGAGAAAAGTATTTTTGTTGAATTTTAAAAGTTAAAAATGGGGACTTTTTCATTTTATTTAAGTAATTAGTGTATTTTTGGAAATTAAGGGTTTTAATAATAAAATTGTTTTTAAAAAAAATATAAAAATTTATCTTTTATATGTTGGAAAATATTTTATTGTTTATGTTTGTAAGTTTATAAATTTTATTTGTGTGAAAATTGGAAGAAAATGGCTTTTGTTCTTTTATATAATGTAAATATGAAGCCTTTTGACTTAAGTGTTAATTAATAATTATTTTATTTCTATTGTTGGGTTAAGCCCACTTAGGACTTAACCAGGTTGAGAAAAAGGGAAACTAAGCTTATGTACGTTCATTTCTTTGCAATGCCTTCCTCTTTCTCAAAACCAGAAAAATAGAAACCATTCCCTCTTCAAACCCTAAGCTATTTTCTCAAATTAAAACTCAAATCTTTGTGTTTTTAAATCAATTTGGAGCTAAATCAACAGGTAATCAAAATCTAAAACCATTTGTTCATCAAAAATCAAGTTTTGAAAGTGTTTCTCTGTTAACAGTTCTTTTTCTCTATTGCATGCCTCTGTTTCAAGTTTATACAGGTTACTAAGGCCTAAATTCGAGCAACGCTTCTTCCTTTCAGCGGATAATCCAGGTTTTTGCTTTCTTATAGCAAGGTGAGTTGATAACTCACATTTTCTAGCTACTCAATGCTCAAAGTGAAGTTTCTGTGCAAAATACGTACTCTTTGAATAATTTTTGTTTTAGTTTTTCTCTCTTGTGAAATATGATCTGTGTTTCTACTTTGCATGCTTGTAACTTCCAATTCCGGCAACGAAATGCTGCCGGATTTCTTCCAGTTTGTAGTTTATTTGTTGCTCTATATGCCTGCAAAATTTGGTGGAAAAATACTTTCATTTGCTATGTCAAAACTTCCCCTGAAAATCAGTTTGTTGCTAGAAAAACACCTGGGAAGAAAATCGCGTGAGAAGACTTCATAGGTCGACCTGGCCTATCCTTAGGTTGACCATACGGTCGACCTAGGGGGTCTTGGTTCCCTGAGCTATTTTATGTTGCTCCTTTTTGTTTCCGGTTTTGTTCCTACTTGTTTTCCTAGCTTTTGCTTCTCATTTTCAAGATGTTTTTGTGATGTTTTGAGAGCTATGATGCCTATCAATAGGCTAGCTAATTTTTTGAGAATTTGAAATTCAAATTCGAGTTAAATTTGAATTGAGTTTGGATTGAATTTGTATTGAAATTTGAGTTGAATTCGAATTATCGGTTTTGAGTATTTTCTTGGGTTTTCACTATTTTCAACCATGAATTTCTCTAACGAATTTGAAATAATTTTTAAAATAAATTGGCATTTTTAATAATTATTATATAATATTTTAAATTATTTTTAATTTATAAAATCTATTTATTCTCTATAATAAGGGAATTTTCAAATACGGTTTTCTAAATTGATTTCGAAAATTGGTTATAAAAGCTTGTTTTCCAAAGTAAATTATTTTAAATATTAAATACACATTTTTGCACTATTCGAACGTATTAGAAAGAGAATTAAACGCTATAGTAAAACACGTGGTATGGGGCACGTGCGTTTACTGTTTCGGTTAATTCCGGACTTGTACGATCTAAGCTATTAGAGGTTATCGATTCTGAGTTGTTTTGCCATTTTATGGCATATTTTGAGTTTTATAATTCCTATATATAGGAATTATTTAGGATGGAAAATACTTGGCGAGTTTTATTGTTTAAGATCTCCTATTCTAGGAGTTATGGTCGATGAGAGGCATTACGATGTTTTTATACTTGCCGGTGATATGAGGCAAGTTTTGAGTTTGTGATTTCCTATTTTGAGATTTATGGTTCATGAGGAACCATCAAGAGGTTTATTTATACTTGTCGATAAGATGAGACAAGTCATGAGTTTTCTAATGTGGCATTGGCTAGTGGTTAGTAAACCGTTTAGTGAGAACATGTGGTATGGGACGCACGTTACCACTTTTCGGGTTCCTAACGGAGAGTTTGTGACACATTCTGAGTTATGCCAGTACTAGAGCCGTTGGGTTCATATTAGGCTGTAGGGTCCAATCTTTATCGAGTTGTTGGGCTCAACATGAGTTTATGGACTTCGGTTGTTTGAGTTTTACGACTTCGGTCGTTTGGGATTTACGACTTCGGTCGTCTGGGTTAGGTACCTATAATTTATATAGTACTGGACAAGAGTTTTGCAAGTGCATATTTTGATATTTGAGCTTTTGGGTTCTTACTAGGATTTGGGTCCATCCTTTTCATTGGGCTGTTGGGTTCATTCTTTCATTGGGCTGTTGGGTCCATACTTGAGATTTGAGTTTGCCACCTTCGGCGCTTTTATATGAGATTTACAATCTTCTTCTTGGAGATATATATATATATATATATATATATATATATTGATGAGTTTGCCATTTGGCGTAGTTTTGAGTTTTAAAATCACTCTTTTATGAGTTCATATTTGTGTTTGGCATTTACGGCGTTTCTCGAATTTTGAGTATAAGACTTCTCCTTTTAGGGAATATGGTTCATTGAAACCATTATAGATGTTTTGGGATGTCTCCGATGATAGGAGGCATTTATTTCTATATGTGAGTGTTATTGTTGAGTTACCACTTTCGAGGTCTTTCTATATTTAAGTGACATTGGTCCACTTAAGTCATGATTGTGTGTTCTTTCTATTGCCTCTTCTCATTCGATAAGAATTATCACCTTATATCATATGCTTCATATTATCGTGTATTCTTCTTAACTGATTTTTTACCTAGATTGACCCGTGTATTTTATACTCGGGTCAGGCCGAGTTATTTCAAGTTAACTATCAGTTATGTGACTTAGCTTTGATGCATCTGCTTGGATATCAGCCTAGCACTTTTGTGTAGTTTATATTTCTTTCTGCTTGACTCTGATATGTATTTTGATTAGATGTATATAGTGTGGTCTCTGAACCACTTTTGTATATCATTTTGTATTGTACTGGGATGTATCGGTGTATATGTATTTATATGATGTTTACTCTTCTATGATGTGATATGCATTCTATTATTGTATTTTGTTCTGATAGATCCATTAGCCACCTATAGTTTTGTATTAAGCATTTATTGGATATGTCGATCCATGAGAGATAGAAAAAAAAATATAGAGCATTTATCGACGTATTCAGTAGATGTTTAAGACAAGATTATAGATGGTCGCTCCTAACCAGCCCTATTCTCCGCATTAGCAGACAAAATTACCCAGTAATTTTCTTTGTTAATATGGATCTCGGGGTGGGGCGTCACATTTTCATTTGGGAAATTTTTATCCAAACAGTACATATATTATGTATTATATTATCTGTTTTTACTGCGATTGACTCTATGTTCTCTGTAATATACCATATATTATGTACTGTTTTGTCCTAGAGGCATGAATGTCTATTGCTTTGTACCAATACAGTATACGTATATGTAAGATATTTATTTGATGTTTTAATACATACTAGTGTTAGTTCAAGAGTCTGTTCACGTGTGTACCCCATATAGCCTCATTCTCTGAATTGTCTAACAGTATTACTGTGTAATACTCTTCGATAGTATGGGCATAGAGGTGGGTTATTTTATAGTTGGTATCAGAGTAGGTTCAGAATAATACATTGTATATAAGAGACACGAGTCGAGACCTTAGACGAGACTAGAGCCCTTGACCCTTGGGAGTGTTGAATAATTTTCTACATTAAGAGAAGGTATGTGTAATGACCCAGGATTTCAATCATTGAATTTGGAATATTTAACCGATTTTAAATATTGAAAAGTTAATTTCATAAGTTAAATAACTTGGATTTCAAATATAGCGATTTATTTGATAAATAAATTTGTTAAATTTCAATATTTGGAATTGTTTAAATAATTGAATCTTGAATTTAATGTGGACGAAAATAATTTCGAAAACAAATTTAAATTTTGTTTAAACAATAATGAAGATAATAAACTTTTAAATTGGAATTTAAAAGTGATTTAAACTGATTTTGGAAATAATTCGTTTTAATTAACGTGTAAAAATAGCTTTCTGGGGCACCCTCTCGGATTTCGTTGAAACCAGTTTCATTGGATCCCTAATAGTGAATTATTACATGCCATCGAATTTTGTGGTGATCAAATGTATCGTTTGTTCATGCGAGTTCAAAACGCGTAGAAATTTGTTAAAGGAATAATTCGATTTTGAAAAGTTAACTTCTGTATATGATGGAAGTAGGTTCCAATATATATTCCATTTGTTCGGAATAGGGGTATAACATATAGATTGCCAAGCGGCACGTTTCGTTTGGAGTCCGAAAATTTTAAAACATGAATACTACCGAGTTTATTTTCTATATAAGGCCATCCTTTCTCGTCATTTGCAAACTTAAACCCTAAATGATATAACCTAGCCGCCATTTCCCAAACCCAAATCAACGGCCTAGAATTATCTCGTCAATCGGGGTCAAATTAGAAGGAACGTCCAACATGAAAGTCGAAGAGACCGACTCCACGAACCAATCCATACCCTTGGATCATCGAATCAAGGGTCGATGCAGCGGCTACGGGGCTGCATTTGCGAATAGTGTTTTTGGGCTAGCGTGTAAGCGATGGCGAGCGCACGCGTGGTGGTGGCGCGAGGCAAATCGTAGGAGCGACGACGTGTGGCGCGCGCACATTGGTGGAGGCGGGGTGGAGTTGGTGTTGCGGTCGAACGATAAAAAAAAGTAAAAGAAAGCTTGGTCGGAAAACGTGCGTGAGGGAAGAAGAGGGAAGGTTAAATTTTAAAATTTATTAATTAAGTTAATTATAAATTTAATTTATTTCGTACGATCATTAATTCATAACTTATTCATACGAGGTCGATTTTGAGCACGACAAGTTACATTACAATCGTATCAGCGAGTAATACGCTATGGAGTTGGATTGGATGGATTCGAAGCTAGTAGGAATTTTGGGGTTACATTGAACGACCGTTCAATTTTAATTCAAACCGAAGCGCTTAGACGATTTCTGGAATTTCTGTGAGTTAATCTCACTTTTTTGGTTAACCAGAAACATTTTTAGTCGATAAAATTATTGTTTGAATGTGTGAATATTTTATTGTTGACTGCTATTGACAGTTTGGATAATTTACTAATTTATATTGTTGGTTTGGATATATTCCCGCCTATTGGAGCGGATGAGACCCTATTACGTTCCCATATAAGAGCTGATGGCCCTTTGTATACGATCCCACCTTGAAGGAGTTGATTTTTATATTTTATGATTATATATTGTATGTGATGCAGGGGACAGTTTTGAGGAATCCAACAGGATTCCTCATACTGTTGATTTTATTTTTCATATAAATTGTTATATGATCTGTTCGATGCCATAATTGATGAAAGGGATAATTTTCCCTAATTAGTGTTATAGTAACACTAAGCCATATTTTTAATATCTTGAAATATTATAAAAATGAAGATTTAGTTTTAAAAAGGGATTTGAGTGATTTCAAAAAAATATATGTTTTTATAAAATTCTTGAATTACTAAGTTAACAAATGTAACGACCCGCAAATTTATCACTTTGATAAATTATATTTATTTTTAAATTTATACAAATAAAAGGTTGATAATACAAATAATATTTTTTTGAGTGATAATAAGTAATAGTAATTTTATTTTGAATAAGTATGTACAAAAATATTTTTCTCGAAATGTAAACCGATAAAATGGCCGAAAACTGTTTTATGCATAAACAGTTCTATAATCATAAAACGTCGCACACAGATCTAGGTACATACACTTATTTTTATAATTAAACAAGAATATAAAATAAAATCAATTGATTTGTTTTTGAAAATAAAATATGTTTTCGACATTGTTAGTAATGCCCTTAAATATGATAATTGATTTATTTAATTTAAATTGAGATTTAGTTATTTAATAATTATTTTAATTATTCAAATAATTATTTTAAATGATGATAATTCATTTTGAATAGTTATAAAGTGATAGTAAACCATTTATAATAGTTTTATAAAGATATATATTTGATTTGAAAATATAAGGAAAAATCGATATCGCTTTATCGGTATAATAGCAATTTTTGTAAATAATTGTTAATATTAATTTATATGGTTTTATAATTCAAATATGATCATTTTAATTCATTTAAAATGATAAGAGAATGTTTTCAAATTTTATTTACAAATATATGCACGTTAAAGTATAAGTGAAAATGTGACCGGGAATCGGTTCTCCGATTGGCAACGGTTTATCGAATGAAAGTTGTTCAGAATCAATGCCACATTGTTTATGTGTCATGTACACATATGTAACATACAAATGCATCCACTAACATGCACATGGACATATGTATACATACATATATACTTATACACTTACAAATACATACATAATACAAAATCTAAGATATTTTAAGTAAGCTTCCTCCTTAAGCTTACATAAGTCAATTTATGCATACATGAAGTGAATGGAAGTGATGGGCACATGATGGGGTGATAATGGCCGTGCCTAGGGAGGGGGGAGGTGTATTGTAGAAGCCATGAAATGATGATGTGTATATGGACACTTTTACACTCTTCCTTTGACTATAAATGGCTCACCCTCTCATCACATTTTTTTACCTTCTTCACTCTAGCATAACTTCCACATATCAGACCGAATAAGGAAATTAATTTTTGAAACCATTTAAAATTTCAGTGGCTAAAACTTTCTAGTTGACCACTTATTCCCATTTTAAAGTTAGCTATGCTCAAAACTCCATTTTTTCCAAAGCATTTTCGAGCTCAGTTTTAATCGCCGAAAATAACTCCTTTTCATTCGAGTATAACTCCTCGAAAACTGAACCAAATGAAGCAATTCCTTTTTTCAAATAATCTGAAATTCCAGTGGCTACAACTTTCATGTTTAGCACTTCTAGTAGTTTTGAGTTTAACTATGTCAAAATACCACTTTTTACAGTGCATTTGCGGGCTTTGTTTTTATGAATTCGAGAATACCTTATTTTCTTTTAATCATAACTTCCTCAAAACAAATCAAAATCAAGAGTTTCTTTTTTTTTAATTAAAGAGAAACGAAATTTCAAAAACATTCCAATTAACAACTTTTTCAAATTTTGAGAGTAAGAGGGTCAAAAATCAAAGAGAAGATGGCCTATTTTCGGCTCTAGTTTTGTGAATATAAGGTCGAAGCCCTACCACTTCTCTTCCATACTTTTATCCATCATCTTAAAGTCTTAGTCGAGCCTTCTCAAGGGTCTAACGACCAATTCCAAAATCTTTCATGTGATTGTAGTAAAGCTATTGTCCGTTTAGCAAAGTTAGGTAGCAATGATGTGAGAACTCCTAAACTATTATATTTTACTTTGGATGATGCTACGATGTTTGCAATGGATTTTTATTATACTTTGATCATCAAGTTTAGTTGTTTAAATATGAATGTTGAATATATATGCAAGTCACGGAAATACACATCGATAAGCACAAAGGAAATCACTTTCCTTGAATTAATGAAATGGTGTATATGGGATTGTTAAACCTCTTAAAAATGGTTTAAAATGTATTTGAAATGTTTTATAAACATTTAAAAGTGTTTTGGTGAAGTTTGAAAAGAAATAGAAAATTTAGTCAAAAATAAGTGTGTCACGTAATGGCAGTTCACGATTTCGCGCTATAAAAGTCAAACAAGTGTAAAAGTTGGAATATAGTTCGGAATTCTTCGAGATAAGAATTTTCTAACTATTATATCCATAGTTTTCCAATGAAGAAGGAAAGTTTAGATTTCGATAAGTAGATTTTGAAATATAAGTAAAACAAGTTTTGAAAAAATCTCGATTTTTGCAGTTCTGAACCCAAAATTGGATTTCTTTGAAAATAATGTTTTAAAATTGTTTAAAAATATGGAATAAATCTTATAAATCTTATAAATGTTTTAAAAGTGATTTGAGTAATAAAAATGAATTTTCAAATAATAAAAAGTTGTTTTGATTAATATAGCTTATAAAAGCACTTTCCGCATCACTTTTTCGCAGCACTTTTCTATAAGTTTTGAAATATAGTTTTAAACTTAACAATTCGTTTCTAATTATTTTATAAATGTTTTTAAATGATTAGTAAAGTATTATAAAGGAAATTTGAAGGATTTATAAAATGATTAAAATGTTTTAATGATTTAGAGTTGATCAAATAACTTGACCGCCTTATGGGTGTCAGAGAGATAGTGTCTAGGCTTGGGTTTGGAAAACCAATTTCCTGCTCTCCCTGGCTATCCGGACTGGCCTGACCGAGGGGATAGTAAATTTAATTTACTCAGATCGAAATTTCAAAAAGATAAAGAAAAATATTTTTCAAGTTTTAAACAACTTGATTATATAGAGACGATCTTCTTGTACTCGGTGTTAAAGCCTGAAGAGGGAACTCGTACAATTCGTGGAATTTAAAAGGTGATTTCACCGTTACTCCACCCATAGTATTTGTTAAATACGGGAATTGATATTTAGTAGAATTAGATGATTTCTATAGATTATGCTCACTTAATATTTACTGATTATGGATTAACATCCTAGATAACATGGTTTTAACTTAATGAAATTTTGAGTTTTGAATTAAGAAGTCTTTGCTAAGATTTAAATGAAATGATTTTGGAAATGTTTTCCTAAGTGTAAAATGAAACGATTTCAAATTATTCCAAGTTTTAAAAAGATTTTAAGTAACCAAAGGTTTCGATAAGAGGGGTTTAATAATTCTGTATATACCAGAAAGAAGTGTTTTAAAGTTGTATATCTCTAAAAGAGATTTTTGACAAAAAGAACTTAATCAATTAAAAAATGATTCTCTATTCACAAAACCTCTTTTTATCGATGATTGGATTCGAAGGAACCGGGTCGGATCTGGGGAAATCCTTATCTGAAAACCACTTCGAACCAATGTAAGCGTTCGGAAAATAAAGTCCTGGTAGAGAGAATGAAGAATGAAGACCAGGGATTTTAGGGATGAAAGGACTGCTTGTTGATAATTCCGGTTAGCTCCCAAATACTAAAGTAGCAGTGGTCCTTTCATTTCTAAAACTCTTTGGGTTGCAAGGACTTCTCGCTAGTAATCCTAGGGTTAGTTCCTGACAGGATGTGGTAGGAAAGTGTCTTCGGTTTCGTTCAGTCCTAGAACGAACTTGTATGGATGGATGTCTGACATTGCATTCTTGAGATTTCATCGTTGACTTTTATAAACGTACATCTATTTGGTAGCGGAGAAGGAAACTTCTCTTAGCTTAACACCCTTCTCTGAGATGTATGAGCTTGGGGGTTGTATGTTTGTGGAAGTCAATCAGGATTGATGGAATGGCAGTGTGGCATTCAAAGAAAGATGATGTGCTATGATAAAGGTAATCGTTACCTTAAACCTCACACTCGGAAATGGCCGAAACAGGGTAGATGTGGCAAGGCTTTGTGGTTCGCAACCATTATGGTATGATTATCCCCTTTTAGATATATTTCTTCCCGCTATGACGTTCGGGTTGTAAATAATGTGTTGTATGGTAATCGAGTGCTCGGATAGGTCAGTAACAACTAGGATGATGGCATATTTGGTACTATGTAGTGAGAAAGGTATGTCGGTCTTGTGTTGTTAGACGTGCAAATGTTCTGTTGACCTCGGTACATTCCTATAGAGATGTACTGCCGGAAGGTAGTCCCTTTACCTGATCATTTGTATGGAATCCATTCTCCAATAAGTGCCTGCCATTTTGTTTGTTGAGCCTAGTATGCTGGAATTTAATAATGGTAACAATTTTGGCTAAGATTAATAAGTTTACGTGCACATGTTTTCGAAGATATGTCATTAAAAATAATATCCATTATTTTTATGTAAGAATATTTTGGTTATCATAAGGTAAAAACTCGTCCTGTGTTTATGTGCGGCGTGGTTTTATGAGATACCTTTTTGTTTTCAAAACGCGTATTTTGAGTTGTCACACAAGTCCCATGACAGACTCGGAGTTTATTTTCCCTTTCCTTAAACTCTGGGTGCCCTAATTTTCTCCGGGCTACCTAATAGTCAGGTTTGTCACATCCCGAAATTTTCGACTTTCGAAAATTCGACATCGATACTCACTTTATCGACTGCCGAGAAATCGAACGTCGGAAACTTCAAAAGTGAGGGTTTTAGAAAGAAGAAAAAGGCAGAAAAAGAGAACAGAAGAAAAAGAGAAGAAAGAAAGAACAAAACAACAACAGATACAGAACAGAGACAGAACAATATCAGAATCTTACACATCGCAGCGGAACAATATATAATAGATAAATGAATATCATTTAAAAACAAAAGAATTATATCTGTTATTACATTACATCACATCATATCATCAGAGTCAATAAACAACAATGGACAGTTATATAAACTTGTCCTCATACAGAATACACAGCGGAATAAATATATCAGATACAAGTACTACGTCTCGCCATCCAGCTTGCTTCCAAAGCTCCAGAATATCCAGAATATCCTGATAATATAACTCTAGGCTGCCCGTGTGGAAATTGGTGGGCACCCAGAGTTTAGAAGGGAACAATAAACTCCGAGTCAGTCATGGTGACTGGTGTGAGATCGTAAAACAGTTATTCTTTAAAATAAAACTAGATAATTTTCAAAGTCAATTCGAAATGCTTTTGGAAAATGAAACTACCATAAGACCTCCCACCACACACACAATGCAAACGCAGACTTGGAGGAGATTTCTTCTTATGATAGTCAAAGATGCTTACTACGCAAAATCAAATCATTTTTGATATTATTATTAGTGCATAGTGGAAAACATTTCGAAAGTATAATATAAATCTTAGCCAGCATAGGTACCATTATATTATGCCTGCTATAGCTGCCTCCTGAGGAGACAGGTTATACAATTGAAATCGTAAAGGCTCGTATTGTTTCTTTGGATTTCCAACAAATGGTCAGGCTAAGGAACTTCCTTTTCCACGATGGGTACGTCCCTGGAATAGACGACCCGAGAAATAACCTAACATTACGGTTAGATCTCTGCCAACACAAGGCCGGGTTACCTCTGCAAAAGTAGGTAACTACTGACACGCGTATGCCATCCCCCGATCGTCACCGATCTTCCCGAGGATCCCCGATTCGCAACAACCACAAAGAAATAAATTTTGCAGCAACCACAGAGGTTAAGTATCTGGGCTCCATACCATGATACCACCTTTATCCAGAAGGAATGACATACACTAAGGGGCGCTACTCCCTAGAACCTTGCCGCATTCGTCCTGTTTCGACCATTTCCGGGGTGTGAGGCTCGACGAAGTCTCGTCCACAAAGCTACGCTTTCTCAAAAAGCCCTGCTTCGGGTCAACAAAATGATCAACCTATGATCACCAAGATATAAGATCAAACAAATGATCATATCGCAAATGATCAAACACTGATCATTTCACAACAACACTCAGTATGCCACGTTACCAAATTGGGATATATCGCTGATAAATTTCAACTACATAACCTCTGAGCTCGTACGTCTCAGAGAAGGGTGTTAAGCTAAGAGAATAAATTCTCCGCCACCAACAGAAATGTATTTGAAAGAAATCAGCTTTATATCTCAAATTGTAACGTCAGACACACAATCCATACAAGTCTGTTCCGGGATCGAACAGAACCGAAGGCACTTCTCACGAAGCCCTTGCATTTCCGGATAATTTTCTAATCACGTCAGGACTTCCCGTCACTAAGGGTGATAAAACCTCTAAACCGAAGATCAGTCGGTGTAGAGTAACTCGACGGTAATCCTTCCGTTTTCAAAAATATCCGGTCTTCAACACCGGTCTTCAAATGCGATTCATAACGACGTATCACATATTCGGAATGGGTTATACGACCCCATGGTCCTTTCCCGGCTAACCCGAATAGTGAGCGTATATTTAAAAACAAGTGTGGCATTCAAATTCATCCAATTCACAACAAATACCTATCTAAAGGTAATTATTGATAGTCGGTTATTTAACTATCAATAAAGATGCGCAACATCATCAGATTCCAAATAATTTTCCAAATTATTTCATCTTCCAAAATATCTTTATTAGATATAAAATTTCCACACTTCAAAAATAAATCAATGTTTATTTTTCTAAACAGTTTCCCTTTCCTTTATAAATTCCATATTGAATTTACATTTTTCGAATACCTACTAATATTCGATTTTCAATCGTTTTCAAATATTCAATTTCGATTTATCTTTAAGAAGATAAAATCTCAAAACGTTTCACTTCATTTTGGAAAACATTCCATACTTATTTAATAATAAGTGTTTCACAAATCTTTTATTTTCAACATTTGGAAATACTCGATATACTTAAATCAAATTAAGTATATATTTCATTCTTTAAGGAAATCTATTTTCTATAACAACATCAATTTGAGTCAAAACGAATGTTACGTAAAACATCGTTACGACGACTCAAAATCACTAGTATAGGGATTCGAAATTTAGATAGATATATAAATCCCAATACTATATAAAACATTTCCTTTCGGAAATCATTTACTATAACAACAGTGTTATAGTCCACCATTTCCTTATATTTCTCGAAAACGCCTATTTCAACAATAAATGTTGAAGTCTATGCTTTCGATTCATAACACATTTTAAAGCACCTTTAAAATGTTTAACTTCATTTTACTTAACATTTTATTCACTGTCCAAAATCGTGAATAAAATCTACTTAACCCCATTTCAATCATTCCTACACATTTTTATTTCAATAAAAATTCGCTATTCAAAATCGTGAATATATCTTCTTAAATAACCTTCTATATTAAATTTATCACATTCAATCTATTTTCGAATTTATAAGCACGTTTATAAATTCTATTTCTCTTTTAATAACAACTTCGACTTATACCTTCTTTTATCAACTTCTATATTTAACTTATCAAAATAAGTGACTTTGGGTTTATAACAACTTTTATAAATTTTAATTCTATTTATAAAAGCTTCAATACCAAATCAATCTCAATATTGATTTCAAATTTTATTTTCAACGTTTGAATAAAATTTCCATATTGATTTCTCAAAAATTCATTTCTAAATATTAAATCAATCACAGATTGATCTCAAATTTTATTTATCACTACTAAAATAAATTCCTTATTTTTTCTCAAATCATTCAATATTCTGTTTTGAAATGGATTCTTCAAATTGAAATCATTTTACATTGATTTCCCAAATCATTTCAATTTACCAATTAAATTTCTAATTGGGTTTCCAACTTATCTCCTTTTAAATAAATTCCTTTTAAAGAAAATAAATTTCTATTGTCTTCTTTCAATCTATTTAGAAATCCAGATTTTTAAATTAATTTCCTCAATTTAAAATCACTATTATACGAAATTCATTTATTTAACAATTTCACTTTATTCTGGAAATAAATTAGATAAGATTATAAAAATTAACTTTTTATACTTTAAAATTCCTTTCTTCGAATTTATTAAATTTCTAAAATTAAATTCACTTAGAAATTTCTATTTTGATTTCCAAAAATTCAATTTCGTTTATTTTTGGAATCCAATGATGTCAAAACATCCATTCAGCTAAATCTTAGCATTCAAACAATTTCCAGACATCAATATGGTCAATAACATCAATATAATCATTCACAGATTCATATCACAGTATAAATAAATTCAATCAATGTGAGGGGTCCAGTTGGATCCCTCCAACCTGTTTCCCTGCATCCAAAGATGTCAGCACAATACCAATTCCGCTCCAGTACGGAATTATCGCGGTATATAGGTTTTTATAAATCCGCTTACTAACGGCGCAATAGGGTCTCATCCGCTATACGAGGCGGGAAATCATCAATCCAATATATACATATGCCAATATGTATATATTGCTATATATAGATATATCCTAAAATATCTAATAGCACATTCAAGCAAAATCAATCAATAACTGCAAATCAAAATTTTCCTTCGAGTGAGAAAATCTCACCTTAGATTTTTAATTTGCTATCCACTTTCCATTTCAGTTTTGTTTTTCTCGATTTTAACCTGGTATAAACAATTTTATTCAATCTATCAATATTCAAAAGACTGAATAATTAATTTTCGTTTCAATTGTTTTAGATTAACAAATGCCTCCTTTAATAATTTTATTTAACTACAATTTAATTTTAAAACTCGATTTCTCCTTACTAATCTATTTAATTAAATCGAATACCCTTTTAAAAATCTTAAGGTAACTAATATTAATTTTAAACCAATATTTTTTTTTTTTTAAATTCCTAACAAATCCCTTTGAACTGCCTATTTATATTAAATAAAATCCAAACTTCTTATTGGAAAATCATTTTTCTAATATATATTTACATTTTAAAATTTCCTTTCTGTAAATCATCATTTTGTTTTTGTTTACTGTAAATATTCAAACAGACGAAAGTTTCTAGAACTACAAACAAATTCTTTTCTGTATATATATATATAATTTACTAAAATAAATTGTAATATACCTTACTGACTTGAATTCGAGCCTTCACCGCAAAATTGCAGAACTACCCCGACAGTTGCCCCCAAATCGAGTACGACTCCTGCTCGAAATTGTCATCTCGAACCCAGAAGAACGACGATCACTGCTGATACCCTATTCGCGACCCAGCCTTGCTAAGCACGAACGACAACATCGCGACATCGCCTCCCTCTTGACTTCGCCTATTGCTCAAACGACTCGCGACACCCTAGCTGCTCGAGACTCTAGTCGCATTGACATCGCCACTGCTCGAATCGAAACCACGCCGAGCTTCTCGAATCCACAAATTCTTGATCCCCAAAGTCGAAGTCGATCCCGATATTTTCGTTCGATCTATACGTGATAAAGTCATCATTGATGAACTCGAGCTCGATTTCCCCTATCGTGAGCCTCGCGACCATCGCGACCTGCTACTTCCTCGTGACAAGCACGATTTCGACTTCGCCTATACGAGCGCACGCGCCTCCTTGACAAACACGTCCACCGCCCTGAATCCCCTGCCTCGCGAGGTTCGCCGCGACCTCGACTCCGCTTGCTTAAACTCGCGTTCAAGCCCTAGCTCACGCGTCGCCCCAGCTTGCTCGTCTTCGTTCGAACTGAAGGGAATTGGGACATGCGATTTATTTGAGCAGAGGAGTGAATTTCTTTTTTGTTTTACTGGAGTGGAAGAAGAAATGGTCACGATTTTTAATTTTGAACGAAAGGAGGTAGAAGAGTATTTTAAAATCGAGGGAGGTGTGGGTTGCGTGATGGCTGCACGATCTTCTCGTGATTCACTGCGTGATTAAAGGAACGAACGTGCAGATATTTGACTTAATTTAAATTTCAAATTTAAATTGAATATCGATAAAACTTTAACGCGTTTATATATCGTATTCTCACCCAACAACTCCGGATGATACGAAATTTAAAACCCGGTGATAATTTAACGTTACGGACCCAATGGAACCGGTTTTGTTGAATTCCGAGACTGTTTGAAAAATGACTATTTTCTAAATATCGGTTCGAACGATCTAATTTCAAACTGAACAGTTTACTCCTAAATTCGATTCTGAAGCTTCTGTTATCTTCAGTAATATCAATACGAATTTTAAAAGCTTTCGAAATATTTCTCTTCAGCTTTAAATTGAAGATTCAAATTTTTATTCAGTTTCAATAGATTAAATTATAAAATTTAATCGCTAAATTCTGAATTATATTCGGGATTCAAATTAAATCATCGTTCAAATATTTAAAATTAATTAAATATTTTCAATTTAATTCGTTCAAAATTCTGGGTCGTTACAAACTTCCCTCCTTAAAAGAATTTCGTCCTCGAAATTACAAGTCAAGAAAAAATGTCCTTAACTCGTCTACTATTTTCCACAATCTAATAGTTTTATCAATTTATCAAAACAAATCTTCTACTAAAGATTCGTTATTTCTTCAACTAACTTTCTAACTTCAATTATGAGTTTTTAAACAACATTGTTTACTTCAAAAATTCAAATTCGAGTTTAAATTCAAATTTTAAACTTTCAAAATTTCTCAAAAATTTTCTAACGCCCTAAATTTTCGAAAAATTTCGCCAGCGTCTCCTTTGCGCGGCTAATACGGTACGACTACAAAACGTCCCTACGGACTCTCAGATTTCAAAAAGGAAAAGAAAAAGCCAAGCGGCTAGACTAGAAATCATCAAAAACTCATATTCGAATTTAAATACATACCTTTTTCGAGCAATTCAAATTATCTTCGAAATCAAAATCCCAATTCATTTACACCTGTATATCCTACTAGCCATAATATCTAGTTACATATATTCAAACCATTTTGCAAATTCTATTACAAAATTTCAATATAAACTACTTATATCATCTTTAGTTCACTATTGAAGTTACATCCATTATCTTCAATTTTACATTTCAAATTTTATTTGAATTCAATTTCACATTTCAATTTCTCATTTGAGTTAAATTTACCATTCAATTCAATTTGAATTTTATTTCTTCTTACTTGAATTTATTTGCGATTCCGAACTATTCTTTTATTTAGTTCACAATTCAAGTCTCAATTTATCTAATTCAACTTCCAATTTTCAGTTTCATTTAATTGATTCACCTGTACTTACAATTTCAAATTGATTCATTCATTCACAATTTTATTTTCATAATTCAATACTCAATTCCAGAGTCCTTTCAACCTTTTCAAAACCATTTTTTTGAAAACAATTCAAATTTATCTTTTGAAATTTCAAAACAAAACTCAATTTTCCAAACAACTTTCATTTAAAACAATTGGGCAGCAATTTCTCTTTTGGAAACCCGAAAATGAATTCTAATGATGTGGCCACCATCATCAGGATTATTTTCCAGCGACCGAAAAGAGTTTAGAGCTTTTATCTCTCAAAAATACTTTTTCAAAATCCTTTGAAATTCATTTTCAACTCCAAAAAGAATTTAAACTTTCCAAATCTCCAAAATTTTCAAATTCTTTTCAAAACCTTTCCAAAAACTTCTCTGGAATTCCATTTTAAATTATAAGTCACATTTATAATTCACAAATTTCATTCGTATATAAATTTTATTTCTTAAATCTTTGGTTATTACTTTATTTCTTATTCAATTTCTATATAACAATGATAATATGTCAATGCTATTATTTTATAACAACCAAACATCCATATACTATAGTATTTCATAGAAAATCGCTTCTTTTCTATACAAAAATAGTTTTGGGCAAAATTATTTCATTCACCCTATTTTAAAACAATACTATGTCGTCTTGCCTCGTTTAAGTGTTTAGAAATCCCTATCGATAATATGGCGTCCCACATACCGACCAAAATTCATAAACATCTCAACGGATAAGCAAACACAATATAAAACAATTTTTATATTCACTAACAAATACGCGCTCATATCTATTATTACACTCAACTCATTCTAGAGTACTACTGACTCTATCTCTAATGAGTAACACCCAACAGAGCAGGGTTGTCGCTTAACCATATGCTCTGATACCACTTTGTCACATCCCGAAATTTTCGACTTTCGAAAATTCGACATCGATACTCACTTTATCGACTGCCGAGAAATCGAATGCCGGAAACTTCAAAAGTGAGGGTTTTAGAAAGAAGAAAAAGGCAGAAAAAGAGAACAGAAGAAAAAGAGAAGAAAGAAAGAACAAAACAACAACAGATACAGAACAGAGACAGAACAATATCAGAATCTTACACATCGCAGCGGAACAATATATAATAGATAAATGAATATCATTTAAAAACAAAAGAATTATATATGTTATTACATTACATCACATCATATCATCAGAGTCAATAAACAACAATGGACAGTTATATAAACTTGTCCTCATACAGAATACACAGCGGAATAAATATATCAGATACAAGTACTACGTCTCGCCATCCAGCTTGCTTCCAAAGCTCCAGAATATCCAGAATATCCTGATAATATAACTCTAGGCTGCCCGTGTGGAAATTGGTGGGCACCCAGAGTTTAGAAGGGAACAATAAACTCCGAGTCAGTCATGGTGACTGGTGTGAGATCGTAAAACAGTTATTCTTTAAAATAAAACTAGATAATTTTCAAAGTCAATTCGAAATGCTTTTGGAAAATGAAACTACCATAAGACCTCCCACCACACACACAATGCAAACGCAGACTTGGAGGAGATTTCTTCTTATGATAGTCAAAGATGCTTACTATGCAAAATCAAATCATTTTTGATATTATTATTAGTGCATAGTGGAAAACATTTCGAAAGTATAATATAAATCTTAGCCAGCATAGGTACCATTATATTATGCCTGCTATAGCTGCCTCCTGAGGAGACAGGTTATACAATTGAAATCGTAAAGGCTCGTATTGTTTCTTTGGATTTCCAACAAATGGTCAGGCTAAGGAACTTCCTTTTCCACGATGGGTACGTCCCTGGAATAGACGACCCGAGAAATAACCTAACATTACGGTTAGATCTCTGCCAACACAAGGCCGGGTTACCTCTGCAAAAGTAGGTAACTACTGACACGCGTATGCCATCCCCCGATCGTCACCGATCTTCCCGAGGATCCCCGATTCGCAACAACCACAAAGAAATAAATTTTGCAGCAACCACAGAGGTTAAGTATCTGGGCTCCATACCATGATACCACCTTTATCCAGAAGGAATGACATACACTAAGGGGCGCTACTCCCTAGAACCTTGCCGCATTCGTCCTGTTTCGACCATTTCCGGGGTGTGAGGCTCGACGAAGTCTCGTCCACAAAGCTACGCTTTCTCAAAAAGCCCTGCTTCGGGTCAACAAAATGATCAACCTATGATCACCAAGATATAAGATCAAACAAATGATCATATCGCAAATGATCAAACACTGATCATTTCACAGCAACACTCAGTATGCCACGTTACCAAATTGGGATATATCGCTGATAAATTTCAACTACATAACCTCTGAGCTCGTACGTCTCAGAGAAGGGTGTTAAGCTAAGAGAATAAATTCTCCGCCACCAACAGAAATGTATTTGAAAGAAATCAGCTTTATATCTCAAATTGTAACGTCAGACACACAATCCATACAAGTCTGTTCCGGGATCGAACAGAATCGAAGGCACTTCTCACGAAGCCCTTGCATTTCCGGATAATTTTCTAATCACGTCAGGACTTCCCGTCACTAAGGGTGATAAAACCTCTAAACCGAAGATCAGTCGGTGTAGAGTAACTCGACGGTAATCCTTCCGTTTTCAAAAATATCCGGTCTTCAACACCGGTCTTCAAATGCGATTCATAACGACGTATCACATATTCGGAATGGGTTATACGACCCCATGGTCCTTTCCCGGCTAACCCGAATAGTGAGCGTATATTTAAAAACAAGTGTGGCATTCAAATTCATCCAATTCACAACAAATACCTATCTAAAGGTAATTATTGATAGTCGGTTATTTAACTATCAATAAAGATGCGCAACATCATCAGATTCCAAATAATTTTCCAAATTATTTCATCTTCCAAAATATCTTTATTAGATATAAAATTTCCACACTTCAAAAATAAATCAATGTTTATTTTTCTAAACAGTTTCCCTTTCCTTTATAAATTCCATATTGAATTTACATTTTTCGAATACCTACTAATATTCGATTTTCAATCGTTTTCAAATATTCAATTTCGATTTATCTTTAAGAAGATAAAATCTCAAAACGTTTCACTTCATTTTGGAAAACATTCCATACTTATTTAATAATAAGTGTTTCACAAATCTTTTATTTTCAACATTTGGAAATACTCGATATACTTAAATCAAATTAAGTATATATTTCATTCTTTAAGGAAATCTATTTTCTATAACAACATCAATTTGAGTCAAAACGAATGTTACGTAAAACATCGTTACGACGACTCAAAATCACTAGTATAGGGATTCGAAATTTAGATAGATATATAAATCCCAATACTATATAAAACATTTCCTTTCGGAAATCATTTACTATAACAACAGTGTTATAGTCCACCATTTCCTTATATTTCTCGAAAACGCCTATTTCAACAATAAATGTTGAAGTCTATGCTTTCGATTCATAACACATTTTAAAGCACCTTTAAAATGTTTAACTTCATTTTACTTAACATTTTATTCACTGTCCAAAATCGTGAATAAAATCTACTTAACCCCATTTCAATCATTCCTACACATTTTTATTTCAATAAAAATTCGCTATTCAAAATCGTGAATATATCTTCTTAAATAACCTTCTATATTAAATTTATCACATTCAATCTATTTTCGAATTTATAAGCACGTTTATAAATTCTATTTCTCTTTTAATAACAACTTCGACTTATACCTTCTTTTATCAACTTCTATATTTAACTTATCAAAATAAGTGACTTTGGGTTTATAACAACTTTTATAAATTTTAATTCTATTTATAAAAGCTTCAATACCAAATCAATCTCAATATTGATTTCAAATTTTATTTTCAACGTTTGAATAAAATTTCCATATTGATTTCTCAAAAATTCATTTCTAAATATTAAATCAATCACAGATTGATCTCAAATTTTATTTATCACTACTAAAATAAATTCCTTATTTTTTCTCAAATCATTCAATATTCTGTTTTGAAATGGATTCTTCAAATTGAAATCATTTTACATTGATTTCCCAAATCATTTCAATTTACCAATTAAATTTCTAATTGGGTTTCCAACTTATCTCCTTTTAAATAAATTCCTTTTAAAGAAAATAAATTTCTATTGTCTTCTTTCAATCTATTTAGAAATCCAGATTTTTAAATTAATTTCCTCAATTTAAAATCACTATTATACGAAATTCATTTATTTAACAATTTCACTTTATTCTGGAAATAAATTCGATAAGATTATAAAAATTAACTTTTTATACTTTAAAATTCCTTTCTTCGAATTTATTAAATTTCTAAAATTAAATTCACTTAGAAATTTCTATTTTGATTTCCAAAAATTCAATTTCGTTTATTTTTGGAATCCAATGATGTCAAAACATCCATTCAGCTAAATCTTAGCATTCAAACAATTTCCAGACATCAATATGGTCAATAACATCAATATAATCATTCACAGATTCATATCACAGTATAAATAAATTCAATCAATGTGAGGGGTCCAGTTGGATCCCTCCAACCTGTTTCCCTGCATCCAAAGATGTCAGCACAATACCAATTCCGCTCCAGTACGGAATTATCGCGGTATATAGGTTTTTATAAATCCGCTTACTAACGGCGCAATAGGGTCTCATCCGCTATACGAGGCGGGAAATCATCAATCCAATATATACATATGCCAATATGTATATATTGCTATATATAGATATATCCTAAAATATCTAATAGCACATTCAAGCAAAATCAATCAATAACTGCAAATCAAAATTTTCCTTCGAGTGAGAAAATCTCACCTTAGATTTTTAATTTGCTATCCACTTTCCATTTCAGTTTTGTTTTTCTCGATTTTAACCTGGTATAAACAATTTTATTCAATCTATCAATATTCAAAAGACTGAATAATTAATTTTCGTTTCAATTGTTTTAGATTAACAAATGCCTCCTTTAATAATTTTATTTAACTACAATTTAATTTTAAAACTCGATTTCTCCTTACTAATCTATTTAATTAAATCGAATACCCTTTTAAAAATCTTAAGGTAACTAATATTAATTTTAAACCAATATTTTTTTTTTTTAAATTCCTAACAAATCCCTTTGAACTGCCTATTTATATTAAATAAAATCCAAACTTCTTATTGGAAAATCATTTTTCTAATATATATTTACATTTTAAAATTTCCTTTCTGTAAATCATCATTTTGTTTTTGTTTACTGTAAATATTCAAACAGACCAAAGTTTCTAGAACTACAAACAAATTCTTTTCTGTATATATATATATATATAATTTACTAAAATAAATTGTAATATACCTTACTGACTTGAATTCGAGCCTTCACCGCAAAATTGCAGAACTACCCCGACAGTTGCCCCCAAATCGAGTACGACTCCTGCTCGAAATTGTCATCTCGAACCCAGAAGAACGACGATCACTGCTGATACCCTATTCGCGACCCAGCCTTGCTAAGCACGAACGACAACATCGCGACATCGCCTCCCTCTTGACTTCGCCTATTGCTCAAACGACTCGCGACACCCTAGCTGCTCGAGACTCTAGTCGCATTGACATCGCCACTGCTCGAATCGAAACCACGCCGAGCTTCTCGAATCCACAAATTCTTGATCCCCAAAGTCGAAGTCGATCCCGATATTTTCGTTCGATCTATACGTGATAAAGTCATCATTGATGAACTCGAGCTCGATTTCCCCTATCGTGAGCCTCGCGACCATCGCGACCTGCTACTTCCTCGTGACAAGCACGATTTCGACTTCGCCTATACGAGCGCACGCGCCTCCTTGACAAACACGTCCACCGCCCTGAATCCCCTGCCTCGCGAGGTTCGCCGCGACCTCGACTCCGCTTGCTTAAACTCGCGTTCGATCCCTAGCTCACGCGTCGCCCCAGCTTGCTCGTCTTCGTTCGAACTGAAGGGAATTGGGACATGCGATTTATTTGAGCAGAGGAGTGAATTTCTTTTTTGTTTTACTGGAGTGGAAGAAGAAATGGTCACGATTTTTAATTTTGAACGAAAGGAGGTAGAAGAGTATTTTAAAATCGAGGGAGGTGTGGGTTGCGTGATGGCTGCACGATCTTCTCGTGATTCACTGCGTGATTAAAGGAACGAACGTGCAGATATTTGACTTAATTTAAATTTCAAATTTAAATTGAATATCGATAAAACTTTAACGCGTTTATATATCGTATTCTCACCCAACAACTCCGGATGATACGAAATTTAAAACCCGGTGATAATTTAACGTTACGGACCCAATGGAACCGGTTTTGTCGAATTCCGAGACTGTTTGAAAAATGACTATTTTCTAAATATCGGTTCGAACGATCTAATTTCAAACTGAACAGTTTACTCCTAAATTCGATTCTGAAGTTTCTGTTATCTTCAGTAATATCAATACGAATTTTAAAAGCTTTCGAAATATTTCTCTTCAGCTTTAAATTGAAGATTCAAATTTTTATTCAGTTTCAATAGATTAAATTATAAAATTTAATCGCTAAATTCTGAATTATATTCGGGATTCAAATTAAATCATCGTTCAAATATTTAAAATTAATTAAATATTTTCAATTTAATTCGTTCAAAATTCTGGGTCGTTACAAGTCAGGTTTAGTTTAGAAAAAAGTTGGATGGAGCTCGGAGCAAGTAGTTAGATGATTTTTCTGAAGACTGTTTCCACCACACTTGTGTAGTATTATATTCCGCATTTGTAAGGGCATATGTTTATAAGTGTCCATGTTTAACTCTGATAAATGTATCTTAATTTCCACTGTAAAAATAATTTGTTGAATAACATATGTTAGATTCTATTTCGTCTTTATTTTTCTTTCTTACCCTTGAGAATCCGCTTCTCCAGCACTTGGATTTACGGCACGTGAATACCAAGGATGTATTAGTGTCGATTTCTAGGAGTCGAAGAAACGAGTCCTCACAAGGAATTTATTTAAAGTAAATAGAAAGTACGATTTTTAGAGATTTTAAAGTAATGGTTTTTAAAATGTTTCAAATAGAGATTTCAGAAGTGTGGATAAAGATTTTTAAAAAAATCTTAAAATAAGTCATCTTTTATAATATGGGATATGGTTTTAAAAAGAAAATAGAAATATTATGATATAAATATTTATTAACAATTTTATGTAAAGTGATATATACATATGTATATATATTATAATTTATTTACAAAGAAAGTGAAGATTTGTAAAATCGTAATTTCGTAAGTAAAAGTATGGATTTATAAACGGTGTTTCTAAATAAAAGGAACTATTATCATTTAATAGATTGGGGAAATAAATCAAATGGTGGATTTATTTTAAGATGTGGAATGATGTTCTAGAAAATAGTTGATTCTATTTTGGAATGGAAGGTGAAGGTAAATTTGGGATTGTTAAACGATATTTTATAAATTGAAAGAAATTCATACCTAGGAGCAAGATTAAAAACGGTTGAAATTACATTTTGAATGATATTTTATGATTAAGTGAAGTTTATGAAGGAATAGAGTTATAAATGAGGTTCATAAATAAAGGGATTTTATGAAAGAAAGTTTCATAAAATAGAAGAGATTTATAAATATAGCTTTATAAGTATGGAAACGATTATGTGGAAAGTTAAGTATTGGTTTTTACCAAAGAAATATATTTATGTTTTAAAAAGTTGTTTATTTATACTAATATTGTTTTAAAGTTGGTTATCAATATTTTAAATAATTAGAAGATAACTATTTAAATTATTAATATGGTTTGAAACTAAGTATGATTATTTATCAATATAGTTTTGGAAATTAATTATTTTTATTTATAAAAATGTTGAAGATAAATTTATTATTGTCTATTTGAAATGTTTGAAAATTATCAATTACTGTTTTTAAGATGTTTAAAGTGAATACTTATTTAACTATAATGTGTATTATTATATAATAGTGTTTTAAAGTAAATGATTATTATTTATTTATAAATGTTTTCAAGATTTATAAATAAGGATTTATGAAAAGGTTTGGGCTTATAAGAGAAGTTTATAAATGTTTTAGAGACTTAAAGGAGAATCATTTATAATGTATGAAGAGAGCTTTGCAAATGGTTTTAGATAATTATAAAGGAAAATTCTAAATCGGTTTATAGGTTTATAAGAAGAGCCTTATAAATAGTTGCATGGATTTATAAAAAGGTTTATAAATGACTTGAGAAATGATATTTATAAATGGTTTGAAAGGTTATAAATGGTTTTATAAATGTTTTTAGATTGGCAAGAAATTTGTAAATGATTTTTGAATTGTATAGAAAGGAAATCTTTCTCAGTTTTGTGAATATACTTATAGGGTTAAGATAAGTATATGGATATTTTTCTAAGTATTGAAAAATAAGGATCGGTGAATATATATATACAAATATATATATATATATATATCTTTGGAAAAGGATTTTTATTCGATATTTACAAAGTGAATTTAATAAATGAAAGATTATTAAAAGAGGCTTGGTGTTGCTTGGTGCTTAACCAAATGTTAGTTTTACCAATGGAATTAAATACCTAATTGAATCTTTGTTACTCGATAGTTAAATAACCGACTATCGAATTTGGATCCAAACGTAACTTTGGAAATATCTAGGGGGAACACGTGAGCTATATAGCACAGTCATCTCCGACGATGTCTTACTGTGCGTATAAATCTCCTTTCGTTCTCCTAGGACAATGATAAAGAAATCCATCCACTAACGGTTAGGAGGTGATCTCCGCTCTTATCTTTGACTGTGTATTTCCTAAAGAAACGGGGTTGCGTTTACCGAAAACTATCGAATGTTGTTTCGAAGAGACCTAGATCAGATATGTTATCCGAAAACCACTTCAGTCCACAAAATGTGTTTCAAAGTGAAGATATCTTGAAGATGATGGAATTGGAGACGGAGCTCTCGAGTGTTTCATTCAGTCCCAGAACGAACTTGTACGGATGAATGCCGATATTGCATGGTTGCCTGGAGGGCAGTGTTAGCATTCCAAGTGGGAAGTGCTGTATAAAGGTAAAATGTAGCCTCAAACCCGATCAACCGGGAAATGACAAAAATCGGGCATGCAGCAGGGTCAAGTGGGTCGCTCCCAAGTAGGGTATGATCATTTTGAATCTAGATCGGTTATTATCTCTCGTTTGTATGCTTCCGGGCCCACTAATGGAGGGGTGATCATATTCGATACGACTAGTCAAGTTATAGGCCAGTCCTCTATGGCAAGGGTACAAGATATTCTTGTCAAACCCTGGTGCATTTTATTTAGAGATGCACCTACGGAAGGTAGTTCCTTATTTTGCCATAGCATGGAATCCATTCTCCGATACGAGCTTATGGATTTAGTTGTGCCCAATTATGCTGAAACGTGAGATGCAAGCATTTCAGCTATTTTATATATTTACTTTGAATCCCTAGACATTATCGTAATAGCATAGGATTTTCTATAAAATGTTTTGGTTATCGCAAAGTAAAACCCCGCTCGTGTTTATGTATGGTGTGGTCTTACGAGGTACTCTTGATTTCAATGGTTTTTATAACTTTAAGATCTAGTTGTGTAACAACCCGCATATTTTACCATTATATATTTAAATATTTTGTTTAAATATAGCATCGTTTGTTGAATTTAAAGTCCGAAATGTTACTTTTTGTAAACAGTTAAATCCGGACTCGAGACCACTTCCATTGAGTTCAAAACGGTGTTTACAACTTTTTTGAGTATAAACATCGATATGTTTGGAGTATATTAGGATTTTGGTATTTTGTTTGGGCTTTGGTTTGCGTTCTAGCCCACTAACCCAATAAGAGAACCCAAACCTTCTACCAAATACCTCCCACTTCACTCCTCTTCATTCATTCAACTTTCTAAATTCCTAACATTCAAGCCCTAGAAAAATGGGGGAAAAGAAAAGAGATTAGAAATTCCTAAGCCCTAATTCTCTTAGAAATTCAACTTCAAGTTATAAATCAAAGAGAAGCTTAGGTAAGCATCCTCCTCATCTTCTCCATCTCAATCTCTCTTCAATTTTTAGAAATTACTATAACCTAACTTAGGAAATCCATTTCATTTGGTAATAGGTTGAAGATTCTTGAGATGTTGTTGAATAGAAATCGATCTTAGCTTGTTTTTGAGCTTCTCATTTCAATATTTGGGTTTAAAGGTGAGTTTTTGAACTCACATCTATGTCTATACCTCTGATAGTTATTAGGTATGAATTCCTAACATCTATTTCATGTTCATTTGCTTTTGAATTGAATTGGTTTGGTGAATTTTCCAATTTTTGGTATTTTGAAGTCAAAATCTACGAAAATCCTACTATAGATGTTTGGACATGTTGTTTGGAGTGTATTGAAGAGCCTATAGGGCTGGGTTATCGCTTGGCATAAATCCCTAGCCACCATCGCTCATTCGATCGCTTCCGAGTTGATTTGGCCATCACTGGCCTAGGCAAATTTTGCCCTAAGCTTCAACTCAGACGTCTGGTAAAACACTCAGACGTTGAGGCAAAGGAACAAACGTTCCAAATCTTAAGCTCAGACATCTGAGTGTTCTGGAAAAATTCCAAACCTTCAGCTCAGACATCTGGGGAGAACCACCAAACGTCTAGCGCTGTTAAAATCTAGCACTTTTCCTGTTTTTACGCGAATTTCCATTTTTATCGATTTTTGTCGATCCGGTTGGTTGTTGTCATTTATTATCGACTTTGATGACTTATTTTCTGGATTTTTGGGAATATCCATTTGATGGATTCGATACCGATTTTCTTGGTTTTAATTCACGTCGTCGTATGTGAATTTTTGGAGATAGATTGTTTTTACAATCATTTTTGTGATTTGTCACTTTAAAATACAAAGGTTTCTATACTAGTAGTAAATACTCAAACTCTTTCACAAAAACGATTTTAACATTACTTTTAAATACAAAGCTCGATTTTAAAACCGTTTTCCAATCTATTAGTATATACAAACCTTTACCTCATTCATATGAGAAATCTAATTAAACGGCTTAGCAAAACAAGTGGTATGAAACGCTTGCATTTACTTCGTCGGTTAATTCTTGGACTTATTCGATTGAAATCTCGTGACAATCTTCGAGTGGAAATCTGCAATTTTTTCGTAAATATTTAAGTTAATCCAGTGGTTATGGGACATGAAGCTAAACTCATTTATTTACTAGCTTAGTGTAATTTACACTCTTTTTGATCAATGATGATCATTTGGTATTTTCGGGTGGAAATCTACAATTTGTTCGTAAATATTTAAGTTAAGCTAGTGGTTATGGGACATGAAGCTAAACTCATTTATTTACTAGCTTGGTGTAATTTACACTTATTCTATGGAGCTTCGGCTCAATTTTGTGGGGTAGCGATCCATGGTCTTCGGACCGTTCGTGGAGCAATCGGCTCAATGAGTCAGTGCATGGGGCGTATCTTTTTAGGTGCATCGCTGTTCGGCTCATTTTACAGGTTAGCGACCTATGGGATAGCGTCTCGTTTGTGATACACGTGTTGGTGAGTTTTCATGCTCCCGTTTATGATAGGCCTCTCCCTTTTTTGTGATTCCTGGATTTCTAATTGATGATTTCTGGAATTTTTGTTTCACCAATTTTTGTGATTTGCATTGATAAGTTTTATCAACATTTGAGGTTTGGTCAATAAAAATAAAGAATATGACATTCTTTTTGGTGTACAAGAAAATTTGAGATATTGTATGATTTTGTGGTTATCATATATTTTTCTCATATCTCTTATCCTATCTCATTTTGTATGATACTTATAGCTAGATTGATCCGTTTATTATTTTTCTTCTTAAATAATACTCGGGTCAGACCGAGATGTTTCAGGTGCTTCCACTTGACTTCTTAGCAGGGACTATCTTCTGACTTTTGGCTAACTACTTTAGCTTAGTAGTTTTTGCTTTTATACATTTGAGATAGAGACTCCTTGATGTATACATATTCTTTTGTCTAGCACTTGTACCTATTCTTTTGTGATGTAAAGGATCTAGTATGACCACCTCTTTGATGTACACTTCTATGTGTTATATTCATATCTGTTTCCGCCTTAGTGATATGAATATCTATGACTGATTTTGTGTTATGCTTATTTTATATTTATTTCTGAAGGCCACATAGCCACTGTGTAGTAGCATTGAGTTTGTATTTGATATGTCAGATTTCCTCTTGAAATGAAATGCATGACATACTATCTGACATATCGGTACCCGCACAAAGCAATTACACAGAGGGTCGCTCATCAACGACCTTATTCTTAGTAATAATTGACGGCATTACCCAGTAGCTTCCTTAGTTAGTGTGAGTATAGAGGTGGGGCGTCACAGCTTGGTATCAAAGCCAAACGTCGGAACCATATAGGATATTATGACAAGGATCATTATCCTAAGTCTCTCTTAGGAATCGTGCCTTAGGATTTAATTTGAGTCTTTGGATCCGTTCTATCCTATTTTCTTTTATGATGCCTTGTTTATCAATCTAGTTTATTTGAATTCATTCTGAGAATAACCCTTTTCCTCTTCTTTCTTTCTTAAAGAAGAGAAATGGTTAGACCCGGCAGTCCTCGCTCTGGTTAATCCAGTGGTCCTCATCTGGATGGTGTATTCATGTCTGCCCAACAACTTTTGGATCTTGTAAAGAATCAAAGGTTTATCTGTGCTTTGAATAAGAACCCTAAAAAGGTTTTATCTCTGAAATTAGAAGTGCCTTTCGACCAGTTTGTAGATATCACTCTTCGACTTGAAGAGGTTGATAAAGGAAGTGATAGTGATATTGGGGTTTCCAAGAAGAGGCATATTAAGTCCAAAAGCCCTAATCCCAACAAGAAAGTGAAGCAAGCAACTTCGGTAGCAAAGACTCCAATCCCTAATCGTGGAGTATGCTATAATTGTAGTTTTAAGGACTACTATGGAAATAAGTGTCCGAAGCCCCTTACTTGTCGCTATTGCAAAGGTTTGGGTCATCTTTTATCTTCATGTCCCATACTTCAAAGTAGGAGAGAGGGAAATCTGAATGTTGTGCAAGCCCCTAGTAACACTTCTCTTGGTCAAGGTATTTCTCATTTTGTCCTTGATGGCATTATTTTGTTTCGTGATTATCCTATTCGAATTATTTTGATACGAGTGCATCTCCTTCTTTTATATTAAAAGAACTTATTGATGCTTTTTCTTTAAATATTTTGGGCTTGATGACTTCATTGAGAATTGCGAATCTGGTTGGTGGATCCGCAACACTCAGTTTATTTTGTAAAGATGTCGAGATTATTTTATGTGATTATGCTTTCCGAGCCGATTTTCATGTTTTGCGCTACTTAGGTTTTAGAATGATTTTGGGAATGGATTGGCTTAATCTATATGAAGCCTATATCCTATATCCCGAGAGAACTATCCATCTTCGACATCCTCAATCTGTTAAGCGGATTTTTATTGTTCTTAATTATTTCGATTCCAATTCGGTTGCATCATTTTATTCTTTAAACCCACATGATGAGGATGATGTTATTTCCCTCATTTAAGTAGTTCATGAATTTCCTGATATCTTTGAACCTGTCTTAGGATTACCACCTAAGCGATCTATTGAGTGGTACAGAGGTCTTTTCAGCTCGACCTTGCCATCGGCTTTCATCAGCTACAAGTTGCGGAGGATAGCATTCTACTTACCGCATTTCACACTTGTCATGATTCTTATGAGTGGCTCGTTATGTCATTCGGTTTGACGAACCTTCCAGCTTATTTCATCCATATTATGAATCGAGTATTCTACGAATATTTTGATGAGTCTGTCCTTGTATTCATTGATTATGGGTGAAAACTACAATTTAAAATTGCAAATCTTTCTAATAAGATATATTTAAAAGTATAATTGGATTCTGTTATTAAGACAAGCAAAGAATATTTGTAAATTTTATAAGAGACATGTTTATCATATAGAAGATGATTTTGTGTTGTAATGCCCATTGAGTGCTTTAAGAATTCTAGTCGATGCGCCTGATCAACGTTATCGATAGGAGTCTTCTAAATGCTATGATGAGACAGTCAGACACATTAAATTGACTTGTAATAAGTAAAATTTTCTAAAAAGATGATTACAAAAAGTAAATTACAATTATGAATGTCTTAGCTTTTCAAGAAAGAGGGTTATGGAATAAATGATTTAGCACATAAGATGCTTTTTAAAAATTAAAAGAACTTCTTTTCGATACTCCTATTCTTGTAATTCCCGAGGGGAACCAAGACTTGATTGTTTATACCGATGCTAGTCGTATTGGTTTGGGTGCCGTTCTAATGCAAAGGGAACATGTTATCGCTTATGCTTCTAGGCAATTAAAGCCTGTCGAGGCTAGATATGCCACTCATGATTTAGAGCTCGCGACCATTGTTTTCATCCTTAGAATTTGGCATCATTATCTTTTGGGAGAGAAATTTGTTCTCTACACTGATCATATATCTTTGAAGTATTTATTTTCTCAAAAGGAACTTAATTTGCGTCAACAACGTTGGCTCGAATTCCTTACATCTTATGATCTTGATATCCTTTATACTCCTGGAAAGGGAAAGCGTGTTACCAATGCATTTAGTCGTAAACAACAAGCGGTTGTTTCCATGATGATATTTGAATGGAACGATCTCGAGACTCTGTCCACTTGTGAGATTCGAGATCGTGAATCTGATTTATGTTCATCTCTTGTTTTGTGTAGCCTTGAGGCTCATCCTTCTCTTTTAGACCGCATTCTTGAAGCTCAAAAGCATGATCCCGAATTGGCTCATCTTAGCCAAAGTTATAGGGATAGAAATATTGATGGTTTGAAAGACTTTAAAATCGATGCTCGTGGAGGTATTAGAAAATTTGGTCGACTTATCGTGCCGAATATTAGTGATCTTCGTAAAGACATTTTAGAAGATTCTCATCGTTCTAAATTTACCATTCATCCCAGTAGTAGTAAAATGTATGCGGACATGAAATGACTTTATTATTGGGATGGAATGAAATCTGATATTGCTAACTTCATTAAGTGTTTCATGACTTGCCAACTCGTAAAGGCTGAGCATCAAAGGCCCGGTGGGTTATTGCAACCTTTGGACATTCCAGTTTGAAAGTGGGATCAAATTTCCATGGACTTTATTGACGGTCTTCCCCGTTCTCGTTCGGGTCATGACGGTCTATGGGTGATTGTGGATAGACTTACAAAATCCGCCCATTTTATTCCCGTTCGGTCCAATCGGAACGTAGCTCTTTTGGCCAAACTCTATGTTAAAGAAATTGTTAAATTGCATGGAGTTCCTACTTCTATTGTTAGCGATCGTGATCCATTATTTGCTAGTCGATTTTGGAAGGGTCTTCAAAAAGATTTGGGAATGAAGCTTAATTTTAGCACCGCTTATCATCCTCAGTCAGATGGACAAACAGAGCGTGTGAATCAAACCCTTGAAGATCTCCTTCGTGCTTGTGTTCTTGATTTTGGTGGAATTTGGGAAGATCATATTTCTCTTGTTGAGTTTTCTTATAACAATAGCTTCCGGTCTAGTATTGGTATGGCACCTTTCGAGGCACTCTAAGGAAGGCCATGCCGATCTCCTTCGTGTTGGCTTGAAGCCCGTGAGAAGCTAGTTTTAGGTCCAGATTTTATTCGTGATGCCACAGAAAAGATTGACCTTATTCATCATAGGATGAAAGAAGCTCAAAGTAGACAAAAATCCTATGCCGATAACCGAAGAAGAAAATTGGAATTTTCTATGGGAGATTTGGTATTCATTCGTGTTTCACCTATGAAGGGTGTTGTGCTTTTCAGTCGATCGAGAAAATTAGCACCTTGATATATTGGTCCATTTCCCATCACCGAATGCATTGGTTCGGTGGCTTATTGCCTTTTATTACCGGCTCAATTTTCTGCTATTCATGACGTATTCCACATTTCTCAACTATGGAAATGCCTTAGAGATTCTGATTCTATTCTTGAGCCCGGTGTTATTGAAGAAATTGAAGTTTCACCTAATTTGACTTATGAGCAACATCCTATTCGTGTCATTGCTACGGAGGTTAAACGCCTTCGTAATAAAGAGGTTCTGCTTGTGAAAGTTCAATGGTCCGCAAATCCTAAGGATTGTTCTTGGGAATCCAGAGATTTCATCGAGCGAACACATCCGGACTTACTCCCTCGTGCTCCTTAAGGTGAACTTCTCACTTCAAATTTTGCTATTGTGTTGTTATGCCTTAGAGTGGTTGTTACTCTTTATTTTTTTCTTAAGTATTGCGAGGGCGCAATTTCTTTAAGCAGCGGAGTCTGTAACAACCTGAATATTATACGATTATATATTTAAATGTTTTGTTTAAATATAGCATCGTTTGTTGAATTTAAAGTCTGAAATGTTACATTTTGTAAACAGTCGAATCCGGACTCGAGACCACTTCCATTGAGTTCAAAATGACGTTTACAACTTTTTTGAGTATAAATATCGATATGTTTGGAGTTGATTAGGATTTTGGTATTTTGTTTGGGCTTTGGTTTGTGTTCTAGCCCACTAACCCAATAAGAGAACCCAAACCTTCTACCAAATACCTCCCACTTCACTCCTCTTCATTCATTCATTCCACTTTCTAAATTCCTAACATTCAAGCCCAAGAAAAATGGGGGAAAAGAAAAGAGATTAGAAATTCCTAAGCCATAATTCTCTTAGGAAATTGAACTTTAAGTTATAAATCAAAGAGAAGCTTAGGTAAGCATCCTCTTCATCTTTTCCATCTCAATCTCTCTTCAATTTTCAGAAATTCTTATAACCTAACTTAGGAAATCCATTTCATTTGGTAATAGGTTGAAGATTCTTGAGGTGTTGTTGAAGAGAAATCGTTCTTAGCTTGTTTTTGAGCTTCTCATTTCTATATTTGGGTTTAAAGGTGAGTTTTTGAACTCACATCAATGTCTATACCTTTGATAGTTGTTAGGTATGAATTCCTAACATCTATTTCATGTTCATTTGCTTTTGAATTGAATTGGTTTAGTGAATTTTCCAATTTTTGGTATTTTGAAGTCAAAATCTATGAAAATCCTACTATGTATGTTTGGACATGTTGTTTGGAGTGTATTGAAGAGCCTATAGGGCTGGGTTGTTGCTTGGCATAAATCCCTAGCCACCATCGCTCGTTTGATCGCTTCCAAGTTGATTTGGCCATCACCGGCCTAGGCAAATTTTGCCCTGAGCTTCAGCTCAAACGTCTTGTAAACACTCAGACGTTTGAGGCAAAGGAACAAACGTTCCAGATCTTAAGCTCAAACATCTAACTAGTTTGTAAAAATTCCATACCTTCAGCTTAGACGTCTGGGGAGAACCAACATACGTCCAACGCCGTTAAAATCTGGCACTTTGCCTGTTTTTATGCGAATTTCCATTTTTATCAATTTTTGTCGATCCGGTTGGTTGTTGTCATTTATTATCAAATTTGATGACTTCTTTTCTGGATTTTTGGGAATATCCATTTTATGGATTCGATACCGATTTTCTTGGTTTTAATTCACATCGTCGTATGTGAATTTTTGGTGATAGATTGTTTTTACAATTATTTCTGTGATTTGTCACTTTAAAATACAAAGGTTTCTATACTAGTAGTAAATACTCAAACTCTTTCACAAAAACAATTTTAACATTACTTTTAAATACAAAGCTCGATTTTAAAACTGTTTTTCAATCTTTTAGTATATACAGACATTTACCTCATTCGTATGAGAAATCTAATTAAACGGCTTAGCAAAACAAGTGGTATGAAACACTTGCGTTTACTTCGTCGGTTAATTCTTGGAATTGTTCGATTGAAATCTCGTGACAATCTTCGAGTGGAAATCTGCAATTTTTTCGTAAATATTTAAGTTAAGCCATTGGTTATGGGACATGAAGCTAAACTCATTTATTTACTAGCTTAGTGTAATTTACACTTCTTTTTGATCAATGATGATCATTTGGTATTTTCTAGTGGAAATCTATAATTTGTTCGTAAATATTTAAGTTAAGCCAGTGGTTATGGGACATGAAGCTAAACTCATTTATTTACTAGCTTGGTGTAATTTACACTTATTCTATGGAGCTTCGGCTCAATTTTGTAGGGTGGCGACCCATGGTCTTTGGACCGTTCATGGAGCAATCGGCTCAATGAGTCAGTGCATGGGGCGTATCTTTTTAGATGCATCGATGTTCGGCTCATTTTATGGGTTAGCGACCTATGGGATAGTGTCTCATTTGTGATACACGTGTTGGTGAGTTTTCATGCTCCCGTTTATGATAATCCTCCCCATTTTTGTGATTCCTGGATTTCTAATTGATGATTTCTGGAATTTTTGTTTCACCAATTTTTGTGATTTTCATTGATAAGTTTTATCAACATTTGAGGTTTGGTAAATAAAAATAAAGAATATGACATTCTTTTTGGTGTATGAGAAAATTTGAGATATTGTATGATTTTTGTGGTTATCATATATTTTTGTCATATCTCTTATCCTATCTCATTTTGACGCAGCGGATTAATCAAAACAATGTAGATCGATGAAAGTAGCGATCGATGGATTGGAAGATACTGAAATGCCCAAATTCGTTGATCCGAAGATACCGAATTCTAGCTATCCCGAACTCGTTGATCGCGCACGAAACCGGGTTAAAAGATCTGCGATTCTTCACACGTTGATCTAGCGCACTAGATTCCGTGAATCGGCTTCTGCAGTCGTTGAATCGAGCACACTCGATTAACTGAAAGAGGGGATAGGAGATTACACTCAACTACCAATTTGGTGAAAGCACAAAGCTAACAAAACAAGAGTTTTATTTCAAATCAACTAAACTATTACAAATGAGACACACGGCCTATTTATAGGCGCACATTTCAACATTACAATTCTGCACAACTCTTAAGTCGGCTCCGACTTAACAAGACTCGGACTTACGACTTAACCATAGCGACTCAAAAAAAGACGGTTTAAACAAATGCGACCTACGACTTAACAAACAGAAAATACAAACAGAAAATACATCACTTAGGTCATTGCCGACCTACAACTTCTCACGACTCAACCTAGGTCGTATGCGACCTAAAACGGACGACTCACGACTTATACTCCAGTAGTGTTCTCTCTCAAGCTCCTTTGTAGAATCAATGGCCTAGATTAAAGTGGCATAATAATCTACGGCTTCAGGCTTCAGCGTTTTAAGATTTTTGACGACTTAACTAAGTCGTAACTCGGTAACGACTTATCACCTGTTCCGTTACGTCGTACACTACCCAAAACACTTCCATTAAGTCGTTGCCGACTTAAACCTTGCGCATTTTCAACTTGTGTTGCTCCTTCTGTAGTGTTAGGTCGTAACCCGCTCGAGTTAAGTCGTGGGCGACTTATGTCTTCAACTCCGATAAGTCGTGGACGACTTATGCCATCCGCTTCGATAGATCGTGGGTGACACATGTCTTTGCCTTGATTAAGTCGTGGACGAATCATGCCATTTTTGTTAAGTCGGTTACGACTTAGACCTTCAATTTCCTTAAGTCGGTCACGACTTAGTACTTGGCCTGCATCATCCTCCCCTGGTTGAGAGTAATTCGTCCTCGAATTTGCACTTTCCTCCTCCGCGACACACTCATTCCCATGATAAGGTACGAGATGCTTAACATTGAATACATCTGACGTGTACACATCCTCCGGCAACCTCAACTTATAAGCGTTGTCATTGATCCGTTTCACAATCGTTACAGGACCAATTTTCCGAGCTTTAAGCTTATTGTATGCTCCCACTGGAAAACGATCTTTGGTTAGTACGGCATATACCAAATCACCTTCATTAAATTCAACACTCCTTCGCTTCAAGTCCGCAGTTCATTTATACTTTTCACTTGATTTCTTCAATCGTTCCTGAACAGTTTGATGACATTCCGTCAGTCCTTCAACAAAATCAGCAGCCCTTTTAACTATCTTCTTTGATTGTGGCACTACCGTTAAATCCAACGGTCCCTTTGGTAAGCTTGAATATACTATCTGAAATGGATTGAAACCCGTACTACGGTTTACTGCATGATTATGAGCAAACTCTGCCTGGCATAACTTCACATCCCAACTCTTCAGATTATCTTGCACAAGACATCTCAACAAATTTCCCAACGATCTGTTCACAACCTCGGTCTGTCCATCCGTTTGCGGATGATAAGCGCTGCTAAAGTTCAACTTTGTTCCCACCATCCTCCACAAACTTAGCCAAAAATGACTTAGAAAACGAGTATCCCTATCCGACACAATCGATTCTGGCAATCCATGAAGTCGATATATCTCTTTGAAAAACAACTGAGCAACATGAACAGCATCCGCCGTCTTCTTACAAGCAATAAAATGTGCCATTTTCGAAAATCGGTCAACCACCACATAAATGGAATCGTTTCCCCGCTATGTTCTCGGTAACCCCAACACAAAGTCCATACTCACATCAACCCATGGTTTAGTTGGTACAGGTAACGGCATATATAAACCAGCATTAGTTGCAGTTCCTTTCGAAACCTGACAGATATGACATCGTTCCACAAACCTTTCCACTTCTTTCCTCATTGATGGCCAAAAGTAAGACTGTGAAATCAACTGTAGTGTACGGTCTCTCCCAACATGTCCTTCTTCATGTAGCTCTTTTACAATCTTCATTCTCAAACTACAATCAGGTATGCACAGTCGATTTCCTTTGAACAGAAAACCATCTACCATCAAAAACTCATCCGTCTCCCCATTCTTGACTTTATCAACAAACTTTGCAAAGTAAGGATCTTCGTTAAATAATTCTGGTAACACATCGAATCCCGTTACTTCAATCTTCATTGTTGTTAACAAATGATTCCTTCTGCTCAAAGCATCCGCAACACGATTCGTCACTCCCGATTTGTGTTTCACAACAAATGTAAACTGTTGCAGATATGCAATCCATGATGCATGTCTCGCTGAAATCTTGTCTTGCCCTTGTAAATGCTTTAATGCCTCATGATCAGTGTAAAGAACAAACTCTTTCTGAAATAGATAGTGTCTCCAGTGTTTAATAGATTGCACAACAGCATAAAATTCCACATCATACGTACTGTATCTCATCTTTGCTCCTGATAACTTCTCGCTAAAGTAAGCAATCGGACGTCCCCTCTGACTCAATACTCCTCCAATCCCAACCTTTGACGCATCAGTGTGTAACTCAAACACCAACTGAAAATCTGGCAACACTAGAATTGGTGCAGACGTCAGCAACTCCTTGATCTTCCCAAAAGCATCCCCTGCTTCCTTTGACCATGTAAACTGTTTACCCTTCATACAATCAGTCACAGGCGCCATCACACTACTAAAGTGTGGAATGAACCTTCGATAAAATGAAGCCAACTCGTGAAAACTACGAACTTCCGTTATCGTCTTGGGTTGCGGCCAATCTCTGATAGCTTCGACTTTACTTTGGTCAACCTGTATTCCTTCTTCCGACACAACATATCCCAGAAATAAAACACTCCTCGCCATAAAAACACACTTCTTTGTAGCAGCATAGAATTGTTCTTCACGAAGAATAATTAACACTTTCTTCAAATGCTGAACATGCTCTTCTGTACTAGCACTGTAGATCAGAATATCATCAAAGTAAACCACCACAAATTTCCCAATGTATGGCCTGAAAATTTGGTTCATCACCCTCATGAATGTACTTGGTGCATTCGATAGACCAAACGACATTACCAGCCATTCATACAATCCTTCCCTCGTCTTGAACGCTGTCTTCCATTCGTCCCCTGGTCTAATGCGAATCTGATAATAACCGCTCTTCAAGTCAATCTTTGAAAATATTACGGACCCACTGATTTGATCCAATAAATCATTAAGCCTCGGGATCGGAAATCTGTATCTGACTGTGATCTTATTCAATGCTCTACTATCTGTGCACATCCTCCACGTTCCATCCTTTTTGGGTACCAATAAAGCTGGTACAGCACAAGGACTTAAACTCTCCTGCACACACCCCTGTTCAAGCAATTCTTCCACTTGCCTCCTTAATTCTTCATGTTCCTTTGGACTCATTCGATAATGTGGTCTGTGTGGCAACACAACACCTGGAACAAGATCTATCTGATGTTGTATATCCCTCAATGGTGGCAACTCCGTTGGTAACTTCTCTGGAAATACATCGTCAAATTCTTTCAAAACTGGCTTCGCTTCTTCCGGAATTTCAACCTCTTCACTGCTCTCTCGCCCAATCAACAAAAACACTTCAGGCTCCTCCTCTACTTCCTTCACAAACTCCTTCAAAGATAACAAAGTTTTAAGCTATTCAATCTCCCCCAACTTGTTTTCCTCCTGTTGTCGCTTCTTTGGAACTAGAGTAATCTTTGTGCCTTCAAACATGAAACTATAACTGATGGTATGCCCATCATGTTGCACCGCCCTATCATACTGCCATGGTCTCCCCAGCAACAAATGACAGACATCCATATCTACCACATCGCACCAGATTTCATCTTTGTATTTCTTTCCAATTGAAAACTTCACACAAGCCCTTCGTCCAACCTTCACCTCCCCGCCTTTCCTCAACCTAGCTAGCTTGTACGGTTTCGGATGTTTCTCAATCTTCAACGCCAACTTCCTCACAGCTTCTGAAGAAATTATATTATCACAGCTTCCAACATCATAACAAATTTGCAAACCTTCCCTAGAATGGTACATGTTGACTGAAAAATATTGCTCCTTAACCAGCTACAATCCTCCTCTTGCTTTGGTGTTAAACAGGACCTCTTCATCATTAGATTATAACCTTCGTCTCCCGACACTTCTTCTTCCTCCTCATCAGGTGGTGAATTGGAACATTCAGCTTCTTCATCCTCAACCTCCGCTATCATAGCTCTCTTCTTCGGCTTTGGACATTCGCTACTTTTGTGGCCCATTTATTGGCAATTATAACACTTGAAACCATTACTGACTTTCATCTTTCCAACCTCATTCACAACTAGTTTCGCAACAGCTTTTGAAACATTAGAACTCCCACTAACTCCCTTCACTGGATTGTTGGAATTTGTAAACATACCACCTCCTCGTCTTCCCTGTTTCTCCCAGGCTAACGCTTTCTGCTGTGCTTCCGCTACAGATCTAGGATCAAACATGTTAACCATATCCTGAATCTGCATTCGCAACCCTCCAACAAATCTAGACGTCAGTTGTTCTTCTGTTTCCATAATATCATTCCTCGCAATAAGCTGATAGAACTCATCCGCGTAATCATTAACATTCTTTGTGCCCTGCCTCAAATTCTGCAAACATTGATACATCAAAGATTGATAATTGTAAGGTAAGAACGTTGCTTTCATCAATTTCTTCATCTTCTCCCATTATTCAACCTTTGACGTCCCCATCCGTTCACGTGTAAGTTTGGTTTGCTGCCACCACGCCAAAGCTCTACCCCTCAACCTTGTAGCAACCAACTTCACCCTACGATGTTCTGGAACTTCCTTGAAGTCAAAAATCTCCTCAACATTAGCCACCCAATCTAGAAACTCCTCCGCTTGCATACCACCTTTGAATTCAGGAATTTCAGTCTTCATCCCCGACTCCCACTTGTGATCATACTCAGAGTGATTTCTTCCTTGTCCTCGTCCTTGTCCTCGAACACTACCACCATCATACTCCTCTTCAAAATCAGATGTATATCATTGTCTATCTCGTCCAACCACATCTCTACTACCTTCACGTCTTCCTCCAACATCCCTTCTATCGACATTCCTCCGTTCTCGATCATTCACGTTCCTCCCATGCCTTTGATCATCATCAACACTTCTTTCTCGATTGGATTGTGTTGAAACTCTACTTCCCCCATGATTAGATTCAGGTGATACCCTTCTCCGATTCTGATTCATCTCTAACATCATCTTCTCTAATCGTCCAATCCCTTCATTAAGCTTTTCACTAAAGTTCTCATTGATTCTTTGCTCCATCTCGTCAGCCTCTTCTCTTCTATACAAAGCTTCAACGTTTTGATGTCGATTTTCTCTCCTTGGTGGCATTGTCAAATCTTCACAAATGCTTCAACTCTAGCTCGGAAATGGTGGTTCGCGACTTAACTCCTCTCGGCCAAACTCAAACACTTTTCAACTTTTGATCCAAAAAGAAATGGATCGAAAACTCCAACCTTGTTGCAAATTATGATGAACACGATGAACACAACTTCTCCAAACTTCTTCAAATAGAATTGCCTCCAAGACTCGATTTAGCTATGATTGGCTAAAACAAGCTCTGATACCCAACTGACGCAGCGGATTAATCAAAACAATGTAGATCGATGAAAGTAGCGATCGATGGATTGGAAGATACTGAAATGCCCAAATTCGTTGATCCGAAGATACTGAATTCTAGCTATCCCGAACTCGTTGATCGCGCACGATACCGGGTTAAAAGATCTGCGATTCTTCACACGTTGATCTAGCGCACTAGATTCCGTGAATCGGCTTCTGCAGTCGTTGAATCAAGCGCACTCGATTAACCGAAAGAGGAGATAGGAGATTACACTCAACTACCAATTTGGTGAAAGCACAAAGCTAACAAAACAAGATTTTTATTTCAAATCAACTAAACTATTACAAATGAGACACACGGCCTATTTATAGGCGCACATTTCAACATTACAATTCTGCACAACTCTTAAGTCGGCTCCGACTTAACAAGACTCCGACTTACGACTTAACCATAGCGACTCAAAAACAGACGGTTTAAACAAATGCGACCTACGACTTAACAAACAGAAAATACAAACAGAAAATACATCACTTAGGTCATTGCCGACCTACAACTTCTCACGACTCAACCTAGGTCGTATGCGACCTAAAATGGACGACTCACGACTTATACTCCAGTAGCGTTCTCTCTCAAGCTCCTTTGCAGAATCAATGGCCTGGATTAAAGCGGCATAATAATTTATGGCTTCAGGCTTCAGCGTTTTAAGATTTTTGACGACTTAACTAAGTCGTAACTCGGTAACGACTTATCACCTATTCCGTTACGTCGTACACTACCCAAAACACTTCCATTAAGTCGTTGCCGACTTAAACCTTGCGCATTTTCAACTTGTGTTGCTCCTCCTGTAGTGTTAGGTCGTAACCCGCTCGAGTTAAGTCGTGGGCGACTTATGTCTTCAACTCCGATAAGTCGTGGACGACTTATGCCATCCGCTTCAATAGATCGTGGGCAACACATGTCTTTGCCTTGATTAAGTCGTGGACGACTCATGCCATTTTTGTTAAGTCGGTTACGACTTAGACCTTCAATTTCCTTAAGTCGGTCACGACTTAGTACTTGGCCTACATCACATTTTGTATGATATTTATATCTAGACTGATCCGTTTATTATTTTTCTTCTTAAATAATACTCGGGTCAGACCGAGATGTTTCAGGTGCTTCCACTAGACTTCTTAGCAGGGACTATCTTCTGACTTTTGCTAACTACTTTAGCTTAGTAGTTTTTGCTTTTATACATTCGAGATAGAGACTCCTTGATGTATACATATTCTTTTGTCTAGCACTTGTACCTATTCTTTTGTGATGTAATGGATCTTGTATGACCACCACTTTGATGTACACTTCTATGTGTTATATTCATATCTGTTTCCACCTTAGTGATAAGAATATCTGTGACTGATTTTGTGTTATGCTTATTTTATATTTGTTTCCGAAGGCCACATAGCCACTGTGTAGTAGCATTGAGTTTGTATTTGATATGTCAGATTTCCTCTTGAAATGAAATGCATGACATACTATCTGACATATCGGTACTCGCACAAAGCAATTACATAGAGGGTCGCTCATCAACGGCCTTATTCTTCGTACTAATTGACGGTACTACCCAGTAGTGTCCTTGGTTAGTGTGAGTATTGAGGTGGGGCATCACAAGTTAGTTGTGTATTCTCACGCTCGTTTTCTAGACTAACTCGGGTGTTATTTTATTATAATGCGCGGGTCAAACCGAGCATGTTTACAGATTGCTTTGGATGCATTGGAGCTCAGGAGACAAGTTGAAGGTCTTCAAGTCGTATTCACGTATATGTTTATTTTCCACTGCTTTGTTGTTAAAATCCTGAGCATTTGTGAGGATAGATTGTTATAACTGTCCAGGTTGATGATTGTGATATGTTGTTGTACTCTGATGGATGTATGTATATAAAAGTTTCTCTCTATAAAGATCATTGATATTATGTTATATATTGTTCAGCCGTTATTGTGAGATTCTGTGTTGTTTTTAGTTTCCTTTCTTTTCTTCTTCTCTCCCCTTCCTCCTTTCTTTCCCATAACTATCAGTCTTTCCATTCAATTTGGGTTAGACATGTATGGTTTATTGTCAGCTTGAATTCTACGGATTGGCGGGTCGTTACAGTGTGTGTGTGTGTGTGTGTCTGTGTGTGTGTGTATAAGACGATTACCGGGGTAATCATTTGGGGATGTATTTGATACTTTAAAATTATATAATTACTTTTCACTTATTATTTTTGAATATGTTATAAGATGCTTGGAGTGGCAAGGATGAATGTAATTAGTCCAAATAATAGCATTTGTAATTATGATTTTGAGTGATTGGTGTTGGCTCCTATGATTTGGCTTGTATTGTGCGGTTAAGTTTTAAATTTGATTTTGATCAGAGTGCTTAGCGGGAAAAATTTATTTATTAGTTTCCGCTGAGTATGTTTATTATAGTACTCTTATGTTGTTTGACAATTTGAATTTGCTGGTATTGAATTTAATTTTGAAATTTGTGTGTATTTAAAGGTAGTTTGTAATTGTTTTGAAATTATTAAAGGTTTGATAAAAGTAAAGACTTTTCATATATGTAGTTATAGATTATTCTTATTATATGATTTTGGAAGTTAGGCACATAAAGAAAACTTTTGAAAAGTTTCTGTGTATGTATGTATATATAATATAGAGGTGGGGTGTTTTACAAAATCCCCATACCACCTCTCATTTTTGGTCAAAAGAAGCCGCCCTCATGTGCACATCACTTCTCATTTCCACCTCATCACTTTAGCCTTAAGCTTTTGCAAACTACCCCTCTCCAAAATATCTCTTTCTAGACCTTCTAGAAGCTTTAATTAATTTTAACATAAAATATTTTAGTCTCTAATTAGTTAAACATTGATTAATTAGGCAAGCACAACAAGTTCGAACAATTTTTACCGACTAAAAAGCTATTTATCAATAAAATGATTTTTGGTAACATTATCGATATTTCTTCGAACTATTTAATTTTCAAACATTTTTCATAAACCAAATTTCCATCATTAGTTGTTAATTAAAAAGGGTTTAAAAGATTATAAAATCAATTTAATCACATTAAATCCAAGATTCAAATATTTAAATAATTCAGATATTAAAATACGAAGTGTTCAAAATTTCCGATCGTTGCATATGATTTCATAAACTTTGCTTTAAATGAAACTAAACTTAATATATGTACTTACTCCTAAGTACATATCCATACAAAAAGAAGTAATCTCAACTTCACTCATCATCACTCGTACTTTGTCCAACAAATTATGATTACTTCTTATCGATACATCATTACAAAACATAAAGAGGAGTGACTTTGAGATTGAACCTTATTTTAGGTATTTTGGGAGTTCCTTCCTAATATACTCACTTATTTGATCAAATAAAATTATTTTATTTCTGTTGCACGTTATATATTCTACTTCTGTTTTGTATTCTATGAACTTCTAAAATACGTACTACTTATGTATAAATACATATTCATGTCTATGATAATTCATTGATGAATTCAACAAAGTAAGTTGATATGTTTTGGTATCATTAGGCATTGTATTGCATAAATTTATATGCATCAATCCAAAGAGTTCATCAACTCATTTGTCACTCCTACTGAATGTGTATTTTCCCTTAATCCTTTGGGATACGATTCATAATTAGATAATTAAAGAATCATTTCTCAAAATCAGGGCTTAATCAAATATTGCAGAAAATTTTAGATACTTCGGTATGTTTTGTAGCTAATGCATCAACATTGTTATGAAAAAATACTAGTCATATAATAGATTTATCTATAATGAATATTCACGATATTCATATTAAAATAAAGTTATATCGCTTTTCAATAAATACTGACATAGATATTATTTTATAAATATATTAGGTTTATATATGAAACATTCTTTCATAACTTGATGCATCTACTAATATGTGCCATATCATATGCTCTCACTATTTCTACCACTATAATAAAAGTACATGAAATACAAAACTCCATTCAATCACTTATAATGTGCAATTTCTTTTATTCATTGTATTATTTATAGTTGAAAATTTTAGATTAAAATTCTTGAACTCAAAAAAATAACTCTTATAAAAGTCTATTTTCTATGTAAACATGCATTTGGAATGTAAATATGATTTCTTATCCATGTTAAATATCTACTAGTGTTTTATACATTTTTCATTTTTGATGTTTTTTCATGAAGCAGAGGTGACCATTCCGTTCTTCATCCAAATGTGTTTATGTTACATTGACTCTTAGACATTTGGTTTCTTTTCCAAAATGGTCGAACCATTCAAAAGTAAACTCTTTCTATAAGACTGCTTCGAATTCTTCACAAAAGGGCGTTTGGATCCTTTATATTTTAAGAGTATCATATGAGCTTCTCTTAGGTAAACTGATAAGAATTGACATTTTAGTGATCGAATTCCTTGGATGATCTTTTAGACCTTGGTCTAGTGTTATTTCAACACCACAAGATTCTCGTTCTATTCAATCACATTGAATATATGATCTTACATTATGTTTTACTTTCTCATTTTTAATAAACCAATTTTATCGAGATTTCATATATTATGAACATGATTGTTTACCATATAAAATTTGTATATGATTTGATATGGATCAAATATCCATATTATCGTATTTCTTTAGAATTCAAAGGACAATATACAGTCTTCGGAAAATAAACACTTGACCAAGGTATAGATGTATTTAGCCGTAGTATAATTCGGCTCTAGCATAGGTCTTGAAGCGGCAACATACCAAAGGATTCATCGGTAAGTATATTCTATATTCTTTTGTCAATTTTAGTTCATTTCATCAGTACATTTCAATTAGTAAACAATTATATCAATTAAATTAGTTGCACAATTCATTTAAGTAGGAAATTTTAATTTTATATAGCATGCTTTTTAGAATATTAGAAATGTATAGTCATTTAGTTTTTCTAGTAAGGCTCCCATGAATTTTTATATTCTTTAAAATTCCTTGAAAAATATAGAAATCTTTGGATTCCTATAGTGAGTGTTTAGACTCACTCGTCTTGGGATTCTAACCTTGAGTTTGCTGAACAGATCATAGACTCGCAAGTAATGGATAATTCTTTATCGGTTATCATGTACAACTGCTGACTATATTCTTTACCCTAATTGACCTTGAGTATGTTCAATAAATCAAGAGAGATTATTCACCTTGCCTATCATTTCTCAAAGGCCTAAGTATAATGCATATACCTTGAGTTTTCTCAACAAATATATGCATGTATATTACCCATCCACACAATATGTTATTAATACTACACAATACAGCTCTAGTTGAGTTTGATCAACAACTAGTGCCTATGCAAGTAACCTATTAATATATAAATGACAAAGGATAACTATATTAACTATTCACAATCTTTAACAAACTTTGAGTGATACCGATTTAAGGAATAATGTATTTCTTATGAAATACCCCTATGATTCAAGTGTTGGACATGTCTGTAATCGTGATATACGTACCATAAATATGTATTTATTCCAAAGATCTATTTGGGTTTATTTCAGTTTCACTCAAATTTAATTTATACATGTAATTAGATAAGTTCAATTTATTTATAGCTTTTGTAGATTAATTAATTTATATAATATTTATATGTATCTTATTAATATTTATATGTATCTTATTAATTTTGTTTGCGCCAAAATTGGTCACAAACCCCAAATGTCGTGAAAGCACCAGTTCCCAATCACAGATCACAAATATCAAATATATAGAGAAATAAGAATGAAGAACTCTCAGAAAAATTAGATGAAAGCAGGAAACAACACAGAATTTATAGTGGTTCGGCGATCTTGCCTACGTCCACTCTGAAGTTGATGATTTTATTGATGTTTACTTGATGATTTCAATTGATTACAGCAGGTTTTAATGAAGAAATTCGTGTACAATGGCAATGGAGAAATGTAGAATTGAATCCTATAGAGTCGGGGCGCTTCAGAATCTAGATCTCCTTTTCTGAATGACATGGGGCTCTATTTATAGGTGTAGGATGCTGATATTTCGCCTAAAATTAGGGAGACTACTTCTGGCACGTGTGGGGGCCCATGCGCCTGTGTCCAGAAAATCTGGGCCCGCTTCTAGATCGATTTGAACTCCATTCGAATCGATCAAATAATCATCCAATCGAGCTGAAATTTGGTGTAGACATTCTTTGACATGTACGTAAGCTTCTGTAAAAATTTCATAGCATTTGGATTTGTAGATTGTGAGATATGATCGATACGAAATGAGATTTCTCGGCTGGCCGTCTCATTCGAATCGATCCCATCGTATCGATTCCTTCGAATCGATGGTGGCTCGTGGCACTGTGATGACGTGGAGCGCAACTTTCGCGTTGATCCACCTTTTTCGCCGCTTTGACCGATTCGTTCCAGAGATTTCGCCGCTTTGACTTGATGGATTCGAAGACATTGATCGTTCCTGGATTCGAGCAAGGCTTCGTTCGTATCGATCATGTCTCGCTTCAGTTGATCAATATGAAATAACTATGTCTGGATGGATTCGAGGTGATACATCTATATGGATTCGAACATATCATCGTATGTGGACTTCGAAGCGGAGTGTCTTCATGGATTCGAAGGACTTCAAGTCGATGGATACGAACCAGATGGTGGCGAAGTCATATTCGAATCGATTGATGCGAACATAATGGATTCGAACACAGGTGCTACTGATGGATACGAGGTTGTGCGTGACGATGGCTGATCGATGAGAGTCAAGGCTAACTGCTGATGGATTCGAATAGGAGTGTTGCCCATGAATTCGAGCAAGGGCTATGGATACGAAAACGAGGCTATTTCCTCCAACTTGCATCGATCATAACTTGAGCATGCGGATTCGGATTGACTTGAAATTTGGAATGCTGGCTCTTATGGCTTTGCTTGCCGTGCCCTATCAATTATAGCTTGATCCGGGCTTGGACAAAATTTATCGATATCCATGGTGAACCTACGGTGTAGCTGATTTCCAGGATGGATTGTCATTGATTTCTAGTCAGTTTCCTGGTATCACGGCTTTGCCAAAAGGCGGGATAACATTTGCCCCCCAAAACATGCCTTGCGATTGGAAGGTTTGTTTTGTAATGACATAAGCCGGATGTTCATATCCTGTTGATGACCTGCAAAGAAATTGATAGTTTTATCTGACCACGAATGACGATCGTTCGGGATCGTATGTCATTCGAGGCGATATGGGACCTTTCGAGGTCGGATGCTGTTCGCGGCAAATAGCGAAATGGGACCATTCGTGGTCAGATGCCGTTCATGGCGAACAAAAAAAAGGGACCATTCGCGGTCGGATACCGTTCGCGGTAAAGAAATGGGACCGTTCGCGGTCGGATGCCATTCGCGGCAAATAACAAAATGAGACCGTTCGCGGTCGGATGCCGTTCGTGGTTAATAAAGAAATGGGACCATTCGCGGTCGGATGTCGTTCTAGACGAGTTGTGACCGTTCGTGATCGGTTGTCGTTCTAGATGAATTATGACCGTTCGCGGTCGGGTGCCGTATGAGGCAGATTGTGACCGTTCGAGGTCGGGTGCCATTCGAGGCTAATGGTGACCGTTCGAGATCGGGTGCCGTTCGAGGCTAATGGTGTGCCCGGGGGTCATAGTATTATCAATATCAGGTTCTCATTCGGGTGAATTTCTGAATCAGCGATCGTGGCGGTTCGTCGCCATACAAGGTGTGCTTGTGGACCATTCGCGATCCAAAGCATACGCAAGTAACTTCTTTTACAGAATTGAAAATATCAAATTAACGTTCAAAGAAATATCCAAACAAACAAAGTCTAAATGTCCAAATCAACATGAAACAAAAGCAAAGCAAGGATGTCAAAGTGTAAATTCTCACTACGAAATGGTCAATCATTCAGAGCATGCTTGTGGATCGTTCGCGATCTCATACATGTGTAAATGGTTTGATGGTGTTAGTGAGAAGTTTACGACTCGTTCATCGTTATTTAAATCAATTGATAACCATACGGTGCCTCGGCTCGGGGTCACCCCTAGCTGATGTAGACGGTGCTCGCTCTGGTTCAACCGCTGGAGCTCGCCTCCTCACATATTGAAGTAGCCTACCGTTCCTGATATGCCCTTCTACCTCATCCTTTAGGTGTCTACAGTCGTTTGTGCTATGTCCATTCAGCTCGTGGAATAAGCAATATTTGTCTGACTTTCTCTCGTCGGTAGTTGGATCCCGTCGCATTGGTCTACGATAGGTAACTTGCTCTCGTGTGTCTTGGTAGATTCGCTCCAAACCCTCGTTCAGTTCTGAATAGGTGGTAAATCGCGGCTCCCTCCGTTGTCGCTTTGACATGTCATCATTTTCTTCAGCCTTTCGCTTCCCTTTACTAGTCTCCGCACCTTTTCCAGGTGAATTACCGCCTCTAACTGTGTAAACATCGATTTCTTCTTCTCTCTCCGTACGAGCATCCTCTAATCGCAAAAACTTTTCGGCTTCATGATAAAACTCTCCCAAGTCTGTAGGTGGATCCTTAGTTAGTGAATTCTTGAACTCCGTGCCATCAGATATTCCAGATACAGCTGCCATCATGACCATAGATGGATCTGGTCGATCCACTGATGCTGCTGCCGCATTAAATCGCGTCAGAAAACTCCTCAAAGATTCCCTGGCCTTTTGTTTTAGAGTCGCCAAACTCATCACGTTCTTGGGTCTCGAAATATGAACCCTGAATTGTCTCATAAACTTTTCTGTCAAATCTGTCCAAGTCCCAATGGAGCCACTCTCCAGTTGTTTAAACCATAGCGCTGCGATGTCCATCAAATACAATGGAAAGCACCGGGCCATGACTTCCTGTGATGCCCCCAGCACTTCCATGTGCCTCATATACTTCATTAGATGGACCGCTGGATCCGTCCGCCCATCATACTTCCACCGATGGTAGCTTGAAGTCTGGTGGATTCCTGGCCTGCCTGATCGTAGGAGTAAAGGGACTCCTATGTACATCCTCCAGATCTCTATTGACTAGTCCGCCTCTCATGGCCCGTCTGACCATCTCTGCCAACCTGTCGTTGTCGTCAGGCTGTGATCTTTGAGTGTTACCTTCGTTCTGCCCCCCGGCTGAGCGTTCATCCCTCTACTGCCACCAGGTTGCTCGGATGTCCCTGAATCTCTTCCCGGGATTGGATCAACATGCTCTAAGTGTGTGCCCCCCAGCTCCGGTGCTGCGCCAGATGGTCCAGCTCCGTTTTGGACTCTGGTTGCTCCTTGATTTTGTGCTCCAAGTTTCCCAATCTGTTGAAGCAAGTGCTGTATCATTTCTTCTTGTCTTCTCATCATTGCCTCTATCTCATCCCTGGTGATGAAGGCTGAAGCTTGGTTTCCTCCTGAGGAAGCCTCTTGACTTCCTTCGTGCTGACTTCTCTCAGCTCTTTGCCTTCTACTTGTCTGTCGGGTCATTGTCTTTCAAATCTTCAAGCTTTCAGATCTGAACTTCAAATCTTGTGTAGCGGGTGCTAGTCCTTCTCAGTGAAAGCACCAAAGTGTTTGCGCCAAAATTGGTCACAAACCCCAAATGTCGTGAAAGCACCAGTTCCCAATTACAGATCACATATATCAAATATGTAGAGAAATAAGAATGAAGAACTCTCAGAAAAATTAGATGAAAGCAGGAAACAACACAGAATTTATAGTGATTCGGCGATCTTGCCTACGTCCACTCTGAAGTTGATGATTTTATTGATGTTTACTTGATGATTTCAATTGATTACAGTAGGTTTTAATGAAGAAATTCGTGTACAACGGCAATGGAGAAATGTAGAATTGAATCCTGTAGAGTCGGGGCGCTTCAGAATCTAGATCCCCTTTTTTGAATGACCTGGGCTCTATTTATAGGTGTAGGAGGCTGATATTTCGCCTAAAATTAGGGAGACTACTTCTGGCATGTGTGGGGGCCCATGCGCCCGCGTCCAAAAAATCTGGGCCTGCTTCGGGATCGATTCGAACTCCATTCGAATCGATCAAAAAATCATCCAATCGAGCTGAAATTTGGTGTGGACATTCTTCGACATGTACGTAAGCTTCTGTGAAAATTTCATAGCATTTGTATTTGTAGATTGTGAGATATGATCGATACGAAATGAGATTTCTCGGTTGGCCGTCTCATTCGAATCGATCCCTTCGTATCGATTCCTTCGAATCGATGGTCGCTCGTGGCTCTGTAATGACGTGGAGCGCAACTTTCGCGTTGATCCACCTTTTTCGCCGCTTTGACCGATTCGTTCTAGAGATTTCGCCGCTTTGACTTGATGGATTTGAAGACATTGATCGTTCCTGGATTCGAGCAAGGCTTCGTTCGTATAGATCATGTCTCGCTTCAGTTGATCGATACGAAATAACTATGTCTGGATGGATTCGAGGTGATGCATCTATATGGATTCGAACATATCATCGTATGTGGACTTCAAAGCGGAGTGTCTTCATGGATTCGAAGGACTTCAAGTCGATGGATACGAACTAGATGGTGGCGAAGTCATATTCGAATCGATTGATGCGAACATAATGGATTCGAACACATGTGCTACTGATGGATACGAGGTTGTGCATGACGATGGCTGATCGATGCGAGTCAAGGCTAACTGCTGATGGATTCGAATAGGAGTGTTGCCCATGGATTCGAGCAAGGGCTATGGATACGAAAACGAGGCTATTTCCTCCAACTTGCATCGATCATAACTTGAGCATACGGATTCGGATTGACTTGAAATTTGGAATGCTGGTTCTTATGGCTTTGCTTGCCGTGCCCTATCAATTATAGCTTGATCTGGGCTCGGACAAAATTTATCGATATCCATGGTGAACCTGCGGTGTAGCTGATTTCCAGGATGGATTGTCATTGATTTCTAGTCACTTTCCTGGTATCACGGCTTTGCCAAAAGGCGGGATAACAAATTCAATCATACTTAATAAATTTTAATTAATTAACTAAATTAACTATTTAATTATTAAGTTTAATTTTAAGAACTCAAAATCTTTGCTTTTTCCATCTTAAACTATTTAAAAAGGATACCTATATAGTTATATATATATATATATGTGTGTGTGTGTGTGTGTAAAATAAATAAATAAATATATATATATTAACTATATAATTAATCAAATATTTAAATAAATATTAAATTAGATATTTAATAAATTTAATAAATTTATTCAGTTTAATTTCCCAAAACATTTTGAGAAAAATCAAAATATTTTAACTTATTAAATCAAAACCTTTAAAGTTTTATACACATATATATATATCATTATAATATTTAATTAATTAAAATTCAATTCATTATTTTGAAATAGATTATTTATTTAATTTATTTAATTTTGAAACAATTTTTAAAAGTTTCAAAAAATTTATTTAATTTTCCTTAAACAATTTTCAGTTATAATTCTATAGTTACCTATACATATATCACTATATATACAAATAAATTAACTAAATTTTAATTAATTACTATTTTATTAAACAAAATAAATAAATGCTTATTAAACTTTTGAAAAACATTAAATTAGTTTCTCAAAACAACTTTTTGATGAAAAATTTCTTAAAACAATTTTGAAATTTATTTTATAACATTTGTGAAATTTCCTTTTATATTTTAAACTTAACATTCAAATGTTAATTTGAACATTAGCTTAAGGCCCTATATTAATTTTGGCCTTACATTTGGCCCAACCTTTTGGTCATACTCCATAATTTGGGTTAGGCCAGTAGCTAGGAAAGAGTGAACACTTTTATCTAAACCCAAGCCTAGACACTACTATTCTAGACACCCATCAGATTGAAAATATATTTGTTGGCTCCTAATGTTGGCTAATTAGAGTGTAGACTACATGGGCACTGATACTATTGTTGAACCCTGGTCCGTTTCGCAGTATGTGAAATGGGTAAATTTCCAAAAAATTCCCTATTTGGATCTTAATGGGCCTATGAGGTCTATTAACTAGCATTAGATCTAATCCATCTACTTAAATAAAATCGTATTTTATTTAAAATATTTTAGATTTAATTAGCTAATCACATTAATTAATTTTATTAAATTAATACATTAAATGCAACTCATATATTCATAATATTACATGATAGTATGATGAACACATATAGATACTTGGATTTATATCTATATTATATATATATATATATATATATATATATTACACTTACATATGCATATGATAATTTCATATAAATATTTGAAATATAAATGCCTATGTATGTATGTGTGTGTGTATGAGTATACAATAAACTGTGTATATTTTTTGTATATATGTATTTATAGTACTATATTTATATTGTTTATTTATGTGTGTGTGTGTGTATGTGTATGTATGTATTATGTATTTCCATTTACATATTTATGTACGTAGTTTGAAAATAAATCTATATATTAAATTAGATGTCTTAAAATATATGCGAAGATTTAAAAATTGAATAGAATGGGGAAGTGTCTACCATCTTCCTTAATTAATTTCAATCCTCTAGTTAAAACATGATCCAATCCTTTAGAACGAAAGGGAAATATAATTCCTCAAACATCCATAAACAAAACTATTTTGATATTAAACTTCTTAGATTTGAAATATTACATAAATATTTATAAACCAAATCACGTTTTAAAAAATTCACAACTAAGATTATATAAATGTTCAAAATTCCATATCAATATTCATAAATAATTTCAGCCTACTACAAATATTTACCAAACAATAAATAAATTCTAAAACAAAACAAGGAACTCATGTGCATGTTTATGTATATGAAATAATATGAATTATAGCAAAAGTTAACATAACATAACATATTATATTAAATTAAAAGAAACGTTTATATGTGTATGTGCAGTTAAAGCCCCGGAAAAGCCCCGCAAAATTACCGTTATAGAATATAGCGCTCTTTGGCCGCTATGTTACTCTAATTTAGCGTCATTAAATAGTAGATCCACATTAAGCCCGGCTACTTTTTGCAACACCAGCTAAATCAAAACTTTTAGCACTCACTTTAACAAAATTAGCATACAAAGGTTGATTTAACTAGTTTGCTTTTAAATCAAATCAAAAAAGTTAGGGTAAAGACCTAATTTTAAGGCATAAGTGCTTTGTAACGACCTAGAAGTTTGAACATTTTGTATTTAAATATCTGAATTATTTAAATATTTTATACTTGGATTTGATGCGATTTAAACTGATTTTATAGCCTTGTTAACCCCTTTTTTGAATAATACTAATGATAAGAAATTTGTTTATAAGAAAATAAATAGTTCGAATAAGTATCGATAATGTGATTGAAAATTGTTTTATTAATAAGCGGTCTCGAAACGCATGAAATTACCATCCTGGGGCACTATCTCGGAATTTGATGAAACTAGCACCAATGGAACAGGAATAATAAGGTGATGTGCGTTGATGAATTTTTTAGCGATCTGATGTCCCGTGTGATCGTATGAGCTCGTAACGTATGTCGATTAATTTGAGAGTTCAAGAGCATTAAATATTTTATTATATAAACACTCCTTCACCTCCTACTTATCTTTCTTATAACCACTCCTCTCTCCCTCTTTCACTTTTTTCTGTAACAAGCCGCCCCTTTCCCTTAATTAAAGCAAGAGTTATAGTTAACGAAAATCAACAACGTTAGATCTGTTAAACTCATATGAGTGGGGGCTCCAAATCTATATGAGGTTTGTCACATGTGATAGTGATTAGGGATGGTTGACATTTCATGGTTGTGGGTAGCTTATGGCAAGGCAGAGCATGAGGCCACGGTTCGTGTAACGAAGAGTGGCGTTGTAAAATTGGTCCAAAGGGAAGAGTATTAGCATATGTAACGAACTAGAATTTTGGTCTTTTGATTTTGAAATATTTAACAGATTTGAATATTAAAATATTTTTTAAAAGGGTTAAATAACTAAAATTCAATATATAGGGATTTGAAATACAAATATATAGATTGTTTAAAATATTTGAATTTGAAAATTGATATTTGAATAATGTTTCAAATAACTGGAATTCTAAATTGAATATTAATTTAATTGATTTAATGGATTTATTTAACTCATTTTAAATATAATAAACAATAACGGTGAATTCGTTTGTTAATCCAATTGCAGTAATAGCAGTTTAAATAAGTAATTAGATAATAAATTATTATTATTTTGACTCGATTTTTATTAACGTATTTTTCATTTATTTTATTTGATTTTTCTACAATTTTTAATTTGGGAAATATTTAAATTTCTGTTTGATGTTTTATCGTTAAATAATAGTTTTTTTTGTGATTTTACACAATCCAATAAACAGTATATGTTATTATTGTTTTGGAATCGTATCATGCCCTGAGGAAGACCATATTTTTAGTTTGGCGATTAGAGCCCACAAGCAAAACGGTAAACTGTGTAGTGAAACACCGGAAAATTTACATTACACGCACACACACACACATATATGTATATGTATATGTATATATGTATCAATACGTATACAATCCAACCTACTGCATTCTCTAACCATTGTACGATTCTCAGTTCAAAGAAAAAGAAGAAAAAATAATGTTAGATCCAAAACAATGAAAAATTAAAACAATTAAAACAAAATTGTAAAAATTAAAAAAGGGTATCTTTGGGTTACTAGTGAGTAGATCTACATCCTAAGATGGTTTTGGGTTGTTCGGTGGTGATTATGTTGGCGCGTCAGTTATAAGCGTGAAAGAGTCTAGGCTAGGGTTTCCTCATGACTTCGATATAGGCAGTTTTAGCTCGTTTTGAGTGCAGCATCGAGTTCTTAGGTTGGAGGAGTATCGGTGGTTGCATTTTCATCGAGCTCGGTCGATGTTTCGTTGGGTGCGATGCTTTCGTATGGTCGGAGAAAGCCCTAGGTCGCATCTCAAGGGGAAGGTACAGATGTAAGGTTTTGGGGTTTGTCGGGTAGCTCTCAAGAAGATAGGAGGAACGACGGTGGTTGTATGGTGTTTAGTCGAGAAACAGAGGGGGTAGAGGTGGTGGTTGATCGGCATGGTTGAGTTTGAGAACTGGAAGAGGCGAGATGTATAGCGAGAAGAAGGAGTTTGTTTTGATAATGTGTGATTAACAAATTAGTATGGTAATTAGTAAAAAATTAAAATTATTTAATTCCCAAAACTTATAAAATCAATTTTTCTCTCATATAAGGTCCAATCGAGGTGCAAATTTTTGCATTACGCTCGTAACGATGAAAGCTTTGCGATGGAACTAGTTTTGGAAAATTTAAAGCAAGTTGAAATTTAGGCTAAAATGGGACGATGTTTGATTTTAGTTCCAAACCAGAATGCTTTGACGAAAACTGTAATTTTTATGAGTATAACTCACCTTTCTGATTTATCAGTGTGTTATATAGTATTTAAAATATACTATTTCTGTTTGTTGAAAATATTGGCTGATCTGGTTAAATATTTGTTTTTTAAGTGACAGAGACTTAAATTTAAAATACAGGGAAAATTGTTGAGAAATCCAGATTTCTCGATATTATATTTTTTTTTTAAATTTTAGTTATTTACCTGTTATTTTATTTTAGTTATATATCAATGATATAATTGGTTAAATGCTGAAATTCAACTGTTTGGCTATAATGGATGTGACACCGACATATGCAAAAATTGAACCTTTTAGAGTAAAAGGTTAGAATAGCATTTGTTAATTTCTGTAGCAACTATTGGCCTCGATATAGTTTTATTGAAATACTATTAAGTGCGAATTTGTTCTGGTAGCGATCTCCATTTGGAATGATTTTAATTCGACTGTTTTAGAATTTGTATAATATTTTAATTTAAAGGAGTTTTCAAAACTTTTTTATTCTATTTCAAAATTTCTTTACTTATTCTTTCTAATCTAGAATATATTCCGAAGTAAATGTTTTAAATTATTATATAAAAATTTATTGTTTTATAGAAATTATTTTAATAATAAATATTTATTCTAAGATAAATGTAAAAAAGATTATTGGTGTGTTAAAAAGGGTATTTTGGGGTTTTAAAGGAGATTGAAATATTTGAAAATATTTGTAAATTGTTTGTATAAAATGTTGAGATTTATAAGTGTTATTTTATAAATAAAGATTAGATTTTATAAAAAAAATTGTAAGATCAAAATAAAAGAAATGGTTTTATACGTATATCTTATAAAAAGGAAATCAATATCATTTTGATAAATTGGAGAAATAGATTCCATTTTAGGAATTTACTGAAATATATGAAATGATCATATTGTTGGGAATAGTTGAGTTTTAAATGATATTTGAAATTCGGCCATATGAGAGTTCGGGGGTTATATTTGGTATTGGAATTTAAAAATAAGAAAAAATACATTTGGTAATTTTATTTAGAAAGTTTATGAAGAGAATTTTGTAAATGGTTTGGAGTTTATAAAGGAGTTATAAATGAATTAGGAGTGCTATAATTATACTTCGAATTTATAGGAGGAGTTTATATAGGGTTTTGTATAGTGGGTACTTATAAATGATTTATTAACAAAAGAGATTTTTAAGTAAAGTTGTTGTAAAGGAATTTACTAATGGAGTGGTGAATCGAAAAGAATCTTACAAAAATAATGGAATGTTTTGGGTTTATTGGTATAAATTCTAAAATTAACATTTGTTTTAAAACTAATTATGTGTGATGTTGGAAACAGAATTTTTCTTAAGATTTGTAAAATATACTTATACCAATGAGATAAGTATATGAATAAATTTTCAAGTATTGAAATGTAGTGTTTTATTAACATACTTATATTGCTAGTATAAGTATATAGAAAGGTTTCTAAGTGAAATGAAATTCTTTTATGAGTATACTTATACAGCCGAGATAAGTATATAGATAATTTCAAGTTTTGAAAAGAGTATAACGGATTTGGAAACATACCTTTTGTTAACCCGCCTTTTCGCAAGGCCGTGAACCGGCGGATTTAACTAAATCGACCACTAGTTTGTCGAGACTGGAATATGATAGGTTTAAGTCGACTGGACGGATAGATGATGTAGTGTGCTTGGAAGATGGATATTGGATTGGATGAAATGGATCTGCATAGGCTAGTCGCTCGATGTTGGAGCCTCGAGGGAGTCGGGATGTTGGAGTCTCGAGGGAGTTGAGATGTTGGAGTCTCGAGGGAGTCTCGAGTAAGTCGGGATGTTGGATTCTTGAGGGAGTCTCGAGTGAGTCGGGATGTTGGAGTCTCGAGGGAGTCTCGAGTGAGTCGGGATGTTGGAGTCTCGAGGGAGTCAGGATGTTGGAGTCTCGAGGGAGTCTCGAGTGGGTCGGCATGTTGAAGTTTCGAGTGAGTCGGGATGTTGGAGTCTCAAGGGAGTCTCGAGTGAGTTGGGATGTTGGAGTCTCGAGGGAGTCTCGAGGTAGTCGGGATGTTGGAGTCTCGAGTGAGTCGGGATGTTGGAGTCTCGAGGGAGTCTCGAGTGAGTCGGGATGTTGGAGTCTCGAGGGAGTTTCGAGTGAGTCGGGATGTTGGAGTTTGGAGTGAGTCGGGATGTTGGAGTCTCGAGGGAGCATCAAAAGTGTCGGTCGGCATTGGTAGTCGATAGTCGTTCGGTCTGGGAGGAATGGGTCATTCGGCATTGGTGGTCGTTTGGTCTGGGAGGAATGGGTCGATCGGCATTGGTGGTCGTTCGGTCTGGGAGGAATGGGTCGGTCGGCATTGGTGGTCGTTCGGTCTGGGAGGAATGAGTCGGTCGACATTGGTAGTCGGTAGTCATTAGGTTTGGGAGGAATGGGTCGTTCGACATTGGTGGTCGTTCGGTCTGGGAGGAATGGGTCGATCGGAATTGGTGGTCGTTCGGAATCAGGGAGTGCTTCGGTTCGGCATTTAGGTGAGTGTTACTTCAACTTGGGTTCGGCCTAGGTTATAGGTCATGTTACTTCGAGTCGTTGAGCATCTCACTTCGGGTCATTACCATGGTTACTTCGGGTCGACTGATGGAGGACTTGGGATCGGTCGAGGTGAAGGGTGTGAGCTCTGCCAAGGTCTTAGTAGGCCCGTATCACTTGGGAAGCCCAATAACCAGGATTTTGCCTATAAATACAGCATGTGGGGCTTCAGAAAAGGGATCTCCATTCTGTTTCCCTTCTTTTTCCTCATTAAGGTTACTCTGCCATAATTGTTTTGAAAACTCCAGATTGTAACTGTAATTGATTCTCATATCAATAAAAAGGAAAATTTTGGAGTGGACGTAGGCCAGAGTCAGCCGAACCACTATAAATCCACTGTTTTTTCTGCTTTCTTTTTAATTTCCATTGCTCTTCATATTTATACTCTCTACATACACTCTATCTGTTATATGTGACTGTTAGTTGGTGCTTTCATTTACGTTTGGATGTTAGTGACCAATTTTGGCGCTAACACCTTTATAAAAGTATTTTGTTACTCGGATTTTGCAAAGGGGTTTAATTAATGAAAGGATAAATTAAGAGGCTAGTGGTTACTTTGTGCTTAACCAATGTTGTTTCCTTATGGAATAAAATCTCTACTTGAATGATTTTTTATTTGATAGTTGAATAACCGACTATCAAATCTGGACCAAAGCGTAACTTTCAAAATATCTAGGAGAGTTGCCGAAATTATATGGTACAGTTACCGTCGGTGGTGCTATATTATACGTATAAACTAGTTTCATTCTCCTAGAGCAAATGATGAGAAAATTCATCCACTAACGGTTAGGAGGTGATCTCCACTCTTATCTTGTATGTTATTTCCTAAAGAACTAGATTGTGTTTACCAAAAATTGTCGAAAGTTGTTTCGAAGAGACCGAGATTGAATATGTTATCCGAAAACCACTTCGATCCAACTCAAGCGTTTCAAAGTGAAGACATCTTGAAGATGATGGACTTGAGGATGCAACTCTTCGAAGTGCAAGGGCTGCTTGCTACTAATCCTGAGAGTGATTCCAAAATGGATGTAGTAGAAGTAGTGCCTTTAGTTCGTTCATCTCCTGAAGGACTTGTATGGATGAGTGCTGACGTTGTGTCATCGATCGGAAGGCAATGTAACATTCCAAGTGGAAAGTTCTATATAAAGGTAAACGTAGCCTCAAGCCTCACCAACCGGGAAATGACAAAAATTAGGCATGCAGCATAGCCATGTGGGTCGCTCCCATCAGGGTATGGTCATCCCAAATCTAGATTGATTACTATCTACTCATGTATACTTCGAGACCCAAAATGGGTTGATCATATTCGATACTACTAGTCAAGTGATAGGCCGGTTTTGTGTGGCAGGGGTATAAGATGTTTTTGTCAGACCCCGATGCATTTTATCTAGAGATGTACCATCGAAAGGTAGTCCCTTACCTTGCCATAGTATCGAATCCATTCTCCAATACGAGCTTTACGATTTAGTTGTGCCCAACTATGCTAAAACGTGTGATGCAAGCATTTCGGCTATATTCATATTTTACTATGGCACCTAGACATTATAATAATATACTAGATTTTCTATAGAAAACGTTTTGGTCATTGTAAGGTAAAAACCCATCCTTGTTTATATGTGGCGCGGTCTTACGATATAATTTTGATTTCAAATGATTTTGTAAGTTATAATAAATAAAATTCCTTATGGTTTGAGTTTCTCACGCTGGTTTTACTAGACTGACCCGCACGTTGTTTTTCCTAAATGCTTGGGTCATACCGAGCATATTTTCCAGATTTAGCCTTGAAAGCTTTGGAGTTCAGAAGACATGCTGGATGGCCAGGACGTATTCACGTATCTTATATTCTTCTGTTGTATTCTATAATTATTAGCAAGTGTAAGGACATGTTGTTATAACTATACAGGGCCGATGATGGGTTAGCATTGTACACTGATTAATTATGTATAATAAACTTATTTCTTTTTGTAAAGATTTATTCCTATATTATATATTGGTTGGCACGTTTGTGAGATTCCTAGTTTTGTTTAGTTCTTACCTTCTTTCTTCTTTCTTCTTTCTTTCCCCTAAAAATCTGTCTTTTCAGCACTTGGTTGTTCGGCACATGAATACCATGGATGTATTAGTTTCAACTTCTGGGGTTCAAAAAGTCAAGTTCGTTACACGTGGTATCAAAGCGCTAGGTTAAGCAAGAACCTTGGCTTTGGTGGGTTTAACTCATTAAAGATAGGGTCAGTAGAACCTTAGAATGAGTTTGAGTGTGTGTCTATATATATATATATATATTTATTTATTATATATATATATATGAGCGTGTAGTTATTAGCGGTTATAAAATGTTTTATATTGTGTTGATTTATCAGTTGAGTGGCTTATGAACTATGGTCGATACAGAGTGTACAGCTGTATCGATAGGGGTTTCTAAACACTTGAACATGGTAAACCGACAAAATATTGTTTTGAATTAGGTAAATGAAATTATTTTACCTAAATTATATTGTGTATAAAAATAATAAATTTTCAAAAATTATTATAGATAATATGGAGTCTTTGGTTGTTAGGAGATGATGATATTCATTTATTGTTTGCTGTTGTGCTTTAGTAAAGGCTTATTATTATAATCTAAACAAAGATAACCAATTGTGAAGTGATCTTATATAAGAAACAAAATTTATAAAATGTGGTTTATAAAGTATTGTTTATAATCAAAATGGGATTTAGAAGCTGAGAATTTGAGAATTTCGAACCTAGTGATTTAGAAAATTGTTTTTCAAAGTTTTTGAAAAAATAATAATAGTATTATTTGGAAGTATTTTTGAATGAAAATAGTTTAAAAGAATTTAGAGGAGATAAAAAGCACTATACTCACTTCAGTCGTTGGGAAATAATTCCAGTGATGACTGCAGCATCATCGGCGTTCATTTTTGGGATTCTAAGTGATGGATTACTACCATGGGCATTTTGCTTTAAAATTGTTTGAGTAAACAATTTGTTTTGGATTTCAAAAGGTATAATTAGAAATACAGAGGAAATGTGTATATTATTATATTTCAAAATGATTAAAATAAAACCAAGTGTTTGAATCTAGAAATTTTCAGTTAAGTGACAATGTAGACACATGTATTTTATCCATTTGGATAATTTGGTTTTTGCATCTCGTTTGAGATGTTAATTGGAAATTTTTATTTATTGAAAATAAAATGGATTTTCACCAATCTTGGATAAATTGAAAACCCTAAAAGGATATTGCAAATTAAACTAAGTGTTTTGTTGAAACAATATATATATATATGTATGTATGTATGTATATATGTATATATGTGTATATATATATATATATATAAAGTTTTGGTAACTTTTAAATTTAAAGAATTTCAAGTTAAACAAATTCCGAATTTGTTAGACATTTGGGCTAAGTAAAAACAAATCTGAATTTGTATATATACTCTTAGGTCATAGAGGAGTGTTATACAAATGTATACTTAAGTTAAGGTGGATAATAAACATAAGCTTGTTTTAGAAAATGGTTACAATAAACTTAAGTACGGAAGAGCTAAAAAATGAAGTTGGGGATATTTGGAGGGTATAGATTTGAGTTTTAAGGGTAATTGATTAACTTTAGGGTGTGTAGAGATTGAGTTATGAAATGAGATTTAACTTAAACGAACTTAAATAAGATGGCCTTAAGTAATAATTTTATGAAATAGTTCATAAATAATTTTGGTATTAAAGGAAATATTCTAAAATTGAAATTGATTGTGAATAAGAAAACAAAATTGGTATAAATTAGAAACAAATTGGATAAATAAGTAAGTTGTACGTAGATCATTTATATGCATAATTATAAGCTGTTTTGAGCGCGACCATATTTTTAGTTTGTCGATCAGAGCCCAAACGCAAAACAATAAGCTTTATAGTGAAACGCTGGAAAATTTACATTATATACATACATACATACATACATACATATATACATACATATATATATACATATATATCAATACGTATACAATCCAACCCACCGCATTCTCTTACCATTGTACTGTTCTCAGTTCAAATCAAAAGAAGAAGAAATAAAGTTAGATCCAAAACATTCAAAAATCAAAACAATTAAAACAAAACTATAAAAATTAAAAGAGGGTATCTTAGGGTTGCTAGTGAGTATATCTACATCCTATGATGATTTTGGGTTATTCGACGGTGATTAGGTTGGCACGTCAGTTATAAGCGTGAAGCAGTTTAGGCTAGGATTTGCTCCTGACTTCGATATAGACAGTTTTATCTCGTTTTTAGTGTGTCATTGAGTTCTTAGATTGGAGGAGTATCGACGGCTGCATTTTCATGGAGCTCGGTCCATGTTTTGCTAGGTGCGATGCTTTCGTATGGTCGAAGAAAGCTCCCGGTCGCATATCAAGGGAAAGGTGTGGATGTAAGGTTTTGGGGTTCGTCGGGTAGCCTCGCAAAGATTGGAAGAATGGTGGTGGTTGTATGGCGTTTAATGGAGAAACGGAGGGGGTAGAGGTGATGGTTAATCAGCATGGTTGAGTTTGAGAACTAGAAGAAGCGGGATGTATAGTAGGAAGAAGGAGTTTGTTTTAATAATGGGTAATTAACAAATTAATATGGTAATTAGTGAAAACTGTAAATTATTTAGCTCCTAAAACTTATAAAATCAATTTCTCTCTCATACGAAGTCTAATCGAGACGTGGACTTTTGCATTGCGCTCGTAACGACGAAAGCTTCGCGATGGAACTGGTTTGGGAAAATTTGGTGCATGTCGAAATTTAGGCTAAAACTGGACGTTGTTTGATTTTAGTTCCAAACCAGAACACTTTGGTGACAATCGGAATTTTTGTTAGTATAACTCACCTTTCTGATTTATCAATGTGTTATATAGTAGTTAAAATTTAATGTTTAAGTTTGGTCGATAATATTGGCTGATCTGGTTAAATATTTGCTATTTAAGTGACAGAAACTTAAATTTGAAATACAGGAAAAATTGTTGAAAAATCTGGATTTCTCGATATTGTATTTTTTTAAATTTCAGCTATTTACCTATTGTTTTATTTCAATTATACATCTGTGATATAGTTGGTTAAATGTTGAAATTCTACTGTTTGGCTATATTGGATGTGACACCTATATATGTAACATTGAACCTTTTAGAGTAAAAGGTTAGTAATAGTATTTGTTAATTTCTATAGCAACTATTGGCCTTGATATAGTAGTTTTGAAATACTATTAAGTGTGAATTTGGTCTGGTAATGATTTTCGTTTGGAATTGGTTTTAAATTTGGCCGTTTTAGATTTTTTATAATATTTTAATTTAAAAGAGTTTTTGAAACTTTTCTATTTTATTTCAAAATTTCTTTACTTATTCTTTCTAATCTAGAATATATTCCGAAGTAAATGTTTTCAAACTATTATTTAAAAAAATATTATTTTATAGAAATTATTTTAATGATAAATACTTATTCTAAAAGAAATGTAAAAAAGATTATTGATGTGTTAAAAAGGGTATTTTCGGGTTCTAAAGGAGATTGAAATATTTGAAAATATTTGTAGATTGTTTGTATAAAATGTTGAGATTTATAAGTGTTAATTTATAAGTAAAGAATATATTTTATAAAAAAGTGTAATATCAAAATAAAAGAAATGGTTTTATACGTATACCTTATAAAATGGAAATCAATATCATCTGATAAATTGGAGAAATAGATTCCATTTTGGGAATTTATTGAAATATATGAAATGATCATATTAACGGAAATAGTTGAGGTCTAAATGATATTTTAAATTCGGTCATATGAGAGTTCGGAGGTTAAATTTGGAATTGGAATTTAAAAATAAGAACAAATAAAGTTGGTAATTTTATTTAGAAAGTTTATGAATAGAATTTTGTAAATGGTTTGGAGTTTATAAAGGAGTTAGAAATGAAGATGGGTTTTATAAGTGAATTTTATAAATGAATTCGGAGTATTATAGTTATACTTCGAATTTATAAGAGGAGTTTATATAGGATGTTGTATAGTAGGTACTTATAAATGATTTATTCACAAAAGAGATTTTTAAGTAAAGTTGTTGTAAAGGAATTTATGAATGGAGTGGTGAATAGGAAAGAATCTTACAAAAATAATGCAATGTTTGGGTTAATTGATACAAATTTTAAAATTAACATTTGTTTTAAAACCAATTATGTGTGATAATGAAAACAGATTTTTTCTTAAGATTTGTAAAATATACTTATACCGGTGAGATAAGTATATGAGTAAATTTTCAAGTATTGAAATGTAGTGTTTTGTTAACATACTAATATTGCTAGTATAAGTATATGGAAATGTTTCTAAGTGAAATGAAATGCTTTTGTGAGCATACTTATACAGCTGAGATAAGTATATCGATATTTTCAAATTCAGAAAAGAGTATAACGGATTTTGAAACATAACTTTATAAAAGTATTTTGTTACTCGGATTTTGCAAAGGGGTTTAATTAATGAAAAGCATAAATTAAGAGGCTAGTTGTTACTTTGTGCTTAACCAGTGTTGTTTCCTTATGGAATAAAATCTCTGCTTTAATGATTGTTTATTTGATAGTTAAATAACCGACTATCAAATCTAGACCAAAGCGTAACTTTGGAAATATCTAGGAGAAATGCGCTAATTATATGGTATAGTTACCATCGGTGGTGCTATATTGTACGGATAAACTCGTTTCGTTCTTCTAGGGCAAATGATCTGGAAATCCGTCCACTAATGGTTAGGAGGTGATCACCGCTCATATCTTGTATGTTATTTCCTAAAAAACCGAGGTTGAGTTTATTGGAAATTATCGAAAGTTGTTTCGATTCAGGATTAGATATGTCATCCAAAAACCACGTTGATCCAACTCAAGTTTTAAAGTGAAGACATCTTGAAGATGATGGAACTGAAGACGGAGCTCTTTGAAGTGCAAGGGCTGCTAGCTACTAATCCTAAAAATGGACGTAGTAGAAGTAGTGCCTTCAGTTCATTCATCTCCTGAACGATTTGTATTTGTGTCCTCGACTGGAAGGCAATGTAGCATTCTAAGTGGAAAGTTCTATATGAAGGTAAACGTAGCCACAAGCCTCATTAACTGGGAAATGACAAAAATCGGCCGTGCAACAGGACCATGTGGGTCGCTCCCATCCGGGTATGGTCATCCAAAATCTAGGTCGATTATTATCTACTCATGTATGCTTCGGGGTCCAAAATGGGGTGATCATATTTGGTACTACTAGTCAAGTGGTAGGCCAGCCTTATGTGGCAGGGGTACAAGAAGTTCTTGTCAGACTCCGATGCATTTTATCTAGAGATGTACCATTGGAAGGTAGTCCCTTAACTTGTCATAATATGGTATCCAATCTCCAATACTAGCTTTATGGACTTAGTTGTGCCCAACTATGTTGAAACATGAGATATAAGCATTTCAGCTATATTTATATTTTACTTTGAGGCCTAGACATTATAATAATATTACTGGACGTTCCATAGAAAATGTTTTGGTTATCATAAGGTAAAAACCCATCCGTATTTGTGTGCGGCATGCTCTTACGAGATACCTTTGGTTTCAAAAGATTTTGCAAGTTATAATAAAAAAATTCCTTGTGTTTTGAGTTTCTCATGCTAGTTTTACCAGACTGACCCGGGCGTTGTTTTTCCTAAATGCTCGGGTCAAACCGAGCATATTTTCCAGATTTAGCCTTGAAAGCTTTAGAGTTCAGAAGACAAGCTAGATGGCCAGGACGTATTCACGTATCTTATATTCTTCCACTGTAATATATAATCATCAGCAAGTGTAAGGACTATTTTTATAACTATTCATCGCTGATGATCGGTTAGCATTGTATTCTGATTGATTGTATGGATATTAAACTTCTTTCTTTTTGTAAAGATTTGTTCCTATATTATATATTGCTCGACACATTTGTGAGATTCTGAGTTTTGTTTAGTTCTTCTTACCATCTTTCTTCTTTCTTTCCCCTAACAATCTATCTTTCCGGCACTTGGTTGTTTGGCACGTGAATACCGTGGATGTACTAGTGTCGAATTCTGGGATTCGAAAGTCAGGTTCATTACAGCATAGGTCGGAGGAGCTCCAATCGTGTGCAAATCACGACCTGGTGATGGTGGATTAGGGAAAAAATATCACTACTTAGGGGTGCGGTGCGAACATGACTTGGTTGTGTCGGGCTCGGGTGTGAAGCTCGCTTGAAGAGGAGTTGGTCGGCAGTGACGGTAGCCGATTTTGTTAATCGGGGAGAGAGATAAAGAGAAGAGAAAGTCGCATGCATTGGGTTGTTATACGTGTGCATATCTCTGTATACAGGGAGTACTTGAGTTTGGGGGGAAGAAGGATTAAGGTTTAATTAATTTATTAATTTATAAATTAAAGTTAATTAATTATTTAATTACTCTCAAATTTTATAAAATCAATAACTTTTGCATACGAGGTCCAATCGAGACGTCGTCTTCACTATTAGACTCGTAGTGAGAGTTTCTACGTCTTGGTTTGGCTTTTGCTTGGGTGAATTAACTCACCATCTAATTTTGATAATGTTGTGTTTAAAATTATCGTGTTAAAATATAAATTAAAATAGATAACAATGCAAGTTATTACTTTTGGATCCCTCCTTACTTTTAAAAGCAAGTGACGATATTATATGTAGTATAATCTCTCTTGTAAACCTCTAAAATATGTAACATGGCCAAGACTTGTTGTTTACATGTTTGATAGTATGTTGTGAATGTTGAAGCGAAACAGTCGTTATAAACACACTTTGAAATCTCTTGTATTTATCATATGTTAAATTGGTTAAAATGTGAATATATTATGAAAATATATATTTTTTTGTTACACACATTCTAGTGTTTTTGACATCAAGAAAGTGGTTTGGAAAGTTATTGAAATTGTGAAACAAAGTTGTGAAATTAGAAGCGAAAAGGTCGCTATGGATGCACTTTGAAAATGCCTTGTGTTTGACGATTTTTAAAGTTAACTTTGACAGACATCCTAGGGCTTCTTTACATTTTTTATAAACACTACAAATGTATTAATTATTGGGAAAATATCAAGGTTTAAATATATTTTTAATAATTATTTTTGAATTTTTAAAGTAAAGGGTTCCTTTTTATAGTTTTTAAATAAATTATCAAATAAGTATTTTTAAGTAATATTTAAAATAAATGTCATAAACCGTAGTCTAAGTATTTTTAAATGTTTTTAAATATATATATATATATATATAAATATATAGTTTCTAGAAAATTAGTTAAATATTTTATTAAAGTGTTAACAAGCTTATTTGAGATAATCTCATTTAAATTATTTTAGAATTTTATTAATTATATTAGCTTATAAATAAATTATTATACATATAAATATATACATCATTTTAAAAAGATTTTCGGTAAATATACATATGTTTTAAAATATAAACTAGGTATTTTATAAATGTAGTAATGGATGTTTGGATTTTAACACTTAAGTTAAAATAAATTGTTTTGAGAAGTTTGATTAAAAGTGTATTATCTTAATTAAAATATGTGGATATACTTTGATATTTAAAATGAATATCTTAATGTTAATGCTAGGTATAAGAAAATGACATTGGGTTGCAGTAAACAATGTTTAGTAACCATTGTGTTTAATCCTTATTAATTACACTTAGGAATATAATTACATATTTAATAATAAATATTTTAAAGATAATTATAAGTGAACATGTTTGTGTTGTTTTGACACTGTTTGAGTAACACTTGTCTTAAACCCATATAAAAGTAATTAGATCTATAAAAGAGAGATTTATAGACAATGAATAAGTGGAAGGTGATTTGGGTTTGTCGTAAACAATGTGTTAGTAACGCTTGGTTTTTATACCCTTGAATTATATTTTAAAGTGAAAAAATATAGCTAAATGATTATGAACATACTTAGATCTTTAATAATGAAATTTTCAAGATAATAACAAGCATGGAATCTTTTGGAATAAAGATAGAAAAGTATATGTTTAAAATATAAAAGGAAGAAGGGGTTTCTATGTTTAAGTAACATTTATTTTTAACCTCTTTGATTATATCCAAATTAAGTAAATTTTGTTAAAAGGTTTGTTAATATACTTATATTGTCGAGAGAAGTATATGAATACTCTGAAGTATAGAATATAGTATAAATAAATAGTAATACATGAATAGTAAAATACAAGCATATATCTCTTTTCAAGAGAAATTAAAATTTATATACAAGTTTAATAAGGAGTTTAATTAATAAGTTAAGTTATTAATTAAATAAGGGAACAATTAATAAATTTGAAGTATAATTAATAAGTTCAGTTATTAATTAAATAAATGAAATTTTAATAAATAAGAAGTTTAAATAATAAGTTAAGTTATTTATTAAATAAGTTAAGTTTAAAAAAATAAGAAGTTTAATTAATAAGTTAAGTTATTAATTAAATTAGTGAAGTTTTAATTAATAAGGAAGACTAACTAATAAAGAAGTTTAACAAAATAAGGAAGTTTTAATTAAATGAAAGAAGAATTATGTTATCTGGGTTTTTAACCCATCAGGATCCATGAGAATATGGAATACTTGATGGAATCAGAACGGCTCATCACTCAACCAAGAAGGGCTAACGCAATGACTGAGGATGACTAAACCAAGAGACTGACATCTGTCTAGTCCAATTAACAACTGAGAGAAAACAGCTAATAAATTGTCATCGAAATGGAACATCGACGACACAAGACAATGAAAACACCCTAAACTCCAAACTCCAGAAAATATCCTAAGTGATTGGATTGTCAACAACATATAACCCATGGGTCACCAGCGACCCTGGCCTCTCCTTGAATATTCAAATGAGGTAACTAAGGAGGCAAGAAAGAAGGAGCTAAGTCATTAGCTCGCTTATGAGTCAAATCTATGGGTCTCTAGCGACCCATAGACCATAGGTCGCCAGCGAGCCTTGGTTTTGACTCGGATTATGAACTAAACTCCCCTTGGGTCGTTCCCTACCTACCTGCGAGCAGTTGATGAAGTGGCCTAGCCCAGAAGCTCTCCCATCCATATAAATACCATCTTACCTGCAACGTAAAAAGGACCTTCTTCTCCGGACTGGTTGCGGAAGCTCTGCTAGAAACATTCTTCACTCTTTACCTCCCTCACAATAATCTCCAAAGGGATTCACTGTGATTCTCCAGTGGATTCCAACTCCGGGGATACAATCTACTTAGAGATAATCAAAGACTTGTAATCAAACACATCTTGTAACAACAATTAGTCTATAATAAAACTATAAAGTGGACGTAGGCTTCTTTAACAACCAAACCACTATAAAAATTCTCTGTCTTCTTTCTTTTACTGTTCTTCTTCTATATCTAAGATCTATAATATTGCCCTTTCAGAACTGGGCTGGTGCTTTCAAACTCAAACCAGGGTGTTGATCCATTTTTTCGGTTAACATTTTGGTGCTTTCACTGAGAACTACAACACAGGGTTCGGATCTAGCTATCTACGTTGGATCCTAAAGGTCCAAAAGTTAGATCCTTAATCTCTTCTTAGAAGATTTGCTGTTGGGAACAGAAGAACCAACCATGAAGGATCGGAGAAAAAGCAGGCAAACACATGTTAATGTGATGCGTCGCTAGCGATCCATTTCCTATGGATTGCTAGCGATCCATGATGTTCGCTCGTGGGTCAATCAACTCTCTTGCATCATGATCTAATAGGAACCCTATAAGAAAAAGTACTAAAATACGTTAAGTACATGGATCGCCAGCGACCCATATATGGATCGCCAGAAGCTATGGGTCGCTAGAAACTATGGATCGCCAGAAGCTATGGATCGCTAGAAATCCATAAAGTTAGCCCGTTTGGGTCGTTCGAAGGGGATATAGTCGAAAGGAAGCAATGGTCGGAGCTTCAAGAATCATGAGGGAAGAAAACCTTAACACTCCACTTACTGCAAAAGCACCGACTACAAACCTGCACTTAGAGGGGAAAACCCCACGGAGGGATATAACGATGACTCTATTCGGCTCTGAAGGTGACAAACAATTTGAGGAAGACAAATTAGATGAAAATGCCAATGTGCAAAACACTAGAAGAAGCTCTAAAACCCATGTCGTAGCACAATGCCAGGCAATGGACGAGGAACTGCTACTCAAACGGTACTCCTAGAGGCAGAAGAACCTAGAAGATATGATATAAACCGAGATCAATTACAATGCCAAGTTCCCATAGTGTATTATGACCACTCCCGACTGACCAGCTTCCAATCCTATCATGGAGCTCCCACCGTCTAATCATGAATGGTCACAGTCAAAAATCATAAAAAATCGTCAAAATGGTCGTTAAAAAATCACTTCAGTCCTGACTCGAAGTCGACTCAAGTAATCACCCATTTGACTCGAAGCAAACCTAGGAAATTCTGGCCCAAAATCAGACTCGGGTAAAACCAAGATTTTCTCCAAGAAAATAGGAAAATGGCTCTAAGCGATGTTTGTCACCAGCCCAGCACTTCAAATTCTATGACTCCAAGCGAATCATGTGCTGACTCTAAGAAAATGGCAAATTTTCTCGGGTCGGACTCCAAGTATAGCTAGCATATGGACGAAGCGAGGGCAATGGTTGCAGTCTGCTACAAGGCCCTTAGGAATCATTAAAGGATGAAACAACCGGCTACCTGGGAAGAGTTCTATGGGAAGGCAAACTGGTTCTAAAGACTAGAAGTAGTGCAATTAGAAGAAGGCAAACCCGACAATGTACCAAAAAACATACCAGATGGTAAAGGAGCTACAGGACCTCAAGGACCTTCTACCCAAGAAAGGCTACTAAGACCCAGAAGAAAAGCACCCTAGCTAACTAACGAAATGAGACGAAAAGATGATTATCAAATAAGACTCTAGCTAGCTAGCAATTAAGGAATGGGACAACAACCTAAGGCGATGCCTTCTCATCCATCCTTGTCTACTCTCCCTTTCCAAATGAGCCGTACTGGGACACTAGGGGAATTGCAGACAGCACGGCGAAAGAAATGCTTCTATGCCATCGATGAGTCATGTCAATCCCCCTTCAGAGAACCGGCGTTGATGGTGGCATCGAGAAGTCTTGTCCAAAGGATCGTCGAACAAACAGATCCAATGGCGTAGCCTACAGGAACCGATAAAATTGTGTTCCCTCGAGCTGAATTTGAAAAATTCCTCTTAAAGTCGATGAATCATTTCTTTAACCGGGCCGTCGGACACACGACATAGAACTCCTGTTGGAATCGATAACTTATCATTCCAAGGCCATCTGGTCGCCGAACATTCGACCACAAAAAACCCTTCGCGAATGTGAAGGTCATTCACAAACTAAAGTGTCATGAAGGTGAATAGGTAGATCAGCGGTCATCTGATCCAAAAAAACCCTTCGCGAACGTGAAGGTCTTTCACAAACTAAAGCGTCATGAAGGTGAACCAGTAGATCAGCGGTCATCTGATCCAAAAAACCCTTCGCGAACATGAAGGTTTTTCACGAACTAAAGCGTCGTGAAGGTGAATCGGTAGATCATCGGTCATCTGATCCAGAAAACCCTTCGCGAATGCGAAGGTCTTTCACGAACTAAAGCATCGTGAAGGTGAACCGATAGATCAGCGATCATCTGATCCAAAAAACCTTTCACGAATACGAAGGTCTTTCACGAACCAAAGCATCGTGAAGGCAAACCGATAGATCAGTGAAATTTATGTATGACTGATATCCACGAAGGTGAATTGGAAGATTAATAGTCATCTGACCAGATCTCCCTGAAGTCAACAAAGTCACACTCCGGGGCCACAAATCGACAATCGTACCGGTCGCTCCGCAAAATTAATGGAATCACTTCCAATAAACAATGAGACAAACAGTGCTAAATTCCAGAGCTTCAAAGTTGCTCAGAGAAACTATGCCAAAACTGAACTGACCTTATGATTAATCAGAGGCCAACTCGAATCAAGCCAAGATTCAACACCTGGGAAAACCGCACCCACAGGACCAGGGACAACCAAACGAGTTGTAGAGAGACCATGGATACGGTTCAAGCACGCCAACAGCCCTGTGGCATGGGAGGCACCGCACACACTTGAATAGCCATAAGAAATTCTGAGACTAATCATACCACCGTTCTGTTACGACCGATCAAAAATTATGCTATTCTGACAACCGCGGACTTAATGACTAGCTTGTGCAACAAATGAAATACTAGCATAATACTTGCCCACTTCTTTCTAACTACTATTTTATGGCTCTTGGTGACCAATTCCACTTCCTCTTAGACCGTATGCCAGTCAAAGACCCATTCTCTAAAGGCGGTTTGGACCAAGAGCTAAAAGTCATGCCTTGAACTCCCATAGGCCCTTTCTTGAATCCATCTTCATACGGTCAGCTATAGATCTCTCCACCATGGCAGTCCGATCTATTTGGACGTGTACATCTTCTTGGAACACGGAAGGATCATCCAAGCCATGGTCACTCGAACCAAAAACTGTTTAGCTTCTTGAACCAATAAAACCGTGTTCATGTAAGCAACCTGATGAGTCGACGAGGTCAAATCGACTCAAACTGTTGGGTCGGCGGAACCCGATCCTTTTCTTCTAAAAACCGGTGTTGCTCCGGCAACATTAGGAAGGCCTAAAATTACACTCCTCATGTTGCCGAAGATAGGCCACACCTAGGAGTACCAAAAGCCGCGCATTTCATAAGCCGCGCCAAAACATTCACTCCTTATGTTGCCCGAAGATAGGCAACACCGAGGAGCCGCACATTTCATAAGCCGCGCACTAAAATAATAAATCCTTACGTTTCCCGAAGATAGGCAACGCTGAGGAAAACCAAAAGTCGTACACCTCATAAGTCGTGCACTAAAATAATAACTCCTCACATTGCTCGAAGATTGGCAACACTGAGGAAAACCAAAAGCCGCGCACCCATAAGTCGTGCACTAAAATAATAACTACTCATGTTGCCCGAAGATAGGCAACACTGAGGAAAACCAGAAGTCGCGCACCTCATAAGCCGCGCACTAAAAATAATAACTCCTCACGCTGCCTGAAGATAGGAAACATTGAGGAAAATGAAAAGCCGTGCACTTCATAAGCCACACACTAAATTCCAAAACATTGGCTCCTTACGTTGCCCGAAGATAGGCAACTCAGAGGGGTACTAAAAACCGCGCATCTCATAACCAACGCCAACCACTTCTATGACTGGGAATAATGGGCACAATTACAACAAAATTGGAGTGCCATAAACCAACAGAAAAGTTTCAACTAACAACACTTAATGATTAAAACTGCCCTCAGTTTACCCATGCAACGTGCTCCTCTCAAACACGCATATATTGCATACTTACCAGAATATCACAAGAAACATGGATTACATGCTAAAGTTGTAAAACTTCCGAAAGAAGGAAAATCAAGCTGTGACTTAGCCAAATTTCAAGTCTAATATAAAAATTATCTAAACTATAAGCTACCAGTCATTTGAAGTAAACAACCCTGTGAACTGGGGGGCATGCATCAGTACTTAAATAAAAAAATTGAAAACAATAAGTTCACAAGTTCTGTTACTCCAAACAAAGAATTGTTGCTCCAAAAATTTTTTTTGTCGGCAATCAGAAAATTGGATTGGTGTAAACAAAACAAGCACAAGTGCACGGAACACATATGAACAGAAAGGTAAGAGTATATTCAAAATATCAATGTATTGCTTATAATTTTCTTTACATAGGGTCAAAACGTGGAGGCTATACCCACATAACACCGGCCAACAAAAAGAAAATACAGACTCCATGACAAGAACACTAAATGCAGACTCTGCACTTGAACAAAACGACCCAAAAAGAACCAAAATCAGACCAGTCTCCACATAAGCTCATCGATGCTTCCTTCCATCACTCTCCTTTCCCTTTGTTTGTAGTTTCTACCTCATCTCGGGAGTGGTGTCGCTGCCGGTAATATCAACAAACTCCTCGATGGCAACGTCCTCCTCTTGCTCCACCGCCTTCTCAAAAGATTCTCCCTTTACTTTGTGCTTCCGTGAGTTGCGGGAGCTCTTCGAGGCTTTGATCGCTTTAACCTTCTCCTTCTTGAAAGCGACCAATTTATGTTGAGTCTTACGAGGCTGCTTCGTTTGAACTTCCTGCTCCTTAACTTCTGCCATTGTTATGTCACCCTCCAAAGACACAAAAGGGTCATCCAAGCCATGAAGCGTGGCTATCTTTTTGGACTCCGGCCCCGGCTATGAGCTAGACACAGACATGGAAACAGGAATAGGAACAGAAATGAGCACAGAGGCTGTGGAAACAGCAGCAGGTCCTGGCACTGAGGAAGCAGGCACATCAACAGGAAATCTCGATCCCAGCCTTTTGAGAACTGGTGTTGCTCCGGCAACATCGGGAAGGCACAAACCCTTGCGCATCACTTGTTGAGCCGTGGAACCACGCTCTTGAAGCATGAACTCCTCACGTTACAATGATTGGCAACATCGAGAAGTTCCAAACCGTTTCGGATCAACGGGTCTTATCGATCCCATAAGTTGCACATTTCGTAAGCCGTGCACCCCAAAAGCCGTGCATCCCACAAGTCATGCACTCTCATAAGTCGTGCCACCCATAAGCCACACACTCTTGTAAGCCGCCCACTATCATAAACCATGCGTCACATAAGCTACGCAGACACTGCCCAATGTCACTCCAGCATCATCACCGAACCATCAAAATTCTCTAAGTATCGCTGTTGTCTTGACAACACCGGGAAACTTGTTTATTTCAGGATTAACATGAACCGATCCCTACCACCTAAAAAGACCTACATTGCTCCGGAAATGCCACAAAGTCCCCAAACCAAGATTTCAACAAAGAATTCCGATCTTTGACCAAAATGTCTAAAGTTAAGACGTTTAATCACGAGCTCCCAAAGATAGGAGCTGCGACACAACTTTGACTAGAGGCATCCAGAGACCTGCCTAGAACATCAAATCTCACATCAAGTGTTCAGAGTAATCAGCCACGTAGACCGACAACACATAACACACTAACACTTCGTTCGGACCAAAAATCACTCCATGGTTCTGTTATGTCGAAGAGAGAATTTCGGCAGTCGCAACAAAACTATGCAGTATAGTAGGCTGGACGAATGCGGAATTAAAAAGGAAACCGCTCCAACCTGCTAGACATCGATATTGCCTCAGCAACATCGAGAACTCCAGACCGTCATATCAACAAAAAAAATCAAACTCCTTAAAGTTCACCATCACTCAGAAATAGGGATAAAAGGAGGAACTTACCGACGACCAGAGATAGATAATGATGGAAGACGTTTCAAGAATCAAGTCATCGACCCAGTGGCTTCCAAAGATAGAAGCAGGTGCTCGAATAAGGTCTCAAACCCAAACTTGCAAAAAACCAGCTGTTATCCAAAGACAGACAATGGCAAGGAGAGAATGCTCAAAATCGAGCAGCTAAACCATTGATTCTCGAAGATTGGAACCAATGAATAAGGATGATATCTACAACAATTCTATTAGCCCATCATAATGCATATAGCCTGAAACAAGCAAGGTTAGGTGTCAAGGATTCAAGACAAACACTACCGAACTCTACTGGTCCATGATTAGTATAGGAATGAACGTGGTCGTACCGAGGGCAATGTCATGACTTGCTCCATAATTTAAAATTTTCTCTAAGAACGTGGAATTTGAGACCTAGAAGTGAAGGGTTCCGCTAATAGTCGTCAGATCATAACAAAAACCGGTTGAAGAAAGTTCAATTTTTCGTGAATAAGAATAATTATGGAATTGGTTAAGCAACAGCCTTGCATCTCCAAGAGTAATACTTGACGGTTAAACAAAGCTAGGTAACAAAAACGCCTGGGACTCTTACCCTTCCAGAACGTGGCATATCCAAGATTTAAGCAACATTAACAAAACAACCACATTGGGTTAAAAGGAGTCGACTCAACTCTACATGATCAGATGAATGATTCAATCCTCACCAACGTGACTTTAACACTGCCCGAAGATAGGAAGCACTAAGAAATACTTCTACAATCCAATCATCGAAGTGCTAGTTTCTGAAGACTGAAATTAGTACCCAACTGGACCTAAAGTACCGCCAAATCGACGGGGAAAACCGATCCCAAACTCTTGAGTGTCGGTGTTGCCTCGGCAATGCAAAGTCCTTCTTTTATCTTTCAAGTACTGGTGTTGCACTAGCAACACCGGGAAAATTTTCTATTTCATAAGTACCAGTGTTGCCCCGACAATGCTAGGAAACTTTCTATTTCATAAGTACTGGTGTTGCCCTGACAACTCCGGGAAACTTTCTACTCACCACATACCGGTATTGCCCTGGCAATGCTAGGAAAAATTTAATCTATAGGGTTGATGAGAAACACTCATCGTAGTGACCCATCGATGCACTAGATTCCGAAGATAGATGTTGGACCTCACCTGAGTTTCTACCCCAGACTTCAAAAAACTACTAATGCCTGATAACAGGCAATGACCGGAAGACATATCCTTTCATAGGTCAGCCGGATGGTCCAACCTGACATCGCAGGAATCAGCCACTATATGGGAATAGAGCTGCGCATAAAGGAAATCCCAGGATTGAATTTCTCCTATGCTAATTTCTGAGGATGAAAGATGTTGGACAATTGAATTTCCAAAATTCAACTTACAAAGAATTTAGATACATCCAAAAAATAGGCAGCCCCGAGGAGATGTTGTTCATAACCAAGCAACTAGGTTATCAATTCACAAAGACAGGAGTTGATGTATGAACAAAACTTTCGTGACGACGTCAACAACCAAGAAAAGCATGCATAGCCAAGGACAAGCGGGAACAATCATGGAAGGTCGAAAATAAAATCCTCGGACTTCCTCAATTCCAGAATTGGATTGAAAGCTAGACTGGGGGCAATTGAGCAATTCTCCCCACAGATCTCCATCTCTCACTGTAACAAACAGGATTTTTCGCGCTCGAAAATCGACCTTCATACTTTACATCGTACTCGAATGCCGTAGATTCGACCATTCAAATCCGAGTTGTCGGAGCTTATAACACAGTAAGTATAACAACACAGCGGAAGAAATGAATAAAACATTGATATACAGCATTAATACAATATCCGATACAACAGAGTGATACAATGAATATCAATATACATCAGAGGTATGATACAAGAAATAGCAGCGGAAAGAAAATAGATAACACTAGCAATATAATCTCTATCTCCAAAGCACCAATCCAGAAATAGCTCGAACTCCCAATAACGATGCACAAAGATAAGCAAGTGCAGTCCATACCCAAAGACTGAAATAGCTCCAGAAAATCTACTAATTCTGACTATCTAAAAAACCCAACTCTAGACTGCTCGTGTAGAAAAATTTTGAGCACCCAAAGTTTAGTAAATAAACAATAAACTCCGGATCAGTCATGGGACTGGTGTGAGCAACAAAAACAGTTTATCTTTAAAAACGAACAACAACAGAATTTAAAGTCAATTCGCAATGCTTTTGGAAAATAAAACTACCATAAGACCTCCCGCCACACACACAATGCAATCGCAGAATTGGAGGAGATTTCTTTTTATGATAGTCAAACATGCTTACTACGCAAAAGAAAACTCTTTTGATATTATTACTAGCGCATAATGTGAAAACATTTTGAAAATACAGTATTAATCTTAGCCAGCATACAACCATTATTGTATGCCTACTATAGCTACGATGTTTAATAGTAGGTTACCGCCACATTCCATAGCAGGTAATACAACTAAAACCGTACAAGGTTCGTATTGTTTCTTTGGATTTCCAACAAATGATCAGGCTAAGGAACTTCCTTACCGAAATGGAAACGCCTCTGGAAAGACGCCCCGAGAACCTAACCTGATCTCTGCAAACACAAGGCCAACGCTACCTCACGCTTTAACCAAGCTGTAACTAGGTAACTAACACACGAGTCATGTCATCCCCCGGTCGTCATCGACCTTTATCCGAGACGTCTCGATCATAAGGCAACAACCACAAAGTATAATAACTGTGCAGCATCAACATAGGTAAAATATCTGGGCTCCATACCATGATATCACCTTTTATCCAGAAGGAAATGACATACCCTAGGGGCGCTACCCCTACAAACCTTTGCCGCAATATTCCTGTTTCGACCATTACCGAGTTGTGAGGCTCGACGAAGTCTCATCCATAAAGCCACGCTTTTGCACAAAGCCACGCTTTTCCATAAAGCCACGCTTTTCACAAAGCAACGCTTTTTCACAAAGCAACGCTTTGACCAACAATGATCAACAGCACTTCGTATGCCACATTACCAAATTGGGAATGTATCACTAGTAACCATCAACTACATAACCTCTGAGCTCGTACGTCTCAGAGAAGGGTATTAAGCTAAGAGAATAAATTCTCCGCCACCAACAGAAATGTATTTGATAGAAACCAGCTTTACATCTCAAAGTGTAACGTCAAACACACATCCATACAAGTCCGTTCCGGGATTGAACGGGACCGAAGGCACTTCCAAAGAAGCCCTTGCAAATCCGGATAATTTCTAATCACGTCCGGACTTCCCATCACTTAGGGTGCTAAAATCTCTATACCGGGGATCAGCCGATGCAGAGACAATCAATGGTAATCCTTTCGTTTTTGAAAGTATCCGGTCTTCACCACCGGTCTTCAAATGCTATCCATATATGTCGTATAATTATTCGAAATGGATTATATGACACAAAGGTCCTTTCCTGGCTAAACCGAATAACGAGCGCAATTAAAAATCATATGGATACTGGGGTCTCAGTTAAATAACAGCTGAAAGCCCAAAACTTTTCATTCGAATGGTTAAAACAAATTACCATTTCCAATCTTTTAAAAAGATTAAATTCACAAAGTTCACCCCATTCACAAAGATCCATTCATGGATTTCAAAATAAATTCCATTTCAACTGAATTAACTCGTTAAATCTTTAAGTCAAGATCTAACTTATAGCTTTCAAAACTGGTTTCCAAAGATTCATTCATAGCCTTTCAAAACAAATTCTATTTCAAGTTGGATTAACTCATCCGGTCTTTTAATCAAAGACTCATTTCATAGCTTTCAAAACATTTCAATTCTATTTCAAACTTGAAACCTTTCAACACAATTTGGAAGTTCATTCTTAAAATGAAGCTATTATTATTTGAAAACAAGTAGTTTCCTTTCGGAAAAATCCAGTTATATTTACACGAGTTAAAACCCTTGAATAAAATTCAAAATTCCCAAATCAATACCTTTAAAATGGTTTAACCCATATATAACTTGTACAACATCTTTAATCCCTAGTTTCAAATCATAGAATTCAATTTCAAACTTGAATTCAAATTTAAATCAAATAATTTAAATTTCAAGATATCCAAAATATCTTTAAAACTCCTTTCAAAAGCTTTTCATATAAATCCCCAATTTCCAATTTCAAAATCAATTGAAATTAAAATTTCAATTTCAAAAACATTAAATTTACATCATCTGTGACTTAACCGATTTCCTCGTGAAATCCATATTTGTGTGTGTAAGAGTGTGGTCCAGGGGTTTCACACACAATAGTGCAACAATATTCAATCATCACAGATCAAATACAGAAATATAGTTGATAAGCGGTATTAACTATAACGCTTATCGTTCATTCACAGATCACAGATATATATACATCGCAGATAATCAATTACATTCATCCCAGATAAATAAATTACAGATCACAACACAAATCAGGATGTATCACAAAGCATCATATATCAGGGATATCAAACGATCAAATCATCCAATAGAATCCAAACATCCATAAGTAGAATCAATTAATATCTGATTATAATTAATTTATACCAGATTAATTACTTATGAATAAACTACAAATCTTGGTTAATTAATCATTAATTAATTATAAACCATTTCAATTAATTAACCTTTAATCATTTATTAATTAACCTTTAATTAATTAATTATCCTCAACTTAATTACCTTAATTAATAAATCATATTAATTAATTATCCTTAATTAATTACCATTCTTAACTAATTACCATGAGTGATTACCCCTAATCACTTATATTAATTAAATCACAAATCAGTTCTAATCATTCGATTAATCAACCCTAATCATTAACTAATTAAGTAATTATCTTTAGTTTTTTTCATTAAATAGTTACCTTTAATTTAATTACAACTATAAACATCTTTATCTTTTAAACTAACTTCTTAATTAAGCTATTTAAAGTTTAATACCACATCGTTATATTTTCAAAAACACTTGTTAATTAATAAATTAACTAACGTGAAAATTTTCAATATCAAAACAATTTCCCCTTTAAAAACATTTAACTTTAAAATTTTAAACTTGGAAATTTGTTTAAAACTTGTTTAACATTTCACTTTGAAACCCTAGTTATATACATATTTTTTTCTCTCTTTTCATTTAAAATCTGGACATAACAAAAACCCGAGCCCACCATAATTTACCCGAGCCAAATCTGGGTTTCCCCGAGCCTTCACGTTTATAAATTTCCTTTAAAAACTTAGTTTAGTTTAAATTTAAAACTGTTGCAACTGTTAAAACACTCGCGTTCGACCCGATACAAGACTCGAGCCATCCCCTGGTTTCCCCGAGTACAAACTTGAGCTTCACCTTCTCAAATTCAACAGCCAACAACCAACCCACTGACACATGTGCACGTGCACCTACGACCTCGTCACCTCCGACCATCGCAGCAACCACCAGCACGTCGACGACCATCATCACCTTCGATTTGACCACCCAGCTCCGCCTATCTCGACCGAAATCAAAATCGAGTACTTCTATCAAAACTGGAACATCAAACTCGAATGGAAAACCACCCATCACCGACGATCTAGGTGATTGGAACCCTCGGCCTTCCTTCCATAGCAGCCTCACATCATCAAGTCGCGCTCACCACCATCGCGATCGAGCCCGAATCTCCATTGACGCCGAGATCACTTCGATAGTCAACCCCACAAAAACAACCCACAAACCCTACTTCAACCAATTCCGATCATCACAGCCAATAGAAAAATCAAACAATATATTTCCAGTGATCCTCCATACCCCAGCCTCCTCCGTGCCAAAGCTCGAACATTCAGTCGTCGCCGTTCAACGACAATTGGCCAAAATCCCAAAAACGATCAACTCTCGAATTCTCGGCCAACACTCAATGAAAAATCACCAAATTCATTCTAAAATTCATGATTCATTAACAGGAATCAGACTATATAATTCAAAGTTGAAATCGTTGATATTGATTTTTAACAAAAACTTGATTTTTACTGTAATCTTAATATCTACAGTCTATTTACTAAATTTAATTACTTTAAACTATTTTTAAAAGCAAGATCATACTGTTATTTACATTTTCTTTTAAGAATTCAAAGTTTAATATTGAGTGTTTAAAAAGATAGGAATTTATTTGATAATGATGATGAGTCTGTAGCTAATAACAGAGCACAGATATGAATATATACAAATATTCACACAGGTAAACAGACAAATCTCATTCATATGTCTAGATAAAATAAATCATGCAACCCATATCACAACTTTATCACATAAGATCATCACATGAAATAATTAAAATTGTTTTTAAATGAAAGATTTACTCACTTAGTAGGAAAGAACAGAGTTTGCTCACCTTGATGGGAAGAAGCAGAGAGCAAAGCCTGTCATGATGAACAGAGAACAAGCTTGCTAAAACCATTTCCTTTGATATCTGGTTGTATTGATTATGATGTTGATTTTGTTTGTTTTAGAGGAGATGATATACTTTAGTTTTTTTTCTTTTCACAGTTTAAAATGGAACGAACTGGAATGAAGAAGTTGACATATAGAAGGAGTTTACAGGGATGATGTTATTTGTACAGGGTGTATATTATTACTGGTACAAGTTGATAAAAATTTATACAAGTGATATTAATGTCTTTGTACAATACAAGATGATATTTTATTTTCTTTGTACCATACAAGGTCAGAGATTCTTTTTCGTGGCTGGTATGATATTGTTGTGGTGTTATATATTTGTACTAGAAATTGTTTATAAATCTTTGATCAGAGATTTTCTATGTTTTGTAGGCTGATAGATTTGTTGTAGTGGCCAAACATTTATTAGCTTTGTACAAATTAATATTTTTTCATGTCTTCCTTCATTTCGTATGTACTTATATGATTATATACATATCTTTTCTGGCAACTCAAGATTTTATACTTTCTTTTGATTTGTGTACATATATGAGTATTATTTCCTTTTGCCTAGTGTTTATACTCATCTTCATTTCGGCTGTAGATAATTTTGTGGCAAGCTTCACTATATTTTGTACCTTGTTTGTTTCTTGTGTTCATACTTACCTTATTTGTTGTCTTTATTTTGATTTCGTACAATAGGTATTTATCTTGTTTCTTTGTATTATTAATGAACTTCTATTGTTAATATGTTGCCATAATTTTCCTAATGTATTCACTTTCTATTTTATAAAACTATATAATTTATCTTATATATTTTGATTCTATTTCTAACTTAATATTTATTATGATTATTTTACTTTAATATTTATTATCTAGTATTTAATTTATAAATCCAAATTATTATTAACCATCAATCCTAAATTTAAATCATTTATTTAATTTCTTATGTCAATGTATATACTTTTATATTTATTTTTATACTTATCTTTAAACCATTTGCTTAAGATTTAACTCAAATCCAATATGTATAAATATAAATTCAAATCTACTCATATACTAACATACATATATATTCACATATATATACAATTTCTAAATTTAAAATAATTAAATAAAATTTTATTTGGATTCGGGGAAGCTCGATTCAATTTACAATAAATTTTACAATTTTTATTCAAAAATAAATTTAATTATCAATTTAAATTTATATAAAATTCGGGGTCGTTACACTCACTATCGCTCAAATATAGGTGATCGAAATAGCTAGTCCCTCAAGAAGGGATAGACACACGGATACTTGATTGAAAGAAATGTTTCAAAGTCCAAACAAGAATAACCATGAGGTTGGTTAGATCACATTTCTGTATCGCAAAGCAGATCATTCTGGCAACAAAATCGCTAACAAAAGAAATAAAGGATTTAACATTCAGAAGTCAACCATCGCTCATAGTCAGGCGATGATGAGAAGTATCGATGAACTACTTATGGTCTAACTAGAACATTTGGTTCCAACTTGCAGGAATATGCCATTACCCGAAGTTTGGTGATGCTAAGAAGAAACTCCCAGAATGAAACTATCGATACATCAGCTTTCGGAAATAGAAGCAAAAGCTTAATCGACTCTTTAATCCTACCTTCTGGAATCTTACGTTATCCGAAGGTCCACAACATCAAGGTAAAATCCACATGTTTGAGTCATTTGTACATGAGTCTATGAAGATATAAACCAACACATGATTAGGATCTCAACGCCAGACTCAGAAGAATTTACTTTAGCAAAAGATGCCAGAAATGCCACTTTCTAATACATACCGACATCATTACAAAACTCAGATCTTAGGATCAAGCAACAAAGTCCCTAATTCCGGAAGATAGGAGCTAACGTGTCAATCAAACTAGGGAAATCGAACTTATTGCTTAGGAGACCTAGTCTCCCAAAACATGTTGGTTCCTAGTCAAATTAATCAGCCCTACGGACTAAGGCATTTAAACCAACACTTTGTTGGAACGAACTCAATTGTGCATAAGTAGGGATTAGCTACAGAACTGGCCAGACCAAGCTACCTAATAGTTCAATAAAAAGCAATTCTCAAAGCCGAGGAATTAATCCAATTGTCCCCTGTGATAGAAGCTAGCGTGTAGATCGAATTCCAAAAACTACAAAGGAAGGATATTCGCGGTCGAATAACTCATGCACTAGTTTCCGAAGACTGAAGATGTGCCTAATCGAACTTCAACTACAACTCTACAAGAGCAACTATGCCTAGTAATTTAATTATAATCAATCATCCTAATATGATAGGGATAATATGCGAAGCCTAAGTTGTGAAGGACCCAGCTTTTGGAGGAGTGGGAGTACCCCCGCTAGACTAAAGATTGGATGACCGAAAAGTCATTTTCAACGAAAAAACATGGCATTCAACCCTATCAGGTAAGTTTTACTTTAAATAATATCCTCGAATAAACAATGCCCGAAATCCAAGGGAAGTTGACGTATGTTGACCAATCGGGTCCCAAGCGTTGACCGGGGCAGATGCAGTGTGTTATCTACATGAGAAGAGTCCATTATCCTGAATACTGAGAACAAACAATCTAGTGTAGATAGCTTACTTACATTTGAAAAACAATCCATGTCGTCCTTTGAAATGATCTCTTCCACACTTACCCGTTATCGATGAACAATCGATAACGGAGCCGCTGTTCGAAGCGATGCGGCAAGCTATTCTTTTCAGGATCGGTGGAATACAGAAATAGGAAGAGCGATACGATTAAATCATCCACTATATCCGATTTTGGAATAAATTGTCGCATTGGAATTCAAAAACATCGACGGAAACTTAACCAAATTCTCGAGAAGAAAAATCTAAAGGAAAAGAGCAAGACTTCGCTCCAGAATGACGTACAATCGTTAGAGATAAAACATAGCTTCACCGCTGGTCGAATTAAAACTATATAGGACAACTCCAAACCTACATCATGCACCCACTTACCGACATAAACCCTTGCGTAAAATATGGAGCAAAGATTGCATCGTCAATAGCAAGAATTGAAATTCGGATTGAAATCAAAAAACGAACGGCTGTTAGAAATCAGTCAATTGAGAATAACATCTTGAGGTGGACTTTGACGATTCGCATCAAAAATTCAACAGTCAAAGCCAAATTTGCATGGTAAGCTCGACACGATCAACTAGATTTCATAAAACGAAGACTTAAAAGAAGTTACTTCTAAAGCACGCCTTGTTTTCAACGAAGGCATGCTCCAGGGGAAAATGTTATCCGGGTTTTTAACCCATCAGGATCCAGGAGAATATGGAACAACTTGTTTGAGTCAGAATGGCTTAGAACTCAACCAAGAAGGGCTAAAGCAACGACTGAGGATGACTAAACCAAGAGACCAGCGTCCGTCTAGTCCAATCAACAGCTAAGTGCAAATAGCTAATAAATTATCATCAAAATGGAACAACGATGATACAAGACCATGAAAACACCCAAACTCCAAACTCAGAAAATATCCTAAGTGATTGGATCGCTAGCAACCCATAACCCATGAGTCACCAGCAACCTATGCCTCCCCTCGAACCTTCAAATGAGGTAACTAAGGAGGCAAGAAAGAAGGAGCTAAGTCATTAGCTTGCTTATGAGTCAAATCTATGGGTCGCCAGCAACCCATGGTTTTGACTCGGATTGCGAGCTAAACTCCCCTGGGTCGTTCCCTACCTACCTGCGAGTAGTTAATGAAGTGGCCTGGCCCAGAAACTCTCCGATCCATATAAATACCATCCTACATGCAACGTCAAAAGGATCTTCTTCTCCGGAATGGTTGCGGAAGCTCTGCTGGAAACATTCTTCACTCTTTACCTCCCTCACAACAATCTCCAAAGAGATTCACCGTGATCTCCAGTGGATTCCAACTCTTGGGATTCAATCTACTTAGAGATAATCAAAGTCTTGTAATCAAACACATCTTGTAACAACAGTCAGTCTATAATAAAACTATAAAGTGGACGTAGGCTTCATTAACAGCCGAACCACTATAAAAATTCTCTGTCTTCTTTCTTTTACTGTTCTTTTTCTATATCAGTGATTTGGGATATTGCCCTGTCAGAACATGGCCGGAGCTTTCAAACTCAAACCAGGGCATTGATCCATTTTTTAGGTTAACATATTAATTAAATAAGAGTTCTACTAATGAAAAGAGATTTTAATTAATAAAGGATTAATTAAATAAATGTGGATTAAAAGTCGTTTATGTGGCTTGATCGTGCTTTGTGTGTTTACTTGTGTAAAATATTTAGTCTGTACTTAGTACTAAAGCTGACAAAGTAGACTTGTTTCTATCCGTGAGAGTTAAGAATGATGATTCGAGTAGGGTGTTGAAGAAATAGCGCTCTAACCTACTGGGATTCACTTAACCAAGGGATAGTGGAAGTTAAGAAGTTTGGAAACATGATAAATATACGAGACTTGGTTTTCATATGTGATCGTTCTTATTATTGTTGAATATGACCAAATTCATTAAATTACTCTTGAAGAGACCAGGATCGGTAAGTGTTTTACTTATCAAAAACCACTTCAAGATTAAGATACATATTCTATCTCTTGGAAGTGGATCTGTTCGAGATGCTGGTACCCATTTGGGGATTCGTGATCTGTTCTAGTGATGATGGCTTATGTGTTGAGATGATAAATGTGACTTCACCATCGATTTATAACTAAAGGCAGAGTATGATGAACGATCTTGGGGTTTAGCTAAACCATGGAGGGTACGTTAACTCCAATATCTAGAGTATGCTTATTGATATGTTGCGCAGATGGAGTTGATGATACTTTGTTCCACATGGTTCGAGTTCACTCATTCAGGCATGGGCCTATTGTGTTTACCTTATGGTATATTTTATCTAGAAATATACAATACTTGGAAGGTTGTTTTTAATCCTTGTTACAGAGATCCGCTTAGTTTTAAGCTGGAGGCGTCACTATGGAAAATTCATATGCAAATGCACCTTAGCGGTTTTGATTGTATGCCTATTCAATATTATTGTGTCGTGAAATTCAAAGGAGATCCGAATAGGGAGAGACAAGAATGGATTCCAGAACAAAAGGGGAGTCCTAGAAATTGAAAGGAGATCTGAATCAAAGAGGAAGAGACTCAAGTTCGAACGAAGGTGATTCCGTAATTAATTCTACTACATATGCTAAGTTTTGCCTAAAACCAGAGCTTTGATACCAACTGTAACGACCCGGCATTTCGAACCATTTGCATCCGCACATGTCGGACTCGAATTTCTCAAAACAACAGATTGTTAATTTTATATTTGCCAAGAACCAACATATACAGTAAATAAATCAATCATAGAATCACAGACATAGAGTAATATAACAATAAGCAACGGAATAGATAAATAGTAGTTCATGAAGCTACTATAAAAAAAACAACAGAGTTTGAAATAAAATACAATAGAATATCTCGAATACAATGTAGTCTCAAATACAAACATATGACAAGTCAGAACAAAACCACTGGATAGCTGAAAGCTGAATAGATATAGATGGACCTCCATGTGAAGCTCCAACTCCAAAGGTGAGACTCAAATGCTGTGACACTCAGTCTGACCCGAGCGTAAAGCAAAACACAAAACACTCGAGTCAGGATTAACATTCTTATATTAATAAATTCAACTCAAGTGAAATGTCAACTGAAATACAAGTAACTTAAAGGATGTTTGGGATTTCCATCCTCTAAGGATCCGTGGAACTATCTGCTATGTAGTAATATACACTATTATAATATGTCTATAGTAAAGTAAACTGTTAAAATAGCGTTAAGGTGCTACCCATATCCCCCTTAACACATTTTTATATATTCCCATAGTCTATATAGTACCGTAATTCTTCCGTAAACTGGAAGGCTATCAGAGGGCACTCCATAGGTATGGTACAAACCAAACTCGTAGAAGGCGCTCTAGGGCATGTGAACACGGCACTCGAGGCAATGCTACGGTAGATTTACCAATTGCAGAACCGGGATGGTAGTAACGCATAGCAGCTACTACCGCCCACCTCGGAACACACTCCCAAAATCAAAGGTGCACCCAATCAAATCACAAAAGCAATAGAATGGTATCAAAGAAGCATGTCTGATCGGAGGAATGACCTCACTTGGCCCAAGTATAGCTCCTGTTTTAGTCACATCTATGCTGACTCACGGGAGTCAAGGTCACGTCATACCTTATACAGAAATCGTTCGCCAACCATCCTACTTCATTTCTGGAATCTCCACCACGTACAAAGTTGTTAAAGTGGTTTTCAGTATTGACAGAGAGTATGACAATATCTGATCCCGGTCTCTTTAACAACCAAACGTTATTATAATATCGTGGTCATTTCATTTTTCAAACAGTTTATACTTCATATCAAAATATCATATTCATTTCAAAGTCATATCAATTCGATATCATTATTCACTTTAAATAATATTCATTTCCAAAATCGTAACACTTTAAAAATTATAACACTTTCGAAATCATAGCACTTTGAAGTCATAACATTTGGAAATCATAACACTTTGAAACCATAACACTTTGAAACCATAACACTTCGAAATCATAACACTTTCCACCTAAACAGTTTAGATGTTGAAAATAGTATATATATTAAAATACTTTATAAATTAAAATAGTTCATATATATAATAAAATACTTTATATATTAAAATATAATAAAATACTTTATATAATAAAATTAGTTCCTCCAATTTCGCAAATTGATTTAAATCATCTTAAGTTCCAAAATTCAATTTGAATCAATTCTAGTTTAACCATTTCAATTTTTAAGTTCAAAGACTCAAGTTTTAAATATTCAAACATTTACAATATAAATATCATTTATATTCCAACATTTAACTTAAAATTTATCCAAATTGGAAATTATTCCCTTAACCATTTTTACAACAATTTATTTAAATCCCAATATATATATATATATATATATATATATATTTAAATCAATATTAAATATTCAATCTCAATTTTATTCAAAATTGAGAATATTCATTTAATTACTTTTACCGAATCAAGTTATAAACCAAGTTATAATCATATCCTTTCAAAATCTCAAAACTAATAAGTTTAAATCAATTCTTTCTTAAATTCAATTATTAGCCAATTTAAATTCCAAGTCAACATTAATTTATCTTTCCAACCTTTATTATTAAAGTTATAAAAATTTATTTTAAAATATTAATATAAATTTAAGTAAATACTTAAACATATTATATACTAATTAAATTAAAAATTATTATTAAATTAATTCTTATATTAAATCTATTTTTATATATTTTTAAAATAAATAAAATACAAGTAAAATCTTGAAATTTACATTTTTCAAAACTAACTTATAAGTTAAAATTTCCAAAACATATTATTTTAAAATCTAAAATTTAAATCTTTATAAAAAATAACATTTATATATATAATATCTAAAAATCCATATTTATTAAACCATATATTTCCTTTCAAAACCTTGGAAATCATTTTCAAAATGTATATAGACCAACGGTGTTTGTATATAATTTTCTATCCTATAGTCAAGTGATACAGATATTTATCATTTCAATACGCAATTTAAATATCTACGGGTATATATCATTTCAACCCGCAATCCTAAATTTTAAAATCAATGAAAATCGCTTGGGTTTATCATTTCAACCCATAACGATTTTCTCCTATTCTACAAGATCCTTCGGGTATGTATCATTTCAACCCATAGGGAATTCTATACTATTAGGGAACTTGTAGAGTGAGAAATAATATAACATATCAACAACATGCATATATCATCAGTGATAAATTAAATAAATATATACAACTGGATATGGTGTCATATCTCACAGGTGAACAATTACAGATAATAACATATCATATATAGTAATTATAAAATTAACAGTTCAATTTAGCTGCATATTTCAATTGTCGTTTCAAGTGTAATCAAATTTAATAAATATAAGAATGTTAATCGTGAGTGATTGCTCATCTTTCGGGGCTAGAGAGAATAGATAACTCGACAAGCTACGATTTTGAATCACGATCTAGACTATCGACCGATCCAACAACAAATCTCAAAGCGAAGTAAGCTGAACACGGATTTGACAGACAAAGCTGATAAAATAAGAATCGATGAGGACAATTCAGATTAGCTCGATATAAACTGAAACAAAATATGGTTTATATACATATATATTTCAAAATTAGTTTTAAACATAAAAAAAATCAAAACCTACATATATAGAATCAACACATAAATCATTATTAAATTTGACACAAATAAAAACTTTATACAAATAAGTTTAAAACATATATATCAAACACGTAATATATATGTATATATTACCAAAATCAAAACATGGCGGCTTTAATTCATATTTTTTATGTATATATAACAGGTTCTACAATCCAACATTACCAGAATTTTTATATTGCAAGCTTGTAATAAGCTAATGAACAATGTCAACTTTTTACTTCCTATAATTCCTACGATTTTACGATCTCAACTTGAAAACAGTCCAAAAATTCACTAGAATGGTAATTTGGAGACATATGAAACTTTGAAGTAAAAGTATAAAAGTTGGTAAAATGTCATAGCTATGAAATACAAATCAGTCAGTAAATGAAAGAATGGAACTGAAAGGCAAACTGACTACTAAAAAGGAAAGTACAAAATATAAAATCTATAAATTAGATTATAATAAGTTAATGAAAATTAAATTTCTAACATATATGACTGACAAATTTTATAATCTATATAAACTATCGTAATATAAAACTATAGCAATATATACGACTGACAAGCCATAATTATATATACATCTCAAAAATTTAACCAAACATATTTTATACAAGTATATCCATTTGAGAATATTAACTAAAACATACTGTATATATAAATATTCACCTTCAAAATATAACAAAGTTGTTGAGGATGGAATGAAGTGGCGGAAACAGTGGAGGCGGAGATGGGTTCGGTTGGTGCTGGGCTAAAGGGTTTGTCGGCTATTGGGTGTGCTGCGTTGTTTAGCTTCTAACACATGGTGGAGGGTTTCAAGGCAGTGGAACAGGCGGAGCACAGGGTGGAAGGCAATGGCAGATATGGAGGGTGCTGCTGGGCCAATGCAGGGAGGCGAGCATGAGCTCGGAGGTGAGAGGTAAGAAGGCTTCGGTGTAGAGGATGTTTAGGTTTGGGCATGAAAATGGAAAGCTCGGAAATGAAAAAAATGAAAATGGAAGAATAGAGTTATTAAAGCCAATGAAAATTGAACCGTTGTATTATTTCCAAAACAATGAACAGCTAATTGAAATATTTTTCATCGACGGGCTGTCATTCTCATGGAAATAAAAGCAATCGTAAATACTATCATTAATATATATATATATATATATATATATTTCTTTAAGTATGTCAGAACAAAGAGAGGAGAGCAAAGGGAACGGTCAAAAATAATATTTTTCAAAGCTATGGGATTGTGAAGGCCAGCTATCAATTTCAAGTAACACAATTAAAGAAATTTATTAGATTGCTTGGGCTGCATGTTCAAATTTGAAAAGCAAAGGAAAGCTAACGGTCACAATTTATGGTAACGATACGATGCACCAGTTTATCGTTTTCGTCGCGTACCGGACCTCAAAATACAGAAATAAATATAATGCAGAGATCAGCACAACGAGGTAAATAGAACGGTACACACATATCAGCGATATGATCGAATTATAAAACTCGAATTTTTGCTACCGAAAGTGCTGCAAAAATGCAGAAAATAAGATAAACGGGGCTATAGACATCCAAATTGGCCAAAACGAATTACGACGTCTCTCTTAGAAAGTAGTTTACAAATTTATTATATAAAAATATTCAGGTTTGAAAAAATATATTTTATTATCATCAATTATTAACTGATTTAAATTTAAAATAAAATTACACAATAAAATTAACTTCCATATTTTCTGATGAAAATTTACCATTTTCTATGTTTATATAGACGTATTCCAAATATCAAATTTTTATTTCAAAATTGAATTATTTAAATTTTCACAAAAATTCAGTTAATTACGTTATTAAACCGTTAAGATTTACGGATCGTTACACTATAGGAGATTTTAGGAACCAAGTTTAAGGTGAGTACCGCTTACCATCCACAGACCGATGGGAAAACGGAAAGAGTTAACAAAGTCTTGGAAGATTTATTAAGGGCCTATTTGTTAGATTTTGGAGATCATGGGAAGACCATCTACACTTAGTCGAGTTTTCATATAACAACAGTTATCAGACTAGTATAGGGATGGCACCATTTGAAGCTTTGTATGGAAGGCCATGCAAATCACCAGTTTGTTGGTTAGAGACTGGGGATAGGTTGATTCTTTTTCAGGATTTGGTTAGAGAAGATTGAGTTGATTCGAGCTAGGATAAAGGAAGCTCAGTCTAGGCAGAAGAGTTATTCAGACAAAAGTTGGAAAGGCTTAGAGTTCTCTGTTGGAGATCATGTTTTTATTAAGGTACCACCGATGAAGGGTGTGATTAGAATCGGGAAATCAAGGAAGTTGGCACCGAGATTTTTAGGACCATTTCCTATTATAGAGAGGGTCAGGAAACTCGCATATAGGGTGGAGTTACCGAATAGTTTGGCAGGAGTCCACGATATTTTTCATATTTCTCATCTAAGGAAGTGTGTAGAGACCTAGAGTCTACTATAGCACTGACTGTGTTAGATGACTTGGTAGTAGAACTAGACTTGACTATAGTTAGAAAGCCAGTTCGGATAGTTGCGAGAGATAAAAAGAAGTTGAGGAACAAGACAGTCGTTTTAGTGAAGCTCCAGTGGGGTGACGATGAGAGAGACTGTACTTGGGAGACTGAGAGCAGGATTAGAGATGCTTATCCTGAATTATTTAATGGTATTTTTACCTTTTTGATTGATTTGTTGTATACCTTATTGTAATTTCGAGGACAAAATTCTTTAAGGGGGCGAGGGAGGGGAGAGATTGTAACACCCCATATTTTTAGTAACATTATTTAGGATATTTAATTAGCTAAATAAAATAAAATAATGTGATGATTAGGGGATTGAGATTTGTATTTAACAAGGGGTAGCTGTGTCTTGTTAACAAATGAACTAAAATAAAATGATTAAGTAAAATAGGTAAGGGCAAAATAGGGAGAAGGATATTCGTATACCCTGAACCCTTAGGAATCCATACTACATGTTCATTTCATTTACTAAAATTTATCAAGTAGAGGTCGGCCACCATTTTAAAGAAGAAGAGGAAGAAAGCTAAAGGAAGAAGCTAAATAAAAATCGAATCCACTCAAATCTCAAATCCTTAATCTCAAAAGCTAAGGTGAATAATGACTACATCTCATTTTTTTAATTTTTTTTCGGTTTTAAGATGAATCCGAAGTATTTTGCATGATTATGCCATGTTTTTGAATGATTAAATGTTTATATATGCTTGTTGATGATTTATGCTTAATCATATAGGTTTTATGATATGTTTTAATGTGAAAAACCTATTTAATGACACCCAAATGCCTTGCGAATTTAGATATAGATCAAAAATGATATTTTATAGATGGGTTTCAGTTTTCTAAATTTTTTGAATTAATGTGGATTTTATATTAATTTTCTAGTGTAGAAAATGATTATTTGGGTTTTAAATTATTTACGGCTAAATAATTAATATTTTGGGTCTGGAATTAATATATGTTAGAAAACTTATTAAAAATGATTTTATGGATTTTTTGTAGAATTTTCCTAAGTATTCTGATAGGTATATAAAATTAGTTAAGGTATGGGACTTAAATGTTTTATATATTTATAAAAGGAAAAGGGGTATTTTATAAATAAATTAAATTGTTTATTTCTGAAATATTGGCAGCACTTTTAGAAAAGAAAATTAGCAACCAATAATATTTTTACAAACAAGGCAGTTTAGTTTAAAAGAAAATCTTTTTAAAGTAAAAAACGGTTTTTACATGCTTTTATCATGTTTCACCACTTTCAGCACCAGGGGTTCCGGCCAATTGTTGCCACCTCCATGCCATCGAAACCAATGCACATATTATCAATAACTTGGTACAGAGTGAATTGGACTAAGGCGGAAGGAACTAGGTCGAGACCAAAGGTTCCGAAGGGATCGAAGTGTGTCTTTGCTTTTAAATGAAAGCGCCCCTGCTTTTCTTTCGAAGGGTATGCTTTCGGCTTGGTCGGCTTTCGGCTGAGTCAAATGTTTAAAAGGAATGGTTTCGAATGGGTTGCGCTTCTTGTTTTAAGTAAATGCTTTCATCGAGGTCAAAACCCCTTAGCTGACGCTTTTCTACCTTTCGACGCCAATGGTGTCGGAAGGTATACTTTGCTTTTTAAACTTAGCCGCTTCTCCAATGCTTTCGGAAGGTTGGTTTCGACACCATCACTTCTTTGCTTAGAAAATGATTTCTGATGTGCACGAAAATATGCATATTTTTACTTCTATATTTTATCGAAATTAATTAAATAAATGATCATATTGGGTATTTTAACATGTTTAAATCAAAATTCAAATTATTTTCAAATCATCATTTGTTCATCTTCATTTAGGGGCAAAATGGTCATTTTCGTGCATATATTAATTTAAGAAAATTTACATGGAAATTTTTACGTCATTTTGTAGGAATTTGAACTCAAATTACAAGTGGCTTCATGGAAATATGCATGCACAAGAAGAAACAAACAAATGAAGATGGAAATAATTCATTTCATGAAACATGGTGGACCCCAACTACCCACTTACCATGATGTTTAAATTAGGAGCTAATACACATGCCAATGACCATTAAAGTTTCATGCACACTTAATTGAAGATTATCTCATGCTAATGATAACTTGGTGACCACACTTACTAGGAGGCCAATTTGGGTAGTTCCCAAAAATATGATTAGGGTTTTCAAACATGTACAAATACCTCATATGTTCATGTAATTACTTTCTTCTTTTAGCCTCTTGAGCTTTCTCTTTAGTTTAGTTTTAGGCTCAAAAATAAAATACAATATCTCTTTCTATTTCACGACTACTTAGCCATTTTTCTTTCATGTAATTTTCTTTTTTATGAAATATTAATTCATGCACTCTTTTTTATTTACATGCTTTTTCCTTTCATGTTAGTAGTGTTGATCTATTTATTTATGCAAGTAGATTAGTTTTTATTTAATTTTAATTATCTCTCTTTTTCATTAGCTTGCATTTTCTTATTGTTTTTGTTTCATGTTGCAATCTACATTTGTTGAAGTGATAACAAATATGAGAGGTTAAACCCCTTCAATTTAGGGGCAATGAAGCTCTTTTATCATGTAGATTCAACATTTTGATAATTTGTGATATTTTTTTGTGGTTAATGGAAATGTTTGAATGGGTTAACTTGCTGTTTTAGCTTTGAATTTGATAGCCTATATTTTTGATACCAAATTGGCTATGCTTAAAAAAACACAAACGCAAATTACCTCTTCATCTATATATTATTATGGTAATGAAGTGAATTTTGAAATCAAAATTTGTTGGTCTATATTTCTAATCCATAGTTAATAGGTCATGCTTAAAATAGATTTTATTTTCAAGTTCATTGTAATTTTCATGAGAGTTAAAAAGTGATTTATGGTTGTGTTATAGTTTGATGGTTTATACTGGGCTAATTAATAGCACAAATATTCCATACTTATGATAAGCACATCAACTAATTTCACTAATGACCAAAAAAAGAGATCATAATTTCATGTTGTGTTGATTTATGTGTTCAAAGAGTGGATTTATCTCTAAATTGCCTTTTACTCTCATATTTTTATCACTTTTAATTTTTGTTAGTTTTTACATTTTTTTTAGCTAATCACAATTTTCAAATCTTGGTTTAATTTGATTGAATAGGAATTTTAAAAATCTAAACAATCCCCTGCTTATCGACCCCTACGCACCACGTATTATCATTGTATGTTGTGCGCTTGCGGTTAATTTTCATTTAAATTCGATCGGCTGTTTTCTAACTCGATGGACATTTAGCCGGTCAGAACAAGTTTTTGGCGCCATTGCTGGAGATTTGATTTGATTTTAATTTCTATTCTTCGAATTATTTTTGTTTGATTTTTATTGTGTGTTCGTTTGCATTTTAAAAAAATTGTGTTGTTGTTTGATTTTTGTTTGCATTTTGTTTGTGTGTTTGTTATTGTTTTCTAGTGCTTTACTCATTTGCATTTTATAAAAAAGGAAAAAAAAAATTATTTCATTTTTTTTCTTTTTCCTACATTACAATTTTCTATTTATTACATTTTTTGCATTCATCACTTTACATTGCAATTTTCATTTTTTTTTGCTTTCTTCCCCTGTCATCCAAACCACTGCACCATCACCCTCTGCCCATACTTCATAACTGCCCTGTTACTGGTTCCATCACACTGCCCATCGATCACAGCTCCTCAGTACCATCGACACACTTTACAACCCGCTGCTACATAGTGCAGTACAACCTGCATATATCACAAACAAGTGCCATTGTTGCCTGACATACTTCCACATCCAAACTACCTACCTCTGTCTCTGCCTGAACTGCTCCTACTACACATACAATTGATACAAACTTACCACTTCATCCAATACCATCTAGCAGTAGTTCACAGTTCTCCACTCATTAACACTGTCCACTGACCACCAAACTTCCCCGACAGCCAACACTACAATCCAGACTTCACTTTTACAACACTATCAACAACAGATCACCACAAACACTCATTTGCACTGCCTTTCAACCTGCTGAACATCATCAACAAACAGTGCCATTCAATGTCATGCTTCGAGCAATTGTAGCCATCACAACTGTACAACAGTTCAAGCATCTCCTCTGCTCATACAACAATCAACAAACCATTGCATTACCATGTCGCTTCGGCCATAAGTTTTTGCATTATCAACTTCCACCATCACAAAACTACTTCAGACCCCCCCTCCACTGCATACCACATTGCTCCTTCTTCTTCCTGAACCACAGCAGCCACCATTAATTGACTGCAAACAACAAAAGGCAGCTCATTCCACAACATAACTACAACACTCCAAACCACCTCTGTCACTCCAAAAAAAAATTCTCTGCCCACAGCTCAACAAACTTACTTGCATATCTCATCGATCAACACTCCAACTGTCATGATCATATTGTCACATCCCACCATCGCCGCAGTTATTCACTTGATCACTGCATATCACTGTTGCCCCCAAATCACCACTTTCAACTTCATCAACAACATACATAGCCACATCAGTCGACTACATCCTCATCATATCACCAGTACCATAATCACTGAACCCCCTACATACATCACTTTCCATCTCCACACACTTCAGTTCATCACTGCACTACCAAGCATAGCCTACCACACACTTCAGTTCATCAACTTCACCCCATCAGCAACACCTCATTGCTTGCCTGCATCTTCATCTTACTACCCCAAGAAAAAACTGCCCACCACTGTCTCAACCTAACCCCTGAAACCATTCCTCCATCAACCAGTACATCACAACAACATACAACACATTCACCATTATTTTAAAAACAACATCATTCCTACTGTTTGACAACCACCCCACATCTATACTTCACCATCCAAACAAACATTTCCTACCATTCCCACCAACTTCGCTGCCTTACTTCCTCCTGACCACGGCCACGACCATCTCTAGTTCATAACCAAAACACTACTGTCCACTTCAACATTTTACCACCCCATACTTACATTACTGTCACCATACTTCCATCCAACACAACCACAAACTACTTCACTTGCAATCCTCTACCCTCTGCCACTCAACACTGCTCTTCCACCTGCATTTCATCCCCATGCATATCCACTGACCACCAAAATTAGCTACAACAGTTCACTGACCACTTAACCCCTGTAGCCACCACCTTAAAACTTCATCACCGAACAAGTTTTTGGAACTGCACTATCACATTACCACCAATCGAACTCCTCCACTCCTCACCCAAAGCCGACTTCCTATAACCCAAATTCCAAATTCCTGATCAAGCATTGAACTTCCCAAACTCGCAACCCATCACCAAACCACCACCGTAACCATCAAACTCTGTAATCGCCGCCTTCACCCAAAAATCAAACCCACATCCCAAACCATCACCTGAAAGCGCCCCTCAACCACGCGACCACTATCGACACTCAACAATCAAATTCGATACCCATGGAAGCAAGAACCAACCACCGCCTCCATAACCTGATCGTGAGTTTCCGGAAATTGTAATTGGAGTTGAAAGATTCATGAAATGTGGACTGTGAAATGGTTGATTTGTGAAATTATAATTAGAGTTGAAATTTTTTTATAGGATTTGCTAATTTGAAGAGCATGTTTTGATTTTTAACGGGCCGGGTTGAAAGTATTGTCTGTGGGGGCTTGAGTGGATTTTTTTTCCTTTTGCTTTGTTTTAATTTTTTTGTTTAAATTGATTTTAGTTCAATCCTAATTAAAAAAAAGGAGTTTGCTTAATTTGTTTTTTTTTGTTTTAGTTTGTCTAGTTATTTAAAAAAAATTCTCTTTTAATTACTTTGTTTTAAAATTAAAAAAACGTATTTTATTTTGTTTTACTTTAGTTTTCTTTAATTTGTTTCATCCTTAAAACAAAAAAAATTAAATTTTTTTTGCTTTCTTTTGATTTGTTTTAGGTTTCATCCTTATATAAAAAAAACTGTATATATATCTTGTTTTTATTTTCAAATTTCCAAAGTAGATTAAAAAGCAGAAGTGCTTGCCAAAAATAAATTGCTTGCTTACTTATATAAAAAAAATCGCTGCTTTAAAATAATTGTTAATAATTCTGCAGGCTCTGGTATCATGCCCCTATCTCTAGTTTTTATTTGATTTCCATTGTTGTTTGCTTGCATTTAAAAAAAATCCAAAAAAACCAAAAACAAAATCAAATTTCATCGTAGTTGCATTGTAAATACACATTTAATTTATGCTTTGCATTTCATCCTAGAATTTTGATTAATAATACCGGTTAGACATCGATAACACTTAATTGTATATTGATAAGTTGTCCTCTTTCGACAAATTAATTTCTTGGTGTCTAGGCCATAGCAGAGCAATAACCATTTATAAATATTACGGTGATTCGTAAATATTATAGTGGTTGTTTCTCTGAAGGTACTTAAACCTTCGGCTGCACTGCTATGGTGATTCGTGGTGCACCGATAAATCCTGCCCGTTACCTAGCTGAGAACTCTTGTTGAATTAAGACAAAGTGTGAATATACAATTTTGGGTTAGGAGCTATTTAGGGTAGAAATTTTTTAATTAAAACCCTTGCATTCATTTAGTTGCATTAGTTCATACATATTTAAAATAAAAATTCAAAAAAAAATTTCAAAATCCAAAAAACAAATATTGTAAATATTTCTTAACTTAGTTTTAAATCCTTTGAAAGTTTTGTCAAACAAAATCAAAAATCAAAAAAAAAATTTACTTAGTTTTATTTAGAAAAACAAAAAAAATATAAAACCTTTTCAATAAAAAATTTGAAAATCCAAAAACAAAATAAAAATCAAATTGCCCTTTTGACAAATAAAATTCCTTTTGGTAAATAGTTTTCCTTTATAAAAAAATCCATATATATATATAAAAACCAAAAACATTCTTTAAAATGTCTGAGTTTCTGTTTTCTTACTCGTCAGAATTTTACAATAGCTGTGAAAATCAATATAATCCATATGATTTCACTCCAAATTCTTATGGATATTTTAATGACAACTATTGTATAAACATTTGACTTTTGAACAACAAAGTTTTCAAAACGAGAACCAACACTCAAATCTTGAAAATAGCATTGAAATGATTTCATCTTTGCTTGAACTCTCTACACAACAAAATCAAATGATAAATGATTTGTGTAATTCATATTTGTGCAATAACTCAAGGCAAAGTTTTCAAGATAATCAAAATTTGAATTCACTTCAAAGTTCAAATGCTTTCGATTATAACTCATGCCAATACAACTTCGAACTCCAAAATGAATTTCAAAGTCAAAATGAAAATGTGAACCACTTTTTAAATAATTTTGGCAATGAGAATAATCTCGACTATGGTTCAAATGTAAAAATTTTGCTCTCAACAAGTTCAAATCAAAAATTATCATGTTAATAATTATAAATTTGAGTTTATTGAGCAAATGGATGAAATTTAGAAAGATCACACAGATTTTTTGTTTGAAACATATATGAAACAACATGAACAACAAAACCAAATCCCAACGTGTGACGGGTCAAGTGATAATCCACCTTTTACCAAAATTCATGATTTTTAAATAACAAATTTTGAAATTGAAAACGACAATCTTAATGAAGTTGTTGAAAAAATGGTAAATGAATTGGATTTCAATTCTTTTGAGGGTGTGGAACCAAATTTAAAATTCGATCTTCTTTTCTTCGATTTTGAAAATTGAACACAACAACTTTGGATTTTGAAATTGATATATGCAATGACGTTGTTGATAATCCAACAAGGGAAGATGAATTTTGTGAACATAAATTTTATGAACTTTTCAAATATGAGTTGTTAAATTCTCAAGGGGAAGATCTAAATCACCATTTTGATTTTGAAATCGATAATTCTGAAGAAGTTTTCAATGATAAGCTTGAATTTCAATTTGGTAAAAATAAACTTGAAATTCAACCCATAGTTTTATTAACCCCGAAAATCATCGAAAATAAAACAACTCATACAATTTTTAATAAAATGACATTCGTTTTTCCAAATCAACATTCAGCCTTGAAATATTTTACGGTTTGGTTTTTCGAGCATAAGCTGTGTCTCGCATACTTGACGAGACAAATGAATCAGTCTTTGGAAGACCCTTTCATTTACTCTTTAGCAACATATTTTCTGATATCTTGTAAATAATAATCTTTTCATGTGAATATAGGTCATATTTTCATTTTTATTTTATTTTTCTCCTTTTACTTGGGTTGACTGTGGGGACACAATCAAAATCAAGTGTGGGGGGGTGCTCATCTTCATTTTTTATTTTTCATGGTTTATTTTTGCATTTCTCTTTCCAAAAATAAAAAAAACAGAAAAAATATCCAAAAAACAAATTTTCTTTTGTTTTAACTTTTTAATTACTTTTGAAGAACACTATAGGATAAATATATGGTTTTGGTTATTAAATTAAAAAATTTGAACATTTATTTATCTTAACGAAAATAAAAATAAAGTTTGATTACAAGTAACAATGGTTTAACTAGTATATAGGAAAATTCATGGTGATAATTATGAAGTGAATCCTAATTGAAAATCTGTGTTTAAAAAAGTGGTGGATTTAAAGTAAAAGGATATGACATTTTTAATCTTCTAAGTTAAATGGTGCTAAGATGATTTTGCAAAACTCTCTCTTCAAAAATAACAAAAATATTTAGAAAAAAAACAACAAAAAATTGTATATATTTTTATTAATTCCCAGAGTCATGTGTTCACACTTGTGTATTGACTCGCCATGCTCTGTACCCACAAGTCCAAAAGGCAGTGCACGATCGGCATATCTGGCCTCAGTTTATCCGAGTTAGGTGTATGTATATAAAAATTCTTTTATTAATAACACCTACAGTCGATAGGTGTTCACACTTGTATGTTCACTCGCCATGCTCTGTATTTCCCTCACATAAGCCCACAAGGCAGTGCATGGGTAATATATCTGGCCTTAGTTTTCTGAGTTAGGCATATGTAAATATTGGTAATATCAATAAAATTTTCAAACAAAAGAGAGTAAGCAATTGAAATCCAAGCACTATTTTTACTTATTTGATTTAACTTGTTATTCAAAAGAAATAAAAATGCCACTTTGATAAACTTTGAAAATCAACTAAGGATCCATTTTATAGTTACACTATGTTATCAACCAAAACAACTAGCCAAACTATAGTCTATTTGTTATGATAACTTAGTTTTTATTCAAAATTTTGACGAGTAAATGACTTAAAATTTCAAGATAATGACCAAAATTTATATTTAACTTATTCGTGTCAATTTGAACGTAAATCCTTCATTTGTAAATATTTTCAAAAACTTGCATCCATATCTCTGTAAATAAATCTTGCATTTAGGAAATTTCTCATTTCGCATTTGGATTTTGTGGGTAGTATTCGCTGAAAACCCTCACGAGACAACACTCGTCCTACTAGGGACACCTAGAGGTTTAACAGCTTGTTTCATACACTTAATGCAATCATGCTCCCGACAAAAACGGATTTATCTTAGTTTATTCGAGGACGAATAAAAAGATAAGTGTGGAGGTATTTGATGTGCATGTAAATGTGCATATTTTTACTTCTATATTTTATCGAATTTAATTAAATAAACGATCATATTGGGTATTTTAACATGTTTAAACCAAAATTAAAATTATTTTCAAATCATCATTTATTCATCTTCATTTATGGGCAAAATGGTCATTTTTGTGCATATATTAATTTGAGAAAACTTACCTGGAAATTTTATGTTATTTTGTAAGAATTTGAACTCAAATTACAAGTGGCTTCATGGAAAATATGCATTCACAAGAAGAAACAAATAAATGTAGATGAAAATAATTGATTTCATGAAACATGGAGGACCCCACCTACCTACTTACCATGATGTGAAAATTAGGAGCTAATGCACATGCTAATGGCCATTAAAGTTTCATGCACACTTAATGGAAGATTATATCTTTCTAATGATAACTTGGTGGCCACACTTCCTAAGAGGGCAATTTGGGTAGTTCCCAAAAATATGATTTGAGTTTCAAAATATGTACAAATACCCCATATGTTCATGTAATTACTTTCTTCTCTTAGCCTTTTGACCCTCCTCTTTAGTTTAGTTTTAGGGTCAAAAATAAAATACAATCTCACTTTTTATTTCATGGCTACATAGTCGTTTTTCTTTCATGTAATTTTCTTTTTTATGCAATGTTATTCATGCACTCTTTTTTATTTACATGCTTTCTCCTTTCATGTTAGCAGTGTAGATCTTTTTATTTATGCAAGTAGATTAGTTTTTATTTCATTTTAATTAGCTCTCTTTTTTATTAGCTTGCATTTTCTTATTGTTTTTGTTTCATGTTGCAATCTACATTTGTTGAAGTGATAACAAATATGGGAGACTAAACCCTTTCAATTTAGGGGTAATAAAGCTCTCTTATCATGTATATTCAACATTTTGATAATTTGTGATCTCTTTTTGTGCTTAATGGAAATGTTTGAATGGGTTACCTCTTTATCTACATTTTATTATGGTAATGAAGTGAATATTGAAATCAAAATTTGATGGTCTATATTTCTAATCAATAGTTAATAGGCCATGCTTAAAATAGATTTTATTTTCAAGTTCATTGTCATTTTCATGAGAGTTAAAAGTGATTTAGTGGCTGTGTTATAGTTTGATGGTTTATATTGGGCTAATTAATAGCACAAATATTCCATACTTATGATAAGCACATCAACTAATTTCACTAATGACCAAAAAAAGGAGATCATAATTTCATGTTGTGTTGATTTATGTGATCAAAGAGTGGATTTATCTCTAAATTGCCTTCTACTCTCACATTTTTATCACTTTTAATTTTTGTTAGTTTTTACATTTTTTAGCTAATCACAATTTTAAAATATTTATTTAATTTGATTGAATAGGATTTTTAAAAATCTAAAAAATTCCCTATGGATCGACCCATACTCGCCACGTAGATTAATGTACGCCGTGCGCTTGTGGTTAATTTTAATTTAAATTCGATCAGCTATTTTCTAACTCAATAGATATTTAGCCGGTCCGAACAATTTTGAAAGAGTGCTTTCGACTTAAATGTTTATGACATTTTTGCTCCGTTGAAGGTAGAACCCAAATGGTTTTGAAGGAGTTAACTTTAATGGTTTCAAAAGGTGTTTCCACATGTTTTACTTGAACCCAAAGGCTTTTGGAAGGTTTAATGTTTTAATGCTTTCGGAAGGATTTAAAGATTGGTTTCGAAGGGGTGGTTCCCTAATGGTTTCGAAAGGTTTAAAAGGAAGGTTTGAAAGGAAAGGTTTTTTCAATATTTTCGAAAGGCAATGTTTAAAGGTTTTAAAGATAGGGTGTCTAAGGCTTTATGGCTTTCAAAGGTAGGGTTTTTCAATGGTTTAGAAAGGAATGTTTTGGCTTTTTAGCCTAGGTGAAAGAAGGGTTTTACTTGGTTTCAAATGGGGTACTGTCAATGGATTCGAAAGGGGTACTTTCAAAGGTTTAAATGCTTTCATCAACAAAGATTTAAGTAAAGTATATATAAATAACATGGCAAGGTGATTTGAGTAAAGCATATAGTATATGTATATTTTCCTTGTTTAAGTTTGATTTAAAGGTTTTATATCAATTTGAGATGAAAAGGTTTTCAAGGAAAATTTAAGGGAAGATTACCCTAAGTAAAGTGACTTAGATATTAGAATACCAGATGAGACTGGTTTAAGGTCACGCCCTATACATTAGCTATTAGTCCTAGTTAATTTAGTCCAAAATTCCTGTATGCAGAGCTTTGTCACAGGTAAAACTAAAATTATGATTACACACAGAAAGGAATGTATGTTTGTATATAGATAGGTTATTGGTGAGCCTGCAAAACCATTAGGATCGGGTGACCCTGGGAGATGTTAAGTTAGGGACAGACCGTCCAAAAGAGAAGTATTTAACAGATAGTTAAGGATAGACCGTCCAGAAGAGGAGTGTCTAACAGGTGTTAAATTATTTTGATTATATTTTTTGGTAGGCCCAAGTTAGCCAAAGGTTAGTAGTTAGCCAAACAAAACTATAGTGTTCGAACAGATAGTTTATTTATTACTTGACATGTACGTTTACATGATATGCCTTTACAGTTTTAACCAGTTTTGGTTAAATGATAAAGATTTGCAAAAGATATGTTTAAAAAGGATATTAGTGAGGGGAAACCCATTCTACTAAGTGGCGTGGTTTCATTTAATATCAAATAACCGAGATGTATAGTATTATTCACACCAGGCTTTATGTTTGACTTGAAGTTTATGTTTTTCCCCTTAAATTCTCGGGTACTCAAAATTGATTTGAGTAGGCTGAGGGTTGAGGTTTTACAGCTTTTAGTAGTTTGACGAATAAAGCTTTCGGAGATGAGCAGGTGGCTGACGGATAACTATTTCAGAGTTGTTGTTTTATTTTGTTTTATTCCGCTGTGTTGTATTTAAGACAGTTATGTCTATATAGTACTCTGGTCAACTAAGGGGGCATCATCATATGTCGCTCTTGGCATATTTATGAAAAAGTTATATTTTATCTAAACCTGGGAAATGATTATGGGATTATGTAACTTGAATGTGAAACATGTGTTTTGAAATGTAATCAGTAGAATGTTGTTTTTTTTTAAATCTGTGATTTTGTTTCATATTCAAGTGCTTCTGATATTATGGATACCATTAACATAGCCGTATTTAGTCGCTAGAAGATAATACTATGGATGACTACAACATCTGTAGCGTTTAGCTTTGGGCCTCTAGATAGGGGATGTTACAATTTATCTTGGGCACTAATCTACCACGTCTTAATCCATCAGTAATGATGGGTATCAATGTGTATATTTTGGTTGCTTCTTTTTTCTAGGTTATATTAGTTGGTTGAATTAATTACTGTGTATTGTAGAATAGATTTGCATTTCATTATCATTACTCTATTACCCGTTGATGACAAGAGAAGAGAAGGTTATAGTAGGACTTCCTATCACCTTGAGATAAGTTTAATTTACTTGTTTATGAGTAGTTCGAGTTACACCTGAGCCACGTTTGTGGAGAGGACTGGTTGTGCCTCAGTATCATCCTATTTGACTTGTATATAGTTTTGATATACAGTATTTGAGATAGTTCCCCTCACACAAGGCTTTAGGTCTGACCCGCATTTTGTCTTTGTCTGTTTATGCCATGAAAACTCTTGGGTACTCGATTAAGTAGTTTGGGAGTCAGGTGCTTTTAGGGATATGCTTTCAGGACAACTGGAGCAAGCAATGAAGGCAAAGTCAATACTTTGTGTACTTAATGTTATTATAGTACATGCCATATATGTATTTATATAAGAGACCTATTATATCAGATATTATATTCTCAACTCCGTATGTATAGAGTAGATGTATTCTGACGTACCTGTACAGATATTTTTTGTCAGTTACTTCCGCTAGTGCAGTTTCTTATATATTGTTTATTTAGTTCTGTTTATGTAGATTAAGTATATTATGTATTATCGCTCTGATGTGAGATTCTACTGATATGCCCTGGTTATGGTGTTTTATTTCATTCATTTTACCTCGACAGACCGCCTTTTGCAACATTTTTGAGTTGGATGTATTTTCATTTATTGATTCAGGATACTCGGGTTGATAGATGTGGTTTTTATGAGAATTCACAAATGCGATTATGTGACTTATAGGTGCGAATTCAGTCGGTGATTAATACAGAACAATTCAAATATTAATGTCTACACATCACCTTAGCCAGTGGTGTGATACTCTAAACTAATTCATTGCTTAAAGATCTTATCGTTATAATCATATTTTATATTATATTAAGTGTTACCCATAATGACAATTATTTAGACACGTTCTCTTTACCAAAACTGTATCACATCTGGATGTGTGGAGTCGGGTATTGGCCAAAACTCCAGTATTGTTCACATTTAACTTGATCAATCCATACACAAAGTTCTTGGTTCAGTAATAATATTTACTTATTAATTGTTATACCCATGCCTAATGTTTTGACTTTGATTTGACTACTTTTGATCATGATAATAACCTCATACAACGAAGAAGACGAATTTTCAATTGAATAGTGCTTCACTTCAAATGCTTCAACTTAGACCCAACTATAATCGTTCGATGGATGTCATGCCATGATTTAACTGTAATCAGAGTAGAGTATCCACATTGATGTTCCATAGTATTCTCTAGTTGTGAGGGATAGTGTAATATCACCATACTAAGATTTCCTATTTGACCAAGTTATTATCAAATAACATAAAACTTTTAGACGAGTCATTCTGTATATATTGAATAATTATAAGTACACAACTCCTTGGTTTCCCAGTAACCATGAGTTATACACTTCCTGGCATTTGGAGAGAGTTATATACTTAGGTATCAATGGATGTATCGATATCTTCCCTCAAAGCATCTTGGCCAAAAATATTTAAAATAAAATATTAATTTATTTTATGATTAATTACTCATAATTGCAATTTTTTGCAACTCTAATCAGATCACGTTTTATTTAAGTATTTTCTTATTAACATACTTTAAATTAATTACTTAATTAACCATATCACAATATAACAAAGTATAAAAAAATCAAAAACCATTATTATAAATAAGATTGACTCAAGTGTTAGGTATACATAACAAATTAGGTAATTTACCTTTGGGCATACAATTAACTCTTTTAACTTCTAGACATGATATCGAAAATATTAACAGGTATTTAAAATACCTATTTAACGAAGATTGATTTGTAAATCACATAAATCAGTTACTTGAAGAGTATTTTAACTATTTGGACTTGTAAATTTTAGTGCAGTAGATTACATAACTAAGATTCTCGAGGAGAGAGAAAAATACTTTGTAACGTTGATTAATGAGTATTTTTTATTTACTTTTGTATATTTTCTCAAGAGTAAGGATGAAATTTTAAGAAAATTTCTTACACGTGAAGAAGAAGTTGAAACATGTTTAAACCTAAAAAATGTTAATGTGTTCTGATTTAGGCAATGGACATAAAATAACTAATTATAAAATTTTATGAATCTAATGGAATAGCCCATGAGTTTACACTAACTTATTCACCAAAATCAAATGGTGTTGCAAAAATTTAGGCCTTCAATGATATGGTTAACCATATGTTATTAAGTTCTTCTTAAATGATTGTTGACGAGGGAGGCAATTTTAAATGCTTGTTATATCCTAACCATGTTCCTATTAAAAGGATTAATAAAATCTATATGATAATGTTTTATTCGAAAATCTAATCTCAGTTATTTGAAGATACCGAGATGTTTGGCTTATATAATAAAACTAAACCAAGAATTAATGAGTTAGGAAGCAAACAAGTAAATGTGCATATAATAATTATGAAAAAATTACATTTTCTTAAAGGTTTCTAAAACTAGACACACAAATAACTACGAATCAACTTATTCTGAATTTTTGGGCATGTGTATAAATGTATCTCTTAAGTTAAAACTAAAACTTCTTAAAGGATTCATAAAGAATCAACGAAATCTAATATAAATATAAAATCTCAAAAAAGTAAGATATAAAAGGTTGAGAATCATCTTTGGTTTTGGTTTGAGATTCTCAACTACTTGGTAAAGGTGATATGAATAAAATCATGCATCAAACTAAGGTACATCTTAAATATGATGGTGATTCAAAGATGCATAAAGGAGTAGTACTTTCCTAATGCAATTTTTTGAAGGGATGTGATTAATGGTGGAATGAGTTCTAGCACATTGAATAAAACTTGGATGTTATTTGATTTACCACCAAGTTCAAAATTATTAGGACAAGATGGTTTATTGAAAGAACAAAAATTGATGGCTCTATTAATAAATACAAAGCAAGGTTGTTGTTAAAGGTTTGAAGCAAATACATGATATCAAATATTTTGGTATGTACCCTCCTCTGGCAGGTAATATCTTTAGTACATAATTAGTTTCCACTTTCTTTATACTGGATCAGATGCATAAGGTAGGAAGGTGAAAGGGGAAACTTTCAAGAATTTCCCTTTTATTCTTTATGCACTAGACCATTTAGTGATTTATTATGAATAAAATACTTATGCTGAATAATATTTGATATTGGTCTCTATAAAAAATAATCATATAAATTACTATTGACCTATGTCAATTTGTTTAGAATTTTATCATGAACCTGATGACGCAAGTTACAGAAGAAACAGAGTTTTTATGCAAATTTTATAAGAGTTAAATTGAAAGTACTAAAATTAGAGGATCTAATATATAAAGGTAAAATAAGGCACACTCATTTTCCCCAATATGAACCTTAGTCGCTTCGCCATAGTACTCATTAGAGGTAATTGTGACCTTCACCAACCTGCGTCCGTGTTCCTATACAGAAACACCAACCTTCACCTCTCTAACAACCTAGACTAACAACTTGCGATGGAGTAACTTGATATGCCTTTGACCCTAACCTACAAATTTTGTTGTGATATCTGAACGACCGTAGACGATCTCGAAAGATCTCAGCAAAACCCCACCGATCTTAAGTGAAGCAACTCATCCATAGATGGTGAGTCAGGCATGTGATGTTGTAGAGGTAGTGCACATGAGGAGATGATACAGACATGAACATAAAGATGTTTGTTCGTTTAAATCAAAACAATGTACAAAGCAAAAAATCTTTAATTTAAAGTAATTTCAATTTAAAACTTACTTGATAACCCTACCGGTTGATAACAACTTAAATTGTCAGCTTCACTTCAAAGAGAACATTTCTCTAACTCAGTGATGAACCACCATTATGATATAATTTGTCAATGGAGAGAGGGAGAGGAAGAGTTATATATTTAAAATGAAGTCTCTAAGTATATTTATAGCATCGATGGGCTATGTGAAATTCTTACCAAGATCCATTGCTCAAGTTTTAACCCATTATAAGTGAGATCTTATTTCATATGAGTAATAACACTTTTAGTTAGTTTATAACCATACATATTTTGGCCAATTTATTTTAAAACTATCCAAACAAAATTCTAAAAAAATAATATATATATATACATATTGTTTATTATAATTAAATTATTTTTTGGTTCAAAAAATAATTAAATAAATATGTAGTAGTGATATATTTTATTAATTGATTTCAGACCCTCTAATAATAACCAAATAATAATAATAATTAATACATTATAACTTCTTTGTAATAATAATTTATAAATTTTATAAATTATTTCATTAAATTATTATCGGTAAAAAGTTTAGAGCCGAGGTTGTGTGACTCCTTGGTAGAGAAACTCAGTCCTCAATAATATTTAAACTATTTAAATATTAAAGCCTATACAGACATTGCCGAAGCACAGTAGTGGTTGCGAGTTTAGCTACTTATAGATTAACAAGGTAAAAATCCAAATTCTTCGCTTTTAAGGTCACACCCTTAAACAACTATATATTGATCACATTTTCTCTTCATCATCATTATATCACTTTAATACCTAGATCTATGTCAATGGTCAAAACTATAATAATATCGATAGTTAATTGTGAAGGCCAACATTAAAGTTCATGGTTTAATCCGATAACATTTATCGATTGACCAATTTGCTTTGACCAAAAATTTTAACTTTAAGTTGACTACCAATTATGGTGATACCAACTTTCTATTTGAAGAAGACGAATCCTCCTATGAATAGTTTTTCACTTCAAGTGGTTCAACTTATTCCCAACTACGACGTTAACATGGTCATTGTTGTTGTGTGATCGACCTTAATCAAAGAATAGTTTATGTACTTAAGATTCATAGTATTCCTAAGTTAAATGACTACTGCACGTCATCACATGAGTCATCTGTTTACTTTTAACCTATAGAAGACTCTTTGTGGGTCATTTTGTAATTGTTTCAACCAACTACACGTATGTAGCCACATAGTGTCCTCGATGGGCATGAGTAATTCATCATACATCACATGGAGAGTGTTATATACATTAGTCTCAACAGATATATCGATATCCCAGTCTTGATACATCTTGAATAGGAACATTTACGGACAAACATTTATATTATACGATTTAATACCAATGGTTATAAACACATTCATAATTACAATTGATGAATTACTTTCTTATGGATTTTCTATTTGTATCCATTTATTTATCTAAAACATTATTTATATCCCATATAACAATATATATAATAGAAAATAAAACCAAAAGCTTACTTTATTTTGAACAAGATTCACAATAAGACTTGAATTATATAATTAAATTACAGAATTGCCCCTAGGGCACTCCTTTAGTCTTATGATTGCCCTTGGGGATAATTATGGTGACTTATAACCATGCTATCATCAAGTATTCCTAGACTAATTGAGAAATGACCTTAGGAGTGGATCTATAATATTTTTATTAATATCTTTATTTTCAATTATACTTCTCTATCATTGATAGATTGTTTTATCAAGTGGCAATTACAGAGAACTTATATTGAATTCTTATCGAGCCTTTAGTACCTATTACAATCTATTTCCTTATTGCTATCATAATACATCATTAGATTCTCAATGATAGGAACCATCACTACTTTTCTTATATATTGCGCAAATATACTTTTTTCATTGCAGCACTATTCAAGATGATGTACTAAGTTGAATCTGCCACAACCTCTTATTTGGAACCTTATTTAAATCCTATTTGTTAATAGTAAACATAAAATTAATATTTATTTACTATTTTCGATGTCGCCTATGAAGTTCGTGTTCGAATATTCAATCTTAAGAAGTTCATTATTTCCATAAGCAATTCTCTAGTATTTTGTAAACACTTAAGAATACTCTTTACTACCATTCAGTAATTGTAACTTTGATATAATATTCTCTCACTTAACTAAAAGTGTATGTGAATCTAATCTAGTACATAACATTATATATACAATGGATCCAATTTCTTATGCATAAGGATTCTATCTCATATGCTCCATGTTAACCACTTTAATATGGTGTCTATGTATATTTATTTGAAATGTTGGCTTATATCAAGCATAAGGATGTATCATTCAAATCCTTCAAGGAGAATCAAATAGCCAATCTTTAACTGATTTTAAAATAGGTAAATCATTATCAATTAATAATAGGTTATTGACTTATAGTATCAAAAATGTTTACCTTCTACTTTCCTTTTTACAAACACACACTTCCTCTGTATTTTGACTAAAACCAAACTATATGATTTCTCAATAAAAATACTTGCTCAATCGCTAGATACTTATTTAAGGTCATGTATTGATCTCAAAAAGGCAACAAGCTTTATTCTTGTTCCTGGAGACTTCAAGACATTTTGTCTATGGTGTGTAAATAGTCTCCTCTAAATCATTATTCCAAAGTTCTATTTCGAAACAAGCGTGCCAAAAATCAAACTGTTATATTATGTGATGATTTACAGGTAGAATCTAAATGGACTTAAGCTTGTTGAATAGAAAGTTTGTTTCATTAATTTAAACATTTGGAATCAACGAGGTCATTTCCTATCAACTTTGACTTAAATATTTCCAATGTCGTTGCTCTTCTTCTCAAAGACTCACTTGCGTTGATGCATCATATCCTCTAGGGTATATTTCCAAAAATCAAATTTTATCATTGTATGTGAAACCCATTTTGCATTTAGAGCATCATGTCATGTGGTAGAGTTTATACATTTCATGGATCTTCGAAAAATGAGGAAGATTGTCATTATGAATAATCTAGATATCGATTAGAAACATGAAGTTTCTCTTCATTGTTGAAGATTTCCTTTTAGACATTTTGATGGACTGTGTCCTTTTTAGGCTTGGTTAAATTTGTTTCACCCACATAACTAGCTTCTTTATTTTAATCTTGAATGGCATCTAATTCCGTCATATTATGACCATTTTCTCTAGAAAGAAAATCCTTTGATAAGAAGGTATTATGTTTTGAAACAACAATCTATTCCTCGATGTGACGGAATAGGCATTCAAATAATTTTATGAATCACCTATATGCTTACATAAACATATTTAGACTAGAGTTCATGAAACTTACATTCTTAACATATGTTAGAAGACCATTTATTTTACACTATTTAAGATAGGGTTTCATAATCAATATCTCATATGGAATCATAATCTTAGGTTTAGATGAAACTGAAATCAATACAGGTGTTTACTCTTAACACATGTTTAAAGAAAGAGCTAAATCAAATTCACTCATTATCAATCACACCTTGTCTAACAAAATCTGATTACTTCTTATCGATACATCATTATATAGCATGGAGAGGAATGACTTTGAAAGTGAATCATATTTTCTTTTAGGTACTCCGTAATTCATATCTAAGTTACTTACCTATTGGATCAAATCGAATTGTTTTAGTTATTTTCTATTGCCATTCTATATTCTATGAATTATTGTAGATATATAACTTGTGTATCAAATACACATGTTCGTATCTAAGAAAAATTGTCAATTAATTTAATGAACTAAGTGGACATGCTTTCGATATCATTAGACCTTGGGTTACATCCATCTATATGTATCAATCTGAAGAGTTTGTTATCTCTTTTTCACTTCCATTGAAATTGATGTTTATTAGCAATCCTGTAAGATATGATTCATAAGCACTATATGATTCACAATCATACAATTGAAGAAGATTTCCTCAAAAATATAAATTAGTCCATGATTGCAAAAATTGTTTTTAGTATTGTATATGCTTCTGTGTTTACTTTAGCTAACACGCCCCTATTGCTATGAAAATAAATACCATTATCGGTATAACAAAATAGATGTATTTGATAATGAAGATTTATAATAGTATATTAAAACAAAGCTGCATCTATTTTTGGTCAAAACTCAAAATACTTATCATTTCGTAAATAATATTTTGTATATATGAAAGTAATCTTTCAAAACACAAATGCTTCGATTAGTAAGTATCATATGGTATGCTCCCTTTATTTCTACCACTACAGTAATGACATCCGAAATGCAGAACTTCGTTCAATCACGTACTATAGGCTATTTGTTTCTTCTACTATAACTAATTTATTGACTAGAGTTTTGGATTAAGTATCTCGAGCCTAAAGAAATGAACATTATAGAGAATAATTTTCTATTAGGAAAATACATTTGGAATATAAATTTTGTTTATTGTTTGTTATTAAGTGTAATGACCTAGATTTTGTAGCACTTATACATACTTAAATAAACGAGATCAATGTTAACAAACCCGATTCTGGAATATTTTTAAATATAGTAGCAACCAAGATTAGTCGATAATGTGATCAAAAAATATTATTTACAATAGAGTTTAAGTATAATAAAACTTCAGTTAGTGAATACATATATGCAATTACTATGCAAAACCAATGTGTTCATTAGTTTAAGATGAATATGAAAGTTGTTAGAAATGTGGGTGCGCTACTTTTGTTGAAGATAAGAGAGAAGACTTTGGTGATGGTAAGGGATGCAAAGGAGGGGGAAATGGGATAAGGTAACAGGGGAACAAAGGGGCATTGGGTTAATGACTGTTTAACCTTTGACACCTTTCCCATTCTATCTATACATATGTGTACAGCTCTTATTCACACACAAATTTCATAATCAAACCAACCCACATTTCTTACCTCCCCATAAACTTTCTTATACCAAAAAGAAAATCAAGTTTAAATATCTCCATATCAAACTAAACTCACATACAGTCCTTATAATTTATTATTAAATTATTAGAGAGCATTTTAAATGGAGAAAACAAGGTAAAAATTGGGGAGAAAAGGCGTAGACGAGGGTAAATAAGAGAGGAGGTGGTTTGGCAGAACTCTGATGCAAGGCGAAGGAAGGAGTGAACTAAAGGAGCTAGCTTTTATTACAAGTGAGTTTACTCACTTAACCATGGTGTATACTACTCATTATATGTGTTAATATGTGATGTACAAATTATATTGATATATAGGTTAATTGAAGTAAACTTATATGTCCACAAGACATCTTACAAATTTTTTTAAAAGTTGAAATTTAAAAATAGAGTTGTTTATGTATACCCTTGTTAAAATTGTCAAAGTGAGATTAATTGTATGTCAACATGTGTGGCACTATTTTATACATTAATGTGGACATTTGATTGAGTATATGAAGCTAAAATGATATCTTATCAAGATGACGAGTTTGAAAATAATGTGTTTAAAAGAAAAGTTTTAACAAAAGTTCACAATTTAAAAGCAATTTAAGTAAAGTAAATTTTATCATGATGTTTTCTATATCATGGTTTGAAGTTAAGTAAGTTGAAGTTAAAGATTTATGATAGCATTTTTTAACAATTTTCTCTTTGAAATGTAAAGTGTTCAAATGAAGCTAGCATACTTGAAATGTTATCCATATACTCTTAGGTTAAGATGGTGTGTGTGTTACATAAGAAAATGAGTTTCTATATGTAAACGGTTTAAAATTTTAAGTAACATAGAGTTCATGAGGAGTTATAACACTATTGTCATTTTTGCCACTTTAACTAGTTTTAAAGAAGATAACTTTTGATATTAAAGACATTTTACAAATACTCATAAATCATTAGGAGATGGTTAACGGTGCAAGAGAATGAACATATTACAGATACGTGGAAAATATGGCAAATCCATATAAGTTAGGGGTTCTTATGCTAAGTAAAGATAACATTTAGTGGTAATATTTTCTTGTTTTAGTTGCATTTTTGGTATTTGACATAATACTCACCGTAACTTAGGAAACACGTTGTGCTATAAGATGAAAATTTTCATAGTTTGACTTTGAATTTTTAATGGATGCCTTTCTAATATTGAAATCGACTTTAACTTTGGAAGGATATAAAAGAGATGCGATTCCACATAGTTTGAAAACCTCTCAGTGAGGCTCTACCATTCATATGAAATGGTTATTCTCTTTAAGGCGTATGTGTTTGAAAACCTGGTGAGGCACAACCACATATGTTATTTGCTTCCTTACAAAAGAAGTAAATTTGAATTAATCGAAAATAGATGAACGATGGTTTTGAATTGATCGGAATTAGGCAAGTATACTAAAGTATGACTTGACCGCCCCACTTTGAAACAAATCATGAGTTAATCATAATGACGATATCCGTAAAACCCATAAATAAGGGCATACAAGGAAAATGTTTGAGATGTTGAGTGCTCGTGATGGGTTCGAGGGTAAGAGAGTGGGTTTTGACATAGGTGAACACGTTGGAAGGAAATCGAAAATGATAAAGAGGTCCTAAAAAGAGATAAAATCATTTATGTGGATCAGTACAATTCTAATGTACGTAATATATATATATATATATATATATATATATATATCTAGTATATAAGTCTAGATAAATATGATTCTATGGCTCTTAAGTGTATAAAATATAGAGATATGTCTTGTTCAGCAATTAGAGGATAGTCTGCCTATGTCATACTAGAATTAAGGATTTGGATGCACTAGCGGTAGGCAAAATTATGTTGGAAGCTAAAGCTACTACTTTCGTTGATGCACTAGCGTGAATCTAGCTCTAAAGATTTGGGCGAAAGTTCAACTCCCGCTTCTAAGTGATTCCCAGCAGAGACTCCCATCATAATGGTGGCTACTAATGCTGTCACCTCTTCCACACCGTAGCCTCTAACTTTTGAGTCTACTATTCCTCTTTACAGTACTTCCATGGCTCCAAATATTATGGTGACTTCGTGAATAATGACTTCTTCAACATCTCTAACTGATGTCCAATATAATCCTAAGAGTCCCGATTATACATAGCCAATCATCCCAATGCTTCCTATTTTATCTCCAATTATGGAGGAGAGTTCTACGGGAACTCCTTTGCAAATGACCTCCACTTCTCATGGAGGTATACCATTAACTTTTTTGTATGTTTGAGAAGGCTCAAATGGAACCCATCGATGTCTCTAATCTTTATTCTTCACTTTCTCATGTTTTAGGTCCACCTGCACTAGCACCTTTACCAGAAGGAAATATTGTTTTGAGCCTTCATGCTTCAATGACAGGATCTTTCATCATGATTGCCCCAACTCAAATCCCAGCATCTTCAGCTAGTCCAATTCTTGGTACTTATGCCAAAAAGATTCATGCATTAGTTGAAGAGGCTTTGGTTATCCCAATGTAACGACCCGATATTTTCAACCATTTGCATCCATTATAAGTGTATAGGTAGACACTCATGCCGGAATTGAATTGCTCAAAATACCGCGTTGTAAATAAAATTTGGCAAATCTCAGAATATACAGTAAATAAATATAATCACAGATCACAGACACAGAGTAAAATAATGCAGCGGAAGTAAAAGAAATAGTAGTTCATGAAGCTACTATGTAAATATATCAGAGTTAAATATGATACAATAGAAGAAATAAAGTACAACAGAAGTCTAAATATGATAACCAAGTACAAGCTGAATAGAACAACATAACTGAAATAGATAGGACAAGACAAGCAGATAATCTCCAGCGATTCAAATCTCCAAGAGAGCGGAAATCCAAATCTGTGAATAACTCAGGCTGACCCGAGCGTAAAGAAAAACACAAAACACTCGATTCAGGACAATATATACTTATATAATGTAAACCAACTCAAGTGAACTGTAATAAGGTACAAGTAACTTAAAGAATGCTTGGGATCGCCCATTCTTTAAGGATCCGTTAAACTATTTACTATGTAGTAATATACGCTATATACAGTAGTGTCTAATTAGTAAAGTATAATCATATAGAAAATGCCAGGGTAGATATACCAATTACGCACACGGACTGATGGAGACGCATAGCAGCCACTACCATTCCACCTCGAACAACACTCCCAAATCAAGGGTGGCCACCAAAATCACAAAGTAATAGAATGGTATCGAAGAAGTGTGTCCGATAAGAGGTGCTACCTCACTGGACCGAGATCGCTCCTGTTTTAGCCACCTTATGCCAACTCATGGGAGTTGGGTCCACGTATATACCTTAGGATCGTCGCTACCATCCTACTTCATTCTGGAAACTCCGCCGCGTACACAGTTGTCAAAGTGGTTTTCGGTATCGACAGAGAGTATGTCCATATCCGATCCCGGTCTCTTTAACAGCCAATCGTTATTATAACCCGTGGTTATAATTTTAAAACAGTTTATACTTTAAAATAGAATATCATTTCAAATCCAAATCTTTATCAAAATAAAGATTTAATAATTCCAAACCATTTCAAGATATTTAAAACATCATATCATCTCAAAAACTTCATTTCAAATCATTTCCATATCAAAATATCATATCTTTCCAAAACTTCATTTCAAATCATTTAATATATCAAAATATCATATCTTTCCAAAACTTCATTTCAAATCATTTAATATATCAAAATATCATATCTTTCCAAAACTTCATTTCAAATCATTTAATATATCAAAATATCATATCTTTCCAAACTTCATTATCAAATCATCATTTGAGTTCAAATCCAATTATTCAACTTTAAATACCTTTTTAAATTCAAATATATCATTCATTTATTATCATTTCAAGTCACCTTTTAAATAGTTTATATTTTAATCAAAATAATTCATCTAAATCATTTAAAAGTGTAATTATTATACTTTCAAGTCAAGTATTCAGTTTTCAAAGTTTCAAACCATTTTTAGTTCATTTGCTAAGTCAAAACCCCTAATTATTAAAATTTCAGCCTTTCACAGCATTTAGAAAAAAAACTGTTATAAGTTATATTTGAAACATTTTAATTCAGCAAAGACAGCACTTAAAAACTGCTGTTATATCTCATTTCTAGTTGAAAAATTAGTTTTAAACAGCAAGGATAGCATTTCCAGAAATGCTGCGGTAGTTCAGATTTCAAAACAAAGGTTTTATTTGATTTTAACAAAGACTGCAGACTACTACAGCATTTCCAGAGAATGCTATAATAGACCTGAGTTAAGATTTTGCCTATTAGTTCAACTACAGCAACTGCAGCATTTCAGAAATGCTGTAGTAGCCCTTTTATTCAATTTTTAGTGTAATTCAGAACCATAGCATTTCTGAATGCTATTAAAAGTGATTTCCAGCAATTAAATAACTTCATTTTAAACTCTTTAAACATTTTAAAAATCATAATTTAACATTAAAAATGTTCATTAACATATCATTAACATTTTGATTTTTTATTAAACCAATTTCTTATAAATAAATCCAAATTTCAATAATTCCACTTATTAGTTCAAGTGTATAATTTCCTTTTCTTCACTTTCAACAAATAAACTTAACACTTCAAATTTAAATTACCATTTCATAGATTTAACTAAATTTCCAATTTTATTTAATTAATTTAAACCTTTAATTAAAACCAAATTTACATTTCTCAGTCAAGCTATATTTTAAAATTACAATTTAAGCATTCATTTATTTGACCACTTAAATTCATAAAAAAATCAATAATACTTTAATAAATCACTTAAATTAAAATTTAAATCAAATTATCATATTTACCATTTTCCAAATATAATTAAATTTCCATTTTTATTCATATAACTTAAATATCATTTTAACCAAAATTCTAAATTCCAAACTTATAGTTATATTTCAACAATCCAATATAACCATTCATTAGTTACATTTTAACTCATAAAAAAATCATAATTTCTTTATTTTAAAATATGTCAAAATCTATTTTAAATCAAATTTCATAAATTTATATTTTTTTAAAAATACTTAAAAATATCCAAAAACACTTTATAAAATAACCACGAGCCAGTATATAGTTTTCTAACCTAGGTCAAGTGATACAGATATATATCATTTCAATCCGCAATTTACAAAGAAAAACCGGGTTCTATCATTTCAAACCCGCAATCCCAAGTTAAAATAAGTTAAATAAAAACCATTCAGGCCTATCATTTCAGCCCATAATGATTTTTCTCTATTCTAAAGTCCGTTCGGGTATGTATCATTTCAACCCATAGTGATTCTAGTCTACAGGGAACTTGCAGTGTGATAAATAGATATAAATGAACAGAATACATTATATAACAGTAACGGATGATATAATAGGTGTATAAACATCATATGATCATAACATAGTCAAGTATAACATGATAATATATTTCTACAGATTCATAGGGTGTCAATTTACTAGTTATATAGGTACATATTGTCTGGTGAGAATAACTCACATGTTTGTGCTGGAGATATCGAAACCAATGACACAATGGAAATAAAAGCACGATGACAAGACTACGAACTTTAGTGGAGAGCGAATCTAATCTACAACTCTTGTGTACAACCCAAAATAAACAATCAAAACAGCAAAATTCAATACGACTTTAAAATGCAATAACATTGAAATAAAAGGTGAAACGACTATGCAGCCTTTTGCTTTGCCTTCTCTATTGTTTGGTACGGCTTTGGGGTCTGATGTGGTTCAGATGTGGTCAAGTTTTGGGTCAGGTTTGGGCTAACATAGCTCGGGTTCAAGGCAAGACAAGGTGGAGTTTGTACATGAGGAGGTGATGTGGTTTTGAAGGCAACTAGGTGGTTTTTAGTCAAAACAAGGTCTCGGCCATGGGGATTGGGCTCGGCCTGTGGTGCACCATGACTGGACAGAGGTAGGAGAGGGTGTGCCATGGTCAGGTCAGACGAGTGGTGGTGGTTATGGTGGTGGTTTGGGTGGTGGTTGAAGTGGATGAGCAAAAAGTGGTCAACAAAGCATGGATCTAGGCATCTAGGTTGTATTTGGAAGAGTTTGGCCATCAAGGGGGTTCGGCCTTGGTCATGGTTGGAGGAGTAGAGGCTGTGATGGTCTGGAAGAGATTGAAGGAGGTGGTGGCCGTGGAACAAGGGGGAGAGGCCGATCTAAACAAGGGAGAAAGCAAGGCAAATTTGCATAGAAAAAGTAAGAAAAAGAAGTAGAAAGAAAAGAGGGAGTTTACCAAATTTTTTTGCAAGATGGAGGCCATGATTTTTTTTTAGGGTTTTGGAGGTTTGAAAATTCGTGAATAACAGGAGGAAGTCGGCAAAAAAAAAGAATGAGGAACAGTTAGGGTTAATTGGTGAAAGGTTAGGTTAAAAGTAAAAAGGTGTACTATAAAAGCCCATAGGAAGATAGAAAGTTTAAGGCCTTTCAAATTTCTTTATTTTATTTTTTTATAACTTTATATTTCTGGAAAAAGATAATAATCCCAGGTAAAATTTCGAAATTTTAGCAAAATATAATAATTTATATAAATATTTATCAATAATATAAAGTTAAATTAAGAAAATAGCTAAAATAGTAAACTAGTCTAGAAATTTGAAATTGAATAGAATAAATTTTAGAAAAATTCATATGAGCTTGTAATATATTTTTAAACATAAATAATAACATAAAATAAAAATATATTCACAAAATAAATATTTAGAATTAAATTTACATATAATTTTTAATGAAGAAATAGCAAACAATAGGAAAACAGCCTTTAAAAATAGGAAATCATCATAGTAAATTTTGGAAAAATTCTATTATTATTTTTTAAATATTTAGAGATGAAAATATAAATAAGTTAACATATTGACACATATTAAATAAAATATAAGAAAGAAAATATGATTTATAAAATTTAAAATAGGTAAAATTGCACAATAAAACAAATTATACTAAAAATTGAAATGTACATAACTTTTACATTTTAACTCCGTTTCCAACGAAACGAAAAGCAGTATTCAAGTTATTAAATCTATTGTCATAATAAAAGATAAAATTTATAATTTCAAATATTTAAAATTTAAATTTAAAAGTCAAAGTTTGACTATTTGACCAAAATTCACATTTCAAATATTTTCTGGAAATATTAAATTTAGTCATATTTGGAATTCTAATCCACATCAAAATTAAAGTTTATACTTAAAATAACAAAATTTATTCTTTTTCATAAATAAAGCTTTTGAATCTGGAAAAATCAATTTAAAAATATTTGAAAAATACAGGGTTTTTACACTCTCCCCCACTCAAAGCTTTTCGTCCTCGAAAAGGAATAAGGTACGGGAAAGCATAGAAAAGATAGAGTGAAATAAGATTAAAATAAGATGATAAGAAGATTGGAATTACATTTGATAACTATTGTTATAGGTAAGTTTAACAAGATGGAGGTGATCAAATCAAGAATATAAGCACGAAAATGATCCTCTAGAGTCTGAATCTCCTTTTTCACTTGACCGACGGTCTATGAATGGAAAAACAGTGTTCAGATCCAGATGAGTAACAAAGATTATCAAAGATTACAGAAAGATTTCTAAATAGACTGGTATAAGCAATAGCCTTCCCATTCTGTAACAAGATAAGGGAAATAAGGACAACCAAAAGATAGTTTGGAAAAAACAAAATAAGATAATAAATTTGAAACCATAATGCTTTGAAATCATAACAATTTAGGGATGTTTATCATTTGGAAATCATACTACTAAAATCATAACACTTTTTAAAAATAATCTTTATTTAAACCATTTTAATTCAAGGTCAAATAATATTCATTTTAAAGTTGTAACATTTCTAAGTTCATTCAACTATAAAAATTTCCAAAACATGGTATTTTCAAAATAGTAGCACTTATAAAATGCTACAGTAGATATATTAGTATTTCAAATCAGTTCAATTTTAGAAATATTCATTTGGATATCATTTAACTTATGACTTATTAAAACAAACTTTTATGAATGGAATATCCAAATTAAACTATACTTCGTTTATTAAGTCAAAAGTTCACTATTTTACTTAACTCTTAATTTAACACATAACCTAACTCTTTATTTAAAATACCCATTTCATAAATAGATATTCCTTTAATAAGTTACACTTAAAATTCCATTTGAAAACCAAATTCTCAGTTATCAAATTTTAGTGATGTTAAAATACATTTTAACTATTTAAATCATAATTATTCATTTTTTTCAGACATATCTATTTCAAAATTAAAATATTTATCATAGCAAATATAATAATCAAATTTCTTTACACATTTATTCATTTAGACATCAATTAAACTATGAATTCAAGTTAAATAAACTTTATTACAAAATGTCCAATTCAAATGTATTTTTTTTATTTTATCTATTCAAAGATACATTATTTATTATACAACACATTCATTTTAGGAAATAACCTTTATTAAAATTCCTAGGTTAGACTTAAGGTTCCATATTAAATCAAATTTGATTATTAAGTTATTTAAATAAAATCTCTTTAAATTCCTTTTTCACTATTTACCTATGTTAATCTTTTATAACTAAAATTTAAGTGTATAACATTTATTATAACCACTCAAATTTTATTTATAAAATCCTTTCTATATTGTATATTATCCAATTACATATTCAACTTCTGTGTAATTTAGGTAAGTTATATTGGAATGAAATTGTGTGTTATACAAATAAAACTTTCCAATTCAATTATCTCAATTTTGAATCATTTATCCAAATTTTTTATTTTTTTTTTCTTTTTACAATTGAAATTATTCTTCAAGATAAAATTTAAGAATTTGAATCTTTGAACATCTTCAAACCATTTGGAGATAAGTAATTATATATACATAATATGTCAAATCAAATTTAAATCATATATCTCTATATATATTATAAATCAACTCATATTTTAGAAATTCAAATTAATTAAATTCCCCAAAACAAAGCTGCAGCAAGACTACAGAACAGTCTCTTCACTTCGAAACTCGAAAATGAACGTCGATGATGCTGCAGTCATCACCGAAATTATTTTCCAGCGACAAAGAGAAGAGCACTAAATTTTTAAACTTAAAAATCCTTTAGAAACAAATTTCTACTTGGAAATACTTTAAATAATATATCCTTTTAAAACTTTAAACACAAGGTTTGAAATCCATCGGAAATTAAATTCTTAAATTTCTTGTTTTAAATTCATTTCAGTTCCCAAATAAATTTATAAACAACTATTTATAAATTCATTTATAGAACAATAAATGATAAATCAAGTATTATCATTTCAAATAATCAATTTAAATCAATTTATTAAGTTCCATTAAATTTTCTTATATATCAAAATTTATTTTATTAACCAAATTTTAAAATAATATTGTGTCAGTTTGTTCTGTCAAAGTGTTTTAGAAATCCTATCGATAGCGTCGATCAGACGAATCGATCGGAAACCCAAATCAACATCAACAACCCAAACAACACAATATATAAAACAAAACATTAATTTACAAGTACAGTTCAAAATTTTTGGAAGATAGATTGGAACAAAAGACAAGATGATTAAATAACAGAGTAGGGAGATGGACAAGCTTAAATAAATCGCGGACAACCTTAACCGGGTCAACCGTGACTTAATGAATAAGATCAAGTGTGGATTTTTTTGGGGTAAATCTACATCCGATCTTAAAAGATAGAGTTTGGAATAACAAAAGATATTATCATCTAAACCAAGGATAGATATAAATCTCTGGTGAATCGATGCAAATTTGTAAAGGAGTTTCCCCCTTTACCAGAAAATTAGAATATTGGCGAGACAGCCAATTCACTATAAAGATCATTCGAAGTGGAGTTATGTGATACTCCAAAATCAAAAGAAGATGAATAGTGAGGGACAAGAATGAATTTTGGAACCGCGGGGAACGTTCCAAAAATTCAAAGGAAATTCGAATCAAGAGGAAAAGATTCAAACTCGAACGAAAGTGATTCTGTAAATAAATCTACTTCATATACTGAGTTTTGCCTCAAAGCCAAAGCTCTGATACCAACTGTAATGACCCAATATTTTCAACCATTCGCATCAATTATAAGTGTATAGGTAGACACTCATGCCGGAATTGAATTGCTCAAAATACCGCGTTGCAAATAAAATTTGGAAAATCTCAAAATATACAGTAAATAAATATAATCACAGATCACAGACACAGAGTAAAATAATGCAGCGGAAGTAAAAGAAATAGTAGTTCATGAAGGTACTATGTAAATATATCAGAGTTAAATAAGATACAATAGAAGAAATAAAGTACAACATAAGTCTAAATATGATAACCAAGTACAAGCTGAATAGAACAACAGAACTGAAATAGATAGGACAAGACAAGCAGATAATCTCCAGCGATTCAAATCTCTAAGAGAGCGGAAATCCAAATCTGTGAATAACTCAGGCTGACCCGAGCGTAAAGCAAAACACAAAACACTCGAGTCAGGACAATATATACTTATATAATGTAAACCAACTCAAGTGAACTGTAATAAGGTACAAGTAACTTAAAGAATGCTTGGGATCGCCCATTCTTTAAGGATCCGTTAAACTATTTACTATGTAGTAATATACGCTATATACAGTAGTGTCTAATTAGTAAAGTATAATCATATAGAAAATAGCGTTAAGGGGATGGTGAACCTTAACGCGGTCGGATCTTTAAACCAAAATCGTAGTGGGCTTGATATGGTAGGTGACACGGCACACAAGGCAATGCCAGGGTAGATATACCAATTACGCACACGGACTGATGGAGACGCATAGCAGCCACTACCGTTCTACCTCGAACAACACTCCCAAATCAAGGGTGGCCACCAAAATCACAAAGTAATAGAATGGTATCGAAGAAGTGTGTCCGATAAGAGGTGCTACCTCACTGGTCCGAGATCGCTCCTGTTTTAGCCACCTTATGCCAACTCATGGGAGTTGGGTCCACGTATATACCTTAGGATCGTCGCCACCATCCTACTTCATTCTGGAAATTCCACCGCGTACACAGTTGTCAAAGTGGTTTTCGGTAACGACAGAGAGTATGTCCATATCCGATCCCGGTCTCTTTAACAGCCAATCGTTATTATAACCCATGGTTATAATTTTAAAACAGTTTATACTTTAAAATAGAATATAATTTCAAATCCAAATCTTTATCAAAATAAAGATTTAATAATTCCAAACCATTTCAAGATATTTAAAACATCATATCATCTCAAAAACTTCATTTCAAATCATTTCCATATCAAAATATCATATCTTTCCAAAACTTCATTTCAAATCATTTAATATATCAAAATATCAAATCTTTCCAAAACTTCATTTCAAATCATTTAATATATCAAAATATCATATCTTTCCAAAACTTCATTTCAAATCATTTAATATATCAAAATATCAAATCATTTAATATATCAAAATATCATATCTTTCCAAAACTTCATTTTAAATCATTTAATATATCAAAATATCATATCTTTCCAAACTTCATTATCAAATCATCATTTGAGTTCAAATCCAATTATTCAACTTTAAATACCCTTTTAAATTCAAAGATATCATTCATTTATTATCATTTCAAGTCACCTTTTAAATAGTTTATATTTTAATCAAAATAATTCATCTAAACCATTTAAAAGTGTAATTATTATACTTTCAAGTCAAGTATTCAGTTTTCAAAGTTTCAAACCATTTTGAGTTCATTTGCTAAGTCAAAACCCCTAATTATTAAAATTTCAGCCTTTCACAGCATTTAGAAAAAAAAACTGTTATAAGTTATATTTGAAACATTTTAATTCAGCAAAGACAGCACTTAAAAACTGCTGTTATATCTCATTTCTAGTGGAAAAATTAGTTTTAAACAGCAAGGACAGCATTTCCAGAAATGCTGCGGTAGCTCAGATTTCAAAACAAAGGTTTTATTTGATTTTAACAAAGACTGCAGACTACTACAGCATTTCCAGAGAATGCTATAATAGACCTGAGTTAAGTTTTTGCCTATTAGTTCAACTACAGCAACTGCAACATTTCAGAAATGCTGTAGTAGCCCTTTTATTCAATTTTTAGTGTAATTCAGAACCATAGTATTTCTGAATGCTATTAAAAGTGATTTCCAGCTTTTTAGTGTATTTCCAGCAATTAAATAACTTCATTTTAAACTCTTTAAACATTTTAAAAATCATAATTTAACATTAAAAATGTTCATTAACATATCATTAACATTTTGATTTTTTATTAAACCAATTTCTTATAAATAAATCCAAATTTCAATAATTCCACTTATTAGTTCAAGTGTATAATTTCCTTTTCTTCACTTTCAACAAATAAACTTAACACTTCAAATTTAAATTACCATTTCATAGATTTAACTAAATTTCCAATTTTATTTAATTAATTTAAACCTTTAATTAAAACCAAATTTACATTTCTCAGTCAAGCTATATTTTAAAATTACAATTTAAGCATTCATTTATTTGACCACTTAAATTCATAGAAAAATCAATAATACTTTAATAAATCACTTAAATTAAAATTTAAATCAAATTATCATATTTACCATTTTCCAAATATAATTAAATTTCCATTTTTATTCATATAACTTAAATATCATTTTAACCAAAATTCCAAATTCCAAACTTAAAGTTATATTTCAACAATCCAATATAACCATTCATTAGTTACATTTTAACTCATAAAAAAATCATAATTTCTTTATTTTAAAACATGTCAAAATCTATTTTAAATCAAATTTCATAAATTTATATTTTTTTAAAAATACTTAAAAATATCCAAAAACACTTTATAAAATAACCACGGGCCAGTAAATAGTTTTCTAACCTAGGTCAAGTGATACAGATATATATCATTTCAATCCGCAATTTACAAAGAAAAACCGGGTTCTATCATTTCAAACCCGCAATCCCAAGTTAAAATAAGTTAAATAAAAACCATTCAGGCCTATCATTTCAGCCCATAATGATTTTTCCCTATTCTAAAGTCCGTTCGGGTATGTATCATTTCAACCCATAGTGATTCTAGTCTACAGGGAACTTGTAGTGTGATAAACAGATATAAATGAACAGAATACATTATATAACAGTAACGGATGATATAACAGGTGTATAAACATCATATGATCATAACATAGTCAAGTATAACATGATAATATATTTCTACAGATTCACAGGGTGTCAATTTACTAGTTATATAGGTACATATTGTCTGGTGAGAATAACTCACATGTTTGTGCTGGAGATATCGAAACCAATGACACAATGGAAACAAAAGCACGATGACAACACTACGGACTTGAGTGGAGAGCGAATCAAATCTACAACTCTTTTGTACAACCCAAAACAAACAATCAAAACAGCAAAATTCAATACGACTTTAAAATGCAATAACATTGAAATAAAAGGAGATACGACTACGCAGTTTTTTGCTTTGCCTTCTCTATTGTTTGGTATGGATTTGGGGTCTGATGTGGTTCAGATGTGGTCAAGTTTTGGGTCAGGTTTGGGCTAACATAGCTCGGGTTCAAGGCAAGAAAAGGTGGAGTTTGTACATGAGGAAGTGATGTGGTTTTGAAGGCAACTAGGTGGTTTTTAGTCAAAACAAGGGCTCGACATGGGGATTGGGCTCGGCCTGTGGTGCACCATGATTGGACAGAGGTGGGAGAGGGTGTGCCGTGGTCAGGTCAGAGGAGTGGTGGCGGTTATGGTGGTGGTTTGGGTGGTGGTTGAAGTGGATGAGCAAAAAGTGGTCAACAAAGCATGGATCTAGGCATCTAGGTTGTATTTGGAAGAGTTTGTCCATCAAGGGGGTTCGGCCTTGGTCATGGTTGGAGGAGTAGAGGTTGTGATGGTCTGGAAGAGATGGAAGGAGGTGGTGGCCGTGGAACAAGGGGGAGAGGCCGATCTAAACAAGGGAGAAAGCAAGGCAAATTTGCATAGAAAAAGTAAGAAAAAAAAAGTAGAAAGAAAAGAGGGAGTTTACCAAATTTTTTTGCAAGATGGAGGCCATGATATTTTTTTAGGGTTTTGGAGCTTTGAAAATTCGTGAATAACAGGAGGAAGTCGGCAAAAAAAAAAGAATGAGGAATAGTTAGGGTTAGTTGGTGAAAGGTTAGGTTAAAAGTAAAAAGGTGGACTACAAAAGCCCATAGGAAGATAGAAAGTTTAAGGCCTTTCAAATTTCTTTATTTTATTTTTTTATAACTTTATATTTATGGAAAAAGATAATAATCCCAGGTAAAATTTCGAAATTTGAGCAAAATATAATAATTTATATAAAAATTTATATAAAAATTTATCAATAATATAAAGTTAAATTAAGAAAATAGCTAAAATAGTAAACTAGTCTAGAAATTTGAAATTGAATAGAATAAATTTTAGAAAAATTCATATGAGCTTGTTATATATTTTTAAACATAAATAATAACATAAAATAAAAATATATTCACAAAATAAATATTTAAAATTAAATTTACATATAATTTTTAATGAAGAAATAGCAGAAAATAGGAAAACAGCCTTTAAAAATAGGAAATCATCATAGTAAATTTTGGAAAAATTCTATTATTATTTTTGAAATATTTAGAGATGAAAATATACATAAATTAACATATTGACACATCTTAAATAAAATATAAGAAAGAAAATATGATTTATAAAATTTAAAATAGGCAAAATTGCACAATAAAACAAATTATACTAAAAATTGAAATGTACATAACTTTTACATTTTAACTCCGTTTCCAACGAAACGAAAAGCAGTATTTAAGTTATTAAATCTATTGTCATAATAAAAGATAAAATTTATAATTTCAAATATTTAAAATTTAAATTTAAAAGTCAAAGTATGACTATTTGACCAAAATTCACATTTTTTGGAAATATTAAATTTAGTCATATTTGGAATTCTAATCCACATCAAAATCAAAGTTTATACTTAAAATAACAAAATTTATTCTTTTTCATAAATAAAGCTTTTGAATCTGGAAAAATCAATTTAAAAATATTTGAAAAATACAGGGTTATTACACCCAATGTAATGCAGGAGGGATGAGGACATAGCCATTATAGGGGTCACTAAACATAAATTTAGGCCATAGGAGAAGACCTTATAAATCAAGAAGGGTAGGGAAATCAGAAAGAAAAAGATTGATAATGTTCCTCCCACTCTCTTAGTTTCCTCGGCCATACCGCCACTTGTCATTCTAGTTTTTGCTTCTATAGCAGCGAGCATTCAAGCTAATGCTCCCGAGTCTCCCAAAGATGATTACGATTGGGACAAGTCCCTAAGGACTACTTGCCCGGGGGAATGAAAGATAAAGATGGCATAAGGTCAACTTCATCCTCTCTAAAGGTAAAGAAAAAGAGGAAGAAGAAGCGGAAGTAAGCTTAGGTGTTGTGTTTCCATGTAGTTTCTTGTTTTAGAGTTTTGGTTTCACATATATAAAGGTCATTGTAGTGCGGGTATAGTCCCTTCTTTTGTCTTCAAAGTTCTTTGATTATTAATAAAATAGTCTTTTCTTTCAGACTTCCATCTTCTTTTGCCTATATACTTAGTTTAATTATGTCTATTGTGATTGTATCTGAATCAGAGCAATGTTATTATACACCGTAACTTTGTATGCATGAACAACTTTTCGCAACTGATTAGTGTACTTCGTTATTTCATTTGTTCATCACTACCAAAATGTTTATTTGTTGGCAAGCAAAATATTGGCTAACTCTATAGCCTAGCATGCTCATCTTTAGTTGGGTTCCATTTGGCCAAAGACAAGGTTGGATCTTCGGATTGCTTCTTATCTCTATGAAGTGATGCTTTAGACATCTATTTCTGGACATCCATGCTCGATCTTCCCTATCTTCGAGCATTGATCGTAAGTTTTCATTACAAGTTGTGCTTTGAACATCTATCTCTGGACATCCATGCTCGATCTCGCCTATCTTTGGGCATTGATTGTATTTGGAAAAGGATATTCAATCTCCTGCTAGGTCCTTTCTCCAAGACTTAATTTTTTAGGTACTTGTCTTTGGGCAAGGTCATTACACCTCCGGGCTATGGTCTTGGACCCTTCCAGTCACTAGGCATTGGTCAAATATTAGTGGCATAAGGTGAACCATCACGATCGATCTAGCATGATTATACTCCCACGATCGAATCATGGATTGAAGGAGTCCGTCATGACCTATCTCTGGATACCTAGATATTTGCATTTTCAAATCTCAGAATATTCAATTTTACTTTTGTTCACACAACATAGAGTTAGACTATTGGTAATGTAGTTCCATCAATCCCCAAGGCCAATTCCTTTTATTGACCTAAGATTGCAAGACCCAGCCATATAACATCAGAATCTAGTCCGGAATTTACAAAGGTACGTTTAAGTGAAATAGCATCTCCATTGCTTGCTATTTCACTCTTGGAATTGAAATTCGATCGATAATCATTAGTTTGAAAGTTACATCTTCAAGCTTATGTTCGATCGTAAAAGGACCTTACCAATTTGGGCCAAGTGCCCCCAAACTAGGAAAAACTCATTTCAAAACGAGATCGCCAATCTTGAAAGTCCAGTTTTTGACTTTGGTGATGAATTGTCGTGACATTCTTCTCTGGTGAGTAGCTACCATCAAATCAGCTTCTTCTCACTTCTCATCGACCATGTCAAGGGACTCAAGAAATAGTTCCTCATTCATCTTGGGATCACAGTGAATTATCCAATGTGAAGTTACTTCCATTTCAATTAGAATCATGGCCCTGATCCATAAGCCAAAGTGAATGGAGTACGGCCGATTGTAGACTTGTGAGTCATTCGGTAAGCCTAAGTGCTAGGGTTAATTAATTGACCTAGTTTCCCTTGGCCTTCGTCAATCGTTTCTCTAGGATGGATTTTACGATCTTGTTCACCGCCTCCACCTGTCCATTCACTTGTGGGTGTGCTACAGCTGCATAGCCTTTTTTAATTCGTTATTTTTTATAGAAGTCTTTGAATTCAGTGCTTTTGAATCAAGATCCATTTGTCAGTGATAATCTTTCGAGGAACTCCAAATTGGCATATGATATTCTCCACCATAAAGTTGATCACTTTATTTGTAGTGATCTTGGCCAGCAGTTCCGCTTCGGTCCACTTTTTGAAACAGTCAACTACACCAATGGCATACCTTGCTCCTGCTTTGGAAATCAGTAGAACACCAATTATATCAAGTCCCCAAACTGCAAATGAGCATAGAATAACCATTTGTGTAAGCTCTATGGATGGGGTTCAATGGAATTTTCGTAATTCATTAGCAGCACTTTCTAGTGTAATTAGCCGCATCTTGGTTGACCATCGGCCAAAAGTATCTATAGCAAAGAATCTTCCTTGCTAAAGTTTTCCCCTAATGTGATCACCTCAACTACCTTCATGTACATCGGCCAGATCTTTTTGGTTTTCTTCTTTGGTGACACATCATAGTAGAGGAGCAAAGAATCCTCTCCTATATAAAACTTCTTCCAAGATAATAAATTGCGATACTTGACATAGGAGATTCCTTCATCCATTTCTTCCAATTGGAAGAGTTTCTTTTAACAAATGTTCACTAATCAGAGTGATCCACGATTTCTCTTCCACTTCAGCCTCCAAGATCCAATTGACATCTATCTAGCGATGCTCTAAGCCGACTAAACCTCCACTGAAACTAATCCCATAAGTTGTGCATCCCCGGAACTGGCCAGCTTGATCAATGAATTAGCTTCCATGTTCTCTTCCTAGGGAATGTGCATTATTGTGTAATATTCGATATCATTCAACAGTTCCAAAACCTTCATCGAGTAAGGGGCAAATCTTCGCCCTTAGATTGAAATTCCTTCTTCACCTAACAAATCACCAATCGAGATTCACTATATATATGTAATGCTTTGACTACTAATTCTTTTGCAATCTTGAGCCCTGTAATCAGCATTTCATATTCAGCTTCATTGTTTATTACAGGAAATTCAAACTTCAAGGCATAATATATTATCTGTTCCTCCAGGGTTACTAAGATCACTCCAACCCTAGGATTGCATTTATTGGATGCTCCATTTGTGTATAATTTCCATTTATCAAGTCGAATCATATCTTCCTCCGCTTCTCCATCTCGGGTGGTGAACTCAAGAATGAAATCAGTCAATTCTTGTCCTTGTATCGCCTTCCTAGGATGGTAAGTTATATTGTACTGGCTTAGCTTGATGTTCTATTTCACTAACCTTCCCAAAGTCTCGGGTCGGTGCAATGCTTATCTCAAAGGTTGATTGTAAAACCAGGTAAATAAACAGTAATTAATTAAAAAGAATTAATAAATAATTATTAAAGCTAAAAAATGGAATTTGAGCAAACATCAGAATTTGACTATGAAACTTGTACCATTATGTTTGTGGTGACTTTCTGAGCAAATTTCATACATAAAGCTTTGCGATCAGAGTTCAAACGGAAAACTTATCGATGCTTGAAGATTTTGGATTGAAACAAATTTAAAATAGAAATAGGGAAATAAATTGTTACTACCAAATTCCCTTTCGACCTTGTCGAAACTTGAATGAGTAGAAGACAAAGAAGAATAAGAGATAATAGCTCCAGCAAGACCTTTCGAAGGAGTCGAAGGGATGCTACAACCAAAGGCCGGAAGTATTACAACCTTACGAAGGGGTCGAAAGTATCCTTCCGCTTCAGTGGTTCCCTTTTGAAGCAGGTGCTTCCGCATGCATAATGGCCTTTCAAATGAGTTGAAGAAACACCTTTCGAAGACAATGGATAACAACCCTTCATATGCATGCCAAATCTTTCAAAACCAAAGGTTTCTCCTTCATTCAAACAACTTAGACGGATGCCTTGATCAGAACAACCCATTCGAAAGCAGAATCAAGCCTTTCGAACCGGTTGAAGCCTTTAATATTCAGGGAAGATTTCGTATCAATTCACAAGCAAACATTCAAAAACTACCTACCGCGTTGGAACTATCAATACTTAAACAACTTCGAAACCACAGGAAACTACCTATCGACAAAGTTGAAAGCCCGTACCTTTGCTTCTTATAACAACAAAGCAACACAAAGAGAAAAGGTGCAACCATCCCTTTTGATGAAGACGGAAGCGTTCAAGCCCATTAGAAAGCATTGTAGAGGGATACGCAAGTGTCAAAGGAGTCGGAAGGTATCTGAAACCACCTTTCGACCAGGTCGAAAGCACGTGGTCGAAAGGTGCCAACCCGCATCTATAAATAAGACCCAAGAGGTTTGGTTTTGGAGGATCCGAATTTATTCACTCTAAACTTGTATTTTCTTAACTTTACAAATTTGTAAACCCTAATTTTTAAATCAAATTGGGGGAAATTGATCGGTGTAATCATCATTGGATTAATAAAGGGAAGATTTCAGTATTTTTGATTATATAGCTGTTTGAACTCTTTTACTGGATTCAATCGTGTTTTACAGGTATCGACCTCATCGAAAGGTACCTTCCGAGTGGGTCGAAACCCTTGCTTTTCCAAATAACCCAAGTCCTTAACTCCAAATCACCACTCACTAAATACTCACCTATTAGTGGATCGATACTTTAAACCTAACCTGTTTTCCCTTAGATATAAGATCAGACCCAAGTCATTTAAGAAACCAGCTTTCGACAAGGTCGAAACCCATCTAGACAAACCATACTCTTGAATCCTTAGAGCCAACCTTTAGGGTTCCACATCTATTTTGAAATGAAGGTTTTGAAGGGATTATCAAACAACTTGAGTAAGCCTAAAAGACTTGAAAGAAAAGAATAAAAGTGGGTTGACTAGGTCGAAAGGTCAATAAAGGAAAGTTTTACAATAAAGACATATTCGAAAGGTGAATTAAACGAAGTATTCACATCCTTCCTCCATCAACTTAACCAAAAGAGGCCTAAAAGGACTAACTCTTTCCTTACACTCTCTTTTGGGGCATTGACAAGTTTTCTTGTTAACATTTAGCGCTAGAGGGAGGGGTCAAACCTCCGTCGCTGTTGAACATCTAACACCACTTATCCCTAACCGAATCCTATTTCAAGCTTAACTACTCAAGACCTTGGTTCATCATGACTAGCAGATTCAAAAGATCTGAGCAAGGATCCTCAGAACCACACTTAATAGGATTCTCCCCAAGGATAACTCAAGACTCCAACCTATATGAAGAGCAAATGCTAAGATTGGAAGATCTGAGGATTATAAAGAAGAAAAGACCAGAATCATATGATCTAGAAAAATGGAGCTTAAATCCTTTCCATATTGGCCCCACCCCTATCTTTGCCTTAGGAGAAAAGACAAATGGAAGTGACAACCTGTTTGACTAATGAGGAAAACGATTCAACACTATACCAAAAGCACAATCCTCGAAAAAGGGATAATGGCATATTACAACGCCTTTGCTCACAAATGGAAACATACTACAATTAGAAAACTTCCAGCACTGGAACTCTAAAGGGTGTTAAAAAGAAAAATAACCGATGAGGATGAACCTATAAAGCCAAGTAACAAAAAACCTAGAAGCCATCCTTAAGAAACAAGCTTCAAGTCAAGACTTCCAAAAGAATGCAACTTAGCAACATCTATTGAGAATGTCTACTTGTTAAGGATGAACTCAATTATTGGTCATCCCAAAAGAAAAAGCCTAAATATGAAAGTAATTTAGGAGGATCTTATTGCCATTACCATATGATGAATGGACATGAAGCTAATCACAGTAGAGCGCTTGAAGGGATGATAATCAACCTATTCAGACAAGGAAAAAATCAATGAGTTTGTAATGAGATCATAAATGAAGTCAATAAAGAATTACTTTACTAAGAGAAATCTACATGGTTTGGAGTGAAATACTCCTTTCATTTTGAAACTACCTTTAACAGTCAAAGCCTCTATTTGCGCCGATTTAGCCTAAAAAGTGCACCTTGGAGGGAGGAGTGTAAGCTTTTATCCGCGCCACACTATGGCTAGTTTAAAGCATCTACAAGCCCTTAACTGTGCCATGCTATGGCCAGGTCAAGGCGCCTCCTGAAGGGAGGACAGAGTAAGCCCTTGGTCCAGCCACGTTATGGCCTGGCCAAGGCACCGAACAAGCCTTTGACCGCGCCACGCTATGGCCAGGTGAAGGTGCCTTTTGGAAGGAGAACGGAGTAAGCTCTTGGTCCTTCCATGCTATGGCCTAGCCAAGGCACCGAACAAGACCTTTATCGCACCATGCTATGGCCTAGCCAAGGCACCGAATAAGCCCTTGATTGCACCATGCTATGGCCAGGTCAAGGTGCCTCCTGGATGGAGGTAGGGTTAGTCCTTGGTTCCAACTTGAGAATAAGCTAACCAAGCGCACCAGTCAACAATGGACTAAGACGTCCAAGCCCAAGAAGCGGCATATCTATAATGGACTAAGACGTCCATGCCCAAAAAGTGGCATATCAAACAATGGACTAAGATGTCTAAGCCCGAAAAGCGGCATACCAAATGATGGACTAAGATGTCTAAGCTCGAGAAGCAGCCAATCAAACCGCAACCACATACAAGGCCTAAACGGTTTAAACATGTAAAAGAAGACAGAATCTAAGGAGTAGAACAGAACTTCGCTTATTTGTACCCGAACTGGGTTTTGGGTTTGTTATTTCTAAACTTCATCCGTTAATACCCGAATCTGTGTTTCGGGTCACTGCCAATAACTTATGATCTTCATCATACCCGAATTTGGGTTTTGAAACTATAACTATTTACCGGACTTCACGCATTAATGCCTGAATCTGGGCTAAAGATCTCCATTGAAAAGATTATTATGGACTTCTGGTTATCATCCACAAATACCCGAATATGGGTTCCGGATCTCCAAGCTTTTAAATTTCATTCGTTAACGCCCAAATCTAGGTCCATGGACTTATATTACACAACTATTATTGACTTTCTATTGATTATCTCCAAAAGTTGGGTTTCAAAACGTCTATAATTAAATTTTTGGTTGAATCTTTGGTTTTCTACCATCGGACTTCTGATAATCTCACAATATAATCAAAGTTGAATCCTTGATTACTCTCATCATTACCAAAGAAGAGACTCAAGACATTTAGTTATATTCAAATATGGGATCACTTTCATATGATAACATGATGATTTTGTTAACTTCTGCGAATGACATGAATAAACTAAATGATGATTACAAGCTAATAATAAGAAATATTTTTTATTTTGTGCTTTTCAAGGAAAGCAGAACAGTAAAAAGAATTAAATGGTCTAGCAAATACAAAAATCATGGAACAAGTTATCAAAGAGATGATTCAAAAACAACATTACAAAAAAGGATCACAAACCATGTGATATTTATAAAATTTTCATAACTTACATAATTTATGAAATTATTTACAAGTGTATAGAACAAATGTATACATTTCATAAATATAAATCAATCATAAATCTTGAACAGCTTTATTTAGATTCTCAGCAATTAAAGGATCCACGATGTGATTAATAGCCATGCGAAGAACCTCTTTAAGTTTCTTCTCTTTCTTCCTCATTTTGTCTTCATCATCAATAGCCTCGATGGTGGTTTCCAAAGCATGATTAAAAACTTTGTTCGCGCCCTTAAGAGTTTTATTTTCCCATTCCAAATCAGCGATGCGCATTAAGAGAAGATACTTATCACGTTCAAGCTTTTGAAGCCAAGCTGCATATTCATTTATGCGTTGCGAGTATCTTACTTTTTGCCGCTCATCAAAATACTTCATCATTTCGAATTTGACTTTCCTGCACCATTCTCTTACTACGTTTTTGTCAAAACCGGGAGGAGGATTAGTCATAATAGGGAACTTTTTGATGGTAAGAGAAGTAGACCTTGTTAATTTTGCAACGGAGGGGACAATGGAAGAAGCCGGTGAATCGACGTTTGAAATATTATTTCCCATAATGAATTCGAGCGATCCACACTGAGCTTGGTTATCTTTCAATTTAATTTCCAAGTCACTTACTTGTTGAAGAAGTTCTGGCACACATTATGGTCAAAGTCAATTGAAGGATTTGACTTAACTTGACGCTTCAATGTGGAAATCACTTCGTTTTTACTCTTAACATCTGCCTCTAAATTGGCAATCTTATTGCTGAGATTCCTAATAATTATTTTCTAAAGCAAAAATCTCCTATTCCATTTTAATGCTTTTGTGTCACCTTGGATATGAGTAGATAAAGTATCATCAAGAAGTTTTCTCTTTTCAAGATCCACTAACAACCTATCCTTAATACTGATAAAGCATGATGCTGAATCTAACGAGAGTGGCGTTGCAGATAGTTGTAGCTTCTATTTAAACAAACAAAGAAAAAGAAAATAAAGTCAAGACTTGAGTAATCCATCTCTTTATTATAACGATAGAAGATTACAACTTAAGTAAAAATGAAACTAAAAAGTACAATTAGACATTTGTTTTACATCTAAAGTTGGGAAACAACATTTTTAACTTTATTCAATGAATTAGCGGAAAGAATAACCGTTGAGTCAAAAGGAACATTAAGTCCTTCCAGAGTAATAACCGAAGGATATTTACTATAGTCACATTCCTCGGCAGGAGGACTATCATGACTACAGATTAATTTGGTATTATATGTCCGGATCTCTTTAAGTAGCTTTTCCTTTTCTTCACCAAGAAAATCAAAACGGAGTCGAGGACGTTCCATATAAAGTTTTTGCAAATCTCTAAGAAAGAAATATCTGGCTAATTTTGAAGATTTCAAAATTGACACCTTTTCAAAATAATCTCTTCTCGGTTTAACATACTTGCTTAGATAATCTTTATAAATAAAGCTACCAAGGGGACGTTCATTCTGTGATAACGTGGTAAAATACAGCTAAGTAAAAAAAGGAAGATTAAAGCCAAAAACTCACAAATCAATATTATTACATAATTACGACTATTCATCTGGTTCATACAAAATCGATTTTGAAAATAATTCTGAAATAAACTTGTCCTTATAGTATTTGATTTTATCTGAAGGCAAATCTTGGGGAATTGATTCGACTCATGGCAAGTTCCAACATGCTCCAGGATGCGGGTCAAATCCGAATTCGTCCAAGTATTTCTTGTGTAGACGCCTAAGTAGACCCCAACTAAAGTCACATAAATATGAGAAATCTACTGTAGGATGTCTGTAATAAGCTTTGTATAGAAAAACTACCAAAATGTTTCTCTCCTCAATCAACAACCAGAAGAGTGTGATCAACTCTCGATTCTCTTTTAAAGGACCATCATATCGGAGATGTGCCCTTCTCAATCGCGGGGCAGCTTCTTGATGTTTAAAGGACGCTAACACTGCCGCACTCTTGTTAAGCCTATGATATTTAATTATTCGAAAGAATGTTGTGTTCTTTCAGCTGTTTATCTAGCTACCTATATAAACTATTTATTTCCGCTTGTTTCTTTCAAGCTTGGTTTATAGGGGTGAACGGCTTTCCTCCTTATCTAAAATAAAGGATTTAAACTATTACTATCTTAAAAGTGAAAGTTGTTTAAACAAAGAATCACATTCCTGAGAAACTGGAATTAACACTTGAGAAACCTTCTCTTTCTCTCTTGATTATTCAACATTAATGTAAGCAGGCTCCTCTTGAGGGTTTGAAGGCGCAGGGGGGATCAGGTGGGCTAGCTTCATGAGAAGATGGATCGGGATTGACTTTTTAAGAAGTTCTCGTGCTGTCATCTCCATCTTTCTCAGGAGCATCAGCGTGGCCACTCATGTTGCCACTTGAACCTTGACACCCATCAATGTTGTCATCATTGTCATCATGATCATTATCATCATCATTGTTGCAACCCTCTCCTTTGGCAACTTCATCCATGTCACCTCCATCTTCGGAATCAGAGTCTATGTCGAAGGAAGGAACTTCAAAGGGTGGAATTTTGGAGGCGTCGATCTCCTCTCTTTCCGTGACTTCAACTCCCTACTCCATCTTCTTTATTTTCTCCATGACCCTATTGACGAGAGCAGGGTTAAGTGAGGGAAAGCTCAATTCAGGGCATTTATCAACATTGTCAACATAGGCGAGCATCATAGCATCTTCAAAAGAATTCATGACGATAACCTCAAGAGAAGTGTCGAGAAATTGAGACACACGCCGCTTTGCGTCAGAAATGGTGTCAATGGCCAATTTTAAAGAATATTTATTTCTATTCAGCTTTTCCTTTGAGGAAGATTGTTTGGACCCCGTTCTAGTCTTTTCCTCCTTGGACTCTTCTAGAGTCATTTTCAATGCTAAATTTTCGTCAGCGATGAGTTGACGAGCTTTCCTCTCCTTTGAAATAATCGATTCTGATTGGGTGAGAGAACCTCTCAATTGCTCCAATTCAATAATAGCCTCATTTTTCTCTATGGATAAGGAGGAAACTTGATTGTTTAATTTATAAATTTCCTCTCAAAGTTTAGACGATCCATCAGAGGGTTTTGACGCATTTTCATGCAATGATAACCAACTCTTGGAAATCTGGAAGAAAAGATACAACATAAGTGAAAAAAAACTTAAGGAAAAACAGTATCAATAAAGTTAAGTGAAGTAAAGCGTACCAAGAGTTCTTGTTCTATAATAGACCGATAGTGACTCGCCAAATCAGAAATAGAAGAAGGCGGGTGAATTGAGGCAAAGGATGAAGAATTTAAGATAGATTGGACCATCTTTTCAAAGTTGCTCAAAGGCGTAGGAGGTGATGGTCCAGAAGGATTCAGCTCTTGAGAAGGGATCGAAGTCCCCAAATCTTTTTGCATCTGCTCGATCACACTTGGAAAGCTGGAAATGAAAATGCGAGAGAGTGGATCAATTTTCCCAGGAGTCTTCTTAGATGGATCAAGAGGGGCTTCGATAGTAGGAATCTCCAAGGATTTATCAATGTTTACAAACTCCCCTTCTTCCAGTGGTGGAGAATGGAATTTCTAAAATTTTGGCTTTCTTTGGGGATGGTTCCACCACGGTTGTCTTGCCTAATTTTCTTTTGGCGGCCATCTTCGATCTAGCAATGGCTTAGGAAAAAGATGGCGCATGAGAAGTTGAAGTAGGGAGAGCTGGATCACTTGAAGGATGTTCAACCTGGGGAGCAGCTGCAGAAAATTCAAACAAGTTATGAGTCAATGAAGTGATTTGAAAAGTAATGAAGCAATAATCTACAAGTACAGCGTTTAAACTTACCAAAGTGAAAGGGACAGATTGGTGACATCAAAGAGAAGTTATGCGGGTCTTCCAAGGAAAGGAAGCGCTTGCTTCAAAATGTATGCTGGACAAGAGGAGGTTGGCCAAGTACCCTTTGACCAATTAGCAGGAGGGAATGTTTTTGTAAACTGGAGGGGTTCGACAGAGTTAGCCTGTTCCCAATCCCACTAAAAGCACCAATCAACAACTTCACAATTCTCTTGTCTTCTTAATTTAGCTCTTTAATAGATGCTCCTGACAAAGAAGCATAGATTAGTAAAGGTAAATAGCTAAATGAAAAAATAAATTTCGAGATTAACTTACGGAAGAAGAGAAAACTCCACTAATGTTGGGAAAGCACCGGACAAAGAAGAACCGTGTCTCCCAGACCCTGAATTTATTTACCCCCTCAGATATTAGCTTCTTGGGGGGATTGGCTTTGAAGATTTGGTTGTTCAAGTTGCTAAGCTTAACCAACCGAATAAAATAACTCAGCACTTCTGCATTAAGAGAAGGAATGCTGGACTCCAAGGCCATGAGCTCCGAGGATAGAAGATAGGTGTACACATTGGGTGATAGTTGAATGGGAGCAACTCCAAGGTGGGTTATAAACTTGGATAATAAGTCCGAATAGGGAAGGAATCCTTCATGCCAAATATGGATTGCTGTGTAGGCAAAGAACCCTTCAGGAGGGCTTTGAATGGTGTCGTTTTCGGAAGTGGGGATGGCTTCCACTCCAGTAATTCCAAAGTCATTGAGAATCGCATCCACCACATCCTAGGTGGATATTTAGGAATGTTTGGAGGTATCTTCAATCTTCTTGGGTGAACTCATGATTCTGCCAGGTGAAATCATTTCAGTTAGAAATTAGAGTATGTTATGAAATTAACATTCTTTCAAAAATATTGAAAACCTATTACAACAATTAGAATGTTAAACAAAAACACAAAATTACATATTCTTGAAAGAATGTTAAGGTTAAAAAAATGAGATTTATTGAGCTTTTGACAGAGTCGAAAGGGAAAAATAGAAGTTGATTCCCAACAAACACCCTTCAACAATGTCGAAAGCTCGGGTATGAAATTTACTGAGCTTTCGACAGTGTCAAAAGGGAGGTCAGAAGTATACGTCCAAAAATACTTTTAAACAATGTCGAAGCCTCAATAGAAGCTTTGTTATTAAAAGGGAGTAGTTAAAACCTACACAACAAATTTGAACAAAATATATGCTACCAATGTTTAATAAACGAAGAAAAATAATCTTTCGACACCGTTGAAACCCATGGACTTAGTTTCTCTAAGGGAATGTGAATGCTGTCGAAACCTTATATGCCAATTAAGTCAAAAGGTTTTGTGTTTGAATCATATTGATAAAAAATAAAAGGATTGAGGATGTTTCGATGACATTGGTGAAAGGTAATGATCTAATCATAATTAGTTACAAAAGGTTCCGACAGAGTCGAAAGGGGTGCATGTTTTCGAAAGCATACCAACAACTAAACTTTAATCAATACAACAGGTTCCGATTAAGTCGAAACGTTTGACTTGGTTTGTAGCTTATACAAAGTATGTTTCCTTCAACCCAATTTATAAAATATATGCATTTCTAACTTGGCTAGGGTGTAAGGTCAGTAGAGTTACACAACTGAAGTCTGCCCCACATAAGGGGCTATCAGAAGCTGTTTATACGCACTACTGATGTAGGACATCACCAACTTTAGGAACCATGGGGATATATGTTTACGTATAGGTTTGGAAAAGTACACCAAGGCGTTCGCCTCAGATTTAAAGTATCAAAATAGCCGGAGGTTCCACTTCAATTCCAAACTAGTGGTATTAAGTAATTGGTAATGAGCATTTTCCTTGATTTGCATTAGGAATCTAAATGAGATTTTTAGATAGTGGTCGATGCTATGTGAGCACTGTTTGGTGAACATGTATTTTTTTACTTGGGTTGGGCACAGGACGAATCAACCATTGGTCCCAAGTGGTAATTAACAAAGACTTTGGTTTAGTCTATATGGATTACACTTCTTACTGCATAGAGTTCGTATGGGAAATGTACCGATCTTAAAGTTTGTTGTTTGTTTGATGGTTGGAGGTTGGCTAGTTAACCCTTAGATAGGTCTTTGAGGTGCGGTAGTAATACTACTAGTTAAATTATAAAGCCATGCCTAGGAGTAATCGGCCTTTGTAGTTAGGGCAATTGACTATTTATTACGTTGCGAAGAGGTTTCCTTATTGGGAGTATAGAGACGCTTATGTATATACATGTATATATATATATGTATGTATGTATGTATATATATATACTTATACCTTGGAGTATGCTAGATAAATCGTATGCGTAGATGAAATCAAATCTGGAATCCTTAGTAATAGACATAACACTTAAATGGAGATCAATCGGCATAAACTAGTGTTATGGATAAAGTATATAATTTATCAGTCACCAAAATGTTGTTCTGACCCCCTTCTCATTACAACACACATGATAGATTTAGAAAGACACGATACTGGTAGAGATGGGAACGGTAGGTGGATAGGTCTTCTCATTCATGCTCTCCACTAACAAGGCAAGTAGATATCCAAGGAATAAAATAGGTTCCAAAGTAGCAGCCTTAGTTGGTATATATGTTTTATTATATTTTACTATTCCATTGTGAGTTCATGTAGATAGCTCTCTAATATACTTTAGTTTATTATAGGTTACCAATATCGATGAGTCGTACCCAACGGACTTGGGTTTTCAATTTAATCAAAAAATCGGACCCACTAAGGTGCAGGTTGTTACATTGACCAGTTAACACTTTTATTGGATGAGCTAGGAAGTAAGGCAGTAACTTCTTTGAAGCGATCAACAAGAAGTAAGTTAGCTTGTCTAACATTGGATAATTCTTGTCTGCTCAAGTGAAACGCTTGCTGATGTAATATATGGGCTTTTGAATTTTGGATTCCTCATGCACTAGAGCTGAGCTTAGTGCATAGACAAACACTACCAAGTACACAAAAAAGTCCTCTAATTCCAAAGGCTTTGATAAGACTGGTGATCTCTCCATGTTATCGAGTAAGGCTTGGAAAGCATTCTAACATTCCTACATCTAGAAAAATTTCTCTTTCTTGAGGACGCCGAAGAACAATACACATTTATGCACCGCTTTTGAGATGAATCGACTAAGTGCAGTGACCTTCTCATTCAAGCTTTGCATTTCCCTCCTTGTCTTTGGAGCTTCAGCGACTCTCAATGCTTTTATATTCTTTGGATTACCTTCTATGCTTCTTGAGTTTACTATAAAATCCAAAAATTTATCTGATGCGACTCCTAAAGAACATTTCTACGGATTGAGCTTAATTCCGTGCTTTCAAGGCACATCGAACATTTTTAAGAGGTCTTCCATTTGGTTTACCAATCGTTTTGACTTTACTAGCATATTGTCCACATATACCTCCATTGTGCATCCAATCTAATCCTTGAACATTGAATTTACTAATCTCTAGTACGAAACTTCTACATTCTTTTGACCAAATGACATGGCAAGGTAATAATACATTCCCAAATCGACGATGAAATTTGTAAGCTTCTAGTCCGAAACGTGTGTTGATATCTGGCTATAACAAAAATAAGCATCCATAAAGGATAACAACTCATGTATGACAGTTGAGTCCACAAGTTGGTCAATATTCGGCAGCAAGATGTTGTTCTTTGGGCATGCTTTATTCAAATCTGAATAATCGATCCATGTTGTAACGACCCAGAATTCCTGATATTTGAAAATCGAATATTTAATTGATTTTAAATATTAACAAGTGGAATTAATAAATCGAATAATTTAAAATTCGAATATCTGGATTTAATTGGATAATTAAATCGATAATTTAATAGTTGAAATTCTAGAAATAATTGAAATCTGGATTTTATGTGATTGAAAATGATTTATAAAGTTATATTAAATCATGTTGAAGTTATAGTAATGTTATAGAACTTTTTAAATTGAATTTAAAGTAAATTTGTGAAAATTGAATATTTTAATATTTAATCGACTAGTGAAATTAGTCATTTTTGGGACAGTCTCAGAATTGGACGAAACTAGTTCCAGTGTATCTGTAATAGTTTGTTATTATCGGATGTCAATTTTCGTAGCAATCAGAGTTGTCATTTGACTGTGGCAGCTCGAAACGCATCGAAATTGTTTTTAATATTAATCTGGCGAGTTAAAATAGTCATTTTTCAAAAAGTTTCGGATTTTGACGAAACCAGTTTCATCGGATCCATAATGTGATATTATTGTATGGTTTCAAATTTCGTGTCAATCGGATTTACGGTTTTTCCGGGGCAAGCCAAAACGCATCGAAATCGGTTTAATTTAAAATCGATTGTTTAATTCAATAACTCGCACAGACGATCGAATTAGCTCCCGAAACACATTCCATTGTGTTCGGAATATGGGGTAAACCTTACGAACGCCAGGCGGCACGTCAAATTTGGAGATCGTTTGGAAAAGTCGTTTTAAAATGAATTTAACATTATTTATATACGTATATATATATATATATATATATATATATATATATACACACACACGTTAACAATCAACAAAACTAAAACCCTAATTCTTCTATAGTCGGCCCTAGCTATTCAATGGCTGAAACACACTCAACTTCCTCCTCCATTATCTCTCCATCCATCAGCAATTAGGCAAAACTTCCAACTACAACATCGAAGAGAGCGATGAGATCTTTGTTTTCAACGGCTGTGATCGAAAACGGAGCTATGGATCATTGTCGAAATGGTCATGTATGGGCTGCAGTTGTGCACGTTTTTCACAGCCATGGGAGGGCCGAGCTCCAAGTGGTGGTAGCCGAGTATAGAGCGGGGCGAGGTCGTTCGAATGGTGGTGGTTTGATGGGCTATCGACGTTTGTAAATGGAGCGGCATGTAACCCTAAATCACGGCTTTGGGTTGTTATCTTGCGTTCGTGATTCTTTTAGGAGGAAGAAGCATCAAGGATCGGCCCAGATCTTGATCAAGCAAAATGAACGGTCTGGTTTTGAATTGGGTATAAAAGAAATTGTAAATAGTTTATAATTAAATCGTGTAATATTTAAAACTGCATAACTTTTTGCTACGAGGTCGAAAATGCACGAAACCAGTTGCGTTGGAATCGTATTGACGAGCACTACGCAATGGAGCTGGTTTGGAGTCATTTGGAGTTAGTGAAAATTTTGGGTAAAATTAAACGCGCGTTTAATTTTATTCGAAATAAGCGCTGAAACTTGAATTGAAATCAAGGTGAGAACTTCTCACTCAATCGAATCTGTTTCGATTTATATTTTAAATAGTTAGATTTAAAATTGCTTGAATGTATGTTTGAATGATGATTGCTATCTGTTGATTGAAATAGACATTATACGCCGTTAGTAAGCGGAGGTTAATTATTAAAAACATATACCGCGATAATTTCACATTGAAGTGGAATTGGTATTATATATGTATATAGCAATATATATATATATATATTGGAATATGTATATGTTGGAGTTGATTTCCCGCATTGTATAGCGGATGAGACCCTATTGCGCCGCATAATAGCGGATAATATTTATAAATCCCATATACCGCGATAATTTCACATTTACGTGAAATTGGTATTGTGCTAACATTTGTGGATGCAGGGAAACAGGTTGGAGGGATCCGACTGGATTCCTCACCGTAGTGATTTATTTACAAATATTGTGATATATTTTGTTATCATATGATGATATATGATGTTTGGGTGCTGTGATTGACTATTTGGTGTTGTTGCATCATCGGATCCATTTTTGATATTTAAAAATAACGAGTTTGATTTTAAATTGGGATTTTTGAATTATTATGAACGATTATATAAAAGATTTATAAAATTGATATTTTATAAATTAAGAATACTGGAATTATAAAAGGAGTTTTCATAAGTGTTAAAATCGAAATAATGGAATTCTAAAAGGAGTTCTGTTAATGTTGAAAATAAGGTTATAAATAAAATCTTATAAGTAATAAGATTTATAACTTGTGAAGTTGTAAAAGAACGATTTTTGCAAATAAATGAATTATAAGTATTTAACTTATAATATGGATTTTTGGTATATAATTGAGTTATAAATTGATTTGGTTAATAAAGTGCTTTTATAAGTTAAAGTTGTTATAAAATACAAATGGAATTTATAAATAGATTTGTAAATCCGAGAAACGACTTATTTTGATAAGTTAAGTTTATATAGCTTATTAAAGGAAGTATATTCATGATTTTGGACAGTGGATAATCCTTTAAATAAAATGTGTAGAAATATTGAAATTGGCTAGTGAAGTATATTCACGATTTTGGATAGTGAATATATTATTAAATAAAATGGATATGGTGTGGAGAAGTGATATTACGAAATGAAGTAATTGTTTTAAAAAGATGTTTTAAAACGTGTTAAGTATCGAAAACATAGATTTCAACATTTATTGTTGAAATAGACGTTTCGAGGAATAAGAAAATGGTGGACTATAACACTGTTGTTATAGTAAATGGTTTCCGAAAGGAAATGTTTTATATAGTATTGGGATTTATATATCTATCTAAATTTCGAATCCCTATACTAGTGATTTTTGAGTTGTCGTAACGATGTTTTACGTAACATTCGTTTTGACTCAAATAAAATTTGTGAAAGAGAATGATTTCCTTAAAGAATGAAATATATACTTAATTATGATTTAAGTATATCAAATATTTTCAAATGTCGAAAATAAATAAGATTTGAGGATTACTTATTATTAAATAGGTATGGAAATGTTTTTCCAATATGAAGTGAAACGTTTTGAGATTTTATCTTCAAAGATAAATTGAAATGTGGAAATTGATTTGAAATTGTTTTCAAATAGTTAAAGTGTGGAAATTATATATCTTGTAAAGATATTTTTGAAAGATAAATAATTTGGAAAATTATTTGGAATCTGATGATGTTGCGCATCTTTATTGATAGTTAAATAACCGACTATCAATAATTACCTTCGATGGGTATTTGTTGTGATCTGCTTGAATTTGAATGCCACACTTATTTTTGAATAAGCGCTCACTATTCGGGTTAACCGGGAAAGGACCTTTGTGTCATATAACCCATTCCGAATTTGTGATACGACGATATGGATCGTATTGAAGACCGGTGGTGAAGACCGGGTATTTGTGAAAACGATAGGATGACCTATTGATTGTCTCTGCACCGTTAGCTACGGTATAGAGATTTCCTTTGTGATGGGAAGTTTTATCGGGATTGTGAATATCCAGATTGCAAGGGCTTCTTTGGAAGTGCCTTCGGTTCTGTTCGAACCCGGAACAGACTTGTATGGTTACGTGTCTGACATTACATTTTGAGATGTAAAGCTGATTTCTTTCAAATACATTTCTGTTGGTGGCGGAGAATTTATTCTCTTAGCTTAACACCCTTCTATGAGACGTACGAGCTCAGAGGTTATGTAGTTGAAATTTATCAGCGATATATTCCCAATTTGGTAATGTGGCATGTTGAGTGTTGCCGTGAAATGATCATTGTTTGATCATTTGTGATATGATCATTTGTTTGATCATTACTTTGATCATTTGTTTGACCCAAAGCATAGCTTTTGTATAAAGCGTAGCTTTGTGGACGAGACTTCGTCAGGGCCTCAACAACCCGGAAATGGTCGAAACAGGAATGTTGCGGCAAGGTTATGAGGGTCGCGCCCTTTAGGGTATGTCATTTCCTTCTGGAAAGGGGTGGTATCATGGTATGGAGCCCAGATACTTACTCATGTGGACACACTTTATTTATTATGTGTGATGATGGTTACCGAGCGCTCGGATAAAGGTCCCAAAGGACCGGGTGATGACATATTCGTGAGTTACCTAGTTACAGGGGTAACCCGGCCTTGTTTGGCAGAGAGCATTTTGTCTCTCGGGACGTCCAGCCAGAGGCGATCCCATTTGGCAGTAGGAAAGGAAGTTCCTTAGCCTGACCATTTGTTGGAAAATTCAAAGAAACAATACGAACCCTTTACGATTGAAATTGTATAACCTGTCTCCTCAGGAGGCAGCTATAGCAGGCATAATATAATGGTACCTATGCTGGCTAAGATAAATATTGTATTTTCGAAAGAATTTTACACTATGCACTAGTAATAATATCAAAATGATTTGTTTTGCGTAGTAAGCATTTTTGGCTATCATAAGAAGAAATCTCCTCCAAGTCTGCGATTCCATTGTGTGTGTGGTGGGAGGTCTTATGGTAGTTTCATTTTCCAAAAGCATTGTGGGTTTCAATGTTAAAATTTATTGTTGTTTATTTTTAAAGATAAACTGTTTTAGTTCTCACACCAGTCACCATGACTGACTCGAAGTTTATTGTTCCCTTCCTAAACTCTGGGTGCCCATCATTTTCCACACGGGCAGTCTAGAGTCAGGTTATCAGGTCATTCTGGATTCAGGAGATGCTTTGGAGCTTAGTGGCGAGCTGGATGGCGAGACGTATCATCTATACTATGTATTATTCCGCTATGTATTCTGTATGAGGACAAGTTTATATAACTGTCCAGTGTTGTATTGTTGTTGTAAACTCTGATGATGATGTAATGTATAAAAGGATATAGTTCTTTGATTTAAAGATTATTCATTTATCTATTATATGTTATTCCGTTGCGAATGTGAGATTCTGATATTGTTTTCTGTTTCTGTGTTTTTCTGTTGTTTCTTCTTTCTCCTTTTCTTCTGTTTTCTTCTACCTCTTCTTTTTCTCCATAACAATTCGGTTTTTCGGCATTCGATCATTCGTTAGTTGATACAGTTAATGTATTAATGTCGATTTTCAAACGACGAAAAATCTCGTATGTTACATTTGGTATCAGAGCATATGGTTAAGCGACAACCATGGCTCTGTTGGGTATTACTCATTAGAGATAGAGTCAGTAGTACTCTAGAATGAGTTGAGTGTAATAATAAATATGAGTGCGTATTTGTTAGTGAATATAAAATTGTTTTATATTGTGATGATTGGTTTATTGAGTGGTATATGGATTCTGGTCGGTATTGTCAGTACAACTCTATCGATAGGGATCTCTAAACACTTGTTCAGAACAATTCGGCACGATATTGTTTTAAATTGGGTAAATGAAATAATTTTACCTCGATTATATTTTGTATAAAAAAGAAATAATTTTTCTGAAATTATTAAAGTGTATATGATTGATTTTTTTAGATGTTGAAAATATAAATATATATCTAAGTTAATCAAAGTTGTTTGAATAAGTTAAATGAAAACAACAATTGTAAAAGAATAAAGTGTATAAGCAAATGAATTATAATGTATGGAATTATAATTAAAATGATTTACAATGGTAAAATAATCTTATATATAAGAAGTGAAATTTTATAAGTAAAAGATTTGTAAATGTGATTTATAATCTAAAATAAAATTCCAGAGAAATGTTTTTGAAAGGATTTGATATTTTCAAAAAAATTGTTTTGGAAAGATGAAAGCTCTAAACTCTTTTCAGGTCGCTGGAAAATAATTCCGATGATGATCGCAACATCATTGGTGTTCATTTTCGGGTTTCCAAAAGAGAAATTGCTGCTAGATTATTTTTAATGAAAGTTGTTTGGAAAATTTGGATTTTGTTTTGGAAATTCAAAAGATAAATTGAATTGATTTCAAAATGGTTTTGAAAGGTTGATAAGACTCTGGAATCCTATTTAAAATATTTATGGGAATGATAAAATGGATTGATAACTTATATAATTTGAATTTTGATAGAATAAATTTAACTTAAGGATGGAGTTAAATTAAAGTAAGTATAAGTGAATCAATTAAAATCCAAGCTGAAATTGTTGAATATAAGTAATCAAGTTTTGAACTTATAATATGAGATAATAAATTTTGACTTTGGTAAAAGTTAAATAGAATTGGAATCTGAATTGGATTTATAAGTGGAAACTTAAGTTAATTTGAAAAAAAATGATGTTTGAAATGGAAAATAAGTTATGTTGAATGAATTTGATTTTGATATCAAAGTAAATTAATAAAGTGAATTAATGAAATGAAGTGATGAATATAAACTTGAGTTATATAAATGAGATTCAACTTTGTTTGTTAAATGAATTAGCAATTGAATTAACAGATGGATTGAATGTTAATCAATCTAATGTGAATAATTGAAAATGAATAATAGATGTAAGTATTAATTCATTAAAAGATAAATGTTATTGGAAGTTGAATAATTGAATGTAAGTCAATTTAATATCGACTAATTGAATTAAAGGTGTTGAACCAAATTGAATGTAAAATTTAATAATTTGGTTGTGTAGAATATACATTGGATGTTATATGATTGTTGGTTGATTGTAGTATAATTCATTAGTGTTAATGAAATTGAATAAATGGAATTGGAAGCTATGTAATTAGATTTAAATTGAAGGTGAAGTAAATTTAAATAGAAATTGATTTGAATTGAAAGTGAACCAACTTGAATGTAAATTAGTGAATGTAAACTAATTGAAAATGAATAATTGAATGTCATTATATATGAATTGGTTGTAAACAATTATAAGTAATATTGAAATTTTATAAGTTTCTTATAAACCTTGTTTAGTATGCATTTCTTTAATATGCATATGTTGTAGTTGTTTAAAAGAGTAAAATGTTAATAATTCTATATATATATGTCACTTACATATTTAAATTGAGTAAGTACAGGTGCGGTGGCTACCGTTCGGTTGATTGAGTTGTGCAAATATGCTAATAAATAACTGCTTTGCTAAAAAAATGCTAAAAAGGTACGCCTACGCAATAAAAATAGGAAATATGAACTGTTTTTCTGCTTTTCCGACCGGGTGGGTGGATGTATATATATTTATGTCTATTGTGATCCTACTACGATCGAACCGTGCAAAGGAGACGCTGGCGAATTTTTCTGGAAATTTAAGGCGTTAGAAAATTTTGAAAATTTTGAAATTTTTTTGTTAAATGAAAGTCAATTTCTAAATTGAAATGAAAATGTAGGAATTGAACTAGAAAATGGAAACCATTGTTTTGGTTGAAGTTAAAGGTTTTGAAAAAGGTGAATATAAAATTTTCACAAAATGGATTTCTGAAAAGTTAATGGATTTTGTGAATTTTTCTTACTTGGTAATTTCGAGGACGAAATTCTTTTAAAGGGGGAAGTTTGTAACGACCCAGAATTTCTGATATTTGAAAATCGAATATTTAATTGATTTTAAATATTAACAAGTGGAATTAATAAATCGAATAATTTAAAATTCGAATATTTGGATTTAATTGGATAATTAAATCGATAATTTAATAGTTGAAATTCCAGAAATAATTGAAATCTGGATTTTATGTGATTGAAAATGATTTATAAAGTTATATTAAATCATGTTGAAGTTATAGTAATGTTATAGAACTTTTTAAATTGAATTTAAAGTAAATTTGTGAAAATTGAATATTTTAATATTTAATCGACTAGTGAAATTAGTCATTTTTGGGACAGTCTCAGAATTGGACGAAACTAGTTACATTGTATCCGTAATAGTTTGTTATTATCGGATGTCAATTTTCGTAGCAATCGGAGTTGTCGTTTGACTGTGGCAGCTCGAAACGCATCGAAATTGTTTTTAATATTAATCTGGCGAGTTAAAATAGTCATTTTTCAAAAAGTCTCGGATTTCGATGAAACAAGTTTCATCGGATCCATAATGTGATATTATTGTATGGTTTCAAATTTCGTGTTAATCGGATTTAGGGTTTGTCCGGGGCAAGCCAAAACGCATCGAAATCGGTTTAATTTAAAATCGATTGTTTAATTCAATAACTCGCACAGACGATCGAATTAGCTCCCGAAACACGTTCCATTGTGTTTGGAACGTGGGGTAAACCTTACGAACGCCAGGCGGCACGTCAGATTTAGAGATCGTTTGGAAAAGTCGTTTTAAAATGAATTTAACATTATTTATATACGTATATATATATATATACACACACGTTAACAATCAAAAAAACTAAAACCCTAATTCTTCTATAGCCGGCCCTAGCTATTCAATGGCTGAAACACACTCAACTTCCTCCTCCATTATCTCTCCATCCATCAGCAATTAGGCAAAACTTCCAACTACAACATCGAAGTGGGCGATGAGATCTTTGTTTTCAACGGCTGTGATCGAAAACGGAGCTACAGATCGTTGTCAAAATGGCCGTGTATGGGCTGCAGTTGTGCATGTTTTTCACAGCCATGGGGGGGCCGAGCTCCAAGTGGTGGTAGCCGGGTATAGAGCGGGGCGAGGTCGTTCGAATGGTGGTGGTTTGATAGGCTATCGACGTTTGTAAATGGAGCGGCATGTAACCCTAAATCACGGCTTTGGGTTGTTATCTTGCGTTCATGATTCCTGTAGGAGGAAGAAGCATCAAGGATCAGCCCAGATCTTGATCAAGCAAAATGAACGGTTTGGTTTTGAATTGGGTATAAAATAAATTGTAAATAGTTTATAATTAAATCGTGTAATATTTAAAACTGCATAACTTTTTGCTACGAGGTCGAAAACGCACGAAACCAGTTGCGTTGGAATCATATTGACGAGCACTACGCAACGGAGATGGTTTGGAGTCATTTGGAATTAGTGAAAATTTTGGGTAAAATTAAACGCGCGTTTAATTTTATTCGAAAAAAGCGCTGAAACCTGAATTAAAATCAAGGTGAGAACTTCTCACTCAATCGAATCTGTTTCGATTTATATTTTAAATAATTAGATTTAAAATTGCTTGAATGTATGTTTGAATGATGATTGCTATCTGTTGATTGAAATAGACATTATACGCCGTTAGTAAGCGGAGGTTAATTATTAAAAACATATATCGCGATAATTTCACATTGAAGTGGAATTGGTATTATATATGTATATATATATATATTGGAATATGTATATATTGGAGTTGATTTCCCGCAGTGTATAGCGGATGAGACCCTATTGCGCCGCATAATAGCGGATAATATTTATAAATCCCATATACCGCGATAATTTCACATTTACGTGAAATTGGTATTGTGCTAACATCTATGGATGCAGGGAAACAGGTTGGAGGGATCCGACTGGATTCCTCACCGTAGTGATTTATTTACAGATATTATGATATATTCTAGTATCATATGATGATATATGATGTTTGGGTGCTGTGATTGACTATTTGGTGTTGTTGCATCATCGGATCCATTTTTGATATTTAAAAATAACGAGTTTGATTTTAAATTGGGATTTTTGAATTATTATGAACGATTATATAAAAGTTTATAAAATTGATATTTTATAAATTAAGAATACTGGAATTATAAAAGGAGTTTTCATAAGTGTTAAAATCGAAATAATGGAATTCTAAAAGGAGTTCTGTTAATGTTGAAAATAAGGTTATAAATAAAATCTTATAAGTAATAAGATTTATAACTTGTGAAGTTGTAAAAGAATGATTTTTGCAAATAAATGAATTATAAGTATTTAACTTATAATATGGATTTTGGTATATAATTGAGTTATAAATTGATTTGGTTAATAAAGTGCTTTTATAAGTTAAAGTTGTTATAAAATACAAATGGAATTTATAAATAGATTTGTAAATCCAAGAAACGACTTATTTTGATAAGTTAAGTTTATATAACTTATTAAAGGAAGTATATTCACGATTTTGGACAGTGGATAATCCTTTAAATAAAATGTGTAGAAATATTGAAATTGGCTAGTGAAGTATATTCACGATTTTGGATAGTGAATATATTATTAAATAAAATGGATATGGTTTGGAGAAGTAATATTACGAAATGAAGTAATTGTTTTAAAAAGATGTTTTAAAACGTGTTAAGTATCGAAAACATAGATTTCAACATTTATTGTTGAAATAGACGTTTCGAGGAATAAGGAAATGGTGGACTATAACACTGTTGTTATAGTAAATGGTTTCCGAAAGGAAATGTTTTATATAGTATTGGGATTTATATATCTATCTAAATTTCGAATCCCTATACTAGTGATTTTTGAGTTGTCGTAACGATGTTTTACGTAACATTCGTTTTGACTCAAATAAAATTTGTGAAAGAGAATGATTTCCTTAAAGAATGAAATGTATACTTAATTATGATTTAAGTATATCAAATATTTTCAAATATCGAAAATAAATAAGATTTGAGGATTACTTATTATTAAATAGGTATGGAAATGTTTTTCCAATATGAAGTGAAACGTTTTGAGATTTTATCTTCAAAGATAAATTGAAATGTGGAAATTGATTTGAAATTGTTTTCAAATAGTTAAAGTGTGGAAATTATATATCTTGTAAAGATATTTTTGAATGATAAATAATTTGGAAAATTATTTGGAATTTGATGATGTTGCGCATCTTTATTGATAGTTAAATAACCGACTATCAATAATTACCTTGGATGGGTATTTGTTGTGATCTGCTTGAATTTGAATGCCACACTTATTTTTGAATAAGCGCTCACTATTCGGGTTAACCGGGAAAGGACCTTTGTGTCATATAACCCATTCCGAATTTGTGATACGACGATATGGATCGTATTGAAGACCGGTGGTGAAGACCGAGTATTTTTGAAAACGATAGGATGACCTATCGATTGTCTCTGCACCGTTAGCTACGGTATAGAGATTTCCTTTGTGATGGGAAGTTTTATCGGGATTGTGAATATCCGGATTGCAAGGGCTTCTTTGGAAGTGCCTTCGGTTCTGTTCGAACCCGGAACAGACTTGTATGGTTACGTGTCTGACATTACATTTTGAGATGTAAAGCTGATTTCTTTCAAATACATTTCTGTTGGTGGCGGAGAATTTATTCTCTTAGCTTAACACCCTTCTCTGAGACGTACGAGCTCAGAGTTTATGTAGTTGAAATTTATCATCGATATATTCCCAATTTGGTAATGTGGCATGTTGAGTGTTGCCGTGAAATGATCATTGTTTGATCATTTGTGATATGATCATTTGTTTGATCATTACTTTGATCATTTGTTTGACCCAAAGCATAGCTTTTGTATAAAGCGTAGCTTTGTGGACGAGACTTCGTCAGGGCCTCAACAACCCGGAAATGGTCGAAACAGGAATGTTGCGGCAAGGTTATGAGGGTCGCGCCCTTTAGGGTATGTCATTTCCTTCTGGAAAGGGGTGGTATCATGGTATGGAGCCCAGATACTTACTCATGTGGACACACTTTATTTATTATGTGTGATGATGGTTACCGAGCGCTCGGATAAAGGTCCCAAAGGACCGGGTGATGACATATTCGTGAGTTACCTAGTTACAGGGGTAACCCGGCCTTGTTTGGCAGAGAGCAGTTTGTCTCTCGGGACGTCCAGCCAGAGGCGATCCCATTCGGCAGTAGGAAAGGAAGTTCCTTAGCCTGACCATTTGTTGGAAAATTCAAAGAAACAATACGAACCCTTTACGATTGAAATTGTATAGCCTGTCTCCTCAGGAGGCAGCTATAGCAGGCATAATATAATGTTACCTATGCTGGCTAAGATTAATATTGTATTTTCGAAAGAATTTTACACTATGCACTAGTAATAATATCAAAATGAATTGTTTTGCATAGTAAGCATTTTTGGCTATCATAAGAAGAAATCTCCTCCAAGTCTGCGATTGCATTGTGTGTGTGGTGGGAGGTCTTATGGTAGTTTCATTTTCCAAAAGCATTGCGGGTTTCAATGTTAAAATTTATTGTTGTTTGTTTTTAAAGATAAACTGTTTTAGTTCTCACACCAGTCACCATGACTGACTCGGAGTTTATTGTTCCCTTACTAAACTCTGGGTGCCCATCATTTTCCACACGGGCAGTCTAGAGTCAGGTTATCAGGTCATTCTGGATTCAGGAGATGCTTTGGAGCTTAGTGGCGAGCTAGATGGCAAGACGTATCATCTATACTATGTATTATTCCGCTGTGTATTCTGTATGAGGACAAGTTTATATAACTGTCCAGTGTTGTATTGTTGATGTAAACTCTGATGATGATGTAATGTATAAAATGATATAGTTCTTTGATTTAAAGATTATTCATTTATCTATTATATGTTATTCCGCTGCGAATGTGAGATTCTGATATTGTTTTCTATTTCTGTGTTTTTCTGTTGTTTCTTCTTTCTCTTTTTCTTCTGTTTTCTTCTACCTCTTCTTTTTCTCCATAACAATTTGGTTTTTCGGCATTCGATCATTCGTTTGTTGATACAGTAAATGTATTAATGTCGATTTTCGAACGATGAAAAATCGCGTATGTTACACATGTCTACCATTTTTCATTAAGCTTCTTGACCATCATTGGATTGGATACCCATTCATGGTATATTGCATTGCGGATGAAGCCGTTAGCCTTTAGCTTATCACTTCTTCCTTTAACGTATCAGATCGCTCCTAACCCAGGATGTGCCTTTTTTACTTCACAGGAGGGCATTGTGGGTTTACATTTAATGTATGGCATGTAATCTTCAATGATCTTCCAAACATATTAGAATCTTCTAGGAAAACACATCCAGTTTACCTAGAGAAAAACTGCCAACTCATTCTTCATCTTCACGCTAAGATGAGATCCAATATTTAGGACCCAAGTAGGGTCATCTTCATCAATCGGTATGTTAATCGTCAGCTCGGCTGGGGCAGACCTTGCATCCTTTGGCTCTTTTCTCATATCCATAGATTAGTAAAATTTAATATACCTTCCGTGCCAAGGCTTAGGTGGTGGTTGTTATGCGTTAATTGATTTGATATGGAAAGTTCTCTCTACATCCTTTTCCTTTTCAAGTCACTTCACCTCTCTCAGCTTTGCGAAGTAACATTCCTGTCCTATGCTCTGATCTCCATGAATGGCCCTTGCTCCATACAGTTGAGGAACTTCATAATCAAGTACCACAAGGTTAGGTCCACTATGAAACTAGCAAGGGCCGGTCGACCCAAGAAAGCGTTGTGATCAAAGTACGTATCTATCCCAATGATGGTCTCCACCCATACTATCTTGCGGTTACCTTCACCGGCTCCATCAATAACTCAACACATCCAACAGGCTTTATAGCCTCTCTGTTAAATCCCTGGATGCGGGGTTTACATGGTTTCAGATCTAGCCCATCCATCCTCATCTGATCATAAGTTTTCTTGAACAGAATATTGACTAAGCTCTCATAATCAATGAGAACTCATTTCAAAGTAGTCGATCCAATCGCGGCTATAATCACTAAGGGGTCAACCTTCAGTGCCTCTAACCCATCTACATCATGATTCTTGGACACAATACCATCGGTTATAAATCTTAGTTGTTTTTCCAGAGCAATATCTTCTATAGCAAAGCAACTTTCCTCAACAACATGTTTTACCGAACTTCCGTATCTTTCCATCCAATTCAAGCTTTTCTCGGTCGGATAAGGTCCAATGGTAATGGTATTAATCACTATTCTTTATTCGGTCTACCTAGGTTCCTCTCTACTAGGCCCAGCCTACTCCCATTGAGCAAACTGCCCCTGGGGTTGTTTGTTCACCTGCCCGCCATCCCGTGGGTCGTTCACATACTATTGAAGTTTCTTCTTCTGGATTAGATCTTTGATTATATCTTGTAAATGTCGACACTCCTTTGTGTTGTGCCGGTATATCTCATGGAATTGACAATACTTCTCGGATATCTTTTCACTTTTAGTTGACTCCCTCTGAGCTAGCTTTTTATAATTTTCAATACCTTGCAAGGCAAGGTAAATGTTCTCCATGGTTTCGTTCAACGGTGTATATAATCTTCAGGCTTTAAATATCTTAGACGCGTTTTGAAATCAGCCTTTTTACTTCCCGCTTCTTGGTTTCATCTCTTCTAGCTATTACTCTTATTCCAAATATTGATCGCAATTTTATCAGCGCTCTAATTGGTTTGCTTTAAAACGATGTTGTTTTGCATAACTTCGACAGATAGCTTCTATCAACCTTTCTAATGGCCACATCTGTCTCTTCCAAGGACATATACTGGATTACTTCCTGATAATACTCCTCTATGGTCGATGACAGTTTCATATTGAGACACTTACCAAAACTAGTATTCGGATGAATTCCTCAAATTAGTGCCATCAATACAATGTCTTCCTTGGTATTTCTCACTTTAGCCATAGCAATGTTGAATTTACTTGGAAAATTCTTCAAAGATTCTCCGGAACTCTGAAAAATGTATGATAAGGACATCACATATTTTAGTTGAGCAGTGTAAAGTTAGAATTGCTCTACAAACTTCCTAACCAGTTGATCAAACAAAGATATGGATCTTGGTGCAAGCCGAGCGTACCACGTCGTAGCCACTCCCTTAAGAAATGTAGGGAAACATTTACATCTCACAGCGTTGGTTGCTCTGGCACCATCCATATGCCACTCATACTTAAAAAAATGCTATCTCAGATAATTCGTCCTATTATATGACTGCATCGTAGTCACTACAAAATTCCTAGGATAATCCTCCCGTAAAATGTTTTTGATGAATGGGTTCCTACTAGGTGAAGAATCCAAATCATTGCTGCTCCTGTGGTGGTTCTAATTCATGAGCATTCTAGGAATATATGGTAGATTAGGATCAATCATATTGACTTAATGGTGATCATCAAGGCATGCCCTAAGTGTTTGGCTCTATAAACGCTCTTAGTTAATTCCATGACATATGGGTTTTCTATCTTTGGGATAACCGTTCGTCCAGGCATTTGATGTCTATAATCTCCTTATGATGGTTTGGTAAAATTTGTATAAACACCACCATCTTAACCACCAACTACTATCTTTATATCAACATCAGTTTCCTCATGTAATTCGCCATCCAGATCCTCAACACCACTCGGGGACTCAACTAATTATCGAGTTATGGGGTTGACTTGGTGTCGAGTTTTGAACTATTAACTTGAACTTTTTTAGTTCCTATTTTCAAAGTCCCATCTTCCCTTCTCTACGTCTTCAATTTTCCATCCCTTTGGTTTATGTATGATAAAAATGAACTTTCTTCTTTTGAATTAGAATATGATAACTTTTTACGACTCTTCCTATGTCCCCAATATAGTTGTGTCATCAAATCGATGCTTTCCTTCATTTGCTTCAGCATAACATTCTATCTCTCCATAATCTTTTTATTCGTCTCCATCATCATTCTATCCAAATCAACCTTAGTCACCATATCTTATACAATTGGAAATTTAGTAGTAATGGGTTGATTTGTTCCTTCCTCTAATTGAGAGCCCTTATTTTCAGCATCGTTAGTGGGTCTAGAAGTAATTGATTTCTCTTTTGCTTTTCTGGATGTCATAGCTTTCTTGGATCTAATGATATAATTTATAGAAATCTAATTAATTATGGACCTTCCAAGAACAACTTTTAGATCTAACTCGTGGATTATAACAATCCAGCGGTTCTAAAGAGATTAAAAGAGAGAAAATTTTGAGATTTCTCAGTGAAAGCACCAAACATTTGCATTAAAAGTTGGACAAACACCTAATCAGATTATAAGTAGAAATTAATGAAGAAATAAATGTAAAATGAAGTAAATAATACAAGAAAATTTATAGTGGTTTGGCAAATACTCTAGCCTATGTCTACTTAAACTTTATTGGTGTTTTCTGAGATTCGCTATAACTATGATTTTACAATTCTGTTATTTACAAGTGGGGTAAACAGACTGTCAAGGTAAAATCAATTAATTCAGAAAGCAAGGAAAAGATCTTATTTTTGTGCCTCTCTCCCTCTATTTATAGATGAAGATCGGCGAAATAAGCTTTGAAATCTTGTCCTTGTGTTCTCTATGTCTGGTAGAAGGCTCAAAAGAATTATTGTAACCAAATCAGCATGTAGGTTCTCAACTTGGTACCGAGTTGAGCCTTACAAGTCGATCCCGACTTATGATGTAATGAACTGCCTTTCTTAATGTTAACAAGAAAACTTATCAACACCCCAAAGTAGAATTAAAGGTGTAGAAATGCCCTTCTAAACTTCTTTTGCTTAAGTAGGATAGGTTAGGATCTTATTGCTTTCTTTACTAACCTTTCGAAAAGGTCTATGTTGTCAAAACTTTTCCTTGTCCGACCTTTCGACTCAGTCGAAACACTTATATCCCTTGTTTTTAAGCCCTTTGAGCTTGTTGAAGTTGTTTGGTTATCCTTTCAAAACCTCCTTTCGAAACGGTTGTGAAACACTAAAGGTTAGCACAAAGGATTCAAGAATATGATTTGGTTGGGCAGGTATCGACTTCGTCGAAAGCTGGTGTTTTTGATGGGTTGGGTTTAATCCTGAAATCTAAGGGGAAACAAGTTTAGGTTAAGGTTTATTTAGGTTAAGGTTTCGACTCCCTAAAAAGTGAGTGTTTGGTGAATAGTGGTTTGGAGCTAAGAACTTAAGTGTGTTGGTAAGTGAGAGGTTTCGACTCTCTCGTAAGGTATCCTTCCGACTAGGTTGATGCAAGCAAAACACAATTGAACCAAATAATTTCACAGAATAGTTGCATAATCTCCAATATCAAAATCCAGCCTTTATTGAACTAACGATGTACAATTTGATTAATTTCCCCTAATTTGATTTCCAAATTAGGGTTTACAAGTTTACGAATTTAAGAAAGTACAAGAGAAGAATGAATGAATTTGGATCCCCTAAACCAAACCCCTAGGATCTTATTTATAGATGCGGGTTGGCACCTTTTGACCCAGTGCTTTCGACCTGGTCGAAAGGTGGCTTTATATATCTTCCATCTCCTTTGGCACTTGTGCATCCCTCGATAATGCTTTCGAATAGGTTTGAATGCTTCTGTCTTCGTCGAAAGTGGTGGTTGCACCTTTTTTCTTTGTGTTGCTTTGTTGTCGCAAGAAGTAGAGGTATGAACTTCCGACTCTGTCGATAGGTAGTTCCCTAGGGTTTCAAAGGTGTTGAAGTGTTAATGGTTTCGATGCAGTAGGTAGCTTCTAAATGCATGCTTGCGAATTGATACAGAACCTTCTCTGGATGTTAAAGGATTTGACCGGTTCGAAAGGCTTGATTATGCTTTCGAAAGGGTTGTTCTAATCAAGGCATCTTTCTGAGTAGTTCAAATGAAGGCAAAACCTTTGGTTTCGAAAGGTTTGGTGCGCATGCTGCCTTCGAAAGGTACTCCTCCTCTTATTCGAAACGTCATCATGTAGGCGAAAGCATCTGTTTTGAAAGGTAGACATTGACGCGAAAGGGAGCTTTCGACCACAATGACCCTTTCGAAAGCTTGTAACACATCTGGCTTTTGGCTGTAGCATTCCTTCAACTCCTTCGAAAGGTTTTGTTGGTGTTGTTATCTCTTGTTCCTTTTTCCTTTTAATTATTTTCATTTCGACAAGGTTGAAGTAGGAATTGGTGGTACCATTTGCCCCTTTTCTGCGAAGGGATGCTCTTGACTTTCCAAGTCAACTCTTTCGAATCTATTACACTTCCCGCCTTTTCATATTCATGAGCAAATCCTAGTCGTTTATTTAAATTTGATTGTACGGTCTGCCATCCATGCTGACTTTTCTTATAAAGCCAGTTCCTTTCTTCCCCTCTTTCACTTATCTGCAGTTAGAAGAAATTTACAGCAAGAATAAAAGTTTTCAAATTATTAAATAATTCCTATTTCCAACAGCAGAAATTCAAATCCATAGTATGTTTTTATTATCTTGCTTTTCGAATCTACTTTTTATGGTGAATTTTGATTTCTAAAATCCATCGTGTTTGGATCTAATCTACTGTTTTGATTTAATAGAAATCATTTAGGTTTTTATTTGCCTGAAAGCATTCTATAATTTATTTTCATGACTTTATTGTCCCCATTAATTTTCATTCTAAACTTATCTGATTTGGATTTTATTGGTTTTATTATTTTTAAAGAGTACGGATTTTCATCTCAAAGGTTTTACAATTATAAATGGTAAATTCGCGCTTAAATCCATCTTGTTATTGATTTTTTTGAATTTCTGGGTTAAAAATCGAATTTGGGGAAGAAGGAGATTTCCAGCTAGTTCGCAAAGAACTTTTGAGCTGTACGAATCAGAATTTGGCGCTACAATTTTACCTTTCTACCCCTTCGAAAGGGATTGAGGCGGAAACTTTTGTTTCGCTTTTTTCAACCTCTTTCAATGGGGTCGAAAGGTAGTCTACCACCTCATTTAATTGTTCTCGTCGAAAGGTTGTGTAGTGAATATGAAGTGGACCTCTTCGAAAGCAGAATTGTACTTTAGTGTATTATGATACCTTTCGAAGAAGTTGGTTAATGTGTCTTACTAAATAATTATCTAATACATACTTTCGAAAGCATAGTCTTTGTTTTATAGGTTTCAAAACCTTTAATACATGCTTACTTCCAACCTATTTTAAGAAACGTGTGAAGTTAGAGATACATATATTTTTATAAATTGGATTGAAGAAAGCATACTTTATATAAGTTGTAAATCAAATCAAACGTTTCGACTCAGTCGAAACCTACTGTATTGATTCAAATTTTGTTGTTGGTATGCTTTCGAAGCCATGTACCCCTTTTTGACTCTGTCGAAACATTTGTAACTAATTGAGATTCGATTATCATCTTTTACCAATATTGTCGAAACTTCCCAAGTCCTTTTGTTTTTATCAATATGATTTAAACTCAAAACCCTTCGACTTAATTGGCATGTAAGGTTTCGACAGCATTCATATTCCCTTCGAAAAATTAAGTTCATGGGTTTCGACGGTGTCAAAAGGTTCTTTTGCCTTGTTTATTGAATATTGGTAGCATATATTTTATTCAAATTTGTTGTGTAGGTTTCAACTGCTTCCTTTTAATAACATAGCTTCTATTGAGCTTTCGATATTGTTTAAGTGTGTTGTTGGACGTCTACTTCCATTCTTCCTTTCGACTCTGTCGAAAGCTCAATAGAATTTATTTTTCTAAACTAACTTTAACATTCTTTCAAGGATATGAAATTTCATGTACTGGTTGATGTTCGAATTGTTGTAATAAGTTTTCGATATCCTTGATAGAATATTGACTACATAATAAATTATAACTTCTAACTGAAATGATTTCACCTGGCAGGATCATGGGTGTGAAAAAGACTTCCTAAAAACCAGAGAAGGACACAATACCAGTGATAGAATCTTCACCCAAGAAGATTGAAGCCACCTCCAAACATTCCTTAATATCTACCCAGGATGAGGTGGATGCAATTCTCTACGACTTTAGCATAACTGGGTTGGAAGCTATTCCCCCTAATGATAACGACACTATTCACAGCCCTCCTGAAGGGTACTTTGCCAACACATCAATCCACATTTGACATGAAGGCTTGTTACTCATCCCGGACTTCTTATCCAAGTTCCTGACCTATCTGGGTATTTCTCCTATACAACTGTCACCCAATGTTTATACATATCTTCTATCTATGGAACTCATGGCACTGGAGTCCGAAATTCCTTCACTCAACACTGAAGTTTATAATTATCTTGTTCGATCGGTTAAGCTTAGCAATGTAAATAACCAAATCTTTAGAGCCAATCCCCCCCCCCCCAAATAGCTAATATCTAATGGAGGGTAAACAAATTTAGGGATTGGGAAACATAGTTCTTCTTTGCTAAGTGCTTTCCCAACATTAGTGTGGTTTTCTCTTCTCCCCGTAAGTTGATCTCAGACTTTATTTTTCCATTTAGTTATTTTCCTTCACTAATCTATGCTTCTTTGTCAGGTGTGTCAGAACCTTGTGTTTTGATGTTTTGATCATGACAACTATATAAGTAATATTATGTGAACTAACCATATTTACAAGATAAGATGCTATTCTACTCGACAATAGATTGCAGACTAAGAATTCAGTAGAAGTTTCAATTATTGTTTATGGTTTGTCTATAGTCTAGTCTAGCAGTTGATTTTTGTTAAAATCCCTCCAAGGTGGTATATGCGCACACACACACGTACTTAAAAAATGTTTTTAAATCATATTACATATGCCAAGTATTTTACTACAAGTTCATGCACAAAATTTTATCAGAAGAACCTCAATATGGCAGAAAATATGGTATTCAGCCGACTGAAATAGGTAGTTCAGTCGACTGAATATCTGTGCACATGCACAATGCATATGAAAGTTCAGTCGACCGAACTGACCATTTCAGTCGACTGAATTATAAGTTTTTTGTGCATATCACTTTCTGATTCGAATTTTTTATATTCAGTCGACTAAAATTGCATAACGGCTATTTTCTAAATGGTTACTTCCATTCATCGAACAGAAACAACCCTTGATTCAAGAGTTGTTTCTGTATCTTTTGATCATAACTTTTCACGATAAGTTGCAACACTTAAATACTATATATATCCTTAAATCCATTTGTTTTAATTATCTAATGTATAATTTTATTCTCGTATACTTATTATCTAATCATTTTGCCATTTGCATTCAAATTTCTGTTCTAATCACTTGCATATTCAAGCACAAATTCATTTGTGATTAAATTAACTTCATATCTTCAGGAACTACACTATATAACACAAAAGAGAAGATTATAGGAAGAGTGTACTCTAAAGACTTATCCATGCTATTAAAAGAGCACAATCAGTCAAGAAAATTCTCTGTATTATTGAAGTCTCGTTTGGTTGCTCAGGCGGTTGAAGTCCTATTCTGTTGCTTAGGTGGTAGAAGTCCCATTCGGTTGCTCAGGCGGTGTAATAACGATTCCTCTGGGTTAAGAGAGGATTGGTAGTTAAATTCTAAAAGGAGTCTGGGACTAGACGTAGAAGGGGAAGTTCGAACCAGTATAAAAATCCCTGGTGTCATTTACTTTACTATTTACTATTATATTTATATTCCACACTAGTAGATAACTTATATAATATTCCATATTATGATCCTTCGTCACTTTTAAGTTGCTTCTATTAAAGAGCTGAACGAAGAAGATAAGAGAACTCCAAAGTCGCTGATTGCTGCTTTGAGTAGGGTTGGGAATAGGTTAACTCTGTTGAACCCCTAAAATTTACAAAAGCATTCCCCCCTGCCAGCTGGTCAGAGGGTACTTGGCCAACCCCCTCTCATCCAACATACATCTCTGAGCAAGCGCTTCCTTTCTTTGGGTGATCCGAAGAATTTTTCTCTAATGTCACCAATTTGTCCCGATCACTCTAGTAAATTTTAATGTAGTGCTTCTAGTTTGTTTTTATGTTACTCTTCAAATTACTTTACCGACTTATAGTTTGTTTGAATTTTCTGAAGTTTCTTCTCAAGTTGAGCCAATTATAACTGATCTAACTCTCCCTACTTCTACAACCCGCTCGTCATCTTTGTCTCAAGCCATTGCTAGATCAAAGATGGCTGCTAAAAGAAAGTTAGGTGAAGCGGCCATGGTGGAGCTATCCCCTAAGAAGGCCAAAATTGTTGAAGTTCCTGATTCTCCACCACAAGAAGAGGGGGAGATTGTAGATATTGATAAAACCACAAAGAGTCCAACTATCGAAGCTTCTCCTGATCAACCTAAGAAGATTCCTACTAAAGTTGATCCCATCTCTCGCAGTGTCATCTCGAGCTCTCCTAGTGTGATTGAACAGATGTAGAAAGATTTGGGGACTTCGACCCCTTCCCAAGAGCTGATTCCTTGTAGACCATCATCTCTCACGCCTTCAAGCGATTTTGAAAAGATAGTCAAATCTATCTTGAATTCTTCATATTTTGCCTCTACCCACCCGCCTTCCTCCATTTTTGATCAGGCGAGTCATTACCGATCCCTTATAAAACAACAACTCTTGGTATGTTTCACTTCACTTAACTTTATTGCTACTGTTTTTCCTTAAGTTTTTGACTTATCTTGTACTTTTTCTTTCAGATTTCCAAGAGTTTGGCTCTCATTACATGAAAACGCGTCAAAGTCCTCCGCTGAGTCGTCTAAGCTTCGAGGAGAAATTTCAAACTTAAAAAGTCAAGTTTCCTCTCTATCCGTAGAGAAAAATGAGGTATGACTGAATTAGAGCAATTGAGGGCTTCTCTTGCCCATTCAGAATCTGTTATTTCTAAGGAAAGGAAAGCTCATCAACTCCTCCCTGATGAAAATTTGTCCTTTAAAATGGCCCTTAATCACAATACTGGAATTGCAATTTCCCGACGTTTATAAGTGCTGTAAATGAAATTGGTAATGGTTATAACTGTTGCTAATAAGTGCGTGGTATTTTCTGTAATAGATTTCCTAACGATTATAACCGTTAGGAAAATTCATATCCCTAACGGCTATAACCATTAGAAAATTTTTGTTTCCCAGTGGTTATAACCATTGGAAAAGTTTGCTTTTCCAACGGTTATAACCGTTGGTACGTTAGAAATTACATTGCTTACTAACAATTATAACCATTGGTATTCATTCTCATTTGTAATGCTTATAAGTGTTACAAATTCAATTTTCCTGGACAAAACACTACTTGATTCAGCATCTTATACTACAATCATATATTATCAAATTTTAAATTTATAGAAACAACAAACACAACCAAAATATCAAAATTAACAGCAACAACAAACCAAATATCAAAATTAACAGCAATAACAAACACATAACCAAATTTCAAAACTAACATATCAATAATTTTCAAAACAAACATCAAACATACATAAATATACTCCCTACAAAGTTCATTATATGACTTTAGGTTGTGCTGCTATAAAATGTATAAAAACTTACAAACGACGAATCCGACACTCTGGCCAAACTACGAAACCTCCATCAACAAATGACTTCAGGAAATAGTTTTTTTATTGTCATTTCCTAATACTTCAGCAACGACATCTCTTTCGAAATCTTCTAAACTAATTACTCTTTCGTTACCATTAACACTAGCTTCTAATTTTTTTCTTTTCTTGCGCATCTTGTACTTAAGCCTGAATATTCAGAAACACTGCTCAGTTTATAAAACAAAATCGAAAAAACAATATGGAAAAAAGAAATGATCCAAATTTTCATTTTAAAACCGACCAATTCAAATTCTTTCAGTTTAACTGATCCATTTGCTTAGTTTGAAACCTAGTTGTTTCACATGTAAGCCGATGCTTGTTCTTGCTTTTGTAACTACATTATTGTGCATCACTATAGAAAAAAGCTAGCAGCAAATGTTTAACCAATGATAGTTTTGTTTAGTGCGATCTATTATGTTGCGATCTTAAAATATCTTAATTCCTCCATTTTATTTTCTATGTTCGAATCGACTCAACGTTTTGATGTAAAAATCAATTATTGATATGTAGTGTGTAAATGCTAAAATAGAATAGACGAGCTGAGCTCCAAAATAGCATATGTGAATGATTATTGTATACATGTTTGAATTAACTTTTTGGTACGTTTGTGATAAATTGCTAACCTACAAGTTTTTTAAAAGAATTAAAATAAAAGATAGAATTGTAGTTATTTATCAAGACTTTGATTTAGAGAGAGTACTTTTAGCAGTTATCTATAAAGACTGACTATTCATTTCAAGCATGCAGACCGTAAATTATTTAATTTTCTTACATGTATTAAATAATTTTAAAATTATCCAAGTTGTTATTCATCATATTTGTAATCCATATAATTGAATAATTTAAAGTGAATGACTATCATTTTCTAAGTGTCATTTCCTTAGAAAAAATCGATAATACTGGACCACTTTTCTAAATTGAAAATGAAACTTCAATCAAGTTCTTATATTACAAAATTGCTTAACTGGGATAGTGATGAACCTGGTTATAAAACTGATAAACTATTATCCAATTGCTGGTCTTGAAAGTTTTGGCTCGGAAAAGTTAAAGGGAAAGCTGTGGGTAGATTGTTTTTGAAAAAATGTTGAATACAGGAACGGGATGTTTTATGGCACTTTTATTATGCATAAAATATTTCATTTCTCAATGTGTATGTGTTTGTTTCTATTTAGTTGAAGTGATGTTGTATGTAGATTTATGTTTATTGTGCAGACAAATTGTAGGAGATACAAAATAAATAGTTGAAACATAATATGTTGTTACTTTAAAGGAAACACAAGTTAAAAGAAAGACTGTTCAATATTCAGTTTGTTTATTCACTATAAATTTTCTTAAATGAAAATATATGAACCTAAGTAAAAAGGCTCTGATTGTACATATTTTACAGAATCCTGGTGACATGCTTTATTCTATTGTCATTCGTAAGAATTCATTTTATTATCGCTGTTATCGCAAAACCATAATAAATATGAACCATCTGTTATCACAAAACCATTGAGAAATATAAAGTATAAGCCTTTTCTTTCTTCCCTTTATTTTTTTTCTTTTTTCACAACCTAAAGTTCCGGTGGAGGGGGGGGGGAATTATTATAAACAATGAAGTATGTTGAATGGATATCACAATAGAAAAATATTTCATTACTTCAATGAGTTTACTCTCTGCGTCCCCCAAATGGATCTCTTAGTTGATGAGTCGGTGGCATTTTAGTGTTCATATTGGATTTAACATATTTAGTCTCTCAATCAAGCATTATTTTTAACATATCTCTTTTACATGTAGCTTCAAGCAAATACATTGACATTTGTATTATATGATGCGAAATGCAGGTTAAGCTCGCATGAATTGAATCTCTAATACTATGTCAGATTTAAGAACTGCTTTGTTTAAAAAAAAACTAAATTTTGGCAAAATGTTACTTTTACTATTTATATAAGATTTACTGTGCTAACTTCATATGTGGGATTGTTTCAATAGATGTTCTTTTTTGATTTGGGTGACACAAGCACCATTGTTTCCATTTATATTTTGCATGTTGCCAAACATAGATAATTAATAACTTCTAATTGGTAGCAGATGTTAACCATACACATTCATGACATGACATGCTTCATTTAGCACAGACATGTCAGGTTAGTTGGATAATGTAGTGAACAACATGTTGGAATAATTCAACATAATGGGGCCACATATTTTAATGTTTGAATGTGTGGGCTATCTTGTAATTAAGTCTAATTACGTGATCTATTTTTGGAATAAATATATTAAGGCTTAAAGGGTATATTAGTCATGTAAAATTATAACGTGTGGATACCAGATTGACAATTTTAGTTTGTTGAAGGGTCGAACTGAAAAATGTCACACACTATATATATGGGGTTATGGTCCTTAAATTACATAAGTCTTATCATATTCTCTCTACCCTCTTCTAAAGAGAATTTACAGATCTAAGCTTTTTTCAATTTGGAAGATCTAATCCAAAGTAATCTTCACATCAATTAAGAATCGATGGATTCATGTACACCTTCCACTGTTAATTTCATATACTTGTTTCTCAATTGAATCAATATGGGTTATATGTATTTAGATCTAATATAGATTAATCACCAACAAGTGGTATCAAAGCCACCCATCATTGATTTTATCAAGAAATTTCCTGATTTTAAGTATATATGAAATTAGGGTTCTTAGATTTACAATTTTGGTTGATTCATCTGATGCCTTTATTTTGGATCTGTGAGAATTGCTCTTTTCTTATTGATTCATCTGATGCCTTTGTTTCAGATCTATATAAATAATTCATGAATTAATTCTGCTTATTCGGATCTAATGCCTTTAATTGTTGCTACTCATATTATTCATATTTTATCTTCGGCAGTATTGCGACTGTACAATTTCTTTTATTGCTATAGATGGTTACCATGTTAAGTTTTGTTTCATTCACACGTATGGAAGCATATTCATGCCTTTTAATGTTATTGTAATACGTATTGGACCACATAACAGTCAATTGCATTTATTTTTATCATAATTGCATTAAATGTGGTTGTTATAGTAATAAATAAATTAATTTATTATCATAAATGCAGTAAATGTGTCAGTTGCAATAAATTTAACGATGCAACATGTTTGTATTTGGAATAAGAAAAGACATATTGTTTATTATTTAATGCAATTACATTTTATAGATACATATATTTTATATGTATGGCCCGCTCATTAAAAATAAGTTTCACTTTCTGTAATATTATAACACATGTATTCATATTTGCTTATTCAAATAAGCTTTCATAGAAAGCTAATCACCTACCGCACTGATGTAATAAGCTATTTTGACATGGACTATTTATTTTGATTGCTTCCCACTATGTTTGGGATCAACCACGGCTATAGTTTTTAGCTATTCATTTTCTTGTATTATCACCAATAAGTGGTATCTTCTGTCTTAAATATTGACAGTTAAATAAAGTATGCAATATTTTATCATTAATTATTATTACAAATGCCATTTGTTATGTATTGTTACAGTTTATTTGATGTCAATTTTTTTTACGGCTATGAAACCATATTTTCAATATGTATAAAATTAAAAAAAATTGAAATTTACGGAATACGCATAAATGAATGAGTTAAAATAAACCAATACAAATATTATTTGGTGTCCTTTTGCAAACTTACTGTAAATATCCTACATTACAAGTGAACTTATTGAAATAACATGTCACTAAAGTGACCTCTCTCATTTTAGTTATTCATAAAAAAAATGTTTGATGTTTGTGTGTATTTATTCATGCGGATATTAGCCAGCCCAAAGGAAAACTATTATTTGGCCGAATCATTTATACATGTGTGATGATAAATATGTGACAATCATATAGTTTTGCAAGTGAATATCTAATCGGCCCAAAGGAAGATTGATATTTGACTTGAACTTATTGTCAATGTTTGATCATTACAACAAGAGTACCACTTACAATAATATTACAGTCCAAAGACTTGATATTGATGTCGTGCTAGGTACCTTGAGAAGAGACTGACGAATTATTTGAATTTAATGCGGTTTTGTTTTTACAATGTGAGCATATTTGATTGATTCTTATGTTAAAATTACAGCTAATTTAACTATGGTATCTGCAAATCTTAACAACATTCCTATTCTGATTGGAACAAGCTTTAAGGATTGGAAATAGAAAATATTGCTTGTTCTTGGCTGCATGGATCTTGACCTTGCACTTAGGATGGATGCACCCACCCCTCTTATGGATGAAAGTTCTTCTGATGTTATAAAGAACTTTAAGAGGTAGGATCGTTCATATCGCATGAGTCTAATGATCATAAAGCACGGCTTTCTAGAGGCATTTAGGGGTGCGGTATCTAAAAAGATAACCAATGCTAAAGATTTCCTTGCTAAGATTGAAAAATGTTTTGCTAAAACCGATAAGGCAGAAACAAGCACACTTTTGCAGCGCTTGATTTCAATGAAGTATTATAGCAAAGGGAACATAATGGAGTACATTATAGAAATGTCTAATGTTGCTTCAAAACTTAAGGCACTTAAGCTTGAGCTTTTGGATGATTTGCTCGTGCATTTGGTACTAATCTCTCTTCCTTCATAATACAACCAGTTTAAGATCGGTTATAATTGTCAAAAGGAGAAATGGACTCTTAATGAGCTTATTTCATATTGTGTACAAGAAGAAGAGAGATTGAAGCATGATAAGACTGAAAGTGCTCATTTGGCATACACCTCTAAAGGAAAAGACAAAAAGAAAGAAGGATAAGGAAACTGCTAAGGGTCCAATGGAAAAGAAACAACATAAGGAGGCTGATGGTTGTTACTTTTGTAAGATGGCTGAACATTTAAAGAAAGATTGTACCAAATATCACACATGGCGTGTAAAGAAAGGTACATCCTTTGCTTTGGTCTGTTCTGAAGTAAATTTAGCTACAGTTCTAGAAACACTTGGTGGTTAGATTTTGGTGCTTCTACTCACATAAGTGTTTCTATGTAGGGTTGCTTGAGCTACCGAAATCCAACTGATGTTGAAACATACATCTATGTGGGTGATGGAAAATTGGTTAAAGTGGAAGCTATTGGGCATTTTAAGTTGTTATTGAGAACTCAGTTTTATTTGGATTTATTTGATACTTTTGTTGTACCGTCATTTAGACGAAATTTGGTTTCTATTTCTAAGTTGGACAAATCTGGTTATTCTTGTTCATTTGGGAATGGTATTTTTAGTTTATCAATAAATTCAAATCTTGTTGGAACTGGTTCTCTCAATGTTTATGATAACTTATATATGCTTGATATTAATACCTCTTATTATGAAGCCTTACATGTAGAATCGTGTGGTAATAAAAGAAAAGCTAATAAGAAATATTCAGCCACATTGTGGCACAAGCGCTTAGGTCATATATCTAAAACTAGAATTCAAAGGCTTGTGTCAGATGGCATTTTGGAATCTATTGAATTTTCAAACTTCGATGTCTGTGTAGAGTGCATCAAGGGAAAATAGACTAAACATAAAAAAATAGGTGCTAATAGAGCAACCGACGTCTTAGAATTGATACATATGGACATTTGTGGACCATTCCCTATGGCATCATGGAATGGTCAATAATATTTTATCACATTCATAGACGACTACTCAAGATATGGCTACCTATATCTTATACATGATAAATCAGAATCCTTAGATATGTTCAAGAAATTTAAGGTAGAAGATGAGAACCAACTTAACCAAAGAATTAAAGCTGTCAGATCTGACCGTGGAGATGAATATTATGGTAAATCTGATGGATCGGGTGAACAATGTCTAGGACCATTTGCCCAATTCCTAGAGGAATGTGGAATAGTCCCACAGTACACCATGCCAGGTTCACCTAGCATGAATGGTGTTGCTGAGAGACGAAACAGAACTCTTAAAGACATGGTGAGGAGTATGATTAGTCATTCTACCTTACCAAAATCACTCTGGGGGGAGGCATTGAAGACAGCAATTTATATCCTTAATAGGGTACCCACCAAAGCAGCTCCCAAGACACCTTATGAGCTTTGGACATGCAAACAACCCACTCTAAAGCATTTTAATATTTGGGGATGTCCAGTTGAGGCAAGGCCTTATAGGCCAAATGAAAGAAAATTGGACTCTAAAACAGTGAGCATCTACTTTATTGGTTATTCTGAGCGATCTAGGGGCTATAAATTTTATGATCCCGCACTAATGAAATTTTTTGAGATAGGAACTGCAACATTTTTTGAGGATGTTGAGTTATGGGGGAGAAATGAAGTAAGGAACTTTGTTTTTAAGGAGGAATCATCATCTATGATTCCTACTACGGTTACTTCTTTTGACAATGTACATATTATCATTCTTGTCATTAATGAAGAAGTTGATCTGAAACCATATCAAAACAATTTTGAAGAAAACCCTCTTCAAGATGAGGATAATGTTCCACAAGAACAAACTCAACAACCTGAAAATGAATTGCCACTAAGGAGATCCACTAGAGAGAGGAAAGATGCCATTCTGGATGATTATGTGGTATTTCTTCAAGAAATAGAGGATAACAATGGATTGCTGGAAAATGATCCTATCAACTTTCACTAAGCCATGCAAGATGCTAATTCTCAAAAGTGGATTGAAGCTATGAATGAAGAGTATAAATCCATGTAAGACAATAAAGCTTGGGATCTTGTCTCTTTACCTGAAGGTAAGAAACCCATTGGTTGTAAATGGATATTTAATAACCAAGTGGGATGCAAAATGTAATGTGGAAAGATATAAGGCTCGTCTTGTAGCAAAAGGTTTTACTCACAAGGAAGGCATCAATTTTAAAGAGACTTTCTCTCCGGTTTCATCGAAAGACTCTTTTCGAGTAATTTTGGCGCTTGTTGCACATTTTGACCTTGAGTAACATCAAATGGATGTTAAAACCGCGTTTCTCAATGGAGACATTGAGGAAATAATTTATATGCTGCAACCAGAAAACTTTGTGTTTGGAGATCCAAAGAATATGGTTTGTAAACTAAAGAAATCCATTTATGAGCTCAAACAAGCTTCTCGTCAATGGTACCGCAAGTTTCATAAAGTAGTTGCCTCATTTGCTCTTGAGGAAAACATAATTGATAATTGTGTGTATCACAAGTTAATTGGGCACAAATTCATATTTTTGATTTTATATGTTGATGATATATTGCTTGGTTGTAATAATTTACATATTTTGCACAAAACCAAGAGATTTCTTTCAGATAATTTTGAAATGAAAGATCTTGGAGATGCTTCTTTTGTATTAGGAATCCAAATATATCATGATCGCTCATGGGGTATTCTTGGATTATCACAAAAGAACTATATAGAAACAGTGCTTAAAAGGTTTGGCATGCAAGATGGTAAAATAGGTGATACCCCTGTCGCTAAAGGAGATAAATTTTGTCTCAAACAATGCCCTAATAACATCCTTGAAGCTAAAGAAATGCAGAAGATCCCTTATGCATCTGCTATAGGGAGTCTAATGTATGCTTAAGTGTGTACGCGCCCGAATATTGCGTACATTATAGGAGTGTTGGGAAGGTATCTTAGTAACCCTGGAATGGATCGTTGGAAAGCAGCAAAAAGGGTTATGAGGTATCTTTAGAGAACAAAGGACTATATGCTTACATATAGAAGATCAGATCAGTTGGAGATCATTGGGCATTCTGATTCTGATTTTGTTGAATGCCCAAATAGCAAAAAATCCATTCAGGATACATTTTTCTATTAAGTAGAGGAGCTATATCATGGAAAAGCGTTAAACAAACACTCATAGCTTCTTCCACCATGGAAGCAAAGTTTGTGGCTTGTTATGAGGCATCTAACCATGCGAAATAGCTGTGGAATTTTGTCACTGGGCTGCGCACTATTGATAATATTGAAAGACCATTAAAGTTATATTGTGACAATAGATCTGCTATATTATATTCTAATAACAATAGAAGCTCAAGCAAGTCAAATTACATTGACATCTAGTTTCTATTTGTAAAGGAGAGAGTGCAGAATGGGTTAATATCCATAGAGCATATTGGAACAAATTCCATGTTAGCGGATCCACTTACAAAAGGAGTACCATCTATGGTCTTTCATGAGCATGTTGCTAAAATGGGTGTATCTTTTATATAATGATATTTTGGTTTAGGGGGAGTTTGTACTTAGTCACTTATTTCGCGACACTGCTCTATATATTGATTATGGACATGCTTTGGTTTTTTTGATTAGAAATAAAGTTTTCTTTTGCACTACAATTGTTTATATATATTATTTGGAATTTTGATCTCATTAAAGTAAAGTAGGACCAGTTGGGAATAGACATGTAAAGATCACATTTTATGTAATTTCCATGATACACATACATGATTGATCTATGTCGATTGATTGTATTGATACCTGTGACCATTGATGGGTTTAGTTACAAAAACAGTAATCAAAGCCACTTTGGTTCTATGTTAACATAATCAATGGATGAGACTGTTTTGAATATACCATATTATCAAGATAGCTATTTAAGAGCTCATAAAGTAGAATACATTCTTTAAAGTTACATATGTGGCCCATGGGAGATTGTTGGAATAATTCAACATAATGGAGCTATATATTTTAATGTTTGAATGTATGGGCTATCTTGTAATTAAGTCTAATTACGTGATCTATTTTTAGAATAGACATAATAAGACTTAAGGGGTATATTCGTCATGTAAAATTATAACGTGTGGATATCGAAGTGACAATTTTAGTTTGTTGAAGGGCCAAACTAAAAAATTTCACACATTATATATATGGGGTTATGGTCCCCAAATTACATAAGTCTTATCATATTCTCTCTACCCTCTTCTAAAGAGAATTTACAGATCTAAGCTTGTGTCAATTTGGAAGATCTAATCCAAATTAATCTTCATATCAATTAAGAATCGATGGATTCAAGTACGCCTTCCATTGTTAATTTCATATACTTGTTTCTCAATTAAATTAATATAGGTTATATGTATTCAGATCTAATATAGATTAATCACCAACACAACATTTTCTTTGTTGACATCTAAGAATGGTTGCGCTTCTATGGAAGAATGCATAATCCATTGGCAATTGAGTTTTATTACGACCAAATAGGTATTCAAAATCCAGCTCTTTAGTTGTGATGATGAAACTTTTAAGTAGAATAAAACCATGTTGATTGTTCCATAAAAATAACATAGATGAACGTTGTAATAAAAGTAATAATGGGACATTGCAAATAAAATACAAAATATTATCTATAAATGATAATAATACAAAATACAACACTATTATATAGATGAACGTAAACAATATACTAAACAAAGTTTAAAAAATATATAAAAATCGGCCAAAGTTGTAACGACCTGAAATTTTCAACCATTCACATCCATACATGTCGGATTTGAATTGCTCAAAATATCAGATTGTTAATTTAAATTTGGCAAAACTCAGCATATATAGTAAATAAATAATCACAGAATCATGGACATAGAGTAATATAACAATAATGCAGCGGAAACAAAAGAATAGTAATTCATGAAGCTACTATAAATATAAACAGAGTTAAACAAGATACAACAGAAGTCTTGAATACATAGATGTCTCAATACAATAGTCAAATACAAGATCAGAATACATCACTGGAATCAACTGAATAACTGAAAGCAGAATCGATAGATAGCTGGATCTCTAAGCGAAGCTCCAACTCCAAAGGTGAGTCTCAAATGCTGTATCACTCAGTCTGACCCGAGCGTAAAGCAAAACATAAAACACTCGAGTCAGGATTAACATTCTTATATCAATAAATCCAACTCAAGTGAAACATCAACAAAAATACAAGTAACTCAAAGGATGTTTGGGATAACCATCCTCTATGGATCCGTTAAACTATCTATTATGTAATAATATACGCTATTATAATAATGTATAATAATAAAATAAACTTACTTTTAAATAGCGTTAAGGCTTTACATTTTCCACCTTAACACATAATAGTGCCAATAGTCTATATAGTACCTGCATACCTCGAGAGGCTACGAGAAGATACTCCATAGGTACGACACAAATAGAAACTCGTAGTAAAGCTCGCTATGGTAGGTGACACGGCACAACAAGGCAATGCCAGGGTAGATATACCAATTACGCATCTGGGCTAGTGGAAACGCTTAGCAGCCACTACCGCCCACCTCGGAACACACTCCCAATCAAAATCGAAGGGTGGCCACCAAATCAATCACAAAGTAATAGAAATGTATCGAAGAAATGCATCCGATCAGAGGTGCTACCTCATTGGCCCGAGAATTGCTCATGTTTTAGTCACCTTATGCCAACTCATGGGAGTCGGGTCCACGTTCATACCTCAATAGAAACGTCACCACCATCCTACTTCATTCTGGAATCTCCACCGCGTACATAGTTGTTAAAGTGGTTTTCGGTATCGACAGAGAGTATGCCCATATTCGATCCCGGTATCTTTAACAACCAATCGTTATTATAACACCGTGGTCATTTCAAAGTAGTTTATACTTCAAAACCAAAATATCATTCCATTTCAAAAACATACATATTTATTTTCAAATCAATAATTTAACTTTAATACAAAATAACATCTATCTATATATATAAACTATTAAAACTTGTACATTAAACCCAAAATAATATATATAACAAATATATGTAAATCATGTATTATACTAATACATAACTAACCAAACTTCAACATACATATAATCTGGGCAAAATTTAGAACAGAAAACATAGGGATTAAAAATACATATAGTTACAGCCTTAAACCAAAAATGTAAACTCATATACATGTGAACATCAGCTATATATAAGTAAATTATTGTAACCTTACACATAAATAAAAAGACTCAACAAACCAAAAATTATACTTAGAATATACCTTAATGAAATATAATACAATAAATAAAACTATCCGATTATAAACTGTAACACATTTAAAAATACTTACTGTAACCATAGATATATAAATAGGATAGATTACAACAAACATAATACTTTAAACAAAAATTTAAATCGTTATTTAAACACAGATCATAAGTAATATACATACAGCTAATACATATATAACTTGTATACCTAAATGTATATATATAAAACTGGTCTATGCTACATATATACAAATACACGTATAAAACAAATATATAAATACATGTATACAAACTTTACAGAACTCTATATATTCACTTAAAACAGAACCTATAAACTAACATATAAGTATAAAACATATATAGATATAATACTTTAAAATACAATACAGTACTCGAATATATATATATCCTCGCCCTGTATATATATATATATTTTTCTCAAAACCAATGCAAACCAAATATATGATATATATATATATATATATATATATATATAAACAACTTCCAAATGCTTTCAATATGAACAGCAGCTAGTTCAATCAGTAAAACTTATACAATATATAACCGAAGACACTTGTTTAGATATATATACCAATGTATCCTGTACACACTAATATACATAATAGATTTTGAAAAACTTACAAATCTGTAAAATTGAACAAGAGGAGGCAAAGCAGCCTATATATATTACTAGTATTTACACTTTATATTATGCTTTATAAATATACGTTATAAAATGTATATGTACCATTTTAAATCTATGTATATAAACCGAACAAAACAAACTTTTAAAGCACTGTAATCATAAACATATATTATATATATAAAAGCAAAACAGAGTATATTTATATTATTATAAACAAATATAATTTATGTACCAGAATATATATATATACTATATAGAATTTTATACTAACAGATAAAATTTGTAAAATATATATAAACATAACTTATATATTAACTATAACTACAAAAGGAAAGCATGCATGTACACATGGTGGAAGTCGGCAGAGGAAGATGAGGCAGGTAAGTAAGTGATGGCTGAGATGTTTCCAGGTGGAGTTAGGCTTGCAAGAAGCTTGGCTGGCAAATGGCAGAGATGCCGACTAATGGTGGAGCCTTGGTGCGGCTAAGGCAGAGGTGAAATCATGGCTGCTAGGTATGGAATGAGTTTGTGGTCATGGCAATGAGTTGAGTGGACGGTTATCGATGAGGGAAGGAGAGGGAGACGAGCTCGGCAATATTTCTTATGTTATAAGAACTCGGCAAACAAAAATATTAGACAAGAGGGAGAAGCTGAATAAACGAATGAAATATGAAGGATAAGAACAGCCTTCAATATATCTATACTTTCATATAAAAGTATGATTGGCAATCCAAAGAGGCAGTATGATGACTGTTTGCTAAAGTAAAATAAAATGAATAGCTTCGAATTTTAATATTCACACTAATGCAAAGTGGAAAGGTCATACGTTGATTCAGAGAATAATAATTAGAGCAATTAATATTTGTGTGTGTAGCACGTTTCAATATTTGAAACAGAAGGAAAGTGAAAAGTTAAAAAGTGGTACCATTACAACAGACCGTTATCAATATTTCCATCACGTATCGGACCTCAAAATACAGAAATAAATATATCGCAGAGACCAGCACGAAGAGACGATCAAAACGGTATACAGATATCAGTGGTACGGTCATTTTATCAAAAGTCGATAATCGGTACCGATAAACGCTGCTATTCCGTACGGAAAAATCCAAATGGAGCTAGAAACGTCCAAAATTTTCGAAACGAATAATGCAGTCTTATTCAGGGTGTTCTAAATAAATTTTCTCATGTTGACATATTTAGGTTTCGGAACACTTTTAAATTCAACTGTTATTAACTGATTTAAATTGAAATAAAATTACACAAGAAAATAAACTTCCATATTATTAATTGAAAATTTACCATTTGCTATATTTAAATAAACGTATTCCAAATATTAAAATTTTTATTTCAAAATATTATTATTTAAAATTTCACAAAATTTCAATAAAATAAATAAATAAAACCACTAAAATTTACGAGTCGTTACAAAAGTTCATTCAAAGAAAGACAGATTCAAATAATAATCACAAATACGCTTCTCTATCGACTCATTACCATCAAAGAAAGAAACAAAAATGAAAAAAAAATTCATGAAGGTCAACAATGAGAACCAAGACGATATAGCAATACCAATTTTTGGTTAGATTCAATCTTTGGCTAGAAGACGGCGAAGAAGAACGAAGAGACTAGGTTTTTATTTTTTTATTTTTTTGGGACTCGATTCCTTCTTCCATTTTTCTGTCGTTAACCCTTCTTTTGAGTATTTTCCCTTCCCTGCAGCAATTCCGACTTCTATTTTGATTTTTTTATTGACAGAACCAGAACGATATTTTAACCTAATCTCGTCCCGCCTCCGGCTAGAACCTAACCAAAATGGCCGGCATCTCGTGGTTCCGGCCGGCACCTGATACCATGGTACATGCCCACACACACTTGTGTGTGTGAGATACTTTTTAATGTTGTAGTAATTTATTTATTAACTAAATATAGTAAATATTATTGCTGTGACGCTTTAAATCGTCCTTTAAATTTAACACCAAACAACACATATAAATATTTGTGGATTTAACCACAAATACTGTGATTGTGCAATGGACTTAAAAGCTATTTTTTTACCAAGGAAATGAATATGTACCTATGAATATTTGTGGATCCAACCATAAATACTGCAATTGTGCAACGGACTTAAAAGCTATTTTTTAACAGGGAAATGATATGTACCTATGAATATTTGTGGATTTAACCAAAAACACTACATTGGTGCAACGAACTTGAAAGCTTTGTTCTATTAGGGAAATGAATGTGTACCTGCTTTTCAACCTCTTTGGTAACAGAAAATAAATCAAACTGGATATTTGTCTTCTGTAGAAACAACATAAATTTTTGTAGGGTTTTTATATCAACCATCATCAAGGGTTCTACACCAGGATGTTGCACCTACAGACATGAGTAAACACGATAAATAAATATTAGATTTTTTCCCGAATAGCAATAGTAATAATACTATGAAACATATTCTTGCCTTGACAGCAACATCCATCTTTGCAGACTTTAACCGAGCCATGTGAACCTAAAATTGGAATAGCTGATAAAAATAAGAAACTGTTCAAATTACACTTTTCTTAACGAAACCAATTTGAGCCTAAGGAAAACTACCTGTGCAATTGAAGCCGAGCCAACGGGATCTACATCAAAACATTCGAAAATGTCCTCAAATGTATTGCCTAATTCTTCCTTTAATATTTTTCAAACGACTGGAAATGGTGTAGCAGGAGCTTGATCGCATAGCGTAATTAATCTTTTAACCCAAGCAGTTGGAGCCAAATGGGGGTTACCTAGTATTTGGGCAGCCTATCTCACAGTTTTAACACCGCTGTCAACAAAGAACACTTTTTTTCAATCAAAATAATAGGTAGCATTTAAGATCATCTATGCTATCAAATTTTTTCCAATAGAATTAGTATTAAGAACATATGTATTGACTGATTCATGTCAAAATTTTCTAATGCCAAATTAAAATAAAAAGAGAGGGGGGTAGCAGTTGTTAATCTTTGGAGTGTCTTGCAAATATATGTATAGATAACATATTACTACAGATTAGTACCACGTTTATACTATACCACTATAAATAATCTTTAAATGCATGTGAAACTTAAAAGGTTTACTAAATTTATTGATATGGATTGATAGGTTAACTTTTGTGGAATATAGTTTTCTAACTACTACACATTTAAAAATGATAAAAAGAGAGAAATTAGAAGCGACACCAATTATTTATTTGTTTCCTAGACACGAAAACTATGTACACACATATACTTATATAAATACTTATCCATCTTTTGGAGCACCCTTTAACAATTCTATCATATTTTTTATTTACACTATTTGAAATGCTTCAAAATTTTCTAGATATTTAATCTACATTATGAATAACATCTCTACAAGAGAGATTATTTTGAAATTCTAGCCTCTTCAAAATAATAAGTTAATATTAATTGTTAAAACAGTTATTTTAGGTGTTGATTTGATATATAAAATCAATCATGTTATTTATATTCAAATGAACTCAAATTTCATATAAATGATCTTGAGTATTAAATTTAACAGCAAAATTGTAGAACATTTGAAATATTGTAGCTCTAAATCTAGTAGGGGTGTTGAAAGGATGCTCCACAAAAGAATGTCATTGAACCTTCTTCATATATGTGTGCACATCTATATACTTACAAATATGCATATGTATATGTATATGTGTGTATAACATGAGGAAATTATGTTTACGCCCTACTTATTTATGTTTTATTCTCAAATTTCCCTACCTCTTAATATATTATAAAGCGGCCTCATGTTTTCATTTTTAAGGGCATGATTTGAAAAATATGGTTTCCGCTCCATTTTTGGGGATCACTTACCCCTTCTCCTCTCTCTTTTTGTTTTCTCATTCTTTTTTAGATTGTTATAACTGCTTGAAGAGTATGAAAAAATTATCATAATGATTCTTATGAGCTCCTTGTTCATCAACTTTTTTCATTTTTTATAACTAAGAATTGTATTGAGAGGAATGAATTATTGATTTTGATGATTTGAGAAGCTATTTTACTTGAAAATATGAGCATATAGGTAAGAGTTTTTTTGTATCATAATCGGTTAAAAGAGCCTCTCTTGTCTTTCATATTGTAAACCAAACCTCTAAAGTTAACTATAATAGATCATGTACAATTCATCACATTCACAATACAAACTAGTAATCTAAATCATAAACCCAAACACAAACTTTTCAAATTACATGGGACAACAACGACTCAAGTTGCTTGCACTTTTTAACATACAATGTAAAATGAATAAAAATATAAATGCACAATTGATAATATTTTAGACAACTAATATGTTTATATCGTTTATGCATCAAATATATCTTTTTCATAAATATACTCAAAGTTATTTTAGTAAAAACATATAAATTTAAATCTTACATAAATTGTACTATAATAATGCAATGAATTGAAGCGGCGAGTAACATGTATGTTGCACTAGAAAAAATGCAGCTTAGAATAACAGCAACGAAAGTTGCACAAAAAAACAAAAATACCACGAACCCGTTAATTATGAAAACTATTTCATTTCGATTATAGAATTAATTATGAAATTCACATAAACATGAAATTATGACATATCTGGGTAATAAACTAACCATTAAATCCATAGTAATAGTGTATTGCAAAATATTATAGAAATTTGAACTTTTCCATATATTATCTGAAATAGTTATCGAAATAAAAAACATACAGTTCACTGAAATGAGTGAATTGAAAGCAAAATAATGAGTTGAGTTATCTTATCAGAGCAAATTATGAAAAATGTACAATTTCAATTGTGAGATATATAATATATGACATAAAATTGGGAGGACCAACTATCTTTATGAATTTTTTCCCATATTCCAAGTTCAATAATAAGTAGAAGACAAGAAAATTAGAAACCATTAAAAGAATGAACAGTTAGTTTCCGATAAGCTTGATATGTTTCATATCCATTTCTATTGCTATTTTATTAAGTAAGTGATTTTGTGTTGTTTTAATTCATAGATAAGTGACTTTGTATGGTGTTACATCTATGCAAGAACAAGAATTTAAGGTAAATAATATAAAGTAGGGGGTATGCAATGAGGATATATAAAAATCTAATAATTCAAACACAAATACTTTCAGAAAAAAGAAACATTAAAACTCAAATAAGGAATTATGAAACTTATTATCATAGTTCATCAAACACGATTTTATTTTTATTGGATAAAATGTAGTCTAAATCTTCGATAATAGTCAAGAAAATTTTCACTGGTATTGGAAAAAGGTCCTAATGTGAATTTTTTTAATAAAATTCCAAAACGAATAATTTACCAATTCATGGAACTTCACTACCGTATCTTAAAACTTGTCAATGGTTTAAAACAACAGTTAAAAGCAACCGATGAATCCATTTAAAAGATTTAGAGCATTACTCTTACTTTATAAGCAAATCGAGCAAGTGTCAGATATCAGCTTCTTCAATTCAAACCGAGAAAAACTTAACGAAAATAATAATAAACTTTGATTAGACTAAGCTATATAAAAAATAGCAATCATCAATATTAGGCTCACATTTGACAGTGGGTGTTCAATTTGAAAACTGAACAGAAAAAAACAAAATAAAACTACTTGAATCTCAAAAAGCTATCATAAACCCTAGACAAACATATATAGAGTTTATAATTCATTTGGTCTGTCTGTGGAAAACATTTTGTTCAACTAGATTTCAGTAAGAAAAAAATAATACCGCGTGCTCATGAAGAAAAAGTTAGAGAGCAACAAAAAAGCGATTAGATTTCAAGAAAGGCATGGTTAAAAGCCTGAAATTTTAAAGTAAGTTTAATACATTTCCTTCACATGAATGGCATGGTATTCTGTAACAATTTACATAAAAGAATGAATTGGTAACATATATTGTTGTCGCACCTCTTTCTTTAAACTAATATTCCTAGTCTCTTATTCCAGTTCAATTATTTAACTCAGAAACAATAAGTGAATGCAAAAAATACCTAATTTCCAAAATAAATTAAGGTTGAAGTAATTACTTAATTTAAATTTGAAAATTAATTTTTAGTCGATTGCCGAAATAGAATGTAGCCCAAATCATCCTCCATCTTCGTCAGGTTGGTAGAAAAAAGGGCAAAGGCAGTGGAAGACGACGGCGGAGGTGGTGGTACAAAAAGGGGTGATAAACCAGAACGAATGAAAGAAAAAAACGTGAAAGGATGAAACATTCTTCGTGAGAAATAGGATAAAGTAGTAAAAGAAGATAAATTTACAATACTATCCATGTTGCTCTTGATTATTTACCAAATTACCAGATTTAGTAACGGTTATAACGGTGATAAATGGTCGTAACGGAAATAACCATTAGAAATTTAAAACGGTTATTACCATTACAAATTGAAAGCGGAAAATTGTTACAAAATGAGTTGGTTGGTGTTGTGTAAAGAATCAGAGGACGAAAAAGCTCGGATGGCAGCAAAACAATCTTTTCTAAAGAAAATGCATAAGAAGAATAAAGATTCTCTAAATTTGGCTATCAGCACTATTTCTGATGCGAAGTAGCAGGAGTCTCAATTCCTTGATACTTCTCTTGAAGACATCATTGTCAATTCTTTTAAAGACGCTATGATGCTCGCTTATGCCGACAATGTCGATAAATGCCCAGAATTGAGCTTTCCCTTACTCGACCTTGATCTTGTCAATATGTTTATGGAAAAAATTAAAAAGACGGAGCAGGGGATTGAAGTTGCTGAAATAGAGGAGACCGATGCCACTAAAATTCTATCCTTCGAAGTCCCTTCCTTCGAAGTAGACTCCGACTCCGTAAATGAAGGTGATAAAGATGAAGTTGCCTAGGAAGAGGGCAGTAACGATGATAATGATAATGATGACAATGACGATGACAACATAGATGGTGGTCAAGGATCAAGTGGCGATAGGGGTGGTTGCACTAAATCTCCTGAAAAAGATGGCGATGACAACACAAGGACTTTTGAAAAGGTCAATCCCGATCCATCTTTTCATGAAGCAAGCCCGTCTGAACCCCTTGCGCCTTTTAGCCCTAAGGAGAAGCCTGCTTACATTAGTGTCGAAGAATCAAGGGAGAAAAGGTAGGCCTTTCAAGAGTCTATTCCCATCTCTCAGGTATGGGATTCTTTGTTTAAACAGCTTTCACTTCCAAGATAATAATAGCTTAAATCCTTTATTTTAGATAAGGAGGAAACCCCTTCACCTCTACAAAACCAAGCTTGAAAGAAAATAAGCAGAACTAAATAGTTTTTATAGGGAGTTAGATAAATAGCTGAAAGAATACAATATTATTTTCAATAAAAATATCATAGGCTTAACAGAAGTGTGGCAGTGTTAACATCCTTCAAACACAAAGAAGCTGCCCATGACAGAGGAGGGTGTGCCTTCGATATGATGGTCTTTTAAAAGAGAATCGAGAGTTGATCATGCTCTTTTGGATGTTGATTTAGGAGAGAAACATTTTGGTAGACTTCTTGTACAAAGCATATGGTAGACAACCAGCAATATATTTCTCATACTTAGGTGATTTTAGTGGGGGTCTACTGAGGCATTTACACAAGAGATACTTGGACGAATTTGTATCTGACCCGCATCCTAGAGCATGTTGGAACTTACCACGAGCCAGATCGATTCTCCAAGAACTACCTCCTGATAAACTCAAATACTATAAGGACAAGTTTGTTTCAGAATTATTTAAAAAGTCAATTTTGTATAAACCAGATGAACACTAATAATTATGTAATAATATTGATTTGTGAATTTTTGCTTTAATCTTCCTTTTATACTTAGCTGTATTTTATCGCGTTATTCTAGAATAAACGTCCCTTGGGCCACTTTGTCTCCAAAGATTATCTAAGCCAGTATGTTAAACTAAGAAGAGATTATCTCAAAAAGGCATCAATTTTGAAATCTTCAAAATTAGCCAAATATTGCTTTCTTAGAGATTTGCAAAAAATTTATATGGAACATCCTCTACTCCATTTTGATTTTCTTGGTCAAGAAAAAGAAAAGCTACTTAAGGAAATCTGTACATATCATACCAAGTTAATATGTGGTTGTGACAGTCCTCCTGCAGGGGAATGAGACTATAGCAAATATCCTTCGGTTATTACTCCGGAAGGACTTAATGTTCCTTTTGACTCAACAGTTATTCTTTCTGCTAATTCATTAAGTAAAGCTAGAAATGCAATTTCCCAACTTTAGATGTAAAACAAATGTCTAATTGTAATTTTTAGTTTCATTTTTACTTAAGTTGTAATCTTCTATTGTTATAATAAAGAGATGGATTATTCAAGTCTTGACTTTAGTTTCTTTTTCTTTGTTTGTTTAAATAGGAGTTACAGCTATTTGCAATGCCACTCTCGTTAGATTCGACATCATGCTTTATCGATACTAGAGATAGGTTATTAGCAGATCTTGAAAAGAGGAAGCTCATTGATGATCTTTTATCCGCTTGTTTTCAGGGTAACATTGAAGCACTGAAGTGGCATAGGAGATTTTTGCTTCAGAAACACTTATTAGAAATCTTAACGATTAGATTGCCAATATAGAGGCGGACGTTAAGAGCAATAACAAAACGATTTCCTCATTAAAGCGTCAAATTAATTCAAATCCATCAATCGATTTTGATAATAAGATGTCTAAACTCTTCCAACAAATAAGCGATTTGGAGATGAAATTAAAGGATAGTCAAGCTCAATGCGAATCATTAGAATTCATTATAGGGAGTAATGTCTCAAACATTGATTTACCAGTTTCTCCCGTTATTTCATCTATCGCAAAATCTACAAGGTCTACTTCCCTCGCCATCTAGAAGTTTCCTACTACGACTAATCCTCCTCCTGGCTTAGATGAAAAGGTAGTGGGAGAATGGTGCAGGAAAGTTAAATTTGAAATGATGAAATATTTTGATGAACAACAGAAAGTGAGATACTCGTGTTTGCACAAAAAATGGACAAACACCTCAAAGTCTTTTGATTTAATTGATTTTATGTTGTTCTTAGTGATTTGGGTGATCTATGCAAATATATGAAAAGCAGGGACTAAACTGTAAAAGACACGCAGATTTATAGTGGTTCAGCCAGAATGTGCCTACGTCCACTTTATATATTATTTCCCTTTTTTAGTTCAGATTACAAGTACAAAGCTTAGATACAAGTATCTGAAAGTTGTTTGAAAGTTCTCTCCTTGCTTGAGCTCTCAAACTTGTCCCCTGTTGTTGTACCCCTGCCCCTCTATTTATAGAGTGAGGCTGAGGGTAGGGGTCTTGGATATGCATAGCTGCTGGTGGGTCTGGGCTGATCTGATCTGGCCTGGCACGTCTTGGTCCGGTAGCACTCTGGTTCGGCTATGCATGGAAGTGGGGTTTGAACCGGTAGTGAGGTAGGATCAGTGAGGTTGGTTCGGTGGTGAGATAGAGTGGGTTGGTCCGGCAGTGGTAGGGAGTAGGTTGGTTCGGTAGTGAGATAGAGTGGGTTGGTCCGGCGGTGGTAGGGAGCAGGTTGGTTCGGTAGTGAGATGGAGTGGGTTGGTCCGGCAGTGGTAGGGAGTAGGTTGGTTCGGTAGTGAGATAGAGTGGGTTGGTCCGGCAGTGGTAGGGAGCAGGTTGGTTCGGTAGTGAGATAGAGTGGGTTTGCTTTAATTTGGAGGGTGGCTGGTCCGGTTATTCTGGTCCGGTGGTGAGAATTCGCCCAACATTTGCCCCCCCAAAGTGGGGCGTATGCTGGCATACGGCTTACTTTGTTTCTTGGTCATCTTCATTCGGTCCCTGAGTGCCGGTCCAGTTGGTCCGGTGTCCTTTATTTGCCTATAAGTAGAGGTGTTATGCCTTCGCCATTCCTTATCGAGTGAGATAGCCGAACCAACTAAGTGCAGAATCAAGCTTGACCGAATCAACTGAGCACCGAGTCCTACTTAACTGCCGATCCAGGTGAGTTTGCCTCTGCCGAACGAACTTTTAGGGCTGGAATACCGAATGAACTCGGGGCGTTTTAAGCACCGAACGAACTCGGAGCCTTTGGGCTACCGAATGACCGAATGAATTTTCATACTTGGAATGCCGAATGAGCTTCTATATTTGGAATGCCGAATGAGCTTTCACATTTGGAATGCCGAATGAGATTCTATATTTGGAATGCCGAATGAGCTTTTGGTTGGGCCTTACTGAACGAATTCGGGGATTCCGAGTGTTGAATGAACCTTCTACCGGATGGAATTTTATACCTGAATCACTAGTGAAACTCTAGATTACATAGTTTATGTGTCTTAACGATATACTTTCTTGTGTCTACAGATAAATGTCTCACAAAGTGGAAACCCGATCAGAGAAAAAGAAATCTCATGACAGAGAAGAGCCTTCTGCCGTGCCACCAGCTTAGCCAGGACCTGTCCGTCACGGGCCCACCCTGAGATCATTAGTGGATGGATACGGTCCTCAGGAACTTCTTAACTTGCCTCCTGATTGCTTCCCTAGCTTACTCAAGGGCGAGCAACTCGATGTTATATCTCGCTCCTTCGGGATCGACCAAGCATGCATGTTATTGCCGGATGCGGGAGTGATGCCATATGATCCTCCCGAAGGATATTTTGCCTACAGCAGATACCATTGCATGTGCGGTGCCATCCCGCCTCTCAACGCCTGGGTAGTCAGCTTTCTCACATATCTAAAGGTATCTCCATTCCAGCTTCAGCCCAACTCTTATGCCATTCTGGTGAGTCTCTTTGTCATCTTCCAGAGGAGATATGGGCGTCCTCCTTCCAACCGGGAGATCCGGTATTTGTACAACTTGAGAGGTTACAAGAAGGGGTCTCCCTACATCAGCTTGGAATCGGCCGTAACTTTTAAGCCGGTCCTGGATTTATACTCCAAGTACAGCATGTTCAAGAAGGAATGGTTCTTTGTCAGGGATGACTCCGTTCCTATTCGGCGCTTCACCTCCGGATGTAAGTCAAAGCTTTATTTTTAATTCCCGTTCTGGTTGCAATACTCTTTCTTATGTGTTTTTATTTTTTGCTAGCGACAGGTGGTTTTGCGGTCGTGGAGAATGACCGCCTGGTTCAGACGGCAGCAGAAATAGAAGCTATTACTGGGAGAGATAGGTCAGCTGCCTACCTGATCAGGAACGCTACACTCTTGGAGTACAGCTTGATCCTTCCACAGCAGTCCGTGGTCAAGCAGAGGGACATGGCTGAAGAGAAGGCTGCCCAAGCTAAAGAAGGGGCCGAGTCGAAGAGCAGTAAAAGGAGGCCCTTTCCAAAACATCCGATTGCCGGGCGGAAGAAGCTCAAAAAGTATGACGGTCCCTCTCCCAGCACATGTCCAGTTATCCCAGAGGAGGGAGAGGTGGAGAAGGAGCAAGGCGAAGATGGAGGAGAAGGTGCCGGAGGTGGCGACGGTGTCGGGGCTCTGTCTTCTGGGCAAGTAGGCGAGATGCAAGAGTGGACGGATGACGCTTTCCGCCAAGCCTTCGAAGGTCTGGAGGAGACGGAGAAATCTAAGAGAGCCGATAAAGTTGGGACCGGCGTTGATCTATCTTCCGGGAGCGCCTCTACTGAAGCAACTTCGGCGGTTCAAGGTGAATTTCACTTTAATCTTTTAATTCTTGAATGATGGCTCAATACATGTTGGTGACACTTGGTTTTCATATCAGGAGCAGGTAAAACGGCCAAGACCTCATATCTTCGGCACAGGCTTGAACAATACAAGCTCTCCAAAGCTTCCGCCAAGCCAAAGCCTCCGACCCACCGTTCCGGGGATGTAGTCGGCTACCATCCTCTTCTCGGAGTTATTGGAGAGGATATTCAAAAGAGAAAGAGGAGCCGCTCCCTATCTGAGCCTTCACCTGGTCCTCAGCCCCCAATTCAGCCTCTCCATGATATCACGGAGGAGGATACTGAGTTCACACTCTCTCCGCACCCGTCTGAAAATCCTACCGTTACTCAGATTGATCGTCCTGGCTTGGCTCGTAATCCATTTGCGGGTCATCCTGATCAGGATCCAAGTTCTCATGATATTTCCTTCGACGAGGTTACCGGTGAGCACCTTCTTCCTCGCAACCCTATGGTAAAGGTGGTTGATGAGGCCAAATCCCTGGACCTTGATTTGCTTACTACTCGGGTTGTCGCTATGGGGAACGAAGCTAAAGCAAATATCGACCGGGTTGCTGAGGAGACCAAGAAGTTGATGGGGCATCATGCCCGATTGGTCAAGGCCGGGGAGGAAATTGGGAGTGCCAACATAAGACTGCGGTTAGTGGTTTCCGACCAGGCCAAGCAACTCGCTGATCAGGCCATCCAGATCTCTCAGCACGAGGCCGCCTCCGGACGTCTAAAGAAAACTATGGAAGAGGCCAACCGGGCCGAACTACGGAAAATGGAGGCTACTTGCAAGGAACGGATCGATATGGCCATTGCCACGGTGGACGAGGTTCGGAGAGCGAATCTTGAGCAGATAGAGGAGTTATCTGGGAAGCTTGAGGCTGCAGAGCTTGCTCAAGCCAAGTTGAGGGAGGAGATGGAGGCGATGCGGAAATCCCTTCAGGCTGACTGCTCGAGATACCAATTGGAGAGAGATGCCGCCGTCACAAGGTTTTCAGATTCCGAGGCCCGGGCGAGGGAGTTTGAAGAGAACGAGGGGCTGATGGAGGGGATGCTCCAGGATATGTACTTCCGTACTTGGAGGCAGGTTAACTTGTCCTGGATGGATAATTACCCTCGGGTTATGGCTAGGATCTATCCCAGGGCTCTAGAGGAGGCCCAGGCTGAGGCAGATAAGGAGGGTGGCGTGGCCTTTAGGATGGATGCTGTTACCGCCCAGTTTACCAAGGAGGAGAAGGTGGCGGTGAAGGAGGGCATGCGGTTGCTTGCAGCTGAGGAGACAGGTGTGCAAGCGGAGGATGATGATCAAGTTGATCAAGGAGCAGATGCTGGTAAGTATTCCTTTCTAGTCTTTCCGTTAACTTGGTTGCTTATCACTAACGAATTCTTTTTCTGACCGGACAGGTGGGCAACAAGACAAGGATAAGACTCCGACGCAGCCGGCTCCCTGATTAGACCTGAAAAATTCTTTTTGTGGACTTGACATGGTTGTATATGTTAGTCTTAAAATAGTAAAGTAACTCTTAGGTTGTAATTTTTGCTACTTGTAATAAATAGCTCTATTCTTGACGTGTAATTCTTTAACTTAAGCTGATTTTGTCGTCTTTTGAACGTTTTTTGCTATTTTGACATGTTGTATGAGAAATATAGCTATGCATATTCTTGTAATCAAATTGTGTTTGATGTCAGGTTCTTGTTTAAAACATAATTTCATGACTTGCAACGTGAGCGTGAGGTGTGAATAAATTATAGTCATGTGTTTACATATGAAAGAAGGAAATACCGCCCTTTATATTTTGCTTGTAGATGGCAGCTTTGAATATCCTGTATGACCGAGTAAGGGATGCAGTCCAGTATCTTGCTGTGAGTATCCGCTTCTATTAGTGAGTGTCTCATGTTCTGTGTCCTGTACTTCAGGGAATGTTACAGAGGATATGAGAAAAGTTTCTTAAGTAAAATTGAAATATGTGAAAAAGTAAAACTTCCAATCACGGAAGGCCGTCGATGTGCTTAAGTTCGTGGCAAACGGGCTTTGTAGTCACTTTCCCTAGCTGTGGGTCTTGGAGACATTTGTCACCCATCTTACGCCTCCACGGGGAGTTAATTCTTTTTTACCACAGCCGCACTTAAGACACATCGGAGCTGAGATCGCGCACAGTAACTACCCGGGCCATTATGGCCCATAATCGTGGGTATTATTCGATTTACTATGGTCGGCTAGCGTGGGTGCCGATCGTCAACCGTGAACTGCCCCTGGCTGGCAACACCGTATGTTGGGGCTTATAGTCGGTTCACAGTTGCCGGCGAGCTGAACGCCGTAATGAGCTGCCTCGGCTATAGTCGGCCTTCTCGGTGGCTTATAATCGGCTCATTACAGTTGGCTTTAAGGGCCGTCGCGAGCAATGAGTTAACCCGCAGCAGAGGGATGCCGGAGCAAAAAGTGTCTCATTGGCGAGGGCATAGATTCGCATAGTACCTGTTAGGTCTTGTCCAGGTGAAGTTGCGCTGTGGTGTGCTTTGAGTGGAAATGCTATGCGCATAGGATTTTGTTCAACAGAAAAGGATAAAGTTAACAAGCAGCCAAGATATAAAGGAACAAGTTAAAAAAGAGACAAGGTTTTTTTAAAGTGGTTCGGCACGAAAAGGCCTACGTCCACTGATTCTCTTTATTAATTCACTTCATATGGGCAGTACAAGTTAAGAAAAGTATCGACGGAGGTGTTGGATGTTCCATGCCCTCTGGAACACCTGTCCGTCCACTATTGACAAAATATAAGCTCCATTGTGGAGATCTTTATGAATTACATATGGTCCATCCCAGATTGGATCTAGTGCTCTGGGGCGAGGGAAGATTCGCTTGAGGACAAGATCCCCTTCTCGTAAGGTACGGTGCTTGACTTTGGAGTTGTATTGTGCTGCCACTTTTTGCTTGTGGGCCGCTGCTTTAAGGACTGCATCATTTCTTCTCTCCTCAACTAGATCCAAAGACATGTGAAGGAGTTCTTCGTTCTGTTCCGGGTTATAGTGGATCCTACGGTGGGAAGGCACGATGGTTTCGACTGGGAGCATAGCCTACGATCCGTATGCCAAAGAGAAAGGAGTATGCCCTGTTGAAGTTCTAAAAGATGTGCGATAGGCCCACAGTGTCGTAGGGAGTTCATCCACCCAAGCACCCTTTGACTTTTCGAGTATCTTTTTGATTAGAGTTTTCTGAATTTTGTTGACGGCTTCGACTTGTCCGTTTGCCTGGGGATACGCTACAGATGAGAAGCTTTTATGAATTCCGTGCTCTCGGCACCAGTTGGCGAATTCCTCGCTGTCAAACTGAAGTCCATTGTCTGATATGATTTTGAGTGGGACTCCGTACCTGCACAGAACATTTTTGATCAAGAAGTTAATAACTTTTGCTAAAGAGACTTTATTCAGAGGTTCTGCTTCCACCCATTTGGTGAAATAGTCGACTGCCACTATAGCATATTTGGCCCAGCCTTGGCCCATTGGTAGTTCGCCGATTAAGTCAATTCCCCATACTGCAAAGGGCTGGTCATTTGTGTAATCTCAGTTGTTGGTAGCCGCGGAATCTTAGCAAACTTCTGGCATCTGTCACATTTTTTGACGAAATCTAAGGCGTCCTTGCTTAAGGTGGGCCAGAAATATCCATATTGGAGTATCTTTTTTGCTAAAGTTTGCCCTCCGGTGTGATCTCCGCAACTTCCTTGATGAATGCTGGATAAGATTTCCTTGGCTTCCCTCCCAGCGACACACCTTAATAACGGGTTAGAGAATCCGCGCCGATAAAGGATGTCTTCTTGTATTGTGTAGCGGGAAGCTTTCCTCAAGATTTTCTTGACTTCGTTACGCCCGTTGGGTAGTGTGCCGCTTTGTAAGTAGTCTCGGATGGGAGTCATCCAATTTGCTTCTTCGGTTGCAGCTATCAGATTCACTTGCTCAAAACTTGGGGTCAGTTGCTTTGAGATGGTTACTGCTCCGAAGATGGCGCTGTCTCTCACACTTGCTTGCTTTGCCAATTCGTCGGCCTCTTGGTTCTCTTCCCAAGGGATGTGTTTGACTAAGTAGTGGTCCAATCGGCTGAGAAGTAACTTGGTCTTCTTTAAATACGCTATGAGTTGTTCTTCTCGAGCTTGGAATTCTCCTAGTATTTGATTAACAATAAGTTGAGAATCGCTATGAAGACACAAAGAATTGGCCCCGATCTCTAAGGCAAGTTCTAATCCAGCGATCACTGCTTCAAACTCTGCATCGTTGTTGGTGGCAGCGAACTCCAACCTTATAGCATAGTGTAGCTTATTTCCCCTGGGAGTGATTATTACAACACCTGCCCCCAAGCCTTGTTCGTTTGATGCACCATCCACAAAGAGATTCCACTTGATGTCTTCTGCTATTTCCAATTGCTCCTTATCTTCGTTGGTAGTGAATTCTGCAATGAAATCAGCCATGGCTTGTCCCTTGATGGCGGTGCGAGGGTGATAGGTGATATCATACTGACTTAGTTCAATGCAGCATTTAAGTAGTTGCCCAGAAGTGTCGGGACGATGGAGTACCTGCCTCAGTGGTTGATCGGTCAGAACTTTGATGGAATGGGACTGGAAGTAGTGACGCAGTTTCCGTGATGTGATTAGTAAACAGTATGCTAGCTTCTCAAGTTTAGGATATCTGACTTCTGCCCCCGTAAACCTCTTACTTACGAAGTAAACTGGCCGCTGCATGCGGTTGTCTTCCCTTACCAATGCAGTGCTTAGGGCATGAGATGACACAGCAAGGTATAGGTATAACTCTTCGCCTTCGCTTGGAGTCGAGAGTACCGGTGGTTTCTGGAGGTGTTCGATTAAGTTAAGGAAAGCGGTTAAGCATTCGTCAGTCCATTCGAACTTTCCTTTGTCTTTCTTTAGAGCTTCGAAAAAGGGGACGCACTTGTCTGTTGCTTTGGAGATGAATCGGCTTAGGGCGGCCACTTTTCCATTCAGGCTTTGCATTTCCTTTCGAGTGGAAGGTATCTTGATATCCCTTAGCGCTCGGACTTGTTCAGGGTTTGCTTCAATCCCTCTGGCATGGACGATGAATCCTAAGAACTTTCCTGATGATATTCCAAAGGAGCATTTTAGAGGATTCAATTTCATTCCATATTGGCGAAGTACTTGAAACATCTCGCCTAGGTGGCTTACATGATCGTCGGCTTTCCTTGACTTTACCAGCATGTCATCCACGTATACTTCCATAGTTTGCCCTATTAGCCTTGCAAACATCTTGTTGACGAGGCGCTGGTAGGTGGCTCCTGCATTTTTAAGTCCGAAAGGCATTACCTTATAGCAGTATAAACCCCGGTCAGTGATGAAACTAGTGTGGTCTTGATCGGGAGCATGCATAGGAATTTGGTTATATCCTGAGTATGCGTCCATAAAAGAGAAGAGCTCGTGCCCGGCTGTGCTGTCTATAAGTTGGTCATTCCGGGGAAGTGGGAAGCAATCCTTTGGGCAGGCGTCGTTTAGGTTGGAGAAGTCAATGCATGTTCGCCACTTCCCATTAGCCTTCTTTACGAGCACCGGGTTAGCGATCCATTCCGGGTAGATGGCTTCTCGTATGAAGTCATTGGCGAGTAGATATTTTACTTCTTCATCGAGGGCTGCTGATCGCTCTGCCCCCATACTTCTCTTTCTTTGTTTTACGGGCGCCTTGGTAGGATCAATGTTTAGTACATGGCATGCTACGTCGGGGGAGATTCCGGTCATGTCAGCGTGTGACCATGCGAATACATCCAAGTTGTGGCGGAGAAAGTCGATGAGTTGCTCCTTCAACTCTGCTTTTAGTTGGGACCCAATTTTCAACAGTCTACTCGAGTCGTGCTTGTCTATAGATACAAACTCCATAGCCTCTGCAGGCTCGGCGGTGGCCTCCTCCTCTTTGTCCCTGGTGTCTAATTCATTGAAAGGGTCGCTGGTATACCGAAGAGGAGGGGCTTTCTTTAGTTGCTATGCTTCTAGACTTTTCGTGCAGAGGGCAACCTCTACACCCTTCCCTTTATCCTTCCTGTGGTTGTTGCGAAGTTCAGTCACATAGTAGTCTCGAGCAACATCCTGGTCTCCTTCTACTTCCCCTACTCCATTGTCCGTTGGAAATTTCATCTTTAGGCACCATGGGGCTAGGACAATTTGGAAGTCAGACAAGGCTGGCCTTCCTAAGAAGGCGTTGTAGGCCGAGTGGTTTTCTATTAGCACAAACGTCTGTCTCCGTACAACGGAGCGGGGATGGCTTCCAATTTCAACAAAGAGGTCCAGTTGCCCGAGGGGCATCTTCGCATCTCCAGTGAAACCGTGTAGTGGTTTATCGCAGGGAGATACATCCTTCATTGATAGTTTCATTTTGTCGAATGCATGTTTGAACAGGATATTTACTGAGCTTCCAGTGTCTACTAGAATTCGATAAACTTCGGCGGGACCGAGCCGGGCAGAGATAACCATGGGATCCATGTGAGGGTATTGCCTTCCTTCTAGGTCACGCTTACCGAATGTGATGTCATCACTTTCTTTCCGCTTCGGGTGGCGCTCTTCTATAACCGAATTGACACAGTCTTTATTGTCTCTAAGCGACTTTCCATATCTTTCCATCTCTTTCCAGCTTCTGTCTGCGATGTGCGGTCCTCCCGAGATGGTATGGACCACTATCTTCTCTTGACCAGAGCCGCTAGTGTTGCGGTTTCCTCTGCCGGTCTCCGGTGAGGGTAGCCTTGGGTTCTCATTGGTAGGAGCTGGAGTCCTGTCCTGACCTTTTACATAGCGTTCCAGTTTCTTCCTTCTGATGTGTTCCTCAATCAAGTCCTGGAGATGATGGCATTCATTGGTATCTGCCCATGAGATTCGTGGAAGCGGCAGAACTTTCCAGATTTCTGCGCGTTATCTGGTTCCTTCTTGTATGGTGGGCGTTTGTATCTAACTTCGCCTTGGGTGGCAAGGAAGATATTTTCGACGGTCTCGTTCAAAGGAGTGTAAGTGTCGAATCTCGGTCCTGGCCGATATAGGCGCTTTTCTCCCTTCTTGCCCCCAGCATTGTCTCTGGAATCATTTCTTCGAACGTCCCTTGCCACAGCAGGGACGTTGCTGTGAGTTGCCTTATTTTGCTGTCCTGACTGCCCCTCAACGGCAGCATCCTCAAGCCTCATATATTTCCCGGCTTCATGGAAGAAATCGGGTAAAGTAGCTGGTTTTTCTTTTGTCAACCTTCTAGCAAATTTAGTGTCCGGATGCACAGCACTACACAGGGCCATTACGATAAGCTTCTCATCGGCATCTTGAAATGCGGCCGCTGCGGCATTGAATCGGGTTAGGTATTGCTGTAGTTTCTCTCCGGGTTTCTGTTTGATGCTGGATAAGGAATAAGCATCCTTAGGTTGTTCCACATGAATGCAGAACTGACTGATAAACTTTTCTTTCAACATTTCCCACGAGCTGATGGATCCTTGGGGTAAATGACAGAACCAGGAGGTAGCGAGATCTGCTAAGAATAGTGGAAAGCATTTGCACAGTACTCCCTCTGTTGCTCCACTCATGAGCATATGTTGTGTGTATCTCTGTAAGTGTACAACGGGGTCGGAGGTTCCTTTGTAAGGTTCCATTGTTGGCATCTTCCATTCTCGGGGGGTGATAGCAATTTCGATATTGCGGGCGAAAGAGCTGGTTACTCTAGCGCCTATCCCTCGATCCCTTTACTCCCGTTGGATGCACTATCTGAATAAGCGTGTCATCCTTTCATCAGAATTTGGAGCAGATAGAAACGAGTTTGGTTCTGTTCTGTGGGATTGATTCCGTCCAGATGACCTGTAGGGATGGTATCGTCTATCATTCCTCATATTTTCTAGTGGCTGCCTTTGGTCTTCTGGGAGTATGCTAGGGTCAGCTACAGTTGGCCCTTGCCTTGATCTTCCCCTGCTGGGTTCTGATCTAAGCACTTCCTCGGGTCCAACTTCGGGCTGGACTCTAGCTCGGCCCCGTTCACTGGCGTTTCCATGGTTAGGTAGTATGACAGGCTCAGCCACAATTGACCTTCGCCCGGTACCTCCCCCGTTGGGTTCGGTTCCAAACGTTTCCTCAGGCCTAACTTCGGGCTGTGCTCGATCTCGGCTCCTACCATGGCTGCTTCTGCCGTTAGCTCCTTCGAAGAAGGAAGATCTTTGTTGTCTCTGAGATCCTCCAGACTGGGACTCGCCCCATGATTCAGTGTTGCGGTTGGACTCTTCAGCATCCATTAAGCGTGACATGAGATGATCCACCAAGGCTTCCTGCTGGGATGTGAAGCGGTTAGTTACTTCAACCACAACCCTGTCTAAATCCGCCCTAGTAATTGCTGCGGGCTGTTCTGTGGCAGGAGTGGTCGGATTAGCCCGTCCTTCATTTGGTATTGCTGCTAGAGGAGGACGATTTACTTGATCCGTGATAGCTGGATCTGGAAGACTGCTGGATGCGATGTTTTTTCCTTTGTTAACATCTTTTTTCTGCTTGGGAGGCATGTTTTCCAAGCGGCGAACGATGCTGTTAGGAAAAATGTTAAGTGGATGAAGCTGAAGCTTCGAGCTTCTAGCTCTCAATGAAAGCACCAAAAATGTTTGCACAAAAAATGGACAAACACCTCAAAGTCGTTTGATTTAATTGATTTTATGTTGTTCTTAGTGATTTGGGTGATCTATGCAAATATATGAAAAGCAGGGACTAAACTGTAAAAGACACGCAGATTTATAGTGGTTCAGCCAGAATGTGCCTACGTCCAATTATATATTATTTCCCTTTTTTAGTTCAGATTACAAGTACAAAGCTTAGATACAAGTATCTGAAAGTTGTTTGAAAGTTCTCTCCGTGCTTGAGCTCTCAAACTTGTCCCCTGTTGTTGTACCCCTGCCCCTCTATTTATAGAGTGAGGCTGGGGGTAGGGGTCTTGGATATGCATAGCTACTGGTGGGCCTGGGCTGATTTGATCTGGCCTAGCACGTCTTGGTCCGGTAGCACTCTGGTTCGGCTATGCATGGAAGTGGGGTTTGAACCGGTAGTGAGGTTGGATCAGTGAGGTTGGTTCGGTGGTGAGATAGAGTGGGTTGGTCCGGCAGTTGTAGGGAGCAAGTTGGTTCGGTAGTGAGATAGAGTGGGTTGGTCCGGTAGTGGTAGGGAGCAGGTTGGTTCGGTAGTGAGATGGAGTGGGTTGGTCCGGCTGTGGTAGGGAGTAGGTTGGTTCGGTAGTGAGATAGAGTGGGTTGGTCCGGCAGTGGTAGGGAGCAGGTTGGTTCGGTAGTGAGATAGAGTGGGTGTGCTTTAATTTGGAGGGTGGCTGGTCCGGTTATTCTGGTCCGGTGGTGAGAATTCGCCCAACAACTCGCAACGCATTAATGAATATGCAGCTAGAATTCAAAAGTTTGAATGCGAAAAGTATCTCATTCAGAAGTGTATTACTGATTTAGAAAGGGAAAATAAAACCTTCAAAGGCATAAACAAAGCTTTTAATCGTGCTTTGAAGACTAACATAGAATCTGTCGATGATGATGATAAGTTTAGGAAAAAGGAGAAGAAGCTTAAAGAAGTTCTTCATATTGTTATTCATCACATCGTTGATCCTTTAATTGCTGAAAATCTAGACAGAGCTACTCATGATTTATGAGATGTAAATATTTGTACCGTATACTTGTAAATAATTTCATCAATTATGTAAATTATGAAAATTTTGTAAATATCACATGGTTTGTGATTCTTTCTTGCAATGTTGTTTCTGAATCAGCCCTTTGATAGCTTGTATCATGATTTCTATATTTAATGGATCTTTCAATCCTTTTTACTATTCTACTTTCCCTGAAAAACACGAAGTAAATGATATTTCTTATTATTAGCTTGGAATCTATATAGAAGTTTATTCATGTCATTTGTAGAAATTAACAAAATCATCATGTTAGCATATGAAAAATGATCCCATAATTGAATATGATTAAATGTTTTGAAACCCATCTTTGGTAATGATGAGAGATAACCAAGAATTCAACTTCAATTATATTGCGAGATTATCAAAAGTCCGTTGGTAGGAAACCATCGATTCAACTAAGGATTTAAGCATGGATGTTTAGAAATCCAACTTTTGGAGATAACCAGATAGTAAATCGTTAATGATCGTGTAATAGAAGTCCAATGCCTAGATTCGGGTATTAATGAAAGAAATTTGAAAGTTAAAAGATCCAAAACCCAGATTCGGGTATTTGTAGATGACAACCAGAAGTCCATAATAATAATCTTCTTAATAGGTATCTTTTGCCCAGATTCAGGCATTAATGAGTGAAGTTCAGTAATTAATAGTTATAATTCTGTAACCGAAATTCAGGTATGATGAAGACAGTAAATTAGAAGACCTGAAACCTAGATTCAGGTATTAATAAGTGAAATCTCGAACTCAATAATGAATGACCCGAAACCGAGATTCGAGTATTAATAAGTGAAGTTTGGAAATTCTTCTTTGATGATTAGTTGGAGGCTGTAGATTCTTATTTAAGCCTTGTACGTAGTTGTTATTTGATCAGCTGCTTCTTGAGCTTGGACGTCTTAGTCCATCATTCGATATGCCGCTTCTCAGGCTCGGATGTCATAGTTCATTGTCTGGTATGCCGCTTCTTGGACTTGGACATCTTAGTCTGCTGTTTGATATGCCGCTTCTTGGGCTTGGACGTCTTAGTCCATTGTTTGATATGCTGCTTCTTGGGCTTGGACGTCTTAGTCCATATTGTTCGGTGCACTTGATTAGCTTATTCTCAAGCTGGAACCAAGGACTTATCCAACCTCCCTCCAAGAGGCGTCTTGACCTGGTCTTAGCGTGGTGCGGCTAAGGGCTTGTCGATGTTTTAACCTGGCCATAGCATGGTTCGGATAAAGACGTACTCTTACCTCCCTCCAAGAGGCGCCTTGACCTGGCCATAGCGTGGCGCGGCCAAGGGCTTGTCGATGCTTTAACCTGGCCATAGCGTGGTGCGGATAAAGGCTTACTCTAACCTCCCTCCCGGAGGTGCCTTGACCTGGCCATAGAGTGGCGCGACCATGGGCTTATTGATGCTTTATCCTGGCTATGGCGTGGCATGGATAAAGGCTTACACTCCTCCCTCCAGGAGGTGCTTTGCCCTAGCCAACTCGGCGCGGACAAAGGCATTGATCGTTTAAGGTAATGTACAAGTGCAAGGAGTATTTCACTCCAAACCATGTAGATTTTCCTTAGTAAAGTAGTTCTTTATTGATTCCATTTAGGATCTCTTTACAAACCCATTAAGGTTGCCCTGTCTGAAAAAGTTAATTATCATTCGTTTGAGCGCTCTGAAGTGATTTGTTTCATGACCATTCATCATATGGTAGTGGCAATAGGATCCTCCCAAGTTCCTTTCATATTTAGTCTTTTTCTTCTGGCATGGCCAATAATTGAGTTCATCCTTGGTTAGTAAGTAGACATTCTATATAGATGTTGTTAAGTTGCATTCTTTTGGAAGTATTGACTTGAAGCATGTTTCTCGAGGATGGTTTCTAGGTCTTTTATTACCTGGCTCTTCAGTTCCACTTTTGACAACATGTTTTCTTTTTAAAACCCTTTGGAGCTCCGGTGTTGGTCGTGTCCCACTTGTTGCTTGACCCCATTTGTGTGCAAAGGCGTTGTAATCAGCTATTATTCCTTCTTCAAAGATTGTGCCTTTGGTATAATGTTGAATTGTTTCCCTCATTTGATCAAACAAGTTGTCACTCCCATTTTTCTTTTCTCCTAAGGCAAAGATTGGGGTGGGGCCAATATGAAAAGGGTTTAAACTCCATTTAACTGGATCATAGGCTTCAACTTTCTTTTTCCTTATGATCCTTAAAGCCTCTATTCTTAACAGTTGTTCTTCTTGTAGATTCCTATCATTAATTATTTCATGGGAGAATCCAATCAGATGTGGCTCCGAGGAACCTTGCTCGGATCTTCTAATTTTGTCAATCATGATGAAGTAAAGTCCAAAGTGGGTAAGCTTGAAATAGAATTGAGTTAGAGGAAAACAGTGTTGAAGTTTAACAAGAATGGAGGTTCAAGCCCTCCTTTTGGCGCCCAAATGTTAACAAGAAAACTTGTCAACACCCTGAAGTAGAATTAAAGGTGCAGAAATGTCCTTCTAAGCTTCTTTTGATTAGGTAGGATAGGTTATGATCTTATTGCTTTCTTTATTAACCTTTCGAATAGGACTATGTTGTTAAAACTCTTCCTTATTCGATCTTTCGACTAAGTCGAAACACTTATATCCCTTGTTTTTAAGTTCTTTGAGTTTGCTGAAGTTGTTTGATTATCCTTTCGAAAACTCCTTTAGAAACGATTGTGAAACACTAAAGGTTAGCACAAACGATTCATGAATATGATTTGTTGGGCAGGTTTCGACTTCGTCGAAAGCTGGTGTTTTTGATGGGTTGGGTTTAATCCTGAAATCTAAGGGGAAACAAGTTTAGGTTAAGGTTTCGACTCCATAAAAAGTGTGTGTTTGGTGAATAGTGGTTTGGAGTTTAGGACTTAAGTGTATTGGTAAGTGACAGGTTTCGACTCTCTCGAAAGGTATCCTTTCGACTGGGTTGATGCAAGTAGAACACAATTGAATCAAATAATTTTACAAACAGTTGCATAATCTCCAATATCAAAATCCAGCCTTTATTGAACTAAGGATGTACAATCTGATTAATTTCCCCTAATTTGATTTCCAAATTAGGGTTTACAAGTTTACAAATTTAAGAAAGTATAAGAGAAGAATGAATGAATTTGGATCCCCTAAACCAGACCCCTAGGGTCTTATTTATAGATGTGGGTTGGCACCTTTTGACCCAGTGCTTTAGACCTGGTCGAAAGGTGGCTTTATATACCTTTCGTCTCCTTTGGCACTAGCGCATCCCTCTGCAATGATTTCGAATGGGTTTGAATGCCTCCATCTTTGTCGAAAAGGGTGGTTGTGCCTTTTTCTTTGTGTTTCTTTGTTGTCACAAGAAGTAGAGGTATGAGGTTCCGACTATGTCGATAGGTAGTTCCTTGAGGTTTCAAAGATGTTGAAGTGTTGATGGTTTCGACGCAGTAGGTAGCTTCCGAATGCATGCTTGCGAATTGATATGGAACCTTCCCTGGATGTTAAAGGCTTCGACCGGTTCGAAAGGCTTGATTATGCTTTCGAAAGGGTTGTTCTAATCAAGGTATCTTTTTGAGTAGTTTGAATGAAAGCGAAACCTTTGGTTTCGAAAGGTTTGGTGCACATGCTACCTTCGAAAGGTACTCCTCCTCTTATTCGAAACGTCTTCATGTAGGCGAAAGCATCTGTTTCGAAAGGTAGACATTGATGAAAAAGTGAGCTTTCGACCACGTTGACCCCTTCAAAAGCTTATAACACATCTGGCTTTTGGCTGTATCATCCCTTTGACTCCTTCGAAAGGTTTTGTTGGTGTTGTCATCTCTTATTCCTTTTTCTTTTTAATTATTTTGGTATCGACAAGGTTGAAGTAGGAATTAGTGGTAACACTTACAACCGAAGATGACAGTTAATACATCCTCAGTATTCGTGCGTTGATCATTTAGTCGTCCGCAAGGCAGGTCACTAGGGGTGAAAGAAAGAAAAGATAGAAGAGAAGAAATTGAACAACACAAAATCTCATAACGCAACGGAACAATATATATTACTCAACATAAAATATTACAAAGTTTTTTAAAAAATGTTACATCAGAGTCATACTAATACAAATTCTAACCTTGGACAGTTATAACAGCCTGTCCTTTCCTAACTGATACAATATACATATAATACAGCGGAAATAAGATAAATAACTAGCTATCGATGAAGCCACCTACTTCAAGCTCCTCCAAGATGAATCAATAGAAAATCTGAACTACTTGGCTGCCAATACAAATTTGGTCACCCAATAATTTAGGAAAAAGAGAAAATAAACTGTGCGTTAGACATGGGTCTGTTGTGAGTAAAGCATAAGTTTTTAACTTTATAAAAACTTTAAACCAAAGGCAACTCGTAAGGCCACGTCGCACATAAACACAAACGGGTTTTTACCTTATGATAACCAAAACATTTGTATATAAAAATACAGTGATATTATAATAATATTTATGGTTTCAAATAAATATCAAAATAGCAGAAATTGTTACCATATTAAATTCCAACATACTAGGCTCTACAATCAAAAACCTTAAAGGAACGTATTGGAGATTGGATTCCATACTATGGCAAGGTAAATGACTACCTTCCGATGGTACACCCCTAGAAAGTGCACCAGAGTCTGACAAGAACTTGTTATACCCTTGCTACACAGAGTCGACTACCCCTTTAACATGGCGAACCGGATTACCTCATCCATTTTTGACACCGAGGCCTTATACTACCACGGTATTTGCGTGCAAAACAACTCGAATATGGACAATCTAGAATGGGATGGCGGCTCCTAATGGTAGCTGACCACATAGCTCTGATGCATACGCTGTTTTTGCCATTTCGCGGTTTGTGAGGCTCATGAGGTAACGTATTTACCTTCTTCCTCTTAGCAGACCATCTTGGAATGCTAACCCTGCCCTTCAGACAAAGATACAATGCCATCACTCATCCATGCAAGTTGTTCTGGGATCGAACAAACATTCCACATTACTATCTTCCATTTTGGAATCACCCACGGGAAGAATAGTATAACCCCACAGCATACTTCAATATGATTTACGAATGATATTAATTTGGATTGGTTTGGATAAATCCGAGAACCGATCTCCAAAACTAAGCGATAATTTCCGGCTAACTCAATTTCGGTTCTTTTGGAAGTATGCACTAAGCAATTAAGTCCTCATCGGGGAAACTCGAATATACCCGACATTCCTCCTAAGTAAAACCAGGTATAGATTTTTCGTAGTCGGTTATTTAACTATCAAATAAACAAACAATAACCAGTTCCATTTGAGATTTATTTATCCATAGCATCCACTAAGCCTCAAAACACATCTTTATTTAATAAATATCTTTCAGAACATTTGTTTAAAACATTCACATACTTATCTCTCTGTCATAAATATATTCACAAAAATATTTTGCGAATATCTTCTTACTTCCGAATCAAGTTAAAAAGGATTAAACAAATTTTGTTTAAATTGGAGTTAAGGACAACCCTAAACACTATTCCCTTGGTGTTAAGTGTGGAACGGATGTTCAATACCATCATTTTTATAAGGTTAGTTTAGAGAAACCCAGATCTCAAATTGTTTTTATATTTCTTTCGATACATCCTTTTTAATCAAATGTATTTCAGTCACGAAATCTCTTTTTGCTTAAAATTCAAATCCATTTCAAAATACTTTCCAAAATTCATTTATAAAAACCCTTTTATAAATATCCAAAATCATTTATATAATTACTTTTATAAACATACAAACTTTTTGTATAAATTTCTTATAAATATCCGGTAATTATAACTTTTTGGATGCTTGCGAACCCGAAAAATCTGATATCCGTCCGAATCCGTATCCGAAAATATGAAAAATATCCGTTATTCGAAAAGCAGATACAGATATCCGATATCCGAAAAGCTTTCCGCATACAGATATGGTTATTGTGGTATCCGTATCCAATAAATATCCATCTGATTAATTGATGCATATATATATATTTTATTAAAATTATATTTAATTAATATATTAATTTTAGACTATTTCCTAACCATTGGATGTTGCTAGGATATGGTTTTTTGCTCATTTTTAGTGAAAGAGACGGTTTTAGTGTTTAATTTTTGAATATTTTTGGATACGCATACAGATATTAGTATAAAACAATGTTTTACCATCACATTTTTTATTTCTTGGTTTTTATGAACATTAGTACAAAAACTATTTTATGTTGATCTAAACCTTTTCATTTCTACTTTTAAATTTATTGATTATGGGCGGAGCGGATAAATACCTGATATCCGTCCGTATCCGAAAATTAAACGGATACAGATATCCAATATCCGAAAATGATTTCAGATACGAATACTGATATGGCACTATCCTTATCCGAAAGTATCCGTTGACAGCCCTATGAATATCCAAATCACTTTCTAAAATTTCTTTTATAAATACCCCAAAATCATTTATAAACTTCTTTATAAACCTTTCCTGTTTAAATAACTTCTTAAATAACTTTAACCAAATTAGCTTCCTTTAATAAGAAAATCTGTTTTATAAATCTCCTTTTTTATGACGTATTTTTTGCTAAGAAACTCAAATCCATTTACCCAAAAACACTTTACAAATTTTCAAACTCCTTTATAAAACTCTTTATAAAACTTCTTTTTATAACATGGAAAACCATTCTCATTAGTTAAGAACATCTTTAGAAAACCATTATTCAATTGTTCAAAATACAATAAATTTGAAACCAATTGAAAAAGAAAATGAAATATTTATCCTTACAAAATCAAACAGAGGCTTAGCAACCACAATGGTGCTTTTACTTTGGTTTTACTTATCCAGTCTATCAAGGCATCACATAACAACAGGTATATAAAGGATCAACACATAACAATCAATCAACTTAAGTAAATGTCCAAGTTAATTGTAATAGCAGAATAGTATTTTGGTCTGCTAATAGATGTCATTTAGTTTTCCTAATCATATGGGGTTACTTAATGGTAAGCAACATAGAAATCCCTTGATTTAAAACAAATTTGAAAAAAAATAGTTTTATAACAAAACTAACTACTTAAACTCAAAACGATTTTAAAACAATAAAAATATTATTAATTTGAATCAAATCCTCGTTAAATAATAATTAAACTCTAATTAAAAGTAATTAAACTTTAATTAAGCCTTATTAAAATATAATTAACTTTAATCAAAGATTAATTAAATAAAACCCCTTTGTAAAATAATAATTAATTAATAATTATCTTAGATAAATAATCAAATAATAATTAATTAATCCTTAATTAATAATTAAATAATAATTAAATTTCATTAAGAAACAAATCTTGATTAACTTAATTGATTAACATTTAAATTTAAAAATCATTATTAACAAATGATTAAGTACTAATTACCTTTATTAATTAATTAATCAATCAAATAATCATCAAATAATTAAATAATTGTTCTCTAATTACTTAATTAAAGTTAGAAAACGTTTCCAAAATGATTTCTAAGTGAAAACAAGTTTATATTAGAAAAATAGTTAGATTTTTCGAACTGCACGTATAATGACTATCGCTATACGGACCCGTAATTTCAAAACTTGGAATTTTCTTTTCTAACTTACAAAAATTAAAATTTTTGTAAGCTTATCCTTTCTAAAACATAAAGGAATGGTTTGAAATCCAAAACAAAGATTCAAACTTGAAATGCTTTAACTTTTAAAAAAAATCCAAATTTCAAACTTTTAATAAGGGATTTTCATGTCGCTTTAAGTTAGCAAGCGCTAACTTTCTTCAACATGAACTAATATACACTAAACTTCACATCCACATCACAATTCATATTATATCACATAACCACTAGCATTAGCAACATCATTTACAACCTTTACTAACTAACTTTCAAGTTCAAGTTAATTTCTTCCGCAAACCAACATACACATCCACAACTAATCATCATCACATCCAAGTACATCAATGCATAACCATTCAAAAACATAATTACACCATAAAAGCATCATTATTCACTAATAATTACACTTCAAATTTAAAGTTAATAACTTGGTTTAAAAAGGAGAACTTTACTCACCAAACTTTCACTAAATCAAACTAAACTTGCTCTCGATCTAGCTCACAATGGACCCTTGGAAGGCTAAATGGGCTCGTCCATGCATGTGTTTGGGCTCGGCCATGGCTAGAACAAGGCTTGCCCTAAGTGCAAACAAGGAATGCTGGGTTTGTTTTGAAGAGGAGTGATGTTTGGAGTGAATTTAGGAGTTTAGATATGGTTTTGAAGTATGTAAGCAAGCTTCTTAACTTAGGAAAATAGTTTTAGTAGCAATGGAAGTAAGAGTATGCATGAAGAGTGTTAGGAATTTTAGAAATGGAATGAAGATATGAGAATGTAAAGTGAGAAATATGAAGTGGTGCTGGTATATATAGGCATAGAAATGTAAAATTATCTAGACTTGCCCTCTACTCAAATTGTGCCATGTCTCCCTCCTCCCCACCATGTGCACATGTTGGTCAACCCCTCCCATACCCCTAAATCAAGGTAGGTCATGTTGTGTACTTGAGTGATGAATTAAGGTATGGTAAAACATGATATCTTACTTTATATATAATTTTCTTTTTAAACTTTATTTCATAATAAGTCACATCACTATTATCTTAACCTAACACTTATTTAAACCTTAATAAAATATTATTATTATCCTATAACATGAATATATGTGTGTTCATATGTTACACAATGTGCATAGCGTTTTCCGATAACTTTCCGATGTCGAAAAGTCGAAAATTCGAAAAACGTTCTTCGGTATATTTTCTATTTTTATTTGAACTATGTATATTGGTAAAAAAAATTGAAAACTATTTTATTATCAGTATTAAATAATTAAATAGATTTATTTGCTAATAAAAATCCATTTATTGATTATATAAAATGTAACAACCCGCATATTTTACGATTATATATTTAAATGTTTTATTTAAATATAGCATCGTTAATCGGATTAAAGTGCGAAATGTTACTTTTTGTAAATAGTCGAATTGGGACTCGAGACCACTTCCATTGAGTCCAAAATGGCATTTACAACTTTTTTGAGTATAAACATCGATATGTTTGGAGTTGAGTAGAATTTTGCTATTTTTCTATTTTGGGCTTTGGGTTTGGGTTTCAGCCCACTAACCCAACAAAATACCCTAACACTCCACCCCTTCTTCATTCATTCATTTTATTTTCCTAACACTCTCAAGCTAAAGGAAAATGGGGGAAAGAAAGGGAAATTAAAATTCCTAAACCCTAGTTTACTAGGAAATTCAAATTCAAGTTCTAGAAATCAAAGAGAAGCTTAGGTAAGCATCCTCTTCATCTTCTCCATCTCAATCTCTCTTCAATTTTCAGGAATTCCTAAACCCTAACTTAGGAAATATTTGCTTATGAGCTTAGATTGGAGCTTCTTGAGTTGAAGTTGAAGAGTGGTTGATCTTTCCTTTGTTTTAGAGCTTCTCAATTCTTGTTCTTGGGTTTAAAGGTGAGTTCTTTAACTAACATATATGTCTATAACTTTCATTGTTATTAGGGATGAATTCCTAACATCTATCCATGTTCATTTGCTTTTGATTTGAATTGATTTGGTGAGTTTTCCAAATTTTGGTGTTTTGAAGTCAAAATTTTTAAAGATCCTACCTTGGATATTTCGACATGTTATTCGGGGTGTATCGAAGAGCCTATCAGATTGGGTTATCGCTTGGCATAAATCCCTAGCCTTTGTCGCTCGTCCGATCGCTTCCGAATCATTTTGGCCATCATTGGCCTAGGTAAATTGTTGCCCAGAAAAGGCAACCAGACGTCTGGTTGGAAGGTCCAGACGTCTGGTTTGTGCAGCAGATGAAAAAAAATATACGATAGAAAAGAAAAAAAGGCAGAGACTTTGACCAGACGTCTGGTCCAAACCTACCAGACGTCTGGTTAGTTTTTAGACGTCTGGTTAAAGTTTAGACGTCTGGTAGGTTTCTGGAATATTTTCAGAACCCAAATCCAGACGTCTTGATGAACCCCCAGACGTCTAGAACTGCCAATTCTGCCTATTTTGGCTATTTTTGATTGGATTTCCAATTTTTAATCGATTTTTGTCGATCCGGTTATTATCACTTATTATCGACTTTGATAACTTCTTTCTTTGGATTTTTGGGAATATCCAGTTGATGGATTTGATATCAATTTTTATGGATTTAATTCACATTGCCGTATGTGAATTTTTGGTGGTTGATTGTTTTTTCAATCTTTTTTGTGATTTGTCACTTTTAAAAATACAAAGGTTCCAATACTAGTAGTAAATATTCAAACGCATTCACAAAGATGATTTCAATACCATTTTTAATACAAAACTCAATTTTAAATCCGTTTTCCAATCTACTAGTATATACAAACCTTTACCTCATTCGTACGAGAAATCCAATTAATCGACTTAGCAAAACAAGTGGTATGAAACACTTGCGTTTACTTCATCGGTTAATTCTTAGACTTGTTCGATTGAAATCTTGTGACAATTTTCGAGTGGAAATCTACAATTTGTTCGTGTTTCCTAAAGATTTGACCAGGTAACTAGTACTCGGAGAAGTACTCGGCATCCAGAAGACTCGGCGTCAAGTAGTGTTCGGCGTTCCGCGTAATACTCGGCATCAGTAGTACTCGGCATCATTCGACCAAAAGCTTCAGATAGAGTTTTGATCGGCTTCAGCTGCAACCATCCTGCACTTCCCACACAATCGAACGAACCATCCAGCACAGAGAGGACTGCTCGGCATGGAAGGGACCGTTCAGCATGGAAGGGGCCGTTCGGCATCAAAGCGTTTGCCATACCTGGTTCGGCATGCAGCGAACACTACACCTGGGCTAGAGCGTTCGGCTACCAAGCCCACTTGGGAAGTCCAGCCCATCTTTGTCTATAAATAGAGGGGCAGGGTCACAGTGAAGAGGATCAATAAAGTTTAATCTCAAAGTGGACGTAGGCAATTACGCTGAATCACTATAAATTTGGTGTTCTTACTTTCTGCATTTAAATTAGCATTGTCTTCTCTGTTTAATTTATCTTCATCACTTATATCTCTACACAATCTTTCTCTACGAGGTTAGTGACCAATTTTGGTGCTAACACTTTGGTGCTTTCACTGAGAATTGAATTCTCAGACCTCAAGGATCTGCTTTGAAGTTACTGGGTTGAACAAATCCCCCAAAGAAGATCCGACTCACTGATAGGACATCCGTTGATTCTACTTAGAGTTCATACCAATAACTCTACAATGGCAGGACCACGTACCAGGTCAGCTTCTCATAATGCGGATGCCCGCGAGACTGCTAGCGTGCAACAAGTAGGACCTAGCAATCAACCAGCGATTCCGAGTACAGGAATTGCCGCTCAAGAACAGACTCCAGTTGTCACCAGAGTAGAGTTCAATGACTTGATGAGAGAACTTAGGGAAAGCAGGAGACAACTAGGAGAGCAGATGCAAGCTAACGCCAACCTGATGGCACAACTCACTCAACAGCAGCAACAGAATGCTGGGGGCAATCCCGCTCCTTACTCTTCATCTGACAGCTCAACTTCCTCTGATGAACCTCCCAGGCGCAGACGACGTAAGACTGAAGCTGCATGAGCAGAAGCTGATGTTCAAACAGCTGGAGACCGTAACCAACCAAGAGCTGGAAACTTCAGGACCGGAGTGCAAACGGAGGATGGAGGCCCAGGCCATCAAAACGCTAACGATGACGAACCCCAAGACGCGTGACTGGCAGATCACCAGGAGAGGAGGCATCAGCATGGACAGGCACGTAGAACAAACCTTAACCTCCCGCCTTCCATACAGACACCAGATCTAACAGCCATGATCAGGCAATTGATGAAAGAAAATCAGGGCTTATCGAATAATGACTGGGGAGTGTCAAGAAGTCATACTCCATTCACGGATGTTGTGTTGCAGGCGGCGTACCCTAGGAAGTTTAGTATGCCTACTATCCCTATGTATGAAGGGAAGACTGACCCCAGACAGCATGTCATGAGGTACGAATGAATGATGGATTCAGCTAGAGCAAATGATGCCACCAAGTGTAGATGCTTTCCGATTACTCTCTCTGGGATTGCTACTATGTGGTTCACCCGACTTCCTCCGCGGTCCGTATCAAATTTCGAAGAGTTGGCAAGGAAGTTTATTGAGCAGTTCAGAATACACACTACACGCCCAAAAGACGTAATGTCTCTGTCAAGTGTAATCCAAAATCCTGGGTAGTCATTGAAGAAATATTTACAGAGATTCCACGTTGCGGCAACTGAAGTCAGTAACCCCAATGACCATGCAATTCTGATGGCTGTAATGAGAGGTGTGGATCCAGATTCTGAGTTCGGAGACTGGTTGGCGGGAAAACCTCCGACTACGCTAGAGCGTTTCTACTCAAAGGCACACCAATTCATAAAAAGAGAGGAAGCTAGGTGGGTACGACGAGATAAGGCACCAGGACCTGTCCAAGAATCTATGAAGAGCAACATTGCTATGAAGCAGTCCGGAGACAGCTCAGGAAAGGTCCAAGTCAATGTCCAGAATAAGCCTGGGCAGTCTAAGGAGTCCGGAGGAAGAAATCAAGGGAAGAAGAGAGAAGCGGGGAAGTGGAAGTCGAGAATTCCAAGCTACAGCGAGTATACTCCGCTGAACGCACCGCTTGAGAACATTTACCTATCCACCTGTAATACTTTTCAATACAAAAAGCCACGTCCAAAAGAATCAACCGAGGAACATAAGCGGACCGAGAAATATTGTCGCTTCCATGAGACTTATGGGCACAATACGGAAGAGTGCAAACACCTGCACGACGCTATCGAGAAGTTGATCAGGCAAAAGAAGTTGCAAGAATTTGTGAAGGATCCACAGGAAGGAGGACAGGGAACGTCCAACCCAGGTCGTGCACTAGCTCTGTGTCATCCCGAGGAGCCTGCCCGAACCGTAGGTAGGCTAGTCATAAATACAATTATCGGTGGACCTCACCCCACAGATAAGAATTGGAAAGAGATGGAGCAATATGCAAGTTCCCTGAAGCATGTCGATTTTGAGTGTTGTTCGAACGTGGAGGATGGGACCCCCGCTAAGCAGCAGCGCGTAATGACAGACGATATTGTGTTCAGAAATAGAGACGCTGATCAGGTAGAGGCTCCGACCATCGACTCGATGGTCATATCTGCAACGATCGGACTAGCATATGTAAAAAGAATTCTGATTGATAGCGGGAGTTCTGTCAACATAATCTTCAAGAAGGCTTACGACCAAATGAAGATGGAAACAAAAGACCTGAAACCATCCAAAGCTCGTATTCACGGCTTTAACGGCGCTGCGACCAATGCAGTGGGATATGTCGAGTTGCCAGTTGAACTGGGACAAGGCGAGCGTCGGAGAGTGCGAATTCTACCCTTTGTAGTTTTGGATGTGGATTCTCCATATAATGTTTTCTTGGGCCGGCCGGCCCTGGCTGAGTTTAGGGCAGCATTAGCCCCGTGGTGTTTAACTTTGAAGTTCCCAACTGACAAAGGGGTAGGTATCGTCCATGGCGATCAAGCAGCTGGTCGTTCCTGTTATGTGGCTGAGCTCCGAGAGGCCCATCGGAGGGAGAAGGGAAAGGTTGCGAACAATCTCGTTCGCATCCTTAATACGGATAATTGACAAGTAGTGCCCGAGCCCTGGCTCGGGCATAGTTCTTGGATCTTCGGAGATATAGATCCGAGAGACGACGATGAGAAACCCAGGGAAGAGAAGGCAGCGCCAGCTGAATTAACAGTTGACATTTCAGTTAGCCGTGACGACCCTTCGCGAATACTGAAGATCGGATCACAGCTTGGCCCCACGATGATTTAAGACCTTAGCGACTTCCTCCGGGCGAATCTTGATGTTTTCGCCTGGACGCATTCTGATATGTGTGGGATTTCCCCCGCCATCACGAGTCATATGTTGAACATAGACCCGAGATACGTTCCGGTTAAACAAAAAGGAGAGGAATGGATCCGGAGAGGTCCGCCGCTCTCGGAGAGGAGGTGGACAAACTCAAAGCAAATGGGTTCGTCCGCGGCGCCCTCTACCCTGAATGGGTATCCAACCCCGTGCTGGTGAAAAAGGCGAATGGGAAATGGAGGACTTGTGTAGATTATTCCGACTTGAACAAAGCATGCCCGAAGGACAGTTTCCCGTTGCCTAGGATCGATCAGTTGGTCGACTCCACCGCAGGACACGAGCTGTTGTCATTTATGGATGCGTACTCAGGGTACAACCAAATCCCGATGCATATTCCGGACCAAGAACACACCAGCTTTGTGACAAATGTCGGACTGTATTGCTATGTAGTAATGCCCTTTGGATTGAAGAACGCAGGGGCAACTTACCAGCGTTTAGTGAATCGAATGTTCAAAGACCAGCTGGGCAAGACGATGGAAGTCTATGTGGATGACATGCTCGTGAAGTCACGATGGTCAAACGACCACATTCGAGACTTGGCTGAAATGTTCGACATACTCAGGTTTTACGGGATGAAGATCAACCCTCTGAAGTGTTCCTTCGGCGTGGCCTCAGGGAAGTTTTTGGGATTCATCGTCAATGCTAGAGGAATTGAAGCCAACCCAGAGAAGATCCAAGCTATTCGAGATGTGCAAGCGCCCAGGACTATAAAGCAAGTGCAGAGTTTGAATGGAAAAGTAGCTGCGCTAAGTCGATTTATATCCAGGGCAACTGACAAGTGCATCCCATTCTTTGATATAATAAAGAAGGGGAAGAGAAATTTTGAATGGACGTCTAGTTGTGAGGAAGCATTTCGGAATATGGTGAGGCATCTGGAGAGTCCACCAATGCTGTCAAAACCAGTTGACCACGAGATGTTATACGTATACTTGGCTGTATCCCCGCATGCGATAAGTGCGGCTTTGGTTCGTGAGGAGGATCGAGTCCAGAGGCCGGTGTATTATGTTAGCAAGCGTTTAACGGGGGCAGAGAGGAATTACCCTAAGATCGAGAAATTGGCTTATTGCTTGGTGATTGCATCACGTAAGCTGCGTCCATACTTTCAAGCGCATTCAATCGGTGTTTATACCGATCAACCCCTGAGGCAAGTACTCCAACGGCCGGAAACTTCTGGAAGGTTGCTGAAATGGAACATCGAGTTGAGCCAATTCGATATCGCCTACTTACCACGGAGAGCCATCCGAGGGCAAGCATTAGCAGATTTCATCGCTGAGTTTACCACACCCGTCAAACCGGATGATCACGACATCATTCCCCCCGTTCGATGGAAATTATACACTGACGGTGCATCAAACGACCGTTGCTCCGGCACGGGCATAGTTCTTATAACTCCGGAAAACCGATCAATTTGTTATGCCCTGAAGCTTGATTTCCTGGCTACAAATAACGAAGCAGAATATGAAGCACTGATCGCTGGCTTGAAGCTCATCAGGGAACTCGAGATCAAATCAGTCGAAATCTTTTGTGACTCACAGTTGGTGGTTTACCAAGTACGAGGAGACTACCAAGCAAAGGGACGAAAGCTCGCTCCGTACCTTGTTCAGGTCCAAGAACTACTCTCGAATCTCGAGCGTTATGACATTTCACATGTCCCGCGCGAACAGAACAAAGAAGCCGACTTGTTGGCTAAGTTTGCGAGTACCGGCGATGCGCGGCAAATGGGATTGAATCCCGTTGAAGCCTTGCATGCCCCGAGCATAGATGAGATGAAAGTCGATCGTGTGTTGGAAACGGAGATCGAGAAGGAATCATGGATAACCCCATTCAAACTGTACCTAACAATCGGAGCTTTACCAGAGAAAAGGAGCGAAAGACGGCAGGTCCTTCGAAAGGCCGCGCGATACGTAATGCAGGATGGGTCAATGTATCGAAAGGGATTCTCAGTCCCACTATTACGATGCATCGCTCATGATGAGACAAAGCGGGTCTTAAGAGAGGTTCACGAAGGGGAATGTGGCGACCATACTGGGGGGCAAACGCTAGCAAAGAAGATCCTCCGCTATGGATATTACTGGCCCGCCGTAAACCAGGACGCCGCGGACTACGCAAGAAAATGCGACAAGTGTCAAAGATATGCGAAAATCCCGAGGGCTCCATCAACGGAACTCACACAAATGATTAGTCCCTGGCCATTTGCGATCTGGGAATCGACATAATCGGCTCTTTGCCTATATCCAAAGGTGGCGCGAAATATGTGATAGTTGCAGTCGACTATTTCACAAAATGGGCTGAGGCAGAACCTTTGGCCACAATCACCTCTAAGAAGGTCATTAACTTCGTTGTACGAAACATTATAGGCCGCTTTGGCCTTCCACGCACCATCATTACGGACAACGGGACGCAATTTGAAAGCAGAGAGTTCAAAGAGTTCTGTTTAAAGTATGGCATCGAGAAGAAGTTCGCCGCCGTGGCACACCCGAAAGCTTACGGGCAAGTCGAGGCCATCAACAAAATAATCAAGTCCATACTGAAGAAGCGTCTGGAGAAGGTTGGAGGCAAGTGGGTAGATGAACTCCCTATAACATTATGGGCATATAGAACTACCCACAAGTCCGCGACCGGTCACACTCCATTCGCCTTGGCATACGGCTCTGAAGCCGTTATACCCGTGGAACTTGCAGTTCCATCGCACCGAGTGACATACTATGATCCCAAAATGAACCAGAACCTCTTGCTGGAATCACTGGACTGCATCGATGAGAAGCGTGAAGAAGCCAAATTAAGGGCGGCAGCGCATAGGCACCGAGTCAAGCGCTACTACGACGGCAGGGTCCGCCCAAGAATCTTTGAGGTGGGTGATCTCGTTCTGAAACGAGTTTTCCCGGTACCATCACGTATGAATCCCAGCTGGGAGGGTCCGTATGCCATTGAATGGAAGCTTGGAGAGGTTACATTCAAGCTAGCGACCGTCGATGGCACGACACTCCTACGAGCATGGAACAATGAACATCTGCGACACTATTACATTTAGCATGTTTTCTTTCTTGTCTTAGGCACTGTTATTTCCTGCATGTTTCCATTCAGTCATAACTTAGTTTCTTTTTAAAAGTTGTAATCGAGCAGTTTAGTTGATTTTCATTAATAAAGGCTTGAAGCCGTGTTTTTCATGAATCACTAACGTTTCTATATCTCATAATTGAATGATGAACTACATTATCTCGTACGACGTACGGACTCGTATAAACAATTTCAAATCTCCGAATCCCCAGAGCGCGGATCAAAGTACTCCAAGTCTCCGGAGCGCGGACTAGAGGATAAACGATTCCAAATCTCTGGATCCCCAAAGCATGGGCCGGAGTACTCTAAGTCCCCGGAGCGTGGGCTAGAGTATAAACGATTTCAAATCTCCGAATCCCCAGAGCGCGGATCGGAGTACTCCAAGTCCCCGGAGCGCGGACTAGAGTATAAACGATTTCAAATCTCCGAATCCCCAGAGCGCGGATCGGAGTACTCCAAGTCTCCGGAGCGCGGACTAGAGAATAAACGATTCTAAATCTCCGAATCCCCAGAGCGCGGATCGGAGTACTCCAAGTCCCCGGAGCACGGACTAGAGTATAAATGATATCGAATCTCCGAATCCCCGGAGCTTGGATCGGAGTACTCCAAGTCCCCGGAGCGCGGACTAGAGGATAAACGATTTTAAATCTCTGAATCCCCAGAGCGCGGATCGGAGTACTCCAAGTCCCCGGAGCGCGGACTAGAGTATAAACGATTTCAAATCTCCGAATCCCCAGAGCACGGATCGGAGTACTCCAAGTCCCCAGAGCGCGGACTAGAGTATAAACGATATCGAATCTCCGAATCCCCGGAGCACGGATCGGAGTACTCCAAGTCCCCGTAGTGCGGACTGGAGTATAAACGATGCGAACCTCCGAATCCCCTGAACATGGATCAACTTACTCTGAATCCCCGGAGCGTAGATTTAGAAAAAAGTCCAAGTACTCGAGAGATATAGAACAAGAAATACGCCACGTCCGGAGATGTTTGAACAACATGAAAATGGACTAGGAGATAATGCGACTACAGTTAATCATCAAACAAAAGAAAAGCAAGAGAATCATTCAAACAAAAAAGAAACTAAACTTCATTCAAACAGTTTAAAAGGGGGTTACACGGTTACTCCTACAAAACTCAGAGTTGAGAACTTATCTATACAAGCTACAGGACTTAAGCAAGAAGCTCGTTGAACGAGTGTATTAATTATTTCTTCAATTTCTTCTTCTTGTCTTCCTTTGTTTTTTCCGACGACTCCTCTCCTTCACGCTTTTTCTTGGATTTCTTGCTTGCTAAAGAAGCGGAGTCAGGAGTAGGAGACGGAACATCTAGTGGTTTGAACCTGCCCGGGAGAATGATTTTCAAAGGTATGTTCCGTGGGTCGGTAAGTTCCAAGATTCCAGGTTCAACTTTGACCTCGGCCTTTTTCTTCTCCTCTGCAACGAGGCGGTCCTTCATGCTCATCTGTGAAGTATGCTCAGAGGCGCCAGTGATTTCAATTTCATCACTACCTTCGGCAGGAGATGAAGTGTCAAGCTTATCATCATCTAGCGCCCCCAATCACTTGAGCATCGGGACCAGGAATTACTCCCGCATGGACAGCGTCGCTAGTTTTCTCTGCCTCCTCCTTGGCATCATCGCTCCTTGGAGTCGGCTCGGCGTCAGAACAGCATACATGAAAACATAAGGAATGAGCGTTAGAACGAATAACCACTGCTGAAAAATGACGGGATCTTTTAACTTCTAGAAAAGAAGAGTTTCCTACCGGGTTCTGGTTGGCTATCGGTTGCGCAGGGGGTTTCACCCTCCAGAATAGGAGATAGCACATGAACACCAAGCCCGAGATCTTCAGGGTCGTAGCCGGCATGCTGCTCGAACGGGTCAAGTGTCGGCCGACCAGCCAGTTGAGCAGCGGGAGGAGCAGCAGTGTGAGGAGCCATAGTCTCAGCCCCAGACGGGCCAGCTTCATCATTTTTCTCTTTTGGAAGGGGAGAGCCTTTGCTATAAAGCGTCAATGCTGTGGATAAATCCGCTGGCTCATTCCCCCTAAGGAACTCCTTCACCAAAGCATCATCATCGACCTCTTCGGAGCCCGACTCGATCTTCCTGATCCTTATCAAAGTTTCCCAGGCCTCAGCTAGGGATTCGAGATAGCCGTCGCCCAAGAATGTTAAGTCGCGATGCATAAGGACGCGGGCTCCATATTCAGCAATCAACGGGTCAAACATGCATTTGACCTCTTCCCTGCCGGCTTCTGCGGCCGCCTCGAGGCGAGAATCAATCTCCTCCGCAGCCTCTCTTTTGCCCTCCTCATGGGCCTCATCCTTCATCTTCTCAACCCCGGCAAGTTCGTCATCGAGCTTCGTTTTCAGGAGACGAGTAGCAACGATTTCATCACAGTATCGCTGTGATTCTTCTTGAGCAGCTACCTTGTCCTCCTTCTCCTTGGAGAGTAACTCTTTCAGCTCTCTGACTTGCACAACGAGCGCGTCCCTCTCTTTTTGGACAGAGTCTTTTTCTAGGGCGAGGGCACCGCTGCGCTGGACTGCCTCATCAAGCTCCTTCTTGTGAGCCATCTCTAAGCGAGTAACTGCTTCAGCAGTATCTTTTGCACTTTGTTCAGCGGCTTCCAGCTTCGACTTGTACGAAGCGAGCTCTACGTCTTGGTGCTCGATGATGTTTTTGTCGCAGCCAGCCTCCAGTTTCAGGCGATCAATCTCATGTTGATGCTCAACGGACACCTCCGAGATCTTCTCCACCAAGTGCACAAACGCGTCATGTTGAACATAGACGTCGTTATTACAGGCAATGGCACTCTGCTTCACGTGCCCAGGAATATGGTGAATAGCCGGGAGGAACTTCAAACCGTCAAAGCAAATTTTCGGAAACTTGGCCATAAGATCGACCATCTTTTCCGCGACAGTTGGATCGACCGCGGGAGTAGGGGGAGGAGGCTTTGGAAGTTCTGCCCTTTTTCGTTGTTCCCGAACTTGCCTCGTGCTCGATGAACCGGAATGTTGTTCTCGAGGAGCATCAGATTGGTAACCCTTCTGTGAAAATTTCTCAGTATCCGGCTCAGTTGGAGGAAGAGGATCACGGGACTGTGAAGATTGAGAATATGCCTTCTTACGGTGAGACGACTCGCGGGGACGATTGTCTCTATCTTCATAATCATTTCTGTCCCGGCGTCTGCCTGAACCTGAGTCCCGTCCGAAGTGATGAAATATGGAAGAGCCATGAAGGTGATCGAGTCCGTGAGAGCGTCCCATGTCACCTGCAAAGAATGGAGATAACAACGAGTTAGGAAAAATCCGGGAAATAAAGAAAATGTTGAAGTGTATGATGGAATGCGTATGTGCGTGCGTGTCCTAGTGTTCCCCCCGACGGACCCGTTCGTTTATCTTTACTAATCGGAGTGTTGTCTCCTTGGACCGGGAGTTGAACTCCCGCATTGCCTTTAACGGGCGAAGAAAACTTGAGGGCTTCAGGATCGTCAAACCCGTAATTGAGAATATCATCGGGAATAGACAAGTTCGACAGGCCCCTCGGGGAACTTTCCAGGTGCTGCGAGGAAGCCTCTTTCTCAGGCGGGATAGGCATGACTTTTGAAGTGCCACCAACTTTCTCCTTCTGAACTTTATATTTTAACTTCCTCTTTCCCTTCGAAGGGGAGGATAACGTCTCAATATCTTGAACTTCGACTGCCGGATTCCAAGCGGGACCCACATTCTCGCCTTGGGTCTCAAGAGCTTCGTCTTCTTTGCGCTCGCCTTCTTCGTGCGTATCGGAAGTGCGGCGCGACGACGACCCGGCCTGTTTTTTCCCTTTACCGGAAGAAGGTTTGGGAATGATGACACCTTTTGGAAGGCTGATCCGACGACCAGGGGCTAGCAAGCCAAACCCCGACAGTGATTCATTTAAAATGATAGTCCAGATGTCACGTTCCTTGGCAGGAAGAGCTCTAATGGCTTCAACAGCCTCAGAATATCCTCGGCCTTCCGGACGCGGGTTGATACCTGAAAAGATGAAACAAAGAGTTAGGAAAGGCATGACTCTGGTTAAATGCGAATAGTGACTCGGCAGAGAGACTCACTGCCTTCAACCCATCTCCTCGCAAAACCAGGAGGGCAGCGCACATAAAACCATTCCTGTTTGTACAGGGCGAATTTACTACATGCCCCTATCAAGATTTGGCATTTGTGGTACGGCTCGTGGAACATAAAGGAAGGACTGTCTTTTCGTCTCTTGGTCATATAAATGTATCTGATATCGCCAGCGGTTGGAGGTCTAGAGAAGACGACCATGAAAAGTAAGTAGGTCCCGTATAGAAACGCATGGCCGTTCGGGTGCAGCTACGACGGAGCTATGTCAATATACTGCAATACATCCCGGAGAAATAAGTTGAACGGAGGCACGCTGCCCATCCAACACATGAACTTGTTACAGGCGGTATACCCGACTGGGGGCAGATGAGGACGATTGTGTCGCGAAGGGATCAATACGTCGACGAAAGGGATCCCATGAATGGAGCATATCCGTCGGAGAGCGGTTTCGTTGATCTTCGAAGCTTGTGAATCGATCGGATTGTCTAGAAGAATTGCTGCCTCCACGGCATCAGGTGCTAAGTTGTGAGCAGGAGAAGTCGATGGATTAGAAGTATCAGCAGCTTCTGGCCTTGATGACGGCCCAGGCCTGTCGGATATAGTGGCGGAGCTAGACTTTCTTGACATCCTCAATAAATAACGACCCTGGCAAAGTGCTTGAGAAAGCTATACTCAAAAAACGTTGAACGTTAGAGTTAGAAACACGAGTTTTCCCCCCACGTGGTGTGTGAACTAGTGCAAGCAATTGTGTACAAGCAATAAGAATCTAAAGATTTCAAAGATATAAAAAGGAGCTTCGAGTCGTCGCCTTCGAAGACCGTCATCGCTGACCGTCTCAAAAAGCCCGCCTTGAGGTGATTACGGTTTCAAATTCAGAAAACGAGTGTTAATCAAACCCAGATTTAAGTCTACTAAAGCTAGGGAGTTAATGATCCGGGTCAGTGTCATATGATGGTGTGCTTAGATCTTTGTCCTTGTATTGATTAGGCAAGGCAATTTTTCGTTCGGCATTTTACAGTGTTCGGCCTAGTATGTTTGTTCGGCAATTGTACTGTTCGGGCTAAGTTCTATTCGGCATGTGCGTCTGTTCGGCAATTGTACTGTTCGGGCTAAGTTCTATTCGGAATGTGCGTCTGTTCGGCAATTGTACTGTTCGGGCTAAGTTCTATTCGGCATGTGCGTCTGTTCGGCAATTGTACTGTTCGGGCTAAGTTCTATTCGGCATGTGCGTCTGTTCGGCAATTGTACTGTTCGGGCTAAGTTCTATTCGGCATGTGTGTCTGTTCGGCATGTCAGTTGTCCGGCACAAATACTGTTCGGCATTTGAGTGTTGTTTGGCCTTAGTTCATTCGGCTAAGTCATAGTGGCATTTTAATAAGCGCTAGGCCTGGGTTCGTTCGGCCAAGGTAGTGCTCGGCAACTTCCCATTCCACCGTCCGGCGCATGACGACATACGCCGGAGCAGCGCTAAGCCGACCAACACCTTTACCTCCTCCAACACCTTCTTTCTTTTTTCTTCCCTTTAACTTTGGTTTGACACGAGGAAGCTAAGCCCATAGGTGAACCTGATCATTCCTCCTCGCATCATCGTTCGGCAGTGAAGACGCGGTAAAGACGACCTACTCAAAGGCCTTCTACGTGACACACTCGGCCATCTCGTTTGAAATCTACTTGAATCGTACGAGAAAAGATACCTAGTTTGCAGATTGGAGATTGGGATGGAGTAGTTAAGTTTTAAATCCGGACGACTGAATAGAATTGAAAGTCTTCAAGGAACGGCAGAAGTAAAAAAGTAAAGGGGAGAAGAAGGAAAAGACCTGGTTTTATAGAGAAGGGAGGTGGAAGTCGAAGGGGCTATACCCGGTAGAACCGGTCAATACCACAGTGTTCGGCATCAGAGCAAAGTGTCGTTCGGCACATGAGGATTGTTCGGCTTCGAACGTATCGTTCGGAGTCCAGGCCACGCTCGTCACACACCTCCGTCACAGGCATTCTCGAGAAGGCATCACGAAGGAAAGTTGAACTAGATTCAAAGCGCATCACGTTCGGCCACGCGATACAATTTGGGGGGCAAGTGTTTCCTGGAGATTTGACCAGGTAACTAGTACTCGGAGAAGTACTCGGCATCCAGAAGACTCGGCGTCAAGTAGTGTTCGGCGTTCGGCGTAATACTCGGCATTAATAGTACTCGGCATACAAAACTACTCGGCGTCAACTGGCACTCGGCGTCAACCAATGCTCAGCGTCAGCTAGCGTTCGGCATCAATAGAACTCGGCGATAGGAATACTCGGCGACAGGAGTGTTCGGCATAAAGCAGAACTCAGCAGAAGGAGTACTCGGCAACAGGCATACTCGGCATCCAGGAGACGTTCGGTGTACATTACTATTCAACATGACACTATCGTTCGGCCAGCATGCATCATTCAACCAAAAGCTTCATATAGAGTTGCGATCGGCTTCAGCTGCAACCATCCTGCACTTCCCACACAATTGAACGAACCATCCAGCACAGAGAGGACTGTTCGGCATGGAAGGGACCGTTCGGCACGGAAAGGACTGTTCGGCGTCAAAGCGTTCGGCATACCTGGTTCGGCATGCAGCGAACACTACACCTGGGCTAGAGCGTTCGGCTACCAAGCCCACTTGGGAAGTCCAGCCCATCTTTGTCTATAAATAGAGGGGTAGGGTCACAGTGAAGAGGATCCTTTTTTTTGGAGAGAACACCGGGGAGACTCTGCCATTTTTGAGACTCATCTTCTCTACTTAACAACTTCATTCAAGCATTTGATTCACGAATTGTATTTGTAATCAACAATAAGGAAGATCAATAAAGTTTAATCTCAAAGTGGACGTAGGCAATTACGCTGAACCACTATAAATTTGGTGTTCTTACTTTCTGCATTTAAATTAGCATTGTCTTCTCTGTTTAATTTATCTTCATCACTTATATCTCTACACAATCTTTCTCTACGAGGTTAGTGACCAATTTTGGTGCTAACAGTTCGTAAATATTTAAGTTAAGCCAGTGGTTATGGGACATGAAGCTAAACTCATTTATTTAAAATCTACACTTTTCGTTGATCAATGGTGATCATTTTATGGTTTAGACTAGCGATATGCGATGTCTCTTTGTCCGCGTGGGGGACTGTACCCCGTTCTATTGAGCTTCGTCTCATTTTTATAGGCTAGCGACCTATGGGTTTTATGGAGTTCGGTTCATCGGGCATACCGTTATTGCACTACGTCGTTGTTCCGAATTATTTGAGTTTCAGGTTCATCGGGCGTACCGATATTGCACTACGTCGTTGTTCCGGCTCATTTGAGTTTTAGGTTCCTCGGGCGTACCGTTATTGCACTACGCCGTTGCACCGGCTCTATTGTTAGCGACCATGGGATAGCAACCCGTTTGTGATACACGTGTTGGTGAGTTTTCATGCTCCCGTTTGTGATAGGCCTCCCCCTTTGTGTTTTCTGGATTTCTGGTTGTTGATTTCTAGAATTTGTGTTTCACCAATTTTGATGATATGCATTGATAAGCTCTATCAATATTTGTGTTTTGGTGAATAATTTAAAGAATATGACATTATTTTTAGTGTTTGAGAATATTTGAGATTTTTTATGATTTTTGTTGTTATCTGATGTATACTTGTCATAGTATGGCATTATTGTTATCATACGTTTTTGTGATATCTCTTATCTTATATGATATTTATAGCTTGACTGATCCGTTTATTATTTTTCTTCTTAAATAATACTCGGGTCAGACCGAGGTACTTCAGGTGCTTCTGCTTGACTTCTTATAAGGATCCGTCATCTGACTTTTGGCTAACTACTTTAGCTTAGTAGTTTTTGTTATTATACATTCGAGATAGAGACTCCTTGATGTATACATATTCTTTTGCTTAGCACTTGTACCTATTCTTTTGTGATGTAGTGGATCTTGTTTGACCACTACTTTGATGTACACTTCTATGTGTTATATTCATATCTGTTTCCGCCTTAGTGATATGAATATCTGTGACTGATTTGTGTTATGCTTATTTCTATATTTGTTTCTGAAGCCCACATAGCCACTATGTAGTAGCTTTGAGTTTGTATTTGATATGTCGGATTTCCTCTTGAAATGAAATGCAAGTCATATTATTTGACATATCGGTACTCGCACAAAGCAATTACACAGATGGTCGCTCCTCAATAGCCTTATTCTTCGTGCTAGTCAACGGCATTACCCCGTAGTGTCCTTGGCTAGTGTGAATATAGAGGTGGGGCATCACAGCTTGGTATCAGAGCCAAACTTCGGAACAATGTAGAATAATCTAGCAAGGATCATTGTCCTAAGTCTTTCTTAGGGGCCGTGCCTTAGGATTTAACTCGAGTAATTGGACCCATACTATCCTATTATTTTTTGTGATTCCTTGTTTTATCAATAAAGTTTGTTTGATATTCATTCTAAGAATAACCTTTTTCCTCTTTTTTCTTTCTTTCTTAAAGAAGAGAAATGATTAGACCTGGCCGTCCCAGCGCCGGTCAATCCAATGCTACTCCTTAAGATGGAGTATTTATGTCTTCCCAGCAGCTCTTAGATCTTGTGAAGAATGCTCAAGCTGTCGGACCCATTCCAGAGCCTACTCATCCTAAATCTAGGTTTGCACGCTTGTGTAGTGATTACACCAACTTGGGGGAAGGCCTTTCAAGGGTTTCGAAAGCATTATAGAAGTCCAAGCTTGGCTTAGAACATGCGATCGCATCTTTTCCCGCACGAATCTTATTGATCTACATCGAGTCCAAGTGGCTTATAGCATGCTCCAGGAGAGAGCATTAGATTGGTACGAACTTTTGATTTTTGAAATTATTGAAGCGGATCTTACTTGGGAGCAATTCCGGGAAAGGTTCGAGTTAAAGTTTGTGTCGGAAGCTGAAAAAGTATCTTTAGCTCGACGCTTTATTGACCTTGTTCAAGGTGAATCTTCTATGATGGATTACATCGCATCTTTTGAATCTCTCTCTCAATATAGGGTCGAGTATATTAATACCCCATCGAAGAAAAATCAGAGGTTTGTCTGTGGGTTGAATAAGAACCTCAAAAAGCCTTTACTCCTAAAACTAGAAGTTTCTTTTGATCAGCTTGTTGATATCGCTCTTCGACTTGAAGAAGCCGATAAAGAAAGTGATGTTGAAGTTGTGGGTGCCAAACAGAACTTCAACAACAACAACAAGACGCCTATTAAGTTCAAGCCTAATCCCAACAAGAAAGGGAAGCAAAGAAACTTTGGTAGCAAAGACTTCTACCTCTAGTCATGGGCAATGCTACAATTGTGGTTCTAAGGACCATTATGCAAATAGGTGCCAAAAACCTCTTTTCTGTCATTATTGCAAAAGTTCGGGTCATCTTTTATCTTCATGCCCCAAACTTCCAAACAAGAAAGAGGGAAAGCTAAATGTTGTGCAAGCTCCTAGTAACACTTCTCTTGGTCAAGGTATTTCTCATTCTATCCTTGATGGCATTATTATATTTCGTGATCTTCCTCTTCGAGTTCTTTTTTATACGGGTGCATCTCACTCTTTTATATTAAAAGAACTTGTTGTTGCTTTGTCTTTGAATGTTATTGGCTTGATGACTTCGTTGAGAATTGCGAATCCGGTTGGTGGATCCGCAACACTCAGTTTACTTTGTAAAGATGTCAAAAATATTTTATGTGATTATGCTTTTCGATCCGATTTGCATGTTATGCGTTACCTTGGTTTCGAAATGATTTTGGGAATGGATTGGCTTAATCGATATGAAGCTCATATCCTATATTCCGAGAGGACTATTTATCTTCGACATCCTCAATCTGTTAAGCAGATTTATATTGTTCTTCAAGATTCAGATTCCAATTCGGTAGCATCCTTATATTATCTAAATCCTCATGATGACGATAATGATGATGAGGAAGATGTCATTTCCCTCATTCATATTGTTCATGAATTTCCCGACCTATTTGAGCCCGTTTTAGGATTACCACCTAAGCGAGCAATTGAGTTCAAAATCAATCCAATCCCTGGAGCTCTACCTATTATTCATCCTCCTTATCGTATGTCCAATAAGGAAAATGAGGAGATGCGTAAACAATTATCCGAATTTGAAGGAAAATAGTTTATTCGTTCTAGTTCCTCTCCATGGGGAGCTTCGGCTATTTTTGTGAAGATATCTGTTGGTACACTTAGGCTTTGCATTGACTACCACAAGCTTAATGATCTCACCATCAAGAATAAATATCCCTTACCTCGGATTGATGATTTATTCGATCAACTTAGTGGTGCTAGAGTCTTTTCACAGTTAGACTTAGCAACCGGTTTTCATCTGCTCCGTATTGCAGAGGATAGCATTCCTTTGACATCGTTCTGTACTCATTATGGATCTTACGAATGACTTGTTATGTCATTTGGTTTGATGAATGCTCCAGCTTATTTCGTTGACCTTATGAATCGAGTTTTCAAAGACTTCCTCGATCGATTTGTTCTCATCTTTATCGATGATATTCTTGTTTATTCTAAAACCGAGGAAGAGCATGAAAAACATCATCGGATTGTGTTGGAAACTCTTAGGAGCAACCAATTGAAAGCAAAATTTTCTAAATGCCACTTTTGGTAATCTCGTGTGAAATTTTTGGGGCATATTATTTCTGAATCCGGAATTTTCGTGGATCCTTCAAAGATTGAAGCGATTCAAAATTGGAAGAGACCGGAGAGTGTGACGGAAATCCATAGTTTTCTTGGATTTTCGGGCTATTACCGTCGTCTCATAAAAGACTTTTCTAAAATTTCCGTGCCTCTTACTATTTTTACAAAGAAGGGAGTTAAATACATTTGGTCAGACAAATGTGAAACTGCTTTTCAAAAATTAAAAGAACTCCTTTCCGATGCTCCTATTCTTGTGATTCCCGAAGGGAACCAAGACTTTATTGTTTATACTGATGCTAGTCGTGTTGGTTTGGGTGTCGTTCTCATGCAAAGGGAACGTGTTATCGCTTATGCTTCTAGGCAATTAAAGTCTGCCGAGACTAGATATGCCACTCATGATTTAGAGCACGCAGCTATTGTTTTCGCCCTTAGAATTTGGCGTCATTATCTTTTGGAAGAGAAATTTGTTCTCTACATCGATCATAAATCTTTGAAGTATTTATTTTGTCAAAAGGAACTTAATTTGAATCAACAATGTTGGCTCGAGTTCCTTGCATCTTATGATCTTGATATTCTTTATACTCCCGGAAAGGGTAATCGAGTTGTCGATGCCCTTAGTCGTAAGCAACAAGTGGTTGTTTCAATGATGATATCTGAATGGAATGATCTCAAGATTTTATCCACTTGTGAGATTCGAGATCGTGAATCCAATTTATGTTCATCTCTTGTTTTGTGTAGCCTTGAGGCTCATCCTTCTCTTTTAGACCGCATTCTTGAAGCTCAAAAGCATGGTCCCGAATTGGTTCTTCTTAGCCAAAGTTGTAGGGATAAAATTGATATTGAGGATTTGAAAGACTTTGATATTGATGCTCGTGGCGGTATTCGAAAATTTGGTAGACTTATCGTGCCAAATATTAGTGATCGTTGTTAAGACATTTTAGAAGATTCTCATCGTTCTAAATTTACTATTCATCCTGGTAGTTGTAAAATGTACGCGGACATGAAACAACTTTATTATTGGGTTGGAATGAAATCTGATATTGGTAACTTCATTAAGCGTTGCATGACTTACCAACCGATAAAGGCCGAGCATCAAAGGCCCGGTGGGTTATTGCAACCTTTGGACATTCCGATTTGGAAGTGGGATCAAATTTCCATGGATTTTATTGACGGTCTTCCCCATTCTCGTTCGAGTCATGACAGTTTACGGGTGATAGTAGATAGACTTACAAAATCTGCCAATTTTCTTCCCGTTCGGTCCAATCGGACCGTACATCTTTTGGCTAAACTCGATGTCAAAGAAATTGTTAAATTGCATGGAGTTCCTACTTCTATTGTTAGCGATCGTGATCTATTATTTACTAGTGGATTTTGGAAATGTCTTCAAAAAGCTTTGGGAACAAAGCTTAATTTTAGCACCGCTTATCATCCTCAGTCCGATGGACAAACCGAGCGTGTGAATCAAACTCTTGAATATCTTCTACGTGCATGTGTTCTTGATTTTGGTGGAAGTTGGGAAGATCATATTTCTCTTGTTGAGTTTTCTTACAATAATAGCTTCCAACCTAGTATTGGTATGGCTCCTTTCGAGGCACTCTACGGTAGGCCATGCCGATCTCCTTCGTGTTGGCTTGGAGCCGGTGAGAAGCTGGTTTTAGGTCCTGATTTTATTCGTGATGCCACAGAAAAGATTGACCATATTCGTCATAGGATGAAAGAAGCTCAGAGTAGACAAAAATCCTATGCTGATAATCAAAGAAGGAAATTAGAATTTTCTGTAGGAGATTTGGTATTTATTCGTGTTTCACCTATGAAGGGTGTAGTGCGTTTTAGTCGATCGGGAAAGTTATCACCTCGATATATTGGCCCTTTTCCCATCACCGAACGCATTGGTTCCGTGGCTTATCGCCTTTTGTTACCGGCTCAATTTTCTGCTATTCATGACGTTTTCACGTTTATCAACCACGGAAATACCTTAGAGATTTCGATTCTATTCTTGAGCCCAGTGTTATTGAAGAAATTAAAGTTTCACCTAATTTGACTTATGAGCAACATCCTATTCGTATCACTACTACGGAGGTTAAACGCCTTCGAAATAAAGATGTTCCTCTTATGAAAGTTCAATGGTCCTCAAATCCTAAGGATTGCTCTTGGGAATCCAGAGAATTCATCGAGCGAACACATCCGGACTTACTCTCTCATGCTCATTAAGGTGAACTTCTCATTTCAAAATTTCTTCTTTTGTGTTGTTATGCCTTAGTATGGTTGTTACTTTTTATTTTCTTCTTAAGTATTACCAGGACGCAATTTCTTTAAGGAGGGGAGTCTATAACAACCCGCATATTTTACGATTATATATTTAAATGTTTTATTTAAATATAGCATCGTTAATCGGATTAAAGTGCGAAATGTTACTTTTTGTAAATAGTCGAATTGGGACTCGAGACCACTTCCATTGAGTCCAAAATGGCATTTACAACTTTTTTGAGTATAAACATCGATATGTTTGGAGTTGAGTAGAATTTTGCTATTTTTCTATTTTGGGCTTTGGGTTTGGGTTTCAGCCCACTAACCCAACAAAATACCCTAACACTCCACCCCTTCTTCATTCATTCATTCTATTTTCCTAACACTCTTAAGCTAAAGGAAAATGGGGGAATGAAAGGTAAATTACAATTCCTAAACCCTAGTTTACTAGGAAATTCACATTCAAGTTCTAGAAATCAAAGAGAAGCTTAGGTAAGCATCCTCTTCATCTTCGCCATCTCAATCTCTTATCAATTTTCAGGAATTCCTAAACCCTAAATTAGGAAATATTTGCTTATGAGCTTAGATTGGAGCTTCTTGAGTTGAAGTTGAAGAGTGGTTGATCTTTCCTTTGTTTTAGAGCTTCTCAGTTCTTGTTCTTGGGTTTAAAGGTGAGTTCTTTAACTCGCATCTATATCTATAACTTTCATTGTTGTTAGGTATGAATTCCTAACATCTATCCACGTTCATTTTCTTTTGATTTGAATTGATTTGGTGAGTTTTCCAAATTTTGGTGTTTTGAAGTCAAAATCTTTAAAGATCCTATCTTGGATATTTGGACGTGTTATTCGGGGTGTATCGAAGAGCCTATAGGACTGGGTTGTCGCTTGGCATAAATCCCTAGCCTCCATCGCTCGTCCGATCGCTTCCGAATCATTTTGGCCATCATTGGCCTCGGTAAATTGTTGCCCAGAAAAGGCAATCAGACGTCTGGTCTGGGCAGCAGATGAAAAAAAATATACGGCAGAAAAGCAAAAAAAGACAGAGACTTTGACCAGACGTCTGGTTAGTTTTCAAACGTCTGGTTAAAGTTTAGACGTTTGGTAGGTTTCTGGAATATTTTCAGAACCCAAATCCAAACGTCTGGATGAACCCCCAAATGTCTAGAACTACCAATTCTGCCTATTTTGGCTGTTTTTGATTGAATTTCCAATTTTTAATCAATTTTTGTCGATCCGGTTAGTTGTTATCACTTATTATCGACTTTGATAACTTCTTTCTTTGATTTTTGGGAATATCTAGTTGATGGATTTGATATCGATTTTTATGGATTTAATTCACATTGTCGTATGTGAATTTTTGGTGATTGATTGTTTTTACAATCATTTTTGTGATTTGTCACTTTTAAAAATACAAAGGTTCCTATACTAGTAGTAAATATTCAAACACTTTCACAAAGATGATTTCAATACCATTTTTAATACAAAACTTGTTTTTAAATCCGTTTTCCAATCTATTAGTATATACAAACCTTTACCTCATTCGTACGAGAAATCCAATTAAACGACTTAGCAAAACAAGTGGTATGAAACGCTTCCGTTTACTTCGTCGGTTAATTCTTAGACTTGTTCGATTGAAATCTTGTGACAATTTTCGAGTGGAAATCTACAATTTGTTCGTAAATATTTAAATTAAGCCAGTGGTTATGGAACATGAAGCTAAACTCATTTTTTTACTAGCTTAGTGTAATCTACACTTTTCATTGATCAATGGTGATCATTTTATGGTTTAGACTAGCGATATGCGATGTCTCTTTGTCCGCGTGAGGGACTGTACCCCGTTCTATTGAGCTTCGTCTCATTTTTATAGGCTAACGACCTATGGGTTTTATGGAGTTTGGTTCATCGGGCGTACCCTTATTGCACTACGTCGTTGTTCTGAATTATTTGAGTTTCAGGTTCATCGGGCATACCGATATTGCACTACGTCGTTGTTCTGCCTCATTTGAGTTTCAGGTTCCTCGGGCATACCGTTATTGCACTACGCCATTGCACCGGCTCTATGGTTAGCGACCATGGGATAGTGACCCGTTTATGATACATGTGTTGGTGAGTTTTCATGCTCCCGTTTGTGATAGGCCTCCCCCTTTGTGTTTTCTAGATTTCTGGTTGTTGATTTCTAGAATTTGTGTTTCACCAATTTTGATGATATGCATTGATAAGCTCTATCAATATTTGTGTTTTGGTGAATAATTTAAAGAATATGACATTCTTTTTAGTGTTTGAGAATATTTGAGATATTGTATGATTTTTGTTATTATCTGATGTATACTTGTCAAAGTATGGCATTATTTTTATCATACGTTTTTGTGATATCTCTTATCCTATCTCATTTTATACGATATTTATAGCTAGACTGACCCGTTTATTATTTTTCTTCTTAAATAATACTCGGGTCAGACCGAGGTATTTCAGGTGCTTTTGCTTGACTTCTTATAAGGGTCCGTCATCTGACTTTTGGCTAACTACTTTAGCTTAGTAATTTTTGTTATTATACATTCGAGATAGAGACTCCTTGATGTATACATATTCTTTTGCTTAGCACTTGTACCTATACTTTTGTGATGTACTGGATCTTGTATGGCCACTACTTTGATGTACACTTCTATGTGTTATATTCATATCTGTTTCCGCCTTAGTGATATGAATATCTGTGATTGATTTGTGTTATGCTTATTTCTATATTTATTTCCGAAGCCCACATAGCCACTTTGTAGTAGCTTTGACTTTGTATTTGATATGTCGGATTTCCTCTTGAAATGAAATGCAAGTCATATTATCTGACATATCGGTACTCGCACAAAGCAATTACCAAGATGGTCACTCCTCAACAGCCTTATTCTTCGTGCTAGTCTACGGCATTACCCCGTAGTGTCCTTGGCTAGTGTGAGTATAGAGGTGGGGTGTCACACGAAATATATTTAAATAGCCTATTTCAATGTGGCAAAATCCTAGGTCGTTACAAATCTATTTTACCATCATTTGTTATTAATCAAAAGAGTTATATTTTTAATTATAAAACCTATTATTTGTATATTTAAAATTTATTAAATATTAGCAAATCAAAGCTATAAAATTCTGGGTCATTACACTCTTTCCCCCAAAAGAATTTCGTCCCCAAAATTGTACCACTACCCTAATTCTAAGAAACATTTAAACTATTCATCAATCTGTATGATGTATATAGACCATTCCTATGTAAAATCTGATTAGATCATTTATTCGAATACATAACCTCACTTCCGAACTAGTATCACTCACCCGACTTCCTAGTGCGGACTTTGATCAGGCCTCTTAATTAGAAACTTCTGTTCTCCTTGCGTAGTCATAAACTATGATAGACAACTTTTGGTTCCACGTAAGAACCCTCACCAAGGCTCGTCGTCAAAAATTGAGTGATAAATCCTTATTCGGAATGGTGTAAAACACCTCTAGTCATATACTCGATTCTAGGATTGAGAACTATGTGAAAAGGAGAAATGATCTTCATACAACCTACGTATTGATCTAACGATTCTTGCTATCTAACTACTTTCTACCCTCCTACCATGCTTTATAAGAATCAACTTTTTAAATTTATTAACTTATATAATACTCTTTTACATCCTAAGAGTATATACAAACATATGATTTTTAATTCTATTTACTTTTTAACTATTAGATGTAGGCCAAAAGTAATTTGGGTCTTGAAAATAAGTTGACCAAATCAATGTCTTTACCCTAATTGGTCTGGTAAGTAGCTAAGAAGAGTAGGATGCTAGTATCCAAACTCCATCCTAGATTCTACTTTTTCTTAGACACTACTATGGTAAAAATATCTATTAGTCGGCCTAATATCATCAAATAATTCTTCACATCCAAGATGTTAAAATAAAAAAACATAGTTTACATAAACAAAGTTTAATAAATCTCCTTATTAAATTTAACCTAATTAAGACTTCATTTACTAATCTACCTTTAAAATATCATTTTATTTTGAAAACTCTTCCTTTTAAGGGATCCAAGAAAAAAATACCCGGGTTTTATTTCAAAAACCTTTTGAAAACATACATATAGCCCGAGCAACTTCAAAACGATGTTAAGGAACTGGATGCTACCAAATAGTATCATATACCCCTTTACTAAGAAGGGCTATACTCATGAGAAGTGTTTGCCATCCGAACACATCTTTTACCCATTTTTAGTCATTTTTGAGACACTCGAACTAGTTAATAAAAATATTTCTCTTCTTTTTTTCCCAAATTTCTTCACGAAACAATACTATTTATAGACAAATAGTTTTTAACAAAATCATCCATTTGCTTTGGATTCATTCGGATTTGAACTCGTCCCGATTGTACAATGACAAAGAGAATAATTTACTAAGTGCACCATAATATCTGCCTAAGAAAACATTAGATTGTCACTTAGAAGATTATTATGATCATCACAAAACAGATCAAAACTTATTCCCGAACTGTCCAAAGAAAACCTTACTCTCGAACTTTATTTTAAAATATCTATATCTTAAGATATCTTTAAGAGAGATTACCACTATTTTCCAAAATTAATTAGAACTTATCTGATGCAGCCCAGAAAGACAAAGTCTTAGGTCGCGAGCGACTTAACGTGATGATAAGTCATGTGCGACCTAACGAGGAAGCTGACAAGCTAAAACTTTGGGAAAAGTCGTGGGAATTTGAAGCCTTAGGTCATGTGCGACCTAACAGGTTCCAGGATGATGAGATAAAAGGCGAAGAAGCGAGCTATGCAAGAACAGGAAAGCCAACGACCTATGATAAGTCGCAAGGCCTTAGATCGCGAGGCCTTAGATCGCTTACTTTAGGTCGCTCCGATCTATCGAGTGAAGACTGTTTCGAGTTACGACCTATGATAGGTTGCGAAGATGTTTTACGACCTATGTTAGGTCGCAAAATCGAGATACGACCTATGTTAGGTTGCTAATATGGATGCCGCTTTATTTTAGGTCGCTCGACCTTATGCACTGAAAAGATAGGTCGTCGCATGGTGTTTTCCTTAGGTCGCTCAAGTACCTTAGGTCGCTCAAATACCTTAGGCCGCTCCAGATGATATGTCGCTTAAATGTGTAAATTGTTAAGTCATGTACTATGTTGTATTTGCTTTATGTTGTAATATTTCGTTTGTATGTTAGGTCGTAGGTCGGCAAGGAGTTAGGTCGGCCGTGAATGTTGTGTTGTAAATATTAGGTCGCGGGTTTGTTAGGTCGTGAACGACCTATGTGTTGTACAGTTTTGTGTTGTTAGTTGTAAGCATATAAATAGGCATGTGGTATCATTTGTAACAGTTAGTTGATTTTGAATAAAATTTGTTTGTGTGCTTTGTGCCACTTCTTCAATTGGTAGTTGAGTGTGATCTCCTATCTCCACCTTCGGTATTCGAGTGCGCTCGAATCAACGATCGCTGAAGCCGATTCATAGTATCTAGTGCGCTAGATCAACGTATGAAGAATCGTAGATCTTTAAACACGGTATCGTGCGCGATCAACTTGTTTGAGATAGCTAAAATTCGGTATCTTTGGATCAACGGATTTGGGCCTATTGGTATCTTCAATTCCCCGATCACTACTTTCACCGATTCATCATTTTTTGTTATCCGCTGCTGCATCATTTGGTATCAGAGCTAGACTTAGCCAATCATAGCTAAGCCGAGTCTTGGAGCTAATTCTTATTGAAGAGTTTGAGGAGTTAGTGAAGTCGAGCTACATCAAGCAAAGCCGAGAGCTAGTTGAAGCCGTGCATAGTTGTTCATTTTTAAGTCAAGGCCGAAAGTTTAGTGTCGAAATTTGTGAAGATTCAATCATGCCGCCAAGAAGAGCTAATCGCCATCAAAATGTTGAAGCATTATATAGAAGAGAAGAGGCCGATGAGATGGAGCAAAGAATTAACGAAAACTTTAATGAGAAGCTTAATGAAGGGATTGGTCGATTAGAGAGGATGACGTTGGAGATGAATCAAAATCAGAGAAGGATTTCACCTGAATCTAACCATAGGAGAAGTAGAGTTTCACCACATTCAAATCGAGAGAGAAGTGTTGATAGTGATAGTAGAAGTATGGATCGAGATTATAATAGAAATGTTGATGATCGAAATCGTGATAGGAATGTGAATGATCGTGATCGGAGGAATGTAGGTAGAAGGGATGTTGGTGGTCAAGATCGACATCGATATACATCAGATTTTGAAGAGGAGTTTGATGGTGGTAGTGTTCATGGACGAGGATGGGGTCAAAGAAGCAATCATTTGGAGTATGATCACAAATGGGAGTCGGGGATGAAAACTGAAATACCAGAATTCAAGGGAGGTATGCAAGCCAAGGAATTTCTTGATTGGTTAGCTTACGTTGAGGAAATTTTTGACTTCAAGGAAGTTCTGGAAGATCGTAAAGTGAAGTTGGTTGCTACTAGGTTGAGGGGGAGAGCTATGGCATGGTGGCAACAAACCAAACTTACTAGAGAGCGGATGGGGAAGTCAAAGATTGTAGCTTGGGAGAAGATGAAGAAGTTGATGAAAGCTACCTTCTTGCCCTACAATTACCAATCACTAATGTATCAGAGATTAAAAAACCTGAGGCAAGGGACGAAGACTGTTACTGATTATGCAGATGAGTTCTACCAGTTGATTGCTCGATATGACATTATGGAGACAAAAGAACAATTGACCGCTAGGTTTGTTGGTGGACTTAGAACACAGATCCAGGATATGGTGAACATGTTCGACCCTAGATCTGTGGCAGAAGCACATCAAAAGGCGTTGACTTGGGAGAAACAAGGTAGACGTGGGGAGGTGTGTTTCCGAGTTTTACAGGGCAGAACAAAGGAGCGGGTAGTAGTTCTAATGTTCCTAAAGCATCGAGTAAGCCGGTTGTTCATGAAGTGGCTAAACCAAAAGTCAACCCCAATTTCAAATGCTATAATTGCCAGGAAGTGGGACACAAGAGCAACGAATGTCCGAAACCGAAGAAGAGAACTATGATTGCTGAAGTGGAAGATGAGGATGCAAAAGCTGAATGTTCTAATTCACTACCTGATGAGGAGGAAGAAAATGTGTCGGGAGATGAAGGGTATTCATTGATGATGAAGAGGTCGTGTTTAACACCAAAATAGGAGGAAGAAACTAGCTGGTTGAGGAGTAACATCTTTCAGTCAACGTGCACTATCTTAGGAAGGGTTTGCAAGTTTGTTATTGATGCAGGAAGTTGTGACAATATTATCTCTACAGAGGCTGTGAAGAAGTTAGCATTGAAAACAGAGAAGCATCTGAAACCTTACAAGTTAGCTTGGTTGAGGAAAGGTGGAGAGGTGAAAGTTGGACGAAGAGCTTGTGTTAATTTTTCAATTGGGAAGAAATACAAGGATGAAATTTGGTGTGATGTTGTGGACATGGACGTATGTCATCTGTTGCTGGGGAGACCGTGGCAGTATGATAGGGCTATGCAACATGATGGACATACTAACAGTTATAGTTTCATGTTTGAAGGTACCAAAATCACTTTAATTCCTAAGAAGCGACAACAAGAAGAAAGCAAGTTGGAGGAGATTTAAGAGCTGAAAACTTTGTTATCATTAAAGGAGTTTGTTAAGGAAGTCGAAGAGGAGCCTAAAGTGTTTTTGTTGATTGGACGTGAGAGTAATGAAGTGGTTGCGATTCCTGAAGAAGTAAAACCAGTGCTGGAAGAATTTGACGATGTATTTCCTTAGGAGCTACCAACGGAGTTACCTCCGTTGAGAGACATTCAACATCAAATTGATCTTGTTCCAGGAGCTGTGTTACCTCATAGACCGCATTACAGAATGAGTCCAAAGGAACACGAGGAGTTGAGGAGGCAAGTGGAAGAATTGCTTAAACAGGGATGTGTACAGGAAAGTTTAAGTCCTTGTGCCGTGACAGCTTTGTTAGTTCCGAAGAAGGATGGAACGTGGAGGATGTGCACAGATAGTAGAGCACTGAACAAGATTACAGTGAGATATAGATTTCCTATGCCTAGATTGGATGATTTGTTGGATCAACTTAGTGGAGCTACTATCTTTTCGAAGATTGATTTGAAGAGTGGTTATCATCAAATTCGAATTAGACCAGGAGACGAATGGAAGACAGCATTCAAGACAAGAGAGGGGTTGTACGAATGGCTGGTTATGCCGTTTGGTCTTTCGAATGCACCGAGTACATTTATGCGGGTGATGAATCAAATCTTTAGACCATTTATTGGGAAATTCGTGGTGGTGTATTTTGATGATATACTGATATATAGTAGAAGCTCAGAAGAACACTTGCAACATCTGAGGGAAGTGTTGATGATATTGCGACAGGAACAATTTTATGCTGCAACGAAGAAATGCGTGTTCATGACGCATAGTGTTTTATTTTTGGGATATGTCATTTCAGATGGAGGTATACAGGTGGATCAGAATAAAGTTGAAGCAATCAGAAATTGGCCACAACCTAGTACGATAACAGAAGTTAGAAGCTTTCATGGTTTAGCATCATTCTACCGAAGATTTATTCCACACTTCAGTAGCGTGATGGCACTAGTTACTGATTGTATGAAGGGGAAGCAATTTTCATGGACGGAGGAAGCAGGATTTGCTTTTGAGAGAATCAAGGAACTTTTGACGACAGCACCGATTCTAGTGTTGCCGGATTTTCAGTTGTTGTTTGAATTGCATACTGATGCATCGAAGGTTGGAATTGGAGGGGTGTTAAGTCAGAAGGGACGTCCTATTGCATATTTCAGTGAGAAGTTATCGGGAGCAAAGATGAGATATAATACTTATGATGACGAATTTTATGCTATCGTGCAAGCTGTGAAACATTGGAGACATTATTTGTTTCACAAAGAATTTGTTTTATATACTGATCATGAAGCGTTGAAGCATATGCAGGGACATGACAAGATTGTGGCAAGGCATGCTTCATGGATTGCGTACTTACAACAATTTACATTTGTGGTGAAGCATAAATCGGGAATTACGAATAGAGTGGCAGATGCATTGAGTCGAAGGAATAATTTGTTGACTACAATGAAGGTTGAAGTGACGGGGTTTGATGTATTGCCAGAATTATTTGTTGATGATCCTTACTTTGCGGTATGTAGATGAAGTCAAGGAGAGGAAGACAGATGAGTTTGTAATGGTGGATGGTTTTCTTTTTAAAGGGAATCGATTGTGCATACCAGAGTGCAACTTATGTATGAAGATTGTAAAGGAGTTGCATGAGGAAGGTCATGAGGGCCGAGATCGTACTTTGCAATTGATTTCTCAATCTTATTATTGGCCTTCGTTGAAATGGGAAGTTGAAAGGTTTGTGGAGAGATGTCATATTTGCCAAATTTCCAAAGGGACAGCGATGAATGCGGGATTGTATATGCCGTTACCCGTGCCGATTAGACCATGGGTTGATATCAGTATGGATTTTGTTTTGGGATTACCGAGAACTCAAAGGGGGAATGATTCGATATATGTTGTAGTGGACAGGTTTTTGAAGATGGCACATTTCATCGCTTGTAAGAAGACTGCTGATGTCGTCTGTGTTGCTCAGTTATTCTTTAAAGAGGTGTATCGATTGCATGGGCTACCTGAATCCATTGTCTCTGATCGGGATACTAGATTTCTAAGCCATTTTTGGTTAAGTTTGTGGAAGATGGTTGGAACAAAGCTGAATTTTAGTAGCGCCTATCATCCGCAGACAGATGGGAAAACGGAAGTGGTGAACAGATCGTTGGGAAATTTGTTGCGGTGCCTTGTGAAGGATAATATGAAGAGTTGGGATGTGAAGTTATGTCAAGCGGAATTTGCTCATAATCATGCTATAAACCATAGTATGGGTTTCAGTCCATTTCAGATAGTGTATTCAAGTTTACCAAAGGGGCCATTGGATTTGACGATAGTACCACAACCAAAGGGGACAGTTAAACGAGCTGTTGATTTTGTTGATGGATTGGCAGAATGTCATAAAATCGTTCAGGAATGATTGGAGAAAACGAATGAAAAGTATAAACGATCTGCGGATTTGAAACGAAGGAATGTTGAATTTAATGAAGGAGATTTAGTATATGCTGTACTAACAAAAGATCGTTTTCCAGTGGGAACATACAATAAACTTAAAGCTCGAAAGATTGGTCCTGTAATGATTGTGAAACGGATCAATGAAAACGCTTATAAGTTGAAGCTGCCAGAGGATGTGTACACTTCTGACGTGTTTAATGTTAAACATCTTATACCATATCATGGGGATGAGCTTGTTGTGGAAAAGGAGGGCGCAAATTCGAGGACGAATTTTTCCCAACCAGGGGAGGATGATGCAGCCCAGAAAGATAAAGTCTTAGGTCGCGAGCGACCTAACGTGATGATAAGTCGTGTGCGACATAACGAGGAAGCTGACAAGCTAAAACTTTGGGAAAAGTCGTGGGAAGTAGAAGTCTTAGGTCGTGTGCGACCTAACAGGTTCCAGGATGACGAGATAAAAGGAGAAGAAGCGAGTTATGCAAGAACAGGAAAGCCAACGACCTATGATAAGTCGCAAGGCCTTAGATCACGAGGCCTTAGATCGCTTACTTTAGGTCGCTCCAATCTATCGAGTGAAGACTGTTTCGAGTTACGACCTATGATAGGTCGCGGAGATGTTTTACGACCTATGTTAGGTCGCGAAATCGAGATACGACCTATGTTTGGTCACTAATGTGGATGCCGCTTTATTTTAGGTCGCTCGACCTTATGCACTGAAAAGATAGGTCATCGCATGGTGTTTTCCTTAGGTCGCTCAAGTACCTTAGGTCGCTCAAATACCTTAGGTCGCTCCAGATGATATGTCGCTTGAATGTGTAAATTGTTAAGTCATGTACTGTGTTGTATTTGCTTTATGTTGTAATATTTCTTTTGTATGTTAGGTCGTAGGTCGGCAAGGAGTTAGGTCGGTCGTGAATGTTGTGTTGTAAATATTAGGTCGCGGGTTTGTTAGGTCGTGAACGACCTATGTGTTGTACAGTTTTGTGTTGTGAGTTGTAAGCCTATAAATAGGCATGTGGTATCATTTGTAACAATTAGTTGATTTTGAATAAAATTTGTTTGTGTGCTTTGTGCCACTTCTTCAATTGGTAGTTGAGTGTGATCTCCTATCTCCACCTTCGGTATTCGAGTGCGCTCGAATCAACGATCGCTGAAGCTGATTCACGGTATCTAGTGCACTAGATCAACGTACGAAGAATCGTAGATCTTTAAACACGGTAACGTGCGCGATCAACGTGTTTGAGATAGCTAAAATCCGGTATCTTTGGATCAACAGATTTGGGCCTATTGGTATCTTCAATTCACCGATCGCTACTTTCACCGATTCATCATTTTTTGTTATCCGCTGCTGCATCATTATCAAAGCCACCAGGATTTAACATTCTCAGAACCCTTTTCATTTTTAGAACACATTTAATAGCTCTGATTAGTAAAATCATCTTTATTAATTCATCTTATAAAACTATTTGAAGATTTTCTTTTAATAAACACCTTTATTAAAATTCAATTTTTAACCCTACATATTCGAATGCCTTATAGTCAAATTGTGAAAATTAATTCACAAGGTGTTCGATTCAATATTCCTACAAATTCTATATACCTAACCCATGATGGAAAAAGGAAATCTACTATTAAATATTACAATAGTCAATGCTCAAAACTGGACGAGTATGACTAGTTAAACCCTAAATGCTAATAATTTAAATATTATTAACTCCTAACCCACTCTCCTCATAGATGACTAATTGATTTTGAAAATCATCCCATTTTATATATAGAAAACATATTCCTTGGTAAAATTATTTCATTTACCAAATTTAAAACAATATTATGTCAATTTAACTTATTCAAGTGTTTAGGAAATCCCAATCCATAACGTTGATCAGGCACATCGACCAGAATTCTTAAGCCACTCAATGGGTCAAACAACAAAATATAAAACATTTTTATTCACTAACAAATACGCACTCATATATATATATTACACTCAGACTAATTCTAGGGCACTACTGACCCTATCTATAATGAGTTTACCCCACTAAAACCTAGGTGTTTGCTTAACCTAAGCTCTAATACCAAATGTAACAAACTGCCTTTCTTACTACCAAAGACGGCACTTAATACATCCTCGGTATTCGTGTGCCGATCATTTAGTCGTCCGAAAGACATGTCATTAGGGGTGAAAGAAAGAAAAGATAGAGGAGAAGAAACTAAATAACACAGAATCTCACAATGCAACAAAACAATATATATTACTCAACATAATATATTACAAAGTCATCTCAAAAATGTTACATCAGAGTCATACTAATACAAATTCTAACCTAGGACAGTTATAATAGTCTGTCCTTTCCTTACAGATACAATATACATAAAATATAGCAGAAACAAGAAAAATAACTAGCTATCGATGATGCTGCCTGCTCCAAGCTCCTCCAAGATGAATCTGCGGAAAACCTAAACTACTTGGTTGCCCATTCAAATTTGAGCACCCAAGAGTTTAAGAAAAAGAGAAAATAAACTCCAGGTTTGACATGGGTCTGGTGTGAGTAAAGCATAAGTCTTTTACTTTATAAAACCTTTAAATAAAAGGCAGCTCGTAAGACCACGCAGCACATAAACACAGACGAGTTTTTACTTTACGATAACCAAAACATTTGTATATAAACATCCAGTGATATTATAATAAAGTTTATGGTTTAAAATAAATATCAAAATAGCAAAAATTGTTACCATATTGAATTCCAGCATACTAGGGTGTACAATCAAAAACCGTAAAGGAACGTATTGAAGATTGGATTCCATACTATGGCAAGGTAAGGGACTACCTGATGTGCACATAAATGTGCATATATTTACATCCATATTTGATCTCTTTTCATTTAAATAAACAACATATTTGGGCATTTGTACATGTTAAAACCAAAACTCAATTATTTTCAAACCATCATACTTTCATCTTCATTCAGGGGAAAAATGGTCATTTTTGTTAATGTGTAAATTTGAGAATTTTTACTTGGACATTTTTGATGATTTTTATAGGAATTTGGATGCATATGGAAGAGGCTTATATGAAGATACATGCATGCACAAATGAATACAAAGGAAAGAAGAGGGAAATAATTCAAAGTGAAGATCATGGAGGACCCCACCTACCCACCTACCTTAATGTACAAATTAGAGGCTAATGAACATGCTTATGGAATTAATGGCTTCATGTACACTTAAATGATGATTAGTAGAAGCTAATGATTACTTGGCCTCCACACTTCCTAAGGGGTATTTTGGGAAGCCCCCTCAAAATAGAATTAGGGTTTTATGCATGTATAAATAGCCCTCTTATGTACATGTAATGATCATCTACTCTTTCATTTTACTTAGGAAATTAAGAGATCAAATTGTAAGCTCAATGTTATATGAAATAAAAATGGCTTCCAAGCCTCTTTTTTCTCTCTTTTCTACATGCTTTTCTTTGTTTTCATGTTAATGCTTTTATTTATGTTCTTTTCTTTTCTTTGTTAGTAGAATAGTTTTACCTTCATGCACGTAGTGTAGCTTAATTCCTTTTGTTGTAAGTAGTTTAACTACATTCTCTTCTTTGCTATTTTTCTATTTTCTTCTCTTTTTAATGTTGAAAGTTACTTGTGTTGCTTCAATGCCTCAAATGAGTATCTAAACCCCTTTAATTTAAGGGTAATGAAGCTCTCAAATCTTATGTAATTTCAACATTTTATGATTTATGATCTTATTTAGTTTATGCTTCATGAAGTGAGTTTTGATGCAAGTTTATACAAGTGGGTTTGATAGCCTATATTGCTTATGCAAATGAGCTATTCTTATTCAACATAAACACAATTTGCATCATCATTTGGTAATCCATTTTTGATTGTGAAATTAAAGTAAAAATGAAATTTGATGATCTATATTACTAGTTACAATAGTAAATAGATCATACTTAAAATATCTTTTTCTTTGGCTTCATTTTCATGAGAATTATAAGTGGTTTGTTTGTTGTATTATAGTTTAATGGTTTGAGTTATGTTAATTAATAACAAAAAAAACCATACTTATGATAAATACAACAATATTTCACTTAATATCAAAAGCTAGAGATCACAAATTGTTTGTTTGTTGATTTACAAAAATATGAGAGTGGATTTGCCTCTAAATTGTTCTCTAGTTCAATAGTTTTTAAATCACATTTTAATTCTAGCTTTAGCTTCTTTTTGTAGTTAACAACTTTCATATCACTTTGCTCTAATTTGATTGAATAGATTTTTAATCTCTCACAATTCCCTACGGATCGATCCGTATTCGCCACGTACTACAATGTGTACGCCGTGCGCTTGCGGTTAATTTTAATTTGAAATTTATCGACGGTTTTCTAATCCGATAGAAATTCCATCGATTAACAAGTTTTTGGCGCCGTTGCCATGGAATAGTTTGATTTTGATTTTCTATTCTTTGAATTATTTGTGATTGATTTTAGTGTGTGTGTTTGTTTCCATCTAAAAAATATATTTGTATTTGTGTGATTTTTGATTGCATTTTGGTTTTGGGTGTTGTTTTCTTGTTTGTTTTTCCATTTTCATTTGCATATTTCTATAAAAAAAACATCACAAATTCAAAACAAAAAAACATTTTATTTCATTTTCTATTGTACAAATTTACATTTCATTTTTACAACTTACATTGCATTTACAAAAGAAAAAAACTGTACGTTTGTGCACTGTTCACTATGCACAACCAATCTTCTCTGTTTTGCATTTTCATTTCTTTCATTTGCTTTGTCCATCTGCTGTGACAATACACTACCACTACCACTTCAACAAACAGCAGCCATCTCCTACAGCATACAACTCTCCTCAATACAAAACTACACATCCATTTCCTCTCCAAACTCACCATTTTTCTACTTCTACTCTACAACCATCACCTAAAGCAGTTCTTCCATCACTACAACCCAGTGCCTACACCACATAGCCGCCACCACCATACAATACAACTGCTACCAAGACCACTACATCAAGATTACCACATTTCACTTGCCTATCATACAAACTGCCATGATACTCCCCACACGTCTGCCTATAACATCCCGACCACTTCCACTCTCACACAACTCAAGGTCCACCACACTGTCACTTCAACAACTTCAACAACTACCCTTAACTTCAAAACTTCTGCCCACCACAACAGTCTTCCAACCATCATAAACTACCAACATCATATCAACTGCAGCTTCATCCTTCTCGACATCCCACACTTTGGCAGTTCACCATCCACATAACAACTCCACACTGCCCCGAAACTCTGCACTGCCTCCAAACAAATATCACTTCCTACCTTGCATCCCCCACAAACAATCTTCCTCTATCCATCTACATTCAACACCACCCGCAACCACCATATACATCAGAATACATAAACTCACCTGAACCCCAGTCACTCCAAAGTGAATCAAACTGCCTGAACAAACATCCTCTACATCACCACGAAATTGACTTCATCCCTATACCAACAGCTACTCCTCACTGTCTCGACGCATACCATCTCACTGCTACACAAAGCAAACACACTCCATCTCCATCACTTGTCACTGGTAGCCTGCACATAAACTTCATCGGTAGCCTGTACACAAACAATTCTCGCAACCACTTCAAGCTACCTCTCATCTTACACATTGCCACAGCATTATCCTTCGACCATCTATTTACATTCTACAAACTTGCTACCCTTCCACCGACCAAACCCCATCGGCCACACAACAAACCCCTCTCAGCCACCACAACAACTCACGACTTCACAAATCCAACCCGTGATTCCATCAAACATCCCAAACCACGAACGTAGGCTGCAAATCCTTCAACCTCACAATTCACCTCGCAACTCAATCGAATGCTACTCGAATTCGCAACTTCCTCAATTCGAGACCACATCAACTGAATTCAACAACCCTAGTTGAATCTTAGACATTTCAATCTAGACTTGTGACCAACGCTTGAAGATTTACGAAGTGATTTGCGAAAGAAAATTGAAAATTGATTTTTGGGAAGTAAAAATTCGTGGATTTGAGAATTTTTGTTGCTGACAATTGTGAATTCGTGGAGTTGAATATTTTTCTTTGTTCCTTTGTTTAGACCGGGCTGGGCCAATGCGTTTGGGTTAAAGCATTTCTTTGTTAAGCTATTTTTTTCTTTTTTCTTTTTTAGCTTCTTTCTCAAAAAAAAAAGAGTTTGCTCATTTGTTCTCTTTAATTTGTTCTTTTAGTGTAGTTTTGTTTCCTTTTCAAATAAAAACTGTAAAGTTTAGTTTGTTCAATTAACTTTGAAAAAGAAAAGAGGGTTTGCTTAGTTTGTTTTTCTTCCTTTGATTTTAGTTTTGTTTCATCCTTTTTCCTTGAAAAAAAAGTTTTAAATTCGTTTAGGTTGCCAAAGCAGAATCGCAGAAGGAAGAACTGCTTGCCCAAAAATAATTGCTGCTTGCTTATAAAAAATAACCGCTAAAAAAAATTGCTAATAATCTGCACGCTCTGGTATTGTGCTTTCATCTCTAGTGCATTGTTGGTTGCTTGCATTTGCATTTATATACAAAAAAAATTTCAAAACCCAAAAACAAAAACAAACTTCATTTTAGTTGCATTTTAAATTCACGTTTAATTTTTGTTTTGCATTCATCTCATCTTATTTTCTTTTCTAAGGACAATACCCCAATTCACATAAGGTGAGGGATTTCATCACCCTTTCCTTAGCCCACAAACGCATTTAATCGTAGAATTTGACTAATAATAAAGGTTAGACATTCGACTTAAGGGTGTCACGAGCTCATCCAGGGCTTAATTATATCTTCACAATTGTTTTCTTTGAACAATTCTATTTCTTGGTGTCTAGGCTACGGCAGAGTAATAACCAGTTATAAAAATTACGGTGATACATAAATATTATACTGGTTGTTCCTCTTAAGGTACTTAAACCTTCGGCTGAATTGCTACGGTGATTCGTGGTGCACCGATAACCCCTGCCCGTTACCTGGCTAAGAAATATTTTGTTGATTTAAAACAAAGTGTCATTGTACAATTTTGGGTTAGGAGCTACTAAGGACAGAAAACTGTACTTAAGTCCTTTGCATTCATTTAGTTGCATTAGTTCATGCATAAATAAAAAATCCTTTTAAATAATTTCCTTTGAAAATTTTCAATCAAAAACAAAAATCCAAAAAATATATATATAAAATCTTTTCAAAAAGAAAAAAATTTAAACAAATTCAAAAACAAAAAAATTTGAAAATTCAAAAAAAACAAAATAAATACAAAAACAAAACATATAAAAAAATTTAAAAACCAAAAACAAAACAAAAATCAAGCTTCTCTTTTGAAAATAAATTTCACTTGGTAAATAGTTTTCTCCCTTGTAAAAAAAACAAACAAAATTTTCACTTCGTTTTTCAAATTTTCTTCCATTCTCTAAACTCGACTCTAACTTCTTTCTCCTCTCGACTTTCACTTGTGCATGAGAACTTAGACTCGTGACACAACAACAAATCGTTGGACTCACGACCCTTCTACTAATCGTTTAACTCGAACAGACGATCCTCCCGAAATGGCGAACTAAAACGCCCCTCTAACTCTTATGGATAGAATCTTTCCCGATAGAGTTTCTATTCCATCTTGCATCATGTTACCCGCCCCTATGGGTAACCATTTCGAAATTCACTCAAACCATATTGCCACTCTTCTGAAATTTGGCATTTTCGAACACGATGATCCATACATCTTTTTGACTAAATTCGAACAAGTTTGTACAACGATAAAACTCCAACAACTTTCCGATGACGGAATCAAACTTCGATTAATCCCATTCGCTCTTACGGATTATGCTGAAAAATGGTTGTACAGCTTACCATCGAACTCGATTAAAACGTGGGAAGAATTCGTAAAAGCTTTCTTAAAAAAGTTCTACCCCTTGGAAAAAACATGTAGAATCCGCAACGAAATTGTAAATTTTCATCAATTCAAGGGAGAACTATTCGGAAAATATTTTGAAAGATTCAAAGAGCTTTTGATAAAATGTCCACACCATAACTTTGAAAAATGGACGATTTGCCAAATCTTATATGATGGACTCGAAAATAGCTCACGAACCATGCTCGAATCAATGTGCCAAGGCAACTTTCTTGCCCAACATCATGATGATGCTTGGCAATTTCTTGAAAACCTCGCTGAAAAATCATCCCAATAGGAACGTTCAAACGAAAAATCAATTTAGTCATGATCGAGTGCACGGTCGGTAGGATCTTCTTTTGCTTTGGAAGCTAAGATCGATGCAATGATAAAAAAATTCGATAATGTTTTCTCATCGAATCAAACGAACCAAGCTTCCCAACCGATGTGTTATAAATGCAACGATCCTAATCATATAGCCGATCAGTGTCCCAATTCTGTCGAATAAATCAATGCTTTCAATAAAGCCAAAAACGACCCGTTTTCTCCAACGTACAACCCTGGTTGGAGAAATCATCCGAATTTTGCGTGGAACCAAAACAATCCCAAAACTAATACGGTTCGTCCAAATTTTCAAGCATTCTCGAATAATGCTTCGAATTCTCCCTTTCAGCCCAACAATTTTCAACCAAACTTTGCGGGCCCATCCCATAATCAACCGCAACAATCAAATTTTCAACCAAATTCTGCTCATCCTCCCCAAGATGATAAATGTTTAACTTCGCTCGAGAAAACTCTTGAAATGTTGGCTAAAGCAACTACTCAAAGTCTTCAATCAAACAGCAATTTGCAAAATTTATTGACCTCATATATGCAAAACACAAACTAATCGATTGCAAAACTTGAAATGCAAATGAGTCAATTAGCCATGTCTGTAAGTGAACGTGAACGAGGAACATTCCCAAGCCAGACCCTTCCAAATCCCAGAAATCAAAACGCAAATTCAAATCAAGCCCATGTTGTTCAAGATAGCAACGTCACCCAATTGAATGCTATCACAACTTTACGTTCCGGTAAACAAATCGATAATCAAGTCGTTAATCCAAACGATTTACCGAAAACTTCTCTCGATGCTTCTAAAACAACGAACGACTCAGAACAAAACCTGGAGCCAAACGTTGAATGAAATGCTAACCAAAATTCTTCTTCCTCTACTCGAGTAGACCCGCTTACCGAGTATTGTGTTCCATTTCCACATCGTCTTCGACCAAAGAAACACTCGGACCAAATGGAAAAGATGTTGGAAATTTTTAAACAAGTCAAAGTTAACATTCCGCTTCTTGACATCGTTCAGCAAGTCCCAACGTACGCAAAATTCCTTAAGGACTTGTGTACCCAAAAGCAACACACTCAAGTACCTAAAAAAGTCTTCTTAACCGCTAGTTTGAGTGAAGTCTTGTCCCAATCCATGCCCGTAAAAAACAAAGATCCTGGCTGCACTACAATTTCATGTACAATTGGAGAAAAGACGATTAACAAATGTCTGGTAGACTTAGGCGCGAGTGTCAATTTGATTCCATACTCTATGTACGAACAATTAGGCTTAGGTGAGCTCAAACCCACAAAACTCACGCTTCAATTTGCCGATCGCTCGATTAAGAAACCCGTGGGAGAAATCGAGGATGTGCTCATTCGAGTAGGGAAATTCATATTCCCCATTGATTTTATCATTCTCGAAACACAACCCGTAACGAATCCCTCGAGTCAAATTCCATTGATTTTAGGCCGACCATTCTTAGCCACCTCAAATGCCTTAATCAATTGTCGTAACGGATCGATGAAAATTTATTTTGGAAACATGACTTTGGATCTTAATATTTTCAATCTTGAAAGACAATCGAATGACCCTCGTGACCAAACATTCGAAGTTAGTGCCATTCGCGAAAACTTCAAAAACGAGACACTTGATCTTAATGACGAACGCGAGGCCGAGTACGACAAATTGTTTCACGAAATTCCCAACGAAATTGAATACACTCTTCCCTTTGAATCGTTTCCAGTTGAGTCCGAATCTCAACCCAACTTTTTGATCGAAAAACTCCAGAAGTTGGACCTCAAACCACTTCCCAATCACCTTAAGTACGCATACTTAGGTGATAACAAAACGTTGCCTGTCATAATTTCCGAAACTCTCTCTCTCTTGATCAAGAAGCTTCTCTTCTCTCTATTCTTTCGAAAAACAAGGAAGCGATGGGATGGTCGATCTCCGATATAAAGAGAATTAGTCCAGCTCTTGTCCAACATCGCATCCACTTAATCGACGATGCCAAGCCTGTTCGTGACGCGCAACGAAGGTTTAATCCAAAAATGAAAGATGCGGTGCGTGATGAAATTCTTAAACTTCTCGACAACGGAATCATTTACCCAATCTCTGATAGTTCATAGGTTAGCCCAATTCACGTTGTACCAAAAAAGTCTGGGCTAACCGTTGTCAAGAATGATTCAAACGAACTTATTCCAACTCGTACTCAAACGGGTTGGCGTGTTTGCATTGACTATCGAAAACTAAATGCCGCAACACGAAAAGATCACTTCCTACTTCCTTTTATTTACCAAATGCTCGAACGTTTAGCCGGCCATGAATTTTACTGCTTCCTTGATGGTTATTCCGGCTATAACCAAATTCCTATCGCTCCCGAAGATCAAGAGAAAATGACTTTCGCGTGTCCATTCGGTACCTTTGCTTATCGACGTATGCCATTCGGACTTTGTAACGCTGCTGCGACCTTCAAATGATGCATGGTTGGAATCTTTTCCAACACGATTGAACGCTTTCTAGAAGTTTTTATGGATGATTTCTCAATCTTTGGCGATTCTTTTTCCCAATGTTTACATCATCTCGAATTGGTTCTAAATCAATGTAAAGAAAAACATTTGAATTAGAATTGGGAAAATGCCACTTTATGGTCAAACAAATCATAGTCCTTGGACATATCATCTCAAATAAAGGCATTGAGGTAGATAGAGCGAAAATTGATGTCATTGCAATTCTACCCACTCCCAAAACTATTAAGGACATTCGATCATTTCTTGGACACGCTGGCTTTTACCGACGCTTTGTGAAAGACTTTAGCAAAATTGCTCGTCCTTTGACGACTCTTCTTGGAAAAGACGTTCCTTTCGATTTTAACTCTGATTGTATCTCTTATTTTGAACGTCTTAAGAACGAACTCATTTCTGCTCCAATCATTTGTGCGCCCAATTGGGATCTTCCTTCCTAAATAATGTGTGATGCTTCGAACTTTTCCGTTGGTGCTGTCTTAGGACAACGCATCAACAAGATCCTTCACGTGATTTACTACGCGAGTATGACTTTGAACGATGCTCAACTCAACTACAAAACAACCGAAAAAGAGCTTCCAGTTGTCGTTTTTGCCCTCGAAAAATTCTGACAATACTTGATAGGGTCACACAATACTGTGTACATGGAGCACTATGCGCTTCGATATCTCTTCACTAAAAAGTTGCCAAATCCCGCTTGATTCGTTGGATCCTTTTACTTCAAGAATTTTACCTTACAATTAAAGACAAAAAAGGATCCGATAACGTCATAGCCGATCACTTGTCTCGTCTTCTGAACGCACCATCTTCTTTGCCGATCAATGAAAACTTCCCCGATGAACAACTCCTGTCAATTTCTATCGACCGATGGTACGCTGATATAGTGAATTACTTAGTCACCAAAGAAACTCCCTCATCGTGGTCCAAACAGGACAAATGCAAATTCATGTCCCAAGTGAAGTATTTCTATTGGGACGATCCATACTTGTTCAAATATTGTCCCGACCAAATCATCCGACGTTGCATTCCGGATAATGAGTTTAGAAGTGTTCTTTCATTTTGCCACGATCAAGCATGTGGTGGACATTTCGTTCCTCGAAAAACTGCAAAAAAAGTGCTTCAGTGTGGTTTCTATTGGCCTTCTCTTTTCAAAGACTTGTTTGAATTTTGTAAAACTTGCGATCGATGTCAAATGCTTGGACGAATTTCTCGACGAGATATGATGCCTCTAAACCCCATTCTTACAATCGAAATCTTTGATGTATAGGGTATAGAATTTATGGGACCTTTTCCCAATTCTTTTGGAAACTTGTATATCCTTCTCGCTGTCGATTACATTTCAAAATGGGTTGAAGCCGTTCCTTGCAAAACCAACGACCATAAAATTGTTGTGAAATTTCTCAAAGAAAACATCTTTTCAAGGTTCGGCACACCTCGCACAATAATCAGTGACAACAGGACCCATTTTTGCAACCGTTCTTTTGAAACTTTAATGAAAAAATACTCGATAACCCACAAGTTATCCACTCCGTATCATCTTCAAACTTGTGGCCAAGTTGAAGTTTCAAATCGACAAATAAAACAAATCTTGGAGAAAACTGTCAATAAAAATCAAAAAGATTGGTCTCAGAAATTGACCGACGCGCTTTGGGCTTACCGTACTGCTTTTAAAACTAACCTTAGGATGTCCCCATTTCGTTTAGTTTACGGTAAAGCTTGCCATTTACCCGTTGAAATCGAACACAAAGCGCCGTGGGCAATAAAGAACTTAAACTTTGATCTTGAAAAAGCTGGCGAAAACCAAAAACTACAACTCAACGAACTAGAAGAACTTAGGAATGACGCGTATGAATACGAGAAGATTTACAAAGAAAAAACAAAAGTTTTTCATTATAAGTCAATCCTAAGAAAAACGTTTTCGCCTAACCAAAAAGTTTTTTATATGACTCAAGACTTCATTTATTCCCTGGGAAACTTAAATCAAGATGGACCGGACCATTTGTGGTACGAACTGTTTTTCCACATGGTGCCGTAGAAATAGAAAACCCCAGGGATGGATCGGTTTTAAAGTCAACGGTCATCGTCTGAAACCTTTCTTGGAATTACCAAATAACCAAGAGGAGGAGCTCATGATCTTTCATGAGCCAAGCTACGTCTAGTAAGAATGTTAACCCTCTTTTGTAAATATGTACATAGGTTTCCCCGTTACACTCACTATATCATGCATTGACTGTGGGGACACAGTCAAAATTAAGTGTGGGGGGAGTCTCATTTTCATTTTTTAAATTCATGGCATTTTTGAATTTTCATTTTTCTTTTAACGTAAAAAAAATCTCAAAATTTCAAAATCTCAAAAAACATTTTCTTTTTAGCATTTTGATTTACTTTTGAGGAAACACTATGGGATGAGTATAAGTTTTGGTTAATAAATTGAAATTTTTGAAAATTTATTTGTCTTAACAAAAATAAAAATGAAGTTTGATTACAAATAATAATGGTTTAACTAGTATATAGGAAGGTTCATATGTGTTAATTATGAAGGATGTTCTAATTGGAAATCTTTGTTTAAAAAATTGGTAAATTTAAAGTAAAGGATATAACATTTTTATCTACTAAGTTATATGGTGCTAAGATGATTTTGCAAAACTCTCTCTTTCCAAAAAAAACACATTTGTATATATGTATATATGTATATATTTTTAGCACCTAGAGTCATCTGTTCACACTCGTGTGTTCACTTTCCATGCTATGTACCCTTCTCACGTAAGCCCGAAAGGCAGTGTATGATCGGTATATCTGGCCTCAGTTTATCTGAGTTAGGTGTATATAAATAAAAATTCTTTTTAATAACGCCTACAGTCGATAAGTGTTCACACTTGTGTGTTCACTCGCCACGCTCTGTATTCCCCTCACATCAGTCTGCAAGGCAGTGCACGGGTAATATATCTGGCCTCAGTTTACCTGAGTTAGGCATATGTAAATATTGTTAATATCAATAAAATTTTCAAATAAGAGAGAGTAAGCAATTGAAATCCGAGCACTATTTTAACTTGTTTGATTTAACTTGTTATTGAAAAGAAATGAGAATACCACTTTGAAAAACTTTGATAATCAACTAAGAATCCATTTCATAGTTACACTTTGTTATCAAACGAAACAGCAAGTTAAACTATTGTCTATTTGCTATGATAACTTGATTTTTGTTGGAAGTTTTGACGAGTAAATGATTTAAATTTTCAAAACAATGACCAAAACCTATATTTAACTTATGAGTGTCGAATTGAAAGTGAATCCTGCAATTGTAAATATTTTCAAAAGCTTGCATTCATCCCATTGTAAATAAATTTTTCATTTTGTAAATATTTTCACTTTGCATTTGGATTTTGTGGGTAGTATCCGCTGAAAACCCTCACGAGATAACACTCATCCTACTGGGGACACCCAGAGGTTTAACGGCTTGTTGCATATGCTCAATGCAATCGTGCTCCCAACGAAAATGGATTTATCTTAGTTTTCCTTTATTCGAGGACGAATAAAAAAGATAAGTGTGGGGGTATTTGATATGCACATAAATGTGCATATATTTACATCCATATTTTATCTCTTTTCATTTAAATAAACATCATATTTGGGCATTTGTACATGTTAAAACCAAAATTCAATTATTTTCAAACCATCATATTTTCATCTTCATTCAGGGGCAAAATGGTCATTTTTGTGCATGTGTAAATTTGAGAATTTTTACTTGGACGTTTTTGATGATTTTTATAGGAATTTGGATGCATATGGAAGAGGCTTATATGAAGATACATGCATGCACAAATGAATACAAAGGAAAGAAGAGGGAAATAATTCAAAGTGAAGATCATGGAGGACCCCACCTACCCACCTACCTTAATGTACAAATTAGAGGCTAATGAACATGCTTATGGAATTAATGGCTTCATGTACACTTAAATGATGATTAGTAGAAGCTAATGATTACTTGGCGTCCACACTTCCTAAGGGGTATTTTGGGAAGCCCCCTCAAAGTAGAATTAGGGTTCTATGCATGTATAAATAGCCCTCTTATGTACATGTAATGATCATCTACTCTTTCATTTTACTTAGGAAATTAAGAGATCAAATTGTAAGCTCAATGTTATATGAAATAAAAATGGATTCCAAGCCTCTTTTCTCTCTCTTTTCTACATGCTTTTCTTTGTTTTCATGTTAATGCTTTTATTTATGTTCTTTTCTTTTCTTTGTTTGTAGAATAGTTTTACCTTCATGCAAGTAGTGTAGCTTAAATACTTTTGTTGTAAGTAGTTTAACTACATTCTCTTCTTTACTATTTTTCTATTTTCTTCTCTTTTTAATGTTGAAAGTTACTTGTGTTGCTTTAATGCCACAAATGAGTAGCTAAACCCCATCAATTTAGGGGTAATGAAGCTCTCAAATCTTATGTAATTTCAACATTTTATGATTTATGATCTCATTTGGTTTATTCTTCATGAAGTGAGTTTTGATGCAAGTTTATACAAGTGGGTTTGATAGCCTATATTGCTTATGAAAATGAGCTATTCTTATTCAACATAGACACAATTTGCATCATCATTTGCTAATCCATTTTTGATTGTGAAATTAAAGTAAAAATGAAATTTGATGATCTATATTACTAGTTACAATAGTAAATAGATCATATTTAAAATAGCTTTTGCTTTGGTTCATTTTCATGAGAATTATAAGTGGTTTGTTTGTTGTATTATAGTTTGATGGTTTGAGTTATGTTAATTAAAAACATAAACAAACCATACTTATGATAAATACAACAATATTTCACTTAATATCAAAAGCTAGAGATCACAAATTGTTTGTTTGTTGATTTACAAAAATATGAGAGTGGATTTGCCTCTAAATTGTTCTCTAGTTCAATAGTTTTTAAATCACATTTTAATTCTAGATTTAGCTTCCTTTTGTAGTTAACAACTTTCATCTCACTTTTGTCTAATTTGATTGAATAGATTTTTAATCTCTCACAATTCCCTGCGGGTCGACCCGTTTTCGCCATGTACTACAAAGTGTACGTCGTGTGCTTGCGGTTAATTTTAATTTGAAAATTTTTCGACGGTTTTCTAATCTGATAGAAATTTCATCGATTAACACTACCTTCCGATGGTACACCTCTAGAAAATGCACCGGAGTCTTGCAAGAATTTCTTGTACCCCTGCTACATAGAGCCGGCTACCCCTTTAACATGGCAAACCAGATTACCTCATCCTCTTTTGGCACCGAGGCCTTATACTACCATAGTGTTTGCGCACAAAATAACTTGAATATGGACAATCAAGAATGAGATGGTGGCTCCTAATGGTAGCTGACCACATAGCTCTGCCGCATACCTTGTTTTTGCCATTTCCCGGTTTGTGCTCGTTAAGTCACGTATTTACCTTCTTCCTCTTAGCAGACCATCTTGGAATGCTAACACTATGCTCCAGACAGAGATACAATGCCAACACTCATCCATGCAAGTTGTTCTGGGATCGAACAAACATTCCACATTACTATTTTCCATTTTAGAATTACCTACGGGAAGAATAGTATAACTCCACAGCATACTTCAATATGATTTATGAACGATATTAGTTTGGGGTAGTTCGGATAAATTCGGGAATCGGTGTCTCCAAAATAAGCGATAATTTTCAGCTAACTCAATTTCGGTTCTTTTGGAAGTATGCACTAAGAAATTGAGTCCTCACCGAGGAAAATCGAATATACCCGACATACCTCCTGAGTAAAAACAGGTCAAGATTTTTGATAGTCGATTATTTAACTATCAAATAAACAGACAATAACCAGTTCCATTTGAGATTTATTTATCCATAGCAACCACTAAGCCTCAAAACACATCTTTATTTAATAAATCTCTTTCAAAGCGTTTGTCTAAAACATTCATATACTTATCTCTAACATAAGTATATTCACAAAAACATTTTGCGAATATCTTCTTACTTCCAAATCATGTTAAAAAGGATTAAACAAATGTTGTTTAAATTGGAGTTGAGGACAACCCTAAACACTATTCCCTCAATGTTAAGTATGGAACGGATGTTCCATACCATCATTTTTTAAAGGTCGGTTTAGAGAAACTCAGATCTCAAATTCTTTTTATATTTCTTTCGATAAATCCTTTTTAATAAAATCTATTTCATTCATGAAATCTCTTTTGCTTGAAATCCAAATCCATTTCAAAATACTTTCCAAACTTCAAAAATTCATTTATAAAAACCCTTTTATAAATATTCAAAATCATTTATATAAACTGCTTTTATAAATATCCATACTTTTTCCATAAATTTCTTACAAATATCCAAACCTTTTTATAAACTCCCTATATGAACATCTAAATCATTTTCTAAAAATTCTTTTATAAATACCCCAAAATCATTTATAAACTTCTTTATAAACCTTTCCTGTTTAAATAACTTCTTAAATAACCTTAATCAAATTAGCTTCCTTTAATAAGCAAATCTGTTTTATAAATCTCCTTATTTAGGACATATTCTTTGCTTAAAAACTCAAATCCGTTTACCCAAAACCACTTTATAAAATTTCAAACTCCTTTATAAAACTTCTTTTTATAACATGAAAAACCATTCTCATTAGTTAAGAACATCTTTAGAAAACCATTTGTCAATTTTTCAAAAAGCAATAACTTTGAAACCATTTCAAAAAGAAAATAAGATATTTATCCTTACAAAATCAAACGGAGGCTTAGCGACCACAATGGTACTTTTAATTTGGTTTTACTTATCCAGTCTACCATGGCATCACATAACAATAGGTATAAAAGGGATCAACACATAACAATCAATCAACTTAAGTAAATGTCCAAGTTAATTGTAATAGCAGAATGGTGTTTTTTTCTGCTAATAGATGTCATTTAGTTTTCCTAATCATATGGGGTTACTTAAGGGTAAGCGATACAGAAATCCCTTGATTTAATTTTTTTTGAAAAGAAAACAGTTTTAAAACAAAAATGATTACTTAAACTCAAAGCGATTTTAAAACAATAAAAATCCTATTAATTTGAATCAAATCCTTGTTAAATAGTAATTAAACACTAATTAAAAGTAATTAAACTTTAATTAAGCCTTATTAAAATATAATTTACTTTAATCAAAGGTTGATTAAATAAAACCCCTTTTTAAAATAATAATTAATTAATAATTATCCTAAATAAATAATCAAATAATAATTAATAATCCTTAATTAATAGTTATATAATAATTAACTTTAATTAAGTAACGAATCATGATTAACTTAATTGATTAACATTTATGTTTAAAAACCATTATTGACAAATGATTAAGTACTATTTACCTTTATTAATTAATTAGTCAATTAAATAATCATTAAATAAATAAATAATTATATAATTGTTATCTAATTACTTAATTAAAGTTGGAAAACATTTCCAAAAAGATTTCTAAGTGAAAACAAGTTTATATTAGAAAAATAGTTAGATTTTCCAAATTGCGTGTATAGCGACTATCGCTATACGGATCCGTAATTTCAAAACTTGAAATGTTCTTTTCTAACTTTCAAAACTTAAATTTTTTGTAAACTTATCCTTTGTAAAACATAAAGGAATGTGTAACAACCCAAAATTTTGAGCTATAATAATTAATTAATGAATTAATTAAATAATAAAATAAGATTATGAAATTATCAGAATTGAGCCACGGGAGTTGCACCATTGGGTCCTTGGTAATTTTTTGGTCAATTTCCATATATAGTTTGTCAAAATCCGAGCTAAAATGAAAAAGTTAAGAATTAAACAAGAAATAAGAAAACGAAAAAAAAATACAAGGTTAGGTTGACCCTAGGGTCGACCATCACCATAGCTAGGTCGACCTATAGGTCGACCCCCAGCATATGTAGGTCAACCTACATGTCGACCCACCCTTGTATTTAGATGATGTTTTGTCTAGTTTCAACCGAGGACGTGTTTTGCAATTTCTCTCCTATCCTATGCGTTCATGCTTCCATCCGACGGTTCCTAGTGAGCCTATGACGTGGTTGCACTAGATTTAATCTTCAAATCCAACGGCCTGAGATTCCTAAACTATACTATAGATAAGACCATAGGCCTAACTATTTTTCTCATTCAGATTTTGTCCTATTTGGGTTCATTGCCTGAGGCTGGGCCCTAAATAGAATATTTTTCTAAGGAGAAGATCTTTATGGTAAAAATATTCTACGCTCTAGAAGTGGATCAAGGAAGACCAAGGAATAGAGCTATGGACCATAGGTGAGTGTTTTGTAATTAATTTAGATTTTTAAGTAATTTAAAATAATAGGGTTCTCAATAGTTGTAGTTTTTCTGCAATTTTGAGACAGTTTTTATATAAGTTATTTACAGCTAGTTTTTAAAGCTCTTTTCAGTCTATTTTTATTCGGCTATTTTATTCAGCTATTTATAATTATTTACAGTTATTTACAGTTATTTGTATTTTATTTACATCTGTTTTAAATTAGAATTTAGCCTGTAAATGTTAGTTTTTTATTCCTTTTTACGTGAATAAGAACATTAAAAAGAGAATAATTCACAAATATGGATTACATAGAAATAAACACTAAATTTACAGAAATTAGATGTAAAATAAGAAAAACTATAATAAAAAGAAGATAGACTGAAATAAGCAAATTTGAGACATTTGCAAGCATGTTAATAACTAGTGGTTATAACTAAAAAGATAAAACAGAAGAGTAACAATTATAACGTAGGTTATAATTCAACAGAAAGAACAGAAAGACTTATTTTAAAACTTTGACTAAGTTAATAAGAAAATTATAACATATGATATAATTAGAAATAAAAGAAAAGGCTTATTTTAAAGACTTAAAATTAAGTTAATAAGCAAATATAGCAGAGATAACAGAAAAGACTTATTTTAAAGACTTAGATTAAGTTAATAAGCAAATAGAACAGAAATAACAAAAGAGGCTTATTTTAAGAACTTACACTAAGTTAATAAGCAAGAACTGATATAAGGCTAGTACCAACAGCATTCCCTTTCAGACTAGGACTGATGGTCTCATAATAATTATGTGAGGCTGTGACACAGGGTAAATAAGTGGCCAATAGATAGAAGCTCAAATCGGGGGATTTGGGCAAGGAGCGCAACTAGATTTTGCTTGTTAGGACCCGTACCAACAGCATTCCCTTTCAGACTAGTACTGATGGTCTCACAAAACATTTAGGTGAGGCTGGGCAGGACCCTTTCAGGCTAGGACTGATGGTCTCACAACAGATTAGGTGAGGCTTGGCACACTTATGCTTACAGGGTGAGTAAGAGGTCACAAGAGGGGGGCGACAGTGAGTGTGCACCAACGGTGACCGAACATGCAGCATCGATTAGGGTTGTAATTCGCTACTGCGTTCCAAGCGCTAAACAGGTGTCTTTTTGATGTGGGACCCATAGGATGAGACTAGCTCACAGTGGCCCAACAAAGATAGAAGGCCGATCAACGGGTAGAATTAGGATTTCACCCTAATTGAAATAGGATTAGGATTTCAGCCTAATCAAAGCAGCTATCTAATACAAGTGCAAACAATCACAAATCAAGCAAACAGCTAAACAGTATTTTATCCCATTTTTACCCTTTTCTTTATTTCTTTTTATACTAGAACCGTTGCTAAGTCTATTATCTTTATCTTGCTTAAAAATGCTAGTGATTACTTTCACTCACCAGACTTATAGTCTGACCCACTCCTCTATTTCCCCTCCCCCCCATAGGCTAGCAGAGGCAAGGATAGTCGATTCATATTTCTTGGAGATACATTCTCGAAGTTCTTCATGTATTCTTCTTCTTTTCATTTGGCTTTTGATGTACCGGTACTTATGAGAGGGATGGTTATTTTTGTACTCTGATTTTATGAGACTGAGATGTATTTTTCATAAGACATGTGTATTTGGTATTTGAGACATAGGATGTTTTTCAGACTTATTTATGAAGTTTTATTTTGAATAATGAGTTACCATTTAAATGTTTTTGCTATTTATATTTACTTTTCTTATGAATCTTAATCTATGTGATGCTTTAGCTATACCTATAACGCACCATATCCTTTAGTGTGTCCTTTTGGGTATACTAAGGGATGTGGGGTGTTTCACTTGGTATTAGAGCCTAAGGTTATAGGATTCCTAAAAACTTGTTTTAAAAGTAAAGTATTTTTCAAAAGCAACATATCTTCAAACTAGAAGTATTTTTCAGAAGAAACTCTTATTATAGAAATGATTTTCAAGTATAAAAGAGTTTTAATAAAAATCCCCTCAAAGTCCGGTTCAACCTTCTTTTGATTCTTTCGAGCCTAAATTTTCTTTTCTTTGCATAATATGGCTGACTGGTCCCGTAGAGCTACCGTAACAGAGTTGCAAAGGCAGTCGCCCAATGCAGCACCAGCAGGTGGAGATCCCATTAATCCACCTGCAGCAGCCAATTTTTCTAAGCTATGCAAGGACTTCGCTAGTCTAGGAGGCAAGACGTTTTTCGGCATGGAGGATTTCGTACAGGCATAAGCTTGGTTGAGGAATACAGAGCAAATATTTGGGCTGTTAGGATATGAGGACCGCCAAAGAGTTCAGCTTGCATCTGGGCGGCTGAAGGGAGAGGTTAAGAAGGTCCCTGAATTAGAAAACTCTAGGAAGCAGTGGTGGAAGAATAAGAAGGATAAGGACAAGAGGAAAGAAGGAGGACCTTAAAAGCGGATCATGAAAGGTGGGAAATGTCATAGTTGTGGATTGGTTGGGCATTTCGCAAAGGACTGTAAGAAGGGCTCAATGAAGGGGAGGTGTTACAATTGTGGGCAGCCTGGACACCTTAGTAGTGCTTGTCCTCAAAGGACGGGGCAGAGAGCAGGCGCATCTACAGCGCAGGTACAGGCTTTGGATGTAGCACCTTCTAGTAGTGGACCGGATCGAGGTAGGAAAGTCTTTGTAGAAGGTTTGATCACTATTTCGGATTTTTCCTATTCGGACACTTTTTGACTCCAGAGCATCGCATTCTTTCATTTCTATTTCATTGGTTAATTGTTTGCACTTAGATATTTCTCTAGTACTAGACACTATAGCTGTTTCAAACCCTATAGGAGGATCGACACATTTATCCATGATTTGTAGGGGTTTGAAAATTTTTATACTAGGCGTAGAGTTTGATTGTGACGCCTATGTACTGGGATTTTCGGGATATGGGATGATTTTGGGGATGGATTGGCTATCCACATATGGAGCGATATTGGACTACGAGAGGAGAGTCGTCAGATTAGAGACATGTAGTGGTAGGACTCTCGAGGTTTCTTACGACCCACGGGGGTCAGTCATGTTGAGCTTCCTTTATTCCCTTGATTCATCACTATGAGAGTTAGATTCCGTTCCAGTCGTTAGAGATTTCCCAGACGTTTTTGAAGAGGTTAGGGGACTACCCCCCTAAGAGAGAGATCGACTTTCGGATCAATCTGATTGACAATGCTAAGTCAGTGGCATTACCCGTGAGACATATGGCTCCTAGGGAGAGGAAGGAGTTAAGCAAGCAGATTGGTGAGCTATTGGAGAAAGGCTTCATCAGAAGGAGCATATCTAAGTGGGGAGCGCCAGTCGTCTTCGCTACAAAGGCGGATGGTTCCCTTCGACTTTGCGTAGACTATAGAGAGTTGAATAAGCTCACACAGAAGAACCGTTACCCACTTCCTACGATAGACGATCTTTTCGGTCAGTTGGTTGGCTCTTCAATATTTTCTCAGCTTGATTTAGCCACTGGATTTCACCAGCTTAGAGCCGTTGACGATAGCATTGATAAGACAACATTTAGGACACTCGATGGATTCTTTGAGTGGTTGGTTATGCCGTTTGGGCTAACCAATGCCCCAGCCTATTTTTTAGATTTGATGAGCCGTGTTTTTCTGTATGTCCTAAATAAGTTCGTTGTAGTATTCATGGACGACATTTTGGTGTTTTCCAAGAGTATGGAAGAACATGCTATTCATCTTGAGGAGGTTCTTCGTACACTTCGCGTTCATCAGTTGAAAGCAAAGTTTTCGAAGTGTCACTTTTGGCATAAGAAGGTGCATTTCTTGGGGCATGTAGTCTCAACAGAGGGTCTAGCTGTTGATCCCGCTAAGGTAGTAGCAGTGCAAGATTGGAAGGCCCCCAAGAACGCTACCGAAGTTAGAAGCTTCCTAGGTTTGGCTGGATATTATTGGAAGTTTATCAAAGATTTCGCTAAGATTTCAGCACCGCTTACTCGCCTCACTAAGAAGAATACGACATTCGTGTGGGACGTAGATTGTGAGGATTCCTTCACGATGCTAAAGAAGGCCCTTACTAGTGCACCAGTGTTAGTTTTACCCGATGGAGCTAAGCCTTTTACAGTATACACTAATGCATGTGGGATGGGTCTTGGGGCAGTATTGATGCAAAAAGGAAGGGTAGTATGCTATGGAAGTAGACAGTTGAGAACTCATAAGAAGAACTACCCCACCAATGATTTGGAGTTAGCTGCTATTATTTTCGCGCTCAAGTCTTGGAGACAATACATGCTAGGAGGGAGGTTCGAGCTTTTACTGACCATAAATCATTGAAGTACCTTTTCTCACAAAAGGATTTAAACTTGAGGCAACAACATTGGATGGAGTTTTTCGCATCGTATGACTTTGAGATAACTTATACCCTTGGTAAAGGAAATGTGGTTGCAGATGCGTTAAGTAGGAAGAAAGCAACCCTTAGTCCAATGTTCATGGAGTTGAAAAGCCTAGAGTTTATTTCCACCTTTGATTTTAAGCCCTCTACATACATTACCCCTGGATTGTTGGCAGTGCTTGAGGTTAAGCCTACCCTCATAGATCAAATTGGCTCAAGGCAGCGAGAGGATTCAGAGCTTATGGATATTTTAGAGAGGATTAGTAGAGGAGAGGTCTCTAGGCATCTCCAACGCTATTCCATAGATAGTAAAGTGTGGCTAAGGAGAGCTGTAAGACTTTGTGTCCCCCGCACTGGTGATTTGACGAGAGCAGTTCTAGCAGAAGCACACAATTCTCGAATGACTATTCATCCAGGTGGTGATAAGATGTATAAGAACATGAAGAGAGTGTTTTATTGGAGTGGCATGAAGAAGGATGTAGCAGAGTTTGTAGCTAAGTGTCTTGTATGCCAAAGAGTTAAGGCAGAGCAGTAGAAGCCGGTGGATTGCTTCAACCATTGGATGCACCCGAATGAAAGTGGGATAGTGTTTCGATGGAGTTCATAGATGGTTTACCCCGATCTTGGAAGGGGAATACCAGTATTTGGGTGATTGTAGATCGTTTGACTAAGAGCGCCCACTTCATTCCGGTTAAGAGTAAGAGGACAACACCTTATTTGGCATCCTTATATGTTCGTGAGATAGTCCGACTTCATGGAGTTCCCTCTAGCATAGTGAGCGATAGAGACCCTATCTTTACTAGCGAGTTTTGGAGAAGCTTACAAGAGGCTTTAGGAACGCAGCTTAGACTGAGTACGGCCTATCATCCTAAGACGGACGGCCGAACGGAGAGAGTTAATAGAGTGATTGAGGATTTGTTGAAGATGTGCATTCTTGATTTTGGAGGAACTTGGGAGGAGCGTCTTCCTTTAGTGGAATTCGCATATAATAAAAGTTTTCAAGCTAGCATCGGGATGGCACCTTTTGAAGCTCTTTATGGAAGACCGTACAAGTCGCCTTCATGTTGGTTAGAGTCTATAGAGAGATTGCTACTAGGTCCCAGTATAGTTAGAGAGACTTCAAAAAAGATTGATTTGATTAGAAGGAGAATGAAGACGGTCCAAGATAGGCAGAAATTCTATGTAGAGAAGCGGAGAAGGGATATTGAGTTTGAGGTAGGAGATTTGGTTTTCATTAAGGTATCTCCGCTAAGAAAGGTAGTAAGATTTGGATCAAGTGGGAAACTTGCTTCCAAATTCGTAGGACCATTCCCCATTGTGGAAAGAGTAGGAAAGATGGTGTATCAAATAAAGCTACCAAAGAGGCTCGCAGGAGTTCATGATGTTTTCCATGTTTCGCACTTGAGAAAGTGCTTACATGATTCAGCAGAGGTAGTGGAACCTAGTCAACTTGAAGAAGTTGAAGTTGAGAGAGAAGCATCGGTTCGTCGCATTCCTACCAAGGTCATAGGGCGTGATATCAAGAAGCTTAGGAATAAGGAAGTACCTTTGGTTAAGGTGTAGTGGGGAGACAGCATTGAAGATGCTACGTGGGAGGCTAAAGAGAAAATACGTACCTCTTATCCGTATCTTTTCGATGGTACATTTTGAATTTCCTGTTTCCATCTTTAGTTTTGAATAGGTTCTTTCCTTTAGTATCGTTTGGCAGGGCAGATCTTAGGATTTAACCTATGGATGGTAGGATTGAATGTAAACATGTAACTATAACATGTTATATATGATGGAGGCTAGTGGTTGCAAGTGTTTGCTAGTGGATGCTAATGACGCATATATATAAACTAGGAACTATAATCTCTTAGGTATCGGCCTAACTAGGTCACTAAAGCATATGCATATGGATGTGTTTGCATTTGCATTTTTATTTTATTTCCATGGTTGCTATAAATGGATGATTAGCATATGTTTGTTGCATTTGGATGGTGGTTGTAGCATGCATATAGAACTATCGGTTGTTATTAGGAATTTGCATTCATTTGGATACATGGCACAGACATGATTGCATAAAAGGAGGTCGACTGAATCAGTAGACCGCCTAATCTTTAGCATTAGTTAAGGACATTGACACTACACTATTTGCATATATATATATATATATATATATATATATATATATCATAAATTGCATTAGAAAGCTTAAGGACAATGGATGTAATGGATGGTGGTTGAGTATATGGTTATAGAATTTGGATGAAAATATTTATTTTATTCTTCTGTCCTTAGAGATTTCGGGGCCGAAATCCCTTAAGGAGGAGAGAATGTAACAACCCGAAAATTTGAGCTATAATAATTAATTAATGAATTAATTAAATAATAAAATAAGATTGTGAAATTATCAGAATTGAGCCACGGGAGTTGCACTATTGTGTCCGTAGTAATTTTCTGGTCAATTTCCATATATAGTTTGTGAAAATCCGAGCTAAAATGAAGAAGTTACGAATTAATTAAACAAGAAAACGAAAAGAAAAAAAAACTAGGTCAGGTCGACCCTCACCATAGCTACGTCGACCCCCAGCATATGTAGGTCGACCTGCATATCGACCCACCCATGTATTTAGACGATGTTTCGTCCAGTTTCAACCGATGACGTGTTTTGCAATTTCTCTCCAATCATGTGCGTTCGCGCTTCCATCCGACGGTTCCCAGCGAGCCTATGACATGGTTGCATAAGATTTAATCTTCAAATCCAACGGTCTGAGATCCCTAAACTACACTATAAATAAGACCCTAGGCCTAGCTATTTTTCTTATTCGGATTTTCTCCTATTTGGGTTCATTGCCTGAGGCTGGACCCTAAATAGAATATTTTTCTAAGGAGAAGATCTTTTTGATAAAGATATTCTATGCTCTAGAAGTGGATCAAGGAAGACCAAGGAATAGAGCTAAGAACCATAGGTGAGTGTTTTATAATTAATTTAGATTTTTAAGTAATTTAAAATAATAGGGTTCTCAATAGTTGTAGTTTTTCTGCAATTTTGAGACAGTTTTTATATAAGTTATTTACAACTAGTTTTTAAAGTTCTTTGCAGTCTATTTTATTAAGTTATTTTTATTCGGCTATTTATAGTTATTTACAGTTATTTTTATTTTATTTACATCTCTTTTAAATTAGAATTTAGCCTGTAAATGTTAGTTTCTTTTTATTCCTTTTTACGCGAATAAGAACATTAAAAGAGAATAATTCACAAATATGGATTAAATAGAAATAAACATTAAATTTACAGAAATTAGATGTAAATAAGACAAACTGTAATATAAAGAAGATAAACTGAAATAAGCAAATTTGAGACATTTGCAAGCATGTTAATAACTAATGGTTATAACTAAAAAGATAAAACAGAAGAGTAACAATTATAACATACGTTATAATTTAGCAGAAAGAACAAAAAGGCTTATTTTAAACCAGTGACTAAGTTAATAAGCAAATTATAACATAGGTTATAATTAGAAATAGCAGAAAAGACTTATTTTAAAGACCTATAATTAAGTTAATAAGAAAATATAGTAAGATAACAGAAAAGGCTTATTTTAAAGACTTAGATTAAGTTAATAAGCAAATAGAACAGAAATAATAGAAAAGGCTTATTTTAAGAACTTACACTAAGTTAATAAGCAAGAATAGATATAGAGCCCATACCAACAGGATTCCCTTTAAGACTAGGACTGATGGTCTCACAACAGATTAGGTGAGGCTGGGCAAGACCCTTTCAGACTAGGACTGATGGGCTCACAATAGTTAGGTGAGGCTGGGACACAGGGTAAATAAGTGGTCAAAACATAGAAGCTCAAATCGGGGGGATTTGGGCAAGGGGCGCAACTAGATTTTGTTTGTTAGGACCCGTACCAACAGCATTCCCTTTCAGACTAGTACTGATGGTCTCACAAAACACTTAGGTAAGACTAGGCAGGACCGTTTCAGTCTAGGACTGATGGTCTCACAACAGATTAGGTGAGGCTGGGCAAGACCCTTTCAGACTAGGACTGATGGGCTCACAATAGTTAGGTGAGGCTGGGACACAGGGTAAATAAGTGGTCAAAACATAGAAGCTCAAATCGGGGGGATTTGGGCAAGGGGCGCAACTAGATTTTGTTTGTTAGGACCCGTACCAACAGCATTCCCTTTCAGACTAGTACTGATGGTCTCACAAAACACTTAGGTAAGACTAGGCAGGACCCTTTCAGTCTAGGACTGATGGTCTCACAACATATTAGGTGAGGCTGGGCACGCTTATGCTGACAGGGTGAGTAAGAGGTCACAAGTGGGGGGGGCGAGAGTGAGTGTGTACTAACGGTGACCAAGCGTGCGAGATCGATTAGGATTGTAATTCGCTACTGCGTTCCAAGCGCTAAACAGGTGTCTTTGCTGTGGGATCCACAGGATGAGACTAGCTCATAGTAGAACAACAGAGATAGAAGGCCGATCAACGGGTAGAATTAGGATTTCAGCCTAATTAAAATAGGATTAGAATTTCAGCCGAAGCAAAGCAGCTATCTAAAACTAGTGCAAACAATCACAAATCAAGCAAACAGTTAAACGGTATTTTATCCCAGTTTTACCCTTTTCTTTATTTCTTTTTATACTAGAACTGTTGCTAAGTCTATTATCTTTATCTTGCTTAAAAATGCTAGTAATTACTTTCACTCACCAGACTTATAGTCTGACCCACTCTTCTGTTTCCCCTTTCCCCACCATAGGCCAGCAGAGGCAAGGATAATTGATTCAGATTTCTTGAAGATACATTCCTGGAGTTCTTCATGTATTCTTCTTCTTTTCAGTTTTCTTTTTATTTAGCTTCTGATGTACTGGTACTTATGAGAGAGATGATTATTTTTGTACTCTGATTTTATGAGACCGAGATATATTTTTCATAAGACATGTGTATTTGGTATTTGAGACATAAGATGTTTTTCAGACTTATTTATGAAGTTTTATTTTGAATAATGAGTTACTATTTAAATGTTTCCGTTGTTTATATTTACTTGTCTTGTGAATCTTAGTCTCTATGATGCTTTAGATATACCTATAAGGCGCAATACCCTTTAGTGTATCCTTTTGGGTATACCAAGGGGTGTGGAGTGTTTTATAATGTTTTGAAATCCCAAACAAGGATTCAAACTTGAAATGCTTTAACTTTAAAAAAAATCCAAATTTCAAACTTTTAATAAGGGATTTTCATGTCGCTTTAAGTTAGTAAGCGCTAACTTTCTTCAACATGAACTAACATATACTCAACTTCACATCCACATCACAATTCATATTATATCACATAACCACTAGCATTAGCAACATCATTTACAACCTTTACTAACTAACTTTCAAGTTCAAGTTAATTTATTCCACAAACCAACATACACATCCACAACCAATCATCATCACATCCAAGTACATCAATGCACAACCATTCTATATCATAATTACACCATATAAGCATTATTATTGACTACTAATTACACTTCAAATTTAAAGGTAATAACTTGGTTTAAAAAGGGAAATTTACTCACCAAACTTTCACTAAATCAAACTTAACTTGCTCTCGATCTAGCTCACTTGCTCCTAGCTCAACAAAGTGTAGATGTGGACCCTTGGAAGGCTAAATAGGCTCGGCCATGCATGTGTTTGGGCTCGGCTATGGCTAGAACAAGGCTTGGCCTAAGTTCAAACAAGGGATGTTGGGGTTTGTTTTGAAGAGGAGTGATGATTGGAGTGAAGTAAGGAGTTTAGATATGGTTTTAAAGTATGTAAGCAAGCTTCTTAACTTAGGAAAATAGTTTTAGTAGCCATGGAAGTAAGAGTATGCATGAAGAGTGGTAGGAATTTTAGAAATGGAATGAAGAAATGAGAATGTAAATTTAGAAATATGAAGTGGTGGTGGTATATATAGGCATAGAAATGTAAAATTACCTAGACTTGCCCTCCACTCAAATTGTTCCATGTGTCCCTCCTTCCCACCATGTGCACACGTTGGTCACCCCTTCCCATACCCCTAAATCAAGAAAGGCCATGTTGTGTACTTGAGTGATGACTTAAGGTATGGTAAAACTTGATATCTTACTTTATATATAATTTTTCTTTTAAACTTTATTTCATAATTAGTCACATCACTATTATCTTAACCTAACACTTATTTAAACCTTAATAAAATCTTATTATTATCCTATGACATGAATATATTTGTGTGCATATGTTACACAATGTGCATAATGTTTTCCGATAACTTTTCGGTGCCGAAAATTCGAAAATTCGAAAAAAGTTCTTGGTATATTTTCTATTTTTATTTGAACTATCTATATTGGTAAAAAAATTTGAAAACTATTTTATCATCGTTATTAAATAATTAAAATATATTTATTTGCTAATAAAAATCAATTTATTGATTATATAAAACATATATTTAAATAGCCTATTTCAAAGTGGCAAAATCCTGGGTCGTTTCAAATCTATTTTATCATCATTTGTTATTAATCAAAATAGTTATATGTTTAATTATAAATCCTATTATTTGAATATTTAAAATTTATTAAATATTTTGCAAATCAAAGCTGTAAAATTCCGGGTCGTTACATATGATTTCACTTAGCTTCTTATTTTGCTTTGCTTTAGAGTTTAACTTCTTGAAAGGGTAGGGATGCTAAGCACTATGACTCGGTACCAAGTTGAAGACTTGTCTAATGAATGACTAAGTACTTTTCACTGACAAGCAGGGTTCTGTAGTTATCCTTTGGGCTTTACTAGAATTTTGGTTTCTCAACTTACATTTCAAGGGTTATGGCTTATCTTATGACCATTCAATGGTTTTGACTCGTCCAAATAAGGTTGGCTTCAAAAGCAAGCTAACAGGTACGTTTCCTAATTTGGTATAATTTCTGTAGTTTAGAATATTCTACGTTCAGGATCTGTATGCTTTAGATGATTTGGTTGATATATTGTGTATTGCTGGATTTGCATTCATACACACACACTCTCTTATATTAGGGCATTATCCATCCATGCTTGATATGTCATCTTATTGCATTCATATAGGATGCATTAGTTGCATTTATGCATTGTAGATATAGAAACTACAAGTCCGTACAATTCATATCCATATGTTGTTTACATAAATCAGATGCTATGATTGTTTGCTTGAATATTGATTTATCGTTGGCAAGTGAGTGAACGTTACAGTATATTTTCCGTTCCTTGCACTATAACAAAATGACCCTATTACAAATTTTTCATTACAACATTCACAAAATGACCATTGTATAAAGGTCTTAGATAATTGGCTTTTCATGATGTTGTAGTATAGTTGTTTTTAACAACTTTCAATATTTTGCAGTTGTAATACAGGTGTTTAATAACTTTGTCCTCTTGATCATTATAAATATTAATTCATAGTAATTGTTATTTGTAGTTTTCGTACTCACATGTTGTAAGTGATCGTGCATATTTTAATGTTTGTCATAATCAATTGTGCAAAAAATTGAAGAAGCGTAACAAAGTGTAAAAAAAGTAATTTTTTGAAATTTGAATAATCGTTAAAAGTTTAGAAATCAAATTTTGAAACTTTCTTTGATTTAACTTTTTTAACCAATTAAAGAATTAAACAATTCACAGAATTTGAAGAGAGATCGGTAAAAAGACTTTAAGTATAAACAATTTTCACCTTAAATAGTTGTTTTATTTATAGATTGTAAATTATCACATAACATACTTTGAGGATACATTCACCATAGGAAAATGTTGAACTAAAGAATTAACGTTAAACTTTTTGAATATATTTGCAATTGTTTAAAATATTATATTAACTAAAAATTAGCAATTTATAGTTTGAAACTAATAAATTAGTACTTAATGATTTATTAAGTGATAATTTACAATTATTAATTTTTAAATGATAACTTATATTGTTAATAATTAATGTATTAATAAATAATTTATAAAATATAGCTATTAATTTCTTATACTCAATTATTAATAATTAACAGACTATAGTTAATAATTTAGATAATAATATATATAAAAAAATATATACTTAATATTTAATAATTTATAATAATATTTACAGGAAATTATTGTCAAGGACAAAATTTCTCAACGTTTTTGCCTCAAGGACAGACCTTCAATATTTTATCCTGAAGGACAACTTTCTTTAGGTATCAGTTTTTAGTCATTGATAGCAGTTTTTAGGTATCAGTTTGTAGTTATCGCTAGCAGTTTTTAGGTATCAGTTTTTAGCTTGGTAACAGTTTTGTTGTCCTTATGAATAATTTTGGAAAATGTTTATCCTTATGAATAATTTTTTGAAGAATGTTTGGCCTTATGGTAAAAATATTGAGGTTGTGTCATTGAGGCAAAATATATACAAATCTTTGTCCTTTTAAATTAATTCTCCCCTTAATTTATTAGTTCCTCTTTTGCTAATTTTTAGTTTTAAGTTTTTCTCGCAATTCTCACCAATTTTGTTCAAGTAAAATCCCCCTTTTTGATTTTCATCCCCTAATTTTAAAGCCCGCCTTCCAATTTTCATACGCCGCCAGCTTGCTCATTCACCGTCTAAATTTGCTGCATGTTTCCTCCTCAAATTAACAGCGCCACAAAATTAGGGTTTCTCTCTCTTCCGATCCTTCTCTCTAATTTTAACCAGACCCAAATTCATCAACTTCGTAATCCCTCAGCTTTATTCGTGCGTTGCCCCAACCAACACCCGCCTCCATAATCTGAACCCGGTCCACATCAACCTTCGCGACCTGAATTTGTTCCCGGTCATCATAATAAAATTGTACTAGTTAAAAGAAAGGCATCCGTGTTCAAATGTCATGATCCGTGCATCTAATCGTGGCGAAACAAAGGTTGATGATACAAGCATACTTTGTAATCAACCTGCTTTCATCGTTCTTAATTATTTATTACCTACGGCTCTTTCCTTCAATTTCATTGATCTTTGCTAGATTTTGCTTTATATACAAGTTTTACAGGTATAATTTACTCTTAGAATTTGACAATAGGATCAGTTAAAATCTTAGAAAACAATCGAAGGTTCACAAGCAGACATGTTTGGTGCAAATTTGAATCTTTAAAAAATGTAGCAAAATTGAAGATGTTGGGAAAAAAAATGGTTCGGACTGGAATAGTATATATAGCTAAATGTGCAGTAGGTATATTTAAGTCATAGTTGATATAAGATGTGTCAAGCTCATGTGTTATAACTGTAGTGGTAATGGTTTATCAAGTTGGCTATGCATGTTTGTGCAAAATAATTAAGAACGTACGAATTAGGGGTATCCAGGTAGTTAAACATGTAAAATAGCTTGGTTAAATAAAAGATTTCAATGGTATATAGAAATTTATATTTACTTATTTAAGCTAGATGGGCAATGCATTAAGATACACGTAAAGCTCTAACATGCACATTTTGTTGTTGTTAACTTCACCTTGTTATTGTTAGATAGGTGTAAACAAATGACAACCATATAATTTATTGTAATTCATGAATGTAAACACGGGATCATGTTTGCTTTATAGTCATATAATTAATCATGGTTGCATGAGACGTTCATTCCATAAGTAAGGACCATCAGTTTTTGTGTTACTGCAAATAGTTTTAGTTCTTTGTGAATTAAGTAGGAGATTAAATTGTTATTGGTTTATATTCCCTATTTGATATTCTTTTACAACAATGATGTTAAACACTTTGCTTAACATTAATGCAAACTTTTGTGAAGTTCTATTTCTATAAGGTAGAATTTGCGCTAGACTGCTTTCATATTTACGTTACTGGTTGTATGCTAGATATATACGCAGGAGGAATAATCAATCCTAGTATGCTTGTAAGTTATTCATAAACACATATGTTATATGTATATGCATATGTAAAGATAACGTGTAAATCGTTATATATAAGAGTTTAGTTTTCATTCCACTGTGGACTTCAAAGTTTTGAATTAGTTTTGTGTTACGAGGATTCCTATGCATGGCCACTATTTTTGTTCTCTTTTCAGTAATGTAGTATCTAGTTTGGGTTTACGATGTTGTGAGATAGACCAGAAGAATATACCAGATCTTGTAGGAGAAGTGGGGGTTATGCCTTTGAGTATGGTGCATAAGATTTTAGAGTTTGATGTGGATGAAGATGTTCATGTTCTAGATTACTTCATCTGCCCAATTACCGTGGTCTGTTTTTATTTTATATTTTATCAATTGTTGATGTTATGGACGCTGATATTGTTGCCTATTACAGAATATTTTGAAGTATCCACCTATAGTAGCATATGGTTTCACATATGAATGTAAATCAATTGAAAATTGGTTTATTGTAGGGAATAACACATTGCTTATGACTAATGCACCACTCAATAAAATTAAGCTTATTAAAAATCTGTCTCTTCAGTATGATGTTGAAGTTGTAGTTGCAAAATCATAATGTATGTGAACCTGTAGTCTTTTTTACTCTTATAATCGCTATCGTTGTTACTATTTGCCTACACGCATTACAAGATCTGTTTATTTTTTATTTATTTTTTGAATGTTTTAGTGGATGTGTAATGCAAGACTAGTTTGTATAGTTGAAACAAGGCAAACATATTACTTTTTATAAACATGAATATTTTTAGTGTTATTAGTGCAAATGTTGGTTTCAGCTATAAAATGATATTAAATATACTAGTGCATGATACATCAGTGTAATTTCTTTAACATTGTAAATGACTTATAACATTGGGCATTATCGGTCCTAAACGTTCTATTATAATAGGAAAAAATAGTTATAAAAGAATTTATTACAACCAACATCTATGATAGTAAAAAACAACTGTAAATGTTCCGACTTTATTATAATTTTGCATATTAAGACTGTCGATTGACCGTTGTTATAGATCAATTACAACTAACAACTATCATTGCAAGTTGTGAAATGTGTATTTTGTTGCTGTGTTAGAAATTTTTGGGGTGAAATTTTGGGGGAGGGAGGAATGTAATATCTCGAAAATTCGATAAATATTCTAAACATAATAATGTAAAAATAATTGAATTTAATGTGTCAATAAAATAAATATTAAATAAGGAGGGTCAAAATGGTCATTTGTTTAGCTTTGAAATTTGATAATGAAACTAGCGTCACTGTGACCATCTCGTTTTATTGATTTGCGTAATATTTCGGTTTTCCTTATTTGGAGTCTATATAGAGTTATGGTCAAAACCGTGTCGAGTTAATCGAAAGCCAAAGTTTAAAATTTGAATTTTGAAACGACAATTATTTCCCTCCTATATAATAAAACCAAGTGACAAACATTTCGTTTCAGAAAGTGACGCTCGTTCTCTCTTTCTCATTCTTCCTCTTGCACACAGAAAACTAAAACAATCATGTCTTCCTAAAATTTAATGAAATTACATGAAATCGGCGTCATCACGAAGATATTGGAGAGGCCTACGCATCTGTAATAATTTAGAGATGTATTTCAAAAGAAATGAGGCATAGCAGGCCGGACAACCGAGATCTAGGAAGTAAGGAGCTATTTTGGTGAATCGTTCATAGTTTCCTCTTCGTAAAATGAAATTTTAATCATATAAATGTGATATTTAGACTATATTAGTGTAGATAAACATTTGTAAATATTTATATCCGGATTAAACAGGGATTTGGGAGGAAAATTGTTATAAACAATAAATTAAAAACTAGATTTCACTTAATTAGTGTAATTTAACAAATATATCACTAAATTGATGAAATAAAGCATAAAACCGGATATAGAAACATAAGGTTAGGTGCTAGGGACGTTCTTAGGTGATTGGAGGTGGAGCGGAGGTGATTGGAGGCGAAATGAAGCGTTGGCACAACCAAAATCACAACCACTAAATTTTGAAAACATACATGCATCAGTCCATCGATTAGTGCAACCAGCACCAGTGGCCTGTTTCGGGCTAAGGATTGAACCTGGACCCATATTGGCGTATATATAATAACGTTTTTCGATTTGAATTTTTTTCCTCTTGTTTTCAAAAGGTGTCCAGGGGCTATTGACTATTCACTTGATAATATTACGAATTCAAGTGAATGTTTGTGATGATTGATCGTTGTTTGAGATGGATTTGTGTGTTATTAGTGATATGTAAACATGATATGATGGTGACGTGAACGTGAATGAAATTGTGGCGTAAGTAGACGGCCTAGGATACAGATACAGAACTATGACACAAGTACGTGATCTAGGCATTACGTTGCTCTCCAATAGTGCTTCGGTGGATCAGTGTGAAGGATGGATAATAATCAACCCTGTAGTCAAAGAGGAAAGTCCAGGGCGAGTCCAGTTTTTGTATGAGGACAACAAGCAACCTTGTAGGGCCTAGGTCTAGTTTAATTAAGTGAGTTCTATATGTGATTGACGTGACGGTGGACAACATATGACCTTGTAGCGAAGGAGGTGGGTCCAGGGAAGTGATTCCACATAGATATGATGCGATACGGCTAGACATATTGAATAGTTAAGCATGGTGTGACCAACAGGATGCGAGGTGATCGAGCAATCGACTCATATCATGCTATAGTATTATTTTTGTAGTATATGTAGAGTAAACTATGGCTCGCACACCATACTTATGTCTGATCCACTCCTAGTTTTCCCCTTTATTTATATATCCAAGTTGATGGAGTTTGGAGACGAGATGCTATCGAAGACAGAGATTTATATGTACATAGCATATATGATGTAAATGAGCGTTGTGATCTATATCTGATTATGTGTATGGTTCGAGTTTGACTTGTACTGTATAGACATATGTATCTGACAGTTAGACATGTTATGTTGACATGACATGATTATGATTATTGATGTATCATATTTTGTTTTCCTTTACTGTGAGACTCTGAAAGTTATTAGTTAGAACTTTATCTACTTATTTTTATCATATCTCAACGACTTGTCCTTTTCGGTTCTCGAGGTGTTGATGTCGGTTTGGGCAATTGAACCTGGAGGTCAAAAAGGTGGGTTGTTATAAATATGAAATGCAATAACAAACATATATGATATTTCTTGTACTACTATGTACGAAACAAGTCAAAATAGTATGTATATCAATGTACACTGAACTGATGTGAACCGGATCGGTCAAGCGTAACCCTTTGATTAAGGACACAAGGTAATACAAATAGACAATACATATTACTAGCAACTAATTGCATTGAGTAATTATTTGCTAAAAATCAGAAATAATTAATTAACCAAACCTAAAGTGGTATGTAAAAAATTAACATTTTGATAAAATAGTTATTGAGTACACCAACACACACAATTTCACCATAGTTTTCTTGACATAATAGTTTATTATAGTGAAAGTTAATATCCCAAAAGGCTCAAGGAATATCATCTAGTTATTCGGTTCGGTAGTTTATATGTATGACCGAAATGAAACAAGTCAAGTGTTTAAAAAAATTTCCAAATGTTATTAGTGTCCAAAACATATTCTAGATATGTATTAATTACCTAAACATGTCACCATAATACATAATGCTAAAATCACTTGTATTACTCAGCCTAATGCTCAACAAAATTCGACCGTGGCTTACCCAACCCAACTTTATCCAATTTCATAACTGGATAGACAAGTGACTCCATGTTGACATTAAGCTGGCACAAAGATGGGTTTGCTTGGCAACATAAAAAATACCTTAATAATTTAACAAAAAATTCCAATTCATTCGAACGCTGAACCATAAATGGCCATCTGCTTTATATTTATGAAAATCAAATAACAGAACTAATGAGGAAATCATGAATTAGAGTTTTGAACAATTACCTAATGAGTTTTGAAGAAATTGTGACAAACCGCACCTCCAGACACACCAATCCAAAGCATATAGTGACTTTTAGATTTGCATCGTGCAAAGTAGTACGGGTCATCAGTTTTTAAAATATCACAAGATACAGTTACAAAGGTAAAATCCAAGACACTTTTAGATCTCACAGTGGAAGACAATAAAATATAATTATAGAAAATAATCATCTCAAAAGCACAGTTTCAAAATATACATAGTCAAAATTCAAAGTTTCTAAAATGACATAATAAATTCTTATAGATGCTAAATAATATAGGTAGTTAAATGGAGAATAACGAGAATAATATGTAACACCAATGCCAAGCTCACTTCACCACGTACTAAATCTGGGCCAATCACTTGTCGCCCTGTCATCTCATGGCGGGGGAAAAGGAAAGGAGTAGGTCAAGTAAAAGTTTGGTAAATGAATTGTATTACTAATATATGGTAATCACATGCAATTGACTTTATTTATAATCGATATACTTAGGGTATCCTATTTGTGTGCGAATTACTTACTAGGGTTTTTTTACATTAACCTAAGAAATATAGTTGCAAACACATCTACGCCCAAACATCTTATGGAGGTTTAAACTTAAGGGTCGAACAACGAATCAAACAACTGAGCAACAACGGATCAGACAAATGATCAACAACGGATCGAACTAATAATATATGGGACTACTCCTAACATAACATCACGTAAAATATCAACCTTCGGATTGCATTACCCAAACAATGACTACATGTACTGTAACAACCCACCTAGGAACATGCCTAAATTTCAACCCAGAAAAGGCCCATTGAAACTTAGATCCATTCTTAGAAAGTGTTAACCGGCATCTTGGCCCGGTTACAAAACGACAGTTGAAGAAATTATCATTAGCACTAGACAAGATTCTGATCAAGGAGAGACTGGAGGTGGTAGCAAGTTGTCAGGCCCACAATAAAGCAAGAGCATTCGGCCTGCCTGGCCTGGTGTGCAGATTCACCCACTATGGGCAGAGGCACCTTGTTCCTAAGCCCATGAAGGAAGTCCAACCCATCTTCCTCTATAAATAGAAGGGCAGGGGCACAATGAAATGGACCTTTTTTTTGGGAGAACAATGGGGAGACTCTGCCACTTTCAAGACTTATTATTTTCAGTTCAAACTTGTATTCAAGTCATTAATATATGGATTGTATCTGTATTCAACTACTTGTGAAAGAAATAAAGATCAAAACTCAAAGTGGATGTAGGCAGTTACGCTGAACCACTATAATCCGGTGTTCTTACTTTCTGCATTTAAATTAGCATATTCTTCCTTGTTTAATTTAACTTCATCACTTACATCTCTACACAATCTTTCTCAACGAGGTTAGTGACCAATTTTGGTGCTAACACTTTGGTGCTTTGACTGAGAATTGAATTCTCAGCCTGATCGGATCTCATCGTCTACTAGTGGATTTTCATATTCGCGAGATAGATCCAGTTGTTTACTAGGAAACTTCCTATTCTACTCAGATTTGAAAGAAATCTAAAGGAAGCTGATAGCCATATTCATATAAACCAAGTCTATGTAAGATATGGGGACTGGGCGTTGAAGTTTACAGTCATGTTGAATAAAGACCGACCCCCCTCTGAAGCCAATTTAGCCGATCGCCCCAGAAAAGGAGTATGCCGACCGCTCCAGAAAAGGTGTATGCCCATCGCTCCAAAGAATTCCCCATGCCGAATAGAATTCCCATGCCGAGCAGCATCCAGGCCGAGCAGAGCTCCCATGCCGAATAGAATTCCCATGCCGAGCAGCATTCCCATGCCAAACAGCTTTGGCCGAACCACTCCAGGCCGACCCACTCTGGCCGAACAGTCTCGGCCGAACAGCTTTGGCCGAACCACTCCAGGCCGACCCACTCTGGCCGAACAGTCTTGGCCGAACAGCTTTGGCCGAACCACTCCAGGCCGACCCACTCTGGCCGAACAGTCTTGGCCGAACAGCTTTGGCCGAACCACTCCAAGCCGACCCACTCTGGCTGAACAGTCTTGGCCGAACCACTCCAGGCCGATCTACTGTGCCGAACAGCCTTGGCCGAACAGCTTTGGCCGAACCACTCCAGGCCGATCCACTGTGCCGAACAGCCTTGGCCGAACAGCTATGGCCGAACCACTCCAGGCCGATCTACTGTGCCGAACAACCTTGGCCGAACAGCTTTGGCCGAACCACTCCATGCCGATCCACTAAGCCGAACGATACCTCCAAGCCGAAAGGTGTCTGCCATGCCGAACGAGGAATGCCGAGCGGCATACGACTTAGGCATTCATGCCCAACGCCCCAATGCCGAACGGTACTTCTGTATGCCGAACGGTACTTCTGTGCCGAACGAAGTATCCAGACCTATCCATGCTGTATACCGATCTCTCTCTCAAAAAACAATCTGACTGGTCCCTATACAAAAAATATATGGATCGGGTACGACCCTTAGTTTCAAAAAAAAAACTTTTTCGGGTACGACCCAAATTTTCGAAAATGAGGCTAAATTTTTTTTTTCGGGGGGTAACTAGCCGCAGCGCAGTGCCTTCGGATAGTGAATTCAAAACTCAACTTAATAAAGGAACATTCTATCCACTTCCCTGACATCCCATGATCGACCATGGCATAGGGGATCTAGCGGCAGCTTATGAACGACATCAAGGGAACGGACAAGCAACCGCTATTCAAATGGTACTCCTAAAGGTTGGAGAACATAGATGATATGACTCTAGCAAACGTCAAGATGACTCCAAGCAGTATCATACTGATCGCGTTTGAGGAAAGTCGACCTCCAGATATATTTTGGCAGCTAGTTAGCTAAAGAGCCTCCTACGACTATGGATCGTTTCTTTTACAAAATGAATCAGAACTAAAGTGAGGAGGAGTGGAGCAGACTAAGAAAAATAACAATAAAGGCCCGTTGGCTAAGGATGTAGATCCCAGTAGCCGAAACAAGACTTCAGAATTCAGCTCATATGCTCTTTGAAAGATTTAATTGACAACCTCTACTTGAAGACTCACGACTTGGAGTGGTACTGGAAACCAACCTCGAGAGAGTACACCAAAGTCTAAAGAAAATCAGGGGAATGTTGTATATTCCCAGATGCTCACTGATCCTAACACGGGCGATTACAAACACCTTTGAGGTGTGATCGAAAAGATGACCTGGAAAGGAAAGCTTCAATAGTATGTACGAGTCCTGCAGAATGGCGGGCAGCGAATATCCGATGCCTATTAATAAAGGGCTATGATTATCAATTGGACGGTTGACGGCCGACATCCCTTTGAAAGGGGCCAGGGGCGGAGTCGAATAGCGAGCACACGATGCTGCTTCACATATCAATGAGATTTACCATAATATTATTTGAATTATTTCCATTTCCATCTCTATTTCAATTGTTCTATGAACTACGACTAGCTCGAACTAAACTACTTTCAAAACGATGCAGGTGACCAGGTACTCAGATTTGGTTGCCAACCAATCTACGCAGACCATGACCGGACGTGTGGAGTTACATCTGGACGAGCATAATTCTATCGCTCATCATCAACCATATGCCTTTGGTTTGGGGCTATGGACTAAATATTGAAAAGTTCATCACGATCAGAGCTCAATACAAAGTCAACATGACCAACCATCCATTCATCGACCTCCATGTCTGAGTCGGAGACCTAAGCAAGGCTTGGAATGGGTAGGGCTGATCATCCACTCAAATCGAGTCATAGAACAAAGTTCAACAAAATACAGATGCCCCTCTTGAAACTCAATGACGTCGGGATCTGTTTAGAGTGGACATGATTTGTTCATCTACACATCAAATCCTACCTCGAACACAAAAGGTTATTCGAAAGCCCGACTTGAAGTAGTTGTGGTGGACTGCCTACTCATTAACCATCGCTCTCAATATATGGACACGACTGCACCTTGGAACATATGCAACTTACTTTGTCTACTCAACAGTCTATTATCCTTATTTTCTAGAAGGAGATACAGAGCAAACTGTAAGAGATTTGGCTATCTAACCCAACATGGATGTGATCCAACCATCTGTCATATACCTCCTTCCTTGACTTGATTGGAAGAGCTATAGTCACCAAGCGGACGAGAATCGATTGTCCATTTTTCAAATTCCGTCCCTCATCCTGGGGGAAAGAATCCCATTCCGTGAGCAAACGTGGTTCGATTGTTCAATCGACGACATTAGCCTCTATACAGTAGATGAATACAAATTAAAGAGTGGAAATACGACTGCTCTCAACTTAAACCTCCAAGTCCCCAGAGTGCAGACTGGAGTACTCTAAGTCCCCAGAGCGCGGACTAGAGTATAAATGACTTAAACCTCCAAGTCCCCAGAGCGCGGACTGGAGTACTCTAAGTCCCCAGAGCGTGGACTAGAGTATAAACGACTTAAACCTCCAAGTCCCCAGAGCGCGGACTAGAGTATAAACGACTTAAACCTCCGAGTCCCCAGAGTGCGGACTGGAGTACTCTAAGTCCCCAGAGTGCGGACTAGAGTATAAACGACTTAAACCTCCAAGTCCCCAGAGCGCGGACTGGAGTACTCTAAGTCCCCAGAGCGTGGACTAGAGTATAAACGACTTAAACCTCCGAGTCCCCAGAGCGCGGACTAGAGTATAAATGACTTAAACCTCCGAGTCCCCAGAGTGCGGACTGGAGTACTCTAAGTCCCCAGAGCGTGGACTAGAGTATAAACGACTTAAACCTCCAAGTCCCCAAAGCGCGGACTGGAGTACTCTAAGTCCCCAGAGCATGGACTAGAGTATAAACAACTTAAACCTCCAAGTCCCCAGAGCGCGGATTAGAGTACTCTAAGTCCCCAGAGTGCGGACTAGAGTATAAATGACTTAAACCTCCAAGTCCCCAGAGTGCGGACTGGAGTACTCTAACTCCCCAGAGTGCGGACTCGAATATAAGCGAATCGGATCTCCAAGTTCCCTGAATATGAACTATGACACGAATGACTTGAATTTGTCAAATCCCTGACATACGGGCTAGAAAGTATTCTAAGTGCTCGAAGCACAGAATGGAAGTTCAATGACTCCCGAGGAGTTTCCGAGTTATATGAAGATGGACTGAGAAGTCTATGTTACTCACAACTACTTGGATTAAAATCACAATCACAAAGAAAACTGAACAATAAGAGTCTTTTGTAAGACAGAAAAAGGAACTAAACGTTATTCAGAAATGAGTATCTATTACAACTCCTCCAACGTTCGGAGTCGACATTCTATTTACAAGGACTAAGGAAATAGATGAAAATAATTACATGACTTAAACTAACTCTCGTTGAACGAGGATAGTAATCACTTCTTGTGCTTCTTCAACTTCTTTCCAGACAGCTCCTCTCCATAGCATTTACCATTGGTACTCTTCTTTAATAGAGGGGTAGCAACTGAAGGAGTACGGGGGCCTTCCATGGGCTTTGACCCGCCAGGAAGGATGACCTTCAACGACTTGTTCAAAGGATCGTCCAAGTCCATAACTCGGGGCTCTACTATGACCTTGACCGTCTCCTCCTTCTCTTTCTCGAGCCGCTCCTCCATGCTCAATTCGGATGTGTGCTCAGAGGCGCCTGTAATTTCTACTTCATAACCCCCATCGGTAGGAGAGGAGGTTTCAGACTTGTCTTCATCAAGCGCTCCGATCACCTGATCATCTGGACCAGGAGCCTCCCCTGCGTGAGTGGCTTCACTTGTCTTCTCCCCCAATTCCTTGGTGACATCGCACCTCGGAGTGGGCTCGGGGTTAGAAAGGCCTGCACAATATCGTGGAAAACAAGCATTAGAATGCAATAGTCCTGCATAAAGAATAACGACTTTCGAAATCTTAAAGAGAATCTTAAAGAGAAGGATTATCTACTAGGTTTAGGCAAACTCTCAGCCATCCGGGGGGTCTCACCCCCTGGAACGGGAGACAGAATGCGGACTAAAGTACTCTAAGTCCTTGAGTGCGGACTAGAGTATAAATGACTCAAAAACCTCTACGTCCCCAGAGTGCGGACTACAGTACTCTCAGTCCCCAGAGCTTGGACAAAGATTATAGACGACTTCAAAAAAATCCCTAAATCCCAGAAGCGGACCAGATTACTCTAAGTTCCCAGAGTGCGAACTAGAGTATAAACGAGTTGACAAAAATCTCTAAGTCCCCGGAGCGTGGACCGAAGCATGAACACAAATTGGGCGCGAGTCAACCGGGGGGAGAATAACAATAAGTCACCAGAATGCAGAGTGGTGTATAAACATCGATAAATAGACGAGTGGATTCCGACCATTTTCTATTCCGCAAACTTCGGCCTGGAATCGACAGGATGATTATTAACCCACTGAGGATGGAGTTTGACCATCCAACTAGTGACCTGGCCAAATCAATGCTGGGGGCAGGGGTACAAAACACTAAAAAGCCGAATACGACAGCTTACTATAGCTCTAGCGTGGCGTTCTTTATAACTTGAGGCAACGACTGCAGGGAGGCCTCAATACAGAACCAATCAAAACGGCATCCAAAGCTACGAGCAACCTACTATATCATACCTCAGACCAAGGGTCAATGCCGATCCGCACCAAGCACATACGAATGTGACTCGGATGTTTTTTGAAAAACTATGACCCCCAGAGTATGGAAAATAGGGTAAACCACGAATACTTGGTCAAAAATTCTCCAGCACCCTCGTTCGATTCGTTAGGAGGAGTATGAAACTGGATGAGCATAACCCGACTGCATTTGTAGCCAACTTTACCGCGAATCTGATTACAGAGCATGAACCAAAGTGGACGTGGATGACCATCCACTGTCCAAATTACGCCCTGAAACTTACGTGGCATCGAAGTATTCCTCTTGGAATGGAAAACCACGATAAAATCCAAGATAGGCGAGACCTAGTCTCCCATCGACTGGCATGATCCAACGATCCAACGGGAAAGAGAGTAAAGCTAAAGTGGGCATAGCTGGCCTTCCTACTTATCGGTATATGCCCCAGACCTGGGGGCACGAGCGAGAAGCAAGATGAATGTGAACCGACTATTCACCAATCACCTCTATGTCTTCGGAGTTTAGGTGAAAACATAAACATAGCTAGGACGAGACTCAACCGTCCATACAGTACATTTATCACCGAGACTGGGAGAAGACGCATGGTCATCCAAAAACTGGCTACGATAGCTCAGTATTAAAACTTATATATAGTGCTTACAGCTACTCAAGGCAACGACCGTGAGGATGCCTAGAGATAGAATCGTTAAATCGAAACCTTAGCTCATGGGCAATTGACTTTCACTCCAACCCGAAGGACGGCTAAAGAACCATGAATGCATTGAATAGAAAGTGCGTTACTCGAATGCACAAGCAAATTCAAACTCATAGCAAGATCCAGCTATACAGTTGCATGCCACTCGAGGCTGACCCCCACTCGACATTTCCTTTAATGCGCTTTTAAGCCTGATTTTTGGCCATTTGCTGATAATCTACTAGAGCATTCAAAGCCCTTCGCTATTAGGCTCAATAACTAATGACAAGACTCTAGGATTCGACTAGAGTAACCATCAACATTGGTCGTCCCAACCATATTTCACATTGAATGTTATGCAAAATAGTTATATCTTTACTCAAAGAATCTGGGATGGCACCTGCTAATCTGACGGTCGACATTACAGCCAGCCATAGCGACCCTTTCCGGGTGCTGAATATCGGATCACAGCTCAGTGCAGTGATGATAAAAGAATTAGTTGGATTTTTCTGAATAAATGATGATATGTTCCCTTGGATCCATTCTGACATGCATATGTGATTTCATTAACTATCGCGAGCCATGCATTGGATATCAACCCGAAGCTACAAAAGCTAGCACAATCTCTATTGATTTCATCATGAAAGATCCACTCTTACTTTTAGGCTCACCCCATCAACGTCTACGCCTACCAGCCGTTGCGACAGGGCACACAATGACCTGAGATGTCTGAAAGACTACTTAAATAGAATATCGAACTAAGCTAATTCAATATCACTTATTTACCACGAAGGGCTATCCAAGGACAGAAATTAGCAGACCTCACACCCAAATTCACTACCTCAGATGACTACTCGAAGAGTAGCAGAGAACCAACCATAAGATGGAAAATGTACGAGGATGGAGCATCCAATGATCAGTGTTATAGCTTGATAATGACTCCTGAGGAACGATCAATCTGCTACGTCCTAAAACTCGATTTACCTATAACAAACAACGATGCTTAGTATGAAGCCTTGACTGTCAGCCTCAAACTTGTTAGAGGATTTGAAGTGAAAACTTTACATATCTTTTGTGATTCTTGATTGGTAGTATACAAATTTAAGGAAGTTGATCTTGCTAGGGGGCATTGTCTTGCTCCTTATCTCGGCCAAGTCCAAGAGCTACTAACCGACTTCACATATTACATCATTACACACGTACTCAGCGAACAAAATGAAAAGGTGTCATGGTTGACTCCTATCAAAGACTATCTACAATGAGGAATTCTTACTGAAAGGAGGAATGGAAAACGACAGATCCTCCTCAAAGCTTCACGCCAAATCATCTAAGAATAATTCGTGTGTCAAAAGGAGTTTATCCATGACCATGCTTCGGCATATCGCCCATGATGATATCTTGAGCAAAATCTATGAAGAAGAATGCGGTAATAACATCAGGGGGAAAACCATGATAAAGAAGATACTCTACTACAGGTATTACTGGCCAACTATCAACCCAGATGCGGTTGATCATGCTAGACAATGTGACGAGTGCAAGATGTTTGCAAAAAGTCTGGGAACCCCGCCGATGGAAATTAGTCAAATGGCTAGTTCATAGTCGTTTGCCACTTGGGGGCACTGAAATCATCTTCTTGTCGATCCTAAAGGTGGTGCGAAATACACCATCATAGCAGTTGATCCATTATAACTTCAAATGGACAGGTTGAAGCTGTGAACAAAATCATAGAGTCTGTACTGAAGAGAGGTTTGGAAAACTCCTCAAGTGGCTGATTGCAACCCTTATTTCACAGAAAATACAAACAAGGAATCGCGATTGAATTGCAATTAAACTAGATGGAGTTTGCGACGACTTATGAGCATATAAAACGCATCCGAGAGCCAATGGCAAGAACATGTACCCGAACGTGCATGTGTACATCCGAAAAAGTTCGACTTCTTGAAATCAACAGAAATTGAATTCTCACTAAGGGTTATTAAGAGAAGACTAGATCATATAGCCGAAGCTTATTAGCTCTGCAGAATCAGACACGGATGGCCACTGATGAACTACAACCCTGGATTTATAATATTGGGAATCGACCAAGCATCACGATGACCAAAGAAGGTACACCACCTTGGGAGGATAAATTGGAGGATAATGACTATTCAAGAAACATGGTGGATTTCTTTTTGAAGACAAGGAATACTCGCTGATTCAAAGCGTGTTGTGTTGCTTCACACGACACACTTTGGGGGGAAAGTGTTAACCGGCATCTTGGCCCGGTTACAAAACGACAGTTGAAGAAATTATCATTAGCACTAGACAAGATTCTGATCAAGGAGAGACTGGAGGTGGTAGCAAGTTGTCAGGCCCACAATAAAGCAAGAGCATTCGGCCTGCCTGGCCTGGTGCGCAGATTCACCCACTATGGGCAAAGGCACCTTGTTCCTAAGCCCATGAAGGAAGTCCAACCCATCTTTCTCTATAAATAGAAGGGCAGGGGCACAATGAAATGGACCTTTTTTTGGGAGAACAATGGGGAGACTCTGCCACTTTCAAGACTTATTATTTTCAGTTCAAACTTGTATTCAAGTCATTAATATATGGATTGTATCTGTATTCAACTACTTGTGAAAGAAATAAAGATAAAAACTCAAAGTGGATGTAGGCAGTTACGCTGAACCACTATAAATCCGGTGTTCTTACTTTCTGCATTTAAATTAGCATATTCTTCCTTGTTTAATTTAACTTCATCACTTACATCTCTACATAATCTTTCTCAACGAGGTTAGTGACCAATTTTGGTGCTAACAGAAAGGCTCTTGGTTGGAAAAAGAAATAACAATACAGAGCTATAACTTATCTTTCATAGCTCACAGTGGATGGAATAAAATATAATATCAAAGAGTATCCATTTATTTTAAAACCATAAAATGTCATAATTCAAAATACCATCAAATCGTATCATAAATTCGTTACAACAATTGTCTAAATACATGGGTACACATAAAAGCAAGCAATAATGGTAAATACTGCCATAAGAAAATGTTCTCCATCTCTAAGCACCGTCGCCGTCATTACTCCATCCTTAATCTGTGTTATAACGAGGAGGGAATCAGAACAACAAGTGTCCAGTGAATAAAAAACCTCGAGTCTTATCTTTTCAGTACTTGGAAAATATATTTCAAGGTAAGAATATGTCTTGGAACATAAAACCATTAAAACCATTTGATACTTCTTATAAGGAAAGGAGGCAGGTTCTCAACCAACCATTTAATACCTTCTATTCCAGAAGCAGGTTTCTAAAAGCCCACAACTTAAATCCTGCGTTATAAATAGCTAGCAATGTAAGAGATAGTACATAAGCCACTTAATACATTTTATTGGAAAATAGACAAACTCTGGTCATTTAATACCTTAATTAAGGCAGACCCTATCATTTAATATTTCCAAGGCATGCTCCTCAATAGTACTATCTAGCTGGCATCATATGAAATCTCAAGTCATATAATACTTCTTTATTTGGAAAGGTCCCTCAAATAGTCACTTAATACCTTATCCAGAAGCGAACCCCTGTAAAGATACCACATAACGTGTCCCCTAGGCCATTTAATACTTCATTTGGGGAAAAGAGGCAGCCCTTCAAACAACTACTTAATAACTCAAGACCCCGAAGTAGGCCCCTCGTACTATGGCCCATGCTCATAATGACGTCTCACATTACTCCGACTATTCGTAAGAACTGGTAGCCAGATTAGCTGGGAAGATTTCCCCTACATAATTTGGGACTAACCTCACGTTACTATTAATATTTATCATATGGATATCTCACATCAATAGGAAGTTTACATAATTGCTGGTAGCCTCAAAGTGAATGGTAGACTTCCGTCATGTAACTCTATTGACCTCGCTTCCTTATGACTTAGCCATAAATTAAATACACTATATATATATATATAACAATACTCATCCCACCATTTCATAAGGCCATATAAGGAATCTTCCTTATTACACCTTAGAATAATAATTAGGCTAAATAAACGTTTCCTATTATTTTCTTCTAACAATCAATTACATTCCTAATAGGGGAAATAAATGCAAATAAATACCAAATTAACTACGCCATAAATGCAATAATTATACATTAATTACACTAATACTAATAAATAAATATCCCCCCGTAATAAATTTTAACCACAAGGATTTTACATCCTAAACTAGCGCTAAATGTCATTTCCCTAACCAAATACTATTACAGGTCCTTTTTCATCAAATTCCCAAGATTTAAACATACCAAAATAAGGGATTCTAATATCCAAAACATGGAATAAATATTCATAACCAAAACTGCAATAACAGACTTGTAAATAAAATAGAAACTTAATTTATTACACCAATTCAATGGTATCCTAAATAATAGGAATTCAATTCTAAACTCCAAATTCTATTCGGCTCCTCTTTTACAAAGAAATAGGTAAGAAATTTGTGTGGAATAAGTGGTGTAAACTGCTAATAAAATCCGTAATCTAAACCCATTATTTCATTGAAGAATCACAAATTGAACCAAAGAAGAAGGAGAAGTGGAATAGACTATGAAATTATCAAAAATTGCATAAACAAAATAAAATCTATCAAATTAATGTAAATTATTGAGAATTTCAACTTGGAATTAACATTCTGAAGTAAAAAGGAATTTTAAGGGATTTTATCAATCGTATTTTCGCAATCCCAAAATACCTAAGGCACACTCAAATCCATGGAGATACACCAAACAATTACTACAAAAGAAATACTAATGTTTCTGCTCATAACAGCCATAACTTCACTTTCCTTGGATTTGCACGCCTTTGAATCTACTTCAGAATCACTCTCTTATGATATATACACAATAGGGAAGACGTATATAGTTTATTAGATTCAAAACATTTGGATAAAGAACAAAATAAGGATAGGCTGGAGGTAGAAGAAATAATTAGAGAGTGAATTGAATTCTTACTTGAATTCTCTACGGAGTTTATAAATCTAATTTTGGAGAGATAACGATAGCAAAGTTTCGTTGAATTCTCGAAAATAATATGAATAAAAAGTGGATAGGGTAGGGTTCTATTTATAGGGGTTGAAACACCCCGGAAGGATGGAAGTAAGTAAGAAACGGATAAATCTGGGGTGTACGACTCAATATAACATAGCTTCATACCTTAGCCGCCACTGCCAACTTTCGTTGCCAAGCTATCGACCGTGGCCGACCGCTATGGTCGACCAGTTGACCTATATAGGTCGACTGCTCCTCTATTTCGAGGAACGTTTATTTTGTTCCATTGCACAATTTATTTTATTCCCTAATTCAATTTCTAACGCTAAACGTTAATTAAATATTTACTTAGCCCCAAGCTAATTTTTGAAATTTAAACCCTTAATTCAATTTCTCATTTGAATTTGAATTTAAACTAAATTACTATAAATCTAAAAACTCTTCAAATGCTCATAATTTCTTTGTTTGCACTCCGTTTTCTGCATATTATATATGGAAACAGATCAGAATTTCTCCACAAATGCAAAAAATAAATTTCATCGTCAAATTCTGAATTTTATAAAATTTCATATTCTATCTTATCATATTTAATATAATTAATCCATTTAATTATGGTTCGTTTTACGGGGTGTTACATTCATCCTCTTAAAAAGGATTTCATCCCGAAATCTTTCAAGTGGCGAACAGCGTAACACGCAATACCATCCATGTTGTACAACCAAGTTATCTATACAACCATCTACTCAACCAATAGTGCAATGTGATTATGTACTGCAGAAATCTAAACTGAGCTCAATCCTAGCATGAATGTGTAATCGTGTTATGCAAGTATGTATGTAAACACCCTAAACATGCATAAAATTTCAACATGAGTGCAAAGTGATTGTGAAAATGTGTAACAACCATTTCCTACCATCTAATCTAACAACCACGATGCAATCAAAATCCTAAAATTTGAAGAGAAAACTTATCAGTGAAAAGCTCTGTGTGCGTGTTCTTCATCTTCCCCTCGATCTCCCATGTGCTTTCCACCGAATTGTCCCCTCAGTGTACTCGAACAAGGCTAATTATTTTGCTGTGGAGTCTCCTAGTTTTGTGCTCCACAAAGCGTGCGGTGGCATGGGGCACTGTCGGCTCCATCTCAAAATCCCCCCACTAAACAGGCTCTGCACTAATAGCGGTGTCATGAAGGTATTTTCTAAGGTGAGAAACGTGGAAAACATTATGGATACCTGCCAACTTGTTAAGAAGCTCCACACGGTATGCCAATTTTCCTATCCTTTCTAAATTCTGAATGGCCCGACAAAACTAGGCACCAATTTTCCAAACTTGCCAAATTTAACAACCTTCATAAGAGGAGAGATTTTAACAAGTACCATATCTCCAACCTCAAACTCAAGCTTTTTCCTTCTTTTATCCGCATAAGATTTCTAACGGTCTTGTGCTGCCTTTATCCTTTAGCCTGATCAACTCTACTTTTTTTGTGGTATCACGGATCAAATCAGATTCGCATAATACTTTCTCGGTGGTTTCCTAACAATAACTTGGCGATTTGCATGGCCGCCCATAATGTGCTTCAAAAGGGGCTATACCAATCATTGCTTGATAGCTTTTATTATATGCAAACTCAACCAAAGGTAGATGTTGCTCCCAATGTCCTTCGAAGTCTAAGACTCAAGTTCTCAACAAGTGCTCCAAAATCCTAGTTACCCTCTTTGTTTGTCCATCGGTTTGTGGGTGATATGTAGTGCTAAGATTCAAAGAAGTTCCCAAAGCTGTTCGTAGGCTCCTCCAAAACTCATTAGTGAACAATGGGTCCCTATCACTGACTATGCTCATAAAAATTCCATGCAAACGAACTACCTCCTTGATGTAAATCTGTGCGAGAGAAGCGGTAGTCCTATTTCTCCTGATCGAAATAAAATGAGTACTCTTAGTGAGTCTATCTACAACAACCTAAATAACCTCATTGCCTTTCTGACTTCTAGGCAATCCTTCCAAAAAATCCATCAAAATATGTTCCTACTTCCAATTCAGAATTTCCAAAGGTAATAATAATCCACCAGGTTTCCCTTGCTTAGATTTACTTTCTAACATGTCAAACACCTAGCAACAAACTCAGCTACGCATTTATTCATTCCATGCCAAAAGAAAATCCTCTTCATGTCCTTATACATCTTCTGTCCTCTAGATGAATGGTTATCCTTGAGTGGTGACACTCCATAAACACCTCTCTCAACAAATAATCAATTATCGAAACACAATAGTGTCCATCCCTTCTCAAGCATCCCTTCTCATCAACTGAATACATACTAGCGTGGGAAAAAATTTCTCCTTTCCTTAACTTATCCAAAATCTCTACTAACTTCTCATCCTTCATTTGCTCTCGCCTTACGCGGTCCATCAAGTCTGGTCTAATCTCCATAACTGCTAGAAAATCTTGGATGGGTTCTATTGCTGGTTGGAAGTTAAAATTCAAGAGAAACTCCAACTGTCTCCATTCATACATATCACCTAAGGTAGCGTGCCTCCGACTATGGGCATCGGCGACTACGTTCACTTTTCCAAGAATATACTAAATATTAAAGTCAAATGATGCTATATACTCCATATATCTCTGCTGTTTAAGATTCAAATCCTTTTAAGAAAATAGGTATCTGAGTGAATTATGATCAACGAATAACTCAAACCTTTCTCCATGGAGATAATGCCTCCACGTCTTTAAGGCAAAGACAATAGATGTAAATTCCATGTCATGCACTGGATACCACTTCTTATGATATTTTAGTTGTCTACTAGCATAAGCAATTACTTTCCCTTCTTGGATTAAAACTGCTACTAACCCTATGCCACAAGCATTTGTGAAAACCGTAAACGGTTTGGTTCCATCGGGAATAGCGACCACAGGTGCACTAGTTAATGACTACTTAAGCTTCTCAAATGCCTTAGTGCATCTATCATCTGAGGAAAAGACTAAGTTCTTCTTAGTCAATTGGGTCAAAGAGGCCGATATTCCTGGAAAGTTCTTGATGAACTTTTTATAGCGTGCCAATCCTAGAAATTTTTTAACCTCCGATGCATTCTTAGGAGTCTTCCATCCTTCAATAGCTTCCACTTTAGCAAGGTCTACAACTAATCCTTGCTTCGAAACAATATGCCTAAGAAATCTAACTTCACTCTTCCAAAAGTGGCATTTAGGAAATTTGGCCTTGAGTTGGTTCCTCCTAAAAGTCTCTAATACCTCCCTAAGGTGGTCCTCATGCTCCTTCTTGCCTTTGGAGAAAACCAAGATATCATCAACAAACACCATGACGAATTTATTGAGTTTCCCCCTAAATACTCTACTCATCAAATCTACAAAGTATGCTGGGTATTCGTCATTCCAAAAGGCCTTACTTCCCACTCATAGAGCCTATTTTGAGTGCGAAATGACTTGCTCTCCTCTGATATCCTTAACAGATGGAATCCCATTGTTAGGTCTAATTGAGAAAAGACACTATCTCCTACAAGTTGGTCAAACAAGTCATCAATCCAAGGTAAATGGTACCTATTCTTCCTTGTTAACTTGTTTAATTCTGTATAATCGATACAAAGCCTCAAAGAACCGTCTTCCTTAGTGGTGAAAACAACAGGGGCTCCCTATTCAGAAGTACTCCTACGGATGAATCATTTCTTCAATAGCTCTGAGATTTGCTTATCCAACTCCCATCTTTCTTTGGGGGCCATATGCCTTAAAGGTATGACGACGGGCCTTACGTTCTTCTCCAAATTGATTCAGAACTTGATCTCCTTTGGGGTGAGGAATCCAAGACCTTCTCGAAGGCATCAAAAAATTCACCAACTATGGGTATGAATGATGGCTCTCCAATAACAGATAGACTTATTGAGTATAAATGGCTTAACTTAACTAAATCTTTTGGTGTACAAAAAACTTCTAGGTCACGGCCTCTATAGCTCCTTAATCATATGACCCTCCTATTGCAATCAAGAATGGCTCCATAATTTTATAACCAATCCATACCCAAGGTCAGTCCATACCCCTTAAAATTTAGAATGTGCGCATTACATATGAAATCAACGTAACATATGTCTAACACTAGGTCTTTGCAAATAAGAGAGAGATGTGTCGAACTCCTAATAAGATTGGAAACCTCTATTGGGCTGTTGACCATCTGGGTTTGAAGTTTAAGAAATTTACTACATTCCTAACTATAAAGGAATGTGATGCTCCCGAATCAAATAGGGTATAAATAAGAGTTATACCTTCTAAAGCTACTTTCCTTTGGTCTCTTGGTGGCCTACTTACAATAGGGATGGCTTCAATAACATAGGCATGTCTGATTGATTCTTCCTTCACCAATTTGGGACATTGATTCTTGAGATGCCCTTCCTCGTGGCATTTAAAGCACTTCCCTTTAAAGGCTTTCTTCATCAAACTAACCCTACTCTTTAGCTTCATGACCCTTCTTTGGGCATCTCTTGCACACCTTCCCATCCTTCTTAAACTTCCCTTTCGACTTCTTATTGGCCCAAAAGCTTCCCTTCTTGGACCCTCCTTTCTTTTGGGTTGATGCAATCTTCTCCTTTTCTACTCCCTTATCTTCCACATTGGTCATGTGCAACATTGCCATTACAACCAACATCTCATATGTGGCCCCAATAGGTACTTGGGTCAACAACGTTTCTCTTAGCGGGAAATTTAGGCCCTTCATGAGCTTTATGGCCTTTTCCATAGGTGTATCTATCAGGCTCATTCCAAATTTAGCCAACTCAATAAACTCAGCTATGTACTCCTTAAGAGTAGAATCTCCTTATCTCAACCAAATAAACTTTTCTAGTTGTAGGCTCAATTCTGCCCTAGACATAAAACTCATCTCAAATCTATCTTTGAATTCGTCATGAGAGAATATTCTTCCAGGGTTCTCATAAGTCATAAAGTTCCATCAATCCAAAGCTTCTCCCTTGAGGCGCCAAGCCGCTATTATTCTTCTTAGCTGATCATTCCAATCAAGCTCTTTAAATATTTTCTCGCAGTTTCTAACCCATGCTTTAGCTTCCGAATATCCTTCAGTTCTAGAGTATGACTTCCCTTCTGTATTGAGAAAGTCCTTACACAACTTAGGAAAATCAACAAGACGAAGAACTGCATCAGCAGGCAGGGCGGCAAGTGCCACCAGTGCAACTGGAGAAATATTAATCTGCTCAATAGTCCTATGATATTGTTTAAACCGTTCGGGCATTCCACGAATGGGTGGTCTTTCACTGGTATGGTTCCTTTGTCCAAAAGAAGATTGATTATCAGCCATATCAACTATCCGTAGGGTAAATCTTTTGTGACGATTTCATAAGATAATATTTATATGCTGAAAGAAAAGGGCTGCCTAGTGTGTATGCATATATGTTCAAGAAAATAGGGTGTGTATGTGTATATATAGTAAAAATTTTGAAAATTCTTTTTGAAATACCTTTTCAAAATAACAAGTACGTCTCTTATACATATAGTTTCCCCATTGGTCGGGTATCCTAGGCTCTGATATCAAAAGTAACAAAACCCACCCTAGAATAGGCCTAAATTTCGACCTAGAGAAGGCCCATCGAAACATAGATCCATTCTAAGGAAGGCTGTTGTGTAACAACCTTGAATTTTTATTAATTAATTAAAAATAAAATAATGACTTAAATTGTAAATTTAAATAAGAAGTTTGATTTTGATAGATAATAAATTGATTCTTTAGAATGAGAATGATAAAATTTGATTGTATTGATGAATTAATTTATGAAGTGAATACTTTGGAGTTTTAAATAAATCCATTTATAAAGAAAAATAAAGAATTTGTTTTACATCTTTTATTTTGTTAATAAAAGATGATTTAAAATTAATAAACTTCTTTTTAAGAATAAATAGAAATTCATAATTTAATTACATTCAAGAAGTTATATTTTTGATTCATTTTAATCTTTGTTTTTATACATTTTGTTGATTATTTTATAAAGCATTCAAGTGTAAGAATATATGAAATAATCTTTTATTTCATTTTGTGCTGTAAGTTATTTATTATTGCCCAAAACTTATTAGCCCATTTGAGATAAGAAGAATTTCTCATATGTGATGTTCTGTACGTTGTTTTGTTCCTCATCTTCATTTACACTAAACGAACTAAACTCAGAAACTCTTCCCTCTTTCAAAACCTAGCTTCTAATTCTCAAATTCTTTAGCAAATCAATTAGAGATCTTAGGAAGCAAATTAATTTAGGTAAGAGAATTAAAACCCTATTCTCTTCAAATTAGTCATTTCTATTTCAGTTTACAGTTAGTAATTTAGGGTTTTAGTTGTTGTTGGGTTGAATTGTATTCTAAGGCTTGCTAATGAATCATTTTAAACTTCTGCTATGATCTTTTGCTACCAATTTTTGGAAAGAAAGCTGAGTTAACACTCACACAAACTATCTCTAAAGTTAGATGCAAGTAGCTGTTGTGTTTTTTGATGAATGGATAGTGTATTAGTCTTAATTTGATCGTGTTATTCATATATTATGTTGCTTTGATTTTTGATAGCTGAAACCCTAAACTAATAATCTATTGCAGTATCAATTCTTGTATTTGTGTGCTTGCATGTGCCAATATTCATCACCTTTGAATTTAAGCATGTCATTGTATAAAAATCGTCCGAAACAAACCATCGGGGAGTCGCGAATACTGCTTGGAACACGTTCCAAGCAGCGCTATCTGTCCACCGGTCCACTTGGACCGATGCACCGGTTGTGGACTGGAACGTGTTCCAGGTCATACCGTGCGACCTCTTCGACAGCCCGTTCGAACTTTGTTTGCCCGATTTATTCCTAATGTCTTGTATTCTATTTCTAATGCCTATTTGTGATGATTTGGATGCATATTCCCAAGTTTTACATTATTGAATTACTGAATTCATTGTGATGATATAATGCCATAGAGATACAACTATGGATATAAGAAGACACACTCATATTTTATTGCATATTTCTAAGATAGAGTTTTTAAAAGAAGTATTTTTAAACTAAATGTTTTCCAAATCGATTCAAGTATGAATGTATTTTTTATAAAGGATATTTGGGATATTTATTTACATATATATATATATATATATAATATGCTTAATTACAATATCAATGGTTTTAAATTGGTTTGGAACAATGTTTTAATATTGTATTTATAAATATTGATGTATAAATTTATAACGGCTTTCTAATGTATATATGTATATATTCTAGTTGATAAAATGATAGTTTCGAGAAGGATTTCAAAGTAAATTATTATCCATAAAAGTACACAAGCTCAGTTGAATAGGAAATCGAAGTAAATGGTCTAGTAAAACAAGTGGTATTGTTATCCATAAAATATTCTCAAGAATAAAAGTAAGAAAGAAGGAACACAAGAGCATTGGAAAAGATCAGAAAGCATCAAGATGATCCGGTTAATCATAGCTTCCGACAAGGAGCTTTAGACGAGGTCAAAGGCTATCTTTCGAAGTCAATTTATCCCAAACCACACACGTCATTTGGTTCTAACTCATTATATGCAAGTTGGAGATGTTTTCGAAGAAATCAACCCATTTCAAAAGCATACATAGCCTTTCGAAACGGTTGGAGCCACTTTCGTCTAATAGGAAAGAGCTAAACACCTATTGGCAGAAGGTTGCAGTGCTCCAAGTCACTCAAGGCAAAAGGAGGTAAGGTTTTGATAACATTATTACACTAAAAATCAACCTTTCGACTATGATGAATGGTCTATTGGCAAGAGCAAAGGAAGAGAAACACAGCCCAAACCTTTCGAAAGAGTCGAAGGGATGAAGTCAACAATATGAAACTGCTTAACACCTTTCGGAGGAAACGGAGGGTATTATTCCACAGTATCCAAGAATCTCTTACCTTCCGAAGAAGGCAAAGAAGTCAGGACAAGGGCATGCGTTCCTATAACAACCTTTTCGAAAGCATAATAAGCCTTTCGGGCCGGTTGGAAAACCTATTGAATACCTTTCGACGGTGTCGAAAGGTTTATGATGAAGGCAACATTCATAAGTCAGCAAAGAATGTAAGGCAACCTTCTGACAACATTCAATTGAGGCGAGGCTCTTGACAACATTCAAGTAAAAAGTAACCTTCCGAAAAAGTCGAAGGGTTCACAATAGTCGAGGAAGAAAGAAACCCTCTGACACCATCGATGGGTTCACATACCATATAGATGGCAGACCTTTCGACAAGGGCAAAAGGTTCCTCAAAACAAATGGAAGAAAAGACCCTTCGGCAGCGCTCAAGGATCCACGATGACATGCAAGAGGAAAACCTTTCGACGAAGTCGAAAGGTTAGCAACTGTATGTAAGAGGGGAACCCTCTGACCCAGTTGAAGGCATGAGGACGAAAGCATAGCCACCGGCATCTATAAATAAGAACCAGAGGGTCCTGTTTTTGGGGCGGATTTTTCTCTCATTCTAATCTTATAACTTCTTAATTACAGCTTTGTAACCCTAATTGGGTATTGATTTGGGGAATTTAATAAAAAGGAAGTCTTTTCTTGAATAAAGAGGGAAGTCTTAAACTTTGTGAATTACTTTACTATTTACTTTAATCTTTGTTGGATTAACTCCAATTTTCAGGTGCAGTTTCTCCGAAAGGTTTTTGTCACCGAAAAGGACGATATTCCTTCTTAGACGATCTTTACAACCATTCGGGGACCTCTATCCTGCACTCTAAACCCTTCGGCTACAAGGGAAGATTATTTGAATCGACATTCATAAAACCTTTTGATATCATAGACGCTGTGGATAAAACCTTTCGACAAGGTTCATAATCTATCATATTTCGACAACCTTAGTAACCCTTCGAATCCCAAACAGCTACTTGCCTAACCTTCCGGCAAGGATCCAAATCAACTCTCTATATAGGGAAAGCTAAGGAAATTCTACCCTAATCAAGGAGATAATTTACAGGGGAAATCTTATAAAGGCTCAACTAAATCAGTGATCATTTAGTATTAACTCAGCCAAGCCGAATTCTTTAACCTTGTGCCAAGATACTTTTGACCACATCGAAAGGTTAGGTTCAAAGTCTAAAGCCAAGTAGAGATACATAGATGATTATACAAATAATCAAGCCTTCAGCATAGATCGGCTTAACCTCATCACTTGGAGTAACTCTGAGTTACCAACAGGACATTTATTGATCTTCTTTGAGATTCTAATTTCCACCATTTTCCAATAACTTCTTATACTTGGATTCTTTGGGGGTGTGGACAAGAAATCTTGTTTATATTTTTGGCGCCAGAAGGAGGGCTCGAACCTCCGATCTCCGATAACTTTCGTCCTTGATCAATTATATAAAGAGCCTTGACTAAAAGAGGAGTATGGACAAAGCTAAAAGTAGTAGCAACAATCCTAACGAAGAGGCTACATCACAGTCAACCTTTAAAGGTCACATGGTCTCAAATCCTAACTTAAGCAAAATAGAAATTGGGCAACCTTCAACCCTAACAAAATTGGAAAGCAATACGATCAAGATTCAGAATCAACAGCCACAAAAGATGGTAATAAAGGAGTATTCAGAAAGAGACCCAACCCGGGAATCAATAAGGATTATGGAAATGGAGAACGAAGTTCAACCTCCAAATGAGGTAGAGGATCAAGGGTTAAATCGAGATAGTCAAGTAAATAAATCTCTTGAGCAATCAAATAACCTCATCCTAGAATACAACATGAGAAGTTACAGAAATGAGACCAACCAAAATGACAACCTACACCATATAGTGGTTAAAGCACTTAGAGAAAAAGAAATTTATGATCCTGAAGAATATGTTACCCTGCAAAAGGCCCCTTTTTCGAAGAAATAATAGCAACAAATCTTCCTCCACACATTCAAATTCCTCCACTATAATATGATGGAACAACTGATCTAGATGATCACCTTGTCGTCTTTGAAAACTGGATGAAGTTATATAATGCTTCGGAGGTAGTTCGCTGTAAAATATTTCCTATTACTTTTCAAGGAGCAGCAATCAAATGGTATCGGAGTTACCGAATGGGAACTATATATTCTTATGAACAATTTACTTGCGACTTCGTGGCTCAGTTTACTATATTCAGAGATACAACTATGGACTTTAGTTTGCTAGCAACCATCAGAAAAAAGCCAGGGGAGCTACTTGGCGAATATTTTAACAGATTCAACGTAGAAGCATTAAGGGCAGGAAGTACAACTGATAGATAAAAGCTTATGGCAGTTCAATCAGGGTTAATTGAACAAACCCCATTCTGGAAAGATCTTTATATCAATGGGTGCAAAGATCTACAATATTTCTTTCTCCGGGCCAAGAAGTTTATTCAATTGGACGAGATGCACCATGCTAAGAAGGAATTCCACCGAGAATCCAAGGAAGAGAAACCTGATTTTAGGCACCTTGACAAGAGGCCATGGGAAAGTGAAAACCCGAAGGGAAGTCAAAGAAAGAGTTTTAAAATGAATTGTCAGTCCCGAGCAAACCCCTTTCCTACATATATGCTAAGATAAAAAGAAATGATAATTTTATTGCGCCTCAAAAAGTTTGGAGTGCCCCAGAGCCAAATAAAGGAGGAAGTTGCTGTGAGTACCATAAAGCAAATGGACATGAAACTGATGAATGCCGTGTCTTATCAGATAAAATTCAAGGCATGGTCAGGTCGGGATTTTTACAGGAGTTCGTCAGAGAAACTTGAAAGAAATCTTATTCAAACTAAGAGGAAAACAATTCAGCAACTCCAAAATGCAGATTCCTATCAAATCATTAGGATTCGTGACATCAGTTTAACTATGAACTTTATCTCTTTCTTTTCATAGCTCTTTAACTTGATACTTAAATTTGTATTGTGCATTGATCAGGTACTGATTAAAATGTGAGTGCAATTACAGGTAAAAACAAAATCAAACCGAAGCACTCGATAAACTCCAGAATACTTAAAGAGGACAACTCAGACGCCTGACACAAGACAATTATCAACAGTTCAGTCAACACAACACCAAGGCTTTCCTGTAAGAAATTTTGAATCACTGCTAAACATAATTCCAATTTAGGAGAAAACCCATATATACCAAATCTATTCTTAGAAAATGATTTCAAAAGGAAATTTCTCAAATTATATCCTCTTAAAAAAACTATTTTCAGTCACCCCATGGCCTGGAGGGAAATAAATACTTATTTATCCCAAAGCAGATTTATGCAACTAATTTGAGATATTAATAAATGCACACCAAAAGACTTCAAATTGAGCAATAATAATGTTTCAAAGTTTAGTAAAATCATGGGCGAAGATAGGCCTATTCATAATTTTTCAAGAAAGATTTTGAGAGCACAAAAAGTTTTTTGGAACTCAAATTAGAGACCCTATTCTTGACTAAAAGGCTATGGGTTCATGAATCATGACCTCCTGGTCTACTATTTGAGATTCGTGTCTCTATTATGAGAACAGCAAGAAAGTTCTTGCAAGATATTTTAAAAAAAAACTCTTTCATAAAAAGGATTCATGAGTCCAAACTAATTTTCAAATGAAACACTTCAATATTACAAAATTCATTCTCTCAAAGGAAACTCTATTTTGATTGGCCAAAAATTATTTTCATATACAAATACTCAAGCTTACGATGTTATTCCGTAGCACCTCCTAGAGGGAGGGACATAAGCCCACGATGCTATTCCGTGGCACCTCTTAGAGGGAGGGACATAAGCCTATGACGCTATTCCGAAGCATCTCCTAGAGGGAGAGGTAGAACCCTTAACATCCAAAACCACCTCTTAGGGGATGAGTCAGGGCAGCACCCATCGGCGGCCTTCTGGAGGAAGGTCATTTAAGTATATATCCCTTTAAGATAAGGGAAGCCAAAAGAGTGGCTCATCAAAGAATGGACTAAGATGTCCAAGCCCAAAGAGTGGCTCATCAAATAATGGACTAAGATGTCCAAGCCCAAAGAGTGGCTCATTAAAGAATGGACTAGGATGTTGAAGCCCAATAGGGGCTCCAACCAGAAGAATGAGGACAAAGGTGTCCGCAACTCAAGACCAAGGGTTAAAACCCAAAAGGATAAAGGGTTACAGAAAGAAATCTATCCATCAACTGAAGAAGGATACATAAGAGACAACAGGACAAAGATGTCCAAAACTACAATTAAAAATAGATAAAGAATCTAGGATTATATTCAAAGGAAATAAGATACGAATTAGCGGATCTTAGAACATCTATTGCTCAAGAAATAGTTATCATGTCAAAGGACGAAGAAATCTACATCCCCATAGATGATAGGAGACATGAAAAGGGATAAAAGAAATCCCCTACATGGAATTAAAGACCAAAGTATATATGAAAGCCAAAAGAACGAAATGGACATCAAAGTATTTCAAATGGTAAAGGAAATTACACAGAAGAAATAAGATGATCAAACCACTGCAGAATCCACGGAAACAGAGTAATCCCTTAGAACAAAAGAAACTCTATAAGTATATAAGGAGTTAGTATTCCAATTAATCACAAGGTCTTGCAGGTGCAACTCAACTCCAATATATCAAAACTTTACTAACCATAGGTTCAGGAGAGTATTGTTTGGCTAAATAAATTTCTGATTTGATATTGGATGAATTTCTAGTAATCTATTTGTCAGTTTGGATCCTGACAAGGTTTTGGTTAGGTTTCTGATTTATGGACTTTTAATTTCCTTCCGTGAAGATTCTATCTATGACAATTTATTAACTTTATGAAAACTGATTAATCTCATTGGAGAATTTCTACAAAGGTTTTATATTGGATTCCTAGTTTCAAGGTTTCCCAATTCCTTCATTAACTTCCAAAATGGTTTATGAATTTTACACACATGATTTTTTATGATGATTGTTCATCATTTGTTTGTTTATTGAGTTCCTGAATTCTTAACTCATTTGTGGAGTTTTTATGGTAATTTATGGGTTTCTTATTGATTTTTGTGATGATTTGCTAGTTTGGCATTCGTGATTTCTTGCTAAATTATTGATTTAATGAATTTCCCTATAGATTTCTATGATGATTCAGGAATTTAACGTGTTACAATTTCCCTATGAATTTTCATGATAGTTTCCTATTGATCACTTGTTTAATGGGTTCATGATTTCTTGGTTCCCTTTATTGATTTTCCATGATATCTTATGAATTTCTCATTGACCTTCTGATTTTGAATAAGAATGAGCAGATTTCAGATCACATTTTTGAATTTTGGATTTTTATTTCCCTGATTTAATGGAATTTAAGCTTTCTTACTAATTTTAGTGATGATTGATGAATTTCGTATTTTTTATTTTCCTATTGGAATTTTTGGATAATCTTTATTGGGGTTTTGAATTGATGAATTCTGAAATTACTTGATATTTTCATGATGATTTATGAATTTTTGATTTCCTTATTGGGTGTTTGATAATCCTTTATCAGATTTCTGATTTAATGAATTCTGAGATTTCGTTGTGGATCTTTATGGTGATTTGGGAATTTTGCATTCTCAATGGATTTGGGATAATTTCTTATTGGATTTTTGATATAGTGAATTTTGAATTTCCTTGCTGGTCTTCGTAATAGTTCACGAATTTGGTTCTCTATACTTCCATGGTAGAATGTGGATGGTTTCCTGCCTATTTTCTGATTTGTTGAGACTCGCGTTTTCCTTTGGATTTTGATGAGAGTTTATGATTTTCCTATTCCCTACCGTTTTATTGGATTTCCAGGTCCCTGACTTTAAAAATCTTGTGTTTCCTTAATCATTTTTATCATGATTCGTGAGTTTCATATTTCTACTTTCCTTATTGAGGTTTTTGATGATCACTATTTGGATTTTTGATCGAATGAATTCTAAAATTTCCTTGAGGGTTTCCCTGATGATTTATGGATTTTCTATGCTTGATTTTCTCACTGAATTCTGAATGATCTTTTGTCCATTGACCAATTTCATGGACTTTAAAATTTCTTTCTGGATTTTGATGAAAATTTATGAATTTCACATCTTCGATTTCCTTATGGGACCTTTACTGGTTTCCTAACTTTATAAATTCTATATCATGCTATTGAATTTTATGATGATTTGTGAATTTTCCATTGAATTTAAAATTTGATTTCAATACGAGATCTTCATGACACCAAATGGAAACATTATTAAACTACTTTCTACTTTTTCACTAAATGAGATTTACCAATCAATGGTTTAAGGTTAAAAATGAAGGAAACTTAGAAGGACAAGGAAAGGTCCCCGATAACATGAAATTGATTTCCACAGGTTGAAAAGGTTTAACTCGAGAAAGAAATATCAAGGGTCTGTAATAGATTTTCTCCAAAGGTTCATTTATTTGAACCGATATCTGCAAATCAGGTGATATTACTCCACATTATTAAGGAAGTTTAATTATGGTCATTACAAAGCAACTTATCTGGAAATAGTACCATAATGACATCTTGAATATTAGCTACGTAAACTTGAGATTGCTCGATAAGATTTATAATCTATTTTGCAGGAAGCAAAGAAGGAAGTTCATTGGAGTTTTGTCTTAAAGAACAAAAGCTTCTTTCATACGGGGTGGGGCGCTAAATGTTATCTATAAAATATTCTCAAGAATAAAAGTATGAAAGAAGGAACACAAAAGCATTGGAAAAGATAAGAAAGCATCAACATGATCTGGTTAATCATATCTTCCAACAAGGAGCTTTCAACGAGGTCGAAGGCTATCTTTCAAAGTCCATATATCCTAAACTACACAAGGCATTTGGTTCTGACTCATTATATGCACGTTGGAGAAGTTTTCCAAGAAATCAACCCCTATCGAAAGCATACATAGCCATTTGAAATGGTTGGAGCCATTTTTGTCTATTAGGAAAGAGCTAAACAAATATTGGCAGAAGGTTGCAGTGCTCCAAGTCACTCAAGGCAAAAGGAGGTTAGGTTTTGATAACATTGTTACACTAAAAATCAACCTTTCGACTAAGATGAAAGGTCTATCAGCAAGAGAAAAGGAAGTGAAACACAACCCAAACCTTTCAAAAGAGTCGAAGGGAAGCAGTCAACAATATGAAGCAGCTCAAGACCTTTCGGAGGAAATGGAGGGTATTATTCCACAGTATCCAAGAAGCTCTTACCTTCTGAAGTAGGCAAAGAAGTCAGGACAAAGGCATGAGACCCTATAACAACCTTTCCGAAAGCATAATTAGCATTTCGGGCCGGTTGGAAAACCTATTGAATACCTTTTGACGGTGTCGAAAGGTTTATGATGAAGGCAACATTCATAAGTCAGTAAAGAATGTAAGGCAATCTTCCGACAACATTCCAAGGAGGCTCAACTCTCGGCAAAATCAAGTAAAAAGAAACCTTCCGACAAAGTCGAAGGGTTCACAATAGCCGAGCACGAAAGAAACCCTCCGGCACCATCGAAGGGTTCACATACCATATGTTAACCAAATTTATGGTCAACAGCCCAAACAAATTTCAAGTAGTATGGTTAGTCTGATTTAATGGAGGGTGTGATACCCTTAAGGATTGCTTTTGTATTCACACTTGTAGTATCTTGCGAATCAGACCTTTCGACGTCGTCGAAAGGTTTAGAACTTGGGCTAAGTGACCTTCCGGCTTTGTTGAACTAGTTTGAAGTCTTTCACAAAGGATTTTCTTTTAATTAGATTAGGTTTTCCTAAATTGAGTCCTCAAAAGGTAGGATTCAATCTTATCGAAAGGTAAGGGAGACAGCCTTCCTTGAATTAGGGTAGGAAATCAATTACTTTGGTGAAAAGGTAGTGACTTTCGACCTTGTCAAAAGGTGTGATCACTTATATTAAGTAGATTTCAACCTTGTCGAAAGGTTTAAACAATAGAATCAATGGTTTCGTAAGGTTTTAGTGAATGCTGAGCCAATTAAGCTGTCGGCCTGGTCGATGGGTTTAGATTGTAGAGTTGAAATCTTCGAAGGGTTTGTTAGCACCAAAATTGGTCACTAACCTCGTAGAGAAAGATTGTGTAGAGATATAAGTGTTGAAAGTAAATTAAACAGAGAAGACAATGCTAATTTAATTGCAGAAAGTAAGAACGCCAAATTTATAGTGGTTCAGCGTAATTGCCTACGTCCACTTTGAGGTTAAACTTTATTGATCTTCTTTGGAGTTGATTACAAATACAATTCGTGAATCAAATGCTTGAATGAAGTTGTTTAAGTAGAGAAGATGAGTCTCGAAAATGGCAGAGTCTCCCCAGTGTTCTCTCCCAAAAAAGGATCCATTTCACTGTGACCCTACCCCTCTATTTATAGGAAAATATGGGCTGGACTTCCCAAGTGGGCTGGATAGCCGAACGCTCCAGCCCCAGTACAGTGGTCGCTGTATGCCGAACCAGGTGTGCCGAACGCCCTGATGCCGAACAGTCCCTTCTATGCCGAACAATGTGGTTGATGTTTGGGAAGTGCAGGATGTTTGTCAGTCGAAGCCGAACGCTCTTCTAGATGCCGAGTACTCTTGTTGCCGAGTACTCCTGATGCTATCGAGTACTACGCCGAGTACTCCTGTATGCCGAACTCCAGATGCTGCCGAGTTCTCCTTGATGCCGAGCGCTCTTGTATGCCGAGCAGTCTTGTATGCCGAGCAGTCCTGATGTCGAGCACTCTCGTATGCCGAGCAGTCTTGATGCCAAGCACTCTTGTATGCCGAGCAGTCTTGATGCCGAGCACTCTTGTATGCCGAGCACTCTTGCTGCCGAGTATTGGTTGATGCCGAGCGCTCTGTATGCCGAACATTATGGATGCTTTGTACTTCGCCGAGTACTCCTAGATGCCGGACATTCTATGACGCCGAGTTCCACTAGGAAGCCGGGTACTTCGCCGAACACTCCTAGATGCCGAGTACTCTCTGACGCCGAGTGCTACCTGATGCCGAGCACTGGTTGCCTGGTCAAATCTCCAGGAAACACTTGCCCCCCAAAGTGTATCATGTGACCGAACGTGATGCGCTTTGAATCTGGTTCAATTTCCCTTAATGCTGCCTTCTCGAGAATGCCTGTGACGGAGGTGTGTGACGACCGCCCATGACCCCTGCACCGAATCTAGAGATAGAGCGCTGTAAAGTGTGCCAGGCGACCATGGACGATTGTCAAGGTAAGATTTAAAACAACAGAATCTATCGTATTACTCACAGCGCATGGACAAAATACAATAGAACATATGTATAGTGAAGCTTTACAGAACAAAATGACATCATATAAAACTCCATAATAGTTGAATACAAGCATCCACATAGTCAATACATCCAGCCTCACTACATATCTCTCAGAGAATACAAAACAGCGGAATATCCAGTACATATAAGAAGATAATATGCAACCCTCTAGCTCGTCTTCGACATCAGCATCGTGAGAAGAGAACAGCACCTGTCACCTGCTACCTAGTCTGCCCGTCCCAAAATGGACGAACAGCCCAAGGCAATAAGAATTAAAAACATAAAGCCTTGAGTCAGACAACAGTCTTAGTGAGCAGTAAATTAACTAACAACATACCAAAAGAGCATAAAGGAAAAGGAATAGGAATACAACCCTCCCACTCCAACCTCATTCTACAGTGATAGCCCCCAGACACACACTAAGCAGAAGCAAACATAGCAGAGCATACAATTTAAAGTAAAGCTACTATCACTCGAGTCAAGGGCGATGTTTTCCAAGTACCAAGGCCTAAATCAGATAAGCACCCAGAAAATACCGCTCTTGAGTCCGAATGACTATACAACCAAACATCCATGACTCTGGCTATCACTGTTATCATTGCTTCGATATCACCGTTAATTGAATGACCGGCACATTCTTTCAGCCGTCCATCAAGGGCTAATGGAAACCCCGGTTCTAGACATAACTCCCGCACGTCGTCGCAGCCCGTGCCTAGGACTATCGAATCTGCCCAGAGTACTCGACCATCAACAGTTAGCCGTTGGGACTATCGAATCTGCCCAAACGTACTCTTGCTTAGAGCATGCTAGAACCTTCAACAACGATGCTATCCAAGCCTTCTAGTCATCCTCCTCGACGACTATTCTCATATCCATTCATTATCCTCAACTCGAATCATATCACCGAGTTATCAACATGCTTGGAATGATCCCGTCTGGATTAGACCAAGTCTTCATCACATGATTGCCTCGCTTCATCACATCCTCGCAAAGCCTCATCTCAACATTACATCATCAAATCTATGCATAAGAGCTTCATCATCCCGCTACATATGCCACGAGCAGCTTTCCCAATTCAAGAGCCTTTCCCTTAGCTTTTGAATCACCTTCGATCTAAATCTAATCATCAATCATCTAGTTCATAACAATCAATCAAATCAAACATCAATCCAAGCAATCAAGCATTCAAAAATGATCTAAGTAGACAATTATAACAATAATGGCATTTTCGTAATTAAAGAGTTGAAAGTCCAATAAGCATGAAAACATGGATTATATCTCTACAAACTTGATGAATTAACTTGCATAGGTTAACATATGATAAAATGGATGTAACATCATCATGAACAATGGATCTATATGGATCTACACTTAGGATGAAGAAAATGCATGGAAATCACTATTTTAACACCAAATCGAGCCAACAATCCGATATACTCCTTTGGATCCGTGTGAGAGATAATCACCACTCACCAAATCGCCTAAACAACCTCAAATCAATACCCTTCAGATCTGGACAGCGAAGGATCAAGCTTGATCTATCACGAATCCGCTTCAAACGATGAAATCTCTCTTGAAAAGATGAAGATCTTCAACTTTAGCTCTTGAATCTTCAATCTTGATCTTTGATTTGGATGGAAGGAAGCACTAGATTAGAGTGGAGAAAAGAAGTGAAGAAGTGTAGAAGTCGAGCTCTCAAAATGGCAGCACTTCGTCGCTTCAAAAATCCGGATCCCAAAAAGTGAGAACAACCCCTCCTATTTATAGCTGAAATTCCTTAAGTCGAAATCTGGCTATCTCCCTAAGTCGCTTCCGACCTAACAGATGCACGACTTAACTCCTCAGCGACCTAACACTTGACGACCTAAAGCAATGCGCTTTCCTTCGACCTACGACTTAGCCTATGCGCGACTTAGCGACTTACGACTTAGCGTGCCTTAATAACTCAACAACGCTGGCACGCGACCTAAAACTTACGCGACTTAACAATCTCGCGCGACCTACGACATAACGAGGTTACGACTTAATACCTTAGACTCCCACGCGACCTAACACTTAAGCCAACCTGCGACCTAACAACTTACTAAGCTACGACCTAAGACTTACAAAACCCTGCGACCTAACAACTTAGCACCCACACGACCTAACATAAGTCGCGAACAAACTGGGATACGACCTAACTACTAAGTCATCTAGACGACTTAACCACTAACTCCTAAGTCATCTACGACTTAACTATTAAGTCGTTAACTAACTTATTCCTTAGGTCGGTCAATCCCATAGGTCGCTCACTCTACTAAGTCGCTAACCTGCTACCCCAGCTCCCCTAGGTCGTTGCCGCTAGGTCGGTAACCACTAGGTCGCTAACCCCACTAGGTCTGCCTACCCTTGAGTCGCCATATCCTTAAGTCGGTCAGTTCCTTAGGTCGCTAACTCACCCTGCCGACCTAACACTTAACTAAATCCTAGGTTGCATAATTCTATAGGTCGCTACAACTAACCCACGACCTAACACTAACTCGTCCAGAACCCATAAGTCGGCTACGACTTAAGACATAGACAAAATTCTGCCAAAATCTGAAACTTAACAGAAATGCAACCAAAGGTCAACTCCTTTACGATGTTTCGATCCGTGAAAATACGGGTCGTTACATTCTCTCCCCCTTAGGAATTTCGCCCCCGAAATTCCAAGCAACAAAGCAATCGAAGACTATTCTGTACGCCTACCATCCATAGCAATCAACACACCATACATCCAATTCTATCTTAGCGTACAGAATTCTAAAACTTAGAACAAGTCACAATATTGTGAGATGAGACGACACCTTAGGGCCATACCTTGAAGAGTTCAGGATGAGCTGCCTTCATCCTCTCTTCCACCTTCCACGTACAGTCGTTATCATCATCACTCCATTGTATCTTGAGCAACTTAACTACCTTCCTCCTAAGCTGTTTCGTGTCGGTTTCGACAACACGAAGCGGCTTACGAGGTCTTCTTTCGACTGGATCAACTTCGAAATCTTCACAGTTATCAGCAGAAACTACCGTATTCGAGTCGTGCACATACTTCCGTAGATATGATACATGAAAAACATTGTGCACACTCGACATCTTCTCTGGTAACTCCAATCTGTAAGCGAGCTTTCCAATTCGCTCGATGATCGGGAATGGTCCAACAAATCTCGGAGTCAATTTTCCTCTCTTCCCGAATCGAATAACATTCTTCAGTGGAGAAATCTTCACAAAAACCATATCTCCTGCGTCGAATTCCAAATCCTTTCGACGCTTATCAGCATAACTCTTCTGACGGTCTTGGGCTGCCTTCATTCGTTGCCGAATGATCTCTATACAATCTGAAGTCTGACGAATCATCTCTGGCCCAAGCATCAACTTTTCTCCAGTTTCCAACCAACATGTCGGAGAGTTACACGTTCTTCCATACAATGCCTCATATGGTGCCATACCAATACTTGACTGGTAACTATTGTTGTACGCAAACTCCACCAAATGCAGGTGATCTTCCCATGATCCTCCGAAGTCCAAAACACAAGCTCTGAGGAGATCTTCCAAAACCCGGTTGACTCTCTCGGTCTGACCATCCGTTTGGGGATGATAAGCTGTACTTAAACACAACTCGGTTCCCAAGACTTCCTGGAAGCTCTTCCAAAATCCACTAGTGAACAATGGATCTCTATCGCTCACTATACTCTTCGGAATACCATGGAATCGAACTATCCACTTAACATACAGCTCAGCCAACTTTGATGCAGTCCTAGTCGATCGAACAGGAATGAATCGTGCACTCTTAGTCAGACGATCCACAATGACCCAAATCCCTTCGTTTCCCGTCCTGGTTCTAGGCAACCCATCGATAAAATCCATCGACACTTGTTCCCACTTCCATGTAGGAACTTCTAATGGCTGAAGCAATCCACTTGGCTTCTTCTGTTCGGCTTTTACCAACGGGTAGTTCATACATTTGGAAATAAAATTTCCAACATCCTTCTTCATACCTTCCCAGTAGTAGGTTCTCTTCATATCCCGATACATCTTATTTCCACCTGGATGAATTGTCAGCTTCGAGTGATGACTTTCCTTCAGAACTTCACTCCTCAATTCATCTATATCGGGAACAACTAGTCATCCTTGCTTCCGAAGCCAACCCTCTCGATCGACCTCGAATCCTTTATCCTTTTCTGGATCCAATCCAGATTCCAATTCACGGATAATCTTGACAAGCTTATCATCTCGCTTTTGGCTCTCGCCAATCCTTTCCACAAGAGTGGGTTTTATTGATAAGTTTGCCAACATCTCAGGTTCCAATTCGCATCTAGGCCTGAAGTCAAATCCAGCTAAATACTCGAGACTCTTCCATTCTGAAAACATGGCTCCCAATCCTGCATGTCTTCGACTTAACGCATCTGCCACTGCGTTACCTTTTCCCGGAGTATAAGCTATACCAAAATCATATGATGCCAAAAACTCTAGCCAACGTTGCTACCGAAGATTCAAATCCTTTTGGGAGAAAAGATACTTCAGCGACTTGTGATCCGTAAACAACTCGAATCGAACTCCCAACAGATAATGTCTCCACATCTTCAGAGCAAATACAATCGCCGCCAATTCCAAATCATGAGTTGGGTAATTCCTTTCATGCGGCTTCAGTTGTCGACTGGCATACGCAACCACTTTATCCTTCTGCATCAGCACTGCTCCAAGTCCAGTACCACATGCGTCGGTGTAAACCACCATCTCATCATTCCCACTTGGAATAGTCAAAACAGGAGCACTCGTCAATCTCTCTTTCAGGATTCCGAAAGCTTGCTCACACTTAGCATCCCAACTGAACACTTGGTTCTTTTTCGTCAATCCTATTAACGGTGCAGCTACCTTGGAGAAGTCTTTGATAAACCGTCGATAATATCCTGCTAATCCAAGAAAACTTCTCACATCAGATGCATTCTTAGGTCTAACCCAATCCTGGATTGCTACCACCTTAGCGGGATCAACCGCTATTCCACTTCCAGAAATCACATGGCCTAAGAACCTCACTTCACTCTTCCAGAAGTGACACTTCGAAAACTTAGCCTTCAGCTGATGTTTCCGTAAGATTTCCAAAACAATACACAAGTGCGTCTTGTGCTCTTCTTCAGTTCTGGAATAAATCAGAATATCATCCACGAACACAAGTACGAACTTGTTCAACTGATCTCTGAACACTCTATTCATAAGATCCACAAAATATGCTGGCGCGTTAGTCAATCCAAACGGCATTACCAGCCACTCAAAGAAACCGGATGGTGTCCTAAAAGCAGTCTTCGGCACACTATCCTTAGCTACTCTCAACTGGTGAAATCCCGTTGCCAAATCCATCTGAGAAAACACCTTTGCTTCGTGAAGCTGATCAAACAAGTCATCTATTCTCGGCAATGGATACGTGTTCTTCTTAGTCACCTTATTCAGCTCACGATAATCCACACACAATCTCAACGACCCATCTACCTTGGTTGCAAACACAACTGGTGCACCCCACTCGGACACACTACGCCGAATGAATCCTTTCTGTAAAAGGTCATCAACTTGCACCCTCAACTCTTGCTGTTCCCTAGGCGCCATCCGCCTTAGAGGCATCACAACAGGTCTGGCTCCTTTAACTAGATCTATACGAAACTCGATCTCTCTATGCGGAGGCAACCCTTTGACTTCGTCAAAGACATCCTCGAATCCATTAGCGATCGGCACTGATGACAGTCCATCCCGTGGAACAACTAGTGAATACATGAAGCTCATGAAGACGCCTTCTTCATGCTTACATCGTATCACAATCTTTCGCCCCTCCACATTCTCGACTGTCACTTCCAACCTTTCGCAATCAACCTTAGCCGCATACTTCCTAAGCCAGTCCATACCCAAAATAATTCCGAACCCCGCAAAGTTCAGAACAAAACAATCACAAACAAAAGAGCAACCATGACTCGATACAACTAGACCACGGCATAACATACACAAACAAGACGATCCCCCAACTGGATTAGTCACAACCAATGGCCTATCAACAATATCCGGTGCCAAACCTAACCGGCCTACGAGTTCATTACAAACAAACGAATGCGATGCTCCAGTATCAAACAGAACTCTAACTGGAACACCACATAGGAAAAGAGTACCTTGAACAACCACACTCTTTCCCTTCTCTTCAGCAGTAGGAGCTTTCGAAGACGACGGAACAGCTCCTAAAGCATAGGCTTGCACAATCTGCCTGTCCTTCCTTGGTTCTGGACAATTCTTCCTGAAATGCCCCGGCTTGTCACAGTTATGACACTTCATCGGCACCTTAGGATTCTTACAATCCTTCGAGAAATGGCCCTTCTGCTGACAGTTGTAGCAAGTCACTTCGCCTTTCGGCTTCTTCTGGCCATCCTTACCCTTCTGCTGCTGCTGCTTCCTCTTCTTGTTTCCACCCTGCTGGGGTTTAGACTCTTCCCTAGTCACAGCAACAACAGATCCTTCCTTAGGAAACAGACTCTCATGCCTAAGAGCTTTCTCCACAAGCTTCTCAAATGAATCGTCCAAATGATCCACCAGCTGTCTCCCAAGATAACTATCCAAGCCGGTCACAAACTTCTCATTCTTCTGGTAAGCAGACTCAATATATGACCGGGCATACTTGGACAAAGCTTCAAACTCAGAAACATACTCAAGAACAGATCTTCCACCCTGCTTGAGCTCCACAAACCTCTTGAACAGAACAGACTTCTGAGCTGTAGAAATGAACTTAGCTTCAAATCTGACTTGGAATTGCTCCCAAGTAATCTCTTCTTCCGGAGTAGTGATGGTAATAGAGTTCCACCAATCAGAGGCTCTCCCTTGAAGCTGCCTTGATGCCAACTTCCTCTTAGTTGCATCATCAATTCCCAAATCACCAAAGATCCTTCTACAAGCATCTATCCATCTCTGGACTTCGATAGTTGATTCTGTTCCCAAGAAAACCTTCCCTCCAAGAGCAGTATAGTCCTTGCACAACTTAGCAAAATCCACTGGTTTCGGAGTTTGAACTTGAACTCCAACATCAACTGCTGCCCCCGGAACTGGTATCCTTCTCATGATCGAAGTCATCATAGCTTCGAACATGGCTGCATAATCAGCAGTCTCTTCAGTAGCACGGCCTTCCCTAGCAGCTGGTCTCCCTCTTCGACTCATTCTCAATATCTATAAAAAGGAATGATTAGAACATCTAGAGAAACAACTGCATAAAGGACTCAAACTCTACTAAGCTACTATATTATATATAGTATTCATCCATCAAAATACAATTACGTCTCTCATACGTAGTTACGACGGCGAGCGTTGGGTAAAATCGATTAACCAATGCTCTGATACCAAATGTGACGACCGCCCATGACCCCTGCACCGAATCTAGAGATAGAGCGCTGTAAAGTGTGCCAGGCGACCATGGACGATTGTCAAGGTAAGATTTAAAACAACAGAATCTATCGTATTACTCACAGCGCATGGACAAAATACAATAGAACATATGTATAGTGAAGCTTTACAGAACAAAATGACATCATATAAAACTCCATAATAGTTGAATACAAGCATCCACATAGTCAATACATCCAGCCTCACTACATATCTCTCAGAGAATACAAAACAGCGGAATATCCAGTACATATAAGAAGATAATATGCAACCCTCTAGCTCGTCTTCGACATCAGCATCGTGAGAAGAGAACAGCACCTGTCACCTGCTACCTAGTCTGCCCGTCCCAAAATGGACGAACAGCCCAAGGCAATAAGAATTAAAAACATAAAGCCTTGAGTCAGACAACAGTCTTAGTGAGCAGTAAATTAACTAACAACATACCAAAAGAGCATAAAGGAAAAGGAATAGGAATACAACCCTCCCACTCAAACCTCATTCTACAGTGATAGCCCCCAAACACACACTAAGCAGAAGCAAACATAGCAGAGCATACAATTTAAAGTAAAGCTACTATCACTCGAGTCAAGGGCGATGTTTTCCAAGTACCAAGGCCTAAATCAGATAAGCACCCAGAAAATACCGCTCTTGAGTCCGAATGACTATACAACCAAACATCCATGACTCTGGCTATCACTGTTATCATTGCTTCGATATCACCGTTAATTGAATGACCGGCACATTCTTTCAGCCGTCCGTCAAGGGCTAATGGAAACCCCGGTTCTAGACATAACTCCCGCACGTCGTCGCAGCCCGTGCCTAGGACTATCGAATCTGCCCAGAGTACTCGACCATCAACAGTTAGCCGTTGGGACTATCGAATCTGCCCAAACGTACTCTTGCTTAGAGCATGCTAGAACCTTCAACAACGATGCTATCCAAGCCTCCTAGTCATCCTCCTCGACGACTATTCTCATATCCATTCATTATCCTCAACTCGAATCATATCACCGAGTTATCAACATGCTTGGAATGATCCCGTCTGGATTAGACCAAGTCTTCATCACATGATTGCCTCGCTTCATCACATCCTCGCAAAGCCTCATCTCAACATTACATCATCAAATCTATGCATAAGAGCTTCATCATCCCGCTACATATGCCACGAGCAACTTTCCCAATTCAAGAGCCTTTCCCTTAGCTTTTGAATCACCTTCGATCTAAATCTAATCATCAATCATCTAGTTCATAACAATCAATCAAATCAAACATCAATCCAAGCAATCAAGCATTCAAAAATGATCTAAGTAGACAATTATAACAATAATGGCATTTTCGTAATTAAAGAGTTGAAAGTCCAATAAGCATGAAAACATGGATTATATCTCTACAAACTTGATGAATTAACTTGCATAGGTTAACATATGATAAAATGGATGTAACATCATCATGAACAATGGATCTATATGGATCTACACTTAGGATGAAGAAAATGCATGGAAATCACTATTTTAACACCAAATCGAGCCAACAATCCGATATACTCCTTTGGATCCGTGTGAGAGATAATCACCACTCACCAAATCGCCTAAACAACCTCAAATCAATACGCTTCAGATCTGGACAGCGAAGGATCAAGCTTGATCTATCACGAATCCGCTTCAAACGATGAAATCTCTCTTGAAAAGATGAAGATCTTCAACTTTAGCTCTTGAATCTTCAATCTTGATCTTTGATTTGGATGGAAGGAAGCACTAGATTAGAGTGGAGAAAAGAAGTGAAGAAGTGTAGAAGTCGAGCTCTCAAAATGGCAGCACTTCGTCGCTTCAAAAATCCGGATCCCAAAAAGTGAGAACAACCCCTCCTATTTATAGCTGAAATTCCTTAAGTCGAAATCTGGCTATCTCCCTAAGTCGCTTCCGACCTAACAGATGCACGACTTAACTCCTCAGCGACCTAACACTTGACGACCTAAAGCAATGCGCTTTCCTTCGACCTACGACTTAGCCTATGCGCGACTTAGCGACTTACGACTTAGCGTGCCTTAATAACTTAACAACGCTGGCACGCGACCTAAAACTTACGCGACTTAACAATCTCGCGCGACCTACGACATAACGAGGTTACGACTTAATACCTTAGACTCCCACGTGACCTAACACTTAAGCCAACCTGCGACCTAACAACTTACTAAGCTACGACCTAAGACTTACAAAACCCTGCGACCTAACAACTTAGCACCCACGCGACCTAACATAAGTCGCGAACAAACTGGGATACGACCTAACTACTAAGTCATCTAGACGACTTAACCACTAACTCCTAAGTCATCTACGACTTAACTATTAAGTCGTTAACTAACTTATTCCTTAGGTCGGTCAATCCCATAGGTCGCTCACTCTACTAAGTCGCTAACCTGCTACCCCAGCTCCCCTAGGTCGTTGCCGCTAGGTCGGTAACCACTAGGTCGCTAACCCCACTAGGTCTGCCTACCCTTGAGTCGCCATATCCTTAAGTCGGTCAGTTCCTTAGGTCGCTAACTCACCCTGCCGACCTAACACTTAACTAAATCCTAGGTTGCATAATTCTATAGGTCGCTACAACTAACCCACGACCTAACACTAACTCGTCCAGAACCCATAAGTCGGCTACGACTTAAGACAGACAAAATTCTACCAAAATCTGAAACTTAACAGAAATGCAACCAAAGGTCAACTCCTTTACGATGTTTCGATCCGTGAAAATACGGGTCGTTACAAGGTGCGTGAAGAGCGTGGTCTGGATGCCGAACGATACGCTCGAAGCCGAACAATTCTCGTGTGCCGAACGTCACTCTGCTATGATGCCGAACACTCCGGTATTGACCGGTTCTACCGGGTATAGCCTTTTCAACTTCTACCTTCCCCCTATATAACCAGGTCCTCTTCTTCTTCTCCCCTTTTACTTTTTACTTCTACCGTTCTTGCAATTCTGTCCAGTCGTCCTAATTCGAGACTTAACTACACCATCTCAATCTCCGAACTGCAAACTTAGGTATTTTTCCTCATTCATTCAAACGAGATGTTCGAACGATGTCGTGTAGAAGGTTTTTGTGTAGCTCGTGTGCATTGCCGAACGATATAGCGAGGAGGAATGATTAGGAGTATGTCCACTTATTGCCGTAGCTTCTTCGTGTCGAACCGAAGTTAAAGGGAAGAGGATCGAATGAAGGTGTTGGAGGAGGTAAAGGTGCTGTTCGCTGCTCCGGCGTATGTCGTCATGCGCCGGACGGTGGAATGGGAAGTCGCCGAGCACTACCCTGGCCGGACAATCCCAGGCAGAACGCTTACTAACATGTCAAACTATAATTGAGCCGAACGAACTAAAGCCGAACAATATCCAAATGCCGAACAACTGACATGCCGAACATTGACTTCAGGCCGAACATTGAATTCAGCCGAACAATCCTTAGGTCGAACCATGACTTTAGCCGAACAAAACAATTGCCGAACATTCCTTAGTTCGAATAATGCCTTTAGCCGAACAATACAATTGCCGAACATTCCTTAGTTCGAATAATGTCTTTAGCCGAACAATACAATTGCCGAACAATCCTTAGGTCGAATAATGTCTTTGGCCGAACAATACAATTGCCGAACAACATTAAAATGCCGAACAATATAAATGTCAAACTACACTTGAGCCGGTTACTTCATAGATTACATGTTTTCTAGATCTGGAACTGTAATCACCACCAGGCGGGCTCTTTGAGACGGTCAGCGATGACGGTCTTCGAGGGCTACGATTCGAAGCTCATTCTTATATCTTTGAACTCTTATTGCTTGTACACAATTGCTTGCACTAGTTCACACACCACGTGGGGGAAAACTCGTGTTGCTAATTCTAACGTTCAACGTTTTTTAAGTATAGTTCTCTCAAGCACTTAGCTAGGTTCGTTATTTATTTGGAATGTCGAGAAAATCTAGCTCCGCCACTATATCCGACAGGCCTGGGCCGTCATCAAGGCAAGGAGCCGTTGATACTTCTAATCTGTCGACTTCTCCTGCTCATAACTTGGCACCTGATGCTCTGGAGGCAACAATCTTACTAGACAATCCGATCGATTCACAAGCCTCGAAGATCAACAAAGCTGCTCTGCGACGGATTTGCTCCATTCATGGGATTCCTTTTGCCGACGTGTTAGTTCTTTCGAGACACGATCGTCCTCATTTGCCCCCAGTCGGGTACACTACCTGCAACAAGTTCATGTGTTGGATGGGCAGCGTGCCTCCGTTCAATTTATTTCTCCAGGATGTTCTGCAGTACATAGACATAGCTCCATCGCAGCTGCACCCGAACGGCCATGCATTTCTATACGGGACTTACTTACTTTTCATGGCCGTCTTCTCCAGACCTCCAACCCCCGGTGATATTAGATACATTTATATGTTCAAGAAACGGAAAGACAGTCCTTCCTTTATGTTCCTCGAGCCATACCACAAATGCCAGATCTTGACAGGGGCATGTAGCAAATTCGCCCTGTACAAACAGGAATGGTTCTATGTGCGCTGCCCTTCTGGTTTCGCTAGGAGATGGGTTGAAGGCAGTAAGTCTCTCTGCCGAGTCACTATTCGTATTTGATCGGAGTCATGCTTTCCCTAACTCTTCATTTCATCTTTTCAGGTATCAACCCGCGTCCGGAAGGCCGAGGATATTCTAAGGCTGTTGAAGCCATTAGAGCTCTTCCTGCTAAGGATCGAGACATTCGGACTATCATTTCAAATGAATCGCTGTCGGGGTTTGGCTTGCTAGCCCCTGGTTGTCGGATCAGCCTTCCAGAGGGTGTCACCATTCCCAAACCTCCATTTGGTAAAGGGAAAAAACAGGCTGGGTCGTCGTCGCGCCGCACTCCCGATACGCACGGAGAAGGCGAGCGCAAAGAAGACGAAGCTCCTGAGACTCAGGGCGAGAATGTGGGTCCCGCTTGGAATCCGGCAATCGAAGTTCAGGATATGGAGACATCATCCTCCCCTTCGAAGGGAAAGAAGAAGTTGAAATATACAGTTCAAAAGGAGAAAGTTGGTGGCACTTCAAAAGTTACGCCTACCCCGCTTGAGAAAGAGGCTTCTTCGCAGCATCTGGAAAGTTTCTTGAGGGGTCTATCGAACCTTTCTATTCACGAGGACATACTTAATTACGGGTTTGATGATCCTGAAGCCCTCAAATTCTCTTCACCCATGAAAGGCAATGCAAGAGTTCAACTCCCGGCCCAAGGATATACCACTTCGATTAGCAAAGATAAACGAACGGGTCCGTCGGGGGGAACACTAGGACACACACGCACATGCGCATTCCATCATACACTTCAAGTTTTTTCCCATCTCACGGACTTTTCTTAACTCGTTGCTATCTCCATTCTTTGCAGATGATATGGGGCGTTCTCACGGACTCGATCGTCTTCAGGGCTCTTCTGTATTTCATCACTCTGGACGGGATTCTGGTTCAGGCAGACGTAGGGACAGAGGCGGTTATGAAGATAGGGACAATCGTCCCCGCGAGTCGTCTCACCGCAAGAAGGCACACTCTCAATCTTCCCAGTCCCGTGATCTTCCTCCTCCAATTGAGCCGGATAGGGAGAAGTCTTTACAGAAGGATTATCAATCTGATGCTCCTCGAGAACAACATTCCAGTTCATCGAGTACAAGGCAAGTCCGAGAGCAACAGAAAAGAGCGGAATTCTCAAAGCCTCCTCCTCCTACTCCGGCGGTGGACCCAATTGTTGCGGAAAAGATGGTCGATCTTAAGGCCAAGTTTCCAAAAATTTGCTTTGATGGTCTGAAGTTCCTCCCGGCCATTCATCATATTCCCGGGCATGTGAAACAGAGTGCCATTGCCTGCAATAACGACGTCTATGTTCAACATGACGCGTTTGTGCACTTGGTGGAGAAGATCTCGGAAGTATCCGTTGAGCGTCAACACGAGATTGATCGTCTGAACCTGGAGGCCAACAGCGATAAGAAAATCATCAAACTCTAAGACGAAGAGCTTGCTTCGTATAAGTCGAAGCTGGAAGCCACCGAACAAAGCGCAAAAGATACTGCTGAGGCAGTTACTTGTTTAGAGGCGGCTCACAAAAAAGAGCTTGACGAAGCAGTCCAGCGCAGCGGTGACCTCGCCCTAGAAAAAGACTCTGTCCAAAAAGAAAAGGATGCGCTCGCAACCCAAGTCAAAGAGCTGAAAGAATTACTCTCCAAGGAGAAGGAGGATAAGGTAGCTGCTCAAGAAGAATCACAACGATACTGTGATGAGATCGTTGCTACCCGACTCCTGAAAACAAAGCTCGATGACGAACTCGTTGGGGTTGAGAAAATGAAGGATGAGGCCCGTGAGGAGGGCAAAAGAGAGGCTGCAGAGGAGATTACCTCTCGCCTCGAGGCGGCCGCGGAAGCCGGCAGGGAAGAGGTCAAAAGCATGTTTGACCCGTTGATTGCTGAATACGGAGCCCGCGTCCTCATGCATCGCGACTTAAGATTCTTGGGTGACGGCTACCTCGAGTCCCTAGGCGAGGCCTGGGAAACTTTGATAAGGATCAGGAAGATCGAGTCGGGCTCCGAAGAGGTCGATGAGGAGGCCCTGGTGAAGGAGTTCCTTAGGGGGAATGAGCCATCGGATTTATCCGCAGCATTAGCACTTTACAACAAAGGCTCTCCCCTTCCAAAAGAGAAAGATGGTGAAGCTGGCCCATCTGGGGTTAATATTACTGCTCTTCATACTGCTGCTCAGTCTGCTGCCCAATCGGCCGGTCGGCCGACACTTGATCCATTCGAGCAGCATGTTGGTTATGACCCCGAAGACCCTGGGCTCGGTGCTCATGTTCTATCACCTATCTTGGAGGGTGAAACCCCACGCGCCACCGATAGCCAACCAGAACCTGGTGGGAAATTCTTCTTTCTCTAGAAGTTGAAAGATCCCGTCTTTTTTCAGCAGTGGCTACTCGTTCTAACGCTCATTCTTTATGTTTTCGTGCAGGTTGTTCTGACGCCGAGCAAACTCCGAGGAGCGATGACGCCAAGGAGGAGGCAGGGAAAACAAGCGATGTTGTCCACGCGGGAGTACTCCCTGGTCCCGATGCTTAGGCGATCGGGGCGCTGGATGATGATAAGCTCGACGCTTCATCCCCTGCCGAAGGGGATGATGAGATTGAAATCACCGGCGCCACTGAGCATACCTCACATATGAGCATGAAGGACCGCCTTGCCGAAGAGGAGAAGAAAAAGGCCGAGGTCAAAGTTGAACCTGGAATCCTGGAACTTACCGACCCACGGAACAGACCTTTGAAAATCATCCTCCCGGGCAGGTCCAAACCGCTAGATGTTCCGTCTCCTACTCCTGACTCCGCTTCCTTAGCAAGCAAGAAGTCCAAGAAAAGGCGTGAGGGAGAGGAGTCATCGGAGAAGACGAAGGAAGACAAAAAGAAGAAATCGAAGAAATGATCGATATACTCGTTCAACGAGCTTCTTGCTTAAGTCTTGTAATTGCTTTTATCTTCCGTAGCTTGTAGTTTGTATAGACAGGTCTGGATTTTGTAGGAGTGATCATGTAATCCCATTTTGAACTTATCGAATAAAGTTTAGTTACTTTTTGTTTGAATGACTCTCTTGTCTTTCTTTGGTTTGTTGACTAATTGTAGCCATAACTCAAGTTCTTATGAGTTGCATTATCTCCCGGTACATTCTCGTGTTGTTCAAACATTTCTGGACATGGCGTACTTCTCGTCCCGCATCTCTCAAGTACTTGGACTTTTTGCTGACTCTGTGCTTTGGGGACTTGGAGACTTGAAACCGTTTATACTCTAGTTCGCGCTCCAGGGACTCAGAGTACTCCGCTCTGCACTCTGGGGATTCGGAGATTCGTATTCGTTTATACTCTAGTCCGCGCTCTGGGGACTTAGAGTACTCCGCTCCGCACTCTGGGGATTCGGAGATTCGTATTCGTTTATGCTCTAGTCCGCGCTCTGGGGACTTAGAGTACTCCGCTCCGCGCTCTGGGGATTCATAGATTTGAAATCGTTTATATTCTAGTCCGCGCTCTGGGGACTTAGAGTACTCCGCTCTGCACTCTGGGGATTCGGAGATTTGTAATCGTTTATACTCTAGTCTGCGCTCTGGGGACTTAGAGTACTCCGCTCCGCGCTCTGGGGATTCGGAGATTTGAAATCGTTTATATTCTAGTCCGCGCTCTGGGGACTTAGAGTACTCCGCTCCGCACTCTGGGGATTCGGAGATTTGTATTCGTTTATACTCTAGTCCGCGCTCTGGGGACTTAGAGTACTCCGCTCCGCGCTCTAGGGATTCGGAGATTTGAAATCGTTTATACTCTAGTCCGCGCTCTGGGGACTTAGAGTACTCCGCTCCGCGCTCTGGGGATTCGGAGATTTGAAATCGTTTATACTCTAGTCCGCGCTCTGGGGACTTAGAGTACTCCGCTCCGCGCTCTGGGGATTCGGAGATTCGTATTCGTTTATACTCTAGTCCGCGCTCTGGGGACTTAGAGTACTCCGCTCCGCGCTTTGGGGATTCGGAGATTTGGAATTGTTTATACGAGTCCGTACGTCGTACAAGATAATGTAGTTCGTCATTCAACTGTGAGATACAGAAACGTTAGTGATTCATGGAAAATGCGGCTTCAAGCCTTTATTAATGAAAATTAACTAAACTGCTTGATTACAATTTTAAGAAGAAACTACGTTATGACTGAACGGAAACATGCAGGAAATAACAGTGCCTGAAATAAGAAAGGAAACATGCTAAATGTAATAGTGCCGCTTATGCTCACTGTTCCATGCTCGGGGGAGTGTCGTGCCATCAACGGTCGCTAACTTGAATGTTCCTTCTCCAAGCTTCCGTTCAATGGTGTACGGACCTTCCCAGCTGGGATTCATGCGTGATGGTACCGGGAAGACTCGTTTCAGAACGAGATCACCCACATCAAAGATTCTTGGGCGGACTCCGCCGTCGTAGTAACGCTTGACTCGATGTCTGTGCGCTGCCGCCCTTAATTTAGCTTCTTCACGCTTTTCGTCGATGCAGTCCAGTGATTCCAGCAAGAGGTTTTGGTTCGTCTTGGGATCATAGTATGTCACTCGGTGCGACGGAACTTCAATTTCCACGGGTATAACGGCTTCAGAGCCGTATGCCAAGGCGAATGGAGTGTGGCCGGTCGCGGACTTGTGGGTAGTTCTATACGCCCATAATGCTGTCGGGAGTTCATCTACCCACTTGCCTCCAACCTTCTCCAGACGCTTCTTCAGTATGGACTTGATTATTTTGTTAACGGCCTCGACTTGTCCGTTAGCTTTCGGGTGTGCCACGGCGGCAAACTTCTTCTCGATGCCATATTTTAAACAGAACTCTTTGAACTCTCTGCTTTCAAATTGCGTCCCGTTGTCCATAATGATGGTGCGCGGAAGGCCAAAGCGGCATATAATGTTTCGTACAACGAAGTTAATGACCTTCTTAGAGGTGATTGTGGCTAAAGGTTCTGCCTCAGCCCATTTTGTGAAATAGTCGACTGCAACTATTGCATATTTCGCGCCACCTTTGGATATAGGCAAAGAGCAAATTATGTCGATTCCCCAGATCGCAAATGGCCAGGGACTAATCATTTGTGTGAGTTCCGTTGATGGAGCCCTCGGGATTTTCACATATCTTTGACACTTGTCGCATTTTCTTGTGTAGTCCGCGGCGTCCCGGTTTACGGTGGGCCAGTAATATCCATAGCGGAGGATCTTCTTTGCTAGCGTTTGCCCCCCAGTATGGTCGCCACATTCCCCTTCGTGAACCTCTCTTAAGACCCGCTTTGTCTCATCATGAGCGATGCATCGCAATAATGAGACTGAGAATCCTTTTCGGTACATCGACCCATCCTGCATTACGTATCGCGCGGCCTTTCGAAGGACCTGCCGTCTTTCGCTTCTTTTTTCTGGTAAAGCCCCGGTCGTTAGGTACAGTTTGAATGGGGTTATCCACGATTCCTTCTCGATTCCTGTTTCCAACACGAGATCGACTTTCATCCCGTCTATGCTCGGGGCATGCAAGACTTCAACGGGATACAATCCCATTTGTTGCACATCGCCGGTACTTGCAAACTTAGCCAATAAGTCGGCTTCTTTGTTCTGTTCGCGCGGGATATGTGAAATGTCATAATGCTCAAGATTTGATAGCAGCTCTTGGACCTGAACGAGGTACGGAGCAAGCTTTCGTCCCTTTGCTTGGTAGTCCCCCCGTACTTGGTAAACCACCAATTGTGAGTCATAAAAGATTTCGATTGATTCGATTCTGAGTTCTCTAATGAGCTTCAAGCCAGCGATCAGTGCTTCATATTCGGCTTCGTTATTTGTAGCCGGGAAGTCGAGCTTCAGGGCATAACAGATTGATCGGTTTTCCGGAGTTATGAGAACTACGCCCGCGCCGGAGCAACGGTCGTTTGATGCACCGTCGGTGTATAATTTCCATCGAACGGGGGGAATGATGTCGTCGTCATCCGGTTTGATGGGTATGGTAAACTCAGCAATGAAATCCGCTAATGCTTGCCCTCGGATGGCTCTCCGCAGTAAGTATGCGATATCGAATTGGCTCAACTCGATGTTCCATCTTAGCAATCTTCCAGAAGTTTCCGGCCGTTGGAGTACTTGCCTCAGGGGTTGATCGGTATACACGCCGATTGAATGTGCTTGAAAGTATGGGCGAAGCTTTCATGATGCAATCACCAAGCAATAAGCCAATTTCTCGATTTTAGGGTAATTCCTCTCTGCCCCTGTTAAACGCTTGCTAACATAATACACCGGCTTCTGGACTCGATCCTCCTCACGAACCAATGCAGCACTTATTGCATGCGGGGATACAGCCAAGTATACGTACAACATCTCGTGGTCAACCGGTTTTGCTAGCATTGGTGGACTCTCCAGATGCCTCACCAGGTTCCGGAATGCTTCCTCACAACTAGATGTCCATTCAAAATTTCTCTTCCCTTTCTTTATGATATCGAAGAATGGGATGCACTTGTCAGTTGCCCTAGATATAAATCAACTTAGCGCAGCTACTTTTCCGTTCAAGCTTTGTACTTGCTTTATAGTCTTGGGCGCTTGCACATCTCGAATAGCTTGGATTTTTTCTGGGTTGGCTTCGATTCCCCTAGCATTGACGATGAATCCCAAAAACATCCCTGATGCGACGCCGAATGAACACTTCAGAGGGTTGATCTTCATCCCGTAAACCCTGAGTATGTCGAACATTTCAGCCAAGTCTCGAATGTGGTCGTTTGACCGTCGTGATTTCACGAGCATGTCATCCACATAGACTTCCATCGTTCTACCCAGCTGGTCCTTGAACATCCGATTCACTAAACGCTGGTAAGTTGCTCCTGCGTTCTTCAATCCAAAGGGCATCACTACATAGCAATACAGCCCGACATTTGTAACGAAGCTGGTGTGTTCTTGGTCCGGAATATGCATCGGAATTTGGTTGTATCCTGAGTACGCGTCCATGAATGACAGCAGCTCGTGTCCTGCAGTGGAGTTGACTAACTGATCGATCCTAGGCAGCGGGAAACTGTCCTTAGGGCATGCTTTGTTCAAGTCGGAATAATCTACGCAAGTCCTCCATTTCCCATTCGCCTTTTTTACTAGCACGGGGTTGGATACCCACTCAGGGTAGAGGGCGTCGCGGACGAACCCATTTGCTTTGAGTTTGTCCACCTCCTCTCCGAGAGTGGCGGACCTCTCCGGATCCATTCCTCTCCTTTTTTGTTTAACTGGGACGTATTTCGGATCTATGTTCAACATATGACTCGTGATGGCGGGAGAAATCCCACACATATCAGAATGCGCCCAGGCGAAAACATCAAGATTCGCCCGGAGGAAGTCGCTAAGGTCTTCAGTCATCTCGGGACCAAGCTGTGATCGGATTTTCAGAATTCACGAAGGGTCGTCGCGGCTAACTGAGATGTCAATTGTTAATTCAGCCGGTGCCGCCTTCTCTTCCCTGGGTTTCTCATCGTCGTCTCTCGGATCTATATCTCCGAAGATCCGAGAACTATGCCCGAGCCAGGGCTCGGGCACTGCTTGTCAATTATTTGCATTAAGGATGCGGACGGGATTGTCCGCAACCTTCCCCTTCTCCCTCCGATGGGCTTCTCGGAGCTCAGCCACATAACAGGAACGACCAGCTGCTTGGTCGCCATGAACAATACCTACTCCTTTGTCAGTTGGGAACTTCAAAGTTAAACACCACGGGGCCAATGCTGCCCTAAACTCAGCCAGGGCCGACCGACCCAAGAAAAAATTATATGGAGAATCCACATCCAAAACTACGAAGGGTAGAATTCGCACCCTCCGACGCTCGCCTTGCCCCAGTTCAACTGGTAACTCAACGTACCCTACGGCGTCGGTTGCTGCGCCGTTAAAGCCGTGTATACAAGCCTTGGACAGTTTCAGGTCTTTTGTTTCTAGTTTCATTTGATCGTAAGCCTTCTTGAAGATGATGTTGACTGAACTTCCACAATCAATCAGAATTCTTTTCACATATGCTGGTCCGATCATTGCAGATATGACCATGGGGTCGATGGCCGGAGCCTCTATCTGATCAGCGTCTCTACTTCTAAACACAATATCGTCTGTCATTATGCGCTGTTGCTTAGCAGGGGCCCTGTCCTCCGTGTTCGAATAGCACTCAAAATCTGCATGCTTCAGGGAACTTGCATATCGCTCCATCTCTTGCCAATTCTTATCTACGGGGTGAGGTCCGCCGATAATTGTATTTATGACTAGTCTACCTACGGTTTGGGCAGGCTCCTCGGGATGACGCGGAGCTGGTGCACGACCAGGGTTGGACATTCCCTGTCCTCCTTCCTAAGGATCCTTCACAAATTCTTGCAATTTCTTCTGCCTGATCAACTTTTCAATAGCGTCGTGTAGGTGTCTACACTCCTCCGTATTGTGCCCATAAGTCTCATGGAAGCGACAATATTTCCCGGTCCGTTTTTGTTCCTCGGTTGATTCTTTCGGACGTGGCTTTCTGTATTGAAAAGTATTGCAGGTGGATAGGTAAATGTTCTCAAGTGGCGCGTTCAGCGGAGTATACTCGCTATAGCTTGGAATTCTCGACTTCCACTTCCCCGCTTCTTTTCTTTTCCCTTGACTCCTTCCTCCGGACTCCTTGGGTTGCCCAGGCTTGTTCTGGACATTGACCTGGACCTTACCCGAGCTGTCTCCAGACTGCTTCACAGCAATGTTGCTCTTTATTGATTCTTGGACAGGTCCTGGCGCCTTATCCCGTCGTACCCACCTAGCTTCCTCTCTTCTTATGAACTGGTGTGCCTTTGAGTAGAAACGCTCTAGCGTAGCCGGAGGTTTTCCTGCCAGCCAGTCTCCAAACTCAGAGTCTGGATCCATACCTCTCATTACAGCCATTAGAATTGCATGGTCGTTGGGATTACTGACTTCAGTTGCTGCAACGTGGTATCTTTGCAAATATTCCTTCAACGACTCCCCGGGATTTTGGATTACACTTGACAGAGACATCACGTCCTTTGGGCGCGTAGTGTGTATCCTGAACTGCTCAATAAACTTCTTTGCCAACTCCTCGAAATTTGATACGGATCGCGGAGGAACTCAGGTGAACCACATAGTAGCGATCCCAAATAGAGTAATCGGAAAGCACCTACACTTGGTGGCATCATTCGCTCTAGCTGAATCCATTCGTACGTCATGACGTGCTGTCTGGGGTCAGTCCTCCCTTCATACGCAGGGATAGTAGGCATACTAAACTTCCTGGGGTACGCCGCTTGCAACACAACATCCGTGAACGGAGTATGACTTCTTGACACTCCCCAATCATCATTCTATAAACCCTGATTTTCCTTCATCAACTGCCTGATCATGGCTGTCAGATTTGGTGTCTGTATGGAAGGTGGAAGGTTGGTGTCTGTTCTACGCGCCTGTCCATGCTGATGCCTCCTCTCCTGGCGATCTGCCAATCGTGCGTCTTGAGGTTCGACATCGTTATCATTTTGATGATCCGGGACTCAGTCCTCCATCTGTACCCCGGTCCTGAAGTTTCCAGCTCTTGCTTGGTTACGATCTCCAGTTGTTTGAACAGCAGCTTCTGCTCGTGCAGCGTCAGTCTTGCGGCATCTGCGCCTGGGAGGTTCATCAGAGGAAGTTGAACTGTCAGATGAAGAGTAAGGAGCGGGATTGCCCACAGCATTCTGTTGCTGCTGTTGAGTGAGTTGTGCCATCAGGTTGGCGTTAGCTTGCATCTGCTCTCCTAGTTGTCTCCTGCTTTCCCTGAGTTCTCTTATCAAGTCATTGAACTCTATTCTGGTGACAACTGGAGTCTGTTCTTCAGCGGCAATTCCTGCACTCGGAATCGCTAGTTGATTGCTAGGTCCTGCTTGTTGCACACTAGCAGTTTCGTGGGCATCCGCATTATGAGAAGCTGACCTGGTACGTGGTCTTGCCATTGTAGAGTTATCGGTTATGAACTCTGAGTAGAATCAACGGATGTCCTATCAGTGAGTCGGATCTTCTTTGGGGGATTTGTTCAATCCAGTAGCTTCAAAGCAGATCCTTGAGGTCTGAGAATTCAACTCTCAATGAAAGCACCAAAGTGTTAGCACCAAATTGGTCACTAACCTCGTAGAGAAAGATTGTGTAGAGATATAAGTGTTGAAAGTAAATTAAACAGAGAAGACAATGCTAATTTAATTGCAGAAAGTAAGAACGCCAAATTTATAGTGGTTCAGCGTAATTGCCTACGTCCACTTTGAGGTTAAACTTTATTGATCTTCTTTGGAGTTTATTACAAATACAATTCGTGAATCAAATGCTTGAATGAAGTTGTTTAAGTAGAGAAGATGAGTCTCGAAAATGGCAGAGTCTCCCCAGTGTTCTCTCCCAAAAAAGGATCCATTTCACTGTGACCCTGCCCCTCTATTTATAGGCAAATATGGGCTGGACTTCCCAAGTGGGCTGGATAGCCGAACGCTCCAGCCCCAGTACAGTGGTCGCTGTATGCCGAACCAGGTGTGCTGAACGCCCTGATGCCGAACAGTCCCTTCTATGCCGAACGATGTGGTTGATGTTTGGGAAGTGCAGGTTGTTTGTCAGTCGAAGCCGAACGCTCTTCTAGATGCCGAGTACTCTTGTTGCCGAGTACTCCTGATGCTATCGAGTACTACGCCGAGTACTCCTGTATGCCGAACTCCAGATGCTGCCGAGTTCTCCTTGATGTCGAGCGCTCTTGTATGCCGAGCAGTCTTATATGCCGAGCAGTCCTGATGCCGAGCACTCTCGTATGCCAAGCAGTCTTGATGCCAAGCACTCTTGTATGCCGAGCAGTCTTGATGCCGAGCACTCTTGTATGCCGAGCACTCTTGCTGCCGAGTATTAGTTGATGCCGAGCGCTCTGTATGCCGAACATTATGGATGCTGTGTACTTCGCCGAGTACTCCTAGATGCCGGACATTCTATGATGCCGAGTTCCACTAGGAAGCCGGGTACTTCGTCGAACACTCCTAGATGCCGAGTACTCTCTGACGCCGAGTGCTACCTGATGCCGAGCACTGGTTGCCTGGTCAAATCTCCAGGAAACAGGGTTGCAGTAGTTATTTGTAATAGAAGTGTTGTCAACCTTGTCGACAAGAACCTTCCGATGAGGTTGGACCTGAAAAATAAGAATTTAGCCAACAAAGGTTTAAGAAAACAGTAAAGTAATTCACAAAGCTTAAGACTTCTCTCCATATCCAATAAAGTGCTTCATTTTATTTAATTTCCCAAATCAATACCCAATTAGGGTTACAATGCTTTTATGAAGAAGTTGCAGGATTAGAATGAGAGAAATCAGATCCCCTGAATATGACCCCTTGGGTCCTATTTATAGACGTAGGCGGCTCCCCCTTCGAATCTATGTTTTTGACTGGGTCGGAAGATTTCCCTTTTATATGCAACTACAAACCTTTCGTCTTTGTCGAAAGGTTTTCCCCTTATATGCCATAATGCACCTTTCGACGCTATCAGAAGGTTTGTCCTTTCGATGCCTTCGTGAACCTTTCGGCTTTGACGAAAGGTTGCTTTTTCCTAATGTCTTCACGAACCTTTCGACTCTGTTGGAAGGTTGCCTTTCTGAAGCTTTCATGAATCTTTCAATGTTGTCGAAAGGCTCGCCTTGTTCCTACTATTGTGTTCCCTTCGACCTTGTCGGAAGGTAGCTCTCCTCCTAATTGCTGTGAACCTTTTGACCTTGTCATAAGGTTGCTCTTCACGTGCTTGTTACAAACCTTTCGATCTTGTCGGAAGGTTGCTTCTCACTTGATTGTTGTCGAGTGCTGTGTTTCCCATCAATGTTTTCGAAAGATTGTCTACCATTCTTTGTTGACTTTTGAGTATTGCTTTCTTCATGAAAACCTTTCGACCTTGTCGAAAGGTATTCTGGATGTGCTTCAACCGGTTCGAAAGGCTTGCTATGCTTTCGAAAAGGTTGTTATGGAGTTGCACCTGCTTGCATTGATTTCTCCATCTTCTTCGAATGGTAAGAACTTCCCGAACGGAACCTTTCGACTACTTCGGAAGGTTTGAAGCTATTAAATCCTGATGGCTGCATCCTCTCGACTCCTTCGAAAGGTTTGGTTTGAGCTCCTTCTCCTTTGTCTTTGATGGAAGACCTCTCGTCCTAGTCGAAAGGTGGATTCTTGGAGCATCATCCTGTCTATGGACTTTGAAAGATAGCTTTGGCCTTGGCCAAAAGCTCCTTGTCGGAAGGTATGATTATCCAGAACATCGTGGTGCCTTTTGATCTTTCCTCATGCTCTCGTGACCCTTCTTTCATACCTTCGTTCTTCTGAATATTTTATGGTTAACATTTAGCCCTCCTGTATGAAAGATGCTTTTGTTCTTTAGGACAAAACTCCAATGAACTTCCTTCTTTGCTTCCTGCAAAATAAATTATATCTTCTATTAAGGTTGTAACTTTGTTATGAAATCTTAACGAGCAATCTTAAATTTATAAAGCTAATATTGAAGATGTCATAAGGATAACATTTTCAGATAAGTTGCTTTGTAATGGCCATGATTAAACTTCCTTAAAAGTGTGGATAATATCACCTGATTTGTAGATATCGGTTCAAATAAATGAACCTTTGGAGAAGGTCTATTACATATTATTAATATTTCTTTCTCAAGTTAAATCTTTTCAACCTGTGGAAATCAATTTCATGCTATTGGGGACTTTTCCTTTTCCCTCTAAGTTTACTTTATTTTCAACCTTAAACCATTGATTAGTAATTCTCATTTAGTGAAAAAGTAAAAAGTAGTTTTTGTAATGATTCCATTTGGTGTCATGAAGATCTCGTATTGAAACCAAATTTTAAATTCAATGGAAAATTCATAAATCATTGTAAAATTCAATAGCAGAATATAGAATTTATAAAGTTAGGAATCCATTAAAGGTCCCATAAGGAAATCAGAGATGTGAAATTCATAAATTGTCATTAAATCCATAAATAAATTTTGTGGTCCATGAAATTGTTCAATTGAGAAAAGATCATTCAAAATTCAATGAGAAAATCAAGCATAGAAAGTCCATAAATCATCAGGGAAACACTCAAGAAAATTTCAGAATTCATTCGATCAAAAATCCAAATAGTGATCATCAAAAACCTCAATAAGGACAGTAGAAATATGAAACTCACGAATCATTGAGAATGCAAAATTCACAAATCACCATAAAGATCCACAATGAAATCTCGGAATTAATTAAATCAGAAATCTTATAAAGGATTATCAAACACCCAATAAGGAAATCAAAAATTAATAAATCGTCATGAAAATCATCAAGTAATTTTTGAATTCATCAATTCAAAGCCCCAATAAAGATCATCCAAAAATTCCAATAGGAAAATTAAAAATACGAAATTCATCAATCATCACAAAAATTAGTAAGGAAACTTAAATTCCATTAAATCAGGGAATTAGAAATTCAAAAATCAAAAATGCGATCTGAAACCCGTTCATTCTTATTCAAAATCAGAAGATCAGTGGAAAATTCATAAATTATCATAAAAACTCCACAAATGAGTTAAGAATTCACTAAACCCAAAAACCACTAAGATCATCAAAAATTTAATAAGGAAACCGGAAATATAAAATTCCTGAATCATTATAAGAATTGACAAGGGAATCCAGAATTCACGAAACTGGAAATCGAAAATCCAATAAGGAAATTAGAAATGTGAAATCTTCGAATCATTATAAAAACTCATCAGGAAAATCAGGAACTCATTAAACCAAGCAACTAATAAGAAATCATCACAAAAATTCAATGGGAAGAAACTCAATATCTGGAATTCATAAACCATCATAAGAGTCCAATTGGGAAATTCAAAATTCATGAAATCAGAAATTCAATTTGAAAGTTATCATTGAAATTTGACAAGGAAATCATGAGTATGAAATCTATAAATCATCATAGAAAGCAATATGGAAATTCAGAATTCAAGAAATCTAGAATGAAATTGCATCAATTGAAATGGTGAAACACAAAATTCATGAAATCAAAAATTTATCCAAAGTCTCGTCAGGATCTCATCCGACGAATTAATTATTCAAAACTCCATTCAATATAAGTATGAAGCCATTGATATGTTTAATAATAGCATATTTAGTAGATTTCAAATAAAAGATAGCTAAGTTTGTCTAACCTTAATTCTAAGGCTATTAACAAGAAAGTTTCCCGTTAAATAATGTGTCTCTCTTAAAGTGCCTATAAGTTAGTAGTATATGTATATATGTATATACATAGGTATAATAGACTCTTCTATCCAATCGGTTACTTTATCTCAAAGGTTTCAGGAGTGGCTTTCTTATCCTGCTCTTGGAGTGAAGTAATTTATCTTTATAGCTAAAAATTTGTCACCCATTCCATTCCTTTGGCCATTGTGTATATTTTGGCCTTTGATTCTATGTTAGGGATTCCTTTTTTCCCTTTTCTTATCTCATGTCATCTCTTAGGATGCAGATTCCTTAGTCCCTTGACATAGTAATTATTTCTCAAGCAGTAGATGTCCTAAGATTTGCTAATTCATATCTTGTCTCTTTTGGATATGATTCTAGTCTCTTTGTCTGTTTTTGACTGTTGTGTTAGAAATTTTTGTCCTGTTGTCCCTATATGTATCCTTCTTAAGGATTTCAATTTTGTCCCAGTTGATAAATAGATTTCTTTCTGTAACCCTTTATTCTCTTGGGTTTTAACCTTTGGTCTTGAGTCGTGGACACATCTGTCTTCATTCTTTTGTTTGAAGCCTCTACTGGGTTTGAACATCATAGTCCATTCTTTGATGAGCCGCTCTTTGGGCTTGGACATCTTAGTCCATTCTTTGATGAGCCACTCTTTGGGCTTGGACATCTTAGTCCATTCTTTGGTGAGCCTCACTTTGGGCTGCCCTTGTCTTAAAGGGATATTGTGTATGTTAAGCCGACCTTCCTCCCGAAGGTTGCTGATGGGTGCTTATCTTGACCCTTCCCCTAAGAGGTGATATGGACGTTAGGGGTTTTATTCCTCCCCCTTGGAGGTGCTACGGATTGACCATAGGCTTTTGATGGGTATAGGACCCCCCTCCCTCTAGGAGGTGCTATGGATTAGCCATAGACTTTTGATGGGTACAGGACCCCACTCCCTCTAGGAGGTGCTACGGATTGGCCGTATGCTAAAATTTTGTATCCGAAAATCATTTTTGGCCAATTGAAACGCTTTTTGAAAATCTTTTTTGAATGTTGGTTTCTTCACTAGAGAAAGAGTTTTTGTAAATGAACCTTTCTAATATACAAGGGATTATATTCCGAAATAGAACTTGGATGTATGACCATCTTTTCTTTGTGCTACCCTCTATAAAGGTTTTAAAATCAATCTCATAACAGAGACACAGATCTCAAAATAGGAGACTGGAAGGTCATGATTCATGAACCAATAGTCTTTTAGTCGAGAGCAAGGTTCTCTAATCTGAGTTTTTATCAATAAGCTTTTGATAGTTTCTAAAACTTTTCATTAAAAAGTATGAATAGGCTTCTCCCTGCCAATGGTTTTTAGAAAACTTTGAAATATTGAGATTGCTTAGCTGGAAATTTTTTGTGGGCATTTACTAGTGTTACATAATACCTTTGGAAGATTATTCAAATTAGTTCCTAGAATAGGTAAATATTTGTTCTTCCCCAGGTTGCGGGGTAACTGAAAATAGTTTTTCTTTGAAGATAGGTTGAGAAATCTCTCTTTAGTGAAATAGTTTGTCGAAGATTGAATTGAAATTTATTTTTTTCTCCTTTTGATAGGCTACCGTACCTTGGTGACCATTGCTCTGCAATAGAATGGTCTATTTGTAAGTGTTCTCTCCGGCATTAGTGAAGGACTGACAGTTGTTTAATATTTCATGAGGGTAGATCTTTGTATTGCATTGGCTCCTCCTTTAATAGCCACTTTACATCAGGCATTTGAGTTGTCTTTCTTAAGTTGCTAGAGATTTGTTGTGCTCCAGGAGTATATTGAATTCCATGGACTAGTTTTGTTTTCCACCTATAATAACACTCGAATTTTGTATTAATATATGACTAATTCTATGTACAACTCAATTTGAAGAAATTATAAGCAAAGAGAATTTATAATAGATAAATGCTACAAGGCTTCAAAGCCGGATTAGTGTCTGAAAGAGAGTAGTTATTCTGATTTTCTATCAGGACTTTTCAGTGATTGAGTCGCTCCTTCTAAGGTAGGAAATCTTCTAATCCTTTTTGACAAACTCCTTTAAAAATCCAGACTTGATTAGGTTCTGAACTATATTTGCCAAAGCATTGCAGTTGTCAGTTTCATGTCCATTTACTTTATGATAGTCGCAGTAATTCTTTCCTCTTTTAGGCTCAGCAGGAGTTCTTGTCTTATAGGAGATAGAGAGATTGTCATCATCTTTGGTTACGGAAAAGATATAGGAGAGGGGTTTGTTTAACTTCACTGTTCTAGATTTAGATGTCACTATTTGGATGTCCTTTCTATTTTCCTTCCATTTAGAACTTTTGTTGGGACAATTGAAGTCAAGTTTTTCTATCTTCTGTTTTTGTCGAGATTTCTTCATAGCATGATGCATTTCATCCATTTGAATAAACTTTTCAATTTGGAGGTAGAAAGGTTGTAGATGCTTACACCCCTGAACATGAAGTCCTTTCCAAAATGGAGTTTGTTCGATTAACCCTGAGCGAACTGCCATTAGTTTTTCTTGATCAGTCGCATTTTCGGCCTTCAATGCTTCTATGTTGAATCTTTTAATATATTCACTAAGCAATTCATTTGGCCTTTGCTTGATATTAGCTAACATGTAGGAATCTATCACTGGACCTCTATATATGTGGAATTGCGCTTTGAACTCATAGGAGAATTGTTCCCAAGAACAAATGGTCTTCCCTTGATAATTCCTATGCCACTTAATAGCCGCTCCTTGGAAAGTAAGCAGGAAAATTTTGCATCGAATTGGTCTAGGAGCATCATATAAGTCCATCCAAATTTCAAAAGCTGCAAGGTGATCGTTTGGATCAGTAGTTCCATCATACTTTAGTGAAGGAATTTGAATGGGAGGGGGAAAGCTAATTGGCACATTTTCCTCTGAAAAAGGAGCTTTTTGCAGGACAACATACTTAATTCGTCGAGTACATTTTTTATTGTATCTTCTGTGACTTAGTGGTGAATGTTGTCATGATGACCTTCACTATTTTCTAAACCATTTAAATGCTCAATGGTTCTCTTAGCCTGACTTCCTTGATCTTCATATTGATCTTCATTTGAACGTTGTGCCTCATGTTCTCCTTCCATGATCTTTAATGGCCCTTGAGACAGTGCTTTTTCAAGAAATTCCTGCATGGCTATCATTTGTTGTTGTTGTAGATATTGGACTTTAATTTCATTGTTTTCCAACCTTATTAAGGTGGAAGGTTGCCCAATTTCCATATTCTCCAAGTCGAAGTTTGGGACTATATTTATTTCTAAAGTTGATCATGGCTTAACTTCTTTGTTTGAAATATCAATATTATTCACGACTCCTTCCATCTTCTTCTTTTTGAACGAAGCACTAATTAACCTTTGGTAAAAGTGTTTAGGAGTTGGAGGTTCGAGCCCTCCTTCTAGCGCCAAAAATGTTAACCAAATTTATGGTCAACAACCCAAAGCAATTTCAAGTAGTATGGTTAGTCTGATTTAATGGAGGGTGTGATACCCTTAGGGATTGCTTTTGTATTCACACTTGTAGTATCTTGCGAATCAGACCTTTCGACGTCGTCGAAAGGTTTAGAACTTGAGCTAAGTGACCTTCCAGCTTCGTCGAACTTTTTTGAAGTCTTCCACAAAGGCTTTTCTTTTGATTAGATTAGGTTTTCCTAAATTAAGTCCTCAAAAGGTAGGATTCAATCTTATCGAAAGGTTAGGGAGACAACCTTCCTTAAATTAAGGCAGGAAATCAATTACTTTGGTGAAAAGGTAGTGGCTTTCGACCTTGTCGAAAGGTTTGATCGCTTATATTAAGTAGATTTCAACCTTGTTGAAAGGTTTAAATAGTAGAATCAATGGTTTCGTAAGGTTTTAGTGAATGCTGAGCCAATTAAGCTGTCGGCTTGGTCGAAGGGTTTAGATTGTAGAGTTGAAAGCTTCGAAGGGTTGCAGTAGTTATTTGTAACAGAAGTGTTGTTGACCTTGTCGACAAGAACCTTCCGATGAGGTTGAACCTGAAAAATAGGAATTTAGCAAACAAAGGTTTAAGCAAACAGTAAAGTAATTCACAAAGCTTAAGACTTCTCTCCATATCCTATAAAGAGTTTCATTTTGTTAAATTTCCCAAATCAACATCCAATTAGGGTTACAATGCTTTTATTAAGAAGTTGCGGGATTAGAATGAGAGAAATCCAATCCCCTGAACATGACCCCTCGAGACCTATTTATAGACGCAAGCGGTCCTCCTTTCGACTCTATGCTCTCAACTGGGTCAGAAGATTTCCCTTTTATATGCAACTATAAACCTTTTGTCTTTGTCGAAAGGTTTTCCCCTTATATGCCATAATGAACCTTTCGACGCCGTCGGAAGGTTTTTCTTTCTGATGCCTTCATGAACCTTTCGGCTTTGACGAAAGGTTGCTTTTCCTGATGTCTTCACGAACCTTTCGACTATGTCGGAAGGTTGCCTTTCTGAAGCTTTCATGAACCTTTCGATGTTGTCGAAAGGCTCGCCTTGTTCCTACTGTTGTGTTTCCTTCGACCTTGTCGGAAGGTAACTCTCCTCCTAATTGCTTTGAACCTTTTGACCTTGTCGGAAGGTTGCTCTTCACGTGCTTGTTACAAACCTTTTGATCTTTTTGGAAGGTTGCTTCTCACTTGATTGTTGTCGAGCGCTGTGTTTCCCTTCAATGTTTTCGAAAGACTGTCTACCATTCTTTGTTGGCTTTTGAGTATTTCTTTCTTCATGAAAACCTTTTGACCTTCTCGAAAGGTATTCTGGATGTGCTTCAACCAGTTCGAAAGGCTTGCTATGCTTTCGAAAAGGTTGTTATGGAGTTGCACCTGCTTGCATTGATTTCTCCATCTCCTTCGAAAGGCAAGAACTCCCTAAACGGAACCTTTCGACTTATTTGGAAGGTTTAAAGCTATTAAATCCTGATGGATACATTCTCTCGACTCCTTTGAAAGGTTTGGTTTGAGCTCCTTCTCCTTTGTCTTTGTTGAAAGACCTCTCGTCCTAGCCAAAAGGTGGATTCTTGAAGCATCATCTTGTCTATGGACTTTGAAAGATAACATTGGACTTGGCCAGAAGCTTCTTGTCGGAAGGTATGATTATCCAGAAAATCTTGGTGCCTTCTAATCTTTCATCATGCTCTCGTGACCCTTCTTTCATACCTTCATTCTTTTGAATATTTTATGGTTAACACCATATAGATGACAGACCTTCCTACAAGGGCAAAAGGTTCCTTAAAACAAATGGAAGAAAAGACCCTTTGGTAACGCTCAAGGATCCACGATGACATGTGAGAGGAAAACCTTTCGATGAAGTCAAAAGGTTAGCAACTACAATTAAGAGGGGAACCCTCCGACCCAGTCGAAGGCATGAGGACGAAAGCATGGCCACCGACATATATAAATAAGACCCAAACGGTCATGTTTTAGGGGCGGATTTTTCTCTCATTATAATCTTGTAACTTCTTAATTATAGCTCTGTAACCCTAATTGGGTATTGATTTGGGGAATTTAATAAAAAGGATGTCTTTTCTTGAATAAAGAGGGAAGTCTTAATCTTTGTGAATTACTTTATTGTTTACTTTAATATTTGCTGGATTAACTCCAATTTTCTGGTGCAGTTTCTCCAAAAGGTTTTTGTCATCGAAGAGGATGATATTTATTCTTAGTAGATCTTTACAACCATTATGGGACCTCTATCCTGAACTCTAAACCCTTCTACTACATGGGAAGATTATTTGAGTCGGCATTCATAAAACCTTTCGGTATCATAGACGATGTGGATAAAACCTTTCGACAAGGTTCATAATCTATCATATTTCGACAACCTTAATAACCCTTCAAATCCCCAACAGCTACTTGCCTAACCTTCCGGCAAGGATCCAGATCAACTCTCTATATAGGGCAAGCTAAGGAAATTCTATCATAATTAAGAAGATAATTTACGGGGGAAATCTTATAAAGGCTCTACTAAATCAGTGATCATTTAGTATTAACTCAGCCAAGCCGAAAGGTTTCTTTAACCTTGTGGAAAGATCTTTTTGACAACGTCGAAAGGTTAGGTTCAAATTCTAATCCCAAGTAGAGATACATAGATGATTCTACAGATAATCAACCCTTCGGTATAGATCGGCTTAACCTTATCACTTTGAGTTACTCAGAGTTACCAACAGGACTGCTGATCTTCTTTGAGATTCTAATTTCCACCATTTTCCAATATCTTCTTCTACTTGGATTCTTTGGGGTGTTGACAAGAAATCTTGTTAAAGGGTATAAAACGATTGTGTTTACTTCACCTTTTAGTTCTTGGACTTGTTCGAATGAACATTTATTATGCACGAGTGGATCTTATAATCACTTAGTAAATAATAAAGTAACACTTGAAAATGACCAAGGATCGTAATATGGAATATTATCTAAGTTATTTACTAGTGCAGAATATAAATATAAAACGTTAATAGTAAAGTAAATGACACCAGGGATTTTTTTACTGGTTCGAACTTCCCGTTCTACGTCCAGTCCCATACTCATTCTGGAATTTAACTATCATCCCTCTCTTAACCCAAAGGAACAGGTATTACACCGCCTGAGCAACCAAATAGGACTTCTACCGTCTAAGCAATAGAATAGGACTTCAACCGCCTGACTAACCGAATAGGACTTCTAATACAAACAGTAAAATTGCTTCTGACTGAGTATGCTCTTGAGTAGCACTGATAAGTCAATAACGTACACCCTTCCTATAATCTTTTCATTTGTGGTAGTTTGTGTAGATAGGAAGTTTAATAAATCACTAATGAAATTTTTCTTGAATGTACAAGTGCTTAGAACGAGAGTTTGAATGCAAATGGAAAGAATGTTTAGACAAATAGAATAAGAGAATATAATCTGAAATTAGGTTATTAAAACAAATGAATTCTAGGCTATATATAGTGTTGAAGTGTTGTAACTTACCGGGAAAAGTAATGATCAAAAGATATGGAAGCAACTCTTGAATCAAGGGTTGTTTCTATTTGATGAAGTGAAGTGACTTTTCAAAAATATAGCTATTATGCAATTTCAGTCGATTGAATAAAATAATTCAGCCAGCTGAAGTGTTTAAATTTGGAATCAAAGAAGAATTAGTTCATAAACAGATTATTCAGTCAACTGAAATGGATGGTCCAACCAACTGAACATTCATATTAAATTGTGCATGTGCACAGGTATTCAGTCGACTGAACTAGGCATTTCATTCGGCTGAATTTCATGTTTTCTACCATATTCATCATTTGTCAAAAAATGCTTTTGTGTGAACAAGTGTACCAACAACTTTGATATATGAACTATAATTTGGAAGCTGAGACTCCCTTTCAGTTTCCGTCTCCGCCACAAGATCAACATCCATCTCATTTATTCTCAAGACATGTAGAGTTTCAACGGGAGCCAAACCCATCTGCTGCGCATCACCAGTGCTTGCAAATTTCACCAGGGAATCGGCTTCCCTGTTCCGTTCGCGTGGGATATGCGAAATATCGTAGTATTCGAGGTCCGCCAACAATTCTTGAACCCGAGTGAGGTATGGAGCAAGCCTCTGTCCCTTTACCTGGTAGTCTCCCCGGACTTGGTACACCACCAGTTGTGAGTCACAAAAGATTTCCACCGATTTTACTCCAAGTTCTTTGGCAAGCTTCAGTCCAGCGATCAATGCTTCATACTCGGCTTTGTTGTTCATAGTGGGGAAATTAAGTTTCAAAGCATAACAAATCGATCAATCCTTTGGAGTTACAAGAACAACACCAGCCCCAGAACAATGGTCATTGGATGCTCCATCGGTATACAGCTTCCATCGTACAGTGGGAATTGCATTATTTCCATTTGGTTCATCCTTTAGAGAGAACTCAGTAATAAAATCCACCAATGCTTGTCCCTGGATAGCCATTCGAGGCAGGTAGGTGATGTCGAACTGACTAAGTTCAATGTTCTATTTAAGTAACCTTCCAGAAGTCTCTGGTCGTTGGAGCACTTGCCGTAAAGGCTGATCGGTATAGATACGGACCGAATATGCCTGGAAATACGGGCGGAGTTTGTGTGATGTGATTACCAAACAGTAAGCCAGCTTCTCAATCTTGGGATAATTTCTCTCTGCCCCCGTTAAACGCTTACTAACATAGTACACTGGCTTTTGTATTCGGTCCTCCACACGAACAAAGCCGCGCTGATGGCGTGCTGGGATACAGCCAAGTAAACATACAACTCCTCATGGTCTATGGGTTTCAACAGAATATGGGGCCTCTCCAGGTGGCTCACTAGAGCTCGGAATGCGTCTTCCCAATCCGGTGTCCATTTGATATTTCTTTTCCCTTTCCTTATCAAATTAAAGAAGGGAATACATTTGTCGGTTGCTCTGGATATGAATCGACTCAATGCTGCGACCTTCCCATTCAGGCTCTGCACTTGCTTTATAGTTTTGGGTGCCCGTATGTCCCGAATAGCTTGAATGTTTTCCGGGTTCGCTTTAATCCCTCGTGCATTGACAATGGATTGATTTTCATTCCATAAAATCTGAGTATATTAAACATCTTTGCCAAGTCTCGAATGTGGTCGTTTGATTGCCGTGACTTCATGAGCATATCATCCACATAGATTTCCATCGTTCTACAATTCTGATCTTTAAACATCTGATTCACCAGTCGCTGATATGTTGCCTCTGCATTCTTCAACTCGAAAGGCATCACTACATAACAGTACAGTCTCATATCTGTGACAAAACCGATGTGCTCCTTATTTGGGATGTGCATCGAGATTTGATTATAACCCGAATACACATTCATAAATGACAACAACTCGTGCCCTACTGTCGAGTCGACTAGTTGATCAATTCTGGGCAATGGGAAACTATCCTTAGGGCAGGTCCTGTTCAGGTCCGAGTAATCAACATAGGTCCTCCACTTCCTGTTCACCTTCCTCACCGGTACGGGATTATATATCCACTTAGGATAGAGGGCGTCACGGATGAACCCATTGGCTTTGAGTTTGTCCACCTCCTCTTTGAGAGCAACGGACCTCTTCGGGTCCATGCCTCTCCTCTTTTATTTCACTGGCACATACTTCTGGTCAATGTTCAGCATATGACTTGTGATGGAAGGAGAAATCCCACACATATCAGAATGGGTCCAAGCGAAAACATCGAGATTCGCTCGAAGGAAATCAGTAAGATCCCTCATCATCGAGGGGTTGAGCTGTGATCCAATCTTCAGTACCCCTGACGGGTCATCATGGCTGACTGGAATGTCAATCGTCAATTCAGCCGGTGCCGCCTTGGCCTCCTTGGGTTCTTCAACGTCATCTATCTATGTCCCTATAGATCCGATTGTGTTGCCCAAGCCAAGGCTCAGGTGCTACTTGTCAATTTTCAGCAACATGGATGTGGACAGGCTTGTCCACACCCTTTCCCTTCTCTCTGCGCTAGGCATCTCTTAGCTCAGCCACATAACAAGCACGACCAGTCGCTTGATCGCCATGCACTACACCAACTCCATTGTTCGTCGAAATTTTCATGGTCAAATACCATGAGGCCAAAGCTGCCTTAAACTCCGCCAGGGCCGGTCGGCCCAATAAAACATTATACGAGGAATCAACATCCAAAACAATGAACGGTAGGATCCGTACCCTCCCGCGTTCACCTTCTCCTAGTTCAACTGGCAATTCGAAAAAACCTACTGCATCAGTAGCTGTACCATTAAAACCGTGAATGCGAGCTTTAGATGGTTTCAGATCCTTCGCCTCCATCTTCATTTGGTCATACGCCTTCTTGAACATAATATTAACAGAACTTCCATAATCAATTATATTCTTCTCGGAAGCGCCGGTCAGATCGTAGCTGAGATAACCATCAGTTCATTGGTAGGTGCCTCCACCTGATCGGCATCCCTACTCCTGAATACTATATCATCCGTTATCATCCGCTCCTGTTTCGCCGTAGTCCCGTCTTCTGTGTTCGAGCAACACTCAAAGTCTGCATGCTTCAAGGAACTAGCATATAGTTCCATCTCTTGCTAGCTCTTGTCTGCAGGATGAGGCCCAGCGATTATCGTGTTTATGATCAGCCTTCCTCCAGTCTGAGCGGTCTCCTCAGGTCGGCGTGAAGCTTGCCAGTGATTGGGATCGGATGCCCCCTGTCCGCCTTCCTGTGGATTCTTAACAAACTATTGCAACTTCTTCTGGCGAATCAGCTTCTTTATAGCATCGTGGAGGTGTCTTCACTCTTCAGTATTATGCCCGTAGATCTCGCGAAACTGACAATACTTCCCGGTCTGCTTCTGTTCCTTAGTCGATTCCTTTGGGCGTGGCTTTCGGTATTGAAAGGTATTACAAGTTGATAGATAAATGTTCTCCAAAGATGTGTTCAGGGGTGTATATTCGTTATAGGTTGGGATCCTTGGTTTCCACTTTCCTGCTTCCCTCTTCCGTCCAGAATTTCTTCTTCCGGTTCCTTTTGATTGCTCTAGCTTATTTTGAAAATTGGCTTGGACCTTACCAGAGTTCTCGCCAGATTGATTTACCGCAATGTTGCTTTGCACTGCTTCCTTACTAGGTCCTGGCGCACTACTATGTCTTGACCACCTGGCCTCTTCCTTTCTCATGAATTGGTTCGCCTTCAAATAAAAGCGTTCCAGGGTAGTCGGTGGTTTACCTGCCAGCCAGTCACAAAACTCAGACTTCAGATCCACTTCCCACATGACGGCCATAAGGATGGCGTGGACATTCGGATTACTAACTTCGGGAGCAGTAACGTGGAATCTCTATAAATAGTCCTTTAACGACTCACCAGGAGCCTGAATCACACTGGATAGCGACATCACGTCTTTTGGGCGAGTAGCATGGATCCTGAACTGCTCTACGAACTACGTTGCTAGCTCATCAAATCTAGAGATCGAACGCGGGGGAAGTCTCGTGAACCACACGGTAGCGATCCCGAACAGAGTTATTGGGAAGCACCTGCAGTTAGTCGCATCGTTTGCCCTTGCTGATTCCATCATCCACTCATATCTCATTATGTGCTATCGAGGATCGGTCTTCCCTTCTTAAATGGGTACAGTAGGCATGCTAAACTTTCTGGGGTACTCAGCTTGTAGAATTCTATCTGTAAACGGAGTATGACTCCTTGATATGCCCTAGTCGTCATTAGTCAAGCCTTGATTCTCCCTCATCAGCTGCCTGACCATGGCTTGTAATCCGGAGTTTGAATGGGGGTTGCCAAGTCGGTATCCATCCTGCGCGATTGCTCCAGCCGGTGCCTCCTCGGTTGGTGATCATCTAAGTGTGCATCCTAAGGACCCGCTTCCTTACGATCCTGGTGAGGTGGTTGACCAGCTCCCATGCGTACTCCAGATCCTAATTTCTCACTCCAGGTTGGGTGCGACTCCCCAGGTGTAGTTGAAGAGCCATGTTTCTAGCTAAGGAATCTGGATCATTTCTGTTGGTTTCTCCATGGTGATTTGTCACCAATTGCTTTGTTGCTCCAGTTTGTGCCGTTTCAATCCTACGGCGTCTACGCCTGGGGTGTTCATCTAACGAAACAGAGCTGTCAAATGACTAGTAGGAAGCAGGGCTTCCTCCAACAATCTGGCACTACTGTTGAGCTATCTGGGTTATCAGTTTGGCGTTTGCTTGAATCTGCTCGTTAAGCTGTCTCCTACTTTCCACGAGCTCCCTCATCAGCTCATTGAACTCTGCCCTGGTGACAGTTTCTACTTGGTTTGGGATGGTGGCAGGTTCTGCACCTGCATTAGCTTGCTAATTGCTGCGTCCTACTTGCTGGACGCTAGCGGTCTCAGTAGCATCGACGTTGTAGGAGGCAGATCTGGTACATGGTCTTGTCATCTTAGAGTTATCTGTAGGAACTTTTAGTAGAATCTGTGAACTTCTGAGAATAAACTTGGATCACCTTCGGGGGATTTCCTTAATCTAGTAGTAAAAAAGCAGATCCTAATGGCCTGAGAATGAACTTTCTCGGTGAAAGCACCAAAATGTTAGCACTAGAATTGGTCACTAACACCCTAGAATAGATTTGTTTAGAGAGATTAATGAAGTTGGTAAATTAAAACAGAGGAATATCACAGTAGAATGCAAGAACAACAATAGAAACAAGAACACCAGATTTATAGTGGTTCGGCATAACTGCCTGCTTCCACTTTGAATGTAATCTTTATTGCCTTTTCAAATAATTGAATACAGATACAGTCCGTAAACAAACAGCTTGAATACAAGTTTGAGTAAGAAGAAATTGAGTACAGAAAATAGCAGAGTCTCTCTGGAGTTCTCAAAAAAAAGGTCCCCCAAACTGGACCCCTGCCCCTTTATTTATAGAAGAAGATAGGCTAGATCCCCTGTCCAGGCCCATGACTAAGATGGTTTGGCCATGTAGCTGAGGAGTCAGGCAGACCGAACCAAGCACCCCGATCCACCATGGCTGACCCCCTTTTGCTAACTTGGGATCCTTTGAACGTCGGCTCGGAGTAGCCCCCGTGTATGCTCGAAGTAAGCTAGACCACCACCCAAAATCATTTATGCTTGTGCTCGTGTTGATCCATTTTTTCCACTCTTGATACCAAACCAGGGTAGCCGAACCACTCTGGCCGAACCACTCTGGCTGAACCATCAGTGCCGAACCACTCTGATCGAACCATCAATGCTGAACCACTTTGACCAAACCATCAGTGCTAAACCCACATTCTCTTGAACGATCATAAATTACCGACCATATAGGACCGACCGAGAATATCTTACCCACATCACAAATGCCGAACCATAGTTTTTGTTGACTCCATCACCCAATGCCGACCCACCATTCATCATGCATCGACCTCTATTCATCAAAGCCGACTCAGAGTAATCGCTATTATTACTCGAAGTGGACCAACCCTTGACGTTATACCCACTTACGGTCAATTATAACTTCCACAGCCCCCGTTTTGTAGCTGGGCCAGGGTGCCGGGTAACATTTTCCTCCCAAAGTGCGTTTTGTGAATCCACATGACGCGCTTTGAATTAGCGAGTAATCTCTGTTTCCAGAGACATTTCGCTCAAAATGATAACCGACTGTCGCTTTTTCATCTTCCTTCGAGGAAGCTTCACATCGTCTTTCGAAGGTTGAGTCATAGTGGGTTTTCTAAACCCATGCTTCTCCACTTATCTAGTAGTATCTGTCTTCTTTCCACGTTATCATCCTCAATCATCATTATATGCGTATACATTTATATATATGCATTTTATTTTATTAACTATATTCTTATTATGTTATTTATTATATATTTTTTATTTTTTTATTTTTTTAACAAGGGGTGGATTGGCATATGAAGGCCGATCCACACAGTAGGTTTACTTGGTAATAGTCGGCATGTTTCCTCACCAACCCACTAAAGCATGTTGACCAGTTCTATAGGAGAATGCCCGTTCATCTCCCTATCCTCCATATAAAACCCACACTCTCACTTCTTTCTCTTCCCACTCGCACTTCACAACCTACCTTCTCCAGCTCCGCTCAAAGACTCGAGTTCCTATTCTCCACCATACTACTTCCCTCCTTCATTCAATCATCTTCCTTACGTGCTCACCCATCACCTTCGATTCCAAGCTTTGGAGAACACTCACCTCCAGCCCCAAACTACTGCCTAGGTGAGAATCATCATCTCTGTACCACCCTAACCATTGGGCTATACCCTTCCTGAACTTGACATAAACTTATGCCGCGCATGCATATGGCTCTATGTGGTGAGTGGGAGAGGAGAGGAACATGGAGAGTGAGGGCATAGGCGAGGATAATGGAGTTACCTTTTGACATGGGTTCACATCGATTTGAGGGGATTTGGCATAGACGTTGATTGGAAAGGAGGTTCGACTAGCTTCTGGTAGAGAAGCAGGTCGGTAGGAACCTAGAAAATGAGCGTGTCGGTAAGATTCTAGAAGAAGAGTGGATCGGTATAGGTTGAGTGAGGCTGGTTCGGTACTTTAAGGGATAATGTGGGTTAGTACTTTGAGGGAGAGTGTGGGTCGGTGATTCGTAGGAGAGTGGGTTATTTGTCTTCGTTTAGAAAGGCGATCAGTATGGGAGGTAAAATGTTTGGATCGGTATTAAGTGTCGGGGTCGACATTGGCAATCAAGATCATTTTAACTTGAACACTGCATACATAAGGACTACATATTCCACGCCTGAGCATAAAACAACGAACAGTGACAAGGACCAAAGCATATAAGCCTATGGACTTAATTTGGATTAACAACTCCACAGCTTAAGTAACTCTAAACACGAATTTAACCCAACAAATGCAAGTAACAGCCTTCACACTCTATGATGCCAATGCTCAATTCCAAGACTTCCGCTACTAGCCATATGACAAACTGCTGGAGACGGTCAGCGATGAAGGTCTCCAGGATAATAACTCAAAACTTCTCTATGTCATACCAGTCTTTAAAACTTCAATTTCTTTGTACTCATGTTTGAATCGTCACACTAGTTCACACACAACACGGGGGAATATATTATTGTTATGTCTGATATCGATTATCTTTCGAGCATAGCTTAAAGAGATAGTAGAGACGTCGAGCCCGCCATTTGCTCCCATTTCAGACATTCCGGTCCTTCTGCTGAGTTCATAGGTCTAGCTCCCGATGCCGCTAACGAAGCTATTAATCTGGATAACCCCATCGATTCACAAGCCTCAAAAATCGGCGAAGCCGCTCTCCGTCGACTGTGCTCCATTCATGGAATCCCCTTCAAAGATGTCCTAGTTCTGTCGAGGCAAGATCGGCCCTATCTGCCCCCAGCCAGATACACCGCATGCAACAAATTCTTATGTTAGGTCGGATGCGTGCTACCCTTCAATCCATTTATCCGTGAGGTGTTAAAGTACATAGGGATCGCTCCTACACAGCTGCATCCCAATAGCCATGCATTCATACACGGTACCTACCTACTCTTTATGAGCATTCTGTTCAGACCTCTAACCCTTGAGGATATCCGCTACATTTACCGCTTCAAGAGACATGCTGATAGCCCATCTTATATATTCCTAGAACCATACCCTAAATTCCAAGTTCTAATAGGTGCATGGAACAAGCTCTCCCAATTCAAGTAGGAGTGGTTCTACGTATGCTGTCCTCCTGGATTTCCAAGAAGATAGCTGGAAGGACATAAGTCTCGTCCTTATCTCACCCTTCATTCTAAGACTTAAGGCGTATCTCTCCGAAAGTTTGAATTTTTTTTAATCCTTACAGGTATTCCCCCACAGCCCAAAGGCACTAGATACTCCAAAGCAATTGCGGCCATCCAAGCTACCCCAGTAGAAGAGCGGGACATCAAATTGATAGTTACCGACGAGCTGCTCTCACTGTTCGGATTATTAGAAGAGGGTCGCAGGATTGGCATTCCAAGTAACACCACGATCGCAAGAGCAACCGCTGAAGTGACTAGAGAACAAGTTGGTCCTTCAGTGCCCCTTGTCGAAGGGGCTCACGACACTACCGAGGAAGGTGAAATAAAAGAAGCGGAGGTGCCAACGACGATTGACAAGAACATAAGCCCCGGACAAGCACCAGCAGCCGACGCTCCCGGTACTAACCAACCACCGCCTCCCTCAAGAAAGAAAAAGAGCTTAGCGTATAAACTAAAAAAGAGGGGAACCTCAAAGGTCACAATAACTCCCATCGAGAAAGGATCGTCTTCCCAAAAAATGGAAAGCTCGTTGAAGGGACTATCCGACTTAACCATTCCTGACGATTTATTGAATTATGACTTTAATAATCCCGGCGCTATGGGATTGACCTCGCCCACGAGAAGTGGTGAAGGAACACAACTTCATGATCAGGGAGAGAAAACTCCAATGAGTAGAGCAAAAAACACTGGTCCATTGGGGGGATGCACTAGGACACACACGAACACTTACACTCCACCACGCACTTGAATTCAGTTCGTCGCTTGACTTCTACTAATTCGTCCTCGTTTAATCTTACGTACAGGTGAAATTGGGCACGCATATAGCATTGACCGTCTCCGAGGATCCTCCATCTTCCACCACTCTGGTCGAGACTCAGGATTGGGTAAACGAAGAGATAGGGACGAAGGCGGAGATAGAACTATCATTCCAGAGAATCGTCCTCATCCTCTAGAAGGAGAACCCACGGCCACTCTTCATATCCAAATGAACCTTCCAATCTTCCGACGCATACCGGAGACAAACCTGCCCAGAAAGGCTCCCAGTCCAAAGTCCCCCGCGATCAACATTCTGGTTCTTCGAGCACAAAGCAATCTCGCGAGCCTCATAAGAAATCGGTGACTCCGGCAAGGCAGACTCCCCCAGGTCCAGCACACGATCCGTCTATGGTAGAAAAATTTGCCGAGCTTAAAGCTACGTTCCCAAAAATCTGTTTTGACGGGCTGAAATTCCTTCCTGTAATTCATCCTATTCTTGGGAAAGTTAAACAAAGCGCTATTGCATGCAACAATGACGTGTATTTCCAACACGATGCGTTTGTACACTTAGTGGAAAAAGTATCGAAAGTCTCCATCGAGCGCCAGCACGAGATCAACCACCTCAAGCTCGATGCCATTCTTGACAAAGACATTATAAAAAGCTTGGATGAAGAGCTACTCTCATAAAAATCTCAATCGAGACCGCCCAAAAGAATGCCAAGGAGATAGCCGAAGCGGACAATTGCTTAGAGGCCAGCCATAAAAAAGAGTTAAACGAGGCAGTTCAACGCAGTGGTGCTCTAGCTCTGGAAAAAGACTCTCTGCAAAAAGAGAAAGATATCCTTGCCCACCGAGTCAAAGAGTTAGAGGAGCTGCTTTCCAAAGAAAAGGAAGAGAAAATCGCAGCACAGGAAGAATCACAAAATTACTATGATGAAATCGTTGAGATGAAGAACTTGAAAACAAAACTCGACGAGGAACTATCCAGAATTGAAGCGCTAAAAGATGCAGCTCGTGAAGAAGGCAAAAAGGCGGCACTTTCAGAGGAAGCGACCGAGGCCGGAAGAGAAGAGATTAAGTGTACATTTGACCCGCTTATCGCTGTGTACAATGCAAGAGTTCTCATGCACTACGACCTATCTTTCTTGGGCGATGGTTATCTTGAATCGCTAGCTGAAGCGTGGGATACTTTGATAAAAATTAAGAAAGTGGAGCTAGGTGTTGAGAGGTTGATGAAGAGGCCCTTGTGAGGAAAGTGCTCCAAGGAAATGAGCCATCAGACTTATCTGCGGCAAAAACCCTCATTGGAAGAGACTCCCCGACATCGAAGGGTAAGGAAGATATTGCTGGCTTATCTGGTACCGAGTCTCAAGTTCCTCCTCCCGTTCAATCGGCTGAGACTTCGTCACATGTGCCTCCCGAGCAGCATGTCGGTTATGACCCGGAGAAAACTGTACATGGCATTCACATTTTATCCCCAATCCCTGAAGGTGATACTCCGAGGACCACTGAAAGTCAATTGGAAGCTGCTACGTAACTTCACCTTCTAGAGTTTAGGAAGTCATCGCTTTTGGCGAGTAACGGATGGGTTCTAACATTTGCTTTTCATGAATTCATATAGGTCACTATGGTCCTGAGCCGACTCCAAGGAGCAATGTCGCCATGGTGCGGGAAGAAAAAGAGGCTGAGGCACCTCATGCCGGAGATACCCCTGGTCCTGATGCTCAAGTAATAGGGGCGCTAGATGAGGACAAGCTCGAAGACCCCTCACCTGTAGAAGAACACGACGATGTCAAAATCACAGGCGCTTCCGAGCATACTTCCAAGCTTAGCATGAAGGAGCAACTCAAGGAGGAGGAGAAAGAGAGAATCAAAGTTAAGATAGAACCCAAGGTGGTGGAGCTCGACGATCCCTTAAATAGGCTGTTGAAGGTCAATCTCCCAGTGGGACCACACCCTTGGAAGTTCCTCCTCCTTCCTCGAATAACTTTGCTAGGAGGCAAAGGGTCCAGGAAAAGATGCTCAAATGAGGAGACTTTGGAAAAGTCGAAAAGGGAAAGAAAACCGAAGAAGTAGTCGTCGTCTCATAACATTTTGTTAAATAATTTAAAATCATGTAGTCGCTTTCCTTTCCTTTTTTCCGTTCTTTCATCAGTAGTCGTTGTAGGTAGACTTGGCCTCCGAACTTTCGGAGAAGTTGTAAGGAAATTTTTTGAGAAGTAAATAATTTTTTTTTCCTTTGTATTCACAGATTCTCATCGCATAACTTATAATCTAATCTGAAACTAAAATTCAAAGTCTTACGGGTCATTTAAATCCCAGTCCGCCTTTAAAGGACTTAGAGTACTTTTGTCCACATTCTCGGACTTAAGAGATTTTTTTTGAATCGTTTATTCCCTAGTCCATGCTCTGGGGACTCAGAGTACTCTAGTTCGCTTCAGGGACTTAGAGATTTTTGAATCGTTTATACTCTAGTCCACGCTCCGGGGACTCAGAGTACTCTAGTCCGCTTAAGGGACTTAGAGATTTTTTAATCATTTATACTCTAGTCCACGCTCTGGGGACTCAGAGTACTCTAGTCCACTTCAGGGACTTAGAGATTTTTGAATCATTTATACTCTATTCCATGGTTTGGGGATTCAAAGTACTCTAGTCCACTTCAGGGACTTAGAGATTTTTGAATCGTTTATACTCTAGTCCACGCTCTGGGGACTCAGAGTACTCTAGTCCGCTTCACGGACTTAGAGATTTTTGAATCGTTTATACTCTATTCCACGCTCTGGGGACTCAGAGTACTCTAGTCTGCTTCAGGGACTTAGAGATTTTTTAATCATTTATTCTCTAGTCCACGCTCTGGGGACTCAGAGTACTCTAGTCCTCTTCAAGAACTTAGAGATTTTTGAATCGTTTATACTATAGTCCACGCTCTGGGGACTCAGAGTACTCTAGTCCGCTTTAGGGACTTAGAGATTTTTGAATCATTTATACTCTAGTCTACGCTCCGGGGGCTTAGAGTACTCTAGTATGCTTCAGGGACTTAGAGATTTTTGAATCGTTTATACTCTAGTCCACGCTCAGGGGATTCAGAGTACTCTAGTCCACTTCAGGGACTTAGATATTTTTGAATCATTTATACTCTAGTCCATGCTCTGGGGACTCAGAGTACTCTAGTCCGCTTCAGGGACTTAGAGATTTTTGAATCGTTTATACTCTAGTCCAAGCTTTGAGGACTCGGAGTACTCTAGTCCGCTTTAGGGACTTAGAGATTTTTGAATACATAGCTGGTCGACTTTTAGTTTGGTGTGTGCGTTCATACGCCATACAGATTAATGCAAATTAACCTTGTCATAAAACTATAAAACACGGAACACCAACAATTCACCAAAAATAGCTTCAAGCTTTTATTGATTGTGGAAAATAGGGACAAACTGAATTGTCTTATTACATGTTGGAAACAGAGAACAACAAAAGAAAAATATACTGGAAACAATTGCTACTGAAATGCAAAAGAAATAAACTAAGTATAATAACGGCGCAAATGCACGCTATTCCATGCTCTAGGGAGTGTCACGCAATCAATAGTCGCTGGCTTGAAGGTTCCTTCTCCAAACCTCCGTTCGATGATGTAGGGACCTTCGCGTGTGGGATTCATATGTGATGGGACCAGAAAAACTCGCTTCAAAACAAGGTCGCCCACATTGAAAGCTCTTGGTCGAACTTTTTCATTATAATATCGGGCGACTCGGTGCCGATATGCGGTCGCCCTTAAATCAGCTTCTTCACGCTTCTCGTTGACAAAGTCCAACAACTCCAGTAAAAGATCTTGGTTCGTTCTAGGATCATAATGAGTCACCCGGTGGGAAGGAACTTCAAGTTCCACAGGTATAACTGCTTCAGTGCCGTATGCCAAGGCGAAAGGAGTATGGCCAATCACGGACTTATGGGTGGTTCTGTATACCCAGGGTGCCATTGGAAGCTCATCCACCCACTTGCCTCTAGCCTTCTCCAAATGTCTTTTAAGATGGACACGATTATTTTATTTACGGCTTCAACTTGCCCATTCGCTTTAGGGTGAGCGACTGCTGCAAACCTTTTCTCAATGCAATACTTCCGACAAAACTCTTTGAATTCTCTACTCTCAAATTGAGTTCCATTGTCAGTAATGATAGTCCGCGGGAGACCAAAGTGGCATATAATGTTCCGCACAACAAAGTTAATGACCTTTTTGGTGGTGATCGTAGCTAATAGCTCAGCTTCGGCTCATTTGGTGAAGTAATCGACCACGACGATTGCGTATTTTGCACCACCTTTGGAGATTGGAAAGGGGCCGATAATATCAATCCCCCATATCGCAAACGGCCATGGACTAACCATTTGTGTGAGTTCCGTCGGCAGCGCTCTCGGGATGTTCACATACTTCTGACATTTGTCACATCTCCTTACATAGTCTGCGGCGTCCCGATTCACGGTCGGCCAATAGTATCCATAGCGGAATGTCTTTTTGGCTAGTGTTTGCCTCCTAGTATGGTCGCTACATTCTCCTTCATGGAATTCTCTTAAAACTCGTTTTACCTCATCGTAGGCGATGCACCTAAGTAAGGTAATGGAGAATCCCTTCCGATACATCATTCTATCCTGCATTATATACCGCAAGGTCTTGCGAACGACTTACCGTCTCTCGTTCCTCTTCTCGAGCAAGGTCCTGTGTAACAAGTATTCTTTAAATGGGGTCATCCACGACTCCCTTTCAGTTTTCGTCTCCGCCACAAGATCAACATCCATCTCATTTATGCTCGGGGCATGTAGAGTTTCAACAGGAACCAAACCCATTTGCTGCACATCACCAGTGCCTGCAAATTTCGCCAGGGAATCGGCTTCCCCGTTCCGTTCGCGTGCGATATGCGAAATATCGTAGTATTCGTGGCCCGCCAACAATTCTTGAACCCGATTGAGGTATGGAGCAAGCATTTGTCCCTTTGCCTGGTAGTCTCCTTGGACTTGGTACACCACCAGTTGTGAGTCACAAAAGGTTTCCATCGATTTTACTCCAAGTTCTTTGGCAAGCTACAGTCCAGCGATCAACGCTTCATACTCGGCTTCGTTGTTCGTAGCGGGGAAATTAAGTTTCAAAGCATAACAAATCGATCAGTCCTTGGGAGTTACAAGAACAACACCAGCCCTAGAACAATGGTCGTTGGATGCTCCATCGGTATACAGCTTCCATCGTACAGCGGGGATTGCATCATTTCCATTTGGTTCGTCCTGCATAGTGAACTCTATAATAAAATCCACCAACGCTTGTCCTTGGATAGCCCTCCGAGGTAGGTAGGTGATGTCGAACTTACTAAGTTCAATTTTCCATTTAAGTAACCTTCTAGAAGTCTTTGGTCGTGGGAGCACTTGCCGTAAAGGCTGATCGGTATAGATACTGACCGTATGTGCCTGGAAATACGGGCGGAGTTTGCGTGATGCGATTACCAAATAGTAAGCCAGCTTCTCAATCTTGGGATAATTTCTCTCTGCTCCCATTAAATGCTTACTAACATAGTACACCAGCTTTTGTATTCGGTCCTCCTCATGAATCAAAGCCGCGCTGATGGCATGCTGGGATACAAATAAGTAAACATATAACTCCTCATGGTCTATGGGTTTCGACAGAATAGGGGGCCTCTCCAGGTGGCTCACCAGAGCTCGGAACGCGTCTTCGCAATCCGATGTCCATTCGAAAATTCTTTTCCATTTGCTTATCAAATCAAAGAAGGGAATACATTTGTCGGTTTCTCTAGATATGAATCGACTCAATACTACGACCTTCCCATTCAGGCTCTACACTTGCTTTTTAGTTCTGGGTGCCCGTATGTCCCAAATAGCTTGAATCTTTTCTGGGTTTGCTTTAATCCCTCGTGCGTTGACAATGAAGCCCAAAAACTTTCCCGATGCAACGCCAAAGGAGCATTTCAATGGATTGATTTTCCTTCCATAAAATCTGAGAATATCAAACATCTCTACCAAGTCTCGAATGTGGTCATTTTATTGCGATGACTTCACGAGCATGTCATCCACATAGACTTCATCATTCTACCAATCTGATCTTTAAACACCTGATTCACCAATTACTGATAAGTTGCCCCTGCATTCTTCAACCCGAAAGGCATCACTACATAAAAGTACAATCCCACATCTGTGACAAAATTGGTGTGCTCCTGATCTGGGATGTGCATCGGGATTTGATTGTATCCCGAATACGCATCAATAAATGACAACAACTCGTGCCCTGCTGTCGAGTCGACCAGTTGATCAATTCTGGGCAATGGGACACTATCCTTAGGGTAGGCCTTGTTCAGGTCTGAGTAATCAACACAAGTCCTCCACTTCCCGTTTGCCTTCCTTACTAGTACGGGATTAGATATCCATTCAGGATAGAGAGCGTCGTGGATGAACCCATTGGCTTTGAGTTTGTCCACCTCCTCTTTGAGAGCAGCAAACCTCTTTGGGTCCATGTCTCTCCTCTTTTGTTTCACTAGCACATACTTCGGGTCAATGTTCAACATATGACTTGCGATGGCGGGAGAAATCCCACACATGTCAACATGGGTCCAAGCGAAAACATCGAGATTCGCTCGGAGGAAATCAGTAAGATCCCTCATCATCGAGGGGTTGAGTTGTGATTCAATCTTCAGTACCCGTGATGGGTCATCATGGCTGATTGGAATGTCAATCGTCAGTTAAGCTGGCCCCGCCTTGGCTTCCTTGGGTTCTTCATTGTCATCTCTCGAAACTTTGTCTATATAGATCTGATTGTGTTTCCCAAGCCAAGGCTCAGGCGCTACTTGTCAATTTTCAGCAACATGGATACAGACAGGCTTGTCCACACTCTTTCCCTTCTCTCTTCATTGGGCCTCTCTCAGCTTGCCACATAACAAGCACGACAGTCGCTTGATCGCCATGCACTACACCAACTCCATTGTTCGTCGGAAATTTCAAGGTCAAACACCACGGGGCCAAAGCTGCCCTAAACTCCGCCAGGGTCGGTCGGCCCAGAAAAAACATTATACGAGAAATCAACATCCAAAACAATGAACGGTAGGATCCGTACCATCCTGCGTTCACCTTCTCATAGCTCAACTAGCAATTCGACAAAAACTAATGCATCAGTAGCTGCACCATTAAAGCCGTGAATGCGGGCTTTAGATGGTTTCAGATCCTTCGCCTTCATCTTCATTTGGTCATACGCCTTCTTGAAGTTAATATTAACAGAACTTCCACAATCAATTAGTATTCTTCTCACAAGTGTCAGTCCGATCGTAGATGAGATGACCATCGGGTCAATGGTAGGTGCCTCCACCTGATCGGCATCCCTACTCCTGAATACTATATCATCCATCATCATTCGCTGCTGTTTTGTCGGAGTCCCATCTTCTGTGTTCGAGCAGCACTCGAAGTCCGCATGCTTCAAGGAACTAACATAGCGTTCCATTTCTTGCCTGCAGGATGAGGCCCACCGATTATCGTGTTTATGACCAGCCTTCCTCCAGTTCGAGTGGGCTCCTCTGGTTGGCGTGAAGCTTGCCCACGATTGGGTCGGATGCCCCCTGTCCCCCTTCCTACGGATTCTTAACATACTTCTGCAACTTCTTCTGGCGAATCAGCTTTTCTATAGCATCATGGAGGTGTCTGCACTCTTCAGTATTGTGCCCATAGGTCTCGTGAAACCGACAATACTTCCCGGTCTGCTTCTGTTCCTCAGTCAATTCCTTTGGGCGCGGCTTTCAGTATTGAAAGGTATTACAAGTTGATAGATAAATGTTCTCCAAAGATGTGTTCAGGGGCGTATATTCGTTATAGGTTGGGATCCTTGGTTTCCACTTTCCTGCTTCCCTCTTCCGTCCAGAATTTCTTCCTCCGGTTCCTTTTGACTGCTCCAGCTTATTTTGAACATTGACTTGGACCTTACCAGAGTTCTCGCCAGATTACTTTACCGCAATGTGGCTTTGCACCGCTTCCTTACTAGGTCCTGGTGCACTGCTCCGTCTTGACCACCTGGCCTCTTCCTTTCTCATGAATTGGTTCACCTTCGAATAAAAGCGTTCTAGGGTAGTTGTTGGTTTGCTTGCTAGCCAGTCACCAAACTCAGACTCCGTATCCACTCCCTGCATGACGACCATAAGCAAGGCGTGGTCATTTGGATTACTAACTTCGGTAGCAGCAATGTGGAATCTCTGTAAATAGTCCTTTAACGACTCATCGGGAGCCTGAATCTCACTGGATAGCGACATCACATCTTTTGGGCGAGTAGCATGGATCCTGAACTGCTCTACGAACTTCGTTGCTTGCTCATCAAATCTAGAGATCGAACGCGGGGGAAGTCTCGTGAACCACATGGTAGCGATCCCGGACAGAGTTATTAGGAAGCACCTGCACTTAGTCGTGCCCTAGCTGAGTCCTTCATCCACTCATATCTCATTATGTGTTGTTGAGGGTCGGTCTTCCCTTCGTAAGCGGGTACAGTAGGCATGCTAAACTTTTTGGGGTACTTAGCTTGTAGAATGCTATCTATAAACGGAGTATGACTCCTTGATATGCCCCAGTCGTCATTAGTCAAGCCCTGATTCTCCCTCATCAACTGCCTGACCGTGGCTGATAAATCCGGAGTCTAAATAGGGATTTCCAAGTCGGTACCCGTCCTGCGCGATTGCTCCGGCTGGTGCCACCTCGGTTGGCAATCATCTAAGTGTGCATCCTGAGGACCTGCTTCATTACGATACTAGTGAGGTGGTTGACCAGCTCCCATGCGTGCTCCAGATCCTAAGTTTCTCACTCCAGGTTGGGTGCGACTCTCCAAGTGTACGTGAGGAGCCACGATTCCAACTAAGGAATCTGGATCATTTCTGTTGGTTTGTCCTTGGCGACTCGTCACCAATAACTCTGTTGCTCCAGTTTGTGCCGTTTCAATCCTATGGCGTCTATGCTTGGGGTGTTCATCTGACGAAGTGGAGCCGTCGGATGACGAGTAGGAAGCAGGGCTTCCTCCAACAATCTGACACTACTGCTGAGCTATCTGGGTTATTAGGTTGGTGTTTGCTTGAATCTTCTCATTAAGCTGTCTCCTGCTTTCCACGAGCTCCCTCATCAGCTCATTGAACTCTGCCCTGGTGACAGCTTCTACTTGGTTTGGGATGGTGGCGGGTTCTGCACCTGCATTAGCTTGCTAATTGCTGCGTCCTACTTGCTGGACGCTAGCGGTCTCATTAGCATCGACATTGTAAGAGGCGGATCTGGTACGTGGTCTTGTCATCTTAGAGTTATCTGTAGGAACTTTGAGTAGAATCTGTGAACTTCTGAGAATAAACTTGGATCTCCTTCGGGGGATTTCCTCAATCCAGTAGCAAAAAAGCAGATCCTAATGGCATGAGAATGAACTTTCTCGGTGAAAGCACCAAAATGTTAGCACCAGAATTGGTCACTAATACCCTAGAATAGATTTGTGTAGAGAGATTAATGAAGATGCTAAATTAAAACAGAGGAATATCACAGTAGAATGCAAAAACAACAATATAAATAAGAACACCAGATTTATAGTGGTGCCTACTTCCACTTTGAATTTAATCTTTATTGCTTTCTCAAATAATTGAATACAGATATAGTTCGTAAACAAACAGCTTGAATACAAGTTTGAGTAAGAAGAAATTGAGTACAGAAAATGGCAGAGTCTCTTTGGAGTTCTCGAAAAAAAGGTCCCCCAAACTGGACTCCTGCCCCTTTATTTATAAAAGAAGATAGGCTGGATCCCCTGTCCAGGCCCATGACTAAGATGGTTTGGCCGATAGCTAAGGAGTTAGGTAGACCGAACCAAGCACCCCGATCCACCATGGCCGACCCCCTTTTCCTAACTTGGGTCCTTTGAACGTCGGCTCGGAGTAGCCCCCGTGTATGCTCAAAGTAAGCTAGACCATGACCCGAAATCATTTATGCTCGTGCTCATGTTGATCCATTTCTTCCACTCTTGATACCAAACTAGTGTAGTCGAACCCATATGAACAAACCACCAAGGCCGAACAACTCTAACGGAACCATCAGTGCTGAACCACTCTGACCGAATCATCTGTGCCGAACCACTCTGATCGAACCATCAGTGCCGAACTAGTCTGACCGAACCATCAGTGCCGAACCACTCTGACCGAACCATTAGTGCTGAACCCACATTCTCTTGAATGATCGTAAATTACCGATCATATAGGACCGACCGAGAATATCTTACCCACATGCTCGTGCTCGTGTTGATCCATTTCTTCCACTATTGATACCAAACCAGGGTAGCCGAACCCATATGACCAAACCACCAAGGCCGAACCACTCTGACCGAACCACCAGTGCCGAACCACTCTGACCGAAACATCTATGCCAAACCACTCTGACCGAACCATCTGTGCCGAACCACTCTGACCGAACCATCAGCGCCGAACCATTCTGACTGAACCATCAGTGCCTAACCACTCTGACCGAACCATCAGTGCCGAACCACTCTGACCGAACCATTAGCGCTGAACCCACATTCTCTTGAACGATCGTAAATTACCGATCATATAGGACCGACCGAGAATATCTTACCCACATCACAAATGTCGAACCATAGTTTTTGTTTACTCCATCACCTAATGCCGACCCACCATTCATCATGCATCAACCTCTATTCATCGAAGCCGACTCAGAGTAATCGCTATTATTACTCGAAGTGGACCAACCCTTGACATTACGCCCACTTACGGTCAATTATAACTTCCGCAGCCCCGTTTTGTAGCCGGGCCAAGGTGCCAGGTAATATGTAGATAGATTTTAACTCCTCAAACCAAGGTCCAAATACAATCCTCCTTGTTACGTGGATCTTGATGGTCTAGATTCGTGTTAGTAAAGAATAACTTAGTCCAAATTTGACGAAAGAACTTCCAAAAATTCTTGGGTTTTTCATAGAATTAATCTTAGTTACCGCTGTCTCGTTGTGAAGCCAAGAACGAATTTGGCTCTTGGATGGGCCAACAGTAGATTCATGAGCACGTTTAGGTCTGGGTGCCATTTTGATTTGAATAGATTTGAAGGAAAAAATTGATTTTTGAAGAGGAGGCTAGGGTTTGAGTTGGTTTTCTTATGAAGTGGAATACGAAGAAGAGAGCTGAGTTAAGTAGTGTTAGGTTGAAAGGTTGTATTGGAAAGAGTGTAGAGTTATTAAAAAAACTGGAAATACACGGGGCAGTTGACTGAAATGGGGTGCTCAGTCGACTGATATGTAGGGATTTTCATCCCGCAACTTTGTAGTGTAAAAATTCAAACTTCAGTCAACTGAATCTATGGTGGCAGTTGACTGGATGCTGAGTCAAAATTTAAATAGGTTGAAGATTCAGTCGACTGTTTGGAGAGTTCATTCGACTGATGTTCAGAGATTTGTTTTCTGCATATATTTTGTTCATTTTTGGTGCATTTCAGTTGCCTGGTTGGAGTGATTTAGTCGACTGTCTTCAAGTTAAAAATTTAAGCGAGTTTGAAGATTCAGTCGACTGAATATCTTCTTCCAGTCGGATGAATCTGCTGTTTTTTCTGAGGTAGGCCTTTCATCTAGCCTATCCTTTATTCAATTTATACACTATATATATATATATATATATATATATATCTTTTGTGTTTTTAGTCTGATGTTAATCACAAACATGTAATTATTATTTCAAGAAACATAATACTTATACATATTACAATTTAAAAAAATGAATAAAAAATGATTTAATTTTCTGAATTTCTGGAATCATCCGAGTGCATTTCAACCTTAGTGATTTCTTGTAATGGATGGATAGAAGACCATGCATTACTTTGAGCACCTCGTTCCCAAGAGTTAGGAGACACTTGAGGATGTTGCAGAGATGGTTAGTGCACACATTGTTTAGAATATGATCTGCAGAATTTCAGAGCGAATTGGTCTAGGAAACTTAATCGTTTTGCATTGACTTTTTGCTCATAGTACAATTCACGCTGAAGTTCTAATGTTTCCCATTGATAATGATGGTTGTCGTCAATCTTTTCTTTGGTTGATGGAGAGCCAAAACCTAAGTTTCTTTTAGCTCTCTTTTCTTTTGGCATATACCCATAGTGATGATTCGGGGAAAGCGTAATCTTTACTGGGATATATACCGGAGTTGAATTGTTTGAAGAATCCAAGGAGGGAGTGCTAAATACAATTAAGGATTGGTTTGAGCTTTCTTGTCACGACATTGTAATGTTTGTATATTATTTGAAGATCAATGTATTTGAAAGTGTGTAATGTTTAAGATATGAAAGTTGATTGTATATATATACTGAGTTATATGCTATTACCAGTGTTTGTTTTTGAGGTTAAAAAAGTGTAGAAAACTTCAGCCACGTAAAATGAGAGGTTAGAAATGTAAAGAAAATATGACGTAGGTTAAATTAAAAATAAGTAAGGTCTGTATCCAAGAAACGTATTAGAACGTTGGAAACACATGCAACTTCCTCCCATGAGACCAGAGTTCGAGCGCCATTAGCTCCAATTTGTTGAAAAAAAAAATTATTTTATAATTTAAATTTTTTTATATATCAATTGCGAATAATAACTCATTTAACGACACAATTCCTAGTCTCGTCTTAATTTAAGAAAACTATTTTCATTTAAGGGTTTAGTTAATATATCGGCTATTTGATTTTTTGATGATAAAAAATCTAGTGAAATATTTCCTTTTTCTATATTATCGCGAAGAAAATGATGTCTAATATCACTGTTTAGTTCTAGAGTGATGTATAGGATTTTTTGATAAATTTATAGCGCTTGTATTATCAAAGTAAATTATTGATTTAGAAAGTTTTATTCCAAAACCTTGTAGTGTTTGCTGCATGTAAATTACTTGAGCACATGCTAAAACAGCAGAAATATATTCTGCTTCCCATGTCGAAAGTGAAACACAATTTTGTTTCTTGCTAAACGAAGATACTAAAGATCGTCCAATGAAATGACAAGTACCACTTGTACTCTTTCGATCCGTTCGACATCCTCCAAAATCATTGTATGATACTAACTCAAAAGGACATTCTTTTGGATAAAAGAGACCTAGTCTTTAGTATTGCTTAAGTAACATAAAATTCGTTTTATAGCCCGTAAATACGATTCTTTGGGATTTGCTTGAAATCGTGCACACAAGCATACACTCATCATTAAATTTAGTCGACTAGTAGTTAAATAAAATAATGATCCAATCATGCTATGATATATTTTTTGGTCAACGCTTTTGCCATTTTCATCTCGATCGAGATATACCGTAGTACTCATAGGAGTCGGTTTAGCATAAGTGTTTTCCATACCAAAATATTTTATAAGATTATTACAACATTTTTCTTGATTAATAAAAATTCCATTACTTAATTGTTTAATTTGTAAACCAAGGAAATATGAAAGTTTTCCCGTGTGAGACATTTCAAATTCTCTTGTCATAATATTGGAAAATTCTTGACATAACTTTTCGTTCGTGGAATCAAAAATAATGTCATCTACATAAATCCGTATTATTAAAATATCATTTGTATCTTGTTTTATAAATAAAGTTTGATATACTTTTCCAAATTTAAAACCAGAATTTATTAGATAATTTTTAAGACGGTCATACCAAGCACAAGGTGCCTGTTTTAAACCGTATAAAGCCTTTTTTAATTTATAAACATGATCTAGAAAATTTTCATGTACAAATAAAGGTGGTTGTTCTACATATACATTTTCTTTTATAAAACCATTTAAAAATGCACTTTTTACATCCATTTGATATAATTTAAAGTTATTAAAGCATGCATAGGCTAATAAAATATGTATAGTTTCTAGACGAGCTACAGGAGCAAATATTTCATCATATTCCTTCTTCTTGATTATAACCTTGAGCAACTAACCTAGCTTTGTTTCGAATAATATTTCCTTGCTCATCCGCTTTATTTTTGTAAACCTATTATGTACCTATAACCTTTTGATTACTTGGTCTAGGAACTATGTCCCAAACTTCATTTCGTTTAAGTTGATTTAATTCTTCTTGCATAGCTATAATCCAGTAATCATCAATTGAGGCTTCTTTAATATTTTTGGGTTTAATGCTTGAAATAAAAGCTACATGACCCATTTGATTTAGTTGATTTTGGGTTCTTACATTAGTATTTACTTCTCCAATTATATTTTCAATAGGATGATTTCTTAGAAGTCTTGGTGGAGTTCGAATTTCATTATTATTTGGTAAATTGTTGTCTTCAATTTCAACATTATTTTCAATATTTTCAATATCATCTACTATGATATTTGATTTAGAAATAATTCCATCATCTTCATTTTTATGCTTAATTTTGAAATTTTTATCGAATGACATAGGAAGTGTTTCTTCGATTAATTTAGTTCTTTTATTATAAATTCTATAAGCTTTGCTTCATTCCGAATATCCAATGAATATTCCTTTATCGGATTTTGGATCGAATTTACCAAGTTTGTCTTTTGTATTTAAAAGAAAACATTTTGAACCAAAAAATTTAAAATATGATATGTTAGGTTTTCTTCCGTTAAAATGTTCGTATGGAGTATGTTTTGTCAATGGTATAATGAAAACTCTATTTAAAACGTAACAAGCAGTTGGTACAGCTTCTGCCCAGAATGTTTAGGTAGATTACTTCCATTTAATAGTCCTAGCACATTCTTGAAGTGTTCTATTTTTCCTTTCTACAACTCCATTTTGTTGCGGAGTTCTAGGTAATGAAAAATTATGAACAATTCCTTTTTTATTGCAATATTTTTTAAAAGGTTCATTATCGAATTCACCACCATGATCGCTCCGAATATTTTTAATTTTTAATATTTTGAACTCTTTTAGGAAATATTTTAAAATTTTCAAACGTATCACTTTTATATTTTAAAAATACTGTCCAAGTGAATCTTGTGAAATCATCTACAATTACGAAAACATACCTATTATGGTTTATAGGTTGAACTTGAGTTGGTCCAAAAAGATCAAAACGCAATACTCAAGTGGTTGTAATGTAGAAATTATTTTCTTAGATTTAAAAGAAGATTTAGTTAATTTTCCTAATTGAAAAGCATCACAAATATTTTTTAGTTTAAAATTCATTTTGGCAAACCTTTTACTAAATTATCCTAAGATAATTTGCTTATTGCTTTAAATTTTATATGACAAAATTTTTTGTGCCATAACCAAGGATTATTTTCTTTGGCTAGTAGACACATATTTGTGTTATGATTAACTTTCATATTTAATATGTATATATTTCATACTCTAGATCCTTCAAATATAAGATTATTGTATTGATAAAATATGTTACATTTATTTTCCGAAAAAGTTATATTAAAATCTTTGTCGCATAATTGACCTATATTAAGCAAAGTATATTTTAAATTTTTAACTAGAAGAACATTTGTAATAAGAGGTAAGTTAGATGTACCGTCATTGCTCACATCACCTTTGCCGATGATATATCCTTTGGAATTATCTCCAAATGTGACAGATCCTCCATCTATGTAGACAATGTTAGTCAACCTATCTTCATTTCCTATCATGTGTTTTGAGCAACCACTGTCAAATATCCACTTTCCTCTTTTCTTAGTTGGTACCTACAAAAATATAGAGATGACGTTTGTACCCACTTTTTATTAGAGTCCTAAGAGTTAGATCTTAGGAAACCAAACCCAAGAGGGTATAGAATTCCTTTATAAGTAAAATTTTCATTTTTATGAGCTGAATTCATAAAAGATTTAATATACTTATTTCTAATTAAAATATTATTAGTTTTTGGTACCCAAATCTTTAAAGTATTTGTGTTGCAAACTTCATTCTTTTGAGTGACAACCTTTGGTTTTGGTTTTGCTTTTACAAAATTCTTATGTAAATTGAAATATTTATATGGTGGGTTATTCTTCTTTGAAATAGATTTTGAAGAATTTACATATCCTAGGCCTTTCTTATTAAAAGTAGTTTGAGAATTACTAATAATCTTAGAAAGATTTTCTCTACCTTTATTAAAATTAGATACATTTTTAGTGATACTATATAACTCGGTTTTGAGACTGGTATTGTTTAATTCAAGAATTTTGACATTTGGTTTTAAATCATGATTTTCTGAAGCTAATGTCATATTCTTTTCTTTTTGCACTTCAATTTCATTTGATAGCATAGTGAGTTGAGAAGAAATGTTAGACAAAGATTCTTGTGTTTTAACAAGTTCTTCTTCTAAGATTTTCTTTTCATCTCTGAGCATATCAACTTCTATTTCACGTCTGTTTAATTTTTTTAGAGCATCTTTATACTTTTTTTTTGACTTCTTTTAGTTTATCTAATAACTCTGAGTTTATACCTATTAAATTGTCGAAAGTTAGATCATTTACATCATTAGTTGAAGCCATAAAATAGACGTTGGCTAGTTCAAAATCACTGTCAGTGTCACTATCTGATGATGAAGATGATTCAGAATCATCCCATGCAATAGAGAATGCTTGCTTCATTTTGTACTTGTCCTTTTTTATTCTTGTATCTGTCTTTCTTTTGATCAGGATAGTCCTTCTTTATGAGACTCTTCTAATGACATTCATAACACTTAAGATTTGAAGCTGATGGTTTATTGGTATTGTCTCTTCTGTTGTTACTGAATTTCTTGTTCTTTCTGAATTTCAAAAACCTTTTGAAGTTCTTTGCTATAAATGCCATGTCATCTTCATCTGAGTCTGAGTCTTCTTGTTTAGCCTGAAAAGCTATATTCTTTCTATCTTGGGCTTGATCTCGTTTTGCCTGCAAATTTACTTCATATGACATGAGATTTCCTATTAACTATTCTGATTTGATGGTAGAAATGTAATTAGCTTCTTCAATAGCTAAGACTTTTCGTTCCCATTCATCTGTTAAAGAGTTTATAATTTTTGAGACAATATCAAAATCTGAATATTTTTCTCCTAGTGCGAATAGTGAATGATATATGTCTTGGAATCTAGAATACATGTCATTTATAATTTCATATGGTTTCATTCTAAAATTTTGGAAGTGATCTTTAAGCATAGAAATCTTGTTTTGTTTCACTTTGTTTGTTCCTTCATGTGTAACTTTAAGAGTTTGCTAGATTTCATAAGCAGTTTTACACATACTAACTATATTAAATTCATTATTTGCTAAAGCACAAAATAACATATTCATGGCTTTTGCATTTGAAGTAGCATCTATTTTTTGTGTGTTTGACCATTGTGCATATAGTGTGGTAGTTATAGCGTATTCATTCTGAGTGATATTCCAAGTATCATATCCATTTGCTTGCATATAAATACTCATGCGAGTTGACCAATAGTTGTAATTCAAACCGTTAAATAGTGGTGGTCGTGCAATGGATTGACCTTCAGTAAAGCTTGTATTAGTGTTATTTTCTATATTAACTGAATATCAAATAACTGTGTTATGGTTATATGATGACCTTGCTCTGATACCAAGTGAAAGTGACTAAGGATCGTAGTATGGAATATTATATAAGTTATCTACTAGTGCGGAATATAAATGTAAAAAGTTAATAGTAAAGTAAATGACACCAGGGATTTTTATACTGGTTCGAACTTCCCGTTATACGTCCAGTCCCAGACTACTTCTGGAATTTAATTATCAACCCTCTCTTAACCCGGAGGAACATGAATTACACCGCTTGAGCAACCGAAAAGGACTTCTACCACCTAAGCAACATAATAGGACTTCAACCGCTAGAGCAACCAGACATGACTTCTAATACAAACAATAAAATTGCTTCTAACTGAGTATGCTCTTGAGTAGCACCGATAAGTCAATAACATAGAACCTTCCTATAATCTTCTCCTTTGTTATATTTTGTGTAGTTTGTGAAGATAGGAAGTTTAATAAATCACTAATGAAATTTTGCTTGAATGTACAAGTGGTTAGAACGAGAGTTTGAATGGAAATGGCAAGAATGTTTAGACAAATAGAATAAGAGAATAGAATCTAAAATTAGGTCATTAAAACAAATGAATTCTAGGCTATATAGTGTTAAAGTGTTGTAACTTATCGTGAAAAGTAGCGATCAAAAGATATGGAAACAACTCTTGAATCAAGGGTTGTTTCTGTTTGATGAAGTGAAGTGACTTTTTAAAATATAGTCGTTATTCAATTTCAGTCGACTGAATAAAACAATTCAACCAGCTGAAATGTTTAAATTTCGAATCAGAGAAGAATTATTTCAAAAAAGACATTATTCAGTCGACTAAAATGGATGGTTCAGCCGACTGAACATTCATATTAAATTGTGCACGTGCACAGGTATTCAGTCGACTGAACTTGGCATTTCAGTCGGTTGAATTTCATGTTTTCTGCCATATTCATTATTTGTCAAAAAATGCTTTTGCGTAAACAAGTGTACTAACAACTTTGATATATGAACTATGATTTGGAAGCTTTTAAATTACGTGTGCGTGCATATACCACTTTGGAGAGATTTTAAAAAATTAGCTACTAGACTTAGACCATAGACAAACCATAGACAATATTGAAGCTTCTATTTGGCATCTGATCTGTAATCTATTTGTCGAGTAAAATAGTATCTTCTCCTACAAATATGGTTAGTTCACATAATATTTACTTATATAGTTGTCACAATAAAAACATCAAAATACAAGGTTCTAACCAGACTAAGTGGTTATGGGACATTGAGCGATACTTATATAGTTACTAATTGAAAGTAGATTACACTTATCAAGCAGAGTTTAGTAATTTATAGTAAACATTTGAGTAAACCCGAGTGGTTATGGGACATGCGGTCGTTACTTGAATGATTACTTGTAGAAAGTATTTAAAACTTTTTTCGTCGAGTTTTAGACTCGTCCATGGGTGATCTGGTTTATGCGGATTTTATGGGTTTTGATGTCCATCTGGTGTTACTCGTTTATAAATGAGTTATTACTTGAGATGTGCTTGTAATTGTATTGACATGCGAAGGGTTTGTCTACTAGGCTAGCTATTGATGACGACGAGCGATGTGCTTACCTAATTAACAAAACTCAACAAAGTAATGTTGTTAATCCAACAAAGATTTCCGTAAATCAACAAAGTAATTAACAAAACTCAAGACTTCCGTCTTTATCCAAGAAAAACTCTATTTTTATTAAATTCCCAAATCACCCAATTAGGGTTACAATGCTTTGACTAATAAGATGCAAGATTAGAATGAGAGAAATCGGATCCTAAAAACATGACACCTTAGGTCTTATTTATAGATGCAAGCAACGCCCCTTTCGACTCCATGCTCTCGACCAGGACGAAAGGTTTCCCTTTTATATGCAGCTGTGAACGTTTCGACTTTGTCGAAAGGTTTGCTCCTCATATGCCATTATAGACCTTTCGACATTATCAAAAGGTCTGATTTTCTTTATGCCTTCATGAACCTTTCAACTTTGTCGAAGGGTTTGCTTTCTATATTTCGTTGTGAACCCTTCGACCTTGTCGGAAGGTCGCTCTTCACTTGATTGTTGTGAACCCTTCGACCTTGTCGGAAGGTTATTCTTCATTTGAACGTTGTCGAGAGCTGTGCTTCCCTCCAATGTTGTCGATAGGTTGTCTTTCATTCTTTGCTGACTTCTGAGTGTTGCCTTCCTCATAGAACCTTTCAACTTTGTCGAGAGGTATCCTGATGAGCTTTAACCGATTCGAAAGGCTTGCCATGCTTTCGAAAAAGTCACCATCGGGTTGCTAACACTTGCTTTTACTTCCTCATCTTCTTCGAAAGGTAGGAACTTCATGGATGCTGTGAGATGGAACCTTCCGACCCCTTCGAAAGGTTTGAAGCTGTTAAACTATGATAGCTGCATCCCTTTCGACTCCTTCGAAAGGTTTGGTATGAACTCCTCTTTCTTAGTCTTTGTTGAAGGACCTTTCGACTCAGTTGAAAGGTGGATTTTTGGAGTAACATTTGCCCCCCCCGTTCGAAGGGATGCTCTTGACTTTCCAAGTGATCCTTGTCGAAAGCTAAAAAACTTCTCGCCTCTTGGCCTTCCCACGTAGATCTAGGCCATTCATTTAAATCTCATCCAACGGTCGAGAATTTGGGTGACTTTTCTTATATATTACGCTTCTCCTCCTTCCTCTTCTTTTACCTACGATTAAAAATTTTCAAGAAAAAGTAAAAGATTCCTCAAAAATCTCCTAAATTTTGCTTTCTAGAAGCCAAGGTAATTCTTGAATTCCAACTGTGAGTTTGGATTAATCTTTGTTTTTTTTCTTAGTTTTTGCTCGAATTTCATTCATATCCTAATCGAATTTCAATTTTCCAGATTCTAAAATTGAAACTCAATTTTTGTTTAGTTTGCAGAATTTTTTTAATCTTAATTCAATTTCCTAAACCAACAAAACTCACTTCTCATTTTGGATTTTGGAAGTCGATAGTGATTGTTAATGAAAATTCCCTAAATGAGTGCAGTTCTTATTTTAAATTTTTTGAAATTTTCTTTTTGTTTTTAACCTGGGTTTTTGATTTTCCAAAAACCTTTACACCCCTCTTGAAATTGAGCTAAAGCGATTTCAATTTAAATCCATTTTGTCAATAGGTTTGATTTTCTTATTCTTCAAGAAAAATTTGAAAATTGTATTTACAATCGGGTTTGGGGTTGGTTAAACCTGATATGATTACCTGGAACCCTCTCGTGTGCAATTTGGTGGCACAAAATGACCTTTCTACCCCTTTGAAAGAGGTTGAGGCGGCAATAATAGGTTTTCCTTCTTAGCATCTTTCGGTGGGGTCGAAAGGTATTGTGATGCCAACTTTACCAACATTGTCGATATGATAGGTAATTAAATGGAGTGAATCCAACCCTTTTGACAACGAGCTCTCGACAGGGTTGAAGAGTTTCAAACCTTTCAACTATGAGCTTTCGACAAGGTTGAAATTATTCAACCTTAGAGTTGTCTCTACCCATCTCTATCGAAACGTTTAAAGCACATGTGAGTGGAATCTGAAACCTTTTTGACTTCAATGGGTTGGACATATTTTGACAATTTTGACCAGACCTTTCGACAATGTCATCAACGTTAGTATTTTTACTTTGGAATTTTGAATTATTTATTTCGACCATGTCGAAAGGTCCTACCACTTTGCTTTATGTTACATTCGAAGTGTATCCAGGTTTCCATAGAGCTTTCGACATTGTCGAAAGGTGATGAATGGGTCATTGTTTCATCTCTTCCTTTCAACTTTGTCGATAGCTCAACGAATTTATATTATTATGTGCTTTTTAGGCTTTTTAATAATGTTGAAGTGTGATGTTTAAGGTTGAGGCCATTTTCTTCCCGACACTGTCGAAAGTTTAAATTGCCGACCTTTCGACATTGTCGAAAGCTTGAATTGCTGACCTTTCGACACTGTCAAAAGCTTAAACTACTTAGTATTTTCACCATTTTAAGATTTCATATAAATTTTCACTCTTGAGCTATCTAAGTAAATTTACTTGTTTAATTATTGTGTGCTTCCTAAACTCATAAATAAATAAGAGATTTAACTAAAACGTTTTCACCTCCTGAAGTAAATTTACTGGGATCGAAGCTATCCCTCCTCAACCAACTGATACCATTTGACAACCCTCCTGAAGGGTACTTTGCTTACACGGCCATCCACATATGGCATGGTGGACTTCTTCCTTTTCCCGAGTTCCTGATCTCATACTTGTCTCATGTTGGAGTTGCACCAATACAACTATCCCCAAATGTTTACACTCATCTTCTATCTCTGGAAATGTTGGCATTGGAATCTAGACTTCCTTCGCTTGATGCAGAAGTTCTAAACTCCTTGACCAAGTTGACAAGGTTAACTAATCTTAACAAGCAGATTTACAGGGTTAATGTATATAAGAAGCTAATATCAGATAGTATTAATAAGTTCAAGGACTGGAGAATCAATTTTTCTTCATCAAGTGCTTTGTCAATATTCACGGGACTTTTTCCTCCCCCCCTTAAGTCTACTTTAATGTTGTCTTTGCTTTACTCTACGTTTTCTACTAACTAATCTCTGACTTTTCTCAGGTGAATCTTCCAAAAAACTCAATGATGATGATAAGCAAACCATTAATTCATTAATCGCAGCTTCAAAGCAATATGGGAGCAGGATGAGGCTCTTAACACCTTCGAATTTAAGAAACCATTCTTTACTGCTACCTAGCCAGAGGATCCTACTAACTCCTCCCACAATCATGCATAGTTCTCGTGGAAAGCGCTTCCTTTCCTTAGGCGATGTCGAACACTTTACTTCAATGTCTCCTATTTGTGCTAACACTTCAGGTATATTATTAGTTTTGTATTTTTCTTCTTTGTCTCTTGAATTCTTTGAATTACCTTAACTGATTTTATATCCGCTTAAACTTGTTCCAGTTTCTTCCAAAGCCATTGTATCTTCTAGCAGAGCTGCCCCTCCTCCGTCATCTTCTGAAGTAACATCAATTTTTGGAGGCTTTTGCTAAATCCAAAAGAACTTCCAAAAGAAAATTAATGGGGCCTTCTAAAGACGCGCCTTCGGCAAAAGCGGCTAAAATTACCAATGTGGAGGAAGAGGAGAAGCGTATATCTTGTGAACAAGCTTCGAAGAGCCCTGTCGTTGAAGCTTCCGAAGATAAAACGGAGCAAACTCCACCTACTCCCAAAACTTTTCCTCACATTACTATCTCTGAGTCCCCAGCTGCCCTTGCGCAAATGTAGTTTTCTCTATTGACAACTCCTTCTAAGACACAAATTCCACCGTAGCCGCCAGCTTCTGCTCCTCCATCGACCAATTTTGATGAACTCATCGAACTCATCCTTTATTCAGAATCTTTTATTTCATCTTCTTCGCCATCATTCAGTCCAGACTTGGTAGAAAATTATCGCTCTCTGACGGGGCAACAACATTTGGTGAGCTCCCATGCGATTGATTTTATCATCACTGGATTTCCCTAATTGCTAACTGGTTTTTCACCTCATGCTACAGATTTCCAAGAACTGGATATCTCTAAATGATCATGTTTCAAAGTTTTTGACCGAATCCTCTAAGTTACAGAAGGAGAATTCCGAGCTAAAAAATCAAGTATCCTCTTTAACTGCTGCCAAGAACGAAGCTTCTACAGAGTTGGAGTGAGTGAAAGCTTCCCTTGCCTGGGTTAAGGGTGATTTAGAAGTAGAAAGGCAAGCTCACCAGCTCACCACCGATGGAAAATTTGCAATGGAGCTATCTCTGAAAGACTCAGAAGATGAGAAAGCTCACTTGGTTGCCAATAATACTTTATTGAAAGAAAAATTCAAAAGGACTAGAGCTTCGCTCAAACTGGCTGTTCGCACCCTCTCCGATGTCAAGAAGAAAGTCTTTGAGTTTGCTAATGTCACCCTGGGTCCTGTGATGCTGAAAAAAATATGAAGATACCCTCGTGCTTGCCTATGCCGACAATCATGAGAAATGTCCTAACTTTGGCTTCCCCTCTGTCGATCCAACTTTAGCTGAAAGAGTAATGGACAAAATCAACCAGATTAGGCAGGGTACCGGACCTAAAGGCGAGGAGGAGATAATTAATGTAGCTCAAGCTCTTTCTTTTGATATCCCCTCCTTTGACATTGAATCTGATTCTGAGGAGGATGATGAAACTCTTGATGCCGAAGAGGAAAAAGATGATGATGATGATGAGGACAGCGATAACGACAATGATGACGATGACAATGATGATGGACCCTCCGGAGATCAAGGTCATGGCGACGATATAGAGGGGCCTTCCGGTGCTTCAGAGAAAGATGGTAGTAATAAAGCTGAACTCTCTGAAAAGGAGCCACCTTCTCATAAGGATATGCCACCTTCATCCTCTGGACTCTCTGCTCCACTTAAGGATGAACCTGCTCCCGTTCAAACTGAGGAGCCAAAAGAGAAGGAGCAGGTCTCCCAGGCTTCCATTCTAGTTTCATAGGTATAGGCTTCTCTATTTAAATGTCTTAAACTTCGAAGATAATAATTAACATTAAATTGTTTTTCTTAGATAGCGAAGAAGTCTACTTTCCTCTATTAAACTAAACTTTACAGAAAACAGGCAGAAATTAACAAGTTATATAGGGAGTTAGACAAATTGATAAAGGAGCACAATGTTTTGTCTAAGAACTACAATAGCCTTGACAAGAGTACATCCATATTAGCTTCTTTTAAATATCAAAGGGCTACCCCTTTATTAAAGAAAGCGCGCCTCCGATATGACGTTCTCTTGAAGGCAATATAGAGTTACTAACTTTATTCTGGATAATGATCGACGAGAGAGAGATTTTAGTTAATTTTTTGTATAAAGCTTATTGTAGACATTCTATTATAGATTTTTTGTACTTAGGCAAATTCAGTGGGGTCCTACTCAGACGTTTTCATAAAAGATACTTAGATGAATTCGGATTTGACCCGCATCCCAGGGCTTACTGGAACTTACCACGGGTCAGGTCGATTCCTCAAGATCTCCCCCTTGAAAAGCTTAAGTACTATAAAGATAAATTTTTGTCCGTGTTTTTCTCTAAATCAGTTTTGTATGAACCCTATGAATAATTGTAAACATGTAACCATTAATTGATTTATGTACATACGTTGTGGCCTGTTTTATATGCTTAGTCTCTTTTACTATACTATTTCAGAATAACAGTTCTTTAGGTCAAGTCGTCCCAAGGGACCACTTAAGATAGTATGTTAAACTGAGGAAATTTTCTCTGAAAATGCATCGATTTTAAAGACTTCGAAGTTAGCGAAATATTGCTTTCTTCGGGATTAACAAAAATTATACTTGGAATATCCCCACCTCAATTGTGATTTCCTCGACAGCGAGGAGGAAAAATTCCTTAAAGAGATTAGGACATTTCATTCTAAATTAATTTGCGGTCGCGATAGTCCCCCAGTTGGGAAGTGGGACTATAGTCAATGCCCACCAGTTATAACCCCTGAAGGAGTTACTATGCCATTTGATTCGACAATTATGCTTTCAGCTAATTCTCTAGATAAAGTTAGAAAAGTAGTTTCCCAGCTTTAAGTGTAATCAAGTTGTTTATTATACCATTTTAATTTCATTGTTGTTTGAGCTGTAATCTGTTATATAATAATAAAGATATTTTTTACCTCTATCCTTATTTTCATTCCATTTCTTTTGTTTAAATAGGAGCTACAACCATCCACAACTCATCTTTCTCAAAACTTAATTTCACGCGTCGATGCTATCAGAGAAAGACTATTAATAGCGAGTGATAGGATCGTAGTCCATGATGAAGTCCTTCTTGAGCGTTTCGGTGGCAATATTGAAGCCGTAAAATTACATAAAAGATATTTTCTCCAAAAGACTATCTCCAGTGGTCACAAAGACCATATAGCCTATCTCGATGCTGATATTAAGAAAAAAGATGAGATGATCACTACGCTTAAACGTCAAGTGAAGACTAATCCCACAGCTGATTTTGATCAGAAAATGTCCAAACTTATTCAAAAAATTAATGATTTGGAATTAAAGTTAAAAGATAGCCAGGCGTAGTGTGCCCCTTTAGATTTCATTTTGGGCGATAAGACTTCAAAGATTGATCTTCCAATCTCTCAAGTAACCCCTCCTACAGTCAAACCTACTAGGTCAAAGCTTTTTGCGGCTCAGAAATTCCCTACTATGCTTAACCCACTCCCAGGTTTAGATGATAATGTAGTGGGGAATTGGTGTAAAAGGGTAAAGTTCGAAATAGCCAAATATTTTGATGAGCAGCAGAAAGTGAAGTACTCTCAGACCATTAATAAATAAGCTGCCAAAAACCAGAAGCTGGAACATGACAATTACTTGCTCATCAAGTGTGTCGCAGAGTTAGAAAGAGAGAATAAAACAGTCAGGGCTGCGAAATAAAGCTTTTAATCGCGCCATGAAGGCCAACATCAATGCAATTAATGATGAAAACCAAATAAGTAGAAAAGAAAAGAAGCTTAAGGAAGTTCTTAGTGCGGCCATCAGACACGTAATTGATCCTATAGTTGCAGAAACTCTCGATAGGGCCGCCCAAAATTTGTAACTCCTCTATATAATTGAGCTATGCAAATCTATCTTGTATATAATTTTGTCGTTTTGTGAATGACTTCATAACTCATGTAAATCACATAAATTTTGTAAATATCACCCGGTTTGCAATCCTTCTCTGTAACGATGTTTTTGAATTGCTCACTCATTGATTTCTGGACTTGCTGAACCTTTTGCTATTCCTTGTTTTGATTTCCCTAAAAAGCATGTAGCAAACAATATTTCTAATTGTTAGCTTGAAATTGACATCTTTGTCTATGTATGTCATTTTCTTAAATTAACAAATTATTCTGTTAATTGTACGTCAAATAGCTTATACTAAATGTTAAAATCTCATCTTTAACTCAGATGGCAGATGATGAAGAATGTAACTCCTTCCACTTAGCTAGAAAGTTTGAAATTTGCTGATAGACAATTCTGCCTTGTCACAGAGAATATATAGTAGAATATAACCTTTATTTAATAAAGAACCTGATTAAGAGATCAGTGTCTGAAATTCGGATGTAGTAACTCTCCAACCCATTCCTTGACATTAATAGGATTTAAAAATTTAGAAACTCGAAGCCCACATTCGGAGATTTTTAGTAGTGATCTTTTACATTCCTTGACCTAGATTCGGGCATTTGTGATGAATAGAAATCTGAATATTTTGCTCCCAGAGTAGGGTTCGTATAAGTAGTAGTCTTGATATCCAGATTCAGATATAATAAGGTAATAATTGATGAATCCCGAAACCAAGATTCTAGTAATAGATGATGAAATTATTATATGGAAGACCCAAAACCTTAATTCGGGTATTAACAGCTAATGTTTAAAAATGAGAATCCCGAAACCCAGATTCGGGTATATTAAGATAACCAGAAGTTAATAGGGACCCGAAACCCAGATTCGAGTATTATATAGTGCAGTTCTAGAATTAATATCCTGAAACCCAGATTCGGGTATTAATTGATGTAATTCTGATGTAAGAGACCCGAAACCCAGATTCGGGTATTAATAAATAATGTTTTATAAATGAAAGTCCTGTAACCCAGATTCTGGTAATAATAAGCGAAGTTCCATTCCGCTCCTTTGCTTCCGCCTTCTTTGACATATATGAACCCTTTAGGTTTTGAATACATAGAAATAATCTGATTAGCTGCCTCTTGAGCTAAGATGTCTTAGTCCATGATTGAATATGCTTTTTCTCGAGCTTGAACATCTTAGTTCATGATTTGATGAGCCTCTTCCCGGGCTTGGACATCTTAGTCCTTTGTTTGATGGGCCTCTTCTTGGGCCTGGACATCTTAGTCTATTGTCCGGTGCACTTGGTTAGCTGATCTTAGAGGCTGGAACCAAGGACTTACCCGACATCCCTCTAGGAGGTGCCCTGTCCTGGCCCTTTTGTGATGTGGATAGGGGCTTGTTCGGTGCTCTACCCTGGCCATCATATGGCACGGATAGAGGCTTACTCCATCGTCCCTCCAGGAGGTGCCTTAACCTGGCCATAGCGTGGCACAGATAAGGGCTTGTTCGGTGCTCTACTCTGGCCATCTTTTGGCATAGATAGGGGCTTACTCCATCCTCCCTCCAGGAGGCGCCTTGACCTGACCAGAGGTGCGGCCAAGGGCTTGTCTGGTGCTTTAACCTGGCCATCTCATGACGCGGTTAAAGGCTTACCCGCCCTCCCTCCAGGAGGTGCTCTTCCCTGGCCATCTCGGCACGGACAGAGGCTTTTCTACCATCTTAGGTAGTATCCAAATATGAGGAGCATTTCACTCCCAACCAAGTAGACTTTCTCTTTTTAGAAAGTTGATCTTTATTAATCCTTTCTCAAATTCTTTCTACAAATTCACTGATCTTTCCTTGTCTAAAGAAATTGATGATCATCCCCTCTAGGGCTCTGCAGTGGTTGGTTTCATGACCATTCATCATATGATAATGACAGAAGGACCCTCCCAAGTTCCTTTCATGTTTTGGTTTTTTCTTTTGTGATGGCCAATAGTTAAGTTCTTCCTTTATGAGCAAGTAGACGTTTTCCATTGATGTTGTTAAGTTGCATTCTTTTAGAAGTCTAGACTTGAAACTTGACTCTTGAGGATGGCATGTTGACTTTTTATTTTTCTGCCTTATCATTTCATGCTCTTCAATTATTTTTCTTTTTGCTACCTTTTGAATCTCTTAGGTAGGAAGTGCTCTTGTTGTAGTTGGTTGCCATTTGTGTGCAAAGGCGTTGTAATCATTCATTATCTATCTTTCAAAGATCGTGCCTTTAGAATAATTTTGGATTGTTCTTCTCATTTGATTAAAGATACTATCACTTCCATTTATTCTTTTTCCAAGTGCAAAGATAGGGGTAGGACCCACTTGAAAAGGATTTATACTCCATTTCTCAAGATCATAAGATTCTGCTTTCTTTTTGTTTAAAATCTTTAGGGCTTCGAGCCTTAGCCTTTGCTTTTCATTTTGATTGGAGCTTTTGATGTCTACTTGGGAGAATCTTGTCAAATGTGGTTCAGAAGACCCTTGTTCAGACCTTTTAAATCTTCTAGCCATGATCAGACCAAAATGGATACACTTGATGTAAGATTAATCCAAGGAGGTTAGAGAATAGTAGTGTTAGGGGGTTAACCAAGTCGGAGGTTCGAGCCAAAAATGTTAACAAGATTTCTTGTTAACACCCCGAAGTAATGCAAAGAAGGATGGATAGACTTTTTAGAGAACAATGGGCGTGATTCCCTTAAGAACTGCCTTGAAATTTGGTTTTATTTATGAATAATCCTTGAATCAGACCTTTCGACGTCGTTGAAAGGTTCAGTCTTTGAATTGAATAACCTTGTTGAGCTTGTATGATGTCTCTTACAAAGGTTTTCCTTTCGATTAGGTGAAGATTCCCTAGGTTAAGTCCTTAAATGGTAGGCTTCAATCTTGTTGAAGGCTAAGGTGCTAAGGTGATAGCTTTCCTTGGGTTTAAGTAGGGAATGATATGCTTTGGTGGATATGAAGTAGGTTTCGACCTTCTTGAAAGGTTAAATAACTTATATGTAGTAGGTTTCGACCTTGTCTAAAGATTAGATCACTTGGTTTATAGCTTCGAAAGGTTACAGGTATTGTTGGAGCATATAGAAATGTCGACCTAGTCGAAGGGTTTAGACCATAGAGCTAATGGCTTCGGAAGGTTGCAGTAGATGTTAGAGTCAGAAGTGTTGTTGTGTTTGTCGACAAGAAACTTTCGATGAAGTTAAACCTGGAAAAATTGGGTTAATCCAACAAAGATTTTAGTAAATCAACAAAGTAATTAACAAAACTCAAGACTTCCCTCTTTATCCAAGAAAAACTCAATTTTTATTGAATTCCAAAATCACCCAATTAGGGTTACAATTCTTTGACTAAGAAGATGCAAGATTAGAATGAGAGAAATCAAATCCTCAAAACATGACCCCTTAGGTCTTATTTATAGATGCAAGCGGCCCCCCTTCGACTCCATGCTCTCGACCAGGACAAAAGGTTTCCCTTTTATATGCAGCTATGAACCTTTCGACTTTGTCGAAAGGTTTGCTCCTCATATGCCATTATGGACCTTTCGACATTGTCGAAAGGTCTGATTTTCTTTATGCCTTCATGAACCTTTCAACTTTGTCGAAAGGGTTTGCTTTCTATATTTTGTTGTGAACCCTTCGACCTTGTCGGAAGGTTGCTCTTCACTTGATTGTTGTGAACCCTTCGACTTTGTCAGAAGGTTGTTCTTCATTTGAACGTTGTCGAGAGCTGTGCTTCCCTCCAATGTTGTCGAAAGGTTGTCTTTCATTCTTTGCTGACTTCTGAGTGTTGCCTTCTTCATAGAACCTTTCGACTTTGTCAAGAGGTATCCTGGTGTGTTTTAACCGGTTTGAAAGGCTTTCCATGCTTTCGAAAAGGTCACCATGGAATTGCTAACACTTGCTTTTACTTCCTCATCTTCTTCGGAAGGTAGGAACTTCAAGGATGCTGTGAGATGGAACCTTCCCACCTCATCGAAAGGTTTGAGGCTGTTAAACTATGATGGCTGCATCCCTTTGACTCCTTTGAATGGTTTGGTCTGAACTCCTCTTTCTTAGTCTTTGTTGAAGGACCTTTCGACTCAGTCGAAAGGTTGATTTTTTGAGTAACATATTATATTTATTCATGCGATCCGTGATTCTGTGTCTATGATGTTTTATATTGTTTGAATCATAATAATCCACTATATTATATTTTTGTGCCTAGATTGTGTACGTTGAATTCTTCTCTATAAAAAGAATAAATTCATGTAATTCAAGGTGTTCAATACTCGCCCAAAGCAATATTATGAATAGTCGCTCCTAAACATCCTTATTCTCCATATTAGTAGATGATATTACTTATTAATATCCTTTGTTAATAAGGGCTTAAAGCTAGGGTGTTAATGTTGGTACCTGTTTGACGGCTAAATCTCTATCGGATTAGAAAAATAGCCAAAAAATTTAAATTAAAAATTAACTGCAAGCGCACGACGTACAATGTTAGTACGTGGCGAGTACGGGTCAATCCACAGGGAATTATATTGATTTTAAAATTTCTATTCAATCAAATTAAACTAAGAATTGAAGCTGTGATTAGCTAAAAATGTAAAAACTAACAATAGAAAGTGGATAAATAAATGAGTGTTTGAAGGTAATTTAGAGGTAATTTCCTTCTCTTGATCACATAAGTCAACAAAATGAAATTGTGATCTCTCTTTTGGTCATTAGTGGGTTTAGTTGATGTGTTTATCATAAGCATGACTTATTTGTGCGATTAATTAGCCCAACATAAACCATCAAACTATAACATAACCACTAAACCACTTATTAACTCTCATAAAAATGTTAATGAACTTGAAAATAAAATCTATTCTAAGCATGATCTATTTACTATTGATTAGTAATATAGACCATCAAATTTTGATTTTAAATTCCACTTCATTACCATCATCATATTTAGATGAAGAGGTAATTTGTGTTTATGTTTATTTAAACATAGCCTATTTGGTGTCAACAACATAGGTTATCAAATCCAAAGCTAAAACAACAAAATTAAACCATATCAAACATTTCCATTAAGCACAAAATGAGATAAAAAATTATCAAAATGTTGAATCTACATGATTAAGAGAGCTTCATTACCCCTAAATTTAAGGGGTTTAGCTTCTCATATTTGTTATCATTTCAACAAATGTAGAGTTCAATATGAAACAAAAACAAGAAGAAAAAGGGATCTAAATAAAATAAAAGCTAAGCTACTTGCAAAAAATAAAGAGATCTACACTATTAACATGAAATAAACAACAAAGAAAAGAGCATGTATTAAAATCGCATAAATGAAATTACATAAGAGAAATGGCTAAGAAGCCATGAAAAAGAAAAGAGAGTTTTTGTTCATTTTTGAGCCTAAAACTAAACTAACTATGAGAGGAGGCTAAGAGCTTAATTACATGAAAATATTGGGTATTTATACAAGTTTGAAACCCTAATGCATATTTTTGGAGACTATTCAAAATACCTATCTAGGAAGTGTGGCCACCAAGTTATCATTAGCATGAATTAATCCTCCACTAAGTGGGCATGTAACTTTAATGGCCATTTAGCATGTGCATTAGCTTCTAATTGTACATCATGGTAAGTGGGTAGGTGGGATCCTCCATGATATATGGTTTGAATTATTTTCATCTTCATTCCTTTGTTTCCATCCTTGTGCATGCATATCTTCCTAAAAACTTCTTCTATTTTGTCATCCAGTTTCCTACAAATACAAATAAAATGTGCAAATAAATATTCTCAAATTAAATCATGCACAAAAATGACCATTTTGCCCCTATAAGAAGATGAATAAATAATGATTTGAAAATAACTAAAATTTTTGTTTAAACATGTTCAAATACCCTATATGTTCATTTATTTAATTAATTTAAATTAAATATAGAAGTAAAAATATGCACATTTATGTGCATGTCAAATAGCCCCACACTTGTCTTTTTATTCATCCGTGAATAAACTAAAACTAAAATAAATCTGTTTTCGTACGGAACACGATTGCATTGAGCGTATGCAACAAGCCGTTAAACCTCTAGGTGTCCCTAGTCGGACGAGTGTTGTCTCGTGAGGGTTTTCAGCGGATACTACTCACAAAATCTAAATGCAATATGAAACATTCCTAAATGCAAATTTTTGAAAATATTTACAAATGAAGGATTTACTTTTAAATCAACACGAATAAGTTAAATATTTGTTTTGGTCATCATAATGAAATTTTAGTCATTTTACTTGTCAAAATTTCCAATAAAAAGTAAGTTATCATCACAATTAAACTCAAGTTTGGCTAGTTGTTTCGGTTGATAACATAGTGTAACTATGAAATGGATCGTTAGTTGATAATCAAAGTTTTTCAAAGTGGTATTTTAATTTCTTTTGAATAACAAGTTAAATCAAATAAGTAAAAATAGTGCTTGGATTTCAATTGCTTACTCTGTTTATTTTTGAAAATTTTATTGATATTAACAATATTTACATATGCCTAACTCAAAAAACAGAGGCCAGATATATCATCCATCCACTGCCTTATGGGCTTACGTGAGTGGAATACAGAGCATGGCTAGTGAACACACAAGTGTGTTCACCTATCGACACTAGGCACTATTAATAAAAGAATTTTTATATACATACACCTACCTCCGATAAACTGAGGTCAGATATGCCAATCATGCACTACCTTTCGGGCTTACGTGAGAAGGGTACAGGGCATGGCGAGTGAATACACTTGCGTGTGAACACATGACTTTAGGTGTTAATAAAATATATACATATATACAAAAAAAATTCTTTTGTTTGTTTGTTTTTTATATATATTTTTTGTTTTTGAAGAGAGAGTTTTGCAAAATTATCTTAGCACATTTAACTTAGAAGATAAAAAATGTTCTATCCTTTACTTTAAATTCACCACTTTTTTACACAAAGATTTCAATCAGGATATACTTCATAATTAACACCCAAGAACCTTCCTATATACTAGTTAAACTATCGTTACTTGTAATCAAACTTTATTTTTATTTTTGTTGAGACAAATAAATTTTCAAAAATTTCAATTTAATAACCAAAATCCTATACTATCCTACGGTGTTTCTTTAGAAGTAAATCAAAATGCTAGAAAGAAAATATGATTCAGATTTTATTTTGAATTTTTGTTTTTTTTTTGTTTTTTAGGAATTTTTTTAAGTTTTGAAAAGAAATGAAAAAATAAACCATGAAAAATTAAAAATGAACATGAGACTCTCCCCACACTTGATTTTAACTGTATTCCCATAGTCAACTCGAGTGAAAGGAGAAAAATAAAATAAAATATGACCTATATTTACAAGAAAACAAATAATTATTATTTACATGACATCAGAAAGTATATCGTCAAAGAGTAAATGAAACGGTCTTCCAAACACCAGTTTGTCGTCAAGTATGAGAGACACAACTTAAGCACAGAAAACCAAACCATAAAAGATTACGAAGTTTAATGTTGATTTGGAGAAATGAATGTCGTTTTATTAAAAATCGTATGAGTTGTTTTAGTTTTGATGATTTTTGGGGTAGATAGAACAATTGGTTGAAGATCATGTTTATTCGCACCAAATTGAAATTCAAATTTATCATTGAAAACTTCTTCAGAATTATAGATTTCAAAATCAACATGGTGATTTAAATCTTCCCCTTTATAATTCAACAACTCATCTTCGAAAAGCCCAAAGAAATTGTGTTCATTAAATTTGCCTTCCTTTGTTGAATTATTCACAACTTCATTGCATATATCATGTTCAAAATCCAAAGTTATTTTTGAAAATCAAAAAAAGGAAGATCGAATTTTAAGTCGAGTTTCTCATCATCAAAAGAATTGAAATCCAACTCAGTTACCGTATTTTTAACTTCATTAAGATTGTCATTTTTAATTTCAAAAGTTTTTATTTGAAAATCGTCAATTTTCGTAAAATGTGGATTATTATTTGACTCGTTACAAGTTGGGATTTGATTTTGTTGCTCACGTTGTTTAATATATGTTTCAAACAACAAATCCATGTGATCTTTGTGATTTTCGTCCATTTTCTCAACAAAATCAAATTTATAATTATTAATTTAAGGATTTTCAATTTGAAATTGCTGAGAATAAAAAATTTCACCATCGTTGAAACAACCCCCTTTGCCAAAATCATTTAAATAATTGTTTCCATTTTTATTTTGATTTGGGAATTCATTTTGAAATTCGAAATTCAACTGGCATGTGTTATACTCGAAATCATTTGAATTTTGAAGTGATTTCAAATTTTGATTATTTTGAAAATTTTGACTTGAATCATTACACAAATCATTTATCCTTTGATCATTTTGTGTAGAGAGTCAAGTAAAGACAAAATCGTTTCAATGTTGTTTTCAAGATTTGAGGGCTGGTCATCATTTTGAAAAATTTGTTGTTCGAAATTCGAATTGTTTGTACAATAATTGTCATTAAAATATCCATAAGGGTTTAATGTGAAATTATATGGATTATTTTGATTTTCACAACTATTGTAAAATTCTTATGAATAGAGAAATTCAGACATTTTCAAGAATGTTTTTTTTGTAAAGGAAAAATATTTACCAAAAGGAATTTATTTTTAAATGGGAAATTTGATTTTTGTTTTGTGTTTTGAAAATATTATTATTATTTTTTGGATTATTTTTTCTATGGAAAAAACTAACATAAAATGTTTTTTGGATTTTTGATTTTGATTGAAAAAAGAAATTTCAAAGGATTTAAAAACTAAGTTAAGAAATATTTATAATTTTTTTAGTTTTGGATTTTAATTTTTTTTAAATCTGCATGAACTAATGCAACTAAATGAATGCAAAGGACTTAATTACAAATTTTTATCCTTAAGTAGCTCCTAACCCAAAATTGTATAATCACACTTTGTCGTAATCCAACAAGATAGTTCTCAGCCAGGTAACAGATAGGATTTATCGGTGCACCACAAATCACCGTAGCAATACAGCCGAAGGTTTAAGTACCTCCAGTGAAATAATCAGTATAATATTTACGAATCACCGTAATATTTATAACTGATTATTGCTCTGCCGGAGCCAAGGCACTAAGAAAATAAATTGTTCAAAGAAGACAACTTGTCAATATACAATTAAGCCCTTGGTTCGCTCGCGACTCCCTTAAGTCTGAAGTCTAACCGTTATTATTAGTCAATTTCTAGGATGAAATGCAATTTGTGGGCCAAGGAAGGGGTGATGAAATCCCCTACCTTATGTGGATTTGGGTGTTGCCCTTAGAAAAGAAAATAAGATGAGATGAATTGTGATATCCCGAAATTTCGGGGAATTTAAAATGTGATAATCTTTTAAATTAATTGGTAAAGTTATTATTTTCAAACAATTTAATAATGAGTTGTTTTTAAATATAGTTATAAATAGATTTTAAATAACCTATTATTTCAAATTTAATAAGTGTTGTTTAAATGTATATATATGTGTATTTAAATTGATTTTAAATAGGATAATTATTGACAATTAATAATGTGATTGTTTAAAATGGATATCTATATTTATTTGAATTGATTTTAAATTTGGATTTTAAATTGACTTTGAATTTGGATTTAAGAATTGAATTTAAAGAAATATATATATCTTAAAATAAAAATAATAATATAGTTTGGACTTAAATCATATGAATAAGGTTTTTATTTTAAAATAAGATTTGCTTTATATATTATTCTCTTTAAAGAAATTTATTTATATAAATTTAGAAAGTAATTATTAAATAGTAAAAAATACAAAAGTTTTATATTATCATTTAAAAATGTACTAAATATACTATATATGATTTTATTTAAGATATGATTGGTTTTTATTTTATTTTCTTTTAAAAGTTTTATTTTTATAAATTGAGAAAAGCATTTATTAAATAAGATATGTATTTATCTATTTAGGAAATTTAATTTAAAAGCTTTAAAAATCATTTAAAACTAATTATGCATGTAGTATTACAAGTGTTAACATATTATACTATCTAAGCTCATGTGTTAGCATATTAATCAAGGCAAAAGACAAGTGTAATTACTTAATATAAGTAACTAATATATAATTACTGGATGTAATTAAATAAAAAAGAAAATTACTTAATGAGAAGTAATTAAAGGATAATTACTTAGAAGAAGTAATTAAGGATTTATTTCTTGGTGTAATTAATTAAAAGATTAATATAATTAATTAGGGTAAGTAATTACAGGATGGTAATCACTGTTTATGATTAATTAAGGTGGATTAATAGAAATGATTAATTAAAGTTTAATTAATTAAATTAATTAATTAATGGTCAATGTAATTAATTATAATTAATAAATTAATGGAAGTAATTAATTAAGGATTATTAATTAATGTAATTAATGAAAGTAATTAAAGGTTAATTACTGTTAATGGTTAAGAATAATTAATTTGTGAAATTTATTAAAAGATAATTACTTTATGTAATTAATGAATAATTAATCAAGGATGATTAATATTTAATAAGTAATTAATTAATTAAAGGTTTGTAATTAATTAATGATTGATTAAGCAAGGTTAGATAATTAATTCTTAAGTAATTAATTTAATTTAAGTTAATTAAATTAATTATAACATAGGGTTAATAATTGTTGCTTATATATGATTGTTGTGTAGAATATCTGATTTGGTTGATATCTATTGGATGATATGCTGTGATATTCTGTGATATGATATTGGATATATCTGTGATAAATGTGTGATATCTATCTGTGTTAAATGCTGTGTGAATTCAAGTATTGAATTGAATTGTTTAAACCTTTAAACAACTTGGCCTTAAAAGATACGTTTTGGATTTCGATGAGACCGGGATCGGGTTTCCAGATTTGGATATCCGAATACCACATCGATCCAAATTAAACGTTAGGTCGTGAATCTCAAGTGAAGATGAAGATTCAGAGTGCAAGGGTTATTGTCGTTAACTCTGAGGGTGATTCCAAAATGAGTGTAACGAGATAATGCCTTCGGTTACGTTCGAACCCAGAATGAACTTGTATGGATTGAATGCTTTCAGCACATTGTCAGGTGGACGATGAGCATTCTATGTGATGTGTTCTATAAAGGTAATCGTAGCCTCAAGCCTCATCAACCGGGAATGGCTAAAACAGGGGAGGTGCAGCAAGGTTAGTGGGTAGCGCCCAGGTAGGATAAGATTTCCCCTGTCTAGAGTCCCTTTTTATTTCGTCTGAGTGGGCGGTTGAATAGCTACAACCGCTGGGGTTTCTTATGCGGGAATTATCCAGTAAGGGATGGTTCCGGCCTTGTGTTGCAGGGGGTCGGGAGTGATCCTCGGTACGTTGATCTAGGCCACGTACTGTGATGGGCGGTACCCCAGTAGCCCTGCCATTGTATGGAAATCCAACTTCCAATAAGTGCCATCGGACTTGATTGTATAACCCACTTTGTGGCTAGTATGCTGGAATTTAATAATGTAACAATTTCAGCTATATGAATATTTATTTGAAAACCCTAGACACTATTATAATATAACTTGATTTCCTATCAAAGTTTTGGTTAGCGTAAGGTAAAAACTTTTCCATGTTTATGTGTGGGAAGTCTTACGTGATATCTTTGTTTTCAAAAGGTTTTGAAGTTAAGCAACTTTAACCGTTTACTCACACCAGACCCATGTCTGACCCAAGTGTTTATTTTATGTTTTATAAACTCTTGGGTACTCAAATTTTTACGAGTAGCCAAGGGATTCAGGTTTGCTTTGACGAATTCTGAAGGAGCAATGGAGCAGGAGGCTTCAGCGTTTGTAGATATTTAAGTGGTTCCGCTGTGTTGATCTCTGAGTCATTTGTTTAAGTTGTATCTTGAATTGTAATAACTAGACATGTGTTAATAACTGTCTAGTATGTGTTGTATAAGCTGTGTAACTCTGATAGTGTTGTATATGGTACTATGTAATATCTTATGTGATTAATATAATTTATTCGTTCCGCTGTTTAGATTCTGATGTTGTTTCTTCTTTCTTCTCTATCTTTTCTCTTTTCTATCCCTTTCTTTCTTCAAGATGATACGACTTTCTGTGGAGAAAATGTCGGGTCGTCACAGTTGGTACCAGAGCATAGGTTGAGCGAATACCTAAGCTCTTGGTTGAGTGAATACCTAGGCTTTGGAGAGATTTCTTTCTTGAGAGAGCGTATTTGTAATTTTTATATAACTATATATATATATCTATTCTACCTATTTGTTGGGTTACCTGTTCGGGTTTTCCAATATGAGTTATAAAGGTAGATAGGGTGGTGGTGTGTGTAACACGACTACCAATGGTTGGAGTCTGAGTGTTGAGGTTAGAAGTGTATATGTCGAGACTGTAGACCTAATACCGTCTCGAGTGAGATTTACTTGATGTAAGGATTTTATTGATCTTTGAAGGAAACCTGTTAAGGTTCGGAGTCCATCATTGAAGTGTAAGTTTGATAGCGCTCGTGTGAGCAGTATTAGAGAGTTTGTGCTCTTGATTTCGGTAGATCTTGAGAGGATCATTTTGTTGAGTTATTTTTGGTCCAGTTTATTTCAAGAAGCGTCAGCAAAGGTTGAGCTGATCGGAATGGATATAGGCAGCCCAGGATCGTCAGAAGAGTTCTGTGGATAAGAAACGGAGGAATTTGGAATTTGAAGTTGGAGACTTCGTTGTTGTTGAGATTTTCTTCGGTAAAAAGGAAGCAATAAGATTGGGTAAGATCAGGAAGTTAGCTCCGTTGTATATTGGATTCTTCTGAGTTTTGGTAAGGAATAAGTATTTGGTCTACAGGATTGAATTGCCAGTTTGGATAACTGGGATTCGGTGTATCTCGCGTATCTTTGAGGAAGTACGTGTTTAATCCATCTCTGGTTTTAGAACCAGCAATTCAGGGAGGTTTGGTTGTTAAGTCAGACACGTCCGTAGTCTGATATCCTGTTTAGTTTTGTAGATCTAGATGAGTAGGAGCTCAGTAGCTTAGTAGTATAGCTAGTTTGGATTCAATAGAGCGAGTATTCCAGTACTTGTACCTGGGAAACTCGGGATAATTTTAATAAGCTTATCCGGATCTGTGTCTGGATAGCTAGTGTTGATTGTTTGATTTAATTGTTTGTTTGGATGAAATTGTTTGTTTGGTTGTGTATGACTGATATGTATGTCTGAATTGGTTGAAATAAAATAAAACTTTTGGATTATCTTTTTGTAACGACCCAGAATTTTGAACAATTTAAATTGAAAATATTTAATTAATTTTAAATTTTTGATCGATGATTTAATTTGAATCCCCAATATAACTTTGAATTGGCGATTAAATTATAAAATTCAATCTATTGAAAGTTGAATAAAAATTTGAATCTTCAGTTTTAAGTTGAAGAAAGATATTTCAAAGCTTGTAAAATTCGTATTGATAATACTGAAGATAATTGAAGCTTCGGAATCGAATTTGGGAGTGAATTGTTCAGTTTGAAATTTTATCGTTCGAATCAATGTTTAAAAATAGCCGTCCGAGGCACAGTCTCGGAATTCGACGAAACCAGTTCCATTGGATCCGTAATATTGAATTATTACCAGATTTCAAATTTCGTATTATTCGGAGTTGTTATGTGAGCACACGGTGAGTAAACGCATTGAAATTAAATCAAATTCAATTTAAATTTAAAATTTAAATTAGTCAACATCAACCACCCTAGTTTTCTTAGCAGACCTATTCTCTGCAACAATCACGTTCTCGTGTTCCCTTCGTTTCCTTTTATTACACGAGCAATTCAGAAGATAATTCTTTATCTCGTTCATTTTACAATTCAAAACAATGGCCGCCTTCTTTCGTTCTTCACAAGCCAAGCCCCTTTTCTTCAAAAATCGAATGGGATACGTTTTCTCCCCACTGCTCTCTTTCGATTAAAATGAAGACGAAACTCAATTCATTTCGTATAAATAAATAATAAAGATCAAATCAAGGACCTTCTCGTTTGTGTTCAACATCAGTTAGGCCACTAAATCGTGATGCCTGCAAGGTCACGAGAGGAAGAGGTGACGATCTGGCGCGAGCAAGCTCGTAGGTTGGAGGCGGAGGCTCGAACAGAAGCAGCGACTGATGGTGGCGATTTTATCGCGACTGGAATTGGGTGAAGCAACGGTGATGGTCGCGAGGTTCGTTCGCGACTGGGAGGCGAACTCGTGAAGGGTGCTGGGCAGTTTGGGGATTCGCAAGCAGTTAGTTGGTCGCGTGGAGGCCGGAGGCGACTGTATTCGTGCTCGCGAACGAAGGCGAAGTCGCGATGGCGACTCTGGCGATCTCGCGTGGTTCTCGATGACGGAGGGCTTCTCTGGTGAAGTCGAGCTCGCGTACGCGAGGCGTGGCCGTGATTGGAGCGGCGATAGTTTGGGTTCGTGTGTATACAGTGAGGTATTTTATTTATTTTTCTTAATTTATTTTATTAAACATATATATATGCGAGTGAATAAAGGAAATTTAATAATTAATTAATTCAATCTATCAAAATGGAAATTGAATTGTTCGATTTAATTCAAATATTGATAAGTTGTATAATTATTTATACAAGGTTAAAAATCAAGATAATCGAGTCAAGATGAAAGTGGAATGCAAAATAAAAAGCTAAGGTGAGATCTTCTCACTCAAAATATATTTGGATTGCAGTTATTGATTTGATTGCTATTGGATGTGTTATTAGATATAGTAGGATATATCTATATATATATATAGCAATATATACATATTGGCATATGTATATATTGGATTGATTGATTTCCCGCCTCGTATAGCGGATGAGACCCTATTGCGCCGTTAGTAAGCGGACGATATTTTTATAAAACCCATATACCGTGATATTCCACCTCGAAGTGGAATGGGTATTGTGCTAACGTCTGTGGATGCAGGGAAACAGGTTGGAGGGATCCAACTGGATTCCTCACCAGTATTTATTTATTTACAGATATTGATGTATATTCTGTTATCGTATTGATATGTGATGTTTGTTGTCGTGATTGACTAATTGGTGCTGTTGCATCATCGGATTCATCTTCGAAATTTAAAAATGACGATGTTGATTTTAAAAGAGATTTTAAAAGAGATTTTTTTTGAAAGTATACATTTTTTTAATTTTTGAATTGATTTATAAACGTTCAACTTTTAAAGTTATAGAAATTAAGATTTTTGGTGAAATATAACTAAAGTGTCATTTTTGAAATAGAAGTTGATTTATTTATAAAATAGGTTAAATTGAGATTTTTAAAGTATTATAAACGGTTTACTTAAAAGGTTTATAAAGTTGACATTTTATAAATTAAGATATTGGAATTATAAAACGAGTTTTTATAAGTGTTAAAAATGAAATAATAATAAAAATCATAAGTGAACGAGATTTATAGATTTATAAATTGTGAAGTATAAATTGTATAGAAGTTGTAGAATAGAAGATTTATAAGTAATTTGCTTATAAATTAGATTTTTGCACTTAGATGGGATTTGAACAGAATTTGCTAATAAAATGATTTTATAAGTTGAAATTGTTATAAAATATAAATGTGATGTATAAACGTTGTTTTATAAATTCGAAAATCAATCAAATTTGATTGATTTTAAATATAGAAAATTATTAAGGAAATTTTATCCACGATTTTGGAGAGTGGATAATTCTTGAAATAAATGTGTAGAAATGATTGAAATTTGGTTAAGTGAATTATATTCACGATTTTGGACAGTGAATATATTATTAAATAAAACGGATTTATTTTTGGAGAAGTGATATTAAAAATGAAGTTAAACATTTTAAAGATGTTTTAAAATGTATTATGAATCGAAAGCATAGATTTCAACCTTTTATTGTTGAAATAGACGTTTTCGAAAAATAAGGAAATGGTGGACTATAACACTGTTGTTATAGTAAATGATTTCCGAAAGGAAATATTTTTATCTAGTATTGAGATTTATATATCTATTTTAATTCCGAATCCATATACTAGTGATTTTGAGTCGTCGTAACGATGTTTTACGTAACAGTCGTTTTGACTCAAATAGATGTTGTTATATTAAATGTTTTCCTTAAAGAATGAAATATATACTTAATTTTGATTTTAAGTATATTGAATATTTTCTAATGTTGAAAATAAATAGAATTGTGAACACTTATTTTTAAATAAGTATGGAATTGCTTTTCCAATATGAAATGAACGTTTTGAGAATTTATCCTTGTAAAGATAAATTGAAATTGAATATTGAAATCGATTTGAAAATCGAATATCAGTAGATATTCGAAAAATATAAATTCAATATGGAATTTATAAAAGAAAAAGGGAATCTGTTTAAAAATAAACGTTGATTTATTTTTGAAGTGTGGAAAATTTATATCTAGTAAAGATATTTTGGGAAATAAATAATTTGGTAAATTATTTGGAATCTGATGATGTTGCGCATCTTTATTGATAGTTAAATAACCGACTATCAATAATTACCTTGAATGGGTATTTGTTGTGAATTAGATGAATTTGAATGCCACACTTATTTTTGAATAAGCGCTCACTATTCGGGTTAGCCGGGAAAGGACCATGGGGTCGTATAACCCATTCCGAATATGTGATACGTCGTAATGAATTGCATTTGATGACCGGTGTTGAAGACCGGATATTTTTGAAAACGGAAGGATTACCGTCGAGTTACTCTACATCGACTGATCTTCGATTTAGAGGTTTTATCACCCTTAGTGATGGGAAGTCCGGACGTGATTAGAAAATTATCCGGATGTGCAAGGGCTTCGTTCGAAGTGCCTTCGGTTCTGTTCGATCCTGGAACAGACTTGTATGGATTGTATGTCTGACGTTACAAATTGAGATATAAAGCTGATTTCTTTCAAATACATTTCTGTTGGTGGCGGAGAATTTATTCTCTTAGCTTAACACCCTTCTCTGAGACGCACGAGCTCAGAGGTTATGTAGTTGAAATTTATCAGCGATATACTCCCAATTTGGTAATGTGGCATGCTGAGTGTTGCTGTGAAATGATCGTTGTTTGATCATTTATGATATGATCGTTTGTTTGATCATTTATCTTTGTGATCATTACTTTGATCATTTGTTTGACCCGAAGCATGGCTTTATAGAAAGCGTAACTTTGTGGACGAGACTTCGTTGAGCCTCACACCCCGGAAATGGTCAAAACAGGAAGGATGCAGCAAGGTTCTAGGGAGTAGCGCCCCTTAATGTATGTCATTCCTTCTGGATAGAGGTGGTATCATGGTATGGAGCCCAGATACTTAACCTATGTTGATACTGCTTATTATGTTGTTGTTGGAAATCGGGGATCCTTGGGAAGATCGGTTACGATCGGGGGATGGTATACGCGTGTCAGTAGTTACCTATTTTTGCAGAGGTAACCTGGCCTTGTGTTGGCAGAGATCCGGTTAGGTTCTCGAGACATCATTCCAGGGGCGTTCCTTCGTGGCATAGGAAGTTCCTTGGCCTGACCATTTGTTGGAAATTCAAAGAAACAATACGTGACTTGTACGGTTTTAGTTGTAGAACCTATCATTCACTTATGGTGGCGCCCCACTGTTTGGATGGTAGCTATAGTAGGCATAAGTGCGAAACGCCTATGCTGGCTAAGATTTATATTATACTTTCGAAATATTTTCTACACTATGCACTAATAATAATATCAAAAAAAGGATTTGATTTTTTTGCGTAGTAAGCATCTTTGACTATCATAAGAAGAAATCTCCTCCAATTCTACGTTTGCATTGTGTGTGTGGCGGGAGGTCTTATGGTAGTTTCATTTTCCAAAAGCATTGCGAATAAATTTTATTTTCTTTGTGAAAAATAACTGTTTTACGATCTCACACCAGTCACCATGACTGACTCGGAGTTTATTGTTTCCCTTCTAAACTCTGGGTGCCCACCAATTTCCACACGGGCAACCTAGAGTTATGTTATTAGGATATTCTGGATATTCTGGAGCTGTGGAAGCAAGCTGGATGGCGAAACGTATCACCTATACTTTGTATTTATTCTGCTGTGTATTCTGTATGAGGACAAGTTTATATAACTATCCATTGTTGTATTGAGTTGTATGTTGACTCTGATTGATGTATGTATAAACTGATATAGTTCTTTGTTTTAAAAGACTAGTGATTATCTATTATATATTGTTCCGCTGCGATATGTGAGATTCTGATATTGTTTCTGTTCTGATGTTGTTCTGTTGTTCTTCTTCTCTTTTTCTTCTATCTTTTCTTCTACCTCTTTTCTTAAAACCCTAAGTATTCGGTTTTCCGGCATTCGTTTGTTCGGCAGTCGATACAGTGGACGTATCGATGTCGATTTTCGAAAGTCGAAGAATCGGGTCTTTACAACGTGGTATCAGAGCATATGGTTAAGCGACAACCCTGCTCTGTTGGGTGTTACTCATTAGAGATAGAGTCAGTAGTACTCTAAGAATGAGTTGAGTGTAATAATAGATATAAGCGCGTATTTGTTAGTGAATATGAAATTGTTTTGTATTGTGTTGACTTATTGGTCGATTGTTTATGAATTTTGGTCGGTGCAGTCTAGCTAACTGGAATCTATAGGGGTTTCTAAACTCTAAACCAGATAAACCGACACAGTATTGATTTTAAACGGGTAAATGATATAATTTTGCCCAAAACTATTTTTGTATATAAAAGAAATGATTTTCTATGAATTATTATGATATATGGTTGCATGGTTGTTAGGAAAGTGATAATATTGAAATGTTATCATTATTATTGAAATTGAATAAGAAATTAAAATCGTAACTCCAAAGTTAAGAAATGAATTCATATACAAATGAAATTTGAGAATATAAATTATAAAAGTGAATTGTAATTTGAAATGGAATTCCAAAGAAGTATTTGGAAATGTTTTGAAAAGAATTTGAAAATTTTGGAGATTTGGAAAGTTTAAATCCTTTTTGGAGTTGAAAATGAATTTCAAAGGTTTTGAAAAGTATTCTGAAGGGATAAAAGCTCTAAACTCTTTTCGGTCGCTGGAAAATAACTTCGATAATGACTGCAGCATCATCGATGTTCATTTTCGGGTTTCCAAAAGAGGAATTGCTGCCAAATTGTTTTAAATGAAAGTTGTTTGGAAAAATTTGGGTTTTGGTTTTGAAATTCAAAAGATAAATTGAATTGTTTTCAAAAATGGTTTTGAAAGGTTGAAAAGACTCTGGAATACTATATAAAAATATTTATGAAATATTGTAAGTTGATAACCTATACAAATTGAATTTTGATAGAATAAATCTAACTTAAAAGATGGAGTTAAATAAATGTAAGTACAGGTGAATCAATTAAATTAAAGTGAAATTTAAAGTTGAGATTCATTTCGAAATTGTAAGCAATAGAATTGAATTGAATAATTATAAATGAAAGAGAAATTAAAATTCGTATGCAATTTGAAATCCAGTTTAATATAAGTGGTTATAAACCAAAATAGTGAATTGAAAATAAATTTTGGGAATAAACAAAAGAATAAAACTGCAAATTGAAACTGAATGTTGAAAACAAATGTGAATTGTGTGAAATAAAATGAAGTTTTAAGATTTTAGTTTGAAGTGAACTAAAGATAATTGATAGATTCAATATTCAGAAGTTAAACTGAATCCAAATTAGATTGGAATTGTGAATTGAATTCAAATGAAAATTTGAAATGTAAAATTGAATGATAATAGATATGTAACTTCAATAGCGAAGTAAAGATGATATAAGAAGTAAGTATCGAAATTTTGTAATGGAAATGTGCAGAATAGTTTGAATGTTGTAACTAGATATCACTGCTAGTAGAATATACAGGTGTTATAAAGGAATTGGAATTTGATTTCAAAGATAAATTTGAATTGCTCGACAAAAGGTAAGTATTTAAATTTCAATATGAGATTTGCTGATTTCTTGACTAGCCGCTTGGCCTTTTTTTTCTTTTTGAAATCTGAGAGTCTGTAGGGACGTTTTGTAGTCATGCCATGTTAGCCGCGCAAAGGAGACGCTGGAGAAATTTTTCAAAAATTTCGAGTGTTAGAAAATTTTTGAGAAAATTTTGAAGGTTTAGAATTAGAATTTGAATTTAAATTTGAACTTTGAGGTAAACAATGTTGTTTTGAACTTATAATTGAAGTTGGAAAAACAGTTGAAATGATAATGAATCTTTAATAAAAAGATTTAGGTTAGTAAGTTGATGAAACTATTGGATTGTGAAAAATAGTAGACGAGTTAAGGACCATTTTTCCTAACTTGTAATTTCGGGATGAAATTCTTTTAAGGGGGGAAGTTTGTAACGACCCAGAATTTTGAACAATTTAAATTGAAAATATTTAATTAATTTTAAATATTTGAACGATGATTTAATTTGAATCCCCAATATAACTTTGAATTGGCGATTAAATTATAAAATTCAATCTATTGAAAGTTGAATAAAAATTTGAATCTTCGGTTTTAAGTTGAAGAAAGATATTTCAAAGCTTGTAAAATTCGTATTGATAATACTGAAGATAATTGAAGCTTCAGAATCGAATTTGGGAGTGAATTGTTCAGTTTGAAATTTTATCGTTCGAATCAATATTTAAAAATAGCCGTCCGAGGCACAGTCTCTGAATTCGACGAAACCAGTTCCATTGGATCCGTAATATTGAATTATTACCGGATTTCAAATTTTGTATTATTCGGAGTTGTTATGTGAGCACACGGTGAGTAAACGCATTGAAATTAAATGAAATTCAATTTAAATTTAAAATTTAAATTAGTCAACATCAGCCACCCTAGTTTTCTTAGCAGACCTATTCTCTGCAACAATCACGTTCTCGTGTTCCCTTCGTTTCCTTTTATTACGCGAGCAATTCAGAAGATAATTCTTTATCTCGTTCATTTTACAATTCAAAACAATGGCCGCCTTCTTTCGTTCTTCACAAGCCAAGCCCCTTTTCTTCAAAAATCGAATGGGATACGTTTTCTCCCGACTGCTCTCTTTCGATTAAAACGAAGACGAAACTCAATTCATTTCGTATAAATAAATAATAAAGATCAAATCGAAGACCTTCTCGTTTGTGTTCAACATCATTTAGGCCACTAAATCGTGATGCCTGCAAGGTTGCGAGAGGAGGAGGCGACGATCTGGCGTGAGCAAGCTCGTAGGTTGGAGGCGGAGGCTCGAACAGAAGCAACGACCGATGGTGGCGATTTTATCACGACTGGAATTGGGCGAAGCAACGATGATGGTCGCGAGGTTCGTTCGCGACTGGGAGGCGAACTCGTAAAGGGTGCTGGGCAGTTTGGGGATTCGCGAGCAGTTAGTTGTTCGCGTGGAGGCCGGATGCGACTGTATTCGTGCTCGCGAACGAAGGCGAAGTCGCGATGGCGACTCTGGCGATCTCGCGTGGTTCTCGATGACGGAGGGCTTCTCTGGTGAAGTCGAGCTCGCGTACGCGAGGCGTGACCGTGATTGGAGCGGCGATAGTTTGGGTTCGTGTGTATACAGTGAGGTATTTTATTTATTTTTCTTAATTTATTTTATTAAACATACATATATGCGAGTGAATAAAGGAAATTTAATAATTAATTAATTCAATCTATCAAAATGGAAATTGAATTGTTCGATTTAATTCAAATATTGATAAATTGTATAATTATTTATACAAGGTTAAAAATCAAGATAATCGAGTCAAGATGAAAGTGGAATGCAAAATAAAAAGCTAAGGTGAGATCTTCTCACTCAAAATATGTTTGGATTGCAGTTATTGATTTAATTGCTATTGGATGTGTTATTAGATATAGTAGGATATATCTATATATATATAGCAATATATATATATTGGCATATGTATATATTGGATTGATTGATTTCCCGCCTCGTATAGCGGATGAGACCCTATTGCGTCGTTAGTAAGCGGACGATATTTTTATAAAACCCATATACCGCGATATTCCACCTCGAAGTGGAATGGGTATTGTGCTAACGTCTGTGGATGTAGGGAAACAGGTTGGAGGGATCCAACTGGATTCCTCACCAGTATTTATTTATCTACAGATATTGATGTATATTCTGTTATCGTATTGATATGTGATGTTTGTTGTCGTGATTGACTAATTGGTGCTGTTGCATCATCGAATTCATCTTCGAAATTTAAAAATGACGATGTTGATTTTAAAAGTGATTTTTTTTGAAAGTATACGTTTTTTAAATTTTTGAATTGATTTATAAACGTTCAACTTTTAAAGTTATAGAAATTAAGATTTTTGGTGAAATATAACTAAAGTGTCATTTTTGTAATAGAAGTTGATTTATTTATAAAATGGGTTAAATTGAGATTTTTAAAGTATTATAAACAGTTTACTTAAAAGGTTTATAAAGTTGACATTTTATAAATTAAGATATTGGAATTATAAAACGAGTTTTTATAAGTGTTAAAAATGAAATAATAATAAAAATCATAAGTGAACGAGATTTATAGATTTATAAATTGTGAAGTATAAATTTTATAGAAGTTGTAGAATAGAAGATTTATAAGTAATTTGCTTATAAATTAGATTTTTGCACTTAGATGGGATTTGAACAGAATTTGCTAATAAAATGATTTTATAAGTTGAAATTGTTATAACATATAAATGTGATGTATAAACGTTGTTTTATAAATTCGAAAATCAATCAAATTTGATTGATTTTAAATATAGAAAATTATTAAGGAAATTTTATCCACGATTTTGGATAGTGGATAATTCTTGAAATAAATGTGTAGAAATGATTGAAATTTGGTTAAGTGAATTATATTCACGATTTTGGACAGTGAATATATTATTAAATAAAATGGATTTATTTTTGGAGAAGTGATATTAAAAATGAAGTTAAACATTTTAAAGATGTTTTAAAATGTATTATGAATCGAAAGCATAGATTTCAACCTTTTATTATTGAAATAGACGTTTTCGAAAAATAAGGAAATGGTGGACTATAACACTGTTGTTATAGTAAATGATTTCCGAAAGGAAATATTTTTATCTAGTATTGGGATTTATATATCTATTTTAATTCCGAATCCCTATACTAGTGATTTTGAGTCGTCGTAACGATGTTTTACGTAACAGTCGTTTTGACTCAAATAGATGTTGTTATACTAAATGTTTTCCTTAAAGAATGAAATATATACTTAATTTTGATTTTAAGTATATTGAATATTTTCTAATGTTGAAAATAAATAGATTTGTGAACACTTATTTTTAAATAAGTATGGAATTGCTTTTCCAATATGAAATGAACGTTTTGAGAATTTATCCTTGTAAAGATAAATTGAAATTGAATATTGAAATCGATTTGAAAATCGAATATCAGTAGATATTCGAAAAATATAAATTCAATATGGAATTTATAAAAGAAAAGGGAATCTGTTTAAAAATAAAAGTTGATTTATTTTTGAAGTGTGGAAAATTTATATCTAGTAAAGATATTTTAGGAAATAAATAATTTGGAAAATTATTTGGAATCTAATGATGTTGCGCATCTTTATTGATAGTTAAATAACCGACTATCAATAATTACCTTGAATGGGTATTTGTTGTGAATTGGATGAATTTGAATGCCACACTTATTTTTGAATAAGCGCTCACTATTCGGGTTAGCCGGGAAAGGACCATGGGGTCGTATAACCCATTCCGAATATGTGATACGTCGTAATGAATTGCATTTGATGACCGGTGTTGAAGACCGGATATTTTTGAAAACGGAAGGATTACCGTCGAGTTACTCTACATCGGCTGATCTCCGATTTAGAGGTTTTATCACCCTTAGTGATGGGAAGTCCGGACGTGATTAGAAAATTATCTGGATGTGCAAGGGCTTCGAGAGAAGTGCTTTCGGTTCTGTTCGATCCCGGAATAGACTTGTATGGATTGTATGTCTGACGTTACAAATTGAGATATAAAGCTGATTTCTTTCAAATACATTTCTGTTGGTGGCGGAGAATTTATTCTCTTATCTTAACACCCTTCTCTGAGACGCACGAGCTCAGAGGTTATGTGGTTGAAATTTATCAGCGATATACTCCCAATTTGGTAACGTGGCATGCTGAGTGTTGCTGTGAAATGATCGTTGTTTGATCATTTATGATATGATCGTTTGTTTGATCATTTATCTTTGTGATCATTACTTTGATCATTTGTTTGACCCGAAGCATGGCTTTGTAGAAAGCGTAGCTTTGTGGACGAGACTTCGTCGAGCCTCACACCCCGGAAATGGTCAAAACAGGAAGGATGCAGCAAGGTTCTAGGGAGTACCGCCCCTTAGTGTATGTCATTCCTTCTGGATAGAGGTGGTATCATGGTATGGAGCCCAGATACTTAACCTATGTTGATACTTCTTATTATGTTGTTGTTGGAAATCGAGGATCCTCGGGAAGATCGGTTACGATCGGGGGATGGCATACGCGTGTCAGTAGTTACCTATTTTTGCAGAGGTAACCCGGCCTTGTGTTGGCAGAGATCTGGTTAGGTTCTCGGGACGTCATTCCAGGGGCGTTCCTTCGTGGCATAGGAAGTTCCTTGGCCTGACCATTTGTTTGAAATCTAAAGAAACAATACGTGACTTGTACGGTTTTAGTTGTAGAACCTATCATTCACTTATGGTGGCGCCCCACTGTTTGGATGGTAACTATAGTAGGCATAAGTGCGAAATGCCTATGCTGGCTAAGATTTATATTATACTTTCGAAATGTTTTCTACACTATGCACTAATAATAATATCAAAAAAAGGATTTGATTTTTTTGCGTAGTAAGCATCTTTGACTATCATAAGAAGAAGTCTCCTCCAATTCTGCGTTTGCATTGTGTGTGTGGCGGGAGGTCTTATGGTAGTTTCATTTTCCAAAAGCATTGCGAATAAATTTTATTTTCTTTGTGAAAAATAACTGTTTTACGATCTCACACCAGTCACCATGACTGACTCGGAGTTTATTGTTTCCCTTCTAAACTCTGGGTGCCCACCAATTTCCACACGGGCAGCCTAGAGTTATGTTATTAGGATATTCTGGAGCTGTGGAAGCAAGCTGGATGGCGAAACGTATCACCTATACTTTGTATTTATTCCACTGTGTATTCTGTATGAGGACAAGTTTATATAACTGTCCATTGTTGTATTGAGTTATATGTTGACTTTGATTGATGTATGTATAAACTGATATAGTTCTTTGTTTTAAAAGACTAGTGATTATCTATTATATATTGTTCCGCTGCGATATGTGAGATTCTGATATTGTTTCTGTTCTGATGTTGTTCTGTTGTTCTTCTTCTCTTTTTCTTCTATCTTTTCTTCTACCTCTTTTCTTAAAACCCTAAGTATTCGGTTTTCCGGCATTCGTTTGTTCGGCAGTCGATACAGTGGACGTATCGATGTCGATTTTCAAAAGTCGAAGAATCGGGTCTTTACAATATCTTTTGTTTTAAATTTCGGGGACGAAATTCTTTTAAGGGGGGAGGAATGTGATATCCCAAAATTTCGGGGAATTTAAAATGTGATAATCTTTTAAATTAATTGGTAAAGTTGTTATTTTCAAACAATTTAATAATGAGTTGTTTTTAAATATAGTTATAAATAGATTTTAAATAGACCTATTATTTCAAATTTAATAAGTGTTGTTTAAATGTATATATATGTGTATTTAAATTGATTTTAAATAGGATAATTATTGACAATTAATAATGTGATTGTTTAAAATGGATATCTATATTTATTTGAATTGATTTTAAATTTGGATTTTAAATTGACTTTGAATTTGGATTTAAGAATTGAATTTAATGAAATATATATATCTTAGAATAAAAATAATAATATAGTTTGGACTTAAATCATATGGATAAGGTTTTTATTTTAAAATAAGATTTGCTTTATATATTATTCTCTTTAAAGAAATTTATTTATATAAATTTAGAAAGTAATTATTAAATAGTAATAAATACAAAAGTTTTATATTATCATTTAAAAATGGACTAAATATACTATATATGATTTTATTTAAGATATGATTGGTTTTTATTTTATTTTCTTTTAAAAGTTTTATTTTTATAAATTGAGAAAAGCATTTATTAAATAAGATATGTATTTATCTATTTAGGAAATTTAATTTAAAAGCTTTAAAAATCATTTAAAAATAATTATGCATGTAGTATTACAAGTGTTAACATATTATACTATCTAAGCACATGTGTTAGCATATTAATCAAGGCAAAAGACAAGTGTAATTACTTAATATAAGTAACTAATGTATAATTACTGGATGTAATTAAATAAAAAAGAAAATTACTTAATGAGAAGTAATTAAAGGATAATTACTTAGAAGAAGTAATTAAGGATTTATTTCTTGGTGTAATTAATTAAAAGATTAATATAATTAATTAAGGAGTTAATTAATTAGGATAAGTAATTACAGGATGGTAATCACTGTTTATGATTAATTAAGGTGGATTAATAGAAATGATTAATTAAAGTTTAATTAATTAAAGTAATTAATTAATGGTCAATGTAATTAATTATAATTAATAAATTAATGGAAGTAATTAATTAAGGATTATTAATTAATGTAATTAATGAAAGTAATTAAAGGTTAATTACTGTTAATGGTTAAGAATAATTAATTTGTGAAATGTATTAAAAGATAATTACTTTATGTAATTAATGAATAATTAATCAAGGATGATTAATATTTAATAAGTAATTAATTAATTAAAGGTTTGTAATTAATTAATGATTGATTAAGCAAGATTAGATAATTAATTCTTAAGTAATTAATTTAATTTAAGTTAATTAAATTAATTATAACATAGGGTTAATAATTGTTGCTTATATATGATTGTTGTGTAGAATATCTGATTTGGTTGATATCTATTGGATGATATGCTGTGATATTCTGTGATATGTTATTGGATATATCTATGATAAATGTGTGATATTTATCTGTGTTAAATGCTGTGTGAATTCAAGTATTGAATTGAATTGTTTAAACCTTTAAACAACTTGGCCTTAAAAGATACGTTTTGGATTTCGATGAGACCGGGATTGGGTTTCCAGATTTGGATATCCGAATACCACATCGGTCCAAATTAAACGTTAGGTCGTGAATCTCAAGTGAAGATGAAGATTCAGAGTGCAAGGGTTATTGTCGTTAACTCTGAGGGTGATTCCAAAATGAGTGTAACGAGATAATGCCTTCGGTTTCGTTCGAACCCGGAACGAACTTGTATGGATTGAATGCTTTCAGCACATCGTCAGGTGGACGATGAGCATTCTAAGTGATGTGTTCTATAAAGGTAATCGTAGCCTCAAGCCTCATCAACCGGGAATGGCTAAAACAGGGGAGGTGCAGCAAGGTTAGTGGGTAGCGCCCAAGTAGGATAAGATTTCCCCTGTCTAGAGTCCCTTTTTATTTCGGCTGAGTGGGCGGTTGAATAGCTACAACCGCTGGGGGTTCTTATGCGGGAATTATCCAGTAAGGGATGGTTTCGGCCTTGTGTTGCAGGGGGTCGGGAGTGATCCTCGGTACGTTGATCTAGGCCACGTACTGTGACAGGCGGTATCCCAGTAGCCCTGCCATTGTATGGAAATCCAACTTCCAATAAGTGCCATCGGACTTGATTGTATAACCCACTTTGTGGCTAGTATGCTGGAATTTAATAATGTAACAATTTCAGCTATATGAGTATTTATTTGAAAACCCTAGACACTATTATAATATAACTTGATTTCCTATCAAAGTTTTGGTTAGCGTAAGGTAAAAACTTTTCCATGTTTATGTGTGGGAAGTCTTACGTGATATCTTTGTTTTCAAAAGGTTTTGAAGTTAAGCAACTTTAACCGTTTACTCACACCAGACCCATGTCTGACCCAAGCGTTTATTTTCTGTTTTATAAACTCTTGGGTACTCAAATTTTTACGAGTAGCCAAGGGATTCAGGTTTTCTTTGACGAATTCTGAAGGAGCAATGGAGCAGGAGGCTTCAGCGTTTGTAGATATTTAAGTGGTTCCGCTGTGTTGATCTCTGAGTCATTTGTTTAAGTTGTATCTTGAATTGTAATAACTAGATAGGTGTTTATAATTGTCTAGTATGTGTTGTATAAGCTGTGTAACTCTGATAGCTGTTGTATATGATACTATGTAATATCTTATGTGATTAATATAATTTATTCGTTCCGCTGTTTAGATTCTGATGTTGTTTCTTCTTTCTTCTCTATCTTTTCTCTTTTCTATCCCTTTCTTTCTTCAAGATGATACCACTTTCTATGGAGAAAAAGTCGGGTCGTCACATGAATACAAAACAATAATTAAACATGGTTTTAACAATGCAACTACGAATGAAATTTGTTTTTGTTTTTGAATTTTTTTTATATATATGCAAATGCAAGCAACCACAATGCAAATCAAAATAAAAACAAGGGATAAGGGCATGATACCAGAGCATGCAAAATTATTAGCAGTTTTTTTAGCGATGTTTTTTTATAAGCAAGCAAAGTAATTCTTTTCCTTGCGATTTTCTGCTTTGGCAACCTAAAATTTCGAACAAGATATATACAATTTTTTTAATATATAAGGATGGAACTTAAAACATTTTAAAACAAAACAAAACAAATTTGAAATTAAATAATTTTTTTAAAAGGGTAAACAAAACAAAACTAAAAACAAATTAAACAAAACAAATTAAGCAAACTCTTTTTTTTTAATTTTGATTATAATAAAAACAAATTAGACAAAGAGAAATACCTAATTAAAATAAACAAACCAATTGAAACAAATTTGTGACGACCGCCCATGACCCCTGCACTAAACATAGAAATAGTGCGCTGAAAAGTGTGCCAGGCAGCCATGGACGATCACCAAGGTAAGTTAAAACAGCAGAATCTATCGTATTACTCACAGCGCATGGATAAAATACAATAGAGAATGTATATAGTGAAGCTTCGTAAAATAGAATCTCATCAATTAAGCTTCATAATAGTTGAATACAAACATCTGAATAGTCAATACATCAAGCCACACTACATATCACTCAGAGAATTATACAAGCAGCGGAACATCCAGTACATATAGTAAGAATATAATATGCAAGCCTCCAGCTCGTCTTCGTCATCAGCATCGTCGGAAACTAAGAATAGCACCTGTCACCTGCTACCTAGTCTGCCCATCCCAAAATGGATGAACAGCCCAAGGTAATAAGAGTTGAACATAAAACCTTGAGTTAAACAATAGTCTTAGTGAGCGGTAAATTAACTAACAACATACCAAAAGAGCATAAAGGTAAAAGGAATAGGAATCCAACCCTCCCACTCCACCTCTTTCTACAGTGATAGCCCCCAGACACACTAAGCAGAAGTAATCATAGAAAAACAACCATTTAAAGTAAAGCAATTATCACTCGAGTCAAGGTCAATGTTTTCCAAGTACAAACCCCCAAGGCCTAAACCAAGATCAGATAAGCACCCAGAAAATATTGCTCTTGAGACCGAATGACGATACAACCAAACATCCATGACTCTGGCTATCACTGTTATCATTGCTTCGATACCACCGTTAATTGAATGACCGACGGATTTTTTCAGCCGTCCGTCAAGGGCCAATGGTAACCCCGGTTCTAGACAGAACTCCGCACGTCGTCGCAGCCCGTGCCTAGGACTATCGAATCTGCCCAGAGTACTCGACTACCAACTGTAGTCTTTTGGGACTATCGAATCTGCCCAGCGTACTCTTGCTTTGAGTCTGCTAGAACCTTCAACAACGATGAAATCTCAGCCTTCTAGTCATCCTCCTCGACGACTATTCCTATACTAGCTCAAGCGCCTCTCGAGCCAACCATTATCCTCAAACTCGAACCATTTCACCGAGTCATCAACATGCTTGGAATGATCCCGTCTGGATTTAACCAAGTCTATCTCATATCATGCCTCGCTTCATCTCATCATAGCAAAGCCTCATCTCAACATCATCATCAAATCTATCCATATGAGCTTTATCATCCGCGTCATATGCCACGAGCAGCTTTTCTTATTCAAGAGCCTTTCCCTTTAGCTTTTGAATCATCTTCGACCAACTTGTCCAAATCAAATCATCAATCGACTAATTTATAACAATCAATCAAACCAATCATTAATACAAGTAATCAAGCATTCAAACATGATCTAATAAACAATTATAACGATAATGGCAATCTTGTAAATAAAGAGTCTAAATCTAACAAGCATGAATCATGAGCAATATCTCTACAACTTGATGAATGAACTTGTATAGGTTAACATGTAGTAAAATGGATGTCAAATCATCATGAACAATAGATATATACTTAAGTTTAAGAAAATGCATGGAAATCACTATTTTAACACAAAATCAAGCCACCAATCCGATATACTCCTTTGGATCCATGTGAGAGATAACCACCACTCACCGAATCACCTAAACACCTTAAAAGCAACACACTTCAGATCTGGGCAGCAAAGGATCTAACTCGATTCTCCAAAATCTGCTTCAAACGATGAAATCTCTCTTCGAAGAATGTAGATCTTCAATCTAAGCTCTTGGATCTTCGATCTTGGATGGAAGGAAGCACAAAATTGAAGTGGAGAAAAGAAGTGAAGAAGTGTAGAACTCGAGCTCTCAAAATGGCAGGACTTCGTCGCTTCAAAATTCGGATCCCAAAAAGTGAAGTAGAACCGTGTATTTATAGGCTGGAAATTCCTTAAGTCGTTCGCCCCTTAAGTCATCCACGACTTAACGAAACCCCACGACTTACGACCTATCGGATCCTCCGACTTAACACTTGCGTGACTTAACATACACACACGACCTAACAAAGATGCGGCTTAACAGAAGTCACGACCTAACACACACGATCCAACGACTTAAGTCCTTACACGACCTAACGACTCAACTGGGATACGCCTCAATGACTTAACACGCTGCTGCATTTCTACCTAAGTCGTTTGGACGATTTAATGACTTACGACTCAACGACTTAACAACCTCGCGACTTAGCGACTTAACAGCATTGCTGACCTAACGACTTAACCCTTAAGCCCTTACGCGACTTAACTAAACAAAGTGATCTACCTTAGGTCGCTTACGACCTAACTTTAACAACACCCCATAAGTCGCTCACGACCCAACTACAACCACTTAACTATCTCCCTTAAGTCACTCGAACGACCTACCTCCCTTAGGTCGTTAACCCGCCTAATTCCTTAGGTTGTTAACTCGCTAACTCCTACACTGCTAATCCTTAAGCCGCTAACTACTAGGTCATTGCCGCTAATTCTTAAGTTGCTACCCTACTTAAGTCGCTTACTAGCTTAGGTCGTTGTCTTTCCTTAAGTCGCTCCAATCTTTAAGTCGTCTACTCCTTAAGTCGGTCAAATCATGTAGGTTGCTCCAATCTCTTAGGTCGTTCACCCGACCTAACCTACCCCACGACCTAAGCTACCACACGACTTAACTTCTAGACGACCTAACTTCTACATGACTTAAGCTCTAGTCGACCTAAACTCTGGACGACTTAACAACACTAACAATCTAATAACAACTATTTTACAATCTTTTGATCCGTAAAAATACGGGTCGTTACATTCTCTTCCCCTTAGGAATTTCGCCCCCGAAATTCCAAGAAAACAAGAGCAATCAAAAACTATTCTGCATGCCTACCATCCATAGCAATCAACAAACCATGCGTCCAATTACTAGCCTAGCATGCAGAATTCTAAAACTAGAACAAGTTACAATGTCGTGAGATGACACGACACCTTATGGCCATACCTTGAAGAGTTCAGGATGAGCTGCCTTCATCCTCTCTTCCACCTCCCATGTATAGTCGTTATCATCATCACTCCATTGTATCTTGAGCAACTTAACTACCTTCCTCGTAAGCTGTTTCGTGTCAGTTTCCACAACACGAAGCGGCTTATGAGGTCTCTCAACAACTGGATCAACCTCAAAATCTTCACAGCTATCTGCAGAAACCACTGTATTCGAGTCGTGCACATACTTCCGTAGATACGATACATGAAAAACATTGTGCACACCCGCCATCTTTTCTGGTAACTCCAATTTGTAGGCGAGCTTTCCAATTCGCTCGATGATCGGAAAAGGTCCAACAAATCTCGGAGTCAATTTTCCTTTCTTGCCGAATCGAATAACATTCTTCAGTGGAGAAATCTTCACAAAAACCATATCACCTACGTCGAATTCCAAATCCTTACGACGCTTATCGGCATAACTTTTCTGTCGGTCTTGGGCTGCCTTCATTCATTGCCGAATGATCTCTATGCAATCTGAAGTCTGTCGAATCATTTCTGGCCCAAGCATCAACTTTTCTCCTATTTCCAACCAACATGTCGGAGAGTTACACGGTCTTCCATACAATGCCTCATACGGTGCCATACCAATGCTTGACTGGTAACTGTTATTATACGAAAATTCCACCAAATGAAGATGATCTTCCCATGATCCTCCGAAATCCAAAACACATGCTCTAAGGAGATCTTCCAAAACTCGGTTGACTCTCTCGGTCTGACCATCTGTTTGGGGATGATAAGCTGTACTCAAACACAACTCGGTTCCCAAAGCTTCCTGGAAGCTCTTCCAAAATCTACTAGTGAACAATGTGTCTCAATCGCTCACTATACTTTTCGGAATACCATGGAATCGAACTATCCACTTAACATACAACTCAGCCAATTTCGAGGCAGTCCTAGTCGATCGAACAGGAATGAATCTTGCACTCTTAGTCAGACGATCTACGATGACCCAAATCCCTTCATTTCCCGCTCTTGTTCTAGGTAGTCCATCGATAAAATCCATCGATATTTGCTCCCACTTCCATGTAGGGACTTCTAACGGCTGAAGCAATCCACTTGGCTTCTTCTGTTCGACTTTTACCAACTGGCAGTTCATGCACTTGGAAATAAAATTCCCGACATCCTTCTTCATACCTTCCCAGTAATAGGTTCTCTTCATATCCCGATACATCTTATTTCCACCTGGATGAATTGTCAGCTTCGAGTGATGACTTTCCTTCAGAACTTCATTTCTCAATTCATCTATATCGGGAACAACTAGTCGTCCTTGCTTCCGAAGCCAACCCTCTCGATCGACCTCGAATCCTTTATCCTTTTCTGGGTCCAATCCAGATTCCAAATCACGGATAATCTTGACAAGCTTATCGTCTCGCTTTTGGTGCTTGCCAATCCTTTCCACAAGAGTAGGTCTTATCGATAAGTTTGCCAACATCTCAGGTTCTAATTCACATCTGGGCCTGAAGTCAAATCCAGCCAAATACTCGAGACTCTTCCATTCTGAAAACATGGCTCCCAATCCTGCATGTCTTCGACTTAACGCATCTGCCACTGCGTTACCCTTTCCCAGAGTATAGGCTATACCAAAATCATATTATGCCAAAAACTCTAGCCATCGTTGCTGCCTAAGATTCAAAACCTTTTGGGAGAAAAGATACTTCAATGACTTATGATCTGTAAATAACTCGAATCGAACTCCCAATAGGTAATGTATCCACATCTTCAAAGCAAATACAATCGCCGCCAACTCCAAATCATGAGTCGGATAATTCCTTTCATGCGGCTTCAGTTGTCGACTTGCATACGCTACAACTCTATTCTTCTGCATCAGCACTGCTCCAAGTCCAGTACCACATGCATCGGTGTAAACCACCATCTCTTCATTTCCACTTGGAATAGTCAAAACAGGAGCACTTGTCAGTAGCTCTTTCAGGATTCCGAAAGCATGCTCACACTTAGCATCCCATCTGAATACTTGGTTCTTTTTCGTCAATCCTGTTAATGGTGCTGCTACCTTGGAAAAGTCTTTGATAAATCGACGATAGTATCCTGCTAATCCAAGAAAACTTCTCACATCAGATGCATTCTTAGGTCTACCCCAATCCTGGATTGCTGCCACTTTAGCGGGGTCAACCGCTATTCCGCTTCCAGAGATAATATGGCCTAAGAACCACACTTCGCCCTTCCAGAAGTGACACTTCGAAAACTTAGCCTTCAGCTGATGTTTCCGTAAGATTTCCAAAACAATACGCAAGTGCGTCTTGTGCTCTTCTTCAGTTCTGGAATAAATCAAAATATCATCCACGAACACTAGTACGAACTTGTTCAACTGATCTCTGAACACTCTATTCATAAGATCCACAAAATATGTTGGTGCATTGGTCAATCCAAATGGCATTACCAACCACTCAAAGAAACCGGATGGTGTCCTGAAAGCAGTCTTCGGCACACTATCCTTAGCCACTCTTAACTGGTGAAATCCCGTTGCCAAATCCATCTGAGAAAACACCTTGGCTTCGTGAAGCTGATCAAACAAGTCATCTATTCTCGGCAATGGATACTTGTTCTTCTTAGTCACTTTATTCAGCTCACGATAATCCACACACAACCTCAACGATCCATCCGCTTTGGTAACAAACACAACTGGTGCACCCCATTCGGACACACTACGCCGAATGAATCCCTTCTGTAAAAGATCATCAACCTGCACCTTCAACTCTTGCTGTTCCCTAGGCGCCATCCGCCTAAGAGGCATCACAACAGGTCTGACTCCTTCAACTAGATCAATACGAAACTCGATCTCTCTATGCGGCGGTAACCCTTTGACCTCATCAAAGACATCCTCAAATCCATTAGCGATTGGCACCGATGACAGTCCATCTCGTGGAACAACTAGCGAATACATGAAGCTCATAAAGACGCCTTCCTCATGCTTACATCGTATCACAACCTTTCGCCTTTCCACATTCTCGACTGTCACCTCCAATCTTTCACAATCAACCTTTGCCGCATACTTCCTAAGCCAGTCCATACCCAAAATAATTCCGAACCTCGCAAAGTTCAGAACAAAACAATCACAAACAAAAGAGCAATCATGACTCGATACAATCAGACCACAACATAGCATACACAGACAAGACGAACCCCCAACTGGATTAGCCACAACCAATGGCCTATCAACGATATCCGGTTCTAAACCCAACCGGCCTACAAGTTCATTACAAACAAAAGAATGCGACGCCCCGGTATCGAATAACACTCTAACCGGAACACCACATATGGAAAGAGTACCTTGAACCACCGCACTCTTTCCTTTCTCTTCAGCGGTAGGAGCTTTCGAAGATGATGGAACAGCCCCCAAAGCATAAGATTGCATAATTTGCTTGTCCTTCCGCGGTTCTGGACAATTCTTCTTAATATGCCCCGGCTTGTCACAGTTGTGGCACTTCACCGGCACCTTGGGATTCTTGCAATCTCTGGAGAAATGGCCCTTCTGCTGACAATTGTAGCAGGTCACTTCGCCCTTCGGCTTCTTCTGACTATCCTTACCCTTTTGCTGCTACTGCTTCCTCTTCTTGTTTCCACCCTACTGTGGTATAGGCTCTTCCTTGGTCACAGCAACAACAGATCCTTCTTTAGGAAACAGACTCTCGTGCCTGAGAGCTTTCTCTACAAGCTTCTCAAATGGATCGTCCAAATGATCCACCAACTGCCTCCCAAGATAACTGTCCAAGCCTGTCACAAACTTCTCGTTCTTCTGATATGGAGATTCAATGTACGACCGTGCATACTTGGACAAAGCTTCAAACTCAGAAACATACTCAAGAACTGGTCTTCCACCTTGCTTGAGCTCCACAAACTTCTTGAACAGAACAGATTTCTGAGCTGTAGAAATGAACTTAGCTTCAAATCTGGCTTGGAATTGCACCCAAGTAATTTCTTCCTCCGGGGTATCAATGGTGATAGAGTTCCACCAGTCAAAAGCTCTCCCTTGAAGCTTTCTTGATGCGAGCTTCCTTTTAGTTACATCCTAGATTCCCAAATCACCAAAGATCCTTCTACAAGCATGAATCCATCTCTGAACTTCAATAGTTGACTCTGTTCCCATGAAAACCTTTCCTCCAAGAGCAGTATAATCTTTATACAGCTTAGCAAAATCCACCGGTTTTGGAGTTTGAACTTGAACTCCAACATCTACTGATGGCCCTGGAGCTGGCATCCTTCTCATGATCGAAGTCATCATAGCCTCGAACATAGCAACATAATCAGCAGCTCCCTCAGCAGCACGGCCTTCCCTAGCAGCTGGTCTCCCTCTTCGACTCATTCTTAATATCTATAAAAGAAATTATTAACACACCTTGAGAAACAACTGCATAAGGAATTCAAATCCTTCTAAGCTACTATATATATATAGTAATCATCCATCAAAATACAATTACGTCTCTCATACGTAGTTACGTTAGCGAGCGTTGGGTAAAATCGATTAACCAAAGCTCTAATACCAAATGTGACGACCGCCCATGACCCCTGCAATAAACATAGAAATAGTGCGCTAAAAAGTGTGCCAAGCAGCCATGGACGATCACCAAGGTAAGTTAAAACAGCAGAATCTATCGTATTACTCACAGCGCATGGATAAAATACAATAGAGAATATATATAGTGAAGCTTCGCAAAATAGAATCTCATCAATTAAGCTTCATAATAGTTTAATACAAACATCTGAATAGTCAATACATCAAGCCTTAATACATATCACTCAGAGAATTATACAAGCAGCGGAACATCCAGTACATATAGTAAGAATATAATATGCAAGCCTCCAGCTTGTCTTCGACATCAGCATCGTCGGAAACTAAGAACATCACCTGTCACCTGCTACCTAGTCTACCCATCCCAAAATGGATGAACAGCCCAAGGTAATAAGAGTTGAACATAAAACCTTGAGTCAGACAACAGTCTTAGTGAGCGGTAAATTAACTAACAATATACCAAAAGAGCATAAAGGTAAAAGGAATAGGAATCCAACCCTCCCACTCCACCTCTTTCTACAGTGATAGCCCCCAGACACACTAAGCAGAAGTAAACATAGCAAAGCAACCATTTAAAGTGAAGCAATTATCACTCGAGTCAAGATCAATGTTTTCCAAGTACAAACCCCCAAGGCCTAAACCAAGATCAGATAAGCATCCAGAAAATATTGCTCTTGAGACCGAATGACGATACAACCAAACATCCATGACTCTGGCTATCACTGTTATCATTGCTTTGATCCACCGTTAATTGAATGACCGGCACATTCTTTCAGCCATCCGTCAAGGGCCAGTGGTAACTCCGGTTCTAGACAGAACTCTGCACGTCGTCGCAGCCCGTGCCTAGGACTATCGAATCTGCCTAGAGTACTCGACTACCAACTGTAGTCTTTTGGGACTATCGAATCTGCCCAGCGTACTCTTGCTTTGAGTCTGCTAGAACCTTCAACAACGATGAAATCTCAGCCTTCTAGTCATCCTCCTCGACGACTATTCCCATACTAGCTCAAGCGCCTCTCGAGCCAACCATTATCCTCAAACTCGAACCATTTCACCGAGTCATCAACATGCTTGGAATGATCCCGTCTGGATTTAACCAAGGCTATCTCATGTCATGCCTCGCTTCATCTCATCATTGCAAAGCCTTATCTCAACATCATCATCAAATCTATCCATATGAGCTTTATCATCCGCGTCATATGCCACGAGCAGCTTTTCTTATTCAAGAGCCTTTCCCTTTAGCTTTTGAATCATCTTCAACCAACTTGTCCAAATCAAATCATCAATCGACTAATTTATAACAATCAATCAAATCAATCATTAATCCAAGTAATCAAGCATTCAAACATGATCTAATAAACAATTATAACGATAATGGCAATCTTGTAAATAAAGAGTCTAAATCTAACAAGCATGAATCATGAGCAATATCTCTACAACTTGATGAATGAACTTGTATAGGTTAACATGTAGTAAAATGGATGTCAAATCATCATGAACAATAGATCTATACTTAAGTTTAAGAAAATGCATGGAAATCACTATTTTAACACAAAATCAAGCCACCAATCCGATATACTCCTTTGGATCCGTGTGAGAGATAACCACCACTCACCGAATCACCTAAACACCATAAAAGAAACACACTTCAGATCTGGACAGCGAAGGATCTAACTCGATTCTCCAAAATTCCGCTTCAAACGATGAAATCTCTCTTCGAAGAATGTAGATCTTCAATCTAAGCTCTTGGATCTTCGATCTTGGGATGGAAGGAAGCACAAAATTGAAGTGGAGAAAAGAAGTGAAGAAGTGTAGACTCAAGCTCTCAAAATGGTAGGACTTCGTCGCTTCAAAATTCGGATCCCAAAAAGTGAAGTAGAACCGTGTATTTATAGGCTGGAAATTCCTTAAGTCGTTCGCCCCTTAAGTCGTCCACGACTTAACGAAACCCCACGACTTATGACCTATCGGATCCTCCGACTTAACACTTGCGCGACTTAACATATACGCGTGACCTAACAAAGATGCGGCTTAACAGAAGTCACGACCTAACACACACGATCCAACGACTTAAGTCCTTACACGACCTTACGACTCAACTGGGATACGTCTCAACGACTTAACACACTGCTGCATTTCTACCTAAGTCGTTTGGACGATTTAATGACTTACGACTCAACGACTTAACAACCTCGCGACTTAGAGACTTAACAGCATTGCTGACCTAACGACTTAACCCTTAAGCCCTTACGCGACTTAACTAAACAAAGTGATCTACCTTAGGTCGCTTACGACCTAACTTTAACAACACCCCATAAGTCGCTCATGACCCAACTACAACCACTTAACTATCTCCCTTAAGTCGCTCGAACGACCTACCTCACTTAGGTCGTTAACCCGCCTAATTCCTTAGGTTGTTAACTCGCTAACTCCTACACTGCTAATCCTTAAGCCGCTAACTACTAGGTCGTTGCCGCTAATTCTTAAGTCGCTACCCTCCTTAAGTCGCTTACTAACTTAGGTCGCTGTCTTTCCTTAAGTCGCTCCAATCCTTAAGTCGTCTACTCCTTAAGTCGGTCAAATCCTGTAGGTGGCTCCAATCTCTTAGGTCGTTCACCCGACCTAACCTACCCCACGACCTAAGCTACCACACGACTTAACTTCTAGACGACCTAACTTCTACACGACTTAAGCTCCAGTCGACCTAAACTCTGGACGACTTAACAACACTAACAATCTAATAACAACTATTTTACAATCTTTCGATCCGTAAAAATACGGGTTGTTACAAAATTAAACAAAGAAAACTTTTTTTTGCTCAAGCCTCCAATCCAACCCGGCCCAAGAAGGAAACCACCACATAATTTTATCTTACACGAAAACTAAAAACAAAAAAAAACTTCTTTTTACTTCATCAATTCGCCAAAATCAATTTGCAAAATTAATTCCCAAAATCAATTTTCAAAATCGAAGCCAATCCCCAAGTTCGCAATCACTAGTTCCGATTTGGCTCGTGTTCGTGAGATTGTGGTCTTTTGGTTAGGCGGATTGCAGAAGATTGGATTGGAGGTAAGTGAAGGTGAAGTAGCGTATTATTTTGGGGAGGTTGTAGCAGCCAAGGGGATCTGTAGTGGTAATGGGTATGTCTGAGCTGCTGTTTTTTTTCTATTTTTTTACTTTTTGATGAAGGCAAGTGGAATTGATATTGTAGTGTGATTTTGGGTATGGGGGTATTTGCAAGTGTAAGGTAGTGTTGTGGCAGGCTATGGGTGGTGGAGCTGCAGACGTTGTGTTCGTTGCTGATGTGCAAAGTAGGTGGTTACTGATGTGCAACTGGTGACAGTAAGGAGATAGACAGTGTGTGATAGCAATAGAGAGCTATGGAACGGCAAGCAGGCTGATGAAGTTTGTGTTATGACTGGTAATTGTCTAGTGTGCAGCAGTTCTGTGAGTGGTGATGGAGCCGGGATGACTGTATGTAACATCTTGAAATTTTCAACCATTCGCATCCATACATGTCGGATTTGAATTGCTTAAAATATCAGATTGTTAATTTAAATTTGGCAAAAACTCAGCATATACAGTAAATAAATAATCACAGAATCACAGACATAGAGTAATATAAAATAAGCAGCGGAAACAAAAGAATAGTAGTTCATGAAGCAACTATATATATATAACAGAGTTAAGTAAGATACAACAGAGGTCTCGAATACATAGATATCTCAATACAATAGTCAAATACAAGATCTGAATACATCACTGGAATCAACAGGATAACTGATAGCAGAATCGATGTAGCTGGATCTCCAAACGAAGATCCAACCCCAAAGGTGAGTCTCAAATGCTGTATCACTCAGTCTGACCCGAGCGTAAAGTAAAACACAAAACACTCGAGTCAGGATTAACATTCTTATATCAATAAATCCAACTCAAGTGAAATATCAACTGAAATACAATAACTTAAAGGATGTTTGGGATAACCATCCTCTAAGGATCCGTTAAACAATCTACTATGTAGTAATATACGCTATTATAATATGTCTATGGTAAAGTAAACTATCAAAATAGCGTTAAGGCTTTACATTTTCCACCTTAACACATTTTATATATTCCCATAGTCTATACAGTACTGTAATCTCCCCCGTAATGGGCGTCTTCAGAGGGCACTCCATAGGTATGGTACAAAACAAACTCGTAGTAAAGCACGCTAGGGTAGGTGACACGGCACAACAAGGCAATGCCAGTGTGATATCCCGGAATTTTTGGCAATATCAATTTAATAATATGTATTAAAATTTAAATTAATTTGATACTTTTGTTGATAAATTTAAATTGATCTAATAATCTTCTTTTAAATAAATATTTAATTGGTGATTTTATCTTTTTAAAAAGGCTAATAAATTATTTTCTATTTATAATGTGTATATATTTGTATATATTGTAAATAGAAATCTTTGGTTTTAATTTAATAAATAAATAAATCTTGTTTCAAATTCTAATATATTTTGGTAATTTGGAAATTATGATTTAATTTATAATATATGGTTTTAAAATATTTAAGATAAATGTTTAATTGATTTAAATTATATCTTAGCTTAAGTTTAAGATTAATTAAAAGGTTGGTTTTAAAATATTGTTTAATAAATATGATATATTAATTCATTAAATAATAATAGGAATGTATAATCTCTGTTATAAATTATTTAAATTTGACAAATTGTTATATTCAAATAACATTATTAATGTATTGTTTTATATATAAATATAAATAGACTTTAAAATAGTAGTGTTATTTTCAAATTAAATATGTTGTTATATATGTATATATATAACTTGATTTTTAAAATTTGATTTTAGAATTCATTTTGAATTTAAAAGTCTTAAAATTTAAAAGGGGTAGATATTTAAAATGTTTTGGATTTTAAAGGTATTTTTATAAGCTTTTATTAGTATATATATACATAGTTTTATTTTATTTTCTCTAAAAAGTAATTCATAAGAATAAAGTTTTAACTTAAAAATAAAATATGAATATAAAGTAAATTTTTGATACTTAAACTTTAAAAAGAAATAAACAATAAATAAATATATATATATATATAGAAATACAAGACAATAAATATTTAAGTTAGAAATGGAACATAAAAATAAAGTAGGTAAATTCTAACAACATGTTAACTATAGAAACTTATTTATATTACAAAGCATAAGACCAAAGAAGGAAAATATATTCATGTTTGTACAGGTAAAATATAAGATAAGTATATGTAGACATAAGGGACAACTTCATTAAATACTATCATATCTAGTACACAAGTAAGATCATATCAGCCCCCAAGTAGAAAAATCTCTGACCAAACTTAAAAAAATCTTGTACCTGAAAAATAATATCACCTGTATACTTGTTCTATTTATCAATCTTTCCTATTTCATTTTCGTTTACAAAAAGACTTAGCATACCAGAAAATACATTACAAGTGAAGCTTTACAACAATTCAACTCAACAAATATGAAGATCAAAATAAAAAGGTTTCAGCTAGCAACTTTCAAAAGCCTGTTTTCAAAATCTAGATGCTCTGTTCTTCATCTTCTTTCTGGTGAGTAACATCACTATTTAAAATTTAAGTATATAATTGTGTTGCATGTTCAACTCTGAAAACAAGTATGTTGTGAATATATTTTAAAACTCTGTGTGTATATATGTGAATATTTTGTTGTGTGCATTGCTATGTGTCTTGATACTTCTCCGATTTTAGTTTCCAGGTTCTAGTTCTAATCATAAATCACTTGCTTTTGATCCAATCTTTATTAGTACTTAAGTCTTGAACAAAATATGTTTGTTATATCATAGATTTTAGTTTAAAAACTTGTTTAAGTTAAAATAATTTGTATTGCCTCTGGAAATAAGAAAACAACTGTGCAAACTTAAATAAGTTAAAATTTAATTATCATGATTCATGGATTCAAGTACATGAATCAAATGCTTAAACTAAAACTTGATTTTTGAAACAAAAATTACTATTTTTAGTAGTGGGATTTGAGAGCAGTTCTGGTTTGACCAGAAATATGTTTTGAGGGGTTTTCTGGTGATCTCGAAGAACTGGGGGGTCGGGGTTCTTCCTGGAGGTGGAGGAATGATCGGAGGATCGGGGAAAATTGCCAGCAAGTTGATCTAAGTACGGTGGAGGTGGTGGTTGCCTTTTCTTTTCTGGAACCCTAGTTTAACTAGGTTAGGTAGTTCGATCAACCACGGCGTCTCTGGTGGATCAAGCTCCACCAGACCTTGGGAGATGGAAGCGGGGGTGTTGGCGAAGTCTTGGCCGGAGTAGCAGATCTTCTGGTGATCGGAGCTTCGTGGTCGAGGCAGTTTTCCAGGTGCGGGTGGATGTTCCAGTTTGGAGCTTGAAGCTCGATTTCGATTTCGAGTTGTTGTCGAAGTTCTGGTGATCGGGTTTTGGTTTGAGGATGATCGTCGACTTGTGAGGGTCACCGTGGATGGTCGGAAGTGGGTGGTTGGCCGGTGCATGTGCACGGTGTATTTTTCTTGTATTGTGAAGCTTGGATTTGAAGCAGGCGAAGTACTCGAGTTTTTCTTGGGTCATTTGTGTGTGTTGCCCGAAGCAATGAGTATGTTGACTCGAAGCATTTTAAGTATCGCTCGGGTAAATTGAGTGTTACAGTTTTAAAAAGGGGGAATTAATTTAAATGACAAAGATTTGTATATTTTTTGCCTCAAGGACATAACCTCAATATTTTTATCATAAGGACAAACATTCTTCTAAAAATTATTCATAAGGACAAATATTTTTCAAAATTATTCATAAGGACAACAAAATTGCTACCAAGCTAAAAACTGATACCTAAAAACTGCTACCGATAACTACAAACTGATACTATCAATGACTAAAAACTGATACCTAAAGAAAGTTGTCCTTTAGGATAAAATATTGAAGGTCTGTCCTTGAGGCAAAAACGCTGAAATTTTTTGTCCTTGACAATAATTTCCTGTTTTAAAAACCTGTTTGTTTATAAATTTTAAAATTGATTTAAAATTTGAAAACAGGGTTTTAAACCAAGCTTAAAACCAAATTTTGATTTATGGATTCAAATTAACTTTTGTCTCCTAGTTTTAAATAAAATAAAGTTTTAAAATTTTAAATTGTTTTAACAACTTTAAATGTTTAAAGTGTATTTTTTATGGTTTGGATTTAAAAATGAATATGGTTTAAACTCTTTTTTAAATTTTTTTTTATAAGATAAGTACTTTTTACATGTGATTTAAAAGGTTTTTAAATTGTTTAAACTTTGTTAAAGTTAAATTTGTATTCATTTTAAATCTTAAATTTAAAATGGAATTTAAAAGTAAGTTTAAATGTAAATTGTTTTGAATACTTTGTTAATGATAATTCAATCATAAGTAAGAAATAAAGTTTTATCTTAAAATTAATTTGGATTTGAGATTCATTAAATTATTAAGATAATTAAAAATGGATAATTAATTAATTTAATTAATTAATGATATGGATGATTAATTAAGTAATTAAGAGTTTTAAATCAATTAATTAAAGTTTAAGATTAATTATTTAAGGAATAATTAATTTTTAATTAAGAATCATTAATTAGATATGATTTCATTTTAAATTAACGATTAAGAATTAATTAATCAAGTAATTAAAGATTAATTAAGTTATAGTTAAAACATAAATTAATTAAATAATTAAAGGTTAATTAATTGGTTATTAAGGATTAATCAATTTATAATTAATAATGATTAATCTAAGTTTAAATTCCTTAAGAAAAGAAATTAAGAATTGTTAATAGTTAATGAAGGTCATTAACTAGGATTATTAAATAATTAATTAATATGATATATTTTAATAATTAATCAATAATAAGTAATTTTGAGTAATTAATTAATGAAATTAATTAAGGATTAATGTAATTAATTTTAGTTAATTAATTAATAGAGTAATTAAAGATTAATTACTGTATTTGGTTAAGGATAATTAATTTGTGAAATTAATTAAAGGATAATTAATCAAGGGTGATTAATTAAGATGGAAATTAGAGAATGATTAATTGATTGATTTGTAATTAATTAATGGTTAAGTAAGCAGGATTTATAGAATGAAGTAATTAATTTAATTTACTTTAAATTAATTAGAGATAAGATAATTAATTTAATTCATTTTAAATTAATTATTAATGGTGTGATTATTAATCCTTGTTTATATATGGATGGATGATATTGATTTCCTTGAGTGGTTTGAAATCTCAGATATTAGATAAGTAATGCTGTGATGCTTTGGTTGAAGTGAATTATCTATATGTAATGATAATGTAGATTATCTATCTGTGATATTATGAATTATCTATCTGTGTGTATATGGATAATGAATTGAATTGTTTTAACTTTAAAACAACTTGGCCTTAAAAGATACATTTTGGATTTCGATGAGACCGGGATCGGTTTTGCTATATTACAGTTGGTATCAGAGCGATAGGTTGAGTGAATACCCAGGCTCTGGAGTGGTATCTTTCTTGAGAGAGCGTATTTGTAATTTTGAATATATATATATATACATTTATTTCTACCTATCTGTTGGGTTACCTTTTCGGGTTTTCCAATATAAGTTATAAAGGTAGATGGGGTAGTGGTGTGTGTAGCACGACTACCAATGGTTGGAGTTTGTTGAGGTTGGAAGTGTATCTGCCGAGACTGTAGACCCAATACTGTCTCAAGTGAAATTTTTGTTGTGTTGTAAGGATTTCACCAATCTATGAAGGAAACCTGTTAGTGTTCGGAGTCCATTTTTGACGTGCAAGTTTGGATGAGTAGAATTTGGATTCTGAAAGTTGAGCAGAAGCTAGTGATGGTACCTTAGTAACTCAGGAAGTAGTAGTTGTGTGATGAGATGCAGTGGCTATGGGGTGTTTCCGAAGATGTTTCTCAAGGAGCTTTGGATAAGGAAGTGTGTCTGCATCGGTGTTGAGGCTGAGTTCAGCTGGGTGTTTGTGTTTGGCTTTGAGGTCTGAGTTTCTCAAGGAGTTTGGATTAGGAAGTCTTTGGCATCAGTGGCAGCGTCGCAGCTTAGATTGTTCTGTGTGTAAGCAAGGAGGTCATCTGTCAGCAGTTTTCTAGAGGTGAAGTTTAGAATCATCAGAATGGACCCATTTCTTTGATGGATTGGCTAGATAGGCTTAAGCTGTTCTGATTTGGTAAAGAGAGAACATTTTTCTTTGGATGTTAGATTGGATTGATCGCAAAGGTGACTTGCGATAGTTGAGTGTTCTCTTGGTTTGTCAGTGATCTTTCAGGATGTCTTTGAATAGGTTAGTAGTTTGCCTTAGCATCTGAGATTGAGTTTTCATATCAACTAGGATTCTAGGAGTGGTACCGATCGTCCAACTAGTTGAAGGAGGGTTCCTGGAGAGGGGTTTTTTAGTGAAGCAGATCAGGATATCATGGAATTTCTGAATTTCCTCTTTATGAATCTATTGAACTATATTTCGAAGATGTGTTGTCCAGTTTGTGCTCATGTGTATCATCAGCATTTTCATCTACTCCAGATCAGAGTTATGCAGCGGAAGCAGTTTGGGAGTGCATCTATTTTATCTTTTCGGATATGAAAGTAAGTTCAGTCTTCTGATGTTTGAGGAGTAGAGTTTGTGTTCTTGGAATGATTGTGAGTGGATCATTTTGATGAGTTGTTTTTGAGGCATCAGCGAAGGTTGAGCTGATCGGTAGGAATGAAGGCAGCCCTGGATCGTCAGAAGAGTTTGATGGATAAGAGACGGAGGAATTTGGATTTCGAAGTCGGGAATTTGGTTTTGAGTAAGTTTTCTCCGATCGAAGGAGCTTTAAATTTGGTAAGATTGGGAAGCTAGCTCCGAGGCATTTTGTATTTTCTCTATGTTCTATGAGGATAAGTGTTTGGTCTTTTGGATTGAATTGCCAGTTTGGATAACTGGGATTCGATGTGTTTCACGTATCTATGAGGGAGTACGTGTATGATCCATCTCTGGTTTTGGAACCAGCAGTCTAGGAAGGTTTGGTTGTTGAGTCAGACTTGTCTATAGTCTGATATCCTATCTAGTTTTGTAGATCTAGATGAGTAGGAGCTCTGTAGCTCAGTAGTATAGTTTTGTTTGGGTTCTATAGAGCGAGTATCCCGGTGTTTATACTTGGGAAACTCTAGATGGTCCTATCCTGATTTTTCTGGATAGTTAGATTTGTTTGATTAGATGAGTTGGTTGATATGGTTATTAGCATATGATTAATATATTCTTGTGTTTTTATAATTAAATCATTAATGAGATTATTAAATTACCTTTGTTTTAAATTTCGGGGACGAAATTCTTTTAAGAGGGGAGTAATGTGATATCCCGGAATTTTTTGCAATATCAATTTAATAATCTATATTAAAATTTAAATTGATTTGATTTGATAATTTTGTTGATAAATTTAAATTAATCTAATAATCTTCTTTTAAATAAATATTTAATTGGTGATTTTATCTTTTTAAAAAGGCTAATAAATTATTTTCTATTTATAATGTGTATATATTTGTATATATTGTAAATAGAAATCTTTTGTTTGAATTTAATAAATAAATAAATCTTGTTTCAAATTATAATATATTTTGGTAATTTGGAAATTATGATTTAATTTATAATATATGGTTTTAAAATATTTGAGATAAATGTTTAATTGATTTAAATTATATCTTAGCTTAAGTTTAAGATTAATTAAAAGGTTGGTTTTAAAATATTGTTTAATAAATATGATATATTAATTCATTTAATAATAATAGGAATGTATAATCCCTGTTATAAATTATTTAAATTTGACAAATTATTATTTTCAAATAACATTATTAATGTATTGTTTTATATATAAATATAAATAGACTTTAAAATAGTAGTGTTATTTTCAAATTAAATATGTTGTTATATATGTATATATATAACTTGATTTTTAAAATTTGATTTTAGAATTTATTTTGAATTTAAAAGTCTTGAAATTTATAAGGGTAGATATTTAAAATGTTTTGGATTTTAAAGATATTTGTATAAGCTTTTATTAGTATATATATACATAGTTTTATTTTATTTTCTCTAAAAAGTAATTCATAATAATAAAGTTTTAACTTAAAAATAAAATATGAATATAAAGTAAATGTTTGATACTTAAACTTTAAAAAGAAATAAACAATAAATAAATATATATATATAGAGAAATACAAGACAATAAATATTTAAGTTAGAAATGGAACATAAAAATAAAGTAGGTAAATTCTAACAACATGTTAACTATAGAAACTTATTTATATTACAAAGCATAAGACCAAAGAAGGAAAATATATTCATGTTTGTATAGGTAAAATATAAGATAAGTATATGTAGACATAAGGGACAACTTCATTAAATACTATCATCTCTAGTACACAAGTAAGATCATATCAGCCCCCAAGTAGAAAAATCTCTGACCAAACTTAAAAATCTTGTACCTGAAAAATAATATCACATGTATACTTGTTCTTTTTATCAATCTTTCCAATTTTATCTTCGTTTACAAAAAGACTTAGCATACTAGAAAATACATTACAACTGAAGCTTTACAACAGTTCAACTCAACAAATATGAAGATCAAAATAAAAAAGTTTCAGCTAGCAACTTTCAAAAGCCTGTTTTCAAAATCTAGATGCTCTATTCTTCATCTTCTTTCTGGTGAGTAACATCACTATTTAAAATTTAAGTATATAATTGTGTTGCATGTTCAACTTTGAAAACAAGTATGTTGTGAATGTATTTTAAAACTCTGTGTGTGTATATGTGAAATTTTTGTTGTGTGCATTGCTATGTGTCTGGATACTTCTCTGATTTTAGTTTCCAGGTTCTAGATCTAATCATAAATCACTTGCTTTTGATCCAATCTTTATTAGTACTTAAGTCTTGAACAAAATATGTTTGTTATATCATAGATTTTAGTTTAAAACTTGTTTAAGTTAAAATAATTTGTATTGCCTCTGGAAATAAGAAAACAACTGTGCAAACTTAAATAAGTTAAAATTTAATTATCATGATTCATGGATTCAGGTATATGAATCAAATGCTTAAACTAAAACTTGATTTTTGAAACAAAAATTACTATTCTTAGTAGTGGGATTTGAGAGCAGTTCTGGTTTGACCAGAAATATGTTTTGAGGGGTTTTCTGGTGATCTCGATGGACTGGAGGGTCGGGGTTCTTCCTGGAGGTGGAGGAATGATCGGAGGATCGGGGAAAATTGCCAGCAAGTTGATCTAAGTACGGTGGAGGTGGTGGTTGTCTTTTCTTTTCTGGAACCCTAGTTTAACTAGGTTAGGTAGTTCGATCAACCACGGCGTCTCTGGTTGATCGAGCTCCACCGGACCTTGGGAGAAGGAAGCGGGGGTGTTGGCGAAGTCTTGGCCGGAGTAGCAGATCTTCTGGTGGTCGGAGCTTCGTGGTCGAGGCAGTTTTCCAGGTGTGGATGGATGTTCCAGTTTGGAGCTTGATGCTCGATTTCGATTTCGAGTTGTTGTCGAAGTTCTGGTGATCGGGTTTTGGTTTGAGGATGATCGTCAACTTGTGAGGGTCACCGTGGATGGTCGAAAGTGGGTGGTTGGCCGGTGCATGTGCACGGTGTATTTTTCTTATACCTATGAAGCTTGGGTTTGAAGCAGGGGAAGTACTCGAGTTTGTCTCGGGTCATTTGTGTGTGTTGCCCGAAGCAATGAGTATGTTGACTCGAAGCATTTTAAGTAGGGCTCGGGTAAATTGAGTGTTACAGGTTTTTAAAACCTGTTTGTTTTTAAATTTTAAAATTGATTTAAAATTTGAAAACAGGGTTTTAAACCTAAGCTTAAAACCAAATTTTGATATATGGATTCAAATTAACTTTTGTCTCCTAGTTTTAAATAAAATAAAGTTTTAAAATTTTAAATTGTTTTAACAACTTTGAATGTTTAAAGTGTATTTTTTTATGGTTTGGATTTAAAAATGAATATGGTTTAAACTCTTTTTTAAAAATTCTTTTATAAGATAAGTATTTTTTACATGTGATTTAAAAGGTTTTTAAATTGTTTAAACTTTGTTAAAGTTAAATTTGTATTCATTTTAAATCTTAAATTTAAAATGGAATTTAAAAGTAAGTTTAAAGGTAAATTGTTTTGAATACTTTGTTAATGATAATTCAATCATAAGTAAGAAATAAAGTTTTATCTTAAAATTGATTTGGATTTGAGATTCATTAAATTACTAAAATAATTAAAAATGGATAATTAATTAATTTAATTAATTAATGATATGGATGTTTAATTAAGTAATTAAGAGTTTTAAATCAATTAATTAAAGTTTAAGATTAATTATTTAAGGAATAATTAATTTGTAATTAAGAATCATTAATTAGATAAGATTTCATTTTAAATTAATGATTAAGAATTAATTAATCATGTAATTAAAGATTAATTAAGTTACAATTAAAACATAAATTAATTAAATAATTAAAGGTTAATTAATTGGTTATTAAGGATTAATAAATTTATTATTAATAATGATTAATCTAAGTTTAAATTCATTAAGAAAAGAAATTAAGAATTGTTAATAGTTAATGAAGGTCATTAACTAGGATTATTAAATAATTAATTAATATGATAAATTGTAATAATTAATCAATAATAAGTAATTTTGAGTAATTAATTAATGAAATTAATTAAGGATTAATGTAATTAATTTTAGTTAATTAATTAATAGAGTAATTAAAGATTAATTACTGTATTTGGTTAAGGATAATTAATTTGTGAAATTAATTAAAGGATAATTAATCAAGGATGATTAATTAAGATGGAAATTAGAGAATGATTAATTAATTGATTTGTAATTAATTAATGGTTAAGTAAGCAGGACTTATAGAATGAAGTAATTAATTTAATTTACTTTAAATTAATCAGAGATAAGATAATTAATTTAATTCATTTTAAATTAATTATTAATGGTGTGATTATTAATCCTTGTTTATATATGGATGGATGATATTGATTTCCTTGAGTGGTTTGAAATCTCAGATATTAGATAAGTAATGCTGTGATGCTTTGGTTGAAGTGAATTACCTATATGTGATGATAATGTAGATTATCTATCTGTGATATTGTGAATTATCTATCTGTGTGTATATGGATAATGAATTGAATTGTTTTAACTTTAAAACAACTTGGCCTTAAAAGATACGTTTTGGATTTCGATGAGACCAGGATCGGGTTTCCAGATTTGGATATCCGAAAACCACATCGGTCCGAATTAACGATAGGTCGTGAATCTCAAGTGAAGACGAAGATTCAGAGTGCAAGGGTTATTGTTGTTAACTCTGAGGGTGATTCCAAAATGAGTGTAACGAGATAATGCCTTCGGTTTCGTTCGAACCCGGAACGAACTTGTATGGATTGAATGCTTTCAGAACATCGTCAGGTGGACGATGAGCATTCTAAGTGATGTGTTCAGATAAGGTAATCGTTGCCTCAAGCCTCATCAACCGGGAATGGCTAAAACAGGGGAGGTGCAGCAAGGCTTCATGGGTAGCACCCACTTGAGAGCGAGATATACCCCTGTCTAGATGTCCCTTTTTATTTCGGCTGTGTGGGTAGTTTTGAGCTCCAACTGCTGGGGTTGTCTTGTTCGGGACTGTCCAGTAAGGGATGGTTTCGGCTTTGTGTTGCAGGGGGTCGGGAGTGATCCTCGGTACGGTGATATAGGCCACGTACTGTGATGGGCGGTACCCTAGTAGCCCTGCCATTGTATGGAATCCAATCTCCAATAAGAGCCGTACGTATTAGTTATGCCCAACTATGTTGGAACGTGAGATGTAAGCATTCCAGCTATTTCTGTATTTTACTTGAAAACCCTAGACACTATTATAATAACACTGGATTTCCTATCAAATGTTTGGTTAGCGTAAGGTCAAAACTTACCCATGTTTATTTGTGGGGAGTCTTACGTGATACCTTTTTGTTTTCAAAGGATTTTAAAAGCTAAGCAACTTAAACCTGTTACTCATACCAGACCCATGTCTGACCCGGAGTTTATTTCTGTTTTCTTAAACTCTTGGGTACTCAAATTTTTGCGAGTAGCCAAGAGATTTAGGTTAGCTTTGATGAATTGTGGAGGACCAATGGAGTAGGTGGCTTCAGCGTTGTAGATATATATAGTGTTCCGTTGTGTTGGTATCTCTGTGTTGTATTTGAGTTGTATTAACTAGACAGGTGTTTATAACTGTCTAGTATGTGATGTATTATCTGTGTAACTCTGATTGATGTTGTATACTATGTAATATTTATGTGATTAATATTATTTATTCATTCCGCTGTTGAGACTCTGATGTTGTTTCTTCTTTCTTCTCTATCTTTCCTCTTTTCTATCCCTTTCTTTCTTCAAGATGATACGACTTTCTGTAGTGAGAAAGCCGGGTCGTCACAACCAGGGTAGATATACCAATTACGCATCCGGACTGGTGGTGACGCAGAGCCACAGCAATTGCCCACCTCGAGCCACACTCTCGAATCAAAGGTGCTCACCAAATCAATCACAAAGTAATAGAATGGCATACGATGGAGTGTGTCCGATAAGAGGAGCTACCTCATTGGCCTGGAATCGCTCCTGCTTTAGCCACCTTATGCCAACTCACGGGAGTTGGGTCCACATAAATATACCTTTAGGATCGTCGCCACCATTCTACTTCATTCTAGAATCTCCACCGCATACACAGTTGTTAAAGTGGTTTTCGGTACCGACATAGAGTATGCCCATATCCGATCCCGGCCTCTTTAACAACCAATAGTTATTATAACACCGCGGTCATTTCAAAATAGTTTATACTTCAAAACCAAAATATCATTTTCATTTCAAAACCATATCAAAATGATATCATTTTCACTTCAAATATATCCATTTCCAAAAATCATATCACTTTCCAAAGTTATAACGCTTTCGAAATCATAACTCTTTTAAAATCAATTCGCTTTGGAAATCAAAACCTAGAAATTCATAACACTTTGAAATCATAACACTTCCTTCAAACAGTTTAGATATTAATAATAATATATAAAATAAAATATTTTACAAAATAAAATAATTTATATAAGATAGTTAAAAGTTAAAACAATTTATATTAAAATAATTAGTATATTCAAAATAGTTTATATTAAAAATTGTTATATTAAAAATAGTTTATAAAATAATATAAAATAGTTTTAAATATAATTTAAAATACTTTATATAATAAAATAGTTTCCTCAAATTTCACAAATCGATTCAACTCAACTCGGATTCCAAAATTCAAATTTAATCAAATCTAAAATCATCAATTTCAATTCGATTCGTTTTATAAATAAACCATTTCAAATTATCAATTTCAAACACATATTTGAACCATAAAATAAGCCACTTCAATATATTTCAAAGCTTTAAATATTCAACATTTCAAAACTAAATTTGAAAATTTCATATATATATATCAAATTCACTTCACTATTTTTTAGTTTTGAAATATTTACTTAATCATTTCAATAACATCTAAATACAACTTCAATTTGCAAATTTAAATAAAAAAATATCCCATTTAAATTTATATAAGTTTGAAATATTCATTTAAATCAATTTTAATCAAATCCAAGTTATAAAATCATATCTTTAAAATTTCAAATTTAATAAATCAAATCAAACTAATTTAAGTAAAATTCTTAAATAAATATAATTTCAAATCAATTTTATTAAATCAACTTTAATAAATCTTTAAAATCAATATTTATTAAAACCATATATTTCTTTTCAAAACCATAGAAATTATCTTCAAATATTTAAATATAGACTAATGGTGTCTGTATATAATTTTCTATCCTATGGTCAAGTGATACGGATATTTATCATTTCAATCCGCAATTTAAATATATACGGGAATATATCTTTTCAACCCACAATCCAAAATTCAATGTCAATGAAAATCGCTTGGGTTTATCATTTCAACCCATAACGATTTTCTCCTATTCTACAGATCGTTCGGGTATGTATCATTTCAACCTATAGTGAATTCTATACTAACAGGGAACTAGCAGAGTGATAACAGATATGATAATAACATAACTGGCATATATCATCAATATAAATAATAGATAATGGTGTCAAATGTCACAGGTGAACAGATATAGATAACAACATATATATGGAAATGTAAATAACTAACAGCAGCATTGAAATGACCCTCCTATTTCTACTCTAATTCCATAAGGATTTTTTTTTAAGGTAAAGAGGATATATATATATAGATAGATATATCATCCATTGCAATTATAATTCTCAGGGTCAATATCTTTCTCCAATAAACCAAATATATCCAGGATCACAATAATCAACCAATATAAATATATCAGTACATTCACAAAGATAAGCACATACATGTGAGGATGTATATGCCTCTCTTGTTTGAATCAGAGTTCTGGAAAACAAGAGGATATTGGATTGCTGATTTTTTTTTTGACCAAACAATCCACTGGAAACATATACTTTAGTCTGTTTATCCTAACTAAGAAGTGATCAAGTAATAATCAGTGGAAAGCAAGCTCTTAATATAGATGTTTGTGTTAAAGTCTGAATAGTGTCAAAATCAAGTTAAAAGGAAGTGGATCCTAAGTGAACACAAGCAACATCTAGGCATAATGGAAACGCGCCTAACTTATACACGAGAGGTCACGAGTTCGAGTACTATGCTGGTTGGTTCAAACACAATTTTTGTTTTTTTTTTCCTTTTTCATTTTTCTCCTGTACAGTTTGGAACCTGTTATCTACCTATATCTGCACATATATATACTTTATTTTTGCCTATATTCCATCATACAAAACAATAGTTCTTGCTTTATTATTTTTGAAACCCATTCCTACAACCTGGAAGGCTTCATGATTTGGTGTAAATTAAGGGTCTGTTGCTTGGGTTTTGTAAATGATAGAAGTGTTTATCATTATCCAGGTTTGAAATTCCTTCTCACAAAATCTGTCTGGAATTAAGAATGCATTTGGTTAGAATCTGAGTGAAATTCAGATTCTTATCACAAATACAAAGGAAAAGGTGTGGTAATATTTGCACTAAACATGTTTATGTGCATATATATCTGCAACTATTTGGGTCTGGCTTACAATTCCCTTATTACAAATCCTTTCTTAAAAAAATAGGACATGAGACATTTGTATGAAACCAGTTTAATTATGGGAACCTTGCAGCCATATAAAACATTCAACCTATGTCTATTTTCTTTTGTATACATATGCCATAGTAGAAAATAAAACCATTTAATTTTCTGAGAATCAACTGTCCAGATTTTCCAAAACTTAAATCCTTTCCAAAGACTCAAGATTGACTAATACATTTATAAAATATAACCATCCTATTTATCATAGTGTTCTTGCTCAGATTTACTTACAAGATTATAGATTAACTTCTTCAACTTTTCAGATAATCACCAAATTTATAAACTCCAGTTACAAGTCAATTTCTTAGCAAAACACTTAGCAAAATATCCATCCATCATTCAATACTTAATACAAGTGATAATTTAAAAATATCAATACATGCATATTTCATCTTTTAGGCTCTTATCTAACTAAGTTTAGCATGCTATATCTTCTTCTCAAAGCCTTGCTCCTACTCCTACTTAGTTGCTGCAATCCCTGAAAAAGCATTTGAAACTGCCTCATTTTAAATGAGACACCCCAGATGCCATTAGTACACTAGGGTCAGACACATGTCTGGTATGAGAAAGCTCACAAAATGATTAGTTAATTAGGTTAAAGTCAAGTTAAGTACATATACAGAAAGTTCGGCCCTTTGGAATCAGGCAAATACTTGTGTGCATGCTCTGTGTCATTGTGCATGTGCACACTTTAATTTTCTTTCCAGAGACTACATATATAAATATGGCACATACATTCAAGCATACAATTCAATCATAGTCAAACAATCATTCATACCAAACAGGAAAATAACCAATATGAGTTAAATCATTTATTCAATTCTCATATTTCAAATCTGGGAAAAACTCTAGTTTTCTCATCATCTCAAGTATTATTCCCTGGGTATATTTATCTATCCTTGGTCTCATCTGCAATATTTATGAATCAATGGACACACTGTAATGAACTAATTCACTCCATTACACAAAGATCTCAGGACTTAAACAAGCCATGTGTCAACTTGTGTTACTCAAGCACACAAGTCATTCCTGCAGTGTTCTTGACCCCAATCTCCTAATCAGGTTTAAGTTAATAATAACTCTTTTGATTTTTCATGACAAAACCATTCAGTGATTCATTTCATTAGCTAAAAACATCCATAACATGGCATCTCATATTATTCATGACCATACAGAGGCAAACAAGCAAACAACCATTGGTGATTACAAAATAAGGTTCTGTATATACATATATCCATCCTGGTATTTAAAGGAGTTTAGGCAACTAACATTGGCTTATGGTTTTTGGGAGAGTTTTTCTTTTGCAAACATTTGTGCTTGAGTTAAACTCAGGATGATCTGGTTTCACTGAATCACAAAATTTTGTTTGCTATGCATTTTATTGAATCAGGAGCATCAGCACATAGGCAACTCTATTGCACCCCTAATTCCTTTCTATTTCAAGCCTCAGCACTTATACATGAGTATATTGCAGCTCAACATTATTTATATCTTTCTGGGTTAAGCCAAAACCAATACTACTTGCCTATTATCAACATTTTATTTTCTGGGTATTTGTTTATATCCCTAAACATTAACATATCAGAGATCTGAGTGTATAAAACAGATATGTATACTAACAACCCATAAAACTTTGTTATAATAAAACAAGTGATCAACCAAAGAGAATCCAAACATTTTCAGATTTAAATTCACAGGTAAGCATTCATACATGAAAATACTCTTTTAAGAAAAATACTTATAACTGGCTGCCTACATTAGGACTTATTGCCTTAGATTTTTGAGTGAGTTTTCTCACCTAGCTCTCTTCTTTGTTTCCTTAATTAATTGATGAGCTTCTGCCCTTAGCCTCAAGCTCTCTTCCTTCCCTTGTCTTATGATTTCTATGGTGTTGTTGTTTTTTTTTCTCAAAATTCTTTTCTGAGGAGGAGAGGAGGCTGCTGCATATACATGTATATATATACAGGGTCTCCCTTAGGGTTTTGGGTATTGGCTAAGGCCATTTTTGCCCACCAGAAAAAATCATGTTATCTGCATTTTAAACCCAAAGTTTTACCCTTCCCGGCTTAATTTGGGTGAAGAGAAAAGTGGTTACACATTTTTTCCAGAAATTTGCTTTTCAGAAAATACTTTTCCCCTTGTCTACAATCATGCTAAAAATGTGACTTGATTTTTGTTATTTATTAAATACTCTTTTCTAATTCTGCCTATACCAAGCACTTCCCTGTTTTATCTTATTTTTTTCTTTCTATTTTTAGCTTTCATGCAAATGGTATGTACTTCCTTCATTTATTTATAAGAGGCTTATTCCTTTTTATATCTTCATTCTTTTTATTTCTGCTTATATTAAAATATGTCTGTATATTTTATTTCACTAGTTTAAACTCTAGTATTTTATTAACACATATATATTTATATAAGTCTTACTGAAATAATTAGTACACCCACCTATATATTCATACATCATTCTATACTGACACACACACATGCACATGTACACTCAAAAATATTCAGTAGCATTCATATATACATTTACTCATGCATACCACTTTTAAGAATTTAATCTACATATATATATATATATATTTCCATACACATCAATATGTATGTATTCTTAGAGTTCAGGGTTTTAGCTTATATTCATGTGCATTTCCTGTGCACACATGTACACACACTGATACACTATCAAGCTATATCAATTCCTCCTTCAAAATTTATTTAAAAATTATTTCAAATTTATTTATATTTTCCAGAATAAATTCCTAAAATCTTGGGTCATTACATACACCCCTCCTTTTAGAAATTGTGTCCCACAATTTTCTTAAGCTTAAAATAAATTTTAAACTTAATTCAGAGAACAAGTATATTCTCTACCAAATAGATTCTTAGTTCTATACTAACTAAAAATATATTCATCCAAAATGAAGAAAACAATCAAAAATCAGAATTACCTTAATCTGAAAATAGCTTAGGATAATTCATCCTAACTTTGTCTTCTAATTCCCATGTGCAATCACTAGGATCAAGACTCCACTGTACCTTCACAAGTTTCAGAGATTTATTCCTCAACTTCTTCACATCTTTTGCCAAAATTTCCACTGGATCCTTTTCATAAATCAAATTAGGATTTATCTGCACTTGGGTTGGGGTTTCAAGAATTTCTGCCTTGTCATGGACCCATCTTCTCAATTGTGATACATGAAAAACATCATGTATACCTTGCATGTTTTCTGGTAATTCCAACTTATATGCCAAGGGACCAATTCTCTCCAGAATTTTGTATGGTCCAATATATCTTGGGGTTAATTTGCCTTGTTTTCCAAACCTCAGCACATTTTTCATGGGTGAGATTTTGGTGAAAACAAAATTTCCCACCTCATATTCTACCTGCCTCCTTCTCATGTCTGCAAATTTCTTTTGCCTATCTTGAGCTGCTGTCATTCTTCTTCTTACCAACTCAATTTTCTCCTTGGTTTCTTGTATGTACTCAGGCCCTAAAATAGACCTTTCTCCTGCTTCTACCCAGCAAACAGGTGACAAACAGGGTTTACCATATAAGGCTTCAAATGGAGCCATTCCTATGGTGCTTTGGTAGCTGTTGTTGTATGTAAATTCAACTAGATGAAGATAATCTTCCCAGTTGCCCCCAAAATCCAGTATACCTGCCCTCAACATGTCCTCCAAAACTTTGTTTACCACCTCAGTCTGCCCATCTGATTGAGGATGGTAGGCAGTACTTAAACATAGTTCACTTCCCATTGCTTCTTGAAAGCTTCTCCAGAATTTTGAAGTGAAGATGGTATCCCTATCACTCACAATGGTTTTGGGAATGCCATGTAACTTTACCACTTATTTTATAAAAATTTGAGCTAGTTTTGGTGCTGTTCTTTCTGACTTGACTGGGATGAAGTGTGCTACCTTGGTTAGCCTATCAACTATCACCCATATACTTGTATTGCCTCTCTTAGATCTAGGCAGTCCATCTATGAAGTCCATAGATATGTCTTCCCACTTCCACTGTGGTACACTAAGAGGTTGCATCAACCCTGATGGTCTTTGAGTTTCAGCCTTGACTTGTTGGCAAGTCATACATTTGGCAATGTACTTAGCTATATCAGATTTCATCCCCTTCCACCAGAAGTCTCTTTTCAAATTTTGATACATTTTTGTGTTACCTGGGTGTATGGAGTATTTACTTCTGTGATATTCATTCAATATCTCCTTCTTCAATTCTATGTCCTTTGGTACACACATCCTATTCTGGTATCTCATATAACCATCTTTATCAATGTGGTGATTCATTACTTCCTCCCCTCTTGAGAGGAGCATTCTCTTCTCTAATAAGTGAGCATCTTGTTCTTGCATTTTTCCTACCTTCAGAATTAAATCTGGTTGAAGTGTCATTAAGCTTAACTTCCCTTTATCTTCTTGTGCACCATGCATCTGCTCATTAATGTGCACACAACCATTCTCCCCAATCTCTAACTCAGTTAGCAAAAATAAGTTTTTAAATTCTTCTATCATCATCATAGCCAATTTAGCATGCTGTCTACTTAGAGCATCTGCAACTTTGTTTGCTTTTCCTGGTGTATAAAGTATGTCAAAGTCATAGGCAGCTAAGAACTCCACCCATCTATGTTGCCTCATGTTCAAATCTTTTTGTGAAAACAAATATTTTAGAGACTTGTGGTCAGTGTAAAGTTCAAACTTAGTGCCTAACAAATAATGTCTCCAAAGTTTTAAAGCATATATCACAGCTGCTAATTCGAGATCATGTGTGGCATACCTTACTTCATGGGGTTTAAGTTGTCTGGATGCATATGCAATGACTTGGCCTTGTTGCATCAACACTGCACCCAAGCCAAATCCACTAGCATCAGTGTATACCACTAATTCTTCATTTCCATGTGGTACCTTTAGAATTGGAGCATTCACCAATGCCTCCTTCAACTGTTCAAAAGACTTTTCACATTTTTCTGACCAAACAAAAGCTTGGTTCTTCCTGGTTAGGTTAGTGAGTGGTGTAGAAATTTTTGAAAAATCTTTTATAAACCTCCTATAATACCCTGCCATCCCCATAAATGACCTTACTTCACTCACAGTGCTTGGCCTCTTCCATGCTTGAATAGCCACTACTTTATTGGGGTTCACAGAAATTCCTTTGGCAGATACAACATGGCCAAGAAAATGTACTTCCTCTTTCCAAAACACACATTTTGAAAATTTTGCCTTTAAATCTTTTTCCCTTAATCTAGACAAAACCAGGTGCAAATGATGCTTATGTTCTTCCACTGTCTTGGAATAAATCAAAATGTCATCTATAAAAATAAGCACAAACTTGTCTAAACAATCTCTAAAGGTTCTGTTCATTAAATCTACAAAGTAAGATGGTGCATTGGTCAAACCAAATGGCATAACCAAAAATTCATACAACCCATACCTAGTGTTAAAGGCAGTGTACTTGATGCTTGATTCTTCCACCTTCATTTGATGAAAACCAGATGCTAAGTCTAGTCTAGAAAATACTTTTGCCCCTGCTAATTGATCAAAAAGATCATCTATTCTTGGCAATGGGTATTTATTTTTAATAGTTACTTTGTTTAATTCTCTATAATCTATGCAGAGTCTTAAGGAGCCATCTTGCTTCTTAACAAATACCACTGGTGCTCCCCAGCAAGAATTACTTGGTCTTATAAAACCCTTTTCTTCCAATTCTTCTAACTGTTTCTTTAATTCTTTTAGTTCATTTGGCCCCATTCTAGTTGGCTTTTTAATCACTGGGCTTGCTCCTGGAACTAGATTGATCTGGAATTCTACTGGTCTATGGTGTGGAATACCCTTGACCTCACCAAACACATCCAAATATTCATTGACTATGGGAATTTCTTCAATGGTTAGTTCACTGAAATCTTTTTCTGAGTCAACTAAATGATATAGTTTTCCTTCCTTAGCTACCTCACATAAAACTGTGATTCTCTGGCCTCTAGAATTTTGCAATGATATGGTGGATGAGTCTAAATTAATTATGGCTTTAAATTGCCTTAACCAGTCTACCCCCAATATAACACCTATATTTGGGTAATTCAAAACATATAAATTGGAAATAAAAATATTTCCTCCTATGTTTAATTCCACATCCACACAAATCATATTTAAAACACTAGAACTCCCCAATGGACTGTGTATATGCAATGAGGTTTCAACCAATATGCAATTCAGTTTTAGCATTTTAACCAATTCATAAGAAATTAAAGAGTGAGTTGCCCCAGTATCATATACTACTGTTATGGGTATGGTACAAATAAGTAATGTACCTTCAACTTGGCTATGGTTTACAGTGTTACTCTCCACTGTGTCTTTGCCTTTTCCTTCCAAATTTGCCAATTTGCCTTGCTGTTTATACTCAGGACAATTCCTCTTCATATGCCCCTCTTTCCCACATAGATAGCATTTGAAAGCTCCTCCTTTCAATTTTGGACATCTTGGTTTGATATGCCCTTCCTTTCCACACTGATGGCACACAATTTTCTTCTTGTTTTCCTTAGCTTTGGCATCTCCAGTGCTTTTGTTACTAGCCTCTTCTTTATTCTTATCATAAGGGTGATACCTCCCCTTACCTTTCTTGATATTATTGCTCTTAAAATTTCTGAACTTCTCCCTTTCCTTGTCATGCTGCTCCAACCTCAAAGCTAAGTCTATCACATGGTCAAAAGTCTTGTCTGCATAGGGTAACATGGCTCTGCTAAGTCCTGGGTTCAGACCTTTTATGTACCTATCATTTTTAGATGCCTCATCTGCCACAAGCATTGCTCCATATGTGGAAAGCCCCTCAAACTTTTGAGTGTATTCTGTGACAGTCATGGTTCCTTGTCTAAGTCTAATGAATTCTTCTAGCAAGGTAGTCTTTGCTGATGCTGGTACAAACCTTGCTTCCAACATCTCTTTGAATTGATTCCAAGTGATTTCATTCTCATTCCTTCCTGCAATGATTACTTCCCACCAGCCTAAAGCTACTCCTTTTAGCTGTCTTGAAGCCACTTGCCTCTTTCTTTGATCATCAAGTTGCATGTCATTGAAAATTCTTTCCAATGTTCTCAACCATGTTTGAATTTCCATGATACTCTCTATCCCTTCAAAGCTTTTGCCTCCTAAATGAGTATATTTCTTAAGTAATTTTGAGAGTTCTTCATAGGGATTTTCTTGCCTTTGTCCTGCCCCATCCCTAAATGCTCTCACCAAGTCTTGCAGATTGACCATTGGTGGTGCATGGGAAGATCCTGCTCCCTGATTTGGTGGTCTCCCTACCATAGTTTGCTAATAATAATTTACATAGCTGGTTAGTTTGATTGGTAATCTGGTTGTTTCAGTGGGTTTTTTTTTTCACACTGAACACATTGTTATATATATATATATTTAGTTCCTTTAAATTTTATTTCTATCTAAGAACTTGATCCTTACTTCTACTATGTTAAATAACATAGCTCTGATACCAACTGAAATGACCCTCCTATTTCTACTCTAATTCCATAAGGATTTTTTATTTTTTTTAAGGTAAAGAGGATATATATATATAGATAGATATATCATCCATTGCAATTATAATTCTCAGGGTCAATATCTTTCTCCAATAAACCAAATATATCCAGGATCACAATAATCAACCAATATAAATATATCAGTACATTCACAAAGATAAGCACATACATGTGAGGATGTATATGCCTCTCTTGTTTGAATCAGAGTTCTGGAAAACAAGAGGATATTGGATTGCTGATTTTTTTTTTGACCAAACAATCCACTGGAAACATATACTTTAGTCTGTTTATCCTAACTAAGAAGTGATCAAGTAATAATCAGTGGAAAGCAAGCTCTTAATATAGATGTTTGTGTTAAAGTCTGAATAGTGTCAAAATCAAGTTAAAAGGAAGTGGATCCTAAGTGAACACAAGCAACATCTAGGCGTAATGGAAACGCGCCTAACTTATACACGAGAGGTCACGAGTTCGAGTACTATGCTGGTTGGTTCAAACACAATTTTTGTTTTTTTTTCCTTTTTCATTTTTCTCCTGTACAGTTTGGAACCTGTTATCTACCTATATCTGCACATATATATACTTTATTTTTGCCTATATTCCATCATACAAAACAATAGTTCTTGCTTTATTATTTTTGAAACCCATTCCTACAACCTGGAAGGCTTCATGATTTGGTGTAAATTAAGGGTCTGTTGCTTGGGTTTTGTAAATGATAGAAGTGTTTATCATTATCCAGGTTTGAAATTCCTTCTCACAAAATCTGTCTGGAATTAAGAATGCATTTGGTTAGAATCTGAGTGAAATTCAGATTCTTATCACAAATACAAAGGAAAAGGTGTGGTAATATTTGCACTAAACATGTTTATGTGCATATATATCTGCAACTATTTGGGTCTGGCTTACAATTCCCTTATTACAAATCCTTTCTTAAAAAATAGGACATGAGACATTTGTATGAAACCAGTTTAATTATGGGAACCTTGCAGCCATATAAAACATTCAACCTATGTCTATTTTCTTTTGTATACATATGCCATAGTAGAAAATAAAACCATTTAATTTTCTGAGAATCAACTGTCCAGATTTTCCAAAACTTAAATCCTTTCCAAAGACTCAAGATTGACTAATACATTTATAAAATATAACCATCCTATTTATCATAGTGTTCTTGCTCAGATTTACTTACAAGATTATAGATTAACTTCTTCAACTTTTCAGATAATCACCAAATTTATAAACTCCAGTTACAAGTCAATTTCTTAGCAAAACACTTAGCAAAATATCCATCCATCATTCAATACTTAATACAAGTGATAATTTAAAAATATCAATACATGCATATTTCATCTTTTAGGCTCTTATCTAACTAAGTTTAGCATGCTATATCTTCTTCTCAAAGCCTTGCTCCTACTCCTACTTAGTTGCTGCAATCCCTGAAAAAGCATTTGAAACTGCCTCATTTTAAATGAGACACCCCAGATGCCATTAGTACACTAGGGTCAGACAGATGTCTGGTATGAGAAAGCTCACAAAATGATTAGTTAATTAGGTTAAAGTCAAGTTAAGTACATATACAGAAAGTTCGGCCCTTTGGAATCAGGCAAATACTTGTGTGCATGCTCTGTGTCATTGTGCATGTGCACACTTTAATTTTCTTTCCAGAGACTACATATATAAATATGGCACATACATTCAAGCATACAATTCAATCATAGTCAAACAATCATTCATACCAAATAGGAAAATAACCAATATGAGTTAAATCATTTATTCAATTCTCATATTTCAAATCTGGGAAAAACTCTAGTTTTCTCATCATCTCAAGTATTATTCCCTGGGTATATTTATCTATCCTTGGTCTCATCTGCAATATTTATGAATCAATGGACACACTGTAATGAACTAATTCACTCCATTACACAAAGATCTCAGGACTTAAACAAGCCATGTGTCAACTTGTGTTACTCAAGCACACAAGTCATTCCTGCAGTGTTCTTGACCCCAATCTCCTAATCAGGTTTAAGTTAATAATAACTCTTTTGATTTTTCATGACAAAACCATTCAGTGATTCATTTCATTAGCTAAAAACATCCATAACATGGCATCTCATATTATTCATGACCATACAGAGGCAAACAAGCAAACAACCATTGGTGATTACAAAATAAGGTTCTGTATATACATATATCCATCCTGGTATTTAAAGGAGTTTAGGCAACTAACATTGGCTTATGGTTTTTGGGAGAGTTTTTCTTTTGCAAACATTTGTGCTTGAGTTAAACTCAGGATGATCTGGTTTCACTGAATCACAAAATTTTGTTTGCTATGCATTTTATTGAATCAGGAGCATCAGCACATAGGCAACTCTATTGCACCCCTAATTCCTTTCTATTTCAAGCCTCAGCACTTATACATGAGTATATTGCAGCTCAACATTATTTATATCTTTCTGGGTTAAGCCAAAACCAATACTACTTGCCTATTCTCAACATTTTATTTTCTGGGTATTTGTTTATATCCCTAAACATTAACATATCAGAGATCTGAGTGTATAAAACAGATATGTATACTAACAACCCATAAAACTTTGTTATAATAAAACAAGTGATCAACCAAAGAGAATCCAAACATTTTCAGATTTAAATTCACAGATAAGCATTCATACATGAAAATACTCTTTTAAGAAAAATACTTATAACTGGCTGCCTACATTAGGACTTATTGCCTTAGATTTTTGAGTGAGTTTTCTCACCTAGCTCTCTTCTTTGTTTCCTTAATTAATTGATGAGCTTCTGCCCTTAGCCTCAAGCTCTCTTCCTTCCCTTGTCTTATGATTTCTATGGTGTTGTTGTTTTTTTTTTCTCAAAATTCTTTTCTGAGGAGGAGAGGAGGCTGCTGCATATACATGTATATATATACAGGGTCTCCCTTAGGGTTTTGGGTATTGGCTAAGGCCATTTTTGCCCACCAGAAAAAATCATGTTATCTGCATTTTAAACCCAAAGTTTTACCCTTCCCGGCTTAATTTGGGTGAAGAGAAAAGTGGTTACACATTTTTTCCAGAAATTTGCTTTTCAGAAAATACTTTTCCCCTTGTCTACAATCATGCTAAAAATGTGACTTGATTTTTGTTATTTATTAAATACTCTTTTCTAATTCTGCCTATACCAAGCACTTCCCTGTTTTATCTTTTTTTTTTTTCTATTTTTAGCTTTCATGCAAATGGTATGTACTTCCTTCATTTATTTATAAGAGGCTTATTCCTTTTTATATCTTCATTCTTTTTATTTCTGCTTATATTAAAATATGTCTGTATATTTTATTTCACTAGTTTAAACTCTAGTATTTTATTAACACATATATATTTATATAAGTCTTACTGAAATAATTAGTACACCCACCTATATATTCATACATCATTCTATACTGACACACACACATGCACATGTACACTCAAAAATATTCAGTAGCATTCATATATACATTTACTCATGCATACCACTTTTAAGAATTTAATCTACATATATATATATATATATTTCCATACACATCAATATGTATGTATTCTTAGAGTTCAGGGTTTTAGCTTATATTCATGTGCATTTCCTGTGCACACATGTACACACACTGATACACTATCAAGCTATATCAATTCCTCCTTCAAAATTTATTTAAAAATTATTTCAAATTTATTTATATTTTCCAGAATAAATTCCTAAAATCTTGGGTCATTACATATATTTCAATTGTCGTTTCAATTGAAATAAAATTTAATAAATATAAGAATGTTAATCGTGAGCGATTGCTCACCTTTCGAGGCAAGAGGGGATAGACACTGAAATTGAGTTACGAATCCAAACACGAATTCCAAAGCAAAGTGAGATGGGCACGAATTTGATGATCAAAGCTGGTAGATAGAATCGATGAAATAATTCAGAATCTGAATCGATGAAGATAATTGGTATAAGTGAACTTATATATATATATATATATTTATTTATATATATATATAACTATATATAACTATTTACATATATAAAACATATTATACTTATGTGTAATATATATAAAATCAAACATTATAAACTATACCACAAATTGCAATGATCCACATTCACCTTAAACAATAAATATAATACTAATATATAACTTATAATATTTACAAACTCATAGTATGTATACAAGTACTAACATAACCCAAACAGATCATAAAATCATTACAGACAAAAATTTAAAATCTGTATATATATACCGATCGCAAAACAAACAAATAGGTGGACAAGTTAACAAAATATTTGCAGACCAACGTATGTATATACAGGCATTATCGACATAACTGACATATGTATATAAAACTGAAATATAAACATTTATATATTATAACTAAATATACTAAAATAAAACGAAACTATTATAAAGATTATATATATATATATATATGTATATATATATATATAACATAAGCTTGCATCATAGGAACAAAGCAAACTACATATAGACAAACATCAGTTATAATATATTAATATAAACCACGCAACATATAAGAAACAGATTATAAAACATATAGTATAACAGATTATAAAGTTTTATATAACTTATAAAATTTGGATAAAATAAAAATACTACTATTTGAAACCAATATATATTACAGCCAAAACCACCTTTATTATAGAACTGCAACCAGACTCAAGTATACTTTAAAACAAAACAAACAGTACAACATACAGGTTTAGATGGAATAAAATATATTGTTAACAGATTCACTTATATACAGACTACTATATATGCACACAACCCAACATAATATATAATATAACTAGCATGAAATATGGTTTGTAAAATTATAAATATATATATACTAGAATATATATGTAAACTATACATATAACAAATAACAACGTACAAAATCTGATATTATAACTAACATATTTTTAAATCATATAAGCTGATTTACACCAACTAACGTAAATACCCTCCAAACAAATACAAATGTAACTAAATCAATATGCGAAATATATATATATATATATATGAAATCCACAATATATATATATATATATATATTATATTATATAGGTAATATATAAGCAAACCCATATGTATGTTATAACGAATCAGAGGATACTGTTTATACAACCTATAATCTAGCAATATATATAACATATATAATATACCGACCTATACAACCCAACAAAGAAGAGGAGAAGGCTAGAGCACGGTTGGCTTGAGGCTTCGGCACCTGGTAGGCTCGAGGAGGCTCAGGCGGTGCCAAGTCGCGGCTATGGTGGCTGCGAGCTTTGCATGGGTGGGTTCGGTGGTGAGACCTTGATAGGTCAGGTAGGAGGGCTTGGCAAAAGTGGTGAGGTGGAGGAGAAACGATGGATCTCATGTAGTAAGCTAGGGGAAAGAAAAAAAAATGCAGGTGGAAGAGTTTGAAATCAACTTTAAGATGTAAATATTTTTATTTTTCCGTTCAAAATGAACAGTAGCTGAATTTTTTTGAAATCGATTAAAACCAGAAGGCATGACTATTGAAATCTGGATTACTAATAGTCAATTGTTATTAGCATTACCTGATGGACAAACGAATGGCCACGGGGTATCCAAAAGTCAAATTACAGAACCAATACGGACATCGTTCCGTAGATTTCGCTGTCTCTCAGACTTCGAAAGTTGCAATCGAATATACTGCGGAGATCAGCACGACAAGACGATCAAAACAGTATACAGATATTAGTGGTACGATTATCCTATCAAAAGTCGATAATCGGTACCGAAAAATACTGCTAATTTGCCAAAAATAAGATAAACGGAGCAATAGTAGTCAAAATTTGGAGAAACAAAAGATGACGTCTCACTGAGTAGATGATTTACAAATTTATTGTATAAAATTATTCATGTTTGGAAAACATATTTTTATCACCAAATATAACTGATTTAAATTGAAATAAAATTACACAAGAAATAAACTTTCATATCTTCAGATGAAAATTTACCATTTGCTATTTTTAATTAGACGTATTCCAAATGTTATATTTTTATTTCCTAATTTTATTATTTAAAATTTCACAAAAATTCAAATAATGAAATAAATAAAACCACAAAATTTATGGGTCGTTACACTCTCCCCCACTCAAAACTTTTCGTCCCCGAAACGGAACAAGGTAGGAGAATAGAAGCAACTAGGAGAAAAGAGGTTGAAAACAAAATAAAACAACTAATTCAAACCATAAAAATTTCAATTTAAATTAATTAGTATTTAATAATTGATTTAATCCATTTGATTTCACTTAAGTTCAATCAATCTATTTATTTCTAAATTCAGTATCTTATTATCTAGTCATCCTCAATTAACAATTTCTAGATCATCAATTTGTATAATCATTTATTATACTCATATTTCATTCAACAAATTTAATTCTTTTATTCCAAATTATTATTAAGTTTATTCCACTTAATATATCTTATTACATATATTTAAACCATATAAATTAATTTAAACCATTTAAATTAATTTAAACCATATAAATTTCAATTTAAATTAATTTATATTCAATAATTGATTTTAAATTTAAGGTATTTCCATAAGTTGATCTAATTTCAATTTATTAATTCCTTCAAAACAAATTTATTTGTCTCATCTATTATTCAATTAACTTATTATTCTATTTATCTCTATTAACATCTTTATAATAAAATTTAAGTGTATAACATTTATTATAACACTTAAATTTTATTTATAAAATCATTTACCATCAATTTACATTGTAAATTATTCAATTACATACTCAACTTCTGGATGATTAAGGTAAGTTATATTGGAATGTAATTGAGTATTATACAAGTAAAATTTTCTCACTCAACTTATTTCAAGTTTAAATATGTATTCAAAATTTTGGCTTTATTTTATAATTGAAATCACCTTATCAAAATTTAAGAATAAAATTTCCGATTTAATTCAAACCATTTAGAGATACTTATTTGTATATATATATATATATCAAATCAAATTAAATTTAAAATAGTATACCCATATATATAAATCAAATCAAACTTAAGAAATTCAAATCAAAATATTTTTCCAAAACAAAACCGTAGCAAAGCTACAGAATGGTCTCTCCACTTCAAAACTCGAAAACGAATGTCGATGATGCGACCGTCATCACCGAAATTATTTTCTAGCGACAAAGAGAAGAGCACTCATTTAAACATTTAAAATTCTTTGAAAACGGTTTCTATTCGAAAATACCTTCAATAATATATATTTTAAAAAATTTAAAACCAAAGCTTGAAATCACTGGAAATTAAATTCTCAAATTCCTGATATTAAATTCAATTCAATTCCAAATCAATTTATAAATCATGTTTATAAATTCATTTATAGAACAATAAATGATAATCAAATATTACCATTTCAAACAACCAATTTAATTAACTTATTAAATTTCAGAATTATTTTACTTATATATTTATAATATAATCATACAAATTTATTTCATTTACTAATTTTGAAAATAATATTGTGTCAGTTTGCTCTGTTCAAGTGTTTTGGACATCCTATCGATAGCGTTGATCAGACGAATCGATCGAAAATCCAAATCAACGTCAACAACTCAAACAACACACTATATAAAACATTTTAAATATTAATACAAATACACTCCCTCACTCGATGATTCCAGAATGGATTTAAAAACAAGGATAGAGATCCAAATTCAAGGGGACCCTAAATCAAAAAGGATTCTAACAATGAAGATAGGCTCGATAGGGAGATAAATAGATTTCAAAGAGAGAAAAGAATGGATAGACTTATATAAATCGCGGGCCACCTTAACCAGGTCAACCGTGACTTCAAAGTAAGATCGAGGTAGAATTCTGGAGCAAATTGACATTCGATCTCAAGAGATAGAGTTCGAGCATTGCAAGAGATAGCAGTATCATAAACCGAGGATATAAATTCTTCGGTGAATCGATGTTTGTTGTAAATGAGTTTCACCCCTTTACAAATCATTCAGTGGAGCTATGGGATGCTCCAGAATAAAAAAGAATACGAATAAGGAGAGACAAGGATGGATTTCAGAACGAATGGGAGAGTTCTAAAATTCAAAAGAAACCGAATCAAAAAGAAAGAGATTCAAGCTCGAACGAAAGTGATTCCGTAATTAAATCTACTCTATATGCTGAGTTTTGCCTAAAACCAGAGCTCTGATACCAAATGTAACATCCTGAAATTTTCAACCATTCGCATCCATACATGTCGGATTTGAATTGCTCAAAATATCAGATTGTTAATTTAAATTTGGCAAAAACGCGGCATATACAGTAAATAAATTATCACAGAATCACAAACACAGAGTAATATAAAATAAGCAGTGGAAACAAAAGAATAGTAGTTCAAGAAGCAACTATATATATATAACAGAGTTAAGTAAGATACAATAGAGGTCTCGAATACATAGATATCTCAATACAATAGTCAAATACAAGATCTGAATACATTACTGGAATCAACTGGATAACTAATAGCAGAATCGATATAGCTGGATCTCCAAGCAAAGCTCCAACCCTAAAGGTGAGTCTCAAATGATGTATCACTCAGTCTGACCCGAGCGTAAAGCAAAACACAAAACACTCGAGTCAGGATTAACATTCTTATATCAATAAATCCAACTCAAGTGAAATATCAACTGAAATACAGTAACTTAAAGGATGTTTGGGATAACCATCCTCTAAGGATCCGTTAAACTATCTACTATGTAGTAATATACGCTATTATAATATGTCTACAGTAAAGTAAACTATCAAAATAGCGTTAAGGCTTTACATTTTCCACCTTAACACATTTTATATATTCCCATAGTCTATACAGTACTGTAATCTCCCCCGTAATGGGCGTCTTCAGAGGGCACTCCATAGTTATGGTACAAAACAAACTCGTAGTAAAGCACGCTAGGGTAGGTGACACAACACAACAAGGCAATGCCAAGGTAGATATACTAATTAAGCATTCGGATTGGTGGTGATGCAGAGTCGCAGCAATCGCCCACCTCGAGCCACACTCCCGAATCAAAGGTGCGCACCAAATCAATCACAAAGTAATAGAATGGCATACGATGGAGTGTGTCCGATAAGAGGACCTACCTCATTGGCCCGGAATCGCTCCTGTTTTAGCTACCTTATGTCAACTCACGGGAGTTGGGTCCACGTAAATATACCTTTAGGATCATCGCCACCATCCTACTTCATTCTGGAATCTCCACCGCGTACACAGTTGTTAAAGTAGTTTTCGGTATCGACAGAGAGTACGCCCATATCTGATCCCGGTGTCTTTAACAACCAAACGTTATTATAACACCGTGGTCATTTCAAAATAGTTTATACTTCAAAACCAAAATATCATTTTCATTTCAAAACCATATCAAAACGATATCATTTTCACTTCAAAAATATCCATTTCCAAAAATCATATCACTTTCCAAAGTTATAACGCTTTTGAAATCATAAGTCTTTTAAAATCAAAACACTTTGGAAATCAAAACCTTGAAATTCATAACACTTTGAAATCATAACACTTCCTTCAAACAGTTTAGATATTAATAAAAGTATATAAAATAAAATAGTTTACAAAATAAAATAATTTATATAAGATAGTTATAAGTTAAAAAAATTTATATTAAAATAATTAGTATATTCAAAATAGTTTATATTAAAAATAGTTATATTAAAAATAGTTTATATTAAAAATAGTTTATAAAATAATATAAAATAGTGTTAAATATAATTTAAAATACTTTATATAATATAATAGTTTACTTAAATTTAACAAATCGATTCAACTCAACTCGGATTCCAAAATTCAAATTTAATCAAATCTCAAATCATTAATTTCAATTCGATTCAGTTTCTAAATAAACCATGTCAAATTATTAATTTTAAATACATATTTGAACCATAAAATAAGCCATTTCAATTTCAATATATTTCAAAGCTTTAAATATTCAACATTTCAAAACTAAATTCAAAAATTTCATATATATATCAAATTCACTTCACTATTTTTTAGTTTTGAAATATTTACTTAATCATTTCAATAACATCTAAATACAACTTCAATTTGCAAATTTAAATAAAAAAATATCCTATTTAAATTTATATAAGTTTGAAATATTTATTTAAATCACTTTTAATCAAATCCAAGTTATAAAATCATATCTTTAAATTTTCAAATTTAATAAATCAAATCAAACTTATTTAAGTAAAATTATTAAATAAATATAATTTCAAATCAATTTTATTAAATCAACTTTAATAAATCTTTAAAATCAATATTTCTTAAAACCATATATTTCTTTTCAAAACCATAGAAATTATTTTCAAAATATTTATATATAGACCAACGACGTCTGTATATAATTTTCTATCCTATGGTCAAGTGATACAGATATTTATCATTTCAATCTGCAATTTAAATATATACGGGAATATATCTTTTCAACCCGCAATCCAAAATTCAATGTCAATGAAAATCGCTTGGGTTTATCATTTCAACCCATAACGATTTTCTCCTATTCTACAGATCGTTCGGGCATGTATCATTTCAACCCATAGTGAATTCTATACTAATAGGGAACTTGTAGAGTGATAACATATATGATAATAACATAACTGGCATATATCATCAATATAAATAACAGATAATGGTGTCAGATGTCACAGGTGAACAGATATAGATAACCGCATATATATGGAAATGTAAATAACTAACAGCAGCATATTTCAATTGTCGTTTCAATTGAAATCAAATTTAATAAATATAAGAACGTTAATCGTGAGTGATTGCTCACCTTTCGAGGCTAGAGGGGATAGACACTGAAATTGAGTTACGAATCCAAACACGAATTCCAAAGCAAAGTGAGACGGGCATGAATTTGACGATCAAAGCTGGTAGATAGAATTGATGAAATAAATCAGAATCTGAATCTGAATCGATGAAGATAATTGGTATAAGTGAACTTATATATATAACTATATATAACTATTTACATATATAATACAAATTCAAAAATTCAACCACATTTTATGTTAAATATATATATATACACATTTCAAAATCATTGTTTTAAATTAAACACGTATATAATGTAATTTAGAATTAAACTCAAGTATACCTATGTGTAATATATATAAAATCAAACATTATAAACTATACCGCAAATTTCAATGATCCACATTCACCTTAAACAACAAATATAATACTAATATATAACTTATAATATTTACAAAGTCATAGTATGTATACAAGTACTAACATAACCCAAACAGATCATAAAATCATTACAGACAAAAATTTAAAATCTGTATATACATACCGATCCCAAAACAAACAAATAGGTGGACAAGTTAACAAAATATTTGCAGACCAACGTATGTATATACAGGCATTATCGACATAACTGACATATGTATATAAAACTGAAATATAAACATTTATATATTATAACTAAATATACTAAAATAAAACAAAACTGTTATAAAAATTATATATATATATATAAAACATAAGCTTGCATCATAGGAACAAAGCAAACTATATATAGACAAACATCAGTTATAATATATTAATATAAACCATGCAACATATAAGAAACGGATTATCAAACATATAGTATAACAGATTATAAAGTTTTATATAACTTATAAAATTTGTATAAAATAAAAATACTACTATTTGAAACCAATATATATTACAGCCGAAACCACCTTTATTATAGAACTGCAACCAGACTCAAGTATACTTTAAAACAAAACATATAGTACAACATACAAGTTTAGATGGAATAAAATATATTGTTAACAGATTCAATTATATACATACTACTATATATGCACACAACCCAACATAATATATAATATAACTAGCATGAAATATGGTTTGTAAAATTATAAATATATATATACTAGAATATATATGTAAACTATACATATACCAAATAACAACATACAAAATCTGATATTATAACTAACATATTTTTAAATCATATAAACTGACGTACACCAACTAACGTAAATACCCTCCAAAAAATACAAATGTAACTTAATCAATATGCGAAATATATATATATATATATATGAAATCCAATATATATATATATATATAAATTATAATATATAGGTAATATATAAGAAAACCCATATGTATGTTATACCGAATCAGAGGATACTGTTTATACAACCTATAATCTAGCAATATATATAACATATATAATATACTGACCTATACAACCCAACAAAGAACAGGAGAAGGCTAGAGCACGGTTGGCTGGAGGCTTCGGCACTTGGTAGGCTCGAGGAGGCTCAGGCGGTGCCAAGTCACGGCTATGGTGGCTACAAGCTTTGCATGGGTGGGTTCGATGGTGAGACCTTGATACGTCAGTTAGGAGGGCTCGGAAAAAGTGGTGAGGTGGAGAAGAAATGATGGATCTCGTGTAGCAAGCTAGGGGAAAGAAAAATAACGTGCAGGTGGAAGAGTTTAAAATCAACTTTATGATGTAAATATTTTTCTTTTTCCGTTCAAAATGAACAGTAACTGAAATTTTTTAAAACCGATTAAAACCAAAGGGCATGACTATTGAAATCTGGAATACTAATAGGCAATAGTTATTAGCATTACCTGATGGACAAACGAATGGCCACGGGGTATCCAAAAGTCAAATTACGGAATCGATACGGACATCGTTCCGTAGATTTCGCTGTCTCCCGAACTTCGAAAGTTGCAATCGAATATACTGCGGAGATCAGCACGACAAGATGATCAAAACGGTATACAGATATTAGTGGTATGATTATCCTATCAAAAGTTGATAATCGGTACCGAAAAATGCTGCTAATTTGCCGAAAATAAGATAAACGGAGCAATAGTAGTCAAAATTAAGAGAAACAAAAGATGACGTCTCACTCAGAAGATGATTTACAAATTTATTGTATAAAATTATTCATGTTTGGAAAACATTTTATTATCACCAAATATAACTGATTTAAATTGAAATAAAATTACACAAGAAATAAACTTTCATATCTTCAGATGAAAATTTACCATTTTCTATGTTTAATTAGATGTATTCCAAATGTTATATTTTAATTTCCAAATTTTATTATTTAAAATTTTGCAAAAATTCAATTAATTAAAAAAATAAAACATCAAAATTTACGGTTCGTTACACTGTATGTGATGACTGGGGATGTTTCAGGGAATGGTGATGGTCTGAGGTTGGAGCGTGATGGTTGAAAGCAAGGTTGTGGTAGAAGTGGGAAGGAATTGTTTTGAATTTAGACAGTGGTGTGATTATGATGTCTGATGGAAGACTGATGGTGAGTTAAGGAGATGCACTAGTAGGGGATGGCAGTGGACATGGTGGACTTTTTGATATGGGTGCAATGTACAAGCAGAGGGGTGGTATATGTGTAAGGTTACTGGTGATGTTTGTAAGTAGGAAGGGGCTGTAGTGGGTGATGGTTTTGGTTTAAGAAGTGAAGGTTGACAGTATGATATAGGGTTATGTATGCAGTGTAAAGTGATAGGTTGAAATGGGTTAGTTGTTGAAGGGTGTAGACAGAAGTGATGGCAGTAGTAGAAGTGGTGGTGTATGAGTTAATGATGAGTATGGGAATGTACCAGTGAGAATGAAGTGATGTTGTAGCATGGAAGTGGAATGCAGAGGTGAAGGGGAATTGTTTGAAGATCTTGAAGTGGTGTGTGAGGCTGAAAGGCAGAGATGAATATGTGTTGAAGAGCACTGTCAGGTGATGAAGGGTGGATATGTGTGATGTTTTAGAGGGTTGAATGTAAATGGCAGAAGTGGTTTGTTTGATGGTGATGATTGTATATCAAGTTGATGGCAGAAGTGGCAGGAGGTAGTTTAGGTATGTATGTAAGTGATATGGATGTATGTAAGTGGTATTGGTTGGAAGTTTTTGTGGTAGTAAGGTGGTAGTTGGCAATGTGAGGCACTGATGTGATGATGGTCAGGGGGTGGTCTAATGGAGGTTGGTAGGATGTTTGTGTAGATGTGGTGTTGATGAGGATGGAGATGGTTTGTAGAAGTATAGGTTGATGTCATAAATTTGTTTGGTTGATAGCAGTAGGGATGAAATCTATTGGGGTTGTAGTGCAAGGGATGTTTGCCGACTGAGGAGATGGTTGTTGTGGCTGTGGGGGGGGGATGTTGAAGAAGTTGAGTTTGTTGTAAGATGTATGAAGTAATGTAGGTGGTAGATGTAACAACCCTGAGATTGCAATTACCGAATGATGGAGTAAAATTATGATTTTAAGTTAAAAAGGGGCTAAACAAATTTTTGGAGAAGTTAAATTTACAATTGTTTGCAAATTAAAATATTTTGGGTTGAAATGAGGAATTTTTAAATAAAAAGTGATTATAGGCTAATGGGCTAAATAAGAAAATTATAAGGTTTTAATTAAAAATAGAATGCTTCTTAGGATTTTGGTTCACATGATAACATTAGAAAATAAACTAAGTCCTAATGGGTTTCTAAAACCCCTTACCATTACCCATTAGCCTAACCCACTCCTTTATAATATCTCAAACCCATCCAAACCCTAACCCTCCTCTTCATAACTTCAAAACCTAGATCTAAACAAAATTAATGGCCTCCATTTAGAAGCTCCATCTCCTTCTCTTCATAAATTAGTTTAATCCTAGAAAAAAAGAAAGGTAATGCAATCTCTCCTATTATCTAATCTTCCTTCTTAACCCATATTTATCTCAACCTTCATGTTGTAATTATTGTTTTATTTTTTTGTTGATTTTGGGTCCTTGAAGTCTCTTGATCTTTGCTTGGAGGTTAAGGCTTTTGGCTTGCTTGATTGTGCACAAATACTATTTTTTCTTTTGCCTCATTAAGGTAATTACTATTGATTAGTAATTAATGCTAGTTGTAATATTGGTAATTACTATTTATTAGTGATTATTGCTATTATTATTCAGACTCTGATATGTACATATTTTTGACTCACATGTGTGAGCAGTGGCTTTGTACCCACTTATGATATTTGGATTTGTATTGATGATGTATTGTTCTGGGATTTTATATCTGTTATGTGATTCTGTTCTGTGATGTTTTTATCATTTATTACTATGCTTGTTTCTGATAGGTCTTTAGCCATTGTAATTTCGTTATAAATATTTATTGGATATGTCGAACCACTTGAAAAATTTAAATAGATTCCACTTTTCAAGTAATTAGCAATAATCACTAATAAATAGTAATTACCAATATTACAACTAGCATTAATTACTAATCACTAGTAATTACCTTAATGAGGCAAAAGAACAAATAGTATTTGTGCACAATCAAGCAAGCCAAAAGCCTTAACCTCCAAGCAAAGATCAAGAGACTTCAAGGACCCAAAATCAACAAAAAAATAAAACAATAATTACAACATGAAGGTTGAGATAAATATGGGTTAAGAAGGAGGATTAGATAATAGGAGAGATTGCATTACCTTTCTTTTTTTCTAGGATTAAACTAATTTATGAAGAGAAGGAGATGGAGCTTCTAAATGGAGGCCATTAATTTTGTTTAGATCTAGGTTTTGAAGTTATGAAGAGGAGGGTTAGGGTTTGGATGGGTTTGAGATATTATAAAGGAGTGGGTTAGGCTAATGGGTAATGGTAAGGGGTTTTAGAAACCCATTAGGACTTAGTTTATTTTCTAATGTTATCATGTGAACCAAAATCCTAAGAAGCATTCTATTTTTAATTAAAACCTTATAATTGTCTTATTTAGCCCATTAGCCTATAATCACTTTTTATTTAAAAATTCCTCATTTCAACCCAAAATATTTTAATTTGCAAACAATTGTAAATTTAACTTCTCCAAAAATTTGTTTAGCCCCTTTTTAACTTAAAATCATAATTTTACTCCATCATTCGGTAATTGCAATCTCAGGGTTGTTACACCTCTTCATGCTAGGACAAAAATGACTCTCTACATATAAGAATACATTTTTTCTCCACTAGGATGGAAGTTCATCCTAGAACGATGGGACTCAGCAAGTTTCGAGTCAAGCAAATCCATAACGAGGGGAAAACATAGTCTACCATCTCTCTGTAACCACCTTTTTTGAGTCAATGGTAGAATTCCACAAATGATTCGACTGCTCTCCCTTACCCAGATTCTCGAAAATGTCTAACAAATCCACACCTTATTTCCACTTGATCCAATGTGGTCATAAGCTTAGGCTGCACATCCAAAGCTGATAACAATCCTGGCATGATGTCCGATGAAGGTCAAAAATCGAATATAGAAATAAACTCCAAGCGCTTTGACTCAAAGAATGTAACAATCCTCCCTTCGTAAAACTCAAAAGTCATCATTTCATACGGCAGGCTCCCGAATATCTCAAAAGACATATTATCGGGGTAGGATTAGAACAAAACACTAAAGAAAGACATCGATAAGATCTCAGAACGGGATGATAACATATAATATACAAAATATACATGAACAAAATAGAATGAAAATATATAAAAGATCGCAATAGCGAAAGTAACTAATAGATAAATATCAGTATAGAAAGTAAGAATACATCAACTCTCAACGACATGGAGTTCTGAATAAATACCCGATACAATAGTCTTGTATACAAATAACAGGTCTATCATGTACTACTAAAATATCAAGTATACATACCAAAAATCGATGCCACACCTCCAAAGTGCTCCAGCTGCACACCCTAAGAGGTATCCCCTGAAAGCACTGATTCCCAACTACTCAATCAAGTGCCCGAGATTTGTCATGACATAAACAGACAAAGCCAAAACATGGGTCAGATTTAAAGCCAGGTGTGAGGGGAACTATATCAAAATACTATATATCAGAATTATGTATAAATAAACATAAGACAACTAAATCATAGCACACCCTTTCCACAAACGTGGCTCAGGGGTAATCCAGACCGTCCATAAACAAGTAAAGTAAACCTATCAAAATGATAAGAAATCATACCATAACATGCTCTTCTCTTGTGATCAACGAGTCAATACAACTAGTATAATGTGACTGATAAGTAACAATATATATTGATAAGGTAATATAATATAAAAATGCAGAGACGATATAAATATCACAAATATAAGCATATCCTAGAATACACAACAATGTTATCAACCAACTAATATATCACACAATATTACTATAAGCAACAAACAAAGAATATAAATTGATATTCATCATTGCTAATGAATGGAGTTCACGGTAGACTCATGCCCAAGATAAATAGAGTCAGTACGTCATTGTACCATATGCCTTAAGTCGCATCCAGAATGGTCGAACTCGTGTAGATCTCACCGTACTCCATATCGAGTATAAGTGACATACGACCTACTCTATATTCCTAAAACATGAGTCCACGTTAGACGCCAATTGCAATCCAATGATTCCCATTGAGGTCCAAAATAAACAGAGTCAGTATGTAACAATCCATATTTTCAACCATTTAGAAATATTAAATTCAATATAATTGTTGAATAAAAATGGTTAAAAATAAAGATTTTACGATTTATGTAATGAACCGCTTCTCTTACTCCAAAAAGATGATTAATTAAGGGTAGAAGAAAAGTAAAGATAAGAAGAAAACTTCACAATCACAGAATCTCATAGCGGAACGAAACAACATATATTAATTAATATAAGATTTCACAGAGATACTGCCATAATAGTACATTAGAGTCATAATAGTACATGTTCCAAATGGGACAGTTATAACTACCTGTCCTTACATCACTAATACAAAATACATACATATACACATAGCAAAATAAGATAGTAGCTAGCTAACGTTGAAGCCACCTACTCCAGCTCCTCCAAAATGTAATCGTGAGAAACCTGGATCATTTAGCTACTCATAAAAATTTGAGTACCCAAGAGTTTTAGGGAAAGAAAATACAACTCCGGATCAGACATGGGTCTGGTGTGAGTAAACTCAAACAACTGAAATATTACTTTTAAAACACTTTTTAAAATCAAAGGTATCTCGTAAGATCACGCCGTACATAAACACGAATGGGTTTTTACCTTACGATAACCAAAACACATTTTATAGAAAATCTAGTGATGTTATCATAATGTCTAAGGTTTTCTAGTAAATAATTAACATAGCCGAAATTGTTACATTAATTAAATTCCAGCATAATAGGTATACAACTAAGACCGAAGGCACTTGTTGGAAAATGGATTCCATACAATGACTGGGCTACTGGGGTATCGCCCATCATGGTGCATCTCTAGATAAAATAACATCGAGGACCTCGCCTGGATCCCCTGCTAACAAAAAACCGGCCTACCCCTTGCTGGATATTACCGAATAAGATCACCCCTCGGTTGGGATCAACAACTGTACCGAAGCATACATGAGTTAGTGGTAGGGACTCTAGATAGGGGTAACCGTACTCTAATGGGAGCGACCCACTTAGCCTTCCTGCATCCCCCATGTTTTAGTCATTCCTAGCTAATGAGGCCTGAGGCTACGTTTACCTTAATTTTAGCATTGCTACTTGGAATGCTAACATTGCCTTCCAGACGTTGACATAATGTCAGCATTCATCCATACAAGTCATTCAGGAGATGAACGAACCGAAAGCACTACTTCCACTACACCCATTTCGAAATCACCCTCAGGGTTAGTAGCAAATAGCCCTTGCACTTCAAAGTCTTCATCTTGGATCTTGCCTTTACTATTTCCAATACGAACGTTTACATTGGTTTGAAGTGGTTTTCAGATAACAACTAATATCCGATCCCGGTCTCTCCAAACCAACATTCGGTAATTTAAAAGGTCAAGTTGTTTACAGTGGACTATCCCACTATTAGGGTGTAAAGATTTACATATGGACATATGTTTCGTATGCTTAGATTATCATGACCTGCTTATCGAAATTAACCCCCTTGTATTCATCACATTCCTGAAGTGCAGTATTTGTGATAAGTACAAGCCGACTTACTTTCAATAAAACGTATCACCATTTTATTACAACTATTTAATTCATTTGGCTACTTAATAGCATGGACAAAAGATCCTTGGTTTCACTAAGGGAAGAAGGTTAATTTAAAATAAAGAACTGTTAGAATTTAAAATAATAAATAAATCATCATTAAATCATAAATTAAAGCTTAATTAATCCTTAATTAGTCATACTTAAATCAAAATTTACTTTAATTAATCTTAGTTAAGTCTTAATTAATTACTAATAATTACCCTTTATTAATCAAAATTTAATTAAATAATTAAACTGTAGTTGAATAATAATTAAACCCAATTTAGTAAATAAATAAATAATTAGACTTTATTGAATAAATATTTATTATAAATTTAAACCTTAATTAATAAATAATTAAGTAAATAAATAACTCTTACTTAAATAATAATTAATTAAATGATTAAATACTAATCAAATAATTAATTTAAAAATAATTAACTTGGTTAAACAAAATTAATTAAAATATTAACCCCTTAATTTAATTAATCATTAACTAAAAACTTCTTAATTAACTACAAATGGTTAACTTAGTTAATTAATTCTTAAATCCTAATTACTTAACTTAATTACTTAATTAATTAATAATTATTTTAGTTAATAAATTAATTATTAAAATCACAAATTAAAAGTTTATTAAGTTTTATAATCACTAATTAAGTTTGAAATGGTTTTCAAAACAATTTTAAAAGAAAACTTTAAAAAAACTTAAACATCGTATATTTTCGAACTGCATCCATAGCGACTATCGCTATGGATGTCGTAACTTAGAATTACTTTTCTAAGTTACCATCCAAAACTTAAACTTCCACATATACTTTCCTTTTAAAACAATTTAAAAGAGTTTTTAAACAAAACTCTTCTAGGTTGGAAACCAAAGAAAACATTTACAAAAAAATCAGAACTAATAACGATTTGAATTTTTTAAAAAGGATCCCAAGTACTTTCAACAAGTCACATATCTAACTTACAAACCATTCAATATATACCCAAGATTATGAATACTAATTTATACCATCACCATACATCACAAGATTACATCTCGCGAACCATAAACATCAAAGATTATAACTTTATCACCAATATGTTACTTTAATCCATCGTTTCAAGTCCAAAGCTAAAACTCAAGCCATCACATACATATATAGCCTAACCATACCATAATCCAAACATATAAACAACATTTACACAACTATATAACCACCATATAAGTAAAGGCATCATCTTTACCAAAAATTTAGAATTTACTCACCGAAATCCGACTAGACTAAAGTATTTTCTCCTCGAACTTGAGAATGACCTAGGCCTTTGTATTTCTTGGAAAGTGAAGTCTTTAAGTGACCCAAATTTGCACAAAAGGTTTTTCCTTAAGCATATAGGGTACGGCCTTGAGGTTATACGAAGAATGTGTGCTTGAACTTTGAAGATGAAGTGGAGAGATGGATAAAGAAGTGTTTTCACAAGCTTTTGGAATTGATTTTAAAATGGAGATCTAAGTTTTTAAGACTTTGGAAATAGGTTAGGAAGCCATGGAAGTTTACTAAGCTTTAGGAAATAAGAGAATGGAATGAGAAAATTGAAATGAAATTAAGAAAATTTCTTGTTATAATATGTTAACAAGTGAAATTACGAAAATGCCCTTAGTATTATACCCTCCTCTCACTCTTTGCCACCTCATCTCTCCTTTCCCCTCACAAAATTTTGCCTCCTTCTTGTCTTCCCCTTCCATCATGTCACCAAAAACATGTTTTGCACTCCCTTGTACTTAATGTCTAAAGTGGAATCTTTATATTATACAATATTTTTAATTTTTAAACAAAACCTTATCTTTTATATATATATATATATAAATGCATCCTTAATCATACATATATGTACACACTATTCAAACATGACTAAATTAACTTGTAAATGTGTATATGTGTGTTAAAAAGTGTTACGACATCTTCGATAACTTTTAGTTGACGAAAAATAAAAAATTCGAAAAACGACTTCCGGTCACATTTTCAATCATTCTTCGAATTGATTATTTTTGTAAATAAAATTTGAAAATTATAACACTATCATTTTTTATTATTTAAATGGAGTTTATTTTAGTTATAAAATCCATTAATTAATTATTATAATTGCATTTAAATACCCATACTTAAAGTGATTAAATTCCAGGTCGTTACAATTTATTAATGTAAAAAATTGTTAGAATATATAACTTGATCTTAAATGAATTATAAAATGACAAATTTCAATGAGGTAAAGATGGTAATGCATATTAGAATATAATTTAATGATATTGATTTGAAAATAATTAATAACTGTTTGAATGTAAATTTCATAGATTATAATAATAAATGTTAATAAAGAATGAGATAAACTATATCCTAAATATGTTAGAATACAATAAGAAATCGATTATTTAGTAAGCTAATTTATTAACCTTTGTTTATAAAAATAAATTTATAAATGTGTTTAAATTACTAAGTTGTAACAATTACTTTATTCTCATCTCATTATTAAATTCGTTTGAAATTAATTTTGTAATCAATTTGAATTAGTGTAATTAAATATTTCAATTAATATGAGAAAAGACGTTAACTATGGAGTAATGAGTGTAATAAATGAAAAGATATGTTTGATTAACACATATGGTAATGGTTGATCTAATAATAAGAACATGTAAACCAAAATAAAAGAATTTGTTTGAAATTTAAAATATAATGAAAGGATTTTATTACTTTTGTAATTAAATGTTGAAATTAATTTAATAATTAAAAACCTTGGATTTAACATGGAAAATTTAATTTTAAAAAATTATTAGTTCCTGTTTAACCACGAATGATGATAGGAAACTTTTAATTTAGAATTTAGAAGTGATTAAATCAGTTTAATACAATTCGTTTAATTAACGTGTAAAAATAAATATAATTTGATTTTAAAGCTAACTTCTATATACAAGAGAATTATGGTTTGAAATTAGTTTCATTGAGTTTAAAAATATTAAAAACCTATATTTCGATATATAGGATGACCTATATTCGTTTCAGGAATGAAACGGGTTTTCGGGCCTTTGTTATTGCTTTGGCCTAATCGATCTGTTCAATCTGTTCCAGTTCCATCTTTGTCTATATTTGTGTTGTTATGTAACCTTAGCAGCCTTTTGTTCTATTTTTTATGTACGTACTATCCAATCCATTTGCTCCTTTTCAATGGAGACTAGCCAAAACCCTAATTACTGATTTGAAATCCAATTCAAAAATTCAAACTGTTCAAACTCTATCATATTATATATCAGTGCAAAGCTCTTGACGAATGGAATTAGAGTCTGTAATTCTTTTTTCGATTCGAGGCTCCGTTTATCCAGAAATTGGTGAATCAATCTCGGTCGTTCATTCTAGGGTTTGATTTCAACAGTGGATTTTCATCCAATCGACGATCGGAAGTTGCTGCAGCATGGAGGCGGCCAAATGGAGTTGATCCATGGTGGTCAATCACCGTAGATAGCCACAAGTTTGCCAGAATTGCTGAATTATGGTGGTGGTGGCGGAGCAGGATTGGCGGCGCCTTGGGCTCACGCGCGAGGTCAGAGAGGTCGGCTAGAGGCAGCGGTTCTGGTGCCATGATTGGATCTGGGTATGACAGCGTGTGGTAGTGACGGTCAGCGAAGGAAGGTCGATGGCTAATCGTGAGTTTGGTTCCGTTGAATGATTGTAGGGATTACGATATTTGGTAAATTACTATTTTGCCCTTATGTTATTTTAATTAAAATTTTAAAATTCAAACTTCTAACTCGAGTAACTTTTGCATACGAGCTCCAATTGATGCACGGTTTCTTCCATTGGACCCTTATCGAAATTTCGGACAATATAAAACTAATTTGGTTGATTTTTGAAAGTGTTGCAATTTTGGGCTTTTATTGGACTTTTAATGGGCTATAAATCAAAGGTGAGTGATTAAACCCACTCACGCAATACTAATTTTTTTTTGATGTTAGTTAAATTGAAATAATGAAGTGATAAATATTTTTCGATTACTGTTTGGTAGTTCAAATTAACATTTAAATTAATTTGAATTTTATACTGAATTAAATTGACATTTAAATTAATATTGAATTTAATTGCTAGTTAAACACCGATATTTGATAACTAGTTACTGTTATGATATATTAATTGATTTGTTGGATTGTATGATTGTCTATTTATTTGACATATTCCTATTATTACCCTGGTTATTATTGGACATCATATATATTGTCGTTTGGACTATTTGAAATGTAAGAAATAGGTTGAAATTATATATACCTATGTCATTTTAATATGGGTTGAAATGATATACATACATCTATGTAAATAAAATTGAAATAATTGATCACTTGGCCATAGTGTAGAAAATTATATACGGACACCGGATTTGGTTAAATTAAATGTTTTTAAATCTTGAATTTAGATTTGTTTAAACGATATTGTTTTAAAGAAAATAAAATTGGATTTATATGAATTAACTTATTTTCTAATTCGAGATTTGAAATGTTGAAATTGAATCTGTTGAAATGAGATTGTTTAACGATTTAATTTGAAATCTTAAAGTGGATATTGGGATATGATTTGAATTTATTGGAAGTGAATATTTGTGAAGATTTATATTTTAATTTAAACTTTGAATTTAGTTTAATTAAAATGGGTTAAATTGGTATTTCAAATTTTGGGATGCGAAATGGTTTAAACTAAATTATTAAAAATGAGAATTTGAATTGAAACTTTCAGCCATTTGAATAGAACCTTTAAAATAAATTTGAAGTATATTTTGAAATTGTTTGAATTGAGGCTAATTTAAATCGAAATTGGAAGTCGAAAATGGAATTCATTATGATTTGGAATTTGAACCTTGTTTGGAAAGAAAGAAACAGTTTTAATATAAACTATTTTAATAACCAAATTATTTTTATATATAAACTATTTTAATTATCCAACTATTTTCAATATTAAAACTATTTTTATATTCAAAACTATTTCCAGTCTTTTAAACAATTTTTTATTCCAAACTATTTTTCAATATTAAAACTATTTTAATCATCCAAACTATTTTAAATATTCAAAACCATTTTCAATATTCAAACTGTTTTAAAGGGGAACTATTTAGATTTAAATCATTGATTTGAATATGGATGTTTTGAAGGTATGACCTATTTTGTATTCGAAATGATTTTGAAGTAAATCTGATATTTTGATACGAAGTTCGACTTGTTCTTGAAATTTAAAAGAACTAACCAGTTTTTAAATAACGTTTGGTTATTAAAGAGACCGGGGCTGGATGAATGACATACTCTCTGTTATTCTACCAGAACCACTTTAATAACCGTGTACGCGGTGGATGTTATGCAGAATGTGGAGGTTGAATTGGCGATGTTTACCGGAATGAAGAAAGATAACGATGATGGATGAACCCGGCACTTGTGTCAATTTGAAACGACTAAAACAAGAGCCTATGTATGGCCAAGGGGTTAGCTACCTTTAGGGGCCATCACCCCTTCATATTATATTGATTTTGACTTGATTGGTGCACATTGATTAGATTTTGGGAGTGGTGGACTCGGTCGGCAGTCGTTGCTATGACGTGTTACGAACAGCCAGAAAGGGTAAAATGGTAGAATCCTACCTTGGGCATTGCCTCAAGTGCCTTGTCATACTTTTATCCTTATATGCACCGACTACGATTTTGTTTTACTATGGTACCTATAGGGGACTCACTGGCTACCGACGTTACTGGTTGTGTTACGGGTCCTGCATAGACTACCTGCTTAAAAATGTGTTAAGTGGGATTAATGTAAAGCCTTAACGCTAGGAAAAATATTTATTTTATTAATAGAAATTAAATATATAGCGTATCTTACTATATATAGATAGTTTGACGGATCTTATGAGATGGAAAATCCCATAACATCTCTTAAGTTATTACATTCACGTTGTACACTTAATAGTAGATGGAAAATCCCATAAATATCTCTGAAGCTATTACACTCATATGTAGTTGTTATTGACTTAACTTACATAAGAACTTTTAGTTCTGACTCGAGTGTTTTGTCCTTTCATTACTCTCGGGTCAGCTTGAGCATATCAGTGTTGAAGACATGATTCCTTGGAGATGAAGATGGAGTTTGCTAGACCATATTTACTATTATTATTCCACTGCATTATTTTGGAATGTTGTTGATTGTACTCTGATCATGTTGATAAAATTGAAATCAAATGTATATTGTAAAACAGCTTCATGAACTGTTTATTAAATTTTGTCATTCCGCTATGAGATTCTGTATTTTGCTTTCCTTCTTTTCTCTTATTTTCTTATTGAACCCTATTGATAATCTGCCCTTTTGAATGGGTTGAGTTATACATGTGTGGTTTATTGTCAACTTAAATCGTTCAAAAAGGTGGGTCGTCACAGTTGGTATCAGAGCTTTGGTTTAGAGATACCTTAGCCTGTTGGGGGTTCACTCATTAGAGAGAGGGTTAGTTTACCCTCGAATGAGTTTGAGTGTATATATATACAAGAATGCATATTTGTTAGTGCTATAAAGTTTTTTGTATTATGTTAGTTTGTTCTGTTTAGTATTAATGAATTCTGGTCGGTACATAGGACGCTATGGCATCGATAGGGATTTCTAAACACTTGAACATGGTAAACTGACACAATATTGTTTTTGAAATAGGTAAATGAAATAATTTACCTGGTATTATATTTTGCATTTAAAAGAATAATTTTTCATAAATTGATATTTTTATTTTTGGTGTGTTTGTTGTTAGGAAATGATAATACTTGATTATTATCATTTATTGTTTGGTTAGTTAAGGTTCTTAAAACTATTAACTAATGTATGTTATAAGAAAATAAAATTTCATAAATATGGTTTATAAATTATGATTTACAAATAAAATGAATTTAAATTGAAATTTTGAGAACTTAAGCTCTGGCGTTTTGAATTTAGTTTTCAAAAATTTTGGAAAAATAATATTAGTATTATTTGGAAGTATTTTCGGATAGAAATGTTTTCAATGGGGTTTGAAAGAAATGTTTTTAAAAGAATTTTAAAGAAAATAAGTTCTGTACTCTCCTCTTTTCTCGTTGGAAAATAATTTCGGTGATGACCGCGTCATCATCGACATTCATTTTCGAGTTTCAAAGTGGTAAGACCACTAAAGTAGCTATGCTACACATTTATTTTGATAGACAAAATTTTGATTTTAATTTCCTAAGTATGATTTTATGCACAAAAGATATAAGAGCATCTCCAATCCTTATGAATTTCTCATGTGAAGTTAATGCCACGTAGACGATTGACATAATTCTTTAAACTTTTGTCCCCAATGGTAATTTGAAATGATTTTAAAACATGACGTGGCAAGATTTAGGTTAGACATTATGATGTAGAATGTCTAGTAGTAGACATTCTACTTCACAATGTCAAGTAATAACCATCACTACTATCATGTCACATAACTAAAGTTAAACAAATTTAGTTGTTTGTAATGTATTTGCATTGGAGTAAGTAAACATAATTTTTGTCATTTAACATTATTTTTTTCCTACATGTATTTGACAATGTGATATAACCAGTGCCATATCATCATTTTAGAACATTACAAGATGAATGGTTGGAGATGCTCTAAGTATATATTATTTCAGGATGATTTGAAATAAAATCCAGTATTTAGTTCTTAAGTTTTCTTTTAATTAGTGATTTTCAATTATTGAAATGAAATGGAATTTTTGACGATTTTAAATGGTCGGAAACTTCCAAATTGAAATCTAAAATTAAAAGCTAAGTGTTTAATTAAAATATAAAAGAGGAAGTTTTGTAACCCTTAAATTAAAAGATGATGGAAATTAAGAAGATTTAAACTATTAAAACATTTTTGTTAAGTAAAATGATTAAGACTTTGGTGTATGCTTCTAGATTTAATGAAATATTATACAAGTAAAAACTTAAGTAACAAAATGTGATATCCCGGAAATTTGAGCAATATCAATTTAATAATCTGTTAAATAATTAAATTGATATTGAAAATCTTTGACAATAAAATTTGAATTTAATTTAATAATCTAATTAAATAAGTATTTAATTGGTGAATTTTATCTTTTAAAAGCTAATAAGATATTTTCTATTTGTAATATATATATTTATTTGTATATATTGTAAATAGAAAAGCTTTGGTAAATTGGAAATTTAGATTTAATTTAATATGAACTTTTCAAAGTTATTTAAATAAACAACCTTATAGCTTTAAAATACTTTAGGTAAATGTTTAAATTGTTTAAGATATATTTTAACTTAAGCTTAAATATAAATAAGATTTAATAAAAAGGTTTGTTTTATTTCTTTTTAAAATATTACTTGATAATATAATCTCTTATATAAATTATTTAAATTATCAAATATGTTATTTTCAAATAATAAGTATAATGTATTATTTTTATAAATATGAATGGATTTTAAAGACTATGGAATTGTTATTTTTAAATTGAATAAATAGTTATATATGTATATATATATAACTTAATTTTTAAATTGAATCTTAGGATTTAATTTGATTTGAATTTGAATTTAAAGTTGAAATTCAAAAGAATAGATATTTAAATTGTGTTGGATTTTAGAATATTTGTATACACTTTTATTTATAAATATAATTAGTTTTGTTTCTTTAAAAAGTAATTATATATATAGATAAGTATTTAATAAATAAAGAAAAAAGACTTTTATTTACTTTTAAAATATATAAAAATAAGTAAAATTACTTAAAAGACAAGTGTTAATATTTAAAGCCTTTGTTTTAACATGTGTAAATAAATGATGAACTCTAATGACAAGTGTCCTTATTTATTTTTTATTTTATTTTATTTTTATAAATCACAAATTTACTTATATATAAACATATGCATTTCTTCATTTCATTTCTTTCTATTTTTTTTCTTTTTAAAACCAAGAGAAACTCAAATCAAATGAAAATCTGATAATCAGTAATCCAAAAACTCCTCAAACCAGAAACGATCAAAATCAACAACCTGTAATTCATTTTCAAATCAAAGCCTGTAAATCTCCTTCAACCAGAAATTCAAAAGCAAGCTAAAAATCAAAGCAAATCAACTATATTTCAACAGCATGCAACTTCAATTCTGTTTTGAATGCATGATCATCTCAACATCAAAATGATTTCAAAATATCAAGTTCAGATTTTCAAGCAAGTTCAAGCATTTTTATCAATTCCAGATTTCAAGTTCCTGTTTCAGGCTCTGTTCATCTTCTTTAAATGGTGAGTAACAATTTTTTTAGAGCTTAAATATAAGAAATCTGTTTGCATGTTAACTTCTGAAAGAAAGTATGTTTGTGTGTATATATATATATATATATGAGTTTCTATGTATATATGGATGAATAGATATGTGTGCATGTCTGTTATCTGTGACCCTCTGTTCTTTGTTTTTAAGCTAAGATTTTGATCAAAATCTATTATCTCCCAAACTAATCTCTATTAGGACTTAAGTTTCATACAAAATATGTTTTCTTAATCATAGATTTGGGTTTAAAATTTTATTTAGGTAAATTTAATTTTTAGTTCTCTGGAAAACCAAGAAGAACAGTGCATGTATATAAAAGTGAAAACTCAAACTTGGTAATTCATAAATCCAGGATTATAAATTGAATATCTAAACTATAACATGATTTTTAGCATTAAAATCATAATTTTTAGTTTAGTAATGAAGGTGCAGTTCTGGTTTTAACTAAAAATGGATTTTGGGTTAGAATTGTCGATCTAGGAAGTTTGGGTGGCCAGTATCTTTTCTGGTGATGGAGTGTTGATCGAAGTTGCAGGGAAAATGGTAGTAGGTGGATTAAAGCTTTGGGGCGATTGTGATTTTGAATCAAAAATTATAACCCTAATTTTCACTATTGATCAGTAAATTGATCACCGCAACCCCTATAAGCGATCGAGTTCTTCCAGATTTGAGTTGATGATAGATGGGGTGTGGAGGAAGTAGTGGCCGGAGGCGTAGATTCTCTGATGATCAGAATTTGGTGTTTGAGGCGGTTACAGATTCGACATTTGTTCCAGTTTTTGAACTCGAATGCTCGTTTTCGATTTAGGGGTTCTGTAGTATAATTGATGATCGGAATGGTATTGGGCGATGGTCGCTGACTTGCGAGTGTCATCGCGAAAGGTCGGAGATGGTTGCAGCGTTGGTGCAGGTGCACGAGGGAATTTGGTGTGTCAGTTGTTTTGGGGAAGAAGAATACTCGCGTTTTGTTCGAGTTGTTTCGAGGGATGCTCGAAGTTTTTGGATATGCGACTCGAAGTAATTTAGTGTGGGCTCGAGTACATTAGTGTTGCCAGGTTTTAAACCTGTCTATTTAAATTTAAACTAAATTTAAATTTGTGAAGTAATATTTAAATAGAATTTTAAATCAAATTAAGGTATAAGAATTCTTTAACATGTAAAGGTTTTTAATTTGGTTTTAAACTTGGTTAAAGATAAATTGGTATTCATCTTAAACCCCGACTTTAAAATGAAATTTAAAAGTAAATTTGAAAATGGATGTTTTCAAATGTATTTGTGAATAATAATTTAACCATGAATAAGAAAATGTTTTATCTTAAAGTTAAAATCATTAAATCTTTAAAGTAATTAAAATGGTTTAAATAATCTAATTAATTAATGATTTGGATTAATTAATTAAGTAATTAATGGTTTAGATTTATTAATTAAGGTTTAAGTTAATTAATTAAGCAATAATTAATTTGTAATTAAGAATCATAAAGTTGATTTTTAAATTAATGATTAGAAATTAATTAATCAAGTAATTAAGTTACAGTTAACACTTAATTAAATAATTAATTAGGATTAATTAATGGGTTATTAATGGTTAATTAATTTATAATTAATAATAAGAAATGTAAGTTTTTAATTACTTTAGATAAGTAATTAATGAATTTTAAATAGTTAATGAAGATCATTAACTAAGGATTATTAAATAATTAATTAATGTGATTAATTTTAATAATTAATTATATTAATTAATTTAAAGATAATCATTTATGAAAATTGTTTAAATATAATTACTTAATGAAAGTATTAAGGAATTAATTACTCATTGTAATTAATTAAGTTATTTTATTAGTTTAAGTTAATTTATTAAGTTTAATTAATTTAGAATAATCAATGGATGATTTGATAAATAATTACTTAATGTAATTAATAAGGTATGATTATTTAGGGAAGTAAATAATAGATAATTACTGGAAGTAATTAATTGAATAATGATGTATTAATGGAAGTAATTTGAGTTTAATTACTTATGAATTAATCAAGGGATTAATTAAGAAATTAATCAAGGAGTAATTAATTTAGTTAATAAAAGTACTTAAGGGTAGTTAATTACTGAATCAGATTAATCAAGAGTGATTAATAAATGTGGTTTAATTAAAGGTTAATTACTTAATGTAATTAATTTAATTAGAAAAATGTAATTAAGAATCATTAATTAGTATAATTAATGATGTAATTAAGAATTGAATAATTAAGAAATAATTAATAAATGAAGTGATTAATTAATGTAATTAATTAAGGATTTATGTAATTAATTATAATTGATTAATTTAATTAATTATAGTTAATTAATTAATGAAGTAATTAAAGGTTAATTACTATAAATGGTTAAGGATAATTAATTTGAGTAATTAATTAAAGGATAAATTACCTGAATAAAATAAAAGGGTAATTAGGGGATAATTAATTGATTTGTAATTAATTAATGGTTAAGTAAGCAGGATTTATAGAATGAAGTAATTAATTTAATTCACTTTAAATTAATTAGAGATGATATAAATCATTACTTAAGGATGGATGAATAATATTGAATGCTTTGCATTGTTTGATATCTCTGATGAGATATGTGCTGATCTATGATATGGATGTTTAGTTGAATTGAAATGATAATGTGAATTATCTGTTTGTGATGATAATATGGATTATCTGTTGTGAGTTATCTACATTTTGTGAGTTATCTACCTCTGTGTATATAGATAATGAATTGAATTGTTTTAACTTTAAAACAACTTGGCCTTAAAAGATACGTTTTGGATTTCGATGAGACCGGGATCGGGTTTCCAGATTTGGATATCTGAATACCACATCGATCCAAATTAATGATAGGTCATGAATCTCAAGTGAAGATGAAGATTCAGAGTGCAAGGGTTATTGTCGTTAACTCTGAGGGTGATTCCAAAATGACTGTAACGAGATAATGCCTTCGGTTTCGTTCGAACCCGGAATGAACTTGTATGGATTGAATGCTTTCAGCACATCGTCAGGCAGATGATGAGCATTCTAAGATAGATGTGTTCTATTTAAAGGTAATCGTAGCCTCAAGCCTCATCAACCAGGAATGGCTAAAACAGGGAAGGTGCAACAAGGTTAGTCGGTAGCACCCAAGTAGGACAAGATTACCTCTGTCTAGATGTCCCTTATTATTTCGGAGTAGTGTGCGGTTGGTCATGACAACCGTGGGGTATCTTGTGCGGGAATTATCCAGTAAGGGATGTTCCGGCCTTGTGTTGCAGGGGATTGGGAGTAATCCTCGGTACGGTGATCTAGGCCACGTACTGTGACGGGCGGTACCCCGGTAACCCTGCCATTGTATGGAATCCAATTTCCAATAAGTGATAACGGACTTGATTGTATACCTATGTATGCTGGAATTTAATGAATGTTACAATTTCGGCTATGTGAATACTTATTTGAAAACCCTAGACCTATTATAATATAACTGGATTTCCTATCAATGTTTTGGTTAGCGTACGGTAAAAACTTTTCCATGTTTATGTGTGGGAAGTCTTACGTGATACCTTTGTTTTCAAAAGGTTTTGAAGTTAAGCAAGTTTAACCTGTTACTCACACCAGACCCATGTCTGACCCAAGTGTTTATTTCTGTTTTATAAACTCTTGGGTACTCAAATTTTTACAAGTAGCCAAGGGATTCAGGTTAGCTTTGACGAATTGTGGAGGAGCAATGGAGCAGGAGGCTTTAGCGTTGTAGATATATATAATAGTTCCGCTGTGTTGATCTCTGTAATGTATTGAGTTGTAATAACTAGACAGGTTTTTATAACTGTCTAGTATGTGATGTATAATCTGTGTAACTCTGATGGATGTTGTATATTATGTAATACTTATGTTATTAATATAATTTATTCGTTCCGTTGTTGAGATTCTGATGTTGTTTCTTTCTTTCTTCTCTTCTTTTCTCTTTTCTATCCCTTTCTTTCTTATTAATGATGCGTCATTCTGTGGAATGAGTGGCGGGTCGTTACACAAAAATGTTTCAAAATGAAATTATGTCTATAAATAAAGAACTAAGATGTACAAGAAATGTTATAAACTTAAGTTAATATTTTGAAATGCTTAATAATTAAATTGAATAGTAAAAGGTGAATACTATTTATGGAAATGAATGTGAACTTAAGAAAGTAACAAATTATAAAGGCATGTCTTGTAAATTGTTGGTAAAATAAGAGTAATTTGCAAAGAATGTTATAAGTTAAGTTATAGCTTTTCGAGATAATTATAAACTTGAATAATGTTTTGTGAAAGGAGATAAATCTTTATTAAATGTTTATAAACGTAAGAAAATATTTTGGAATAATCCACAAATAAATTTAGTATGGAAGAAGAAATAAATTGTGAATATAAATTTGAATTAAATTTAGATGAACTTAAATAATGATTCATTATAAGTAAATAATAAATGTGAATAAAACTGCAAAGAAACTTAAGGAATACTTTAAGAATTTACTCATTGATGACTTTAAATATTGAATGGGAAATAATTTATGCAAGTAAATGAATGTAAATTAATAAAAGTTGATCTTGTATGAATGGATAGGGATTTAAAATAAATGAAAGGTAAATAATCTGTTAAAGAAACCAATAGAATAAAATACGTAAGTTGTGCGTAGATCATTTATTTCGCATAACAGTTCTGATCCAGATTCGAATACATGATTTATGGTAATTCATACTAGTCCGAGTTAGGATTTTTAGCTTGATTCTTGACGACGAACGCTTGATACGGATTTTGGATATGAATTTGAAGTTCTCTATCATAGTTTATGTCTATGCAAGGAGAATGGAGATTTCTAATCAAGAAATCGGATCATAGTCCGTACTAGATTGATCGGGTTACTAGTACTAGTTCGGAAGTGAAATTTGTGTATTTAGGCAAGCGACTAGAATTGATATTGTGTACAAAAGATATATATATATACATCATGCAAACTTAAAAATATTTAAATTCTATGTTGTTGGCTTATGAGAAGTTTGGAAAATGACACTTCAAATCGTTTGAGGTTGTATGAATAATATTGTAACATCCCCCTACTTGGAGGTCCAAAACTAACGGCTACGGATGCTGCAGTCATCCATAGTTATTAATCCTCGGTGACCAAATACGGTGATATTAGATACATTGATAAATAGAAACACAAGAATATGGAAAAAATTAAACAGCAAACAAATTCCACATTCCATCTCAAAATATTCCAAAATTGATTACATAATCCCAGTACGCAGACCACGTTCATATAACATATAATTAACAAAAAATACGCCAAGAGCGATATATGAAGATGCCTCCTTGGATGATCAGAGTATATAATAAGGCAAGAAAACAAATTTTCCTTTACAATCAAAATACACAGCGGAAATAAAAGAACTCGAATAAAAAGCTTTCCTCCTGCACGTACTTAGAAGCTTTATTCGTCTAAAAGAACACCTGGAAACCTCAACTCTCAACCTACTCAAAATCAATTGAGTACCCGAGAGTTTAAGGGGAAAACAAAAACTTCGAGTCAGACATAAAGCCGGGTATGGATAATAATTTACCATCTCAGACCATTTAGATATCTAGTGAGACCACGCCGCTTATCGGAATGGGTTTTCCCCTCACTAGTATCCTAAAACATTTATAAACCATATACTGTGCTCCTTCATCCACAATGGTTGAAACATAGTATTTCAAAACATTATGATGATATGAAAAACAATTAAATCAAATCTGGATTACCCGTCCCCATTCATACTGACTACCTGTCTCTAGTATAGTTTATTGGGTTGCTATTAACCTGTTAAACGTTTATGGACTATCTGTCCAATTTCATAGTTTTCATGGGATCACTAAGAACCTATTAGTAACTCCAATATCTTTTCCCTTATCCTAGTTTTCATGAGCTAACTAGGATCCTATTGACTAACTGTCAATATCTTAATTCGGATATAGTTTTGATGGGCAAACTATAAACCTAATGGCCCCTACCAATATCGATAATAGTTTTCATGGGCTGACTATGAAACTATTGTCCCATGCCAATATCTTTATTTAAACACAGTTTTCATGGACTTACTATGAACCTATTGGCCCATGCCAATATCTTTAATTTAGATTTTAACATTTCCTAAATTTTATTCACTATTGGGTCAACCTAGCTGGTTATTCTGCCCTTCCCAAAATACAGTTATGGGTTAATTACAATGTGAAAAGGTTATGAAGAAGTATTCATAACAACAAATAATACCATCACCTGTGGTTTATTATCTTCCTTATAAATATCCTTGTTAAACCCCTTAACCTTTATAATCAAAGAAAATTTCTTTATTTCAAAATCCTTTTGTTTACTTATGCCATGGTTATTCCTTTAAATTAAGATTGGGTTTATGTTTTGAAATCTTAAAATATCTCTTTCGAAACCTTTGGACAACTTCCATCGAAAGTATAAACTTCTTTTCAAAACATAATAAACATACCTTTCGATGGTATCAAAACGTTCTTTAAAACATAGTGATGCAGCGCAAGGCATAAGTCGTACACGAGATAGCATAAGTCATACACGAGATAAGGAGGCAGACTTGAGTCGTACACGAGATAAGGAGGCAGACTTGAGTCGTCCACAACTCAAAGGAAATGCGCGAGTTGAAGGCTTAAGTCGGCTACGACTTAAGGGAAATGTGTTGAGTCGACCACGACCTAACTGGAAACCAAAAAGGGAAGAGGTTTTGAGTTCGCGACTTAACAAAGCTGAAGGTATAAATCGTCCACGACTTATCGAAGCGGAAGGCACGAGTCGTCCACGACTCAAGGGAAAGGCTGGCATAAGTCGTCAACGACTTAAAAGGACGGATCCAGGAGGAGCAACACAAGATGAGAATACACGAGAGATAAGTCGTCTACGACTTAAGAGAAGGGATGGGTCGATGCCGAGTTACGACTTAAGATGAGTCGTCTGGTTTCTTAGGTCGTGAGCTGGGATAAGTCGTTTGTTCTTGAGTCGTGTACTTGTTAGTTGAGTCGTGAGAAGTTGTTAAGTCGGCAACGACTTAAATAATGTATGTTCTGTTTGTATTTTCTGGTTGTTAAGTCGTAAGTCGTTGATACTGTTGTATAAATATGTTGAGTCGTTTGTACTTAAGTCGTAGGTCGCAAGTTTGTATTTCTGTAACTCGTAAGTCGTGTGCTTTGGCTGAGTCGTATGTCGGAAGGAGTGATGAGTCGTAAGTCGGAGAAGTGATGAGTCGGAGCCGACTTATGAGTTGTGTAAATTGTGTTGTGTTGAACTGTGCGCCTATAAATAGGCAAGTTGTGTCATTTTGTAAAGGTTGTTGATTTTTGAATAAAATTCTTTTTTGATTGCTGTGTGCTTTCATCTAAATTGGTAGTTGAGTGTAATCTCCTATCTCCTCTTTCGGATAATCGAGTGCGCTCGATTCAACGATTGTAGAAGCCGATTCGCGGAATCTAGTGCGCTAGATCAACGCTCGAAGAATTGAAGATCTTTGAACCCGGTATTGTGCGCGATCAACGAGTTCAGGATAGCTAGAGTTCGGTATCTTCGGATCAACGAATTCAGGCAATTTAGTATCTCCCAATCCATCGATTACTACATTCAACGATCTACATTGTTTTTGTAATATCTGTTGCGTCACATAGCTTCGAAAAAAATAAAAGTACCCTTTCGAAAGCATTAGGTTTACTCTTTAAAAACATCCTTTGGGTCAAAATGGTTATATACGAAAGTATCTCTTTCAAAACCAACTATAAAATTATTTTGGGGAAAAGTTGATGGTGTCGGAACCATCTAGTCGAAAGAAACAATCTTTTAAATTAAAACATCGAAGGATAGAGTCGAAACCCCTTTCGACTCCATTGCCTTCGAAGCCCCTAACCCCTTTCGAAACATTTAGGAAGTGGCTTAGCTTAGGTAAAACAGAGATATCCTTTCGAACGCATTAATGGCTTCAATACACTCGGAAGGAAAATAGTGGTTGGGTTTCGACTTGGTCGAAACCAATCCTTTCGAAAGCACTGATCTAAAGGAAAAAGGTACCCCTTCAAAAGCTATTTATAAAATCCCTTTTGAAAGCATCACTTTCGACTATGTCTAAAGCTTTAAATAAAACAAGGAAGGAATTTACTTTTGAAAACAAACCAAGGTCTCGACCTTATAGGGTATCGACTTGGTCGAAAGCCCTTTAAAAACTAGGCAGGCGCTTATCTTTTAAGAGCAAACTTTGGTTTCGACCCTAACGAAAGCATCACTTTCGACACACTACCTTTCGCTACTTACCTATTCACTTCGTACTAATACCATTGATACCATGCGCATTGGTTTCGACTGGGTTGACGCGGCGGTAAAGGAGTCGAAAGGTGCCTCCGAAATAGGCAGAACCACCTTTTTTGAAAAATGTAGGATTATATCTAAATATAGCAATCACTTTATAACTAACGTGCCTATTATAATTCCTTGATTGGTTACTTTACAACTTTTTAAATACTTTACAATTAAAAACTACCGCATTCAATTAGATCTAAATCAAAGAAATATAACGTCTAAGCCCTTCCATTAACAAAACCAGTATTTGCAAATAAGTCCTTCTCTTGAAATAATTTATTTTCCCTAGTAAATCAATTGGGAAAAATCCCCAAAAATCACAGAAATTCAATTTTGTCATGTAATCAAACATATTAAAATTTTAGACCCAATTTCTTCCTGAAATACTCAAAGTAAATTTTAAACCCAATCATATCATATTTTCCTTTAGAAATTCATAATAAATTTTCTATAGCTCAGAAAATTCGTAAAATTAAAAAACTGATCTCCAAAATCATGTTTTACTTAACATAAAAATTTTCCATGACATTCTAAAATCAACAACCCTTGGTTTTTACCCTAAACCGTAAGAATTTTTCAAAGAAATGAACTGTTTAAATCAAACAATCAATACCGTAAGCATATCATCATTCAAAAATACAATAGAAACGAAATTAAGTCTTAAATCCGAAATCATATGATGAATAAAAAACAAAAAGAGATGAATGAATTATTATTCTCCTTAGATATGATAAGGAATTTGAGATTTGTTGTTGATTAATCCTTCCTAGCTATCCTTAGCTTTAGGTTGTAATTTTCCTCTTTGATAATGGCCGGCTTCTTAGGGTTTTCGTGTTTATTTTTATTTTGAGAAAAAATGAATGTGAATAGACAAGAATGAGAAGTGTATAGCCTTGTATAATGAAGTGGCTATTTTACTAATATGCCCATGTGTAATTTAATTAGCTAATAACCCAATTAAAGCCCATTTACTTTGTTAATAAGCACGACCCTACGTATGGTTTATTCAAACCTCAATCCCCATATCATCATTATTCTATTTAATTTATTTAATTAAATTTCCTGAACAATGTTATCAAAAATTAGGAACGTTACAGGCTCCCCCCTTAAAGAATTTCGTCCTCGAAATTCAGTAAGGACTAAATACTAAACATAGTAATCATCTGTAATGACTCTTAATAACCATAACAATTATACTAGCCTATCTGACTAGCAATTATCTATAAATCTGATATAGACATATCCTCAAAGTAGATCAGGATAAGTATCTCTAATCCTGTCCTCTGTCTTCCAAGTAAAGTCTTTCTTGTTATCGCTCAACTTAACTTTTACTAACTTGACTGTCTTGTTCCTTAATCTTTTCTCATCTCTGGCTACAACTCGAACTGGTTTTATAACAATAGTCAAATTAAGCTCTACTACTAAGTCTTCCAACTTTGTCGGAGGAATAGTAGTCTCTAAATCATGCACATACTTACGAAGATGAGACACATGAAATACATTACGGACACCTACCATACTGCTCGACAACTCTACTTTGTATGCGAGCTTTCAAATCCTCTCTATAATCTAGAATGGACCTAGATATCTTGGGTTTAACTTCCATGACTTTCCAAATCGCATCACACCCTTCATTGGTGATACCTTAACAAAAACCTTATCTCCGACTGAGAATTCTAGGTCTTTACGCCTCTTATCTGCGTACCTCTTCTGTCTTGTCTAAGCTTTCTTCACCCTTTCTCGGATCAACTCAATCTTCTCAAATGCCTCTCTGACCATTTGTGGACCTAAGACTAGTATGTCTCCAGTCTCCAACCAACATGTTGGTGATTTGCATGGTCTTCCATACAAAGCCTCAAAAGCTACCATTCCTATACTAGTCTGATAACTTTTATTATAGGGAAACTCAACCAAATGTAGGTGATCCTCCCAAGATCCACCAAAGTTCAATACACAAGCTCTCGGTAGATCCTCATGTACTTTGTTGACTCTCTCTGTCTGCCCATCTGTCTAAGGGTGATATGCAGTACTCATATTAAGCTTGGTACATATCACTTCCTGTAGACTCTCCCAGAATTTACTAGTGAACAAAGCATCTCTATCACCGACTATACTACAAGGAACCCCATGTAGTCTAATTATGTTCTTTAGGAACAACTTAGCCAAATTTGGTGCGGTTCTGGTTGACTTAACTGGAATGAAATGGGCACTCTTGGTCAATTTGTCCGCTATAACCCATATACTTTCATACCCCTATTTGTCTGTGGCAACCCGTCTATAAAAACCATTGATATCGAATCCCATTTCCAAACTAGAATCTTTAAAGGCTAAAGTAACCCACTCGGCTTCTGATGTTCAGGTTTCACTTGTTGACAGTTTGCACATTGCCTAACCCACAAGCCAACATCCCTCTTCATGCCTTTCCAATAGAAGCTCCTTTTCATATCCTGATACATCTTAGTCCCTCCAGGATGAATCGTAAATTTGGACTGATGACATTCTCCAAGAACTTCTTTCCTCAAGTCCTCAATATTTGAAACACATAATCGTCCCATCATTCTTAACCATCCTCTCTGGTCAAGGCTAAAATCCTTTAGATCATCAATCTCAGTTCCATCTTTAAGCCTTCTGATCCTTTCATCCAACATTGGAACCTCCTTCTGCTTAGAAGCATTTTTCTCAATCAATACTAGTCGAACGTCTAAACAAGACAACCTGGCAGAACTCTGACTAGATCCAGCAGTCGATCTTAACTGCACATCACAACTGACTAAAGCTTCTAAATCCTTCCACTTTGCTAACATAGCCAACACCACATTCTGATGTTTTCTACTAAGAGCACCTGCTACTTTATTACCTTCTGCTGGTGTATACTCTATACCAAAATCATAAGCGGCCAAAAACTCCATCCATCTCTGCTACATCATATTCAACTTATTCTGAGAGAATAAATACCATAAAGACTTATGATTGGTATAAAGTTCAAACCTCTCCCCTAAGAGGTAATGTCTCGAAATCTTCAATGCGAAGATCACAACTGCCAACTCCAAGTCGTGAGTAGGATATCTAACTACATGCGGTCTAAGCTGTCGTGAAGCATAGGCAATGACTTTACCATTCCACATCAATACTGCTCCCAAACCAGTTCCGCATGCATCAGTATATACCACTAACCCTTGGTTTCGTTCTGTAACTACTAATACGGGTGCATTGGTCAACAAATGCTTTAACTTATGGAATGCTTTCTCACATTTGTCGGACCAAATAAACTTCACTTCCTTCCTGGTTAGCTTAGTTAAAGGAGCTGCTATACGCGAGAAATCCTTAATGAATCTCCGGTAGTAGCCAGCAAGTCAAAGAAAACTTTTGATCTCAGTCACCACCTCTAGTTCCTTCTAATTATTTGCGGCTTCGATCTTATCTGGATCGACTGACAATCCTTTCTTTGAAACTACGTGACTAAGAAATTTAACCTCTTTCTTCCAGAAATGACACTTGGTAAACTTCGCCTTTAGCTGATTCTACCTCAGCCTCTTAAGTACCACTCTAAGATGAACTTCATGCTCTCTCTCATCCTTAGAGTAGATTAGAATATCATCTATAAACACCAACACAAACCTATCCAAGTACTCTCGGAAAATTCGGTTCATCAAATCCACAAAGAAAGCAGGTGCATTCGTTAATCCAAGTGTCATCACCAACCACTCATACGAACCATACCTAGTTCGAAACGCTGTCAAAGGAATACTGTCCTCCGCCACTCTAAACTGATGGAAACCTGTCGCCAAATCTAACTGGGAAAACACTCTGTCTCCACTCAACTGATCAAATAGATCATCTATTCTGGGCAAAGGATACTTATTCTTAATCGTCCTTTCATTTAACTTACGATAGTCAATGCACATCCTTAACAACCCATCTGGTTTCTTTACGAACACTACGGTCGCCCCCAAGGCGAAATGCTTGGTCTATTAAAATTGCTTCCTTCAAGGTCCATTAACTGCACCTTCAATTCTTTCATCTCGGTCAGTGTCATCCTGCTAGGTGGTCTACTTACAGGTTCGGCTCCGAGCGCAAGATCTATTCTAAACTTAATAGCTCTTCCCAGTGGTAGTCCAGTGACTAGCTCAAAGACATCTACAAATTCTCTTGCTACCCGAACCTGACTTAACTCATTTCCTACCTCCATAGCATTAAGTAAAGCACTAACACTCCAGTCGGTATTCTCCACTGAGAATTTCACTCGGTTATGACCATTAGGGTGTCTCTGTGATATTTCCCTATCCTGGCAGAATATTATAGTCTCATACCAACCCAACCAATCCATACCCAAAATGATTCCGATATCTACGAAATCAATAATTGCAAACTGCATGCAAACTTATGACCTAACAAGTCAAGTTCTAACTGGTCACATCTTAACCCTAGAGTTGCATACCCTCCTATTGGATTCACAACCCTTGAAGAACAAGGTAGGTGGGTTCTAAACATAATATATCAACCAAACATTGAGACATAAATTAATGTGATGCACCGGTATCAAAAAGTACTCTAACTGGAATACTCTGAATCAATAGCGTACCTTCCATCACAGTCTTTCCTTTATCAGCTACAGTAGGCCTAGCTGGTCCTATAGAAAAAACTTTTCCTTTGTCCCCCATAACTGGCTCTGGACACTGATTCTTGTGATGCCCAACTTGATCACAGTTGAAGCACTTCACATTCTTCTTGGTTGCATCTTTCTTCCTATTTCCTAACCGGCTTTCATTCGCAAAGTGACCCTTCTTGTCACACTTATAACAAACTACCTCAGCCTTTGACTTCTTAGCAGTATCTCCCTTCTGGGATCCCTTCTTTTTAAAGAACTTCCTCGTTTTACCTTGTGAACCCTGAGTTTCCACTGGCTTCTCTTTTGCAAACTCAGCAAGTACTTCCTCATGGCGAAGGGACATTTCCACCACAATATTACAAGGATCACGAACATGTGTCATGGTCATTCTAGCAAGCTCGAGCCTCAACCCCGAATGCACCTCTCATTCCTTTTGATGTCAGTATCTATAGTAGCATATCCATATCAAGTGTCACGACCCGCCACTCATTCCACAGAATGACGCATCGGTGATAAGAAAGAAAGGGATAGAAAGAGAAAAGAAGAGAAGAAAGAAAGAAACAACATCAGAATCTCACACAGCGGAACGAATAAATTATATTAATAACAAAAGTATTACACAATATACAACACTTATCAGAGTTATACAACATATACATCACATACTAGACAGTTATAAACATCTGTCTAGACATTACAACTCAAATACAATACAAACACTATCACAGAGATCTACACAGCGGAATTCTATATTTACGAACGCCGAAGCCTCCTGCTCCATTGCTCCTCCAGAATATTCGTCAAAGCAAACCTGACTCCCTTGGCTACTCGTAAAAATTTGAGTACCCAAGAGTTTATATAAAACAGAAATAAACACTTGGGTCAGACATGGGTCTGGTGTGAGTAAACGGTTTAAACTTGCTTAACTTCAAAACCTTTGAAATCAAAAGGTATCACGTAAGACTTCCCACATATAAACATGGGTAAGTTTTTACCTTACGCTAACCAAACATTTGATAGGAAATTCGATTGTATTATAATAGGTCTAGGGTTTTCAAATAAATATGAAATAGCCGAAATTGTTACATTATTAAATTCCAGCATACATAAGTATACAATCAAGACCGTTATCACTTATTGGAAGTTGGATTTCCATACAATGGCAGGGCTACTGGGGTACCGCCCGTCACAGTACGTGGCCTAGATCACCGTACCGAGGAGTACGCCCGCTCCCCTGCAACACAAAGCCGGAACCATCCCTTACTGGATAATTCCGAATAAAATCACCCCACGGTTGTGTACATCAACCGCACCACTAAGTCGAAAATAGAAAGGGACATCTAGACAGGGATGAACTTACTCTCAGTGGGCGCTACCCACGAAGCCTTGCTGCACCTCCCCTGTTTTAGCCATTCCCGGTTTGTGAGGCTTGAGGCTACGATTACCTTAGAAAAGAACACATCACTTAGAATGCTCATCGTCCACCTGACAATGTTCTGAAAGCATTCAATCCATACAAGTTCGTTCCGGGTTCGAACGAAACCGAAGGCATTATCTCGTTACACTCGTTTTGGAATCACCCTCAGAGTTAACGACAATAACCCTTGCACTCTGAATCTTCATCTTCACTTGAGATTCACGACCTATCGTTAATTTGGATCGATGTGGTATTCGGGTCTCCAGACCTGGAAATCCGGTATACGGAAACCCGATCCCGGTCTCATCGAAATCCAAAACGTATCTTTTAAGGCCAAGTTGTTTAAAGGTTTAAACAATTCAATTCAATTTAATACTTGAATTCACATAGCATTAACATAGATAAATATCACACATTTATCACAGATATATCATAGTATATCATCCAATAGATATCAACCAAATCAGACATTCTACTCAACCATCATTTATAAGCAACCATTTATTAATCTCTATTTTAATTAATTTAATCAACTTAAATTAAATTAATTACTTAAGAATTAATTCCTAACCTTGCTTAATCAACCATTAATTAATTACAACCATTTAATTAATTAACCATTAATCACTCTTGATTAAATTATCCATTAATTACATAAAGTAATTACTCTTTAATTAATTTAACAAATTAATTATCCTTAATCATTTATAGTAATTAACCTTTAATTACTCACATTAATTATAATAATTAATTATCCTTAATTAATTACTTTAATTAATTAATTAACTATAATTAATTACATTATTCCTTAATTAATTACATTAATTAATCATACATTAATTAATTACTTTCATTTATCAACCTTACATAATCATCAACAGTAATTAACTATTCTTAATTACTTTAATTTCTTACTATTTACTTCATAAATCCTTTTTGATTTATTACACCAATTACATACAGTAATTCATTTATCAATTACTTATACTAAGTAATTACACTTAACATATCTTATAAAGTAATTATACTTAATCAATTACCAAGTGACTATCTTTAATTAATTAACAAATTAATTAACTTAAATTAATCACATTCATTCCTAAATCATAACTGAGTAACTCATCCTTAATTACCCTTTTAAACAATTTAATTAATCCTTGATTAATTATTCTTTAACTATTAATTAATAAACCTTAATTATTAATCAATATTCTTTAATACAAAGTAATCAATCCTTAATTACTTTTATAATTAATTACTTAAACTTAATTAACTAATTAATTACTTCTTAATTATTAATTAATAAAACTTAATTATTAATTAACAACCTTAATTACCAATTTAATTAATCCATAATTATCTATTAATCAATCTTTAATGATAATTAACTAACCTTAATAACAGTTAATTAATCCTTAATTAACTTTAATTATAAATTAATAATTTCTTAATTATTAATTAAGAAAACTTAATTATTACTTAATAAAACTTTATTAAGTACCCCTTAATTACTATTTTAATTAATTCTTAATTAATCCTTATCAAAAATTAATTAATTAAATAAATTTAACTTAATTAATTTCAACTCGTTAAAAATCTTAATTATTTTAAGATAAAACATTATCATTAAAACATTTGATCTTAGTAATTTAACTTACTTAATTAAATGTCATTAATTAAGTTTTAAAATAAATAATTAATTACCTACCCTTAATTATTTATTAACAATCCTTAATTACAAGTTACTAAATCTCTTGAAAAATAATTGTTAATTTACTCATCCTCAACCATTAACTAATTTAATAAATCACTCATTATTTATTTCCTTTATTATCAAACTTAAATTAAGTTTGAGATAAACATTTTATTTTCTTTTATTACCTAATTGCATTTCAATTTTAAGTTAGAAAATAACTTTAAGGATTTAAAATAAAACATCTAAGTTTACAAATCATACAACATCTTTTATTCAAAATATTTATTACAAAGAAATGAATTTCAAGAAATGATTTAACTCGATTAAAGTTTAAAACTTACCTTGGTTTTAACTCATATGTATTTGAATCAAGACAATACATCTTTTTTCCCTTTTTAAAACAGAGTTGATTTTATAAAATTTTAAACTGTTTAAAACTGGTTTCCACTTAACTTACAACCAACCCGAAGGCAATCCCGAGCCAAAGCTCTTCTTCCCCGAGGTCCTCCCCGATAAATTTTTTAAAAACTTGTTTGTTTAAAAATTTAAAACTGTTAAAAACTTAACAGTTACGTTCAACACTCGCGTACGACCCAGATACAACTTCGAGCCCATCCTTCCTTTTCACGAGCTACGACCCGATAACACTTCATTGTTCCCAAACTAATATGCACGGAAATTCTGGTGCACATGCACCAACGGCCAGCGACACCTCGGCGCCCTCGACTATCATCACCAAGTCTTCGATCGTCCCCTCTCTCGATCCCAACAACCCAGACACCAAAACGAACTCGAAATCGAAGATCGACCATCGAACCCATCGGCACAAAAATGCTCCGAATAAAAACTTGCCTTGATCAGGCGACACCGATCACCAGAGACGCCACACTTCCGGCCCCAGCCTCATGTCCACGACCCCAGCTTCTTTATCCCCTCAACCGATCCCTTCCGAAGCTTTGACGACGATGCCTTTTACCACATTTCCGACCTTGACTTCGAAACCCCTTAAACCCTAATTCCGCCTCGACCTGCCACCAGAGGCATCTGGTATTCCTCCGAATATTTTTGCCAAGACCACCCATCATTACTCTATCTCCAGCCAAGTTCCCGACCACCTCAAACATTTTGATCACCAGAATAACCCAAGAAACCAATTTCCGGTCATCAAAGAACTACTTTCTCCATACCATATTAAAAACTGTGATTTTCTTCTTAAAAATCATATTTTCCAAGATCGATTCAAGTTCTGTACTTGAATCAGCAAATTATAATGTTTGATTTTTAATTTTTAATTTTATTTTACTACTGTCTTTCTTGGTTCCAGGAAAATTTCAAACCTATTATACTTGAACATCTCTTTAAAGCTTAGATTATGTTTAAACTAACTTATCTTGTTTGAATCCTAAAACATAACAGAGAACAGATGAAAAGATTTTCAATTTTGATCAAAAATTTTAAACTCTGAACTATGAACAGAGGTATACACATGCAATCAGACATGCACACTTCAAACAGATACATATATATAGAGATCTACTTATATATATACATGCAAAGCAATCTTCAACATAGAAATTCACATGCAACATACATTTATCTACTTAGGCTTTTAAATAAATGTTTTACTCACAAATCTTGCTTATCAGAAAACAGAGCTTTCTGTGATTAGAACTGTAAAATGAATTTATCAAGTTATAAACATGAATTCAACATAGATTCAATCAGACAAGCACACTTCAATAAAACCATATATACCAAATTCCTACACTTATTTATACATATGCATCATCATCACATATTTCACATGCAATCAGAAAATTTCTACTTAACTTTTAATAAAAAAAAAATAATAATAATAGTTTACTCACCTATTTCAGAGATGAACAGAGCCTTGCTGGAAGCTTTGAAAAAATTGAAATGCTTGCTTTAAAAACATAAAAATCATGGCCTCTGGTTGTAAGCTTTGAAAACTTTGCTTTTTGATTTCTTTAAAACTGAAAACTTGTTTTGAAACTGAAACTTGCTTGATTTATTTGCATGCATCCTTGGAATGGTGACAGACTTGATTTTGAAACAAGCAAATGGTTACAGGCTTGAAGGATGATTGTCACAGGTCTTAAAAACATTGCAGGTTTGTTTTGAACTTGTACAATGTTTAACAGGGCCTTGATTTGGTTTGAAATAAGATTTCAGGTCTGAGAACAATGGCTTCAGGTTGTATTTTTTTTGGTTTGAGAAATGAATTTAGCTTTTGGTTGTGAGATGATTTTGGTTTGAATAATTATCTGGTTTTGGTTTTGAAGATGATCATTTCAGTTTGTAGATTTTCTGATTTTGGTTTGTGGAGATGATTTCAGTTTTGATCTGGTTTGAAGATGATTTCAGTTTGAATAATTATCTGGTTTTGGCTTTGTCTTTGTTTAGAAATGAGATTAGAAAAGAAAAAGGAAATAGAGATGTAGGCTTTTATAAACTTAATTTTATGGTTTATTAAAAATCAAAGAAAATGATAATAAAATGACACTTGTCTCATACATTGTTTAATTACCTTACACATGTATTTAACATGTTTAGAAATTTAACACTTGTCCTTAATCTTTTTATATTATTTTTTAAAAAGATTTTAAAAGCTTTTATATGTATTTCCTAAATAGATAAATACATATCTTTTTAAATAAATGCTTTTCTATATTATAAATAAATAAAACCTTTGAAAGAAAAATAAAATAAAAACCCATTTATATTCTAAAAATCATATACAATGTATTTCATTCATTTTTAAGTGTAAAAATATCTTTTGTATTTATTTACTATTAAATAAATACTTTCTAAATTTATATACAAAATCTCTTTAAGGAAGACAAAAATAAAACAAAAGCCTTATTTTAAATAAAAGTCTTGTTCGTATATTCTTATACCCAAATATATTAAAATAATTATCTTTTAAAGATTCAAATTTAAATTCAGATTCAAATTCAAATTTTACTTTTAAAAATCCAATTTAAAATCAACTTAACATTTATATTTTTATATAAACACATTATTAAGTTTGAACTTAATTATTTCATTTAAAAACAACTCAAGACAATATATATTTAAACAATACTTATTAATTTTAGAAATGATAAATCTATAAAAAAAATCAAATTTATAAAATAACATAATTTAAACAATTATTCTTATTACAAATCAATCTATACCATAATTAAAACATCTTATTATTATATTATTTGGTTATTTATATTTGAAAATAACAATTATCAATTAAAATAATTTAAATTAAGAGATTATCACATTTTAAACTTCTCGAAATTTCGGGATATCACATTCCTTCCCCCTTAAAAGAATTTCGTCCTCGAAATTTAAAGCAAAAGATAATCCAAAAGTTTTATTTTATTTTCAAAAATCCAAGCATACATATCAACCGTACACTATCAATCAAACAACCATTCATCCAAACAAACAATTTTATCCAAACAAACAATTTTAGTTATACAAACAACAATTCTAGTTATCCGAACATAGATCCGGATAAACTACCTAATATTATCCCGAGTTTCCCCAATACAGATACTGGGTTATTCGCTCTACTAAATCCAAACTGGTAATTCAATACCGAAGCCAAAACACTTATCCTCACAAAAACTCAGAAAGATCCAATATACTCGGAGCTATCTTCCTAGTCTTACCCAATCTTATTTGCTCCCTTTTACTGGAGAAATAACAATGAAGTCTCCAACTTCGAATTCCAAAATCTCCATCTCTAATCCACAGAACTCTTTTGACGATTCTGGGTTGCCTTCACCTTTCCTGATCAGCTCAATCTTCGCTGACGCTTCTCAAAACAAACAGGACCAAAAACAATCCAATAAACGGATCCTCTCAAGATCTACAGAAATCCAGAACACAAACTCTACTCCACAATCATCGGTAGATTCCAAATACTTCTCCTATCCGAAAAAAACAAAACAGATGCTCTCACCAATCTGACCTTCAAAACTTGAAAAGCTTCCTGTAGGAACCCTTTTATCTAAACACTGCAACTTCCGGCTGCTTCTACTCTAGAACAACTACTACCAAGCTTTCGCTGCTCAACTCTGATCTAGATGTCGTCTATGAACTCGAACACAAACTAGATCAACACTTCCCATAAAATCTCTGACAACTCTATAACTCCTACATCTTCTAGAGATGCCTCAAACTCAAACAAAAGATTTCCCAAGAGAACACTTGAGCTATACTGCTGACACAGATGCCTAAGACTCCTTATCCAAAGCTTCTAGAGAAACTCGGACTTCAAACCAAACACAAACATCATGCTGAACTCAGTCACAACACTGAAGCAGACACACATCCTCAAACTTGCTCCAAAAGAAAACATCTTCTGAGATATCCATAGTCACTGCGTCTCATCACACAGTTACTACTCCCCGAGTTACCCAATATACCATCACTTGCTTCTGCTCAACCAACAGATCCAAACTCCTGAAAATCCACTCGCACGAGCGCGATCAAACTTATACTTCAATGATCGACTCCGAACCTTAACAGGTTTCCTTCAGAGATCAATGAAATTCTTATACCATATCAAAGTTCACTCGAGACGGTATTAGGTCTAGAGTCTCGACACATACTTCCAACCTCAAACATTCAAACTCCAACCATTGGTAGTCGTGTTACACACATCACTACCCTATCTACCTTTATATCTTATATTGGAAAACCCGAACAGGTAACCCAACAAATAGGTAGAAATAAATATATATAGTTATATAAAAATTACAAATACGCTCTCTCAAGATAGACACCATTCCAGAGCCAAGGTATTCACTCAACCAATAGCTCTGATACCAAATGTCACGACCCGCCACTCATTCCACAGAATGACGCATCGGTGATAAGAAAGAAAGGGATAGAAAGAGAAAAGAAGAGAAGAAAGAAAGAAACAACATCAGAATCTCACACAGCGGAACGAATAAATTATATTAATAACAAAAGTATTACACAATATACAACACTTATCAGAGTTATACAACATATACATCACATACTAGACAGTTATAAACATCTGTCTAGACATTACAACTCAAATACAATACAAACACTATCACAGAGATCTACACAGCGGAATTCTATATTTACGAACGCCGAAGCCTCCTGCTCCATTGCTCCTCCAGAATATTCGTCAAAGCAAACCTGACTCCCTTGGCTACTCGTAAAAATTTGAGTACCCAAGAGTTTATATAAAACAGAAATAAACACTTGGGTCAGACATGGGTCTGGTGTGAGTAAACGGTTTAAACTTGCTTAACTTCAAAACCTTTGAAATCAAAAGGTATCACGTAAGACTTCCCACATATAAACATGGGTAAGTTTTTACCTTACGCTAACCAAACATTTGATAGGAAATTCGATTGTATTATAATAGGTCTAGGGTTTTCAAATAAATATGAAATAGCCGAAATTGTTACATTATTAAATTCCAGCATACATAAGTATACAATCAAGACCGTTATCACTTATTGGAAGTTGGATTTCCATACAATGGCAGGGCTACTGGGGTACCGCCCGTCACAGTACGTGGCCTAGATCACCGTACCGAGGAGTACGCCCGCTCCCCTGCAACACAAAGCCGGAACCATCCCTTACTGGATAATTCCGAATAAAATCACCCCACGGTTGTGTACATCAACCGCACCACTAAGTCGAAAATAGAAAGGGACATCTAGACAGGGATGAACTTACTCTCAGTGGGCGCTACCCACGAAGCCTTGCTGCACCTCCCCTGTTTTAGCCATTCCCGGTTTGTGAGGCTTGAGGCTACGATTACCTTAGAAAAGAACACATCACTTAGAATGCTCATCGTCCACCTGACAATGTTCTGAAAGCATTCAATCCATACAAGTTCGTTCCGGGTTCGAACGAAACCGAAGGCATTATCTCGTTACACTCGTTTTGGAATCACCCTCAGAGTTAACGACAATAACCCTTGCACTCTGAATCTTCATCTTCACTTGAGATTCACGACCTATCGTTAATTTGGATCGATGTGGTATTCGGGTCTCCAGACCTGGAAATCCGGTATACGGAAACCCGATCCCGGTCTCATCGAAATCCAAAACGTATCTTTTAAGGCCAAGTTGTTTAAAGGTTTAAACAATTCAATTCAATTTAATACTTGAATTCACATAGCATTAACATAGATAAATATCACACATTTATCACAGATATATCATAGTATATCATCCAATAGATATCAACCAAATCAGACATTCTACTCAACCATCATTTATAAGCAACCATTTATTAATCTCTATTTTAATTAATTTAATCAACTTAAATTAAATTAATTACTTAAGAATTAATTCCTAACCTTGCTTAATCAACCATTAATTAATTACAACCATTTAATTAATTAACCATTAATCACTCTTGATTAAATTATCCATTAATTACATAAAGTAATTACTCTTTAATTAATTTAACAAATTAATTATCCTTAATCATTTATAGTAATTAACCTTTAATTACTCACATTAATTATAATAATTAATTATCCTTAATTAATTACTTTAATTAATTAATTAACTATAATTAATTACATTATTCCTTAATTAATTACATTAATTAATCATACATTAATTAATTACTTTCATTTATCAACCTTACATAATCATCAACAGTAATTAACTATTCTTAATTACTTTAATTTCTTACTATTTACTTCATAAATCCTTTTTGATTTATTACACCAATTACATAAAGTAATTCATTTATCAATTACTTATACTAAGTAATTACACTTAACATATCTTATAAAGTAATTATACTTAATCAATTACCAAGTGACTATCTTTAATTAATTAACAAATTAATTAACTTAAATTAATCACATTCATTCCTAAATCATAACTGAGTAACTCATCCTTAATTACCCTTTTAAACAATTTAATTAATCCTTGATTAATTATTCTTTAACTATTAATTAATAAACCTTAATTATTAATCAATATTCTTTAATACAAAGTAATCAATCCTTAATTACTTTTATAATTAATTACTTAAACTTAATTAACTAATTAATTACTTCTTAATTATTAATTAATAAAACTTAATTATTAATTAACAACCTTAATTACCAATTTAATTAATCCATAATTATCTATTAATCAATCTTTAATGATAATTAACTAACCTTAATAACAGTTAATTAATCCTTAATTAACTTTAATTATAAATTAATAATTTCTTAATTATTAATTAAGAAAACTTAATTATTACTTAATAAAACTTTATTAAGTACCCCTTAATTACTATTTTAATTAATTCTTAATTAATCCTTATCAAAAATTAATTAATTAAATAAATTTAACTTAATTAATTTCAACTCGTTAAAAATCTTAATTATTTTAAGATAAAACATTATCATTAAAACATTTGATCTTAGTAATTTAACTTACTTAATTAAATGTCATTAATTAAGTTTTAAAATAAATAATTAATTACCTACCCTTAATTATTTATTAACAATCCTTAATTACAAGTTACTAAATCTCTTGAAAAATAATTGTTAATTTACTCATCCTCAACCATTAACTAATTTAATAAATCACTCATTATTTATTTCCTTTATTATCAAACTTAAATTAAGTTTGAGATAAACATTTTATTTTCTTTTATTACCTAATTGCATTTCAATTTTAAGTTAGAAAATAACTTTAAGGATTTAAAATAAAACATCTAAGTTTACAAATCATACAACATCTTTTATTCAAAATATTTATTACAAAGAAATGAATTTCAAGAAATGATTTAACTCGATTAAAGTTTAAAACTTACCTTGGTTTTAACTCATATGTATTTGAATCAAGACAATACATCTTTTTTCCCTTTTTAAAACAGAGTTGATTTTATAAAATTTTAAACTGTTTAAAACTGGTTTCCACTTAACTTACAACCAACCCGAAGGCAATCCCGAGCCAAAGCTCTTCTTTCCCGAGGTCCTCCCCGATAAATTTTTTAAAAACTTGTTTGTTTAAAAATTTAAAACTGTTAAAAACTTAACAGTTACGTTCAACACTCGCGTACGACCCAGATACAACTTCGAGCCCATCCTTCCTTTTCACGAGCTACGACCCGATAACACTTCATTGTTCCCAAACTAATATGCACGGAAATTCTGGTGCACATGCACCAACGGCCAGCGACACCTCGGCGCCCTCGACTATCATCACCAAGTCTTCGATCGTCCCCTCTCTCGATCCCAACAACCCAGACACCAAAACGAACTCGAAATCGAAGATCGACCATCGAACCCATCGGCACAAAAATGCTCCGAATAAAAACTTGCCTTGATCAGGCGACACCGATCACCAGAGACGCCACACTTCCGGCCCCAGCCTCATGTCCACGACCCCAGCTTCTTTATCCCCTCAACCGATCCCTTCCGAAGCTTTGACGACGATGCCTTTTACCACATTTCCGACCTTGACTTCGAAACCCCTTAAACCCTAATTCCGCCTCGACCTGCCACCAGAGGCATCTGGTATTCCTCCGAATATTTTTGCCAAGACCACCCATCATTACTCTATCTCCAGCCAAGTTCCCGACCACCTCAAACATTTTGATCACCAGAATAACCCAAGAAACCAATTTCCGGTCATCAAAGAACTACTTTCTCCATACCATATTAAAAACTGTGATTTTCTTCTTAAAAATCATATTTTCCAAGATCGATTCAAGTTCTGTACTTGAATCAGCAAATTATAATGTTTGATTTTTAATTTTTAATTTTATTTTACTACTGTCTTTCTTGGTTCCAGGAAAATTTCAAACCTATTATACTTGAACATCTCTTTAAAGCTTAGATTATGTTTAAACTAACTTATCTTGTTTGAATCCTAAAACATAACAGAGAACAGATGAAAAGATTTTCAATTTTGATCAAAAATTTTAAACTCTGAACTATGAACAGAGGTATACACATGCAATCAGACATGCACACTTCAAACAGATACATATATATAGAGATCTACTTATATATATACATGCAAAGCAATCTTCAACATAGAAATTCACATGCAACATACATTTATCTACTTAGGCTTTTAAATAAATGTTTTACTCACAAATCTTGCTTATCAGAAAACAGAGCTTTCTGTGATTAGAACTGTAAAATGAATTTATCAAGTTATAAACATGAATTCAACATAGATTCAATCAGACAAGCACACTTCAATAAAACCATATATACCAAATTCCTACACTTATTTATACATATGCATCATCATCACATATTTCACATGCAATCAGAAAATTTCTACTTAACTTTTAATATAAAAAATAATAATAATAATAGTTTACTCACCTATTTCAGAGATGAACAGAGCCTTGCTGGAAGCTTTGAAAAAATTGAAATGCTTGCTTTAAAAACATGAAAATCATGGCCTCTGGTTGTAAGCTTTGAAAACTTTGCTTTTTGATTTCTTTAAAACTGAAAACTTGTTTTGAAACTGAAACTTGCTTGATTTATTTGCATGCATCCTTGGAATGGTGACAGACTTGATTTTGAAACAAGCAAATGGTTACAGGCTTGAAGGATGATTGTCACAGGTCTTAAAAACATTGCAGGTTTGTTTTGAACTTGTACAATGTTTAACAGGGCCTTGATTTGGTTTGAAATAAGATTTCAGGTCTGAGAACAATGGCTTCAGGTTGTATTTTTTTTTGGTTTGAGAAATGAATTTAGCTTTTGGTTGTGAGATGATTTTGGTTTGAATAATTATCTGGTTTTGGTTTTGAAGATGATCATTTCAGTTTGTAGATTTTCTGATTTTGGTTTGTGGAGATGATTTCAGTTTTGATCTGGTTTGAAGATGATTTCAGTTTGAATAATTATCTGGTTTTGGCTTTGTCTTTGTTTAGAAATGAGATTAGAAAAGAAAAAGGAAATAGAGATGTAGGCTTTTATAAACTTAATTTTATGGTTTATTAAAAATCAAAGAAAATGATAATAAAATGACACTTGTCTCATACATTGTTTAATTACCTTACACATGTATTTAACATGTTTAGAAATTTAACACTTGTCCTTAATCTTTTTATATTATTTTTTAAAAAGATTTTAAAAGCTTTTATATGTATTTCCTAAATAGATAAATACATATCTTTTTAAATAAATGCTTTTCTATATTATAAATAAATAAAACCTTTGAAAGAAAAATAAAATAAAAACCCATTTATATTCTAAAAATCATATACAATGTATTTCATTCATTTTTAAGTGTAAAAATATCTTTTGTATTTATTTACTATTAAATAAATACTTTCTAAATTTATATACAAAATCTCTTTAAGGAAGACAAAAATAAAACAAAAGCCTTATTTTAAATAAAAGTCTTGTTCGTATATTCTTATACCCAAATATATTAAAATAATTATCTTTTAAAGATTCAAATTTAAATTCAGATTCAAATTCAAATTTTACTTTTAAAAATCCAATTTAAAATCAACTTAACATTTATATTTTTATATAAACACATTATTAAGTTTGAACTTAATTATTTCATTTAAAAACAACTCAAGACAATATATATTTAAACAATACTTATTAATTTTAGAAATGATAAATCTATAAAAAAAATCAAATTTATAAAATAACATAATTTAAACAATTATTCTTATTACAAATCAATCTATACCATAATTAAAACATCTTATTATTATATTATTTGGTTATTTATATTTGAAAATAACAATTATCAATTAAAATAATTTAAATTAAGAGATTATCACATTTTAAACTTCTCGAAATTTCGGGATATCACATCAAGAAAGCTCTTCACACATAGTAGCATACTCGACTACTGACATCTCACCTTAAACTAGATCCATAAACTTCCTCATCAGTTCTGACTTAGCAAACTCGGATACAAACTTCTGCTTAAATCTCGTTTTGAAAACAATCCAATTTAACCGCTCTTCCAGAACCCCGGTAGTGACGTTATTCCACCAATGTAGTGCTGACCTTTGCAACTGTCTAGAGGCCAACCTTCTCTTTTGCTCATCATTTAGACCCAAATCAGTAAATATAATCTCACAATGCAATATCCAATTCTAAACCTCTATGGCACTCTCTGTTCCTAAGAATGGCTTCCCACCTAAACTGCTTTAATCTCTACTCAGCAAAGCATAATTATTCCCAACTGGAGCCACCGGATTAGCTCCTCCTACATTTCTAGCAATACCAGCAGCATCACCTACTTGCATCAAACCAATAAAGAAATGATATATTGCCCCCATATCTACTGGTGGATTTCCAGCACTGGCATTGGCATCAGCATTTTGATTACTAGCATTAGTCGGTCGACCCGGGTTTCTCCTTGTAGTGGGTCGAGCATTTCCATTAGTTGTGGTGCTTCCTCCATCGCGATTTCCTCTTCCGTTTCCTGCTTCCATATCTCCTTTCTCGTAAATCTGCATACGAGCCTTAGTAAGATATAGAAGAATGGTTTAAGAGAGCGAAGAATGCAGACTTATATATATAACTACATATATATATATATATATATCAAATACAAGTACGTTACCATAACGTTAACCCAAACCTCGATCTTTTTATCTGATTTATTGGATTATATTTGGAAAATCTTTTAGGTTTAAGTTTCTTTTAAAGTTTTTAAAACCTATGTTCTGATACCAACCTATAACATCCCCCTACTTGGAGGCCCAAAACTAACAGCTACAGATACTGCAATCATCCATAGTTATTAATCCTATTAATCCTCGGCGACCAAATACGACGATATTAGATACATTGATACACAGAAAAAAAGAATATGGAAAAAAATTTAAACAGCAAACAAATTCCACATTCCATTTCAAAATATTCCAAAATTGATTATATAATCCAGTATGCAGACCACGTTCAGATAACATATAATTAATACAAAATACGCCAAGAGCGACATATGAAGATGCCCCTTTGGATGATCAAAGTATATAATAAGGCAAGAAAACAAATTTGCCTTTACAATCAAAACACACAGCGGAAATAAAAGAACTTTAATAACAAGCTTACCTCCTGCATGTCCTCGGAAGCTTTATTCGTCTAAATGAACACCTAGAAACCTTAACTCTCAACCTACTCAAAATCAATTGAGTACCCAAGAGTTTAAGGGAAAACAAAAACTTCGAGTCAGACATAAAGCCTGGCATGAATAATAATTTACCATCTCAGACCATTTAGATATCTAGTGAGACCACGCCGGTTAGCGGAACAGGTTTTCCCCTCACTAGTATCCTAAAACATTTATAAAGCCATATATTGTGCTCCTGCATCCATAATGGTTAAAACATAATATTTCAAAACATTATGATGATTTGCAAAACAAGTAAATCAAATCTGGATTACCCATCCCCATTCATTCTGACTACCTGTCTCTAGTATAGTTTCTAGGGTTACTATTAATCTGTTAAATGTTTATGGACTGTATGTCTAATTTCATAGTTTTCATGGGATCACTAAGAACCTATTGGAAACTCCAATATCTTTTCTCTTATCCTAGTTTTCATGGGCAAACCAGGAACCTATTGACTAACTTTCAATATCTTAAACCGGATATAGTTTTCATAGGCTAACATAAACCTATTGGCCCCTGCCAATATCAATCATAGTTTTCATGGGCTGACTGTGAGCCTATAGGCCCCTGCCAATATCAACCATAGTTTTCATTGGCTGACTATGAACCTATTAGCCCCTGCCAATATCTTTAGTTATACACAGTTTTCATGGGCTTACTATGAATCTATTGGCCTCTGCCAATATCTTTAATTTAGATTTTAATGTTTCTTAAATTTTATTCACTACTGGGTCAACCTGGCTGGTTATTCCGCCCTTCTCCAAAATACTGTTATGGGTTAATAACAATGTGAATAAGTATATGAAGAAGTATTCATAATAATAAATAATACCATCACCTATGGTTTATTATCTTCCTTATATATATCTTGTTTAAACCCTTTAACCTTTATAATCAATTTAAACTTCTTCATTTCAAAACCCTTTGTTTACTTATGCCATGGTTATTCCTTTAAATTGAGATTGGGTTTATGTTTTGAAATCTTAAAACAACTCTTTCGAAACCTCTAGATGACTTCCGTTGAAAGCATGAACTTCTTTTCAAAACATAATAAACATACCTTTCAATGGTATCAAAACGTTCTTTAAAACATAGCTTCGAAACAAATAAAAGTACCCTTTCGAAAGCATTGGGTTTACTCTTTAAAAACATCCTTTGGGTCAAAAGGTTATATACGAAAGTATCTCTTTCGAAACCAACTATAAAATTATTTTGGGGAAAAAGTTGATGGTGTCGGAACCATCTAGTCGAAAGCAACAATCTTTTAAATTAAAACATCGAAGGATAGAGTCGAAACCCCTTTCAACTCCATTGCCTTCGAAACCCCTAACCCCTTTCAAAAGCATTTAGGAAGTGGCTTACCTTAGGTAAAAAGAGAGATAACCTTTCGAAGGCATTGATGGCTTCAATACACTCGGAATGAAAATAGCGGCTGGGTTTCGACTTGGTCGAAACCAATCTTGTCGAAACCATTAATCTAAAGGAAAAAGGTACCCCTTCGAAAGCTATTTATAAAGTCCCTTTCGAAAGCTACTTTCGACTTTGTCGAAAACTTTAAGTAAAAGAAGGCAGGAATTTACTTTTGAAAATAAACTAAGGTCTCGACCTTATAGGGTATCTACTTGTTCGAAAGCCCTTTTAAAACTATGCAGGCGCTTATCTTTTAAAAGCAAACTTTGGTTTCGACCCTAACGAAAGCATCGCTTTTGACACCCTACCTTCTGCTACTTACCAATTCACTTCGTACCAATACCATTGATACCATGTGCATTGGTTTCGACTCTAAAGGTTTCGACTGGGTTAGCGCGGAGTTAAAGGAGTTGAAAGGTGCCTCCGAAATAGGCGGAACCCCCTTTTTCTGAAAAACGTAGAATTATATCTAAATATAGCAATCACTTTATAACTAACCTGCCTGTTATAATTACTTGATTGGTTACTTTACAACTTCTCAAATACATTACAATTAAAAACTTCTACATTTAGTTAGATCTAAATCAAAGAATAACGTCTAAGCCCTTCCATTAACAAAACTAGTATTTGCAAATAAGTCCTTCTCTTGAAATAATTTATTTTCCCTAGTAAATCAATTGGGAAAAATCCCCAAAAATCATAGAAATTCAATTTTGTCATGTAATCAAACATATTAAAATTTCAGACCCAATTTCTTCTTGAAATACTCAAAGTAAATTTTAAACCTAATCATATCATATTTTCCTTTAGAAATTCATAATGAATTTTCTATAGCTCGGAAAATTCTAAAAATTAAAACTCATCTTCAAAATCATGTTTTACTTACATATAAATTTTCCATGCATTCTAAAATTTATTACCCTTGGTTTTTACCCTAAAACCGTATGAATTTTTCATAGAAACGAATTATTTAAATCAAACAATCAATACCTTGAGCATATCATCATTCAAAATATCATGAAAACGAAATTAAGTCTTAAATCCAAAATCATATGATAAATAAAAAAAATCGAGATGGAATGAAATATTATTCACCTTAGATGTGATAAGAAATTTGAGATTTGTTATTGATTAATCATTCCTAGCTTTGATCCTTAGCTTTAGATTGTAATCTTCCTCTTTGATAATGGCCGACTTCTTAAGGTTTTTGCATTTATTTTTGTTTGGCGAAAAATGAACGTGAATAGATAGGAATGAGAAGTGTATAGCCGTGTATAATGAAGTGGCTATTTTACTAATATGCCCATGTGTAATTTAATTAGCTAATAACCCAATTAAAGTCCTTTTACTTTGTTATTAAGCACGGCCCTACATATGGTTTACTCAAATCTCAATCCCCTTATCATCATTATTCTATTTAATTATCTAATTAAATTTCCTGAATAATGTTATCAAAAATTAGGGATATTACAAATGTACTGAGTAATTACCTAAGGCTGTTGAGCGTAAGGTACACTTGGTAGTTTATTTATCACCCATGTACGAAGAAAAGTTTCTGAACCTGGACAAACCATTAGTTTTTTTAGTTGCTATGGATGTGTAATGGATTCTTTTATTGCATATAATGGTCGTACTGCTTTTGTTTGCATATTATTATTATTATATGTTGTGTCGCTTGTGCTATTGATTAGAACAACTAGTATATTGATCTTTTTACATAGTTTTAACTCTTTCGGATTATGTAAGTAAGATACAAGTTTATGGAAGCAATACCTATTGCTTTTGGTTTCATAAACAGAGCTTTGTTTTCCCGACAAATAGGTACGGTTTTGGTAGCGGTTTTTTCCCATGGTTTGGGATGCTTTATTATTGAAATATAATATATAAAATGTAAATATTAATATTGTTATTTTTTTGGACCTATCCGCGCAAAGGAGATGCTGCCGAAATTTTTCGTAAATTTAGGACTTAGAAATTTTCGTGGAAATTGGGTTATTTGCAAAGTTATATTAAAACTAACTAAGTAAGTTAAATTGGTCATAAATTGACTATTTTGAATAAAATATATCAAATTTCTTGATCCTTTTTTATTCCTTTTCGGGGACGAAAAGTTTTGAGTAGGGGAGATTGTAACGATCCGTATTTTCAACCATTTAGATATTAAATTTAATATAATTGTTGAATAAAAATGGTTAGAAATAAAGATTTTATGATTTATTAATGTAAAAAATTGTTATAATATATAACTTGATCTTAAATGAATTCTAAATTGAAAATTTTCAATGAGGTAAAGATGGTAATGCATATCAGAATATAATTTAATGATATTGATTTGAATATAATTAATAACTGTTTGAATGTAAATTCCATCGATTATAATAATAAATGTTAATAAAGAATGAGATAAAAAAATATTCTAAATATGTTAGCATATAGTAAGAAATCAATTATTTAGTAAGTAAATTTATTAACCTTTGTTAGGAAACAATAAATATATAAATGTGTTTAAATTGCTAAGTTGTAACAATTACTTTATTCTCAGCTCATTATTAAATCCGTCTGAAATTAATTTGGTAATCAACTTGAATTAGTTTAATTAAATATTTCAATTAATATGAGAAAAGACGTTAACTATTGTGTAATGAGTGTAATAAATGAAAACTTATGTTTAATGAACAGATAAGGTAATGGTTGATCTAAAAATAAGCACTTGTAAATCAGAATAAAAGAATTTGTTTGAAATTTAAAATATAATGAACGATTTTATTACTTTTGTAATTAAATGTTGAAATTAATTTAATAATTAAAAACCTTTGATTTAACATGGATAATTTAATTTTAAAAGATTACTAATTCCTGTTTAACCAAGAATGATGATAGGAAACTTTTAATTTAGAATTTGAAAGTGATTAAATCAGTTTAATAAAAATTCGTTTAATTAACGTGTAAAAATAAATATAATTTGATTTAAAGCTAACTTCTATATAAAAGAGATTTAGGGTTTGAAATTAGTTTCATTGAGTATAAAAATATTAAAAATCTATATTTTGATATATAGGATGGCCTATTTTCGTTTCGGGAACGAAACGGGTTTTCGGGCCTTTGTTATCGCTTTGGCCCAATCGATCTATTCGATCCATTCATGTTCCATCTTTGTCTATATATATGTTATTATGAAACCCTAGCGGCCTTCTGTTCTATTTTTTCTGTACATACTTTCCAATCCATCTGCTCCTTTTCAATGGAGATTGGCCAAAACCCTAACTACTGATTTCAAATCCAATTCAAAAATTCAAACTGCTCAAACCGTATCATATTATATATCATCGCAAAGCTCTCGATGAATGGAATCAGCGTCTGCAATTTGTTTTCAATTCGAGACTTCGTTTGTCCAGAAATTAGTGAATCATTATCGCCTGTTCATTCTAATGTTTGATTTCAATGGTGGATATTCATCCAATCGACGATCGGATGTTGCTACAGCGTAAAGGCGGCCAAGTGGAGTTGATCTATGGTGGTTGATCATCGTAGATTGCCACAAGTTCGCTAGAATTGGGAAATTATGGCGACGACGGTGGAGCAGGATTGGCAACGCCTTGGGCTCGCACGCGAGGTCAGGGAGGTCGGCTGGAGGCATCGGTTCTGGTAGCGTGGTTGGATCTGGGTATGGCAGCGTGTAGTAGCAGTGGTGGGTGAAGGAAGGTCGGCGGCTGATCGTGATTTTGGGTTTCGTTGAACGATTGTAGGGTTTGGGATATTTGGTAAATTACTCTTTTGCCCTTATGTTATTTTAATATAAAATTAAAAATTCAAACTTCTAACTAGAATAACTTTTGCTTACAAGCTCCGATTGGTGCACGATTTCTCCTATTGGACTCGTATCGAAATTCCAGACAATATGAAACTGGTTTGGTTGATTTTGGAGACTATTGAAATTTTGGGCTTTTATTGGATTATTAATAGGCTGTAAATCAAAGGTGAGTGATTAAACCCACTCACGTAATACTAAATTTTTCTAATGTTAGTTAAATTGAAATAATGAAGTGATAAAATTTCATTGGTTACTGTTTGGTAGTTCAATGACATTTAAATTAATTTGAATTTTATATTGAATTAAATTGACATTCAAAATTAATATTGAAAACACCGACAATTGATAATTAGTAACTGTTATGATATATTGATTGATTTGGGTGTTGATTGCAGTTGGATGCCTATTGATTGATATGTTGGATTGTATGATTTTTTATTTATTTGAAATATTCCTGTTATTACCCTGGTTATTATTGGACATCATATATATTATCATTTGGACTATTTGAAATGAACTAAGAAATAAGTTGAAATGATATATGCCTATGTCATTTCAATATGGGTTGATATGATATACATCCATCTATATAAATAAAATTGAAACAATTGATCACTTGGCCATAGGGTAGAAAATTATATACGAACACCAGATTTGGTTAAATTAAATGTTTTTAAATCTTGAATTTAGATTTGTTTAAATAGTATTGTTTTAAAGAAAATAAAATTGGATTTATATGAATTAAATTATTTTCAAATTCGAAATTTGAAATGTTGAAATTGTTTAAATGGGATTGTTTAAGGATTTAATTTGAAATCTTAAAGTGGATATTGGGATATGATTTGAATTTATTGGAAGTGAATAATTTTGAAGATTTATGTTTTAATTTAAACTTTCAATTTAGTTTAATTAAAATGGTTTAAATTGGTATTTCAAATTTTGGGATGTGAAATAGTTTAAACTAAATTGTTAAAAATAAGAGTTTGAATTGAAACTTTCAGTCATTTGAATAGAACCATTTAAATTGAATTCAAAGTAAAGTTTAAATTCTTTTAAATTGAGGCTGATATATATCAAATTTGAATATGAGGTTGACTTGAAATTGGAAGTCGAAAATGGAATTCGTTATGATTTGGAATTTGAACCTTGTTGTTAAAGAAAGAAGCAGTTTTAATATAAACTATTTTAATAACCAAATTATTTTTATATATAAACTATTTTAATTATCCAACTATTTTCAATATTAAAACTATTTTTATATTCAAAAATATTTCCAATCTTTAAAATAGTTTTAATTATTCCAAACTATTTTTCAATATTAAAACTATTTTAATCATCCAAACTATTTTCAATATTCAAACAATTTTAATTATTCAAAACCATTATCAATATTCAAACTGTTTTAAAGGGAAACTATTTAGATTTAAATCGTTGATTTAAATATGGATGTTTTAAAGGTATGGCCTATTTTGAATTCAAAATAATTTTAAAGCAAACCTGATATTTTGATATGAAGTATGACTTGTTCTTAAAATTTAAAAGAACCGACCGGTGTGTAAATGACGCTTGGTTATTAAAGAGACCGGGGCCGGATGAATGGCATACTCTCTGTTATTCTACCGGAACCACTTTAATATCTGTGTACGTGGTGGATGTTATCCAGAATGTAGAGGTTGAATTGGCAACGTTTACTGGAATGAAGAAAGAGAACGATGATGGATGACCCTGACACTTGTGTCAATTTGAAATGACTAAGACAGGAGCCTATGTCTGGCCAAGGGGTTAGCTACCTTTAGAGGCCATCACCCCTTCGTATTATATTGATTTTTGACTTGATCAGTGCACATTGATTTGATTTTGGGGGTGGTGGACTCGATCGACAGTCGTTGTTATGATGTGTTATGACCAGCCAGAAAGGGTAAACTGGTAGAATCCTTCCTTAGGCATTGCCTCACTTGCCTTGTCATACTTTTATTCTTATACGCGCCTACTACGATTTTGTTTTAGTATGGAACCTATAGGGGACTCATTGGCTATCGATGTTACTGGTTGTGTTACAGGACCTGCATAGACTACCTGCTTAAAAATGTGTTAAGATGGACTAATGTAAAGCCTTAACGCTAGGAAAAATATTTAATTTATTAATAGACATTACTACATATATAGCGTATCTTACTACAAATAGATAGTTTGATGGATCCTTAGGAGATGTAAAATCCCATAACATCTCTTAAGTAATTGCACTCATGTTGTACACTTGATAGGAGATGGAAAATACCGTAAACATCTCTGAAGCTATTACACTCACGTTGTATACTTGATAGAAGTTGAAAAATACCGTAAATATCTCTGAAGCTATTACACTCATATTTACTTGTTATTGACTTAACTTACATAAGAACTTTTAGTTCTAACTCGAGTGTTTTGCCTTTAAATTACGCTTGGGTTAGCCTGAGTATTTCAGTGTTGAAGACATTATTCCATGAAGATGAAGATGGAGTTTGCTAGACCGTATTTACTATTATTATTCCGCCATATTATTTTGGTATGTTGTTGATTGTAATCTGATTATGTTGTAAAAATTGAAATCAAATATATATTGTAAAATGGCTTCATGAACTGTTTATTTGATTATTATATTTTGTCATTCCACTGCGAGATTCTGTGTTTTCTTTCCTTCTTTTCTCTTATTTTCTTTTTAAACCCCATTGATAATCGGCCCTTCTGAATGGGTTGAGTTGGACATGTGTGGTTTATTGTCGACTTAAATCGTACAAAAAGGTGGGTCGTCACACAGTACCTCAACGTACCATAGACACCGAGTCGCATCCTGATTGAACGAACTCATATTGATCTCACCATACCTCATATCGAGCATAAGTTGTATATGACTTACTCTAGATATATTAAACTTGTGTGGACCTCACCGTACCCCATATAGAGCATAAGTGATATGTGGTCTACCTGTAGACGATCATCATTATCTCCCCGTCGAAAATCAAGGATTTCTTAATAAATTCGTATAACGTCTCTACGAAAGAGAACAACGGGCGTGTCCCGTATAACACGATATTAGGACCACAAAAGGAACATCGATACCGTATAGATACATATCGAAATATAATGTAACATACTTAAATGCGCCTATTACAAACGAAGACCAATGTTAACATGAAAACTTGTCAACGTCTCAAAGTAGAGTTTGGAGAATAAGTGATTCCTTCGAAATCTCTTTTCGACCAGTTGAATGTAGTCGATACCTTTCGATCAGGTAAAGATAGTTATTATTCCCTTTTTTATACCTTTCGACTCAATCGAAACAACTAAACTATTCTTTAGAAACACCTTTCGATCTAGTTCAGTTGGTTTCGTTAACCTTTCGATACCACCCTTTCGAAGTAGTTATGGCGACTTAAAGGTTGGTCCTAATGATTTCAGGGTATGAGTTGAATTAAAAAGGGTTCCGACTTCTTTGGAAGCTAACCCTTCAATAATGCGTGGTAAGGACTTATGGATTTAGAGGAATTAATTGGTCAGAAATGGTTTCGACTTCCACAAAAGGCGACCTTTTGATCAAGTTGACATAAACTAGTCGTAAACTGAATCTCATAGAAACATAAAATAAGATGACATACTCAAAATACCATAAACTTGCTTTGATTAAGCTAAAGTAATACAAATTGATCCAATCCCCAATCCAATTTGAGAATTGGGGTTTACAAATTTAAGAAAGTATAGGAATGAAGTGAGTGAATTCAGACCCCTTAAACCAGACCCATAGGGTCTTATTTACAGGTGCGAGTTGGCCCCTTTCGAATCAGTCCTTTCAACTTGGTCGAAAGGGCCTTAGAGACCTTTCGTTGCCATTCACGTTTGGGCAATCCTTCTATATTGCTTTTGAATGGACTTGAGCGCTTTTGACTTCATCTAAATGGGTATGTGCGCTTCTCTGCTTTGTGTTGCTGTGTTGTTGCAAGTAAGAAAAGGTACGAGCTTCCGACTCTGTTGATGGGTGGATCTTTGGAGCTTTGAAGGAGTCGAGACGTTGAAGGTTGATTTTGCTAAACATGGCGATGTAAAATCTAAAGTAGGTAAGCTTGGAATAGAATTGGGTTAAAGGAAAGTAATATATAGGGTGCGATCCTATACCAGTCCCATGTGGTATACAAATATCTAAGTCATTTTACTTGGGGTAATCTTCCCTTAAATTTTGCTTGAAAACCTTTTCTTCTCAAATTGATTTAAACCTTTAAATCATCCTTTAAACAAGGAAAACAAATTCTATGCTTTACTCAAATCACCTTTCCATGTTATACATATACTTTACACAAACCTTTATTGATGAATTTTTTTTAAATCTTTGGAAGTACCCCTTTCGATCCCATTGAAAGTATCCCTTTCGAAACCAAGTAAACCTTTTATAACCTAGGCCGAAAGGCCAAAACATTTCTTTCGAAACCATTCATATAAACCTTTCGAAACCATTGAAAAACCTTTCCTTCAAAAGCTATAAAACCTTAGACATCATATCTTTAAAAAACTTAAACATTGCCTTTCAAAAACATTGGAAAACCTTTCCTTTCAAACCTTTCAAAACCATTGGGGAACCACCTCTTCGAAACCTTCATTAAAACCTTTCGAAAGCATTAAAACATCAAACCTTTCAAAACCATTTGGGTGTAAGTAAAACATGTGGAAATCCTTTCGAAACCATTTAAAACAATCTTCTTTGAAACCTTTGGGTTCTACCTTCAACAGAACAAAAGAGTCATAAAACATCTAAGTCGAAAGCACTCTTTTGAAAGCATTTCCTAAGTAAAGAAGTGATGGTGTCGAAACCAATCCTTCGAAAGCATTGGAGAAGTGGCTTGGATTTTAAAACAAAGTATACCTTTTGAAACCATTTGCTTCGAAAGGTAGAAAGCGACAGTTGGGGGTTTCGACCCCTTCGGAAGCATTTTCTTAAAACAAAGGCGCAACCCATTTTGAAACCTTTCCTTTAAAATATTTGACCCAAACAAATCGAAAGCATTCCTTTCGAAAGAAAAGCAGGCGCATTTTCATTTCAAAACAAAGTATCGCTTCGACCCTATCGGAACGCCATGTTTCGACTTCATACCTTCCGCCTTAGTCCAATTCGCTACATACCAAGTATTGATACCAGGCGCATTAGTTTCAACTGAGAAGGAGGTGGAAGTACTGGGTCAAAAGCTAAGTGCTGAAAGTGGTGAAACATGTAAAAAAACATGTTTAAACTGATTTTTAACCCTTTTAAGTAATTCTTTTCAACTAACCTGCCTTACTGTCTTACCTCATCTATTCAATATATTAATAATGCTACACATACCATCTTTAGCTTGATAACAACTAAGGAGTATGCAAGTAACATATATATATATATATATATGGTGGAGAACAACATTATATAGAAGATTCATAATCTTTAATATATTTTATTAAGTGATGTAGACTTATGGAACAATGTATTTCTTATGAAATATCCCCGTGATTCAAGTATCTAATTAGTCATGTTAGGGCTAAATGTAGTCTAAATGTAAATTTGATCTAATCTAATTAAATTTTAAATAAAATCATATTTTATTTAGTTTGGTAAAATAGGAATTTTAAATTTAATTTTTGTATGTAATATAATGGATGTATCAAATACATTCATGTGTTTTAATGGTAAATGCAACATATAAGTAGTACATAATATATATATAAGTAAATAAACATATAGGAGCTTCAAGATAGAGACCTTTTATTTCTTTCTCTTGACAAAAATAATTAAATAAAGGAAGTTGAGGTCATAAAGGTAAGGAGAGAAACATTTCATCTCTCTTTTTGTTAAATTAATTGACATATTAAATGGAATTTACTATAGAATTCACACATGCCTTTATTGTCCAAATTTTATTTTAAAACATGTAAGAAATAGTAACATATGCATATATAAGTTCAGCATACACTTATACATAATTTATTAAAATGTATGTTACTAATGGACAATACAAAAGGACAATTAATGAATTAAAGTAGACATTTGTGAATAAGGAAAGGTGGAGGACTTTCTTTCTTCCTTTACCTATTCAATCAATGTCATTTCAAATCAGTAATTAAACTCTTAAAAAAAATGAATATAAAACTAATTTTGACCATTCTCATATTTTAAAATCTAGAATTAACAAGTATAGTTTCACCTTAGGAAGAATTTTAAAGTTAAAATTGTGATTTTACACAAAAGTAAATTTCGTAAACCTTGAATTAAAACCATACTCACACAAATAAATAAATAATTACAAGCTACATTTTAAAAATAATATAACCAATGAATGTATAAATTTTGCGATTTAGCTTGTGTTAAAATTTGAAGTTAACAAATTTACACAAAAGTCAAATTACGTTTTCTTAACTTTCAAATAAAAGTACACGTGAACAAAAAAATTATATTCAAACAATGATCACATAAAAATTATATTCAATTCTCAAATGATTTCAAGTAGATGACATATATAATTTATGTGAGTTGAAACAAAATAAAATCTTATAATAGATAGATTCTAAAGAAGAACAAAGGATACAACTTAGGCACATATAAATTTATGGTAATATTTCAGATCTAAACTATTTGAACATCATGAACAACTAATTAAATGAGATGTAATATGTCATAGCTCTAATGTTAAGAAGATGGACATGTAATAAAAAAGGTATAGCATAAAGTAGATCTAAGTAAAATTAATATTATCAACGTATGTTATTAAAGAAGATGTGACAAAAAAAGGCAATTAACTCAAGTTAAATAAGTAAACTTATATTTTGATCTGATATGCAAGAGATCTAATTAAATGAATAAGACGATTGTATGAATAAATAAAATAAATTTTTACATTAAGATGTAGCCAAAAGAACGCATCTTAAATGATGATATCTCCTCAGATATTCGAGATCCACACCAAATCCTTGTAAGAGATGGATAAACCACTGGTATTTCATTATTATTTTTTATGTTTGCATTTGGCCTGGAGTTGAAAAGTTTGGAATATTTATTTCATTTTCTACCATGAAAGGTTAGAAGGAGAGAAGGAAAAAATGAATGAATGAATGAGAAAGAATGAGTTGTCCATAGAAATGAATTAGTGGATATGTTTTAATTAAAAGAATAAAACCTTTCTCATTCTTTAATTAAAGCTTCTGTAATTAACTCCCTGGATTATCCCTCTGTCTCCAATTCTCCCAAATACATGCTATCAAATGACATAAAATTTCCACAAATCAATACATGCAATTATTATTGTTATTATTTGAATCACATCGATATCGTATATCAATATGCATAAAAATTACTTTTATAAATGCATTCAAATAATTGCAAACAACACCTAAACATCGATTAAATTAAATAATAATTAATATTTCTTAAATATTAACTAATTTAATCAACTTACAACATTTTATAAATTAATTAAAACATATGGTTTTTCAAAGAATTCATCATTACGGTTATGCGACTCAAAGGTGTAAATTCAATCAACGATTAATATCGAATAATTCAAATTTTAACGTTCACATGTCACCTTAGCTAGTGTTATGACATTTTGGTTGAATTTATCACTTACATATATTTTGATAAAATCCAATTTTACTTATTATAAGCGATACTCGATAGTGATAATTATTTACACTAATTCACTTCATCAAAACTATATCACTTTAGAGTTATTGAATTTGGTAATGGTCAAAATTCTAGTATCGTCTATACTTAACTTTATAGTTAATAAACAAAGTCCTTTGTTCAATAATAACAAATATAATTAACCAAAATTCTCTAGCCATAGACTTTAACTTTGAGTTGACTTCAGTTGACCGTGATACTAACCTAATATAACCGAGGAGAGGAATCCAGAATAGTGTTTCACTTCCAATGCTTTCAATCCACCCAACTATAGTCGTTCGATGGATGTCGTGCAACAATTTAACTATAATCAGAGCGAAGCTTCCACATTGAAGATCAATGGTATTCTCAAGTCGAGAGAACTATTTAATTTGGTCACATCAATATTTTTCGTTTTACCTTAGTTATATTTAACAACAGAAAACTTTCGATTGAGTCATTCCATAGTTTTCTAATAACTATCACTATGTGACCCCTTCGCTCCCCCAATAGCCATGAATAAACTGTCCAACATTTGGAGAGAGTTACTGTAACAACCCGCATATTTTACGATGGTATATTTAAATGTTTAATTCAAGTATAGCATCGTTAGTCGGATTTTAGTCCGAGAGAGTCACTATTCGTCAAAGAACAGTCGAAATAGTGAAAAGTCTATGTGGATCGAGTTTCTGTGGTGTCTATTTGAGAAAAATTGTCTTACTGGGATTCAGATGTCTGAAATGAAGCATTCAGACGTCTGAAATTGTTCGAATCAAACCAGAGAGGAAATAGGCTAAAATTGCCATTTTCAGACGTCTGAAATGGACAATTCAGACGTTTGAATATTGTTCTGACAACATCTATTTTTCCAGATTCAGACGTCTGAATCGTTCATTTCAGACGTCTGAATCAAGAATGAAGTTGAGAATCAACAATTTGGACTCGAGACCATTTCCATTGAGTTCAAAATGTTGTTTGCGACTTTTTTGAGTATAAGCTTCGAAAAGTTTGGAATAAGTTGAATTTTGCTATTTTCTACTTGGGCTTTTGGGTTTGTGTTTCACCCAACTCATTCTATAACCTAACTCAGCCCTTCTCTTCATCCATTCATCCTCATTTCATTTCTTTTTCTCAAGCTCAACTGAAAATGGGAGAGGAATGGGAAATTAAAATTTCAAACCCCTAGTTTCTTTTGCAAACTCCATTTCTTGCTCCAAAAATCAAGGTAAAGCTTAGGTAAGCCTTCTTTCCACCTTCTCCATCTCAATCTCTCTTCGATTTTTGAAATGTTCTAAACCCTAACTTAGGAAATGTTTCTTTTGAGCTTAGATTGAAGCTCCTTGGGTTGAAATTGAAGAGTGATTGTTCTAGACTTGCATTTGAGCTTCTTATCATTGTTTTGAGTTAAAAAGGTGAGTTTTTGAACTCACATCTATGTCTATATCATTGATAGTGTTAGGTAGCAATTCCTAACATATATTCAATGTCCATTTGCGTTTGAATTGAATTGGTTTATTGAATATTCCAATTTTTGGCGTTGAAGTCAAAATCTATGATAAATCCTTATATGGTTGTTTGGGCATGTTGGTCGGAGTGTATTGGTGAGTCCTTAGGGTTGGGTAGTCGTTTGGTGTAAACTCCTAGCCATCATCGCTCATCCGATTGCTTCCGATATGATTTGGCCATCATTGGCCTAGGCAAAGTATTGCCTGAGCCCCAGTTTCAGACGTCTGAAATATATCATTCAGACGTCTGAATCTGCTTGTCCCAACCCAATTTGATTATTTAGCTTTGATTTCCAATTTTAACCGATTTGGGTTGATCCAATTAGTTGTTATCGCATTCTTGACTTTGATGATTCCTTTTTGATTTCATACATGGGTTTTTATAAAGTGATCTTTTAAATCATATTAAAGCTTGTTTCTCCAACTTCTAATTTCTATTTTAAAACACACACACAATTCTGCACTTCGAGCGACGAGGGAGGTGAATTAAATGATTAAATAAAACGCGTGTTATGAACAAGTGCGTTTATCTTTTCAGTTAATTCCTAATCTATTTGTTTGACCATTTTGACCTTCGGGTTTGGTTTACCGATGAGATGAGGTGAACTTTGTTCTGCTTTGAGTGTGAAATTGACTAACGGGTAGTAAACCGTTTAGTGCGAACGTGTGGTATGGGACTCACGTTAACATTTTTCGGGTTCCTTTCTGACAGTTGTGACACATTTCACCAGTTAGTGGTGTCCAGTACTGGGCCTTCGGACCTTCGCCACTACGGTTTGTTGCCTTCGGGCTTGAGCCTTCGGTCAGTTCGGTGTTTGTTGCCTTCGGGCTTGAGCTTTCGGGGTTTGTTTCCTTCGGGCTTGAGCCTTCGGGGTTTGTTTCCTTCGGGAGTTGCCTTCGGGCGTATGGATCCTTGTTATATAGTACTGAGCTCGAGCATCTTTTGTTTCTTTGACAATTATATTTCCCTAGTGTATCGCCTTTCGGGGTAGGTTCTTTGAACCACACGACATATAGCGATTACCTTGTGGAAACTCGTGTTACCTTTATTGGTATTTGTTAATTGCCTTTTGGCTTGTTTTGGGATATGATATCCTTTGTTTCTTTGAGTTGCCTATGATATGAGGCTTGTTGTGATTCATCTTTTGTTAGATGATTTGGTTTTCTCTTTTGGAGATATTTGTGGTACTTTATGATCTTGTATGTTCATTATCATTTAGTTTATCTAACTGGTTTGTTTAGCTAGACTGACCCATGTATTTTATACTCGGGTCAGACCGAGATGTTTCAGGTTAGGTACATTGGACTTAGCCTATTTTGCTTCCGCATGGAATATTCCGCTAGCTACTTTTGTTATAGCTTTTTATGTAGTCCTTTTTGACTATAACTCTAATATGTATTCTATTGACTCGCCTGTATATTGTTGTTTGCTTTACCACTCGACATGTATCATTTTGTAAACTCTGTGATGTATCTGTATATGTGAAAATGTATCTGATGATCTACTGTTCTGTGATGTGTATTACATTTGAGTTGTCATATTTATTCTGATAGATCCTTTAGCCACCTATGGCTTTGTATTAAGTATTTATCGGATATGTCGATTCACTTAAGTAAGAAGTGGCAATTGTCGGCGTATTTAATAGATAATTAAGACAAGGCTATAGATGGTCGCTCCTATCCAGCTCTAATCTCCGTATTAGCAGACGGTGTTACTTTGTAATACTCTTTGCTAATATGGGTCTCAGAGTGGGGCATTACAGCTTGGCATCAGAGCTGAGTTCAGAACAAAATATGATAAACATAGAATAGAGGCACATATTACGTTACATCAAAGGGTAATACAAATGTTACGAATTTTTGAATCATCGTGCCTTTATTCTTTCCGTGCCTTTAGGGTAGATAGAATTTTTGGGAATACGTCTAGGAATGCATTTTATTCCGTAGTATTCCATATTTGAATTAATGATATCTACTTGGTGAATAATCTTTATGTTATCTTAACTTTCGGCTAATGGCTGGAAGAGGCAGAGGACGACGCTCGGATGCTGGGCAATCCGGCGGCTCGCATCCAGACGACGTTTATATGTCTGCCGATCAGTTTTTGGAGTTGTTTAGGAGCACTCAACCTCCAGCTCCTATTCGAGCATCTCCTCCATGCAAGTGTGCCTTTGCACGCCTGTGCAGTGATTTTTCTCATCTTGGTGGAAAGCCATTCAAAGGCTCTGAGTCCGTTCTTGAGGTCCAAGCTTGGATTCACACATGCGAGTGTATCTTTTCTCGTATGGATCTTTCTGACCACAATCGAGTTCTTGTAACTTCTAGCTTATTGCAAGAGCGTGCCCTTGATTGGTACGAGCTTCTTGTAGCCGAACTTGATGATTCTGTTCTTTCTTGGACTCAGTTCCGGGAACGATTTGAACTCAAATTCGTTCCTGAATCTGAAAAAGTTTTATTAGCCCGTCGCTTCCTTGAGTTGAAGCAAGGGAAGTCCGCTGTTTCTGAATATGTTGCATCATTCGAGGCCTTATCTAAGTATGGTCTTGAATTCATTAGCACTTCTTATAAGAAGAATCTGAAGTTTGTGTCTGGTCTTAAGAAATATCTTAAGAAGTCCTTAATGCTCCAGCTTAAGCTTTCTTTTGAGGAGTTGGTTGATTTGGCACTTCATCTCGAGGCCATCGAGAAGGAGTGTGATAGTGGTGATGATGTTGAGGTTCGCAAGAACCCCAATAAGAAGAAGTTTCCATTTCATAAGCAGGAATTTTTCCCTTCGAAGAAGAAAAAGCCTGTTGAATCTGGTTCTAACTCTCAATCTGCTGGAACACCTTCCATTCGGAAGTGTTTCAATTGTGGTTCTCCTGATCATATGATTCGAGCTTGTCCTAAGCCTCTCTTCTACCGTTATTACACGAATGAAGGTCATCATGTTTCCTCATGCCCTACTGTTCCTGCTAGTGCCAAGTCTGGCAAGCTTTATGTTGCTAAGGCTTTTGGAGGTTCCTCTCAGCCCAGAGGTATTTCTCCTTCTATCCTTGATGGCATTATTTTGTTTTGTGATCATTCTATTTGATTTCTTTTGATACGGGTGCCTCCCGCTCTTTTATGTTAAGAGAACTTGTTGATTCTTTTTCTTTAAATATTATGGGTTTGATGACTTCACTGAGAATTGCGAATCCGGTTGGTGGATCCGCCAACACTCAGTTTGCTTTGTAAAATGTCGAGATTATTTTTGTGATTATTCTTTTCGAGCCGATTTGCATGTTATGCGTTATTTAGGCTTCGAAATTGATTTTTGGGAAAGGATTGGCTTAATTATTATGAAGGCCATATCCTATGTCCAATGTGGACTATCCATCTTCGACATCTTCAATCTGTTAAGCAGATTTCTTTTGGTTCTTAATGATTTTGATTTCCAAATTCGGTGACATCATTTTATTCTTTAAACCTACGGGATGAGGAGAATATTATTTCTCTCATTCGGGTAGTTTGTGAATTTTCCGGTATATTTGAGCTTGTCTTAGGATTATCACCTAAGCAATCTATTGAATGGTTCTAAGGTCTTTTCAGCTCGACCTTGCCACCGGTTTTCATCAGCTATGAGATTGCGGATGATAGCATCCTCTTACCGCATTCTGCACTCATTATGTCATTCGATTTGACGAACCTTCTACCTTATTTCACTCATTTTGTGAATCGAGTATTCTACGAATATCTCGATTAGTTTATTCTTATATTATTGATTATGGATGAAAATAACAAATTTAAAATTTGCAAATCTTTTTGATAAGATATTTATAAGTATGATTGGGTTTTGTTCTTAAAATGAGCAAAGGATATTTGTAAATTTTATAAGGGACATGGTTATCATATATAAGATGATTTTGTGTTGTTTTGCCCATTGAGTGCTTTAAGAATTCTGGTCGATGCGCTTGATCAACGTTATCGATAGGAATCTCCTAAATGCTATGATGAGATAGTCAAACACAGTAAATTCTTGTAAAAAGGTAAATATTTCTAAAAAGATGATTACTTAAAGTTAATTATAATTTTGAAAATCTTAGCTTTTTGGGAAAGGGAATCGATTAAAGGAACTCTTTTTCGATGCTTTTATTATTGCGGTTCCCGAAGGGAACCAAGCCTTTATTGTTTGTACCAATACTAGTCGTATTGGTTTTGGTGGCATTATCTTGCAAAGGGAATGTGTTATCGCATTTGCTTCTTGACAATTAAAGCTTGTCGAGACTAGATATGCCATTCATGATCTGGTGCTCGCGGCTATTGTCGTCGCTCTTAGAATTTGGTTCATTATCTTTTGGGAGAGAAATTTGTTCTCTACTCCAATCATAAATCTTTGAAGCATTTATTTTCTCTAAAGGAACTCAATTTGCGTCAACAACGTTGGCTCGAGTTCCTTGCATCTTATGATCTTGATATTTATTTTTATACTTCCAGAAAGGGAAATCGAGTTGCTGATGCCCTTAATCATATGCAACAAGCAGTTGTTTCAAGGATGATATCCGAATGGAATGATCTCGAGACTTTATCCACTTGTGAGATTCGAGATCGTAAATTCAATTCATGTTCATCTATTGTTTTGTGTAGCCTTGAGGCTCATCCTTCTCTTTTGGACCGTACCTCTTTTGGATGAACTCTATGTCATGTTATATTGCATGGAGTTCCTAATTCTATTGTTAGCAATCGTGATCCATTATTTTTCTAGTGGATTTTTGTAGAGTCTTCAAAAGCTTTGGGAACAAAGCTTAATTTTTTTTAGCACCGCTTATCGTCCTCAGTCCGATGGACAAACCGAGCGTGTGAATCAAACTCTTGTAGATCTCTTTCGTGCATGTGTTCTTGATTTTGGTGGAAGTTAGGAAGATCATATGTCTCTTGTTGAGTTTTCTTCCTATGGTAAGCTTCCAATCTAGTATTGGTATGGCACTTTTCGAGGTACTCTACGGAAGGCCATGCTGATTTTCTTCATGTTGGCTTGAAGCCGGTGAGAAGCCGGTTTTAGGTCCAGATTTTATTGGTGTTCATTCATGTTTCACCTTTGATGGGTGTTGTGCGTCTCAGTCGATCGGGAAAGTTAGCACCTCAATATGTTGGTCCATTTCCCATCACCGAACACATTGTTTCCGTGGCTTATCACCTCCTTTTATTACCGGCTCAATCTTTTGCTATTTACGACGTGTTTCACGTCTCTTTACTACGGAAGTAGCTAAGGGATTCCAATTCTATTCTTGAGCCCGGTGAAATTAAAGAAATTGAAGTTTCACCAAATTTGACTTATGAGCAACATTCTATTCGTATCGTTGCTTCGGAGGTTAAACGCCTTCGAAATAAAGTTGTGCTTCTTGTGAAAGTTCAATGGTCCTCAAATCCTAAGGATTGCTCTTGGGAATCTTGAGAATTCATCGAGCGAACACATCCGGACTTACTCTTTTGTGCTCTATATGGTGAACTTCTTATTTCAGATTTTCTTTTGTGTTGATATGCTTTTATGGTTGTTACTCTTTATTTTCTTCTTAAGTATTGCGAGGACGCAATTTCTTTAAGGAGGGGAGTCTTTAACAACCTGCATATTTTACGATGGTATATTTAAATGTTTAATTCAAGTATAGCATTGTTAGTCAGATTTTAGTCCGAGAGAGCCACTATTCATCAAAGAACAGTCGAAATAGTGAAAAGTCTATGTGGATCTAGTTTCTGTGGTGTCTATTTGAGAAAAACTGTCTTATTGGGATTCAGACGTCTGAAATGAAGCATTCAGATGTTTGAAATTGTTCAAATCAAACCATAGAGGAAATAGGCTAAAATTGCCATTTTTAGACGTCTGAAATGGATAATTCAGACGTCTGAATACTGTTCTGACAACATCAATTTTTCCAGATTCAGACGTCTGAATCGTTCATTTCAAACGTCTGAATCAAGAATGAAGTTGAGAATCAACAATTTGAACTCGAGACCATTTCCATTGAGTTCAAAATGTTGTTTGCGACTTTTTTGAGTATAAGCTTCGATATGTTTGGAATAAATTGAATTTTGCTATTTTCTACTTGGGCTTTTGGGTTTGGGTTTCACCCAACTCATTCTATAACCTAACTCAGCCCTTCTCTTCATCCTCATTTCTTTTTCTCAAGCTCAACTGAAAATAGGGAGAGGAATGGGAAATTAAAATTTCAAAACCCTAGTTTCTTTTGCAAACTCCTTTTCTTGCTCAAAAAATCAAGGTGAAGCTTAGGTAAGCCTTCTTTCCACCTTCTCCATCTCAATCTCTCTTCGATTTTTGAAATGTTCTAAACCCTAACTTAGGAAATGTTTCTTTTGAGCTTAGATTGAAGCTCCTTGGGTTGAAATTGAAGAGTGATTGTTCTAGCCTTGCATCTGAGCTTCTCATCTTTGTTTTGAGTTAAAAAGGTGAGTTTTTGAACTCACCTCTACGTCTATATCTTTGATAGTGTTAGGTAGCAATTCCTAACATATATTCAATGTCCATTTGCGTTTGAATTGAATTGGTTTATTGAATATTCCAATTTTTGGCGTTGAAGTCAAAATCTATGATAAATCCTTATATGGTTGTTTGGGCATGTTGGTCGGAGTGTATTGGTGAGTCCTTAGGGTTGGGTAGTCGTTTGGCGTAAACCCCTAGCCATCATCGCTCATCCGATTGCTTCCGATATGATTTGGCCATCATTGGCCTAGGCAAAGTATTGCCTGAGCCCCAGTTTCAGACGTCTGAAATATATCATTCAGACATCTGAATCTGCTTGTCTCAGCCCAATTTGATTATTTTGCTTTGATTTCCAATTTTAACCAATTTGGGTTGATCCAATTAGTTGTTATCGCATTCTTGACTTTGATGATTCCTTTTTGATTTAATACACGGGTTTTTATAAAGTGATCTTTTAAATCGTATTAAAGCTTGTTTCTCCAACTTCTAATTTCTATTTTAAAACACACACACAATTCTGCACTTCGAGCGACGAGGGTGGTGAATTAAATGATTAAATAAAACGCGTGCTATGAACACGTGTGTTTATCTTTTCAGTTAATTCCTAATCTATTCATTTGACCGTTTTAATCTTTGGGTCAGGTTTACCGATGAGATGAGGTGAACTTTGTACTGCTTTGAGTGTGAAATTGACTAATGGGTAGTAAACCGTTTAGTGCGAACGTGTGGTATGGGACTCGTTAACATTTTTCGGGTTCCTTTCTAAGAGTTGTGACACATTCCGCCAGTTAGTGGTGTCCAGTACTGGGCCTTCGGACCTTCGCCACTACGGTTTGTTGCCTTGGGGGTTTGTTGCCTTCGGGCTTGAGCCTTCGGGGTTTGTTGCCTTCAGGGTTTGTTGCCTTCTGGCTTGAGCCTTCGGGGTTTGTTGCCTTCGGGGTTTGTTGCCTTCGGGCTTGAGCCTTCGGGGTTTGTTGCCTTCGGGGTTTGTTGCCTTCGGGCTTGAGCCTTCAAGGTTTGTTGCCTTCGGGCGTATGGATCCTTGTTATACAGTACTGAGCTCGAGCATCTTTTGTTTCTTTGACAATTATATTTCCCTAGTGTATCGCCTTTCGGGGTAGGTTCTTTGAACCACACGACATATAGCGATTACCTTGTGTTACCTTTATTGGTATTTGTTAATTGCCTTTTGGCTTGTTTTGGGATATGATATCCTTTGTTTCTTTGAGTAGCCTATGATATGAGGCTTGTTGTGATTCATCTTTTGTTAGATGATTTGGTTATCTCTTTTGGAGATATTTGTGGTACTTTATTATCTTGTATGTTCATTATCATTTAGTTTATCTAACTGGTTTGTTTAGCTAGACTGACCCATGTATTTTATACTCGGGTCAGACCGAGATGTTTCAGGTTAGGTACATTGGACTTAGCCTATTTTGCTTCCGCATGGACTATTCCGCTAGCTCCTTTTGTTATAGCTTTTTGTGTAGTCCTTTTTGACTGCAACTCTGATATGTATTCTATTGATTCGCCTGTATATTGTGGTTTTTTTACCACTCGACATGTATCATTTTGTAAACTCTGTGATGTATCTGTATATGTGAAAATGTATGTGATGATCTACTGTTCTGTGATGTGTATTACATTTGAGTTGTCATATTTATTCTGATAGATCCTTCTGCCACCTATGGCTTTGTATTAAGTATTTATCGGATATGTCGATTCACTTAAGTAAGAAGTGGCAATTGTCGGCATATTCAATAGATAATTAAGACAAGGCTATAGATGGTCGCTCCTATCCAGCTCTATTCTCCGTATTAACAAACGGTGTTACTTTGTAATACTCTTTGCTAATATGGGTCTCGGAGTGGGGCGTTACAGTTACGTACTCTAGTCTCAATGTATATATTGATATCTAGTCTCGATGCATCTTGACTAAGAATATTTAAAATGGTATTTTTATTTTCATTGTGATAAACTATTTACGGTTAAAACACTTTGTAACTATTATCAAAATACATACCGTTTATGGATTTTCTATTAAATATACGTTTAATTCAATTAATTATTTAATATATAACACATTATATTAAGTATATAATACAAATAAAACACCTTTTATTTCGAACAAGATTGGTTATCCAGTTAGATATATGTAACAAATTACATAATTTCCTCTAAGTCATACCCCTAACTCTATCAAATATAAGATCTCACATAACGATCTATGGTGATCCCATGACTTGAGGATACTTAGGATCTTATGTGTGTGGGTTATGCTTGATTCCATATATTACAAAATACAGGTTTTTGTTATGTCTAGTTTTGGATATAGCTGAAACACATGAAGTGAATCGGTACTCAAGATAGGATTTGTCCTCCTCAATACTGAGGGCTAGTGTTGCCATAATTGGAAGTTGACTAGGAGTCCTAAAGTCTTTGGTCAAAGCATTAATGTTAGTTGATAATTGTTATCGGACTAAACCAAGTGACTTTGAGGTCAATTTCACAATTAACTTAGGACATTATTGGAGTTATAATAGTTGGCCGAACCTTAGATGTGGCAAAGTGTTGACAAAGAGATATACTTGTAGACTATGTCATTGTTTAAGGGTATTCAGATGACTGGTTATAAATTTGGATTTTAAAACTAGATGATAAGTATTCGTCTGATACTGAGTCCACTAATGTGCTACAACAAAGTCTATACGGACCTAAATTTATGAATTGTTTGAATATTACCGAGGACTTATGTCACACCTACGAGTCACACAACCATGATTTTTTTGAGTTTGGTGGTTGTAAAAATTATAAATACATGGAGTTATAAGTTTTTATAAATAATTAATGGAGATAAAATAAATATAATGGTTACATTTACTTATTTTGAGGACTTAAATTTAATATGTTAAATATGTAATTATTATATATTTAATTAATTCTTATTTTCAATCAAATAATTATGTTTCAAAATTTTCTAATGTAATTGTTTAAATATTTTGATTTATTTTAAATAGCAAATAATTTTTAAGTTAACTAGTTTATAATTGTTCAAAAGAGTGTAAATAACTAAACAATTATCAAATTAGTATTTAAAATATACTTTAAAAATAATTTTAGTACCATATTTAATTAAATAGGGCAAGCCTAATGTATATACACACACAGATATATATATATATATATATATATATATATATATCTGTATATGTGTATGTTTGTATATACGTATATTTATACGTATACGTATATGTATATATTAAATATTTTTCAATTTGTTAATTAACTGCAGTCCATCTATTTGCTTTAGTAACACACTTTGTAGCGACCCGCCTTGACCTCTAAATGTCGACAAATAACACATCCTCGGTATTGTGTGTCGAGCATCCAAATGCCATAAAGACATATTGTTAGAGTAAAATAAAACAAAAAAGAAAATAGAACAAGAAATATGTAAATACAATATCAGAATATCATAGTAGAGGAATAATATATAATATCAAAAGAGGATACAAACTATCACCCTAAGATACATAACAATTTAGAGTTACAATTTTAAATATTATCATCAACTTGAACAGTTATAACAACATGTCCTCGAAAATGCGATATATACAATAGTAATGCAACGGAAATAAGAATACTGCGGTAGGTGAAACATCCAACTCGTCTCCTCGATCTTTAATGAACATCAATAGAAACCTGCCTTTCTTAGACTACTCGAACGAGCCTAGGAGGAATTTTGGGAAAACAAAACCACGTGTAAGACATAAGTCTTGTATGAGAAACTCGAGAAATATGTAGCTAGCATATAATAGTACTTTTGAGACCACACGCAATGTTGTAATAGTTATCCCCTCAAAAGAACCACCATCTAATAATTACATAAGGTGATATAATAGATAAAGTCAAAGGTAGAGAATATAAGTCTGAAAATAGATGTGATGCTTACATTGTTCACACCACAATAGTATTGAGGTACAATCAAAACCGCTAAGGTACGTTTGCATAATGAATTTTCTACAGAGATCTCTCCGGTAAAGCTAAATTCAATCTCCTGCATAAGGATCGGAAACTACATCCGAGCATCGGATATTGCTAGATAGAATATACCAATAAAGAAAGAATAACTAGTCCACGGCCAAAAACGTGATCCCTTATATCATCAACTCCTCGCGTAATATCCATAAGCATAATCTAGATATGGAGTTAAGATACCCTATAGATTAGCTAAGCCCTGATGGCTATGCCCCTACTCTTTTTTCTATCATTTCTGATGTTGAGGCTACATTCAGCATCTCTCACACAAGTCTTCATAACTCGAAAGAACATGGATCTTCATAAGGATCCCGTCGACTCCAAAAATGGGCATCAATACCCAATAGAATCTCATAGAGATCAAATGATGAATGAAATTAAAACATAGCAGAAAAAGTAAATGAACACATGGATTTTTATAGTGGTTCGGCAATCTTGGCCTATGTCCACTTCATATTTTTATTGATCTTGCGCTTGATTATGATTACATGAATGCTTAGATCAGCTAGGATCCATTAGTCCAAGAGTGAAGAATAAAGATAGCAGAGCCTAGGAAGTAGAAAAAAGGATCCTCTTTATGGAGAATGGTTGTTGTATTTATAGGGGAAGATGTGCATGGATTGGGCTGAAAATTCGATTGAAGAATCTTCAGGTCTATAGAGCCTCACCATAAAGATCGGTGGACATAAATTGTTGTTTTGGAACGATCGGTATAAATTATATCGATCTTTATTTTTACCTTCGATTGCCATGCGATTGTTTGTGGGGGGTCACACATGCCTCTAGACCTTGCTAGTAAAATATGAAGTCATTCTGAGTTGCAGATTATGAGATATGGATCAATCTTGGTCGCATTTAAGTTGCTTGCTGAATTATACCGATCGTCGGGAACGATCGGCATAATACGATCGGCATTTCTGGAACCTTAAATTTTTGACCTACGATTGTTTTTGTGGGCTCCACTCTTCAATATATCGACACTCTAAAAGTTTCAAGTCCATTGGCTTTGTAAATTTTGACATATCGATCGATCTTCGTCTATTTATGTTGTTTTATGGATCGTTCTAGATCGATCCATATAAATTCTTCATTTGTCCATAGCTCGAGCGTATGAACTCTGATTGTCTTGAAATTTGAAATGTGGCCTCACAGGGCCTTCCTTGTCACTTTATATTGATTACGTCTTAATCGGGACCCTGTCTAAATCTGCTCGACCATCGTCCATAGCCTTGTATATCATTGATTCTCAAGGTTGGCAACCATCGTTTTAGCTAAATCTGTGGTATCATGGCCTTGCCAAAAGGCGGGATAACATTTTGCCCCCTAAAGTATGTCTTGTTCGAACATGACGTGCTTTGAATCGTAACAAGATTCAATTGTCTAAAAGGATTCCATTCAACTTACTGAATGTCCATTATCCTTCCATTGAGTCGCTTTTATTAGTATCTGCATTTCTTTCTGTTCGTCATGACTATTGGTCGATTTCTAAATGTATAAATTTAGGATTGTATTCTATCAATTGCTATATGTTTCCGATTCTACAAGGCTAGTAAGCTTTGGCTATCTGATCCAATCTTTTCTCTAATAACTCCAGGTGAAAATTCAATTTCTATCGGTTCCAAGAAATCAATTTTTTTAGAATATACACGTGCACATTCAAGTACACGTTCTTGTCATTGGCTCCCGAATGCGTTTCTATGCTCACAAGTCGTCACCAATTCCTTATAGTTTAATTACAATTGGATTGCAATTCCTTTTTTATATTTTTTTTATTGTAATGAAATAGGGGTCGTAATAAGTCACTCGATGGGAAGGGGCTCCAAATTCTACAAGGATGACGGACTTAGAGCCGTAAGCAAGGGTGAATGGAGTATGGCCAATCATAGACTTGTGGGTGATTTAAGCCCATAATGCTATTGGGGTTTTATCTACCAACTTGCCTCTAGCCTTTTCAAAACGTTACTTTTGAATGGAATTTAAGATTTTGTTCACGGCTTCAACTTGTCCGTTTGCTTGAGAGTAAGAAACTCCCGCAAATCTATTATCAATATGATGCCAAAGGCAGAAGTCTTCGAGTTCAGCTTTGTCGGATTGGGTTCCATTATCAATTACAATGGTTCGTGGAAGGTCAAAACGACAGACGATGCTTCATACAATGAAGTCGATTACTTTCTTCATCGTAATCGTGGCTAAAGGTTCAGCTTCAGCCCATTTGGTGAAGTAATCCAATGCTACGATGGAGCGCTTCGCTCTATCTTTAGGGATTAGTAAGGAACCGATAATATCAATGCCACAAGTGGCAAACGACCATGTACTGATCATTCATGTAATTTCCATCGGCGGAGCTCTTGGAAATTTTTACAAACATCTAGCACTCGTTGCATTATCTAGCGTGATCAGCTACATCTTGTTTGAAAGTTGGCTAGCAATATCTATAGCTGAATATTTTCTTTATCAGGATTTTCCCTCGGTGTGGTTTCCATATTCTCCTTTATGGAATTCTCTCAAGACTCATTTGATTTCATGATAGGCGATACACTGAAGCAGGGGAATGGAGAAGCCTTTTCTATACATGACTCCTTTTTGGATGATTAGCGTGAAGCTTTGTGGAAGATCTGTCGTTTTTCGTTCCTCCATCAAGGATGGATCCCTCGTTGCGGATAACCTTTGACATGAGTCATCTACGACTCCCTTTCCGGCCCATCTCCAGAACCTAATTAATGTCCATTTGGTCGATGCTCGGAGCATCTAGTACTTTAATCGGGACAAAGTCTATTTGCTATGCATTCCCGGAACTGGCCAAGCCAGCTTGGCCAGTGAGTCGCCTTTCTCATTTTGTATCTCTAGGGATGTGTGTAATTATGTAATAATCAAAGTCGGCCAGTAGCTCTCGAACCCGACTGAGATAAAGAGCATGTCGTTACCCCTAAGCCTGATAATCTCCCTTGAATAACCGAGAATCAAAAAAGATTTGTAAAGTTTTCACTCCTAGTTCTCTAGCAACTTTAAGCCCGGTGATCAAGGCTTTATACTCAGATTTGTTATTTATTACATGGAAGTCGAGTTTCAAGGTGCAACGATCGATTGTTCCATCAAAAGTCACTAACACGACTTTGGCGCCAGAACAATAATCGTTGGATGCTCCATCCGTATACATTTTAAATCAGTTGGTTGGTTCTCCACTGCTCTTCGAAGAGTCATCTGGTGCAGTGAATTCAGTTATAAAGTCCTCCAACGTCTGTCCCTAGATAGCTCTCCAAGGTAGATAAGTGATATCGAATTCGCTTAGCTCGATATTCCATTTGAGAAACCTTCCAGACGTCTCAGGTCGCTGTAGGACCCATCGTAACGGCTGGTCGGTGTAGACCTTGATGGGGTGAGCCTGGAAGTAAGGGCGAAGCTTTGTGAAACAATGAATAGGCAGTACACGAGATTTTCCAGCTTCGGGTAGTTTCTCTCAGCACTAGTCAATCGCTTGCTAACATGATATACTGGCCTCTAGATCCGACTCTCTTCGCTTAATAGTGCAGCACTTATGGGGTGTACTGACAACGCTAAATAGATGTATAAATCTTCATGATCCAGCGGCTTGGATAATATTGGAGGCCTCTTTAAGTGGTACAGTAGAGCATGGAATGCGTCTTCACACTCCTGTGTCCATTTATGGTTCCTTTTCACTCTTCTGATGAGGTCTAAGAAAGGAATACATTTATCAGCGGCTTTGGAAATGAATTTACTTAGGGCGGTAATCTTCCCATTTAGGCTCTATACCTGCTTGATTGTCTTCGGTACCTGGATGTCTCTGATTGCCTGAATCTTCTAAGGATCGGCTTCAATTTTGCCAGAGTTGAGCATAAAAACTGAGAACTTTCCTGACACAATGCTTAAAGAGCATTTCAAGGGAATTAGTTTCATCTCACATCTTTGTAGAATACTGAATATCTCTACAAAGTCATCGATGTGGTTGTTTGATCTCCGTGACTTCATGAGCATATCATCTAGATATACTTCCATTGATTGCCCAATATGGCCTTTGAACATTCAGTTGACCGACCTCCAGTAAGTCGTACTAGCATTCTTAAGTTCAAATGGCATCATAACATAGCAATATAGCCTTAGATCAACAATGAAGCTGCCGTGCTTCTAGTGGGGGACGTGCATCGGGATCTGATTGTATTCGGAGTACGCATCCATAAATGAAAGCAGTTCATATCCAACGTTTGAGTCTAACAGCTGGTTGATCCTCGAAAGTGGAAAGCTGTCTTTTGGGCATGCCTTGTTTTGGTTAGAGTAGTCGACTTATGTCCACCAATTTCCATCAGCTTTTCTAACATGAAATGGATTGGATACCCATTTTGGGTAGAGGGCATCGCAGATAACCCCGTTGTATTTTAGTTTATTCACCTTCTCTTTAAGTGCATCAAATCTTTCTAGAACCATGTCGCATTGCTTTTGTTTCATCGGGACATGCATCGGGTCGATTTTCAATGCATGGCTTGAGATAGTCGGTGATATCACACACATGTCAGAATAGGTCTAAGTGTGCACATCAATATTCATTTGGGGAAAGACATCTAATTCCTACGTCATCGTTGCACTGATCTATGATCCGATCATCAATAACCACGATGGGTCACGATGGGTCGCCATGGCTGACCGTAATATCAATCGTTAGCTCAACGAGTGAAGCCTTAGATTCCTTGAGTTCAAACGTAACTATTTTATGTAGCAATGGATGTGAAATCCAGTTGTGACGGTCAATGATGATGGTTACTCCGATTGAATACCGGAGACTTGCTATGAGATATTGAGCCTAATAGTGAATGGCTCTAAATGCTTTGAGAGATTATCAACAAATGGCTTAAGATCGGGCTTCGAAGCACATTGAATCAAGTGTTGAGTAGGGTTCAGCCTCGTGTTGCGCGCAATTGCAGAGCTGGCTCTTGCTTTGAGTTTGAATCTACATGTATATTCGAGTAATGCACTTTCTATTCGATGTACTCATGATCTGTTACTCGTCGTTTGGGTTAGAGTGATGGTTAGTTGCCCATGGGCTTGGGCATCGATTCGACGATTCTATCTCTAGGCATCCTTCTGGTCGTAGCCTCGAGTCATTGTAAACACTAGGTATGAGTCACAATATTAAGCTATCGCAGTCAGTCTTTGGATGATCGCACTTCTACTCCTGGTCTCGGGTTGATAAATGTACTGCATGGACGGTTGAGTCTCGTCCTAGTCACGTTTATACTCCCACCTAAGCTTTGAAGACTTAGAGTTAATCGATGAATGGTCGGTTCACATTCATCTTGTTTCTTGCTCGATCCCCCAAGTCTGGGGCATACGTCGATAAGTTGGAAGGCAAGTCATGTCCACTTTAGCTTTATACTCTTTCCCGTTGAATCATGGGTTGGGGTTAGTTGATAGGAGGCCGAGTCACGCCTATTCTAGATTGTATTCTGGTTTTTCCTTCCCGAGTGAAGACCTCGATGCTTCATTAGAGTCGAGCATGAGCTGAGTAGAAGACAGACAATCACGTCCGCTTTTGATGAAAATGTCACCATATTCTAGGTAAGGAGCAAAGAATGGATAGTTAAGTCATACCCAATCTGTGACTATTGCTCCCCTGGTTGAACAAAGGGTAATGATCAGTATGCCGACAGTCAAGTCACATTCGTTTCGAACTACTCTTATACTCAGATCATGGTAAGAGTTAATGAATGAATGGCCGCGTTGCATTCATTGAAAATTGGATGGTCAGTGATGCCCATTTTGATTCATATTATCGCATTAGATCTATGGACAGAGTGGGCTCGAGAGTGGTCGAGTCATGCTCATCTGGTTTCATACTCCTCCTGATGGATCAACGAGAGGTGATGGAGAATAAATGGTCCAGATGCACTCATTCGTGGTTTATTCTCCTATCCATGCTCTGGTGACCAGAGTTATTTGATAGACGTTCGCATCACATCCATTTGTGGTTGGTATGGATCGATATTGACCCTCGATCCGATGGTACGATATAGCCAGTCATCCATAAGTTCGGATGTCGTTCCGAATTGTTTTGTGTTAAGGCCTCCCTTCAGCCGTTGCCTTAAGTCATAAAGAACACCAAGCTTGTGCTATAGTGAGCTGTCATACTCGACTTTCAGTATTTTGTACTCCTGCTTAAAGTCTTGGGTTAGCAGAGTTAGTTCATAGGTGGTCGAATTCCATCCATAGTGAGTTTATACTCCTCCTTTCTAGTTCAAATCGGAGTTCATAGAACAGTGAGTGGTCTAACCGCACTCATCTATTTGTCTATACTCATATCCACAATATAGGGATAAGGATTTGTTGGTGGGTGGTCGAATCACACCCAATTTGGGTTTACACTCCTGCCACACTCTAGGGACTTAGAGTCATTTTGGAAAATGGTTGAACCACATTTTCCTTAGTCATATCTTCTGCCCCCAAATGAGGGGCAGCAGTCGAAGAGTGGTCGGCCGTATCATGTTCACTCTTAATTGGAGTTCTTCACATATGGGAAGGAGATGACTAGCGAAAGGTCGGGTCGTATTTAATTTAAACTTAGGCTCTCAAACTGCCCCTTACATCCGGGGTAGGAGTCCACGCATGGATGATCATATCGCATCCACTTTTATATAGATATTGTCTGTCGAGCCTTGGTAGTGAGATGAGTGTTTTGGAGAACTCCGTGCCCAAGCTGGGGAGCGGATGGTTGAACCACATCCACTTTGACTTGTGTCTTGCCCCCAAGCTAGGAGAAAGAGTTATAGAGCGAACGGTCAAACTGCGTCCACTTTTTTATGGTATTTATACAGTTAACCATGCTCTGAAGACTGGAGTTAGTTGGTGGAAGGTCGTACCGCGTCCACTTTTTTATGGTATTTATACAGCTGACCATGCTTTGAAGACTAGAGTTAGTTGGTGGAAGTCGAACCGCATCCATCTTTTGGTGTTTATACTCCAGTCCACACTTTGGGAACTAGAGTTGATCGATGGATAGTCAGACTGCGTCCATCTTTTGGGGTTTATACTCCAGTCCGCACTCCGAGAACTAGAGTTGATCGATGGTCGGTCGGACCGCGTCCATATTTCTTTGTTTATACTCCAATCCGCACTCTTGGAACTAGAATTGATCGATGGACGGTCGGATTACATCCATCTTTTTGTGTTTATACTCTAGTCCGCACTCTGGGAACAAGAGTTGATCGATGGACAGTCAGACCACATCCATCTTTTAGTGTTTATACTCAAGTCCGCACTGTGGGAACTAGAGTTGACCGATGGACAGTCGGACCGCATCCATCTTTTTGTGTTTATACTCTAGTCCGCACTCTAGGAACTAGAGTTGATTGGTGGATAGTCGGATCACAACCATATTTTGGTGTTTATACACCAGTCCGCGCTAGGAACTAGAGTTTATCGATGGTCAGTCAGACCATGTCCATCTTTTGGTGTTTATTCTCTAGTCCGCACTTTGGGAAGTAGTGTTGATTGATGGACGGTCGGACCACGTCTATCTTTTTGTGTTTATACTCTAGTCCGCACTCTAGAACTAGAATTGATCGATAGACAGTCAGATCACGTCCATCTTTTGGTGTTTATACTCCTATCCACATTCGGGGAACTAGAGTTAATCGATGGAAAGTCGGACCGCATCCATCTTTTAGTGTTTATACTCCAGTCTGCAGTCTAGGAACTAGGGTTGATCGATGGGCAGTCAAATCATGTCCATATTTTGGTGTTTATACTCTAGTCCCCACCCTGGGAACTAGAGTTGATCGATGGTCAGTCAGGTCACATCCATCTTTTGGCGTTTATACTCCAGTCTGCACACTGGGAACTAGAGTTGATTAGTGGACGGTCGGACCGCGTCTATTTTTTTGTGTTTATACTCTAGTCCGCACTCTGGAAACTAGAATTGATCGATGGATGGTCGGATCACGTCAATCTTTTGGTGTTTATACTCCGGTGCACACTCTGGGAACTAGAGTTAATCGATGGACAGTCAGACCGCGTCCGTCTTTTAGTATTTATACTCCAGTCCATACTCTGGGAACTAGTGTTGATCGATGGATGGTCGGACCGCGTCAATTTTTTATGTGTTCATACTCTAGTCTGTACTCTAAGAACTAGAGTTGATCGATGGATGGTCGGATCACGTCTATCTTTTAGGGTTTATACTACAGTCCGCACTGTGGAAACTAGAGTTGATCGATGGATTGTCAAATCACGTCCATCTTTTAATGTTTATACTCCAGTCTGCACTCTAGGAGCTAGAGTTTATCCACAGATGTTCGGACTGTGTCCATCTTTTTGTGTTTATACTCCAGTTCGAACTCTGGGAACTAGAGTTATATGATGGGTGGTCAGTTGCACCCATTTCTGATTTATTCCCCACCTGTCAAGTGAGGTAAGGGTTGTCGAATGAACGGTTGAATCATGTTCATTCGTGGAATGGAATTCTGCCCCCACCATCGAGGACATAACTTGGAAAGTGAGACGGTCGATTCACGTTAACTCGGTGATTGTAGTTCCTCTTATGCAGTCAAGAAAGGGAGTAGGTGATGGATGGTTGGATCACATCCATGCTTGGGTTGGATGGTTAGGTCTCGTACAATTTGCTTCTTACTCTTCCTGGCAAGTGGAGGTAGAGAGTTATTGGGTAGACAGTCAAGTCGCATCCACCTCATGCTGCAGTCATGTCCTCGTGTCTAGGGCGGTGGTTCATGAGTAGATAGTCAGTCGTGCCTACTTTTAGTCGAGCCCCAAATTGCCTCCTATGTCCAGGGTAGGAGTTAATGTGTGGACAGCTAAATCACATCCACTTTAGTTAGACCTCGGTCTTTGTAACGACCCGTATTTTTCACGGATCGAAAAGTTCGTCAAATCTGGAATTTTTGCATTTTTAAGTCATTTCAGATTTTTAGGCAGATTTGTCTAAGTCCTAGGTCGTACGCGACCTAAATGTTGTTGGCGACTTAGGAGATAAGTCGTGAGCGACTTAGAGAAGATCTGCGACCTAAGGGGATTAGTCTGGGTCGAGTTGCCGACTTAAGGTAGTGATCGATCTAAGTGATGAGTCGTGACCGACTTAAGAAGTTTAGGCGACCTAAGGAAGAGTAGTAGGCGACCTAAGTATTCTGGGGTAGAGTTAGGTCGGCAACGACCTAAGAGAATGTTGTGAGCGACCTAAGAGTTTCGGTGAGCTAAGTGTTAGGTCGGCAGGGCGAGTTAACGACCTAAAGAACTGACCGACTTAAGGGTAGGCAGACCTAGTGGAGTTAGCGACCTAGTGGTTACCGGGTTAGCATGGTTAGGTCGGCAACGACCTAGGGGAGCTGGGGTAGCAAGTTACCGACTTAGTAAAGTGAGCGACCTATGGGATTGACCGACCTAAGAAATAAGCTGGTTAACGACTTAGTAGTTAAGTCGTTGGACGACCTAAGGGGTTAAGTATCAAGTGTTAGGTCGTAACACTGTTAGGTCGCGTGGGTTGTTAAGTTGTTAGGTCGCAAGGTTTTATAAGTCGTGGGTCGTGGAGAGGCAGTCTGTGTTAGGTCGCTGGGTTTCGTCTAAGTGTTAAGTCGAATGGTGCTAAGTTGTTAAGTCGTCCAGGCGACTTAGGAGTGAAGCGCGCATAAGTTAGGTCGCGCGCATGTTAAGTCGTAGGCTTGGTCTGTTAGGTCGGAAGGGTTAGGTCGGAGGCTCTGTTAAGTCGTGGGGGTTTTTAGGTCGTAGGTCGGCATAGTGTTAAGTCGGCAGCGACTTAAGGAGATAGCCGAGTTACGACTTAAGGGCAGTTTTCAGCTATAAATAGGAAGGGTTGTTCTCACTTTTTGGGATCCGGATTTTGAAGCGACGAAGTGCTGCCATTTTGAGAGCTCGACTTCTACACTTCTTCACTTCCTTTCTCCACTCTAATCTAGTGCTTCCATCCATCCAAATCGAAGATCAAGATTGAAGATTCAAGAGCTTAGATTGAAGATCTTCATCTTTTCAAGAGAGATTTCTTCATTTGAAGCGGATTTGTGATAGATCAAGCTTGATCCTTTGCTGTCCAGATCTGAAGCGTATTGATTTGGGTTTGTTTAGGTGATTTGGTGAGTGGTGATTATCTCTCACACGGATCCAAAGGAGTATATTGGATTGTTGGCTCGATTTGGTGTTAAAATAGAGATTTCCATGCATTTTCTTCATCCTATGTGTAGATCCATATAGATCCATTGTTCATGATGATGTTGCATCCATTTTATCATATGTTAACCTATGCAAGTTCATTCATCAAGTTTGTAGAGATATAATCCATGTTTTCATGCTTATTGGACTTTCAACTCTTTAATTACGAAAATGCCATTATTGTTATAATTGTCTACTTAGATCATTTTTGAATGCTTGATTGCTTGGATTGATGTTTGATTTGATTGATTGATATGAACTAGATGATTGATGATTAGATTTAGATCGAAGGTGATTCAAAAGCTAAGGGAAAGGCTCTTGAATTGGAAAAGCTGCTCGTGGCATATGTAGCGGGATGATGAAGCTCTTATGCATAGATTTGATGATGTGAAGTTGAGATGAAGCTTTGCGAGGATGTAATGAAGCGAGGCATCATATGATGAAGACTTGGTCTAATCCAGGCGGGATCATTCCAAGCATGTTGATAACTCGGTGATATGATTCGAGTTGAGGATAATGGATGCTCGAGAGGCGCTTGAGCTAGTATGGCAATAGTCGTCGAGGAGGATGACTAGGAGGTTGAGATCTCATCGTTGTTGAAGGTTCTAGCATGCTCTAAGCAAGAGTACATGGGGACGCCCAAATGACTAAGTTGATGGTCAAGTACTCTGGGTAGATTCGATAATCCTAGGCACGGGTCACGATGACGTGCGGGAGTTATGTCTAGAACCGGGGTTACCATTAGCCCTTGACGGACGGCTGAAAGAATGTGCCGGTCATTCAATTAACGGTGATATCGCAACAATGATAACAGTGATAGCCGAGTCATGGATGTTTGGTTGTATCGTCATTCGGTCTCAAGAGCGGTATTTCCTGGGTGCTTATCTGACTTTGGTTTTAGACCTTGGGATTTGTACTTGGAAAACATCGCTCTTGACTCGAGTGACAATTGCTTTACTTTAAATTGTATGCTCTGCTATGTTTGCTTCTGCTTAGTGTGTGTCTGGGGGCTATCACTGTAGAATGAGGTTGGAGTGGGAGGGTTGTATTCCTATTCCTTTTCCTTTATGCTCTTTTGGTATGTTGTTAGTTAGTTTACTGCTCACTAAGACTGTTGTCTGACTCAAGGCTTTATGTTTAATTCTTATTGCCTTGGGCTGTTCGTCCATTTTGGGACGGGCAGACTAGGTAGCAGGTGACAGGTGCTGTTCTCTTCTCACGATGCTGATATCGAAGACGAGCTGGAGGGTTGCATTTTATCTTCTTATATGTACTGGATATTCCGCTGTTTTGTATTCTCTGAGAGACTTGTAGTGAGGCTGGATGTATTAACTATGTAGATGCTTGTATTCAACTATTATGGAGTTTTATATGATGTCATTTTGTTCCGTAAAGCTTCACTATACATATGTTCTATTGTATTTTGTCCATGCGCTGTGAGTAATACGATAGATTCTGTTGTTTTAAATCTTACCTTGACAATCGTCCATGGTCGCCTGGCACACTTTACAGCGCTCTATCTCTAGATTCGGTGCAGGGGTCATGGGCGGTCGTCACATTTGGTATCAGAGCATTGGTTAATCGATTTTACCCAACGCTCGCTGAAGTAACTACGTATGAGAGACGTAATTGTATTTTGATGGATGATTACTATATATAATATAGTAGCTTAGTAGGTTTGAGTCCTTTATGCAGTTGTTTCTCTAGATGTTCTAATCATTCCTTTTTATAGATATTGAGAATGAGTCGAAGAGGGAGACCAGCTGCTAGGGAAGGCCGTGCTACTGAAGAGACTGCTGATTATGCAGCCATGTTCGAAGCTATGATGACTTCGATCATGAGAAGGATACCAGTTCCGGGGGCAGCAGTTGATGTTGGAGTTCAAGTCCAAACTCCGAAACCAGTGGATTTTGCTAAGTTGTGCAAGGATTATACTGCTCTTGGAGGGAAGGTTTTCTTGGGAACAGAATCTACCATTGAGGTCCAGAGGTGGATAGATGCTTGTAGAAGAATCTTTGGTGATTTGGGAATTGATGATGCAACTAAGAGGAAGTTGGCATCAAGGCAGCTTCAAGGGAGAGCTTCTGATTGGTGGAACTCTATTACCATCACTACTCCGGAAGAAGAGATTACTTGGGAGCAATTCCAAGTCAGATTTGAGGCTAAGTTCATTTCTACAGCTCAGAAGTCTGTTCTGTTCAAGAGGTTTGTGGAGCTCAAGCAAGGTGGAAGATCAGTTCTTGAGTATGTTTCTGAGTTTGAAGCTTTGTCCAAGTACGCCCGGTCGTATATTGAGTCTGCATACCAGAAGAATGAGAAGTTTGTGACCGGCTTGGATAGTTATCTTGGGAGACAGTTGGTGGATCACTTGGACGATTCATTTGAGAAGCTTGTGGAGAAAGCTCTTAGGCATGAGAGTCTGTTTCCTAAGGAAGGACCTGTTGTTGCTGTTACCAAGGGAGAATCTAAACCACAGCAGGGTGGAAACCAGAAGAGGAAGCAGCAGCAGCAGAAGGGTAAGGATGGCCAGAAGAAGCCGAAAGGCGAGGTGACTTGCTACAATTGTCAGCAGAAGGGCCATTTCTCTAAGGATTGTAAGAATCCGAAGGCACCGATGAAGTGTCACAACTGTGACAAGCCGGGGCATTTCAGGAAGAATTGTCCAGAACCAAGGAAGGACAGGCAGATTGTGCAAGCCTATGCTTTAGGAGCTGTTCCGTCGTCTTCGAAAGCTCCTACTGCTGAAGAGAAGGGAAAGAGTGTGGTTGTTCAAGGTATTCTTTTCCTATGTGGTGTTCCAGTTAGAGTTCTGTTTGATACTGGAGCGTCGCATTCTTTTGTTTGTAGTGAACTCGTGGGCCGGTTAGATTTGAAGCCGGATATTGTTGATAGGCCATTGGTTGTGACTAATCCAGTTGGGGGTTCGTCTTGTTTGTGTATGTTATGCCGTGGTCTAGTTGTGTCGAGTCATGGTTGCTCTTTTGTTTGTGATTGCTTTGTTCTGAACTTTGCGGGGTTCGGAATTATTTTGGGTATGGACTGGCTTAGGAAGTATGCGGCTAAGGTTGATTGTGAGAGGCTGGAGGTGACAGTCGAGAATGTGGAAGGGCGAAAGATAGTGATACGATGTAAGCATGAGGAAGGCGTCTTCATGAGCTTCATGTATTCGCTAGTTGTTCCACGGGATGGACTGTCTTTAGTGCCAATCGCAAATGGATTCGAGGATGTCTTTGACGAAGTCAAAGGGTTGCCGCCGCATAGAGAGATCGAGTTTCGTATAGATCTAGTTGAAGGAGCCAGACCTGTTGTGATGCCTCTTAGGCGGATGGCGCCTAGGGAACAGCAGGAGTTGAGGGTGCAAGTTGATGATCTTTTGTAGAAAGGATTCATTCGGCGTAGCGTGTCCGAGTGGGGTGCACCAGTTGTGTTTGCAACCAAGGCAGATGGGTCGTTGAGATTGTGTGTGGATTATCGTGAGCTGAATAAGGTGACTAAGAAAAACAAGTATCCATTGCCGAGAATAGATGACTTGTTTGATCAGCTTCACGAAGCCAAGGTGTTTTCTCAGATGGATTTGGCAACGGGATTTCACCAGTTGAGAGTGGCTAAGGATAGTGTGCCGAAGACTGCTTTTAGGACACCATCCGGTTTCTTTGAGTGGCTGGTAATGCCGTTTGGATTGACTAACGCGCCGGCATATTTTGTGGATCTTATGAATAGAGTGTTCAGAGATCAGTTGAACAAGTTCGTACTTGTGTTCGTGGATGATATTCTGATTTATTCCAGAACGGAGGAAGAGCACAAAACGCACTTGCGTATTGTTTTGGAGATCTTACGGAAACATCAGCTGAAGGCTAAGTTTTCGAAGTGTCACTTCTGGAAGAGTGAAGTGAGGTTCTTAGGCCATGTGATTTCTGGAAATGGAATAGCGGTTGATCCCGCTAAGGTGGCAGCAATCCAGGATTGGGTTAGACCTAAGAATGCATCTGATGTGAGAAGTTTTCTTGGATTAGCAGGATATTATCGACGGTTTATCAAAGACTTCTCCAAGATAGCTGCACCGTTAACAGGATTGACGAAGAAGAACCAAGTGTTCAGTTGGGATGCTAAGTGTGAGCAAGCTTTCGGAATCCTGAAAGAGCGATTGACGAGTGCTCCTGTTTTGACTATTCCTAGTGGGAATGATGAGATGGTGGTTTACACCGACGCATGTGGTACTGGACTTGGAGCAGTGTTGATGCAGAAGGATAAAGTTGTTGCGTATGCGAGTCGACAACTGAAGCCGCATGAAAGGAATTACCCAACTCATGATTTGGAGTTAGCGGCGATTGTATTTGCTCTGAAGATGTGGAGACATTATCTATTGGGAGTTCGATTCGAGTTGTTTACGGATCATAAGTCGCTGAAGTATCTTTTCTCCCAAAAGGATTTGAATCTTCGGCAGCAACGTTGGCTAGAGTTTTTGGCATCATATGATTTTGGAATAGCTTATACTCTGGGAAAAGGTAACGCAGTGGCAGATGCGTTAAGTCGAAGACATGCAGGATTGGGAGCCATGTTTTCTGAATGGAAGAGTCTCGAGTATTTAACTGGATTTGACTTCAGGCCTAGATGCGAATTGGAACCTGAGATGCTGGCAAACTTATCAATAAGACCCACTCTTGTGGAAAGGATTGGTGAGAGCCAAAAGCGAGATGATAAGCTTGTCAAGATTATCCGTGAGTTGGAATCTGGATTGGATCCAGAAAAGGATAAAGGATTCGAGGTCGATCGAGAGGGTTGGCTTCGGAAGCAAGGACGACTAGTTGTTCCCGATATAGATGAGTTGAGGAGTGAAGTTCTGAAGGAAAGTCATCACTCGAGGTTGACAATTCATCCAGGTGGAAATAAGATGTATCGGGATATGAAGAGAACCTACTATTGGGAAGGCATGAAGAAGGATGTTGGAGATTTCATTTCCAAGTGTATGAATTGCCAGTTGGTTAAAGCCGAACAGAAGAAGCCAAGTGGATTGCTTCAGCCCTTAGAAGTTCCTACATGGAAGTGGGAACAAGTGTCGATGGATTTTATTGATGGATTGCCTAGAACCAGAACGGGAAATGAAGGGATTTGGGTCATTGTGGATCGTCTGACTAAGAGTGCACGATTCATTCCTGTTCGATCGACTAGGACCGCATCAAAGTTGGCTGAGTTGTATGTTAAGTGGATAGTTCGTTTCCATGGTATTCCGAAGAGTATAGTGAGCGATCGAGATCCATTGTTCACTAGTGGATTTTGGAAGAGCTTCCAGGAAGTTTTGGGAACCGAGTTGTGTTTGAGTACAGCTTATCATCCCCAAACAGATGGTCAGACCGAGAGAGTCAACCAAGTTTTGGAAGATCTCCTCAGAGCTTGTGTTCTGGATTTCGGAGGATCATGGGAAGATCACCTTCATTTGGTGGAGTTTGCGTACAACAACAGTTACCAGTCAAGCATTGGTATGGCACCGTATGAGGCATTATATGGAAGACCGTGTAACTCTCCGACATGTTGGTTGGAAACTGGAGAGAAGCTGATACTTGGGCCAGAGATGATTCGACAGACTTCAGATTGTATAGAGATCATTCGGCAACGAATGAAGGCAGCCCAAGACCGTCAGAAGAGTTATGCCGATAAGCGTCGAAAGGATTTGGAATTCGACGTAGGAGATATGGTTTTTGTGAAGATTTCTCCACTGAAGAATGTTATTCGATTCGGGAAGAAAGGAAAATTGACTCCGAGATTTGTCGGACCATTCCCGATTATCGAGCGAATTGGGAAGCTCGCTTACAGATTGGAGTTACCGGAGAAGATGTCGGGTGTGCACAATGTTTTTCATGTATCTTATCTACGGAAGTATGTGCACGACTCGAATACAGTGGTTTCTGCTGATAGCTGTGAAGACTTAGAAGTTGATCCAGTTGATAGAAGACCTCGTAAGCCGCTTCGTGTTGTTGAAACCGACACGAAACAGCTTAGGAGGAAGGTAGTTAAGTTGCTCAAGATACAATGGAGTGATGATGATAACGACTGTACGTGGGAAGTGGAAGAGAGGATGAAGGCAGCTCATCCTGAACTCTTCAAGGTATGACCCTAAGGTGTCATCTCATCTCGCGATATTGTAACTTGTTCTAAGTCTTAGAATTCTGTACGCTAAGCTAGAATTGGATGCATGGTTTGTTGATTGCTATGGATGGTAGGCGTACAGAATAGTCTTTGATTGCTTTGTTTGCTTGGAATTTCGGGGGCGAAATTCCTAAGGGGGAGAGAATGTAACGACCCGTATTTTTCACGGATCGAAAAGTTCGTCAAATCTGGAATTTTTGCATTTTTAAGTCATTTCAGATTTTTAGGCAGATTTGTCTAAGTCCTAGGTCGTACGCGACCTAAATGTTGTTGGCGACTTAGGAGATAAGTCGTGAGCGACTTAGAGAAGATCTGCGACCTAAGGGGATTAGTCTGGGTCGAGTTGCCGACTTAAGGTAGTGACCGACCTAAGTGATGAGTCGTGACCGACTTAAGAAGTTTAGGCGACCTAAGGAAGAGTAGTAGACGACCTAAGTATTCTGGGGTAGAGTTAGGTCGGCAACGACCTAAGAGAATGTTGTGAGCGACCTAAGAGTTTCGGTGAGCTAAGTGTTAGGTCGGCAGGGCGAGTTAACGACCTAAAGAACTGACCGACTTAAGGGTAGGCAGACCTAGTGGAGTTAGCGACCTAGTGGTTACCGGGTTAGCATGGTTAGGTCGGCAACGACCTAGGGGAGCTGGGGTAGCAAGTTACCGACTTAGTAAAGTGAGCGACCTATGGGATTGACCGACCTAAGAAATAAGCTGGTTAACGACTTAGTAGTTAAGTCGTTGGACGACCTAAGGGGTTAAGTATCAAGTGTTAGGTCGTAACACTGTTAGGTCGCGTGGGTTGTTAAGTTGTTAGGTCGCAAGGTTTTATAAGTCGTGGGTCGTGGAGAGGCAGTCTGTGTTAGGTCGCTGGGTTTCGTCTAAGTGTTAAGTCGAATGGTGCTAAGTTGTTAAGTCGTCCAGGCGACTTAGGAGTGAAGCGCGCATAAGTTAGGTCGCGCGCATGTTAAGTCGTAGGCTTGGTCTGTTAGGTCGGAAGGGTTAGGTCGGAGGCTCTGTTAAGTCGTGGGGGTTTTTAGGTCGTAGGTCGGCATAGTGTTAAGTCGGCAGCGACTTAAGGAGATAGCCGAGTTACGACTTAAGGGCAGTTTTCAGCTATAAATAGGAGGGGTTGTTCTCACTTTTTGGGATCCGGATTTTGAAGCGACGAAGTGCTGCCATTTTGAGAGCTCGACTTCTACACTTCTTCACTTCCTTTCTCCACTCTAATCTAGTGCTTCCATCCATCCAAATCGAAGATCAAGATTGAAGATTCAAGAGCTTAGATTGAAGATCTTCATCTTTTCAAGAGAGATTTCTTCATTTGAAGCGGATTTGTGATAGATCAAGCTTGATCCTTTGCTGTCCAGATCTGAAGCGTATTGATTTGGGTTTGTTTAGGTGATTTGGTTAGTGGTGATTATCTCTCACACGGATCCAAAGGAGTATATCGGATTGTTGGCTCGATTTGGTGTTAAAATAGAGATTTCCATGCATTTTCTTCATCCTATGTGTAGATCCATATAGATCCATTGTTCATGATGATGTTGCATCCATTTTATCATATGTTAACCTATGCAAGTTCATTCATCAAGTTTGTAGAGATATAATCCATGTTTTCATGCTTATTGGACTTTCAACTCTTTAATTACGAAAATGCCATTATTGTTATAATTGTCTACTTAGATCATTTTTGAATGCTTGATTGCTTGGATTGATGTTTGATTTGATTGATTGATATGAACTAGATGATTGATGATTAGATTTAGATCGAAGGTGATTCAAAAGCTAAGGGAAAGGCTCTTGAATTGGAAAAGCTGCTCGTGGCATATGTAGCGGGATGATGAAGCTCCTATGCATAGATTTGATGATGTGAAGTTGAGATGAAGCTTTGCGAGGATGTAATGAAGCGAGGCATCGTATGATGAAGACTTGGTCTAATCCAGGCGGGATCATTCCAAGCATGTTGATAACTCGGTGATATGATTCGAGTTGAGGATAATGGATGCTCGAGAGGCGCTTGAGCTAGTATGGCAATAGTCGTCGAGGAGGATGACTAGGAGGTTGAGATCTCATCGTTGTTGAAGGTTCTAGCATGCTCTAAGCAAGAGTACATGGGGACGCCCAAAAGACTAAGTTGATGGTCAAGTACTCTGGGTAGATTCGATAATCCTAGGCACGGGTCACGATGACGTGCGGGAGTTATGTCTAGAACCGGGGTTACCATTAGCCCTTGACGGACGGCTGAAAGAATGTGCCGGTCATTCAATTAACGGTGATATCGCAACAATGATAACAGTGATAGCCGAGTCATGGATGTTTGGTTGTATCGTCATTCGGTCTCAAGAGCGGTATTTCCTGGGTGCTTATCTGACCTTGGTTTTAGACCTTGGGATTTGTACTTGGAAAACATCGCTCTTGACTCGAGTGACAATTGCTTTACTTTAAATTGTATGCTCTGCTATGTTTGCTTCTGCTTAGTGTGTGTCTGGGGGCTATCACTGTAGAATGAGGTTGGAGTGGGAGGGTTGTATTCCTATTCCTTTTCCTTTATGCTCTTTTGGTATGTTGTTAGTTAGTTTACTGCTCACTAAGACTGTTGTCTGACTCAAGGCTTTATGTTTAATTCTTATTGCCTTGGGCTGTTCGTCCATTTTGGGACGGGCAGACTAGGTAGCAGGTGACAGGTGCTGTTCTCTTCTCACGATGCTGATATCGAAGACGAGCTGGAGGGTTGCATTTTATCTTCTTATATGTACTGGATATTCCGCTGTTTTGTATTCTCTGAGAGACTTGTAGTGAGGCTGGATGTATTGACTATGTAGATGCTTGTATTCAACTATTATGGAGTTTTATATGATGTCATTTTGTTCCGTAAAGCTTCACTATACATATGTTCTATTGTATTTTGTCCATGCGCTGTGAGTAATACGATAGATTCTGTTGTTTTAAATCTTACCTTGACAATCGTCCATGGTCGCCTGGCACACTTTACAGCGCTCTATCTCTAGATTCGGTGCAGGGGTCATGGGCGGTCGTCACAGTCTTGCTGAGCTTCGGGAGGGGCATAAGTATTTTGGCAAACTTAATGTATGAGCTGGGGAGTGGATGGTCGGGTTGCATACACTCCAAGTGTTTTTCCGGTCACCAAGTTAGGCGTAGAAGTTGATAAGCGGACGGTCAGTCGTGTCCACTTTACACTGGATCCTGACCTTGTTGGGCTCTGAGTAAGGCATGGATGCTCTATCAGAATCGAAGCACAAAGCAGGAAGTGGATGGTCAAGTCACACCGACTTTACATTTCAAGTCCTTGCCCTAAGTCAAGGGCGTATGGTAGCTGATGAGCGGTTGAATCACGCTCGTATTGATGAAACTCCAAAGGTCCGATCATGGTATGTGGAGATTGGTTGGCATCCAACTCTAAGTACTTAGTCACCTGCATCGTTAGGAAGTAGTTTAGTTAAAGTTGGTCGTAGTGTGCAAAGGCATTATAATCTGAAATCATTCCTTCTTCAAAAATTGTGCCTTTAGTGTAGAGTTGAATTGTCTTCCTCATTTGGTCAAACAAGCTATCACTTTCATTTTTTGTTCCTCCTAGTGCAAAGATAGGTGTGGGGTTAATGTGAAAAGGGTTTAAACTCCATTTATCTGGATCAAAAGATTCAACTTTCTTTTTCTTTATGATCCATAAAGCTTCCAATCTTATCATTTGCTCTTCATGTAGTTTAGAATCATTAGTTGTTCTTGGGGAGAATCCAATTAAATGTGGCTCTAAGGAACCTTGTTAGCTATTAGCCCCTAGCTAATTTAGTCCAAAATTCCAGTGTGTAGGACTTTGTCACAGGTAAGACTAAAATGATGTTACACACAGAAAGGAATATATTTGTACAGTGGTAGGTTATTGGTGAGCCTGCAAAACCATTAGGATCAGTTGACCTGGAGAAAGTAAGTTAGGGATAGACCGTACAGAAGAGGAGTATCTAACAGATGTTAGATTATTTGTTTATATTGTCTGGTAGGCCCGAGTCAGTCAAAGGTTAGTAGTCAGCCAAACAAAACTATAGTGTTCGGACAGATAGTCCATTTGTTACCTGATATGTATGTTTACATGATAATGCTTTACAGTTTTAACTAGTTTTGGTTGCAGGATTATGATTTGCGAAAGATATGTTTTAAAAGGATATTAGTGAGGGAAACCCATTCTGCTAAGCGGCGTGGTCTCGCTTAATATCAAATAACCGAGATGTATAGTATTATTCACACCGGGCTTCACGTCTGACTTGAATTTATGTTTTTCCCCTTAAACTCTCGGGTGCTCAAAATTGATTTGAGTAGCCTGAAGGTTGAGGATTTACAGGTTTTAGTAGGTTGACAAATAAAGCTTTCGAAGATGAGCAGGAGGCTGATGGCTAACTATGTAGGAGTTGTTATGTTTGTTTTATTCCGTTATGTTGTATTAAATCAGTTATGACTATTTAGTAGTCTGGTCATCCAAGGGGGCATCTTCATATGTCGCTCTTGGCATATTTTGTAATAATTATATTTGGTCAGAACCTGGGATATGATTGGGATTATGTAATAGAATATGAAACATGTTTTGTGAAATGTAATCAGAAAAGTCGTTTTTTAAATCTGTGATTCTGCTTCATATTCATGTGCTTCTGATATTATGGATACCATTAACTTCATCGTATTTGGTCACCGGAAGTTAATACTATGGATGACTGCATCATCTATCGCGCTTAGCTTCAGGCCTCCAGTTTGCGGATGTTACAGAAAGAGTAAAGTTTTATTGAAACTACCATATTGTTAATCAGTGGAGGTAATATTTACATAAGTATTGAAAATAAAATGGTGTTAACTTGTCCGTTGAGTGTATTAAGAATTTTGGTCGATGTGGGTGCAAATGTATTCGATGGAGATTCTTAAACGCTAGACACAATACGAGAGGAAAATATAAATAATTTGTGAAAATTAGAATAATTTGAGTTAGAGTTGAACCTATTTAAAAAAAATTGTTTTATATACATGCATTGTGATTTCTTCAATAGCAAGTATTCAGTAGTAATGTTTCGTATTTTGGTTGGTTCAAGTATGCTTGCATTAAACAAAATTTTCATGCTATGGTTTTTCTATAAAGTAATAAGATTAAGAGCTTCAACGAAAATGTTGAGTTATAGTTTAATAAAACCATTTAGTGTAATAAGTGATTAATTACATTTGCTTTCCTACTATAATAAATTTCATATGGAAATTGTCGTTTTCTAATGGTAAAGTTGGTTTGCTCTTAGCTGTTACTTCTTTTTCTTAGAAGTCTTTTCTTTTCCTTTTTTTCTTACAATATATCAAGATCTATTACAAAAATTACTAAGCTGTTCTTAACCTTGATTTTGAATTATATATAATGTAGTATATATCAGCCTTGTGCTTGTTTATGTGCACTACCCTTATGTGTGCACTGATATATTCTGATACATTCGCTTGCCCTGTATTAATGCCTGGTGCATGTGTTTTTTATGCATGAGTGGAAATGTGGGTTTACATGTCATACTTCATGGCTTCTTCCCACATAAATGTTTAAGGTGTTAGTCTTCGCATTACTGTGTGAGTTGAGGCATATATATTTATCTACTTGCGGTCCCTATTTTACTTTGAGCATTTATAATGTCTAAATTAATTTTGGGTTACTTTTCTTTATATTTCCTGTAGTTACAGCTTTTATGTGTGAGTGTTGGGTAGCTTGCATATGTGTGTTTATTGTGTCAAAGCCATTATGTGTGTCGTGCTATAGTTGCATGAGTGATAAGTATTTTGTGTGCATGAATCTTGAACGTGTTAAGTATATGCTTATATGTTTGCAAGCTTCTAGCTTTATATTTTAACTTTTTTTTAGTTTTCCATATTATTCTTTTTTCTTAAACTAATTTTCTTGCTAAACTCACCTTTGCTACCCCTCTACATCATTCGTAAGCTATAATATGCAACTCTATGCTCTTTTTGTTTCATCTACCTTGGTTATATTTGTAAGTCGTTGTATACACTTCTTTTTCATCTTCATCATTTGGTCTTGCTGCTACCTGCTTTGCGTTTATTCGGTCTAACTTGGTTAGTTTAATTGTTTTTGGAATATACACACACATACACGTATATGAGCTGCATATGTCCATGTGTGTTCAAGTGTGAATGTTAGGTATGTATGTGATGCGTGTGTGTATTAGTTATTAGAGTTATGAAGTCAAACAAGATTAAGTATTATGTTATAAATAGAAACCTCTAAGTTTGGGTAAAGGGAATAACACATTCCAAAGGCCCATTATCTTATATATTCATTTATAACTGTTATACTGTACATTATATAAAGGAATGTATGTACATAGTAAAGTATGAAAATAAGATTGCTTTCTTTTAACACCATAAAGCAATATTCTCAGCTTTTCTTTCTCTTTTATGGTATTGGAGCCCTAGCCTAATGGCATCATCGGGCTGAGACCAACATGCCATGCTGAAACTCCATCAGAAAAGCTTCATCATGTAGAGTTGGCTGCACTCATTACTCCTCAGAGATTGTCTCATCATCAGAGAAGGAATTTCTCCATGCAATCTTACTGCCATCATTTAAGAACCCAGTTCTTAATCTAGATCAGATTGTGCCACGCCGAAAGAACTCCAGTCCTAATTATCTCATTATTCTGGATCTCTGGCTGCACACAGTTTGATCATCAGAAAATCCTTCTTGAAGTGCTTTCATCACCTGATTCTATTCCCGATTGCATATTGAATTACGGTTTTCCTCGCCAAGAATCCCACTATATCCAACTACATTTAAATTATCAACATGTCTGAAGAAGGAGATAATGCTTGTTCCACTACATCACCTAATGAAATAGCCATACTTACACTCATAAAACCCAAAAGCCAATTGGTTACCATCCAACCTGATAAGAATAATTTTCTGCTTTGAAGGTATCAACTGGAAACTTCCATAAATGGCTATGGTCTTTAAGATTTCATTAATGGAACTATTGCAATTCCAACCAAAATTACTATAGATAAGGAGGGAAAGCTAATAAAAAATCAAGAATGCATAAAGTACAAAAGACAAGATAGTTTACTACCATCATGGCTTTTATCATCAATCAATATGAACCTATTATCTCCAATTTTTGGATGTGGGTTATGAAATATGGAATACCGTGGAGCAAATCTTTAATTCTCAATCTACCGCAAGAATTATGCATTATAGAAGGAAGTTGCAAAATCTCATAAAGGAAAATATGTCAATGAGAGAATATCTAACCAAGATCAAGACATGCTGACCTGTTAGAAACTATTGGTCATAAAAATTTTGAAACTGAACAAATCTTGACAATAATGAATGCTCTTGATGAAAACTATGAATTTGTTATTACTATCATCTATTTAAAGGAAACACTACCCAATATGAAGTATGTTCACTCCACTTTACTTGCTCACAAAGAAAGGATAAAACAGAGAAAATCAATCCAAACAGAGTATTCAGTCAACTACATTTCTAATTCTAGAAACAAGAATCAAGAAAGAAGCTCATACAGCAGAAGTGATCAAAGTCAGAGAGGGGGTCAAACTCAGAGAGGTAGAGGAAGAAGTGGAAGATGGAACAACAATAATAGAGTTAAGTGTCAAATTTTTGAGAAATTTGATCACATTGGAAGTAAATGCTACTTCAAATACAATGCAGATTTTAGTGGAAATCGAAAAAATTAGAGTATGCAAAGAAACTACAATACAAATGCAAATGTTGCTTAACTAAACCAATAATCGAAAAATCAAACCGAGGGCTCAAGAAACCAGTAGATAAATTCAGACACTCTCAGTAGACTAGAAGATATACACAGTAAAGAGTGGTATCCTAGTTCGGGTGCCACCAATCATCTCAGAAGCAACATTCAGAACCTAAATCCTGGTAAGAAGGACTACATAGGTATGCAAACTATACGTATAGATAATGGTAAAGATGTAAGTATCACACATGTTGGAAATGGTAGCATTAGAGGTAAAAGACAACTATATCTTAACAATTTATTGAGAGTTCCCCAAATAAAAAAGAATCTTATAAATATTTCATGATTTTCCAATGACTACAATGTGTACTTTGAGTTTCATCCTAAATTCTATTTAGTAAGAGATTTACTGAATCAAGATATACTGTTATAGGGTAGGTTGCACAAGGGACTATACAAGTTTAGCGTTGGTAATTCAAGAAATTTTACTGATAGGAGAAAATGGTGCAACAATTTAGAATCTTGAACAAATAGTAGTAAGAATGTGTTTGAATTGTGGCATTATAAACGGGGACACCCTAGTGTTAAAATTGTAAAACAAGTATTGAAAAACAATAAAACCTCTTTTGAAAGTGTATCTACTCCTTATACTTGCACATGTTATTAGTTAGGCAAAAGTCGTATACTACCATTTATAGATTCGTCTACTTTTTATAACAAACCAATTGAGCTTATAGCTACAAATCTTTAGGGACCATCTCCAGTGAGCTCAGATTATGGGTTCAAATATTATATCTCATTTGTAGATGCCTACTCAAGATTTACTTGGATATATTTTCTCGAAACAAAGTTAGAAGCATATAAAGTAGTAATACAATTCATCACTCAAGCAGAGAAACAGTGCAGCAGTGAGGTAAAAGTTATGCAAACTGATGGAGGTGCGGAATTCAAGCCACTTAAAGAATGTTTTCAAAGAAAGGGAATCATTCACAGGACCACTTACCCTTATACATCTGAGCAAAATGGACTTGTAAAGTGAAAACATAGAGACATGGTGGAGACGGGATTAACATTTCTTGCATAGGGTTCTCTTCCAATGGAATTCTGGCCTGACGCATTTGCTACATCAGTATATTTAATTAACAAACTACCAACCAAGGTTCTGAGGCTTAAAAGTCCAACAAAGGTTCTACTTAATATAAAACCAAATTATTTAAGTCTAAGAACCTTTGGTTATTTATGTTTTTCATGTCTTAGACCATAAAATACCCATAAATTAAGTCTCAGGTCTACTCCTTGCACTTTCTTAGGCTATGCTAATAACCAGAAAGGCTATAAATGTCTTAGCAACACTGGTAAAATTTAAATTTCTAGACATGTTATGTTTAATAAAAATATTTTTTCTTTTATAGATAAAGAAATCAAAACCACCCAAAAGATATGTAAGGATATGTTTCTTCGACTCTCGAAAATCGACACTAAGACATCCTCAGTATTCACATGTTGTAAATCCAAGTGCCAGAGAGGTGGATTCTCAAGGGTAAGAAAGAAAATAAAGACAGAACAGAATCTCACATATATTATTTCAACAAATAATCTTTACAGCGAAAATTTAAATACATTTATCAGAGTTACAAATGGAAAACTATATATATCTTTTCTTACAAAGGCGGAATACAATACTACTCAAGTGTGGTGGAAACAATCTTCAAAACAAATCTTCTAACTATAACGATACAGATTTTGCCCGTTCGAAAATCGACATCCATACTTTACATCGTACTCGAATGCCGTAGATTCGACCGTTCAAATCCGAGTCGCCGGAGCTTATAACAACATTTAAGTAAATAACACAACGGAAGAAAAAGAATAATACATTGATATACAATATTTGATACAATATCTGATACAACAGAGTGATACAATGAATATCAATATAAATCAGAGATATGCTTTTTTTTTCTTTTTTTTAATCTGAAAACTTTGAATCATTGCTTGATATTTGATTTAGTTGCTTGTATATTGAGTAGATCTTCATCTCCAGGTTTTGAAATGTTTCCAGGTTTGAAGACTTTAAATTGCTTTTTGTTTTTTTTACTTCTATTTTTTTTTTTTGCTTCCATTTTACTCAGTTGTGAAAATCGAACTGAAATGAAGATTTGATGCATATAAAAAAGAAGTATGCAGTATATTATTTGTACAAAAAGCATGCTAAAGACACTTGCATTAAATGCATGATGTATGTTGCATTTATTACTTTATGTACATATTATTTTCGGCTGAGAAGATGATTCTTGTACATGCTGAGAAGATGGCATTACATGCTTATGTCCTTCATGTATTATACTTGTCCCCTTGCTCTCCATACTTGCCTTGCATTTCGGCTGAGATATACTTTGCATTAATTACTTTTGTACAAACTACACTTGAATATATATATTTGTTTACAACTCTATTATTTTACTTTCTCTTTTATGTTGATAGACTTGCCTGCATATCTCTTTATAGGCTGCATACATATTCTATTTGGCTAGCTTACTTTTACTTATGTTATATAGATATAAAGTTGTTATTGTTATTTGTTAATATTTGAATGTATTTCTTTATTTTATTTAAAGCTTTACTTTGTTTGTTTGTACATATTTCTTTTGCTTTGTCTTCCTACTTTATACTATAAACCAATTCCAATTTTATTATGTTGTTTGAATCCTAATTTATTCAATTTATTTATGGGTTTTATATTTTACTTTAATATTTATTGTCTTATATTTAATTTATAAATTCAAATTATTATTAACCATCCATTCTAAAATTTATTATTATCATTTATTATTAAACAATTTATTTACAATTTAAATTCAAATCAATTGTACATACATATATATTCACATATATACAATATTCACAATATTTAAATTTTTATGATTTATATAGAATTTATTCAAGACTCGGGGAAACTCGCATCACTTTAATCGATTAATTTTACAGTTTTAATTCAAAAATTTATTTAATTATCAATTTAAATTAAATTAAAATCTAGGGTCGTTACAAACTTCCCCCCTTAAAAGAATTTCGTCCTCGAAATTCGCAAGCACGAAAACAACAAAGATAGATAGATTCGATCTCCTATAATTCCTCAAACTTACGATATGAATTCCAAACTCAAGTTGGAATATCTCATATACATACCAATTTGTCCCTCTTCGGACTTTGGTATTCACAAGAAATTATAATAGAATTTCAAAATTTGGTTTCAAACGATATCGTTTTATTGATTTAATTCAATTTATCCTTCATATTTTATTAATCAATTTAACTCAAATTAAAATTTCCCATTTATTTAAAATTTTAATCTCAAATTTCAAATTCATATTCATTAAGGTTTAAATCATAAAGCTGATAAGAAACCGATGAAGATACAAAGTAAGGATCTTCTACAACGATTCGTAGAACCATCATCACACCGAAACTTCTTCTTGTAGATGGTACGAAGAAATCAAAAGAATTTGAAATCGAGTCAAAGAAAATTGATAGAGAATATTATTTCCACTGTTGCAGGGTATTGACCATTTATAGTCATACTCCCTTGTCCCCTATCTCGTCCTCTTCTTGCACTCATACTCACTATCAGTGGATAGTAAGAGAATTTACTGAGACGTTCAGACGGATATCTTAGGTATACACTCATTCTAGAGTTTACTTCACTCTATCTCTAATGAGCTACTTAACGTGTTATACTCCTGAGCTAAAGTTCAACCTTAGCTCTGATACCAAATGTAACGTCATGGATTTTTCCCGTTCGAAAATCGACATCCATACTTTACATCGTACTCGAATGCTGTAGATTTGACCGTTCAAATCCGAGTCGCCGGAGCTTATAACAACATTTAAGTAAATAACACAGCGGAAGAAAAAGAATAATACATTGATATACAATATCTGATACAACAGAGAGATACAATGAATATCAATATACATCAGAGATATGCTTTTTTTTTCTTTTTTTTAATCTGAAAACTTTGAATCATTGCTTGATATTTGATTTAGTTGCTTGTATATTGAGTAGATCTTCATCTCCAGGTTTTGAAATGTTTCCAGGTTTGAAGACTTTAAATTGCTTTTTGTTTTTTTTTTACTTCTATTTTTTTTGCTTCCATTTTACTCAGTTATGAAAATCGAACTGAAATGAAGATTTGATGCATATAAAAAAGAAGTATGCAGTATATTATTTGTACAAAAAGCATGCTGAAGACACTTGCATTAAATGCATGATGTATGTTGCATTTATTACTTTATGTACATATTATTTTCGGCTGAGAAGATGATTCTTGTACATGCTGAGAAGATGGCATTACATGCTTATGTCCTTCATGTATTATACTTGTCCCCTTGCTCTCCATACTTGCCTTGCATTTCGGCTGAGATATACTTTGCATTAATTACTTTTGTACAAACTACACTTGAATATATATATTTGTTTACAACTCTATTATTTTACTTTCTCTTTTATGTTGATAGACTTGCCTGCATATCTCTTTATAGGCTGCATACATATTCTATTTGGCTAGCTTACTTTTACTTATGTTATATAGATATAAAGTTGTTATTGTTATTTGTTAATATTTGAATGTATTTCTTTATTTTATTTAAAGCTTTACTTTGTTTGTTTGTACATATTTCTTTTGCTTTGTCTTCCTACTTTATACTATTAACCAATTCCAATTTTATTATGTTGTTTGAATCCTAATTTATTCAATTTATTTATGGGTTTTATATTTTACTTTAATATTTATTGTCTTATATTTAATTTATAAATTCAAATTATTATTAACCATCCATTCTAATATTTATTATTATCATTTATTATTAAACAATTTATTTACAATTTAAATTCAAATCAATTGTACATACATATATATTCACATATATACAATATTTACAATATTTAAATTTTTATGATTTATACAGAATTTATTCAAGACTCGGGGAAACTCGCATCACTTTAATCGATTAATTTTACAGTTTTAATTCAAAAAATTATTTAATTATCAATTTAAATTAAATTAAAATCTAGGGTCGTTACAGTAACTCCATGCTACAAGCTCTTCTAGATTTCTTCGAACTAAACCTAACTACTAGGTTGGTCGGGGAAAATTAGGGCACCCGGAGTTTAAGGGAAAAGGAAAATAAACTCCGGGTCATTCATGGGACTGGTGTGAGAAACTTATAATACGCGGTTTGAAAAGAAAAGGTATCTCATAAGACAACACCCACAGATAAATATGGACGTGTTTTTACCTTATGATAACCAAAACATTTTCTATGCAAAAATCACTTGATATTATTTATAATGACATTTCTTTGAAAACATTTGCAAGTAAACTAATTAATCTTAGCCGAAATTGTTAACATGATTAAATTACGAATATGTTAGGCTCTACAAACAAAACTCTTACAAGGCTCGTTTGGGGAATTGGTTTCCATACAATGGCAGGTAAGGGACTACCTTCCTTATAGTACATCTCTAGAGGAATGTACCAAGGATACACAAACAATCCTCTACATCTAGCAAGACTAGTCTATCCCTATTTGGCACTCATACATTGCCTGAATTGAAATCGAAAATGAGATCACCCCAGTCGTAACTGACCTATCCAAGGCCCCATAGCATACACCACATACTCGACATATAGAGAGTAATCTAGATAGGTGATGACAATACCCTAATAGTTGTGAATCACATAACCTTGTAATGTACCCTATTTAAGCCATTACCGGGTGATGAGGCCTGAGGTAGCGATTGTCTTTCACATAGCACATTCCACTTTGAATTCCATATCGGGAATTCATTAGACAATACAAGTTGTTCGTAGAGATCAATTTATGTAAATAGAAATGCAACGTCAGTCATTCGTCTATACAGGTTGTCCAAGAATAGGACAAACCGAAGGCACTCTCCTACCACATCCTATCGGGAATTACCCCTAGGATTAGTAGAGAGAAGTCCCTGCATTGATGATCTTAAATGAAGAACTGCTACCCTATAATATGATATGGGAAATTTTCCAATAGGGTCATTGACAAGCAGCCCTACATTTTATCTTCCAAATCATATCCATGTCTTTACTTCGAATACGTAAATTGGTTCGAAGTGGTCTTGGGATAGGAATTACTCAAATCCAACTTCTGTAACAACCCTAGATTTCTACATATATTTAAATTTGACTTTATTTTTATTTTAAATTATTTTAAACTTGTTTTATTTCAAACATTTCATTTTAAAATAAAAATTATAACTTCAAATGGTATAAATTGGATATTTTACTGAAAAGTGGATTTCTGTTCAAACTGGTCAAACTATGAATTTTAATTTTTAAATTTAAATATTTAAAAGTTTGAATTTTATCTTTTATTATGAAATTATATTAAATTTCAAGAATACTGCTTTTCGTTTCGTTGAAATTGGAGTTATATTGTGAAAGTTATGCTTTTTACAATGTTGTGTGTAAATTGTTTTATTTAACAATATTGTTTATTTTAAATTATATAAATAATATTTTTATTGGTCATATCTTATTCTAATTTGTATATATATGTTATATTATATATATTTTGTCTTTTAAATATTTTTAAAGTGATGATAAAAATTTTCCAAAACTTATTGAATTTATTTTCAAATTTTAAAGCCTTGTTTGCATTTTTAAGCTATTTTCTTCATTTATTTATATTTAATTAAAATTTTATTTATTTATTTTATTTATTCAGTATTTTTCTGTGTTTTTATTTTATTTATATGTATTTTACATGTATTTAAGATTTTAAAAGAAATGGTGGAAATTTAAAGAGTTTTGTGACTTTTTATATGCTATGACTTTTCACTTACCTTTGTCTTTTCGTTTTCAACTGACTTTTCAATGGATATAGCCGTTCATTCTCTTTGCTTCAGCCGTGAATTTCATTTCATTATTCACGTGAGAAATATTTCCTACCATCTCCAAAAACTCACGGCCAAACTAAGAAAAAATGTTAATGGCTTCTCCTATTTTCTCATTTTCCTTTTCTTTCTATGATTTCTGCCTTGCCTCTTCCTCTAGTTTGCTCGGCCACTACCTCTTCACCACCACATCACCTTCATCACCACCATCTACAGCAGCAACCTCCCCTCCTCCTCTGATCATAATCAGGCCATGACCATATGTTGAAGCTAGCACCACCAATTTTGCACAAAACCCTTACAAACATGCCTAGAAATCACCATACTCTTCACCTATCACTTCGACCACCCCTCTAGCCACCACCACCAGCAGCTCCGCCACCTCTGGCCACATCTCCAGCCACCACCTGACATGTCCAGACCTGTACAAGCATGGTCGAGCCTCATATGTGACCAAGCGGAGCCTTGTGTGCACCACAATCATCACTATTTTGTCTTGTCCTTTGCATTCTTCACTTTGCAACTCCTACCTCTTCAAACACTTGCATAGCCGTGAGTTATGATGCCAAACCTGAGCTTAACACATATCATGGCTGAGCAAAATGAACCCCCCTTAGTCGAGCATTTGAATGGTTGTAGCAAGGTCAAGTTACCTTGTCTTTGTTGCTTATTAATTTCAATCTATTTCAATGTATTTTGGTTGAATATTCATATTTTATATTGTCTATTGTTTTGTTTGTTTACAAGATCATATCTTGGCTCTCTCCACTCATTTGAATCGTAGTCATTCTGTGTCATGCTGTGTCATGCCATATCATGCTTTCTGGATTTATTCGATGTGTTTTGATTGGTTATCTCCAGCTAAAAGGTGAGTATTCACTCACGACATTTATACTTATATATATTGTGAATTGACAACATGTGTATCTGTAGAAATTATTATATCATGTTATACTTGCATGTGATATGAATTATATGATGTTAACCTTGTTTATAAACCTGTCATATCATCTGTTACTGCTGTATGTTGCTATACTGTTTGATTATAAATGTTTCTCACACTGCAAGTTCCCTGTAGAATAGGATCACTATGGGTTGAAATGATACATACCCGAATGGACTTTAGAATAGGAGAAAATCGTTATGGGCTGAAATGATAGGCCTTAATTATTTTCAATTATTTTCATTTACTTGGGATTGCGGGTTTGAAATGATCAACTGTAATAACCCGCTTTTCCGTACCCCTTGAATAGACACTAATCTCCATCTATTTACTCAAGGTGAACGAAAAACCGAACCATTAGGATTTTAAAAGAAGAGGTAGAAGAAGAAGATAGAAGAAAAGAGAAAGAAGAAACAAAAGAACAACATTAGAACAGAAACAATATCAGAATCTCACATATCGCAGCGGAACAATATACAATAGATAATTACTAGTCTTTTAAAACAAAGAACTATATCAGTTTATACATACATCAATCATCAGAGTCAATATACAACAATGGACAGTTATATAACTTGTCCTCATACAGAATACACAGCGGAATAAATACCATCAGATATAAATACTACGTCTCGCCATCCAGCTTGCTTCCAAAGCTCCAGAATATCCAGAATATCCTGATAATATAACTCTAGGCTGCCCGTGTGGAAATTGGTGGGCACCCAGAGTTTAGAAGGGAACAATAAACTCCGAGTCAGTCATGGTGACTGGTGTGAGATCGTAAAACAGTTATTCTTTAAAATAAACAACAGGATAATTTTAAAGTCAATTCGAAATGCTTTTGGAAAATGAAACTACCATAAGACCTCCCACCACACACACAATGCAAACGCAGAATTGGAGGAGATTTCTTCTTATGATAGTCAAAGATGCTTACTACGTAAAATCAAATCATTTTTGATATTATTATTAGTGCATAGTGTAAAAAACATTTCAAAAGTATAATATTAATCTTAGCCAACATACGACCAGTATCGTATGCCTACTATAGCTACCATCTAAACAGTGGTGACCACCGTACGTAAATGGCAGGTTCTACAACTAATACCGTACAAGTCACGTATTGGAGTTTGGATTTCCAACAAATGGTCAGGCTAAGGAACTTCCTTTCCTTCTGCCGAATAGGATCGCCTCTGGCTGGACGTCCCGAGAGACAAACTGCTCTCTGCCAAACAAGGCCGGGTTACCCCTGTAACAGGTAACTCACGAATATGTCATCACCCGGTCCTTTGGGACCTTTATCCGAGCGCTCGATATCCAACATCACACATCATAAAGAAAGTGTATCCACATGAGTAAGTATCTGGGCTCCATACCATGATACCACCCCTTTCCAGAAGGAAATGACATACCCTAAAGGGCGCGACCCTCATAACCTTGCCGCAACATTCCTGTTTCGACCATTTCCGGGGTGTGAGGCTCGACGAAGTCTCGTCCACAAAGCTACGCTTTCTACAAAGCCCTGCTTCGGGTCAAACAAAATGATCAACCTATGATCATTAAGATATAAGATCAAACAAATGATCATATCACAAATGATCAAACACTGATCATTTCACAGCAACACTCAGTATGCCACGTTACCAAATTGGGATATATCGCTGATAAATTTCAACTACATAACCTCTGAGCTCGTACGTCTCAGAGAAGGGTGTTAAGCTAAGAGAATAAATTCTCCGCCACCAACAGAAATGTATTTGAAAGAAATCAGCTTTATATCTCAAATTGTAACGTCAGACACACAATCCATACAAGTCTGTTCCGGGATCGAACAGAACCGAAGGCACTTCTCACGAAGCCCTTGCATATCCGGATAAATTTCAATCACGTCGGGACTTCCCGTCACTAAGGGTGGTAAAACCTCTAAACCGGAGATCAGCCGATGTAGAGTAACTCGACGGTAATCCTTCCGTTTTCAAAAATATCCGGTCTTCAACACCGGTCTTCGAATGCAATTCATAACGACGTATCACATATTCGGAATGGGTTATACGACCCCATGGTCCTTTCCCGGCTAACCCGAATAGTGAGCGTTTATTTAAAAACAAGTGTGGCATTCAAATTCATCCAATTCACAACAAATACCTATTCAAGGTAGTTATTGATAGTCGGTTATTTAACTATCAATAAAGATGCGCAACATCATCAGATTCCAAATAATTTTCCCAAATTATTTTATCTTCCAAAAATATCTTTACTAGATATAGAATTTCCACACTTAACCGTTTGAAAACAAATTTCAAATATTCAATTTCCACATTTCATTTTATCTTTGAAGATAAAATCTCAAAAACAGTTCATTTCATATTGGAAAAGCAATTCCATACTTATTTAATAATAAGTATTTCACAAATCATTTATTTTCAACATTTAGAAAATATTCGATATACTTAAATCAATATTAAGTATACCTTTCATTCTTTAAGGAAATCATTCTCTTTAAACACATTTATTTGAGTCAAAACGAATGTTACGTAAAACATCGTTACGACGACTCAAAATCACTAGTATAGGGATTCGGATTTTTAATAGATATATAAATCCCAATACTACATCAAAACATTTCCTTTCGGAAATCATTTACTATAACAACAGTGTTATAGTCCATCATTTCCTTATTCCTCGAAAACGTCTATTTCAACAATAAAGCGTTGAAATTTATGATTTCGATATTCAATACATTTTAAAACATCTTTAAAACAATCACTTCATTTCAAATATCGCTTTCCCGAAACGTATCCATTTTATTTGATAACATATTCACTGTCCAAAATCGTGAATATACTTCAATAATTACATTTCAATCTTTTCTACACGTTTTATTCCAAGAATTATCCACTATCCAAAATCGTGGGTAAAATTCCCTTAATAACTTCTATATTACATTCATCAAATTTGATTGATTTCAAATTCATAAAACAACGTTTATAAATTCACCTTTATATTTTCTAACAACTTCGATTTATAAAATTCTCCTTTTATTAACTTCTAAAATTACTTATCAAAATAAGTGATTTCAGATTTATAAACAACGTTTATAAATCACATTTATACTTCATAACAATTTCAACTTATGAAATCATTTCATTTAGCAATTTCTATTTATATCCCAATTAAGTGCAAAAATCTAATTTATAAGTAAATTACTTATAAATCGTTTATTCTACAACATCTATTCACTTTATAACTTCACGTTATAAATCTATTAATTTCATTCACTTATGAAATCCTTTTATACTTCTTTTTAACACTTATAAAAATTCGTTTTATAAGTCCAATAATTTGATTTACAACATATCAATTTTATAAATCTTTCTATACAAATCATTTATAGTTATTCAAAATCCCAACTTAAACCGTTTTATAAATAAATCGACTTTTATTTCAAAAACGACACTTCGGTTATATTTCACTAAAAATTATAACTTTTATAACTTTAAATTTTTACGTTTATAAATTGATTCAAAAATTCCAGAAAACGTATATTTTCAAAAAATCACTTTAAAAACCTTTTTAAAGTAAAAGTCGTTATTTTTACATTTCAAAACTGAATCCGATGATGCAACAACACCAATCAGTCCATCACAACAGTCAAATATCATATATCATCATATGATAACAGAATATATCAAAATATCTGTAAGTAATCAATACGGTGAGGAATCCAGTTGGATCCCTCCAACCTGTTTCCCTGCATCCATAGACGTTAGCACAATACCAATTCCGCTCCAGTACGGAATTATCGCGGTATATGCGTTTTTATAAATCCGCTTACTAACGGCGCAATAGGGTCTCATCCGCTATACGAGGCGGGAAATCATCAATCCAATATATACATATGCCAATATGTATATACTGCTATATATATATATATAGATATATCCTACTATATCTAATATCACATCCAAGCAGTCAAATAAATAACTGAAAATTCCACTTTCATTTGAGTGAGAAGATCTCACCTTTGCTTTTCAATAACAGTCGTAGCGGTTTATTTCGGATAAAACTAAACAGACGTTTAATTTTACCCAAAAATTTTCTTGACTCCAATCGACTCCAAATCAGTTGCACTGCGTAGTACGTGTTTCTACGATTCCAGCGCTACCAAATTCGTTGAAATCTGATATCGTATGACAAAGATACATCATTTTAAACATACACGAATTATAAAACAATTAAATTTCAATTTCTTTTATTTTTAATTTAACCTAAACTTCATCTACCATTCGTTTTCCATCATGAGATCAAGGCCGTGTAACTATCCTTCTTCTCCAGGCATTTATCGCGTTCGAACAACCCACCTTGCCGGCCCTAACCCTAATCACGCAACCCCCATCGTCGACTCTAGAGACGATCAACCACCTCCTCTCGAACGCCCTCGCCATGCTCTACTCTCGGCCGTGACAGCTCGAAGCTCGGTACCCCCTGGACTTCGAAAAACGTGTGCAAAGGTCGCACGAACGTAGGGCCCTAATCCCTCCAAATGACGACGATAGCTGAGATCCACCGTTGGATAGGTAGACAACGAGGTGTTCTTCGACTTTCCAGTTGGGAGTTTTGCGAATCGATGCGTGGATTTGGAGAATTTTGAGGAAGAAGATGATTGCTTTTCGGCCATTGATTGTTATAGAGGCGGCTGCATATAACTAGGGTTTCATTTTCTTTTTTTTTATTTGTGATAAAATGGGCCTATTTATAGAAGTTTGAACGACACTATTCATTCCGGTTTTCCCGAACTCCGATTTACGCGCAGTGACTGGCGTTCGTAAGGTTTACCCCGCGTTCCGAACGCAATGGAACAGGTTTCGGAAGCTAATTCGATCGTATGTGTGAGATATGGCGATAAACGATCAATCTAAATTAAACCGATTTAAATCGATTTCGAGGCGTTTTGGCTTCCCCCGGACAAACGGTAAATCCAAAAATTACGAAATTTGAAATCTTACAATAATATCACATTATGGATCCGATGAAACTGGTTTCGTCGAAATCCGAGACTGTCTGAAAAATGACTATTTTTAACTCGACGATTTAAAATTAAAACGATGTCGATGCGTTTCGAGTTGCCACGGTCAAACGACAACTCCGATTGATACGAAAATTGAAATCCGATAATAACTAACTATTACGGATCCAATGGAACTGGTCTCGTTCAATTCTGAGACTGTTCGAAAATTGGCTATTTTTACAGTCGATAATTAAATATTAAAATATTCGATTTTCACAATTTAACTCCAAATTCAATTTTAAGAGTTCTAAAATATTTCTATAACTCCAGTATGATTAAATAAAATTTCCCAAATCATTTTCAATCATTTTAAACTCGATTTTCAATTACCTCTGGAATTTCAATTATTAATTTATCGATTTAATTATCAAATTAAATCCAATATTCGAAAAATAAATCATTCGACTTCTAAATTCCATTTATTAATATTTAAAATTAATTAAATATTCGAATTTTAATTATCAAAAATTCTGGGTCGTTACAAATTTCCCCCCTTAAAAGAATTTCGTCCTCGAAATTACCAAGTAAGGAAAAGATACAAAATCCGTTAACTTTCCAAAACAAACCGTTCAAATTAGATTTTCAAATCTGTTAAGTGTTTAACTTCTCCAAAATTCATAGTTAACTTCTCACAAAATCTTTACTAAGTTTTCAAATCATAACTTAGTTTTCAAAATTTTCAAATTTCTCTAAAATATTCTAACGCCTTAAATTTTCAGAAAATTTCGCCAGCGTCTCCTTTGCGCGGCTCGATCCGGAAAAAAAATGACAGTGTATATATATCACAAATATACATCCCATCAAGTGATGAGGCATCCCGTAGGGAAAAAAGTGTAAAAGTACGATTTTTAATCCGAGATATGTACCTTATTATTTATTTAGCGAGCGTATACGGCTAATATAGCGCGAAAGCGAGCTCCAAATGCGAAGCAACGCCATCCGCACCTACTAAACACTCAACAAACCATATGAGAACATGTAGATATGAAAATATAGTCAATATACATCATATAGCAACATAATACTACATATGTCAACATAGCAAATGCAACAAACAACAAATGCATTCAGAAGCAACAATGCAACCATCAAACCATCATCATCCAATAAACATCCAACAAATCCATACCGAATCAATATTCATTCATTTCTCATTAATATTCATTGAATTGGTTTTCAATTTACTCACATTTGATTTGCTAATATTGGATTTAACTAACATTCATTCATTTGTTTCCAATTGGTTTACATTCACTAATTTACATTCATGTTGGTTCATTTTCAATTTGAATCAAATTCATTTCTATTCAAATTTACATATTATCAATTTGAATTTCATCACTTTGCTTCCAATTTGTCGATTCAATTTCATTAACCCTTAATGAATTACACGAAATCAACTAACAATCAATCTAACAACCAATGTATAACCAATCATAACCAAATTTATTCAATTTACATTTCTTTACATTCAATTTGGTTCAACACTTTAAGTTTCAATTTGTTGATATTAAATTGATTTCCATTCAATTATTCAATTCCTTTAGCTTCTAATGAATTAACACTTATATTCATTATTTCATATCAATACTTCACATTAGATTGATTAACATCCAATCCATTTATTCAATTCAATTGCTAATTCATTTAACAAATAAAGTTGAATTTCATATAACTCAAGTTCACATTCATTTAATAAATTCACTTTATTAATTTCTTTTGATATCAAAATAAACTTCACTTCAACATCACTTAAGTTATTTTCCATTTCAAACATCATTTGTTCAACTTAACTTAAGTTTCCACTTATAAATCCAATTCAGATTTTGTTTTTTTCTTAACAAAATTCATTTAAACTTTTACCAAAATCAAATTTCATCAATCATTCCAATTTATATCACATTTGACTTTCTTTTAGTTAAATTTCACATCATATTTCATTATGCTACTCAAATTCATTAACTTTACCAAAGTTAAATCTATTATCTCATATCATAAGCATAAATCTTATTTCACTTATATTTACCATATTTAAATTTGGACTTTAATTTTCAAATTTGTTTATCACAACAAAACCTCAATTTCCAATTTACTATGGTAGCAAATCAATCACACAGAAACTCGAAAATGATACTGATGATGCTGCAGTCATCACCCTTATTATTTCCCAGCAACAATAGTGAAATCAGTGCTTAAATTCTTTCAAAAATTTCCTTGATTTATAAATCTCATTACAAATCTTTTTACTTATAAAATTTCTCTATTTATATATAAGATTATTTTACCATTGTAAATCATATTAATTATAACTCCATATTTATAATTCATTCTCTTATATATTTTTCTCTTTTACAATTGTTGTTTTAATTCAACTTATTCAAACAATCTTAACAATCAATTCATATACACTTTAATAATTCTTAAAAAATTATTTCTTTATATACAAAATATAATCAAGGTAAAATTATTTCATTTACCCAATTTTAAAACAATATCGTGCCGAATTGTTCTATATAAGTGTTTAGAGATCCCTATCGATAGAGTTGTACGGACAATACCGACCAGAATCCATATACCACTCAACAAACCAATCATCACAATATAAAACAATTTTATATTAACTAACAAATACGCACTCATATCTATTATTACACTCAAACTCATTCTAGAGTACTACTGACTCTATCTCTAATGAGTAACACCCAACAGAGCAGGGTTGTCGCTTAACCATATGCTCTGATACCAACTGTAATAACCCGCTTTTCCGTACCCCTTGAATAGACACTAATCTCCATCTATTTACTCAAGGTGAACGAAAAACCGAACCATTAGGATTTTAAAAGAAGAGGTAGAAGAAGAAGATAGAAGAAAAGAGAAAGAAGAAACAAAAGAACAACATCAGAACAGAAACAATATCAGAATCTCACATATCGCAGCGGAACAATATACAATAGATAATTACTAGTCTTTTAAAACAAAGAACTATATCAGTTTATACATACATCAATCATCAGAGTCAATATACAACAATGGACAGTTATATAACTTGTCCTCATACAGAATACACAGCGGAATAAATACCATCAGATATAAATACTACGTCTCGCCATCCAGCTTGCTTCCAAAGCTCCAGAATATCCAGAATATCCTGATAATATAACTCTAGGCTGCCCGTGTGGAAATTGGTGGGCACCCAGAGTTTAGAAGGGAACAATAAACTCCGAGTCAGTCATGGTGACTGGTGTGAGATCGTAAAACAGTTATTCTTTAAAATAAACAACAGGATAATTTTAAAGTCAATTCGAAATGCTTTTGGAAAATGAAACTACCATAAGACCTCCCACCACACACACAATGCAAACGCAGAATTGGAGGAGATTTCTTCTTATGATAGTCAAAGATGCTTACTACGTAAAATCAAATCATTTTTGATATTATTATTAGTGCATAGTGTAAAAAACATTTCAAAAGTATAATATTAATCTTAGCCAACATACGACCAGTATCGTATGCCTACTATAGCTACCATCTAAACAGTGGTGACCACCGTACGTAAATGGCAGGTTCTACAACTAATACCGTACAAGTCACGTATTGGAGTTTGGATTTCCAACAAATGGTCAGGCTAAGGAACTTCCTTTCCTTCTGCCGAATAGGATCGCCTCTGGCTGGACGTCCCGAGAGACAAACTGCTCTCTGCCAAACAAGGCCGGGTTACCCCTGTAACAGGTAACTCACGAATATGTCATCACCCGGTCCTTTGGGACCTTTATCCGAGCGCTCGATATCCAACATCACACATCATAAAGAAAGTGTATCCACATGAGTAAGTATCTGGGCTCCATACCATGATACCACCCCTTTCCAGAAGGAAATGACATACCCTAAAGGGCGCGGCCCTCATAACCTTGCCGCAACATTCCTGTTTCGACCATTTCCGGGGTGTGAGGCTCGACGAAGTCTCATCCACAAAGCTACGCTTTCTACAAAGCCCTGCTTCGGCTCAAACAAAATGATCAACCTATGATCATTAAGATATAAGATCAAACAAATGATCATATCACAAATGATCAAACACTGATCATTTCACAGCAACACTCAGTATGCCACGTTACCAAATTGGGATATATCGCTGATAAATTTCAACTACATAACCTCTGAGCTCGTACGTCTCAGAGAAGGGTGTTAAGCTAAGAGAATAAATTCTCCGCCACCAACAGAAATGTATTTGAAAGAAATCAGCTTTATATCTCAAATTGTAACGTCAGACACACAATCCATACAAGTCTGTTCCGGGATCGAACAGAACCGAAGGCACTTCTCACGAAGCCCTTGCATATCCGGATAAATTTCAATCACGTCGGGACTTCCCGTCACTAAGGGTGGTAAAACCTCTAAACTGGAGATCAGCCGATGTAGAGTAACTCGACGGTAATCCTTCCGTTTTCAAAAATATCCGGTCTTCAACACCGGTCTTCGAATGCAATTCATAACGACGTATCACATATTCGGAATGGGTTATACGACCCCATGGTCCTTTCCCGGCTAACCCGAATAGTGAGCGTTTATTTAAAAACAAGTGTGGCATTCAAATTCATCCAATTCACAACAAATACCTATTCAAGGTAGTTATTGATAGTCGGTTATTTAACTATCAATAAAGATGCGCAACATCATCAGATTCCAAATAATTTTCCCAAATTATTTTATCTTCCAAAAATATCTTTACTAGATATAGAATTTCCACACTTAACCGTTTGAAAACAAATTTCAAATATTCAATTTCCACATTTCATTTTATCTTTGAAGATAAAATCTCAAAAACAGTTCATTTCATATTGGAAAAGCAATTCCATACTTATTTAATAATAAGTATTTCACAAATCATTTATTTTCAACATTTAGAAAATATTCGATATACTTAAATCAATATTAAGTATACCTTTCATTCTTTAAGGAAATCATTCTCTTTAAACACATTTATTTGAGTCAAAACGAATGTTACGTAAAACATCGTTACGACGACTCAAAATCACTAGTATAGGTATTCGGATTTTTAATAGATATATAAATCCCAATACTACATCAAAACATTTCCTTTCGGAAATCATTTACTATAACAACAGTGTTATAGTCCATCATTTCCTTATTCCTCGAAAACGTCTATTTCAACAATAAAGCGTTGAAATTTATGATTTCGATATTCAATACATTTTAAAACATCTTTAAAACAATCACTTCATTTCAAATATCGCTTTCCCGAAACGTATCCATTTTATTTGATAACATATTCACTGTCCAAAATCGTGAATATACTTCAATAATTACATTTCAATCTTTTCTACACGTTTTATTCCAAGAATTATCCACTATCCAAAATCGTGGGTAAAATTCCCTTAATAACTTCTATATTACATTCATCAAATTTGATTGATTTCAAATTCATAAAACAACGTTTATAAATTCACCTTTATATTTTCTAACAACTTCGATTTATAAAATTCTCCTTTTATTAACTTCTAAAATTACTTATCAAAATAAGTGATTTCAGATTTATAAACAACGTTTATAAATCACATTTATACTTCATAACAATTTCAACTTATGAAATCATTTCATTTAGCAATTTCTATTTATATCCCAATTAAGTGCAAAAATGTAATTTATAAGTAAATTACTTATAAATCGTTTATTCTACAACATCTATTCACTTTATAACTTCACGTTATAAATCTATTAATTTCATTCACTTATGAAATCCTTTTATACTTCTTTTTAACACTTATAAAAATTCGTTTTATAAGTCCAATAATTTGATTTACAACATATCAATTTTATAAATCTTTCTATACAAATCATTTATAGTTATTCAAAATCCCAACTTAAACCGTTTTATAAATAAATCGACTTTTATTTCAAAAACGACACTTCGGTTATATTTCACTAAAAATTATAACTTTTATAACTTTAAATTTTTACGTTTATAAATTGATTCAAAAATTCCAGAAAACGTATATTTTCAAAAAATCACTTTAAAAACCTTTTTAAAGTAAAAGTCGTTATTTTTACATTTCAAAACTGAATCCGATGATGCAACAACACCAATCAGTCCATCACAACAGTCAAATATCATATATCATCATATGATAACAGAATATATCAAAATATCTGTAAATAATCAATACGGTGAGGAATCCAGTTGGATCCCTCCAACCTGTTTCCCTGCATCCATAGACGTTAGCACAATACCAATTCCGCTCCAGTACGGAATTATCGCGGTATATGCGTTTTTATAAATCCGCTTACTAACGGCGCAATAGGGTCTCATCCGCTATACGAGGCGGGAAATCATCAATCCAATATATACATATGCCAATATGTATATACTGCTATATATATATATATAGATATATCCTACTATATCTAATATCACATCCAAGCAGTCAAATAAATAACTGAAAATTCCACTTTCATTTGAGTGAGAAGATCTCACCTTTGCTTTTCAATAACAGTCGTAGCGGTTTATTTCGGATAAAACTAAACAGACGTTTAATTTTACCCAAAAATTTTCTTGACTCCAATCGACTCCAAATCAGTTGCACTGCGTAGTACGTGTTTCTACGATTCCAGCGCTACCAAATTCGTTGAAATCTGATATCGTATGACAAAGATACATCATTTTAAACATACACGAATTATAAAACAATTAAATTTCAATTTCTTTTATTTTTAATTTAACCTAAACTTCATCTACCATTCGTTTTCCATCATGAGATCAAGGCCGTGTAACTATCCTTCTTCTCCAGGCATTTATCGCGTTCGAACAACCCACCTTGCCGGCCCTAACCCTAATCACGCAACCCCCATCGTCGACTCTAGAGACGATCAACCACCTCCTCTCGAACGCCCTCGCCATGCTCTACTCTCGGCCGTGACAGCTCGAAGCTCGGTACCCCCTGGACTTCGAAAAACGTGTGCAAAGGTCGCACGAACGTAGGGCCCTAATCCCTCCAAATGACGACGATAGCTGAGATCCACCGTTGGATAGGTAGACAACGAGGTGTTCTTCGACTTTCCAGTTGGGAGTTTTGCGAATCGATGCGTGGATTTGGAGAATTTTGAGGAAGAAGATGATTGCTTTTCGGCCATTGATTGTTATAGAGGCGGCTGCGTATAACTAGGGTTTCATTTTCTTTTTTTTTATTTGTGATAAAATGGGCCTATTTATAGAAGTTTGAACGACACTATTCATTCCGGTTTTCCCGAACTCCGATTTACGCGCAGTGACTGGCGTTCGTAAGGTTTACCCCGCGTTCCGAACGCAATGGAACAGGTTTCGGAAGCTAATTCGATCGTATGTGTGAGATATGGCGATAAACGATCAATCTAAATTAAACCGATTTAAATCGATTTCGAGGCGTTTTGGCTTCCCCCGGACAAACGGTAAATCCAAAAATTACGAAATTTGAAATCTTACAATAATATCACATTACGGATCCGATGAAACTGGTTTCGTCGAAATCCGAGACTGTCTGAAAAATGACTATTTTTAACTCGACGATTTAAAATTAAAACGATGTCGATGCGTTTCGAGTTGCCACGGTCAAACGACAACTCCGATTGATACGAAAATTGAAATCCGATAATAACTAACTATTACGGATCCAATGGAACTAGTCTCGTTCAATTCTGAGACTGTTCGAAAATTGGCTATTTTTACAGTCGATAATTAAATATTAAAATATTCGATTTTCACAATTTAACTCCAAATTCAATTTTAAGAGTTCTAAAATATTTCTATAACTCCAGTATGATTAAATAAAATTTCCCAAATCATTTTCAATCATTTTAAACTCGATTTTCAATTACCTCTGGAATTTCAATTATTAATTTATCGATTTAATTATCAAATTAAATCCAATATTCGAAAAATAAATCATTCGACTTCTAAATTCCATTTATTAATATTTAAAATTAATTAAATATTCGAATTTTAATTATCAAAAATTCTGGGTCGTTACATCAAACCCGGGTTTTCTTTGTAAATTACGGGTTGAAATGATATATTACCCGTATCACTTTACCTAGGCTAGAAATGAAATACAGACCCGTTGTTAAAATATGTTTTTCTAAAAATTTTAAAATATTTTAGAAATGTAAAGATTATAATATTTTGATTTAAACTTAATTAAAAATGATTTTGTAAAGTATTATTGATTTTCTGAAAATTTATAAGTGAAATAAATTATGGAAAGGTTAGAAAATTTGAATGTAAGTTACTTTGGAAATTTTGATTTAATTTTAAATGGAATTTAAATTAAATATGAAATTATGATAAATTTATTATAATTTGGAAAAAAATGAATTTAAAATGATTTTATAATATATTAATGATTTTTGAATAAAGTTAAATGTGAAATGAATGAATATTTAAGTTGAAATTTTGAAATATAACTAAAATTGGAAATTTGTGAATTTGGCTTAAAAGTGAATTTTAAGTTATGTAAATAAAAATGAAATTAAGTTATATTTGAAAATTTAAACTTAAATGTTAAGTTAAAATTTAATTATATGAATTGAAATTGAATGGTGGAATTTAATAAGTGAATTATTATTAAATATTGATTTTTGAATGGTAATTTAACTTTATAAAATCATGAATATAAAGGTATTTGAATGATGGTTATAAAAGTGAAAATATGTGATTTTATAAGTTAAAAATGATTTAAATAAAAATATAATTGTTTGTGAAATTATATTGAATATTTGAAGTTAATTAACTGCATTTTTGAGATGCTATTATTTCTAATGTAAATGATATTACAACATTTTGTAATGCTGTAGTTGATATAAATGAACCAAACTGCTAAATTTTAATAAAGGGATATTATAACACTTTGTAAGTGCTATAAGTGTTGAATTTAACTAAAGTTTATTTGAACTAATGTATACAGCATTTTTAATGCCGTCTTTTGTTAAATTGAACTGTTTTGAATGTAACTTTCTGTAGCATTTTCCAAATGCTACGAAAGGTGAATTTTCATTATTTTGATAAATTTAAGTGAATAAATGAACTTTTAAAGATTAAAAATTTTGGAAATTTAATAATCTAATGATTAAATAAAATAACTTCATTTTATGATTTAAATGAAGTAAATTGTTTTGAAATATAAACTATTCGAATGTTTGTTGAAATGGTATTTTAAATAAATGAATGTTGTTTGGCAAATATGATATTTTGATATTTTGAAATGGATTTTTAATGATATTGAAATTTGAAATAATAATTGATTTCAAAGTATAAATTACCATTTTGAAATTTTAACTACGGGATGTATTTAATTTATAGTTTAACTGATCCTTAAAGGATGGGCGATCCCAAGCATTCTTTAAGTTATTGTGCATCACTGCTACAGTTCACTTGAGTTGGTTTACATTATATAAGTATATATTGTCCTGACTCGAGTGTTTTGTGTTTTACTTTACGCTCGGGTCAGCCTGAGTATTTACAGCTTAGCTTTGGATTTTGTTCTGGAGCTAGGAATCACTGGAGATTCTGCTTGTCTAGTTATCTATTTCCTTCCAGTTCAGTTGTTCTATTTTAGATCTGGTATTTATAAACTTTTATGTATTTGGGATTTCTATTGTATATGTTTTCAGAATGATATTATGTATTATGTTTTGAGAGTTTGTATATAGTAGCTTCATGAACTACTATGGTATTTTATTTCCGCTGCGATGTATTCTGATTGTTCTGTGTCTGTGATTCTGTGATTTGTATTTCATTTGCTCCAAATTTATTTAAAATGCGGTATTTTGAGCAATTCAAGTCCGACATATGCGCCTGCGAATGGCTGAAAATATCGGGTTGTTACATTTGGTATCAGAGCTTTGGTTTTAGGCAAACCTTAGCCCACGGAGCAAAAACTCATTAAAGATAGGGTAGAAATACCCTAGAATGAGTGAAATCAATCTCAGAATCATTTCTTTGTGAGAGAACGTATTTTCAAAGTATAAAATGATTTTTTTTCAAATGATTTTATAAGGACTTTAAAAGATTATTTTGATATAAAATTTTCTTGTTTTGAAAGAAATTTTCTGGACTTTATCCCTTTCGTATCCACCTTGCTAGAAATTTCGTTGATTAGGATTTCCTAAAAGTTTTGAACTTCTATCTTGGTTGGGATTTCTTCAATTGAGGATTCCTTTGAATTTTGGAACGCTCCCACTTGTTCCGAAATCCATTCCTACCTCCTTTAATTGTATTTTTGATTTTGGAGCATTCTATAACTCCACTTTGGAATGACCTCTCTAAAGAGCGGTGATTCCATTAATCTTTGAATGATTTGTAAAGGGGTGAAATTCCTTTACAATTGGCATTGATACATCGGAGATTTCTGTATCCTCGGATGTCGATGCTATCTATCTTCTGGTCTACCCGGATTCTATCTCTGGCGATCAAATGTCAATTTGCCTTAGATTTTCCACATTGGTTATTCTTGAAGTCACGGTTGACCGGTTAAGGTCGCCCGTGATTTATATAGGCTTATTATCTTCTATTTGGTAATTAAATTATCTTATCTCCGTTCGAGCTTATCTTCAAACCAGAATTCCATTTGATTAGAGTACTCTAAATTTGAATCTCTGTTTGTTAAAGTCCATCCTTGAATCATCCTTTGGAAAAAATTGTGTTTGACTGTATTTTGAAAATTTTGTATACATCGAAATTTTTATCTTGATAAGGATGACCATATTCTGTATATAAAAGTGAAATGTTTTCAATAATGATTTTATATCTTTTAAAATAAAAATTTAAAGTTTTGAAAGGATTTGAAATTTTGAAAATTTATAAGGAATTTGATTTAAATAAAAAAATGATTTATAACTGAAGGTTTTGAATCTGAATTTAAGTGATTGAACTCCGGCATTTTGGAACTGGTTTTAAGATTTTGAAATAATAAATAATATGATTTGAAATTATTTTTCCGAATAAGTAATCTTTCAATGATTTTAATGGGTTTTAATGATTTCGAAGGAATTTCAAAGAAGTTTTCAAAGTAAATGGAAGTCCAGAACTCACTTGTGTCGCTGGAAAATAATTTTGGTGATGAGTGCACGCATCATCGACATTGATTTTTGAGTTTCTGAGTGAGGGAGAGGCCACTTCGGTAGCTTTGCTATGCGATTGATTTGTGAAACCAATTTTGATTTCAAATTTCGAAGTGTGATGTGATATTTGAAAGATATATGTATATATATTTGAACAATTTGAAATGAGCCGGTGTTCAGTTCTTGAGTTTTGATTTGATTTGATATAACCCTATTTTTGGAATTGATTTACTGATTTAATTGTGATTTCCAACTCTTGGATTGAAATATGATTTCTTCGACTATTTTGAAGGTTCGAGCACTTCCAAATCAAGGTTAACTTTTCAAAAGTTAAGAATTTTTAAGTAAAGCATATAAGTTTGGTATGTATGTTTAAAGTATGTAGTAATCTGATTTAGATAAGTTGAAACTGTTTTGTTAAGTAAACGAATAAAGCTATTTTGAATTTACTAATATGAAATTTAGATTTGAAATGTTTGAAAATTTGTCTTCAAATATTTTGAGAAAAATAAATAATTTAGTTTAAATGTTTAATTTAGTAACATCTTTATGAAACTATATATTTAACAAGATGGAATAGATACATAAGTTGTACGTATGCTGTTTTATTCGCATAATTAAATTGATCCAAGTTTGAGTACACAAGTTTGAGGTGAATTACACCATTTAGTGTTAGGATTTTTCATTTGATTCTTGATGGTGAATTTTTGACATGGATTTTGGGCTTGATTCTAGAATTCTCTATCATAGTATATGGCTATGCAAGGAGACTGATGGTTTCTAGTTGAGAAACCATATCGAAATCCACATTAGGGAAGTCGAATGGACAATACTAGTTCGAAAGCGAACTTGTGTGATCGAACGAGCGATCGAATGTGATTTTTGCGAAATGATGACATATGTACATCTTATATTCTAATATCATTGATATACTTGACGCTGAAATTGCAAGTTGTTGGGTTGGATATCTTTGTAATTTAATTTGGAATTTTTCTTTTATGCAAACTACTATCAATTTAAAACCATTTTTCAAAACTATTTTTCCTTTTATTCTTCTTAAACAAACTATTTTATTCTATTTTACATACAAAACTATTTTATTTAAAACCATTTTCCAAAAAAAACTATTTTATATACAAAACTATTTTTTTTCAAAACTATTTTATATGCACACTATTTTACAAACTATTTTATATACAAAACTATTCTAAATTAAAAATCTTTTATAAAGCAAAGATGTTCAATCCCATATGACTCTTCATGCAGCGAAATTGATTTTTGAAAGATTTTGACCCTTATAAGATAAACTTTATGTAAGTATAAGATGATTTTGAAAACCATTGATTTTGATAAATGAATAATTGAAGCTTATATTAGTATGAAAGGATATTTGGTTTACCTGTAATTTGAGTTTATTTAAAAATAATGGATTTATGAAATAAATATTTCAACACTAAGTAATAATGAAGTAAAATTTGAGATATACGAAATTATAAAATTTAGTTTTGAAATATGGTATATTTAAGCCTTGAAACATATTTAAGACTTAATAGTTTATTTTGTAAATCAAATCTATATTTGAAATTTGATAATATTTGAAATGGTTTTGTTGGAAAACTAAATTGAATTGAAACTGATGGTTTGAATTGAATTAAAATTGGAAATTTTAGATTTTGGTTTAATTGAATAATTTGTGAAATATAAAGAATTAAGGGAATGTTTTATGATTTCAAATGTATGATTTCAAAATGTTATGATTTTCAAAGTGAAATGATTTCAAGTATTTGGTTTCGAAAGATTTATAACTTTGAAAGTATTATGATTTTTGAAGTGAATATATGTTTGAAATGGAAATGAATTGTTTGACTTAAACTATATTGATTTGGAAATTTGGATTATTTTCTAAATCTATTGTTTTAAGAAATTTTGAAACTGAATATGTGTAAATTGAAGGAAATGATTTGGTGAAATCATATATGACTTTGAAACTGAATTGATATTGAAATGGTTTGAAATTGAGAACCTTGTTTTGTTTAAATACTTGATTTGGGAGTTATCGAACTTATATAATGGATTTGTATAAGTATGAAGTTGATTTGAAACTATTGATTTGAAAAGGTATTTAATTTGAAGTGAAATCTTATATAATCGAAGTCTATATAAGTATGATTTGATATACTATTGATTTGGAAAGTATTTGATTTGAAATGGAATCTTATATATAATGGACTTTATATATATGATATTTGAAAGTGATTTTGAAAGGTACTAGATGATACATATTTTCGAAGTAAAGATATGGAAAGTGCCTTCTGCTTGATATCCGCTTTGTGGCCACACTGTGGATTCATTCTATCGATATTATTCCCTTTGATTTGGGTTTTTCGGATATGATACTCGAGTTTCCATTGAATTCCATGGCGTTACCCATGGTCTTACGAGCACGACTGCATAGCGCAACAGCCTGGCTGAGATAGCCTAGGGGTACGGATTGTTTCCTGGGGGATCCAGGCGTAACCATTGTGTATCTTGCACTCTACTAGTCATCATGGCGTAACTCGCAGGGCTGAGAAAGCTTACGGATACTGATTGTTTCCTGCGGGATCCAGGCGTAACCATTGTGTATCTGCGAACCATGATCAGACAAATGTTGGTTTGGTTGATTTGTTTGGATTGTACTTTCCATATCTGTTTTAAAGGTTTTCAAGTATTTTCACCAGGTGTTGAACACAAGTCTACTAAGTACCTAGAGAATTCTAGCTTTGCGCCTGATAAACGCATGGCCAGAGTCTACAGGAACAAAAGTAAACTTGTTAAGACATTGAGTTATAAAAGTGTTTTGATAAAGTACTATATAAAGGATATTTTGATCAGTTATTTTCCCATCTAAAGATTTTAAAATGTTTTAAATAATGGTTCATCCTTGTCTTTCAACCTATTTTTCCTCCTAGCTATTCCAATCTTCTTCTTCATTGAGGGTTCTTTCTGCATTTTGGAAAGAGTTGGTTCTTTGGCTTATCGTTTAGACTTGCCCGAGATACTTTCTGGAGTGCATGATGTATTCCATGTTTCACATCTTCTCTGGTATCTTTTTGACCCATCTCTTTTTGTTCAGCCTTCTGCTCGTGATAGTTGGATATTTAACCTAACCTGACTGTCGAGAGGAAGCCACTTCGTATTGTCGCAGAATTACGAAGTAGCTAAGAGAAGGAAATCTATTAGTCTGATCAAAGTACTAAGAAGTACTGATGATCAAGATTGCACCTGAAAGACGGAGGAGAGCATTCGTGCTTCGAATCCAGAATTCTTTATTTCTTGGTACTATTTGCTTTTTCTATCTTGCTTTTCCTTATTTTCCTTGCCCGTTCCTTTTCGAGGACGAAAAGATTTGAGTGGGGGAGAGTGTAACAACCCTAGATTTCTACATATATTTAAATTTGACTTTATTTTTATTTTAAATTATTTTAAACTTGTTTTATTTCAAACATTTCATTTTAAAATAAAAATTATAACTTCAAATGGTATAAATTGGATATTTTACTGAAAAGTGGATTTCTGTTCAAACTGGTCAAACTATGAATTTTAATTTTTAAATTTAAATATTTAAAAGTTTGAATTTTATCTTTTATTATGAAATTATATTAAATTTCAAGAATACTGCTTTTCGTTTCGTTGAAATTGGAGTTATATTGTGAAAGTTATGCTTTTTACAATGTTGTGTGTAAATTGTTTTATTTAACAATATTGTTTATTTTAAATTATATAAATAATATTTTTATTGGTCATATCTTATTCTAATTTGTATATATATGTTATATTATATATATTTTGTCTTTTAAATATTTTTAAAGTGATGATAAAAATTTTCCAAAACTTATTGAATTTATTTTCAAATTTTAAAGCCTTGTTTGCATTTTTAAGCTATTTTCTTCATTTATTTATATTTAATTAAAATTTTATTTATTTATTTTATTTATTCAGTATTTTTCTGTGTTTTTATTTTATTTATATGTATTTTACATGTATTTAAGATTTTAAAAGAAATGGTGGAAATTTGAAGAGTTTTGTGACTTTTTATATGCTATGACTTTTCACTTACCTTTTGTCTTTTCGTTTTCAACTGACTTTTCAATGGATATAGCCGTTCATTCTCTTTGCTTCAGCCGTGAATTTCATTTCATTATTCACGTGAGAAATATTTCCTACCATCTCCAAAAACTCACGGCCAACTAAGAAAAAATGTTAATGGCTTCTCCTATTTTCTCATTTTCCTTTTCTTTCTATGATTTCTGCCTTGCCTCTTCCTCTAGTTTGCTCGGCCACTACCTCTTCACCACCACATCACCTTCATCACCACCATCTACAGCAGCAACCTCCCCTCCTCCTCTGATCATAATCAGGCCATGACCATTTGTTGAAGCTAGCACCACCAATTTTGCACAAAACCCTTACAAACATGCCTAGAAATCACCATACTCTTCACCTATCACTTCGACCACCCCTCTAGCCACCACCACCAGCAGCTCCGCCACCTCTGGCCACATCTCCAGCCATGACCTGACATGTCCAGACCTGTACAAGCATGGTCGAGCCTCATATGTGACCAAGCGGAGACTTGTGTGCACCACAATCATCACTATTTTGTCTTGTCCTTTGCATTCTTCACTTTGCAACTCCTACCTCTTCAAACACTTGCATAGCCGTGAGTTATGATGCCAAACCTGAGCTTAACACATATCATGGCTGAGCAAAATGAACCCCCCTTAGTCGAGCATTTGAATGGTTGTAGCAAGGTCAAGTTACCTTGTCTTTGTTGCTTATTAATTTCAATCTATTTCAATGTATTTTGGTTGAATATTCATATTTTATATTGTCTATTGTTTTGTTTGTTTACAAGATCATATCTTGGCTCTCTCCACTCATTTGAATCGTAGTCATTCTGTGTCATGCTATGTCATGCCATATCATGCTTTCTGGATTTATTCGATGTGTTTTGATTGGTTATCTCCAGCTAAAAGGTGAGTATTCACTCACGACATTTATACTTATATATATTGTGAATTGACAACATGTGAATCTGTAGAAATTATTATATCATGTTATACTTGCATGTGATATGAATTATATGATGTTAACCTTGTTTATAAACCTGTCATATCATCTGTTACTGCTGTATGTTGCTATACTGTTTGATTATAAATGTTTCTCACACTGCAAGTTCCCTGTAGAATAGGATCACTATGGGTTGAAATGATACATACCCGAATGGACTTTAGAATAGGAGAAAATCATTATGGGCTGAAATGATAGGCCTGAATTATTTTCAATTATTTTCATTTACTTGGGATTGCGGGTTTGAAATGATCAAACCCGGGTTTTCTTTGTAAATTACGGGTTGAAATGATATATTACCCGTATCACTTTACCTAGGCTAGAAATGAAATACAGACCCGTTGATAAAATATGTTTTTCTAAAAATTTTAAAATATTTTAGAAATGTAAAGATTATAATATTTTGATTTAAACTTAATTAAAAATGATTTTGTAAAGTATTATTGATTTTCTGAAAATTTATAAGTGAAATAAATTATGGAAAGGTTAGAAAATTTGAATGTAAGTTACTTTGGAAATTTTGATTTAATTTTAAATGGAATTTAAATTAAATATGAAATTATGATAAATTTATTATAATTTGGAAAAAATGAATTTAAAATGATTTTATAATATATTAATGATTTTTGAATAAATTTAAATGTGAAATGAATGAATATTTAAGTTGAAATTTTGAAATATAACTAAAATTGGAAATTTGTGAATTTGGCTTAAAAGTGAATTTTAAGTTATGTAAATAAAAATGAAATTAAGTTATATTTGAAAATTTAAACTTAAATGTTAAGTTAAAATTTAATTATATGAATTGAAATTGAATGGTAGAATTTAATAAGTGGATTATTATTAAATATTGATTTTTGAATGGTACTTTAACTTTATAAAATCATGAATATAAAGGTATTTGAATGATGGTTATAAAAGTGAAAATATGTGATTTTATAAGTTAAAAATGATTTAAATAAAAATATAATTGTTTGTGAAATTATATTGAATATTTGAAGTTAATTAACTGCATTTTTTAGATGCTATTATTTCTAATGTAAATGATATTACAACATTTTGTAATGCTGTAGTTGATATAAATGAACCAAACCGCTAAATTTTAATAAAGGGATATTATAACACTTTGTAAGTGCTATAAGTGTTGAATTTAACTAAAGTTTATTTGAACTAATGTATACAGCATTTTTAATGCCGTCTTTTGTTAAATTGAACTGTTTTGAATGTAATTTTCTGTAGCATTTTCCAAATGCTACGAAAGGTGAATTTTCATTATTTTGATAAATTTAAGTGAATAAATGAACTTTTAAAGATTAAAAATTTTGGAAATTTAATAATCTAATGATTAAATAAAATAACTTCATTTTATGATTTAAATGAAGTAAATTGTTTTGAAATATAAACTATTCGAATGTTTGTTGAAATGGTATTTTAAATAAATGAATGTTGTTTGGCAAATATGATATTTTGATATTTTGAAATGGATTTTTAATGATATTGAAATTTGAAATAATAATTGATTTCAAAGTATAAATTACCATTTTGAAATTTTAACTACGGGTTGTATTTAATTTATAGTTTAACTGATCCTTAAAGGATGGGCGATCCCAAGCATTCTTTAAGTTATTGTGCATCACTGCTACAGTTCACTTGAGTTGGTTTACATTATATAAGTATATATTGTCCTGACTCAAGTGTTTTGTATTTTACTTTACGCTCGGGTCAGCCTGAGTATTTACAGCTTAGCTTTGGATTTTGTTCTGGAGCTAGGAATCGCTGGAGATTCTGCTTGTCTAGTTATCTATTTCCTTCCAGTTCAGTTGTTCTATTTCAGATCTGGTATTTATAAACTTTTATGTATTTGGGATTTCTATTGTATATGTTTTCAGAATGATATTATGTATTATGTTTTGAGAGTTTGTATATAGTAGCTTCATGAACTACTATGGTATTTTATTTCCGCTGCGAGGTATTCTGATTGTTCTGTGTCTGTGATTCTGTGATTTGTATTTCATTTGCTCCAAATTTATTTACAATGCGGTATTTTGAGCAATTCAAGTCCGACATATGCGGCTGCGAATGGCTGAAAATATCGGGTTGTTACAACTTCGGTTCCTTCGAATCAATCATCGATAAAAAAATTGTTCTGTGAATAAGGAATCATTCTTTATTGATTATTTTCTTTTTATCAAAATATCTTCTGGAGATATATATATTTCTAAAAAAAATTTCCAGTGTATACGGAATCATTAGACCTCTCTTATCAAATCATTTGATTACTTTAAACCTCTTTAAATTGGGAATAATTTGAAATCATTTCATTTTTCACTTAGGAAAATATTTCCAAATCATTTTTTTTTAAAATCTTAACATAGATTTCTTAATTCAAAACCCAAAATTTTGATTGAGTTAAGACCATGTTAACTAGGATGTTAGTCTAAAACCAGTAAATATTAAGTGAGCAGAATCTATAGAAATCATCAAATTCTACTCAATATCAATTCCCGTATTCGACATGTACTATGGGCATAATAACGGCGAAATCACCCTTTAAATTCCATGAATAGTACGAGTTCCCTCTTCGGGCTTTAACACCGAGTACAAGAAGATTATCTCCATAAAATCTAAGTTGTTTATATTCGAAAAATCATATCCTTTATACTTTGGAAAATTTTGATTTGAGTAAATAAAATTTACTATCCCATCCATCGGGCCAGTCCGAATAGCCATGAAGAGAAGGAAACTGGTTTTCCAAACTCAAGCCTAGACACTATCGCTCTAACACCCATAAGGTGGTTAAGCAATTTGATCGACTCTAAATCATTTAACATTTAACCATTCCATAAATCCCTCAAATCAGCTTTAAAATACTTTACATTAACTTTTAAAACATTTACAAAATATTTGGAAAGGAATGGTTGTGTTTAAAACTATATTTCAAAAGTTATAGAAAAGTGCTGCAGAAAAGTGCCATGGAAAGTGCTTTTTAAGCTGTATTGATCAAAACGACTTTTTATCATTTGGAAATTCATTTTTATATCTCAAATCAGTTTTAAAATATTTTAAAATATTTTTAAACAATTTTAAAATATCATTTTCAAAGAAATCCTTTTATGGATTACGAACTGCAAAATCATGATTTTTCCAAAAACTTGTTTTACTTATATTTCAAAACCTACTAACGAAATCTCAATTTTCTATTTTGTTTGAAAACTATGGATATAATAGTTTGAAAAATTCTTATGTCGAAGAATTCTGAGCTATATTCCATACTCATTTGACTTTTATGGCGCGAAATCGCGAACTACCGTCACATGACGCGCCAAATTTTGACTAAATTTCCAATTACCTTTCAAACTTCACCAAACACTTTCATATGTTTATAAAATATTTCAAACTCATTTTAAAACCTTTTTAAAGTGGTTTAACATTCCATATACACCAATTCATTAAATAAAGGAAAGTGATTTACTTTGTGCTTATCGACATGTATTTCCGTGACTTGCATGTATATTCAACATTCATATTAAACAACCACCATCAAAAATCATCATCAAACATATATATCATCCAATAGCATATAATACTATAGTTTAGGAGTTTCTCACCTTCATTTTTCCAACGGGCTAGTCTAAAATCGGCCATAGCTCCGCTACGATCGAATCAAAGTTAATGAAATCGAGCTTGAGACCTATGGAATGGCTCGACCTAGCTTTGTAGAGGGTAGAGCTCATAGCCTTGATGAATGGAGGAGGTGGCCGTAGTATTTTAAGGTGGAGAGGAGGATATTCGTCTTCATTTGGAGTGGATTTGATAACATATATGTATTATATGATTTTAATTTTCTTTTGCTAAATATTTTTCCATTCTTTTGTTATGCATTGAAGCCATGAAAAAATCTTTGAAATGGAGAAGAAGATGATAAGAATATGGTGAAAAAATATTGTAAACTGGGTGGGTATTTATGGGAGAAAATTCTGAAAAAATATCTAATGGTAAAATTACCATTTTGCCCTTGACCCACAACCTCCTACTACCCTTACACGCACGGCAGCCCCCATTCCTCTAGGTGATGGTGATGTTAAGGTGAAGATGGTGAAGATGGTTTTCTACGGTGAGTTGATGTTCGCTTTTTTATTGCTCAAGTATTAAGTCTTAGGAAATTATTTTAATATTTTGTAATATATATACATTTTAGTGTACATGTACACATATGGTGTGCATGTGACATGTATATACATGTACATGTATGTGCACAAGAGGATAACAATATTTCAAATGACTTCAAACAATTTTTGTTCGTTAAATCGTTGAAAACCGGGAAACCGATTATCGGTCACATTTTCACTTGTTAATTTATATACATATATTTGTAAACAAAATTTGAAAATAAATTTCTTATCATTATAAATAAATTAAAATGATCATACTTGAATTATAAAACCATATAAATTAATATTAACAATTATTTATAGTAATTGCTATTATATCGATAAAGCGATATCGATTTTTTCTTATATTTTCAATTCAATTATATGTCGTTATTAAAATTATTATAAATGATTTAATAACAGTTTATAATGATTTAAAATGAATTACTATCATTTTAAAAATAATTATTTGAATAATTATAATAATTATTAAATCTCAATTGAATTTAATAAATCAATTATTATATTTAAGGGCATTACTAACACATTTAAATTTAAAAAATACAATAAATTATTTTATTTCATATTCTTATTCAATTATAAAAATAAGTGTATGTATCTAGCTCCGTATGCAACATTTTATGATTATAGAGCTATTTATCGATAAAATGGTTTTCGGCCATTTTTTCGATTTAAATCCCAAGGAAATTATTTTTGTAAATATTTATTCAAAATAGGATTATTATTATTTGTTATCACTCCAAACAATATTATTTTTATTATCAACCTTTTATTTGAATAATTTTAAAAATAAATATAATTTATCAAAGTGATAAATTTACGGGTCGTTACAGACTTCCCCTTTAAAAGAATTTCGTCCCCAAAATTAACCAAAGCAGAAACCCAAAGGTTTGCCCAAAATATTTATTTTTAAACTTACACTCGTACAATGTATATAGATCATCCGTACGCAATATCTGATTCTATCTACTATTCGAATCCACAACTTTACTTTCAAACTAGTATTGGTCCCCCAATCCTTTAGTGCGGACTCTGACGAGGCTTTCCGATCAGAATTTTAGTTTCCCTTGCACAGCTCTCAACTATGATAGAAAACTTAAGTATCTATCCACAAACCTTCATCAATGTTCGTCGTCAAGAATCGAGTGATAAATTCTTTTTCGTATCGATGTAAAACACCTCAAAGTTTTGCACTCGAATCTTGGATTAAACCATGCGATGAAATAATCCATATACTTCATATGAATTTAATAATCTTTCCAAAATTCTTATTTAAATGATTCATACAAATGCGAAGTTAGAACAAACATCATATTATAGATTTTCATACGTTTACATCATTTCAATTAATCTTGGGTTAAATAGAAAAAACCCCTCCCTAACACTAATACGATACATAATCCTGATTAAAATGTCATCTCAGTCGAACACCTATATAATAATAAAACTATCCTTAACTTCCCTACCTCACATCTCTTTCACTCTTCTAAGTCTGAAGTCGATTGTTGACTCCCGTTCCCAAGGTCTATCATAACTTATCCCTCTCTTTCTTCATCACTCTCTAGCTCATCGCTGGCCTCATTGTCGTCCTCTTCTGGTTCATTTCTCCTTCAACCTAGGGTAGCCAAGGTTGGTTCCAAGGAATATGTCCCATGCCAACCAGCATTCCTTGAATTATCCTACCCTCCTCCATTTCTTCGAGGCCTTGCACATCCTCTTCCCAAGGATTTTTGAACTCTTTGACTCCTTCTTCTTCTTCTGTTATTTCTTCATCGTTGCACTCCACTTCGTTCTAGTTTATGTATGAACTGGATGGTCCTTCCTGTCACACAAGATGCTCTCCGTCCAAATCTCATAGCACATTACTACATTCGCTAGATATAATAGCATCTGGGTCTTCCATTGGTTCTGATTCTTCTTCCATAGGTTCGACCTCTTCTTCCATGGGCTTCGATTCTTCTTCCATAGGTTCCACTTCTTCTATAGGTTCCAAAATGGAGCTAGCGGGATCTGTTGTCCAATTTCTTTCCTTGGTCTGCTCGGGTTCATCATCACTAGAAATTGTAATTATTTCTAGAGCCATGGGTGGTATAAGCATTCCGGCCATTAGATATCCATCTTCACTCCTTCGAGTGTATGGTTCATGCTTCTCCTCATTCAGGAACCCACCATTGCTAGGTGGATACTTTGGGTGCTCCTCTTAGTCACTAGAGAGAATAGTGAGGTTGTCCTTCTCGACCGAATTTGCTCTGGAAGACTCCCTTTTGGAGTAATTTCCTCCATATGGTTTCTACCAGGTAAATAATATTTCCTTAGATATAAGCAACATGTAATTATCTTAATCTAACGTATGCTTAGGTAGAGAGGTTTATTAGTTACTTGCTATTATTTTTCTCAAACCAAGGTTTGGTTAATACTCAGAAAATGACTCGATATACATTTCTAAAGAGAGTTTTTAAAATTCTTTGTATAACAAAAGTGGTTTATTCTTCCAAAATTTTTTTGAAAATTTTACCAAATATTTGTTTTTATTGCTTATAAACTTTTTAAATCATTTCTCAAAAATATAGTATTAGGTAAAATGATTTCATGTACAAATTTTCAAATCCAAAATCATTTGTATATAATATTAATGAATACGCACTCATATAATACTCTCAACTCATTCTAGGGTGTTACTAACCCTATCTCTAATGAGTTACACATCATATGGTATTAATAACTCGATCTCTAATGAGACTTTACCCCTACCAAAGCCAGGGTGTCCGCTCAACCTAGGCTCTGATACCAAAATTAAGGACTCGTTACTTTGACTCTCGGGAACCGACACTAATACATACTCGGTATTCACATGTCGCAAATCCAAGTGTAGAAGAGGCGGATTCTCAAAGGTAAGGAAAACAATAAAGACAACAAAATCTTACATATATTATTTCAATAAATAATCTTTACAGCGGAAATTTAAAAACATTTATAAGAGTTATAAATGGACAGTTATATATATCTGCTCTTACAAAGGCGAAATACAATACTACTCAAGTTTGGTGGAAACAATCTTCAGAAAAAATCTTCTAACTCCTTGCTCCAAGCACTTCCAGATTCACGAACTAAACCTGACTACCAGGCTGCTCGGGGAAAATTAGGGCACTCAGAGTTTAAGGGAAAAGGAAAATAAACTCCGGGTTAGCCATGGGACTAGTGTAAGAAACACAGAATACGCAGTTTGAAAAGAAACGGTATCTCATAAGACCACGCCCACACATAAACATGGACGGGTTTTTACCCGATGATAAACAAAACATTTGCTACACAAAAATCATTTGATATTATTTTTAATGACATTCCTTTAAAAACATTTGCAAGTAAACTTATTAATCTTACCCGAAATTGTTACCATTATTAAATTCTGGATATGTTTGGCTCTACAAACAAAACTCTTACAAGACTCGTTCGGGGAATGGATTTCCATACAATCGCAGGTAAGGGACAACGTTTCGTACAGTACATCTCTAGAGGAATGTATCGAGGATACAAAAACAAACCTTTGCATCTGGCGAGACCAGTCTATCCCTATTTGGCACTCATACATGGCCTAAATAGAAACCGAATATGACATCACCCTGGTCATAACCGACCTATCTAGGGCCCCATAGCTTATTCCACATACTCGACAAATATAGAGTAATCTAGAAAGGTGATGACCATACCCTAATGGTTGCGAACCACATAGCCTTGCGGCATACCCTTTTTAAGCCATTACCGGGTGGTGAGGCCTGAGGTAGCGATTACGTTTCACATAGCACATTCCACTTTGAATTCCACATTATCATTCCATAATCACACAATAGATTTCTACAAACGTATAACTCATGAGCTCGTACGTCTCAGGAAAGGGTGTTAAGCTAAGAGAAGTTGCCTTCTCTGCCACCAAACAGATGATACGTTCATAGAGGTCAATTTATGTAACTAGAAATGCAACGTCAGACATTCGTCCATAAAATTTGTTTAGGAATAGGACAAACCGAAGGCACTCTCCTACCACATCCTGTCGGCAATTAACCCTAGGATTAGCAGCGAGAAGTCCTTGCATTGAAGACCTTAAATAAAGAACTACTACCACATAATATGATATGGGAAATTTCCCCCGAGGGTCAGTGACAAGCAGCCCTACATTCCATCTTCCAAATCATATCCATGTCTTCACTTTGAATATGTAAATTGGTTCGAAGTGGTCTTCGGATAGGAATTACTCAAATCCGACCCCAGTTTCTTTGAACCAATCATCGATAAAATGATGTTATGTGAATAGGGAATCATTCTTTAATTGATTATTTTATTTTTATCAAAATATATTCTGGAGATATATATATTTCTAAAACATTCTTTCTAGTATATACAGAATCATTAAACCTCTCTTATCAAATCCTATTATTACTTTAAACCTTTTTAAAATGGGAATAATTAAAAATCATTTCATTTTTCACTTAGGAAAATATTTCCAAATCATTTTATTTAAATCTTAAAATAGATTTCTTAGTTCAAAACCAAAAATTTTGATTGAGTTAAAACCATGTTAACTAGGATGTTAATCCAAAACCAATAAATATTATGTGAACAAAATCTATAGAAATCACCTAATTCTACTCAATATATATTCCCATATTCAATAAGTACTATGGGAAGAATAACCATGAGATCACTATTTAAATTCTACGAATAGTACGAGTTCCCACTTTGGGCTTTAACACCGAGTACAAGAAGATTATCTCCATAAAATTCAAGTTGTTTATATTCGAAAAATCATATCTTTTATACTTTGGAAAATTTTGATTCGAGTAAATCAAATTTACTACCCTATCCATCGTGCAAGTCCAGATAGCCAGGGAGAGCAGAAAACTGATTTTCCAAACTCAAGCCTAGAACCTATCTCTCTGCTACTCAATATCAATTCCCATATTCAATAAGTACTATGAGCAGAATAACGATGAGATCACTATTTAAATTCCACGAATAGTACGAGTTCCCTCTTCGGGCTTTAACACCGAGTACAAGAATATTATCTCCATAAAATTCAAGTTGTTTATATTCGGAAAATCATATCTTTTATACTTTGGAAAACTTTGATTCGAGTAAATCAAATTTACTACCCTATCCATCGGTCCAGTCCAGATAGCCAGGGAGAGCAGAAAACGGGTTTTCCAAACTCAAGCCTAGACACTATCTCTCTGCTACCTAGAAGGCGGTCAAATAATTTGATCGACTCTAAATCATTTAACATTAAACCGTTCCATAAACCCCTCAAATAAGCTTTAAAATACTTTACATTAATTATTTGAAATTTTTATAAAAGATATGGAAAAGAATGGTTGCGTTTAAAACTATATTTCAAAGGTTATAGAAAAGTGCGGTTGAAAAGTGTTGCGGAAAGTGCTTTTTAAGCTATATTGATCAAAATGGATTTTTATCATTTGCAAATTCATCTTTATAACTCAAGTCACTTTTAAAACATTTTAAACAATTTTTAGAATTTATTTCATACTTTTAAACAATTTTAGAATATCATTTTCAAAGAAATCCTTTTATGGATTCCAAACTGTAAAACCGCGATTTCTCCAAAAACTTGTTTTACTCATATTTCAAAATCTACTTATTGAAATCTCGATTGTCTTTCTTTATTTGAAAACTATGGATATAATAGTTTGGAAAATTCTTATTTCGAAGAATTTCGAGCTATGTTCCATTCTACATGCTCATTTGACTTTTATGGCACGAAATCGCGAACTGCCATTACGCGACGTGCCAAATTTTGACTAATTTTTCAATAACTTTTTAACTTCACCAAAACACTTTCATATGTTTATAAAACATTTCAAACTCATTTTAAAACATTTTAAAGAGGTTTAACATTCCATATACACCAATTCATTAAATAAAGGAAAGTGATTTTCTTTGTGCTTATCGACGTTTATTTCTGTGACTTGCATATATAATCAACATTCATATTAAGCAACAATCATCAACAATCATAGTCAAACATATATCATCCAATATCATATATTACTATAGTTTAGGAGTTTCTCACCTACATTTTTCCCATGGGCTAGTCTAAAATCGGCAGTATCTAAAATCGGCTGTAGCTCCGCTACGATCGAATCAAAGTTAATGAAATCGAGCTTGAGACCTCTGGGAGGGCTTGGCCTAGCTTTGTAGACGGTGGAGCTCACAGTCCCGATGAATGGAGGAGGTGGCCGTAGTCTTTTAAGGTGGAGAGGAGGATATTCGTCTTCGTATGGAGTGGATTTGATAACATATATGTATTATATGATTTTAATTTTCTTTTGCTAAATATTTTGCCATTATTTTTTTATGCATTGAAGCCATGAAAAAAGCTTTGAAGTGGAGAAGAAGATGATAAGAATATGGTGAAAAAATATGAGAAAGTGGATGGGAATTTACAGGAGAAAATTTGGAAAAAATATCTCATGGTAAAATTACCATTTTGCCCTTGACCCACACCCTTCCTACTCCCCCTACACGCACGACAGCCCCCATTACCCTAGGTGATGGTGATGTTGAGGTGATGGTGGTGATGATGGTTTTGTAAGGTGATTTGATGTTTTCTTTTTTGTTACTTAAGTATTAAGTCTTAGGAAATTATTTTAATATTTTGTAATATGTATATATTTAAGTGTAGATGTACAGATATATATGTTATGGTGTGCATGTGACATGTATATACATGTACACGTATGTGCACAAGAGGATAACAACATTTCAAATGACTTCGAAAAACTTTTGTTTGTTAAACCGTTGAAAACCAGGAAACCGATTATCGGTCACAATTTCACTTATTAATATATATACATATATTTGTAAGAAAAATTTGAAAATAAATTTATTATAATTATAAATAAATTAAAATGATCATACTTGAGTTAAAAAACCATATAAATTAATATTAACAATTATTTACAGTAATTGCTACTATACCGATAAAGAGATATCGATTTTTTCTTATATTTTCAAATCAATTATATGTCTTTATAAAAATTATTATAAATGATTTATTAACACTTTGTAACCATTTAAAATGAATTACTATCATTTTAAAATAATTATTTGAATAATTATAATAATTTTTAAATCATTAAATCTCAGTTAAATTTAATAAATCAATTATTATATTTAAGGGCATTACTATCAATGTCATAAATATATTTAAATTTAAAAAATACAATAAATTATTTTATTTCATATTCTTGTTCAATTATAAAAATAAATGTATGTATCCAGCTCTATATGCGACGTTTTATGACTATAGAGCTGTTTATCGATAAAACGGTTTTCGCCCATTTTGTCGATTTAAATCCTGAGGAAAATATTTTTGTAAATTTATTCAAAATGGGATTATTATTATTTGTTATCACTCCAAGTAATCTTATTTGTATTATCAACCTTTTATTTGAATAATTTAAAAATAAATATAATTTATCAAAGCAATAAATTTGCGGGTAGTTATAAGATATATAATGTTAAAGTCTCAATCTTACAAATACCTTTATTCTCTGATTGGAGTATTAAGCGGAAGGATGAAGGAACTCAAGAGACTTCAGGACCACAACACACATTACCTAACATCGGATCAGTCATAGTTCAACTGATTCCTTTGGTCACATCAACCAACCATCTCAAAGTAACTCTAATCTTAAAAGAAGTTCAGAATATAATGAAATTCATTCACCATGTTTTGAACAATGCAGTGATAATGCCAGCAGCCAAGAGAGAGTTCCTACAAGAATAGAACATTGTATGATTACAAGAGCCAAAAGTGGAATTTTTAAACCTAAGATATATGCAGCACAATTAAGTCTCAATGAATCCACTGCATATGAGAAGGCTATCAAGAGTGATCATAAGAAATTGGTTATGGATGAGGAGTATAGTGCACTCACAAAGAACAAAACATGGACCTTAGTGCATCTATCTAGTCACAAAAATGTTATTGGAAGTAAGTGGACTTACAAAATAAAGAGGAATCATGATGGAACCATATCAAAGTATAAAGCAAGACTTGTTGCAACGGGATACACATAGCAATTTGGGCTTGACTTCAATGAGACTTTCTCCCCCATGGTGAAGCCAACTACCGTAAGAACTATACTAACCATAACATTACATAATCAATGGAAAATAAGGCAAGTAGGCGTAAATAATGCATTTCTGAATGGAGATCTAGATGAGGAAGTATTATGGAGCAGCCAAAAGGATATATTCAAGAAAACAATGCGGATCTTGTAAGTAAATTACATAAAGCTATCTATGGGCTTAAGCAAGCACCAAGGGTGTGGTAAGAGAAAATCAAGCTGACATTGATCATGTTAGGGTACAAGTCAACTAAGTTAGACAACTCACTATATACAACGTTAAGAGAAGGCAAGACAAAATACATACTTTTGTATGTAGATGATATCATAATTACAGGAAATAATGATGAGGAGATCAACAACACTATTCCACATCTAAATCAAGCATTTTCAATTAAAAATCTTGGTGATTTAATTTACTTATTGGGAATAGAGGTCACAAGGAGAAATACATTAGAGTTAATCTTAAGGCAGAAGAAATATATATATAAAATCTTGTAAAATGTAGAAAATGAAAGAAAGTAGAGAATAAACAAAGAAAAAGAAGATTAACTACTAGAAGAAAATTGATTAGACTAGTGCAACATTGACATAAAAACAAAGAAAAACATATAGAAAAGAGAGGAAAAAGGGGCTTGGAATCCATTTTTATTTCATGTAACATTGAGCTTACAATTTGATCTCTTAATTTCCTAAGTAAAATGAAAGAGTAGAAGATGATTTACATGTACATAAGAGGGCTATCTATACATGCATAAAACCATAATTCTATTTTTAGGGAGCTTCCCAAAATGCCCTTTAGGAAGTGTGGCCACCAAGTAACCATTAGCCACTAATTAACCCCTCATTAAAAGTGCATGAAGCTTTAACCTCCACTTAGTTGTCCATTAGCTTCTAATTGTAGATTTAGGCAAGTGGGTGGGGTCCTCCATGTTCATGGTCTTGAACTATTTCCCTCTTCTTTCCTTTGTATTCATTTGTGCATGCATGTATCTTCATATAAGCCTCTTCCATATGTATCCAAATTCCTATCAAAATCATCAAAAAAATGTCCAAGTAAAAATTCTAAAATTAACACATGCACGCAAATGACCATTTTGCTCCTGAATGAAGATGAAAATATAATGGCTTGAAAATAATTTAATTTTGGTTTTAACATGTAAAAATGCCCAAATATGATGTTTATTTAAATAAAATGAGATAAAATATGGATGTAAATATATACACATTTACGTGCACATCAAATATGGAGTTTTGGTTGGAACAAACATATATCCAATGGCTACACATTCAAGGACTCTAATGCCATTATAATGCTGTTAACAACCGATGAGATTCAAAATCAATGGCTGCTCATCAAAGGACTAAGATGCCACTTATTCTACCCATGGAAGGCTGTAGCCTTTTCCGCATTTCATCCAATAGCCTATAAATGTGTCTTGCAGACCACACATGTAACAACCATGTATTTTGTAATTATTTTAAATTGAATTTTCTGATTTAAAAACTTTATTTTATTTATTAAAATGGATAAATTTTGTTATTTTAAATATAAATTTTGATTTGTATGTGAATTATAATTCCTAACATGAATAAATAGAGTATTTTCCAGAACTGTGAATTTTGGTCAATATGTTCAAACTTTGACTTTTAATTTAAAATTTTAAAAGTTTAAATTTTTGAATTTTATCTTTTATTATGAAAGTAAATAAAATTTTAAGAATACTGCTTTTCATTTCATTGAAATCCGATTAATATTGTGAAAGTTATGCTTTTTACAATATTGTATGTAAATTGATTTATTTGACAAAATTGTTTATTTTAATCTATATAAATAATATTTTTGGTTGTCATATCTTGTTCTAAATTTGAATATATGTGTAATATGACATGTTATATATATATATATATATTTTTATTTTTAAAAAACATTTTTAAAAGTGTTGTTATAATTTTTAAATGTTTATTGTACATTGTTTATATTTTTAAATGCTAGTTTCAATATATTAGCTATTTTCTTAATTATTTTCTAATTTTACTTAAATATTTTTTTTTCTTTTTCACTTTATTTTGTTCAGCTTTTTATTTTTATTTACTGAAATTTATTTAGTTTATTTTGTATAAACTAGTGCGAAACTGTGCTTCGCACACGGATGTTGAAAAAATATTGTTGTTGCATAGGTCATATCCAAATGTATAAGAAATTTAATACGGTGGTAATGAAAAAACATTGTTGAACGATAGTGTTACATCATGAATAACAATTTGGTAGGATAAAGAATACATAGATATATTTGGTTATGATAATCACAATTAAAATCGAACAAAACAATTACAGTGAATATGTTAAAGTTCAGAGACTATTTAGAGGATAATGTGTTAAAAATTTATTCGCTAATGCATAGATATATTCACTGTTGCATATAATGCCAATGTTGTTGCTTTTGCAATTACACAGCTGCTTCAATGTGTATAGATATAGTTGAAGTATTCACTGTGAACTGCAGACACAAAGACACAGTGTAGTTCGATTCAATTAAATAAGAGTAACAAAAGTTTTTTGCAATGGGGAGAAATATAGTAATAGGATGAAATTTGTAAATAGTCAGGAAAAGTATTTGTCAATAGCTGAAAAAAGGGAGCAAAAGAAAAAAGAAAAAAGCAACAGATGTAGTACAGGGGAAAAGTAGTAAAACAGAAGATTCAATTGAAACAGAAATGATGATGCAATAAGAAAATAACATGGGTTCCAATATAAATTACTATTGTTCACCGAATCTGGTCTATGTCGATGCAGGGTACAAAACACGGCATACAGCTGGTCGTAGTAACCAATATTTGAAAATATCCAAAACATACAGAAGAGAACAATTGTGAGAAGTCCATTCATTTTTTAGCCTCAGAAATAACTGCTAGCAACGCGTGTATGATATTGGCTTGAGCGCAAATAGGTGATGTTTTCTTGGCCTTAATAGATGCATTACATCAGTCAATTACTTTAACCATTGAAGGTATTTGTACCTGCAGCCAAAAAAGGAAAAAGTGTCATTGATGTAGTATTATTACTAAATTCTCTCACTGCTCGTCTGACCTATTAACTATATCTAATAATCAAACTATGACTACATAATCATCTATACAAAGATACATTCATCAATTGTTTTCTAGAAGTTTTCCGACGGTGGTGGTGCAAGTGATTTTAGAATTTACTGCAAAAAATAAAAAATAAACTCTTTTAGGTGGTTATCAACATTATTCTCACTACAACACATGTTTTGACCCAGCACTTAAACTGTGCATCTACCTTAGGCCCGAATACAACAACTTATATGCTTATTGTATTATTAATCATCGTAATTGTAAACGAAATTGAGTAAACTTAGCCAAATTATGTCATCAAACCTGGAAGCAATGTATTAAACGCTGAGCTGCACGGTTGAATCAAGCATTAATTATGTGAAGTCATTATTTAATCACCTCGAGCTATCAAAAATCAAAATTCATTTTTCAATTATATTTTCATAATGCGGTTAAATAACTATCGTTAACATCAAACAAAATTATTACTACAGCTAAATTAGTATTGCATCACACAAATGCAGTTAAAATATTCAAAAACAATAATTGATTAATTCCAAAAATACTGCAAAATAATAACTGCTTTTTCTTAATGCATTTAAATTTTAACTACAGTAAGCTCGAATAAATCATCGTGTACAACCAAAATTATTACTGCATCACATAAATATAGCTGAAATATTCAATTTCTACCATGCATAATTCAAAATTGTCATTAAATTATAACTGCATTTTATTAATGTAGTTAAATTTTAATTGTATTAAGATTGAATAAATTCCTGAAATGTAGCCAAATTTATTACTTCATCACATAAATGTGGTTAAAAATCTTCAAATATAGTTAAATTTACCCAAAACTTGCTGGTAAATTATAATTGCATTTTCTTAATTTCATTAATTTATAACTGTTTTAAAATTGAATAAAATTATCAAATATAGTCAAAATCATCAATAGTAAATGCAATAAAAAAATGCTAACGTAGTTAAATTAATTCAAAAAATGCCTATAAATTATAACACCATTTTTTGATGGGGTTAAATTATAACTGCACTAAGATTGAATACTATCAAACACAATCAAGATTATTACTTTATTACATAATGTAGTTACAATATTCAAAGGCAACCATAATTGTATAATTCAAAAAAAATATTCCTTTCAAATATGTTAAAAGATAATAAATACATTATAATAATCTTGGTAAAACTACTATGTAATGTTTATGATCATCATAATAATGTTGTTACAAAAATGCGGTACACAGCGGTGACACAAAATAATTGTGCAGTTTAAGCTGCTATATAAAATTATGATTTTAAAAAATTTATTTTTAGCTATCAACAATGGATATCATTGGAAAGCAAATTAAATTTGAGATTTAATAGTGAAAACGATTCTCAAATCCAATCAATGTAGAAAAAGTTATCACATTTTAAAATTTGGAATATAAAGAAATTAAAAATGCGACTGTTCAGTTGCCAAATTTCAAGGGGGCATGTGTGAGCTTGAAATTCAACTCACTAATAATAATATATTATAGATAAATTTGGAAATTCCAAGAGACAAGCCTCTTCATTTGCTTTTGACTCTTCATTTGCTTATGACCTTTCATTGCCTTGTCTCTTCGCTTGCTTTACCTTTTCCTTTTCTCTTGCTGGTCGTACACTTCCTTCATCTTTTTTTCACGTGAAAACTTTCTTCCCATTTCATTTCTCATGGCCAAAAGAAGTTGTAAGCAATGGCTTTCATTTCCTCTTCCATTTTTTCACTTTTCTTCTTCTTTTTCCACTTGATTTTGCCTTGAATTCTTCTTGCCTTGCTCGGTCATAGCCACCACCATCTCCTCCGACCACCACCACCACTTCCTTCCCCACCTAATCCACAGCCTGACCTTCCCCACCTCTGACCAGAAAGTGCCGTGACTTCCTTGTGAAGCAAACTCCACAAAGGTTGCAAACTCTCTTCCAAAATTGCATAGCCAAGCCTTGAGATCACCATCACCTTCATACCTTGCCTCGGCCACCCCTTTGCCACCACCACCAGCACGTGTAGGACCTCTGGCCATTCCCCTAACCTCTGACCTGACCTGAACCAGTGATGGCCGAACCCAATTGTACCATAGGCTGAGCCTATAATGATGCAAAACCCCTTGCTTTTGTCTTGACCCTTTGTATTCTATGCTTTACAACTCCTACCTCTTCCCATTACTATGCTAGCCGTGCACATTTGTGGTCCAAACTTGATCTATTTCCACATGAGAACATGTTATGGCCGAGCCATATACATGCATGGTTGATCACAAGTTGAGGCAAAGTCAAGCATAAATTGTTTAGAGACTTGGTGATGTTATTTGTCTATCCTTATTTCCAATTGTTTCAATTTAAATCTTTGTGTTGAATCTATATTTATATATTGCTTTGTTTATGGTTGTATACAAGATCAATATCAAGGCTCTCCATCCATTCAAATCAAATCGTGCTATATCGTGCTTTCTGGAATTCTTCTAAGTATTTTGTTTGGCAAACTCCAGCGTAAAAAAGTGAGTAATCACACCTGACATTCATACTTATATAACTGTGAATTTATAGCAAGTGAAAGTGTAGAAATAATTATATCATGTTATACATGCTTGTGATGTAAATTATATGATGTTAAACCCTGTAATTAACTTGTCACATCATCTGTTATATTTTATTTTATTTTACTGTTTATTTATATTCTGTTCTCACACTGCAAGTTCCATGTAGAATAGAATCACTATGGGTTGAAATGATACATACCCGAACGGACTTTAGAATAGGGAAAGATCGTTATGGGCTGAAATGATAGGCCTGAGCGATTTTTATTTAATTTATTTTGACTTGGGATTGCGGGTTGAAAAGATAGAACCCGGATTTTTCTTTGTAAACTGCGGATTGAAATGATACATATCCGTATCACTTGACCTAGGTTAGAAAACTATATACAGACCCGTGGTTAATTTTTAAAGTGTTTTGAATTATTTTTAAGTATTTTAAAAGTAAAAATTTTATGGAAATTTGATTTAAATAGATTTTCAAATTGTTTAAATAAAGAAATTATGATTTTTCTATAAGTTAAAAATGTAAATAAATAAATGGTTAAATTGGAATTTTTGAAATATAACTTATGTTTGGAAATTTGGATTTTGGTTTAAAAATGAATTTAAGTTATGAATAAAAGGGAAATTTAATTTAATTTGGAAAATGGGAAATATGATAATTTGATTTAAATTTGAATTTAAATGACTTGATAAAGTATTATTGATTTTTCTATGAACTAAAATGGTTAAATGAATGAAGGCTTAAATGTGAAATTTCAAATTTTAACTTGACTTGGAAATGTGAAATTTGGTTTTAATTAAAGGTTTAAATTTATTGAATAAATTGGAAATTTAGTTTAATGTGTGAAATGGTAATTTAAATGTAAGTGTTAATAAATTGTCAAATGCAAAATTTGGAAAATTATACACTTGAATTTAATGAGTGATTTATTGGAAGTTGGATTTTATTGTAAAAATTACTTTATAAAAATCATAAGTTAAAAGAGTATTTTTAATGAACATTTTTTAATGTTAAAAATATGATTTTTATAATGTTTAAATGGTTTAAATTGAAGTTTATTATTTGCTGGAAATACACTAAAATCTGGAAAATACTTTTAATTGCATTCAGAAATGCTATGGTTTCTGTAAATAAACTAAAAGCTTTATAAAGAGGCTATTACAGCAGTTCTGAAATGCTGTAGTTGCTGTAGTAAATTAAAAGGCTAAAACTTAATAAAGGCCTATTACAGCAGTTCTGTAAATGTTGTAGTGGTCTGTTGTCTTTGCTGAATTTAATTAAAACCTTTAATTTGAAACCTGAGCTATTACAGCATTTCTGGAAATGCTGTCTTTGCTGTTTTAAACTAAATTTCAACTAAACTGAGATTTAACAGCAGTTTTAAAATGCTGTCTTTGCTGAATTAAAATGTTTTCAAGAATAACTTATAACAGCTTTTTATGAATGCTGTGAAAGGCTAAAATTTTCAATGTTTATGGTTTTAACCTTAGTAAATGAACTCAGAATAGTTTAAAACTTTGGAAATTGAATACTTGATTGGAAAGTATAATAATTACACTTTTAACTGATTTAGATGAATTATTTTGATTGAAATATAAACTATTTAAAACGTGACTTGAAATGATAATAAATGAATGATATCTTTGAATTTAAAAGGTATTTAAAGTTGAATATTTGGATTTGAACTCAAATGATGATTTGATAATGAAGTTTTGAAAAGATATGATATTTTGATATATTAAAATGATTTGAAATGAAGTTTTGAAATGATACGATGTTTTGATATATTAAAATGATTTGAAATGAAGTTTTGAAAAGATATGATATTTTGATATATTAAAATGATTTGAAATGAAGTTTTGAAATGATATGATGTTTTGATATATTAAAATAATTTGAAATGAAGTTTTTGAAAGGATATGATATTTTGATATATTGAAATGATTTGAAATGAAGTTTTGAAATGATATGATATTTTAAATATATTGAAATGGTTTGGAATTGATTTAATCTTTATTTTGATAAAGATTTGGATTTGAAATGATATTCTATTTTGAAGTATAAAATATTATTTTAAATTATAACCACGGGTTATAATAACGATTGGTTGTTAAAAAGACCGGGATCAGATATGGATATACTCTCTGTCGATATCGAAAACCACTTTAACAACTGTGTACGCGATGGAGTTTCCAGAATGAAGTAGGATGGTGGCGACGATTCTAAAGGTATATGCGTGGACCAAACTCTCATGAGTTGGCATAAGGTGGCTAAAACAGGAGCGATCTCGGACCAATGAGGTAGCAACTCTTATCGGACGCACTTCTTCGATACCATTCTATTACTTTGTGATTGATTGGGTGCACCCCTTGATTTGGGAGTGTTGTTCGAGGTGGAGCAGTAGTGGCTGCTATGCGTTTCCATCATTCCATGTGCGTAATTGGTATATCTACCCTGGCATTGCCTTGTGTGTCGCGTCACCTACCATATCGAGCTTTACTACGAGTTTCTATTTGTGTCGTACCTATGGAGTATCTTCTCATAGCCTTTCGAGGTATGCAGGTACTGTGTAGACTATTTGCATTTTATGTGTTAAGGTGGAAAATGTAAAGCCTTAACGCTATTTAAAAGTATGTTTATTTTATGATTAGACATTATTATAATAGCGAATATTACTACATAGTAGATAGTTTAACGGATCCTTAAAGAATGGGCGATCCCAAGTATTCTTTAAGCTACTTGTATCTTTACTACAGTTCACTTGAGTTGGTTTACATTGTATAAGTATGTATTTCCTGACTCGATTGTTTGTATTTTTATTTACGCTCGGGTCAGCCTGAGTATTCGCAGATTTGGATTCCACTTTCTGGAGATTGGAATCGCTGGAGATTATCTGCTTATCTAGTTTTATCTATCTCAGTTATGTTGTTCTATTCAGCTTGTACTTGGTTATCATATTGAGACTTCTGTTGTACTTTATTTCTTCTGTTGTATCTTATTTAACTCCGATATATTTACATAGTAGCTTCATGAACTACTATTTCTTTTACTTCCACTACACTTCTTACTCTATGTCTGTGATCTGTGATTATTTATTTACTGTATATTCTGAAATTTGCCAAATTTTATTTACAACGTGGTATTTTGAGCAATTCAAGTCCGACATGTGCGGATGCGAATGGTTGAAAATATCAGGGCGTTACAACACAGTATACCGTATCATTACCGGGTTGTGAGGCTAGAGAAGCGACGCATTCATAAAGCCATACTTTTTTTCACAAAGCCATGCTTTATTCTTCCACAAAGCAAATTCCACTTAGAAAGCCACATTTCCATTTTTTTTATCACTAATTGACTTCCATTAAAATACAACCTTCGAGTTCCTATGTCTCGTAGAAGGGTGTTAAGTTAATAGGAGTTGCCTCTTGCACCACAAACAGATGTACGTTTGTAAAAATCAACTTTGCAATTTCGAAATGCAATGTCAGAAACCCATACATATAAGTTCATTATGGGACCGAATGAAACCGAAGGCACTCCTCCTACCACATCTTTAACAATCACCCCTAGGATTAGTGGTGAGTAGTCCTTGCAATACGAAGATTTCAAAACACGATGGGACCACTACTGTAATATATAACTCTATACTGGGAGCGTCCCAGAAAATGTCAACAAGCAATCCTTCCGCTATGAAGATCTTCGGTCTTCAATAATCATTATCTTCAACATGTCTTCATCATCAAGATATCTTCATTTTTGAACATATACATTGGTTCGAAGTAGTTTTCGGATATGAGTTACTCAAATCCGACCTCGGTTCCTTCGAACCAATCATCGATAAAAAGATATCAGAGATATAGGTGTTTGTCAAGCAACGTCCAATCAATTAATCTTTTTATTAAAATTAAATTTCTCTTAGAGACAGATTCATTAAATTATTCCTTTGTGTTTTAGAGTATATGGAATCATTAAGCCTCATTTTATCAAATACTCTGGTTAATTAAAACCTTTTAAACTTTGGAATAATTCTAAATCATTTCACCCTTTTTGCTTAAAAAAACATTTCCAAATTATTTATTTAAATCTCATATTGGAGAACGTTATTTTAGAGCATCCAGGCTTTCCCTTCGACATGTTCCGTCCCTCGCCCAAGTCTCCTTTAATCTTACAAACGAAATACGTGTACTAGTCATTTCTGCATACTCCTTTCATTTTTAGAAATGATTTATGAAATTTCAAATCATTATGCAAAACACTTTATTATTATTTTTAAAAACCATTCATAAAAGATATGAAAAAGAATGATTAAGTTTAAAATCATATTTAATAAGTTATAAAAGTGCTGCGAAAAGTGCTGCGAATAGTGTATTAAAGCTCCTTTGATCAAAACAACATTTTTACTTAAAATATGTTAATTTTTCCAACTCAAAACACTTTCAAAATATTTTAAAAGATTTATAAAATATATTTCATATTTTTAAAGAATTAAAAACGACTATTTCAAATAATTTCTTACTTCGGTCGTTAAGCGACCAAAATTGGATTTTTCTGAAAACTTGTTTTTGACATAACTCAAACTCTATCAAACAAAATCTTGATTTTCCTGTTTCATTTGAAAACAGTGGATACAAAGATCTGTAAATTTTATATTTCAGAGATTTTTGACTTAGCTTGCATCGTACACATTGATTTAAAGTTACGGGTCGAATATTACGAATTGCCGCTACGCGACGAGCTCGATTTTTGACCCTTTAGTGAATTGTTCCAAAACTTGTCTGAAACACTTCAAATATGTTTTGAAACCATATTAAAACTATTTTAACTTATTTAAAACAATATTTTATTATTTTAATTATTACAAAGGCTAAACAACTTCATAAACTTTTCGTTTGGATTTATTAACTAACTAGGGTTACTTTACTGACCATTACCTAACATTAATATTATTTTCACATCAACTGGTTATAGAATTTCACAACTAAGTTATCAACCATCTTAACATCCATATAATCATCAAATTCTCAATTGATTCTTAACCAAGCATATAAATTCACTAACTAATCATACTTAACAATATTTTAAGGAGTAGAATAATTAAAGATAACTCGAGTACTCACTATTACTAATGCTCCTTCCTTCCCAAGCTCCCGTAAATCCGGCAGAGCTCCCGCGATTCTTCAAACTTGCTCCTATCTTCTTGGAACCAAACCGGCAGCACTTCCTCCTCTTTTTCTTGCTTCGGAGCTCCCCGAATTCTTACTTGCTTTATGTTATGCTTGGCCAAGGGTGAGATGATGATGTGGCCCGTTTTGAAGGTGGACAGGTGGAGTTTGACTTGCTTTCAAGGTGAAACACTAGTGTATATATACTACTTTATTTTCTTTTCTTTTTGCTAATTTTTACGCATAACTTCCTTACTTTGTTAGAGAAGAAGAAGAGGCCATTAGAGAAGCAATTAGAGAGCTTAGAAAAGAAAGAAGAAGAAGAATGGAAAGTGTGTGGAATTTGTGAAGGAAGTAGTAGGTATTCATAGCTTTGAATTCCATAAGCATGAAGCAAACTCAAATTACCAAAACACCCCTCCATGCCTCACCCTCACACAGGCACCATCACTTCGCCCCTTCACTTCATGCTTTATCTCCTAACATCATCTCCTCCTATCACTTTCAATACTTCACTTCATTTTTTGTCCCATGCCTTAGCACTTAAGGAAATGAATGTGGATGCATTTGTGGCTAAAGGAAAGATTTGGTTTGGATTCGGTGTTAATTGACTAGATTTTGTTTAGATTTTATTAACTTTGTTTAATTAATTACTCACTCAGTTTAATTAATCTTTGTTAGTTCTAAATACATGTTTATTTGTTAGTATGTTCATATAGATAACTATTCAAGTTGCAAAACATTTACACAACTGATAATTAACAAAACGTTGATTTTCCGACAAAATGTTTTACGTCATATTTTCTGTTTTTAATCAAACTATATATATTTGTAAACCAAACTTGAAAATAAGTTTCCTATCATCTTTAATTAACTAAAACAAGATCATTTAAGCTATAAAACCATATTAAATAATATTAAAGTTTAATTATGAAAATATGACGTCGATTTGCCAAAGTGCGACGAAATTTGTACACTTTTATAAAACAAGTATATATGTTTATAAAACCAATATAAACCATTTTTATTATTTTTTTATAACAAACCAGAATAGATTATTTATCATTCAAAACACTTATTTGATCATATATTCAATTTTATTGAAAACCGACTTTGTCACTTTTATGATGAAAATCCAAACTCTCTATTTTGTAAATAAGTTCTAAAATAAGTTCATCATTCTTATTTATTATACAAAACATGATTATTGTTTTGAAATAAACCAATATTTGAATATTTTAAAATTAAATATTCCTATTTTCAAAGTAATAAAATTACGGGTCGTTACAATACTCATATATTCGTTATCGAGAATGATAATTGTATTGGGATGTAGCGTTGTTTAAAAATGTTGTGACAACACACAGCAATGAAATGCAGTAATGATATAAACCAGGGGATATAAGCATGCCGACAATAATGAAGAGCGGCAAGACGTTTGGCGATGTTGTTGATGTGTGGTGGCATTACCACATGCATAGCCCCAAGACATCCCACACTTAGAATATAAGCATCCCATGTGTTGTTCCATGTTGTTGCCGCCTCCCATCATTGACGCCGAACCTCATGGTATTGTCGCCTCTTAATGGCGTTAATGTAAATCTTATGAAAACTATTTTATTACTACTAAAAGTAATTTCTTTTCACCAAATCTATTCATTGTCAAATTCCTATTGGATAATAAAATTTCTTTACCCAAATCTTTTTCAGAAATCTATCGCATTCAGTTTTCAAAGTCCAAAACATATACTAAACAAATTAATTAATGCCATTAATTAATTGTCCATTTAAATACTTATCTAGCATAATAAATTCACAGTGATTCAAATTATTTGGGAAAAATCCTCAAAAATTCTAAAAATTCCAAAATACCATATCTTCATCATATAAAAATTTCAGGGCCAAAAACTATATTTAATTATTTTTAACAATTAAAACTCGAAATTAACCTAATTTCCACCTTAGGAAATTCATAAAATATTTATTTTAACTTGGAAAATTATGATACTAAAAATTCATCTCCAAAGTAATATTTTACATCACATATCAGAAAACCAAAGCATTTGGAGATTAATAACTTAGGTTTTACTCTTAAAACTCCTTCAATTAATTTCATAAAAATTACCTAAATCAATATTCTATCCAAACAATGATTAAACAACCATAACTAGGGAAAAACCATCAAAATGATTCGAATACTAACTATAGCCGAATTCAAAAGCAAGCAAAAGAGATGGATCATGTATTATTCACCCTAAATTTGAATAGAGTTTGAGATTTGATATTGCTTTAGTTTTTCCTAAGCTTTTTCTCTTTGAATCCCTTTGATTTCGTGCTTCCTATCTTGGTTAATGGCTAGCCTCTTTTCTTCCTCTTGATTGATTGTGTTTTGTGAAAAATGAAAATGATATGAGAGGGGAGCGTTTAAGGGATAAAAGATTGGTATGTACCTAAGTTGCTCCTCTCATATATTCTTTTCTATATTTAGGTTTAAACAATCTTTCTTAGTTCATCAATAATGACTCGACCTTATAAGTTTTCAAATCTCATTCTCCTTAACTATTTACATTATTATATTTAATCTATCCAATTAAACATCCTAAATAATGTTAACTAAAATTAGGGGCGTTACATAAGCCTACAAACTAAGGGACCGTAGCACAGGACAAATACTACATGCATCAGGAAATAGGGGCAGGCCATAGTGGCCACACCCAAAATCAAAACAAATAAAGTGAACGGAGGCGTAAGAAGCAGTACCAGATGTACTAAGGTAACCAAATTTTTAAAGCTCACACTTTGTCAATGCCTACAGGAACGGTTCTGCTCTAACACATACTGAGGGAAACCTAGATAGTAACGCATAGAGCCAAAAGCACTCCAAAAGGGGCTGTATATAGGGCCACTCGGAACACGCTTTAATGTAGAACCAAATTTACAAGTAAATGACAAGTGTGAAGCTCTATCCCCCTCCTTTGTCAACAGTCAAAGCATACTTTCACAAAGGGCAATCCAAATCATGATAGCCTCAGACACATTCCAGGCATATGCCAAATTTATCCTTGGAGTAGAATAAGGAAACGCTACTCCATTCCGACCCGACACCTTGTTTAGTCAAGCAAAGATAGCAAAGGTATCAACAAGGCAGTGCGATTTGAATACCAGACAATATTAACCACTACACCTCTTTGTTTGCATCAACAACATAGCAAAGCTTTAAGGCGGTCCACTACCATTCTTCTTAAGATATTTTCCATTCCAAGAGAGAGTGCACCGACCCATACAGACATGCGCTACCCATCCAATTTTTTAGGCATCCCTCTTTGAATTTTGAAGATCCCGCCAATATCACGGTTTCCCGCCGAAAATGCATCATCAATCCAGCCACAATGAATCGGCATTGTAGATAGATAACAAGTGGAAAAATCAGATGGCGAAGAATAAAGAGAAGAGATCAAAGATGATCATAACAACCAGCAATGCAAATTTCTTACTATAAAAGGAAATACGAGAAGACGAAGGTGGGATCTTCTCTTTTAAGCTTCTTCTTCTTTCAGAAAAATAAAATGAGAGTTGTATGCCTTTGAGGCCATTATAATTATTTGTACAAAGGACTGCAAATATATAGTGGATTATCCCATGGACATAGGACTAACAATAATTCGAACCACATAAAAAATTTCTATATACCTTTACTTTACTGTTCTACTATGTGAGATCAATTTCTATTTGTTTGCAAACCATTTTGACATTTCAACAAACAGTTTTAGTGCGGCTACCCCGCTATGTAAGCATCAAGCAACATAGTTGCTTCTCAAAGGTGAATATAACATAGATTAAATTCGGTGATTCTAATTTGTGGAGTCAGCTAGTCGTTAGATTGCTCCACGATCCTGTTGAGTGCGGTGGAGCCGAAAAACTTCACCAACAAGCCTAAAAGGAAACAACTTTTTACAACTTTTAATAGGAAATCTCCCACGTTGAAGTAGAATTATAAGTTTCCTATTAATGTTAAGAAATGGATTGTTCATAATAACAATCTCCTTAGTTGTCAACAAGCCATGGAGAGTATCGACTCTACCACATAGCATGTTGCTTTAAATTTGAACTGAATTCCAAGTACACCGACAAATTTTAATTTTGGAGGATATATTAGAAAGGATATGATCCATCACCAAAAGTGAATCTTTTAAATTCAAATGTTGAAATTGATGAAGATATTTTGATAGTCAACATGCTTATGTTCATTTGGATTGTAAATTATTACATGATATAACTATGAGTTTTAGTATATTGGCACTGAAATAGAATTTCTAGATAATGATTTAGAGGAGATCGTTTGCTTAACGTATCCAAAATCTTTTGAAGTTGGTGAAAGCGATAATAAAGCTTGGGGACCTTTTAAAATATGATCTCAAACAAGCATCTAGGGCTTGAAATAATATTTTGACAAATAAATTAAATAGTTTAGTTTCAATCACATTGCAAAGGAAACATGTTTTATAAGAAAGGAAATAGAAGGTACTAAAACATTTCTAGTACTATAAGTAAATAGCAATACACCGATTGGTATGGGAGTACTCACACAAAAATCTTTAAAGCTCGATTGTTAAATTCTTAATAAAGGATTTGAATGTGATGCCATTTATGCTCGGTATAAGGGGATGTTGAAATTATTCCAATCAATATATATATAGACGTCAGATTAAACTATTCAATATAGAGAATATGAGATGGATTCCTTATACATTGAAAATAGGAAACATCATAGATGTGATGTCATGTACTACACCAAAATAAGTTTATGCATTTGGTGCGGTAAGCAAATATCAAATCCGAGTTAAAATCACTAAATGGTGTTAAGAGTATTCTTGAGAAAATACTAGAGGAATGTTTATGAAAGCAACAAACTTTTTATCAGCGTTGAACTCCAACTTAATAAGTGACATCAAAAAAAATAATTTACTTTTAAATTTATCTTTACCCTTCATAAAGGGACTTTAAGTTGGAAATGTTCCAAATAATAGGATGTGGTAGAATAAATTACAAAGTGTGACGACCCGACTTTCTATGCCCAGAAAGACGTATCGTGAATTAAGAAAGAAAGGGATAGAAGAAGAAAAGATAGAAAAGAAGAAACTCAACAATATCAGAATCTCACAGCGGAACGAATGAAATATAATATATCCATAAAATATTACATAGTATCATATACATCAGAGTTACATAACTTATACATCTCATATTAGACAGTTATAAACATCTGTCTAATTCATACAACTCAAGTATCACAGATACAGACACAACATATACACAGCGGAATCATCATATATCTACACGGTGAAGCCTCCTGCTCCAAATCTCCTCCAGAATTCGTCAAAGCTAACCTGAATCCCTCGACTACTCAATACAATATTGAGTACCCAAGAGTTTAATAAAACAGAAAATAAACACTTGGGTCAGACATGGGTCTGGTGTGAGTAAACGGTTAGATTTCTTAACTTTGAAAACTTTTGAAAACAAAAGTATCACGTAAGACTCCCCACAAATAAACATGGGTAAGTTTTTACCTTACGCTAACTAAAACGTTTGATAGGAAATCCAGTTATATTATAATAGGGTCTAGGGTTTTCAAGTAAAAATACAGAAATAGCTGAAATGCTTACATCTCACATTCCAACATAGTTGGGCACAACTAATACGTACGGCACTTATTGGAGTTTGGATTCCATACAATGGCAGGGCTACTGGGGTATCGCCCGTCACAGTACGTGGCCTAGATCACCGTACCGAGGAGTACGCCCGCTCCCCTGCAACACAAAGCCGGAACCATCCCTTACTGGATAATCCCGAACAAGACAATCCCGTAGTTGGCGCGACCAACCACACACTAAGCCGAATAAAAGAAAAGGGACCTCTAGACAGGGATCTATCTTGCTCTCAGTGGGTGCTACCCACGAAGCCTTGCTGCACCTCCCCTGTTTTAGCCATTCCCGGTTGATGAGGCTTGAGGTTACGATTACCTTTAATCAGAACATATCACTTAGAATGCTCATCGTCCGCCTGACGATGTGCTGAAAGCATTCAATCCATACAAGTTCGTTCCGGGTTCGAACGAAACCGAAGGCATTATCTCGTTACACTCGTTTTGGAATCACCCTCAGAGTTAACGACAATAACCCTTGCACTCTAAATCTTCATCTTCACTTGAGATTCACGACCTATGGTTAATTTGGATCGATGTGGTATTCGGGTCTCCAGACCTGGAATACCGGTATACGGAAACCCGATCCCGGTCTCATCGAAATCCAAAACGTATCTTTTAAGGCCAAGTTGTTTAAAGGTTTAAACATTTAAACTTATTCAGGATGATATAAATAGATAGATAAATCACATTATTACAATAGATAATTCATCTCAACATTTATCTCACAAATCAGCATATCACATATATCAGAGATATCCAAATCATCCAATATCAATCAATCATCCAATATCAGTCATCCAATATTAATCAATCATCTAAAGCAGAATTGATTAACTTTAATCAATTTAATTAACCTTTAATTAAATTAATTACTATCCTTTAATTACTTGGATTATCTTAATCCTGCTCACTATCATTAATTAATTACAAATTAATTAATTAAACATCTAAATGATCTTCCTTAAACTAATCTCCTTTGATTAATTATCTTTAATTACATCAAGTAATTATCCTTAACCATATACAGTAATTAACCTTTAATTACTATCATTAATTACAATAATCCTTATTAATTAATTAACCTTTTTTTTTATTAATTAAATAATTAATTTTAATCAACCACTTCATTAATTAATTAGACTTAATTAATCATAAACAGTAATTAACAATTTGTAATTACTTATCTTAATTAATTACTTCTTAATTAATTATATTAACCTTGATTAATAAATCTAATTAGTTAATCTTTAATTACTTCATTAATTATTATTAATCAATTTTAATTTAACAAATAATCCTTAATTAATTACTTTATTAATTAATTACTTTTAATTAATTACACTTAGTAATTAATCTTAAATTAAAAACAATTATTTAATCACATTAATTAATTAACTAAAATAATTAAGTAATTAACTCTTAATTACTTACATAAGTAATTATCTTCTAATTACTTCATTTAAATGATCTCGATTACTTTCTTAATTAATTACTTAACAAATAATTAATTCCATCATTTAATAATTCTTAATTAATTTCTACATAATTAATTAACTCAAAAACAATTTATATTAATTAATTCCTTAATTAATAACATCATGTGATTATTCATTAATCACTTCCACTTTAATTACTTCCATGAGTAATTCCTCTAATTACTTCCACTTTAATTTCTCTTTTCTTAATTACAAGGAATAATATTTAAGTTTTATAAATTTGTTTACCTTCATAAGCTCGTTTATAGTTTAAGGTCTAATTTCTTTTATTCCACTCAATTTCACTTTGCAACATTTTCTTTAATCCTACAGTACAAAACATTATAGAACTAACTAAACAAACAACCTATAATATTCGAGATAACTCAGCAATTTAAACTTACGCAGCGAAACCCAAATCAAACTCAAGATAAACCCAGAAACTACTCGCGCCTATCCCAAAGCAAACCCAACGACTCCCTGTACCCAAACCCGAGTCAATCCCTCTAAAACCCCGAGTTGTCTTCGAGTCCTCGCGATCATTCACCTACTTCGAGAAAAACTGCCAATAACACGAGACCGTCCCGAGTTCAATTCGTCTTCCCAAACGTCTCGAATTCTAGCACTCCAACGTGCACACGTGCACACAAATTCCACCCTCCTCCGACCAACTCTCTGGTCTTCAACAAGTCGCCGACAACTCAAACTAGTGCTCCGACCATCCATCTTCATTGCATCGCCTGAGATTCGAAATCGAACACTTCGACCACACAAGACTTCCAACCTCGATCGATAAAACCTTCACGTGTCATCGCCTCCGTCCACTGGTGGCCTCGCCGACCAACCCGAAGCTACGTCACGTCTCCACACTCTGATTTCCCCCCCATGCGATCGAGTCTGATGATCCATCATTGTCGAACGAATCTCAACATCTCTCACAACAAAAACCTGCCACTAAACCCTATCTCGTCAAATTCCCATCGCCTCGAACAATGATAAAATGCTTGACCATTTTTCCTAGGTTCTACGATACACCAGCCACCTCCGGTTACAAGCTCGACGTTCCTCCATCTTCCCATCGCCAGAAAATGTCAAAACTCCCAATATTGATAAATTCGACAACTACCATAAATTTTAAGTTTAAAAATTCGAATATTATTACTAAAATTCATAGATTTCATATACGAATTCAAATATATAACTGGAGCTAGAAATTTAAATACTTGAATTTCTGATATAAAATGTTTACCACTGTAATTTCCTATTTTAAATATAATTTCTAAATTTAAATACTGGTAACCATTTCAAAAATCTATCTTACATCGTTACGATTATTTCTTCTTCAGTAATCATAGCCTGAATATGATTATTTGGATAGATATGAAATTTTTTTTTCTTATGAAATTGGAACTGAGGATAAGAACAGAGAAGATATGAACATATAAATATTCCACCAGTATATTATTTTATCCATATGCATTCATAAACAATATCCATATAAACATATATACATCATCACAACACAATCTATCACATGCATCAACATTTAATCATAGATTTATAAAACTGTTTTTGAAAAATGTTTACTCACCTTATTAAATTTGCAGAGCACAGCAGTATTAATACTTCTAGGTTCTGGATAAGATGCTTTGAGTGCTAGCTATTGAAATCCCTTTGCATGTTTGAAATCTTTGATTTAAAGCTGCTGAAACTTGTATTGGATCATCCATTTTAGTTGCAGTAGGTTTGAATATTGCAGATTTCTAATTTCTGGTTTGATTTTGCAGTGAAGAACTTGTATTTGATTTTGTTTTCTGGCAATACTTTTGATTCCTCTTTGTTGTTTAATGTTGAATCTAATTTAGTTGCTTGATCTTCTACTTGTTTGTAGATTTGTATTCCAGGTTGAAGATTGGAAAGCAATTTGATTTTATTTCTTTTCAGTTTTTAGTTTAGGAAGAAGAAAACATTTTAGAAAGGAGAAAGATTTGAACTGGAAAGAAAAATAAACCGGTTTCTCTAATACAATAATCCTTTTATAAATCTAAATTTCTAAATAAAAGAAAATGTTGCCACTTGTATTTTTATTAGTATTACAAATGTCCCAACTTGGTCTATGTGTTTACAAGTGTTAAAATCAATGCCTAATTATGTTTAAATCCTTGTCTTAAAAGTATTTATGTTTTCTTAATTATGTAATATGAATATGTATTGATATTTATCAATTTAAGTTTTATTTATTTACTTACAAACTATTTTAGTTTAAGAGATATTAAAAGAAATGTCTAATTAAATCTATATATATACTTATAACCACTTAAATTTAAACAATTTTAAGAATACAAAATAAAACTTTATTTAAACTATCATTTTTTTTAAATAAATAATTATCTTATATTTTTAAAATAATAGAATTAAACTTAAATTATCTTTTGAAAAATATTAATTTTAAAACAAAGCTTTAAATCTCAATATATTCCTACTATATATATATATCAATAGATTAAATTAAATTTCAAAACAATTTCAAATTATAACATATACTTACATACAATTTGAAAAATTCAACTTTTAGTTAAAACAAAAGATATCCTATTCACAATATATATCAAATATATATATTATATACAGAATAAATTTTATTAGCTTTCAAAGATAAATTTTATCCATTTTAAATTATTAAAAGGATATTGATCAATATTGCCAGATTAAATATTGATTAAATTACCAATTTAAACTAAAATTATATAGGATAATTATCAAATCAATTAAATTATCAATACAGATTATTAAATTTATATTGCTAAAAACCCGGGATATCACACAAAGGCTGTGTACATCGCCTTGAATAGTGCCACAATTGAAGTAGTATATATGCGTAAATTTATAAGAAAGCAACGAATGGTTCCCATCATTGAGAAATCAATCATGTATTAAGATAGCAATGATGAAATATATATTGCAATAAAACAAATATAAGAAGAGGTCGATATATTTTATCCGCAGTCACCACATGATTAAATAGTTTATTGATGGGGGAGAATCATAATCGAAAAGTATATGCGGAATCAATATAAAGTAAGCTTCCATTTTATTTTTTTATTGTAATATTAAGATATGATTATTATTTTTACATATATTGATATATACAAATAGAAAATCATAAGGAAAAATATTCAATTGATTTTAATCATGGATATGTTTGTGACCTTATGTCTTGAACCATAATAATAAATAACAGTTCTTAAATATTCCTAGTCAGGATATTTAAGAATGAGATATCGATACATCTGCTGATAATTGTGTATTTAATCTCTTTATAGAATGAATGATGAATTACTCGTGACCATTATAAGCACTAAGGAAGTACATACATTTGATTATTTGGAACAATTAAAGAATGAGTCACATATATATTAAATGTTATATAGAAGATCCCATGTGATGATGTGTAGTAGTCTTTTGACTTGAGAATACTATTATTTTAAGTATCTAAACTATAATTTGGCTTTGGTCAACTATACCACAGTGAGGATCATGTTAATACCATAGTTGGGTACAAGTTCAACCACTTGAAGTGAAACACTCTTCAAGAGAGAATTCATCTCCTTCGAATAGAAGGTTAGTATCATCGTAATTGTTTATCAACTTAAAGTCAAATTCTTTGGACAAGGCAAACAAGTTAATGGATATACATTATCAGATTGAACTAACGATTTTAATGTTGGACTTCGCTATAGATTTTATAAGAGTTTTACCATTGACCAAACTTTAGATATCTAAGTGATATAGCAATGATAAAGCAAAAACATGCATAATATATCGTTAATAAGGGTGTAGGCTAAATGACTAGAAGTAGGATTCCAACTAGATGATTTATATGTAATTAAATACATGTCCACTACCCTACTTCAGCAAAAATCCATATAAGTTTAATATTTAAATTATTTTAATACTACTAATGGCTAAGTTCACACCAGGGGTTCACATAATGGTACTGATCGGCATACTTCCATATTTAATTAATTCAAATTAATTTTTAGATGTTATAATTTAAAATGGAGGAAACTAATATAATTTTTATTAATTTTTCTAGTATTTACTGTTTATTTGAAGCGTTGAAATTAGTCAGATAATGTATGGTTCTTGTATATTAATTTAATTCAAGTAAAAGGGATTAAATGAATTTGTTAATAAATTAATTATTTTGTGATTAATAATTTTAAGCACACACAGACAGGGATATATATACACATACATACATACATAAAGAAAATGGGTTAGATTTTATTAAGGCATTTTCGGCCCAAACAACCACATACAATTCAGCAACAATACAAAGTTAAACTTTACTTAAATAAGTACAAGCATTTTATCCCTTCACTTTTCAGATCTAACATCCAAAACTCCAACTTTCCTTCTTCGTCATTGTGGCTGAAAATCAAAGTTTTTACTTAGGTTTCCTTCTGTTCCCCGCCTCCAATCCATTGCTTCAATTAAGGCTACTGCATGTCCCATGTTCCTAGTAAGAATCTTAGCACTAATTCTCTTGGAAACAATTTTCATGTCGATTAGAGCAAGCTTGACAACTTCATTTTTTCTTCTCTCCATCTTTTGGAACACTCTCATCTTATGCTCTTTCCATATGCTCCAAACAGTAACTGTCAAAGCAATGCAATTCATTTTAGCTTCTAGGTTTTCATTCTGCCCCATGCCTGCCAGGTATGGAATGATTTGATGCAAATTGTCGATTGTTATTGCAATATTAATTGCTTGTGTGCATTTCACTCAAATTTCTCTAGAGAATTCACTATTAGAAAATAGATCCTTGTGATTTTCCTCTTGCTTTCTATATAGAACACATAATTTTTCACCAATTATACCATGATTAGATAGTCTGTCTTTAGTCGGCGGTCTCCCTGTCATTGCTTTATATGCTACTAGAGCCATTTTTGGACTATTAACTCTATCCCATATTATCTTGCTCCAATTAACTTTTTGCTCTTTAATTCTAATCGCCTCCCACGCTATTCTAGTAGTGAATTCCTTCCCACTGTGCTTCCAAGTCCATATATCATTTTCTTTACTCGCGAACAAAGCCATTTATTCAATCTGACTTCTTTGTTCAGTGTTGCATGGTATCGAATCAGATTCCATCTGCCTTCCTTAATAATTATTTCTACCTTTTTGTCGGGACAACCATAGGCCGACAACGTATCCTAACCCAGTTTGTCAATCAAGTATTTTCCATCAATCCAAGGATGTCTCTGGAGATCGGTATCTTTGCCTTATGCAATCTCTCTACCATAGTTCACTGCTAGTTTTTCTCTCGCCCCCATTCATGCTTTTAATGTAGAAGAAGCATTATTATCTACATCTGCTTGCAATAAATTGCCTTTTATGTATCTTTGTCTCATCCATCTAGCCCAAAGACCTTTTGAGTTTATTATTCTTCAAGCTTGCTTTATTGTGAAAAGATTTCTCATGTCTTTTAGACGTCTAAGTCCTGCACCCCTTCTTCCTTAGGTCTACATAGATCCTAATACTTGATTTTGTGAAGCCTATATATATATATATATTTGTGTGTGTGTCATTATGTATGCATGTATGTACGTATATGTGTACGTATATATGTATGTATGTATGTATGTGTGTATGTGTGTATGTATGTATATGTATATGCATATGTAAATATGTATGTATGTACGTACGTATGTGTATATAAAAATATATGCACACACATATACACATGATTGGCTATGTTATGATGAAAATAATGGAGAAAAATTATTCTAAGTTTTAATGGATAAGGTTCAAATAAGTGGAGACAAAGGTAGGAAATATGTAAGACATTTTATACCCTTTTAGTGGCTATGAATACCCACTTGTTCTCCTCTTCTCTTAATATTTCTCTAATCCTAAGCCATCATCCCCATTAGAATTAATGAAAACTATAGTTTAGCCATCCAAGCAAGGCTTGGAGGAGAAAAGAGAAGGTATCCAACTAGAAATAGTATGTAATACGATTAGTTATTGACCAACAAGATCAAGGTGACTTCTTTAATTTATATACAATTGTTTACCTTGCTACACTTTGGGCATTATCAAAAACAATAATTTTTTATACATGCATATACATTAAAAGTAAAATTTATGTAAAACCATAATTTATAATACACACATAACATTTTGTTTTCAATTGAATTTTTTAGATGTATCACATATATAGTTCAGATACATACATATATACATACATGCATGCGCATATATATATATATATAGATATATATATATATATTAATGATTATATAACTACATAAACGTTATAGTGTGTGTAAATATATATCATAACAATTCAATAAAAAAATTAAATAATAACCTTTTGGTTGTAAAATAAACACATAAATTTATTTATTATTTTAAATCGAGCTAAATTATCAAACAAATGTTAATTTAAAAATATAAATTTATATTTTTAATATACATAAATATATTCTAAATATTTATAATAAAACATATATTTATATATTAAATTAAAAAATGTCTATATATATGGCAGCGAATAGGTATTATAGATGTATAGTTATTATTTTAAAGTAATTTGACTGTCCGAACAAACATCATTTTAAAATTCAAAATCTAAATTTTAAATATATATTTTTACATATTTTATATTCAAAAAAAAATATTTCATATTTATAATGTATCTTCATAGGTTACAATATGACACATTATTTATCCCATTATTTTTATAATGACATAAATATATACATATACTACATAGTTTTTGTTTAATTTTAATCCTTTATGACATCTAAACTGTAAGTATTTTCCTTGCACATATGATGTTCAAATATCAAATTTAACATAAAGTAACAAAGTAAAATTAAAAATTAAAAATTTTTAACTTAAAATAATCAAAGTAAAATTAATTTAAAATTTTAAACATAAAACTCTACTTATATAATTAAACTTGATTTAATGTTACAAAATTATTTATGACAATAAATATTAGAGATTAAGTGCAATAATTAATAAAAAAGACTATTTTGAAATTTGCCTTCATTGCCCCACTGCAAATTCAGTTGAATCACATATCCAACATCGAATGGATTTTTAAAATGACCCACCTCCATTGTTATAATGTGTGACGACCCGGCTTTTTCTCCATAGAAAGTCGGATCGTCACATTTGGTTTCAGAGCATAGGTTGAGCGAATGCCTAAGCTTTTAGTTAAGTGAACATCAGAACACTAGGTTGAGTGAATACCTAGGTTGGGAAGGGTTGTTCATTAGAGATAGGATCTGTAGCAACCTGTTTGAGTCCGAGTGTATATATATATATACGAGAGCGCGTATTTGTTAGTTATATAAAATGGTTTTATATTGTGTTAATTGATCGATTGAGTGGTATATGGATTCTGGTCAATACGAGTAGCTAACGTTATTGATAGGGATCTCTAAACACTTGGACCAGGCCAACGAACACAATATTGTTTTAAAAAAGGTAGATGAAATAATTTTACCCAGATATAATTTCTATAAAAAAAAAGTATCATTTTAAATGTATATGGTATTTGTAATGATTGGTTGAGATGATAATAATTTATCATCTAAGATTAGGAGTCTGATTGTTGAGGTTGGAAGTGTATCTGTCGAGACTGTAAACCTAATACCGTCTCGAGTGAACTTTACAGTTGTGTAAGGATTTCACAATCTCTGAAGGAAACCTGTTAAGGTTCGGAGTTCATCTTAGGAGTTGGATGAGTAGAGTTGGATCTGTCGGAGAACAGAAGCGAGTGATGGTATCTCAGGTAATAGTAGCTGTGTGATGAGATGCAGTGACTATGGATGTTCCCGAAGATGTTTTCTTTGGAACAAGTTAATGAAGTGTGTCTTTTTCGGTGTTGTGGCTGAGTTCACCATGGTGATTCTGTTTGGGAATCGAGTTTCTCGAAAAGATTTGGTTAGGAAATCTTTGACATCTGTGGCAGCAGTGCAGCTCGGAGTGTTCTGTATTGGCAGGAAGTTTTCTGGCTGAGCAGTTTTTCTGAAGGTAGAGTTCAGAAGCAGTAAAGTGGATCCATTTCTTCGATAGATTGGATAGTTAAGTATGAGCTGTTCTGATTGGTTAAAGGGAGAACGGTTTCTTTGGAATTAAGCTGGGTTGATTGCAAAAGTGACTTGCGATAGATTGAGTATTCTCTTGAGTTATCTGAGATTTTCTGGGATGTGTTGTCCAGTTTGTGCTTGTGTTCTTCATCAGCATTTTCATTCTACTCCAGATCAGAATGGTGCAGCGGAAGTAGTTTGGCGAGTGCATCTGTTTGTCTTTTCCAGATAGGAGAAGTTAGTTCGGTCTTCTGATGTTGTGAGTAGATTTGTGTTTTGGATTATGGGTAGATTTTGAGAGGATCATTTTGTCGGGTTATTTTTGGTCTAGTTTGTTTCTAGAAGCATCGGCGAAGGTTGAGCTGATCAGAAAGGATTTGTAGGAAGCCGAGATCGTCTGAAGATTTTGTGGATAAGAGACGAAGGAATTTGAAATTCGAAGTTGGAGACTTCGTTGTTGTGAAGTTTTTCTCTGATTAAAGGGAGCTATAAGATTGGGTAAGTCTCGGAAGTCAGCTCCGAGTTGTTTTGGATCTTTTCTATGTTCTGATTTGGATAAGAGTTTGATCTACTGGATTGAATTGTCAGTTTGGATAACTGGAATTCAATGTATTTTACGTATCTCTGAGGGAGTACGTGTTTGATCTATCTCTGGTTTAGGAATCAGCAGTTCTGGAGGATTTGGTTGTTGAGTCAGACTCGTCTGTAGTCTGATATTCTGTTTAGTTTTGTAAATCTAGATAAGTAGGAGCTCTATAGCTTAGTATTGTTTGTTTGGATTGTTTGTAGAGCGAGTATCCCGGTATATATATACTTGGGGAAACTCGAGGAAATTCTATTCAGATTTTTTTTTCGCTAGATAGTTAGAATTGTTTGTTTGGACGATTGGTTGCTATGATTGTTAGCATATGGATGATAATACATCCTTGTGATTTAAAAAGATTATTAAATTACCTTTGTTTTAAATTTCGGGGACGAAATTATTTTAAGGGGGAAGGAATGTAATATCCCGGAAATTTGGGGCAATATCAATTTAATAATCTGTTTAAATAATTAAATTGATTTGATAATCTTTGATAATAAAATTTGAATTGGTTTAATAATCTAATTAAATAAATATTTAATTAGTGAATTTTACTAATAAAATGATTTCTATTTATAATGTGTATATATATGTGTGTATATATTGTAATATAGATAAGCTTTGGTTTGAAATTTAATAAATAAATAAAATATTGTTTTTAAATTTCTAATATATATATATTTTGATAGTTTGGAAATTATGATTTATTTAATATTAAGCTTTTCAAAGCTATTTAAACAAATAACTATATGGTTTTAAGTAAGGTTAATAATAAGGTTTATTTTATATTGCTTAATAAATATGGTTTAAGAATATATATATATATAAGTTTAAAATACAATTTACATATGAGATGTTAATTCATTTAATAATAGTAGTAATTTATAATCTCTTTTATAAATTATTTTAAAATTGACAAATGGTTATTTTCAAATTAAATGTGTTGTTTTAAATTGACTTTAAATTGGATTTTAAAAATATAATTTGAATTTGAATTAGATTTAATTTTGAAATTCAAAAGAGTGATATTTTAAATAGTTTTGGATTTCTAAATATATGTATAAACTTTTATTTATAAGTATAATTGGTTTATTTCTTTAAAAGTTATCTATATATAAATAAGTAATAAATATTTAATAAATAAAGAAAAAGGCTTTTTTTACAAATTAATTAAAAAAGACAAGTGTTAATATATTAAGTAACCATGGTGACATGTGTTAGTTAATGAATTAGAGTAAATGACAAATGTCAAGTTTTTAAATTTTTGGTTTTCTTTTATTTTTATTAAACCACAAATTAACTTATATAAACATAGACTTCTCATTCCATTCTCTTTTTCTATTTTTCTTCAACTCAAAGACAAGAAACTTTCAGCCTGAAAATTCCCAAAAACAAAGTCTGTAACAAAATTCTCCTCTCAAACCAAATTCCTCAAATACAATCTATAATCATTTCTTCAACCTGCATTTGTAAATCTGAGAACAACAAACCTGCACATTTTCTTCAATCTGGAATCTAAGCAAGACTGCAATTTCTTCTTTTCGAATCTGAAAGTAAGCAACCTGATCTAGAGCAAGCACCTATCAACAAACAAGATAAATGGCATGCATGCAAGATTCAGTAACAGGCAATTCAAGTTTATGAATTAAAGTTTTAAAGTTTCAAAGCTGTTTTCAAATAACCATGGTGCTCTGTTCATCTTCTATAAATGGTGAGGAACATTTTAAAAAAAAAAACTTAAATGTATGGATATCTGTTTGCATGTTAAATTTCTGGAAATAAATATGTTCTGTGTGATTTTATATAAGTAGATTATCTGTATATATGGATGTATAGATGTGTGCATGCTTGTTGTCTCTGTGACATCTCTGTTCTTAGTTTTAAAACTAAGATTTTCAAACAAAATATAATTCCTCTTGAACTAATCTTTGTTAAGGATTTTTGTTCAAACAAAATTTGTTTATTTCATCATAGAATAGAGTTTAAAATTTTATTAAGTTAAAATAAAATGAAAACAACTCTGTATCATCTCTGGAGTTTGTAAACAGGTGATAAATCATTAATTAGTAAAATTTCAAGTATGTTGATTCGAAGTTTCAGGGTTATAAATCAAATCATCATACTAAATCATGATTTTTAAAAATAAAATCACAATTTTTATTGCTTTATACAAAGTGCAGTTCCCTATTCTCTGCATTTTGTATTTTGAAGCATTGCTGCTGCCTTAAGTGTCTGGAGGTGTTGTAATTTCTTCTGGAGATGGTGAAGTGATTAGGGATGTTGAGAAAATTGTTGGATTTGGTTACATTTCGTTTTTGAGATTGTAATTGTGATTTGCAGTTTTGAACCCTAGTTTTCTAGGTTAGGAAAGAATTGATCACTTCGGCAATTGTAGTTGATCAAGTTCAACTATATCTTGGGTTCTGAAAGATGGTGGGTTGACGAGGTATTCCCCGGAATTTCAGTGGCAACGGTGGTCGGAGATGCGTTGACGAGATGGTTCCAGGTTTCATTGTTATTCCAGTTTTGGGTTTGTAGAATCGATTTTGATTTCGAGCTAGTTTCGATGTTCTGATGGTCGTAATGGAATGTGAGGATGATCGTCGACATGTAGGAATGGTCGTGGATGGCCGGAGTTGATCAGTTTCATCGTGCATGTGCACGGTGATGATTTGTATCCTGGTGAAGTTGGTTTTGGCAGAGGAGACGTACTCGAGTTGATCGCGTAAATGACTCGAAGCATGAAGGGTTTTATCTCGGGGTAAATTGAGATGGGCTCGGGTAGATTAGTGATGTCCCAGTTTAAAATCTGACAGGGTTTTAAATTTTAAAATGAGTTTTAAAAGTGTAGAGTAGGATTTAAAACAAAGTTTTAAATCAAAATTTTAAAGTATGGATTTAATTTCAATTTGTATCCTAGTTTGAAAATAAATAAGTTTATAAATTATAATGTTTTAATAAATTTAAAATGTTGAAAGTATAGATTAAAAGGGTTTGAATTTAAATGAATTGGTTTAAAAACCTTATAAATTTCTTTTATAAATGTTAAGTGTTTCTTTAACATTTGGATTTAAAAAGGATTTGTAAATTTGATTTAAATTTGGTTAAAGTTAAAATTGTAATTTATTTTTAAATCTTTAATTTGAAATGAATTAAAAAAAAGATTTAAAGTAAAATGTTTCAAAGCCCTTTGATAATAATAGTTAAAGTAGTTATAAAGGCTAATCTTTATTTTAAAGATAAATTAAGGTGTAATGATTTAGGATTCATTAAATTAATAAGGTAATTAAAGAGTAATTTAATAATTTAATTAATTAATGATTTGGTATTAATTAATTAAATAATTAGGATTATAAGTTAATTAATTAAGGGTTAATTAATTTGAAATTAAGTATCATTTATTTAGATAAGTATAGATTATTAATAAAAATGATTAGGAATTAATTAATCAAGTGATTAAAGATTAATTAAGTAATTAGAGATTTATTAATTGAGAATTAATTTAATTGTAATTAATAATGTTTGATTTAAGTTTAATTACTTAAGGAATATAAGTAAAGAATGGTTAATAATTAATGAGAGATCATTAATTAGGGATAATTAATTAATGTGATTAATTTTGATAATCAATTAGATTAATTAATTAATATGAAATTGGTTAAGTAATTACTTAATGGAAGTAATTAAAGGAATTAATTACTTAAGGTAATTAATTAAATAAATTTGATAAGTTTAAATTAATTAGTTAAATTAATTTAAGATAATCACTTGGTGATTTGATAAGTATAATTACTTAAATGTAATTAATGAAGTGTAGTTACTTAGGAAAGTAATTAAAGGTAATTACTGGATGTAATTAAATGGAGATAATGAAAGTAATTTGAGGTTAATTACTTTGTATAATTAATCAAGGGATTAATTAAAAGATAATTAATTAAGGAGTAATTAATTTATGAAGTGGAGTAATTAAGGGAAGTTAATTACTAAATGAGATTAATCAAAGGTGATTAATAAATGTGACTAATTAATTATTAAATGTAATTAATTTAAATAAGATAATTAATTAAGAGTAATTAAGGATCATTAATTAATAAAATTAATGATGTAATTAAGAATTGATTAATTAAGATTAATTAATAAATAATAAGTGATTAAAGTAATTAATTAATTGTAATTAATTAAGAATTAAGATAATTAAGTATAATTAATTAATTAATGAAGTAATTAAAGATTAATTACTGAATGGTTTAAGATAATTAATTTGTGAAATTAATTAATTATTAATTACTTAAAGTAATTAAAGGATAATTAATCAAGAATGATTAATTAAGATGGATACTTAGAGTAATGATTAATTAATTGGTTTAATTAATAATTAAGTAAGCAGGATTTATAGAATGAAGTAATTAATTTAATTCACTTTAAATTAATTAGATGATATAAATCATTGCTTAAGAATGGATGAATGAGATTGAATGTATTTCATTGTTTAATATCTCTGATGAGATATGATTGATATATGATATGGATGTTTGGTTGAATTATAATGATAATGTGAATTATCTGTTTGGGATGATAATGTAGATTATCTATTGAATTATCTATCTTTGTGTATATAGATAAGAATTGAATTGTTTTAACCTTAAAACAACTTGGCCCTTAAAAGATACGTTTTGGATTTCGATGAGACCGGGATCGGGTTTCCGTATACCGGTATTCCAGGTCTGGAGACCCGAATACCACATCGATCCAAATTAACGATAGGTCGTGAATCTCAAGTGAAGATGAAGATTCAGAGTGCAAGGGTTATTGTCGTTAACTCTGAGGGTGATTCCAAAACGAGTGTAACGAGATAATGCCTTCGGTTTCGTTCGAACCCGGAACGAACTTGTATGGATTGAATTCTTTCAGCACATCGTCAGGCGGACGATGAGCATTCTAAGTGATATGTTCTGATTAAAGGTAATCGTAACCTCAAGCCTCATCAACCGGGAATGGCTAAAACAGGGGAGGTGCAGCAAGGCTTCGTGGGTAGCACCCACTGAGAGCAAGATAGATCCCTGTCTAGAGGTCCCTTTTCTTTTTATTCGGCTTAGTGTGTGGTTGGTCGCGCCAACTATGGGGTTATCTTGTTCGGGATTATCCAGTAAGGGATGGTTCCGGCTTTGTGTTGCAGGGGAGCGGGCGTACTCCTCGGTACGGTGATCTAGGCCACGTACTGTGACGGGCGGTACCCCAGTAGCCCTGCCATTGTATGGAATCCAAACTCCAATAAGTGCCGTACGTATTAGTTGTGCCCAATCATGTTGGAATGTGAGATGTAAGCATTTCAGCTATTTCTATATTTTACTTGAAAACCCTAGACCCTATTATAATAAAATCAGATTTCCTATCAAATGTTTTGGTTAGCGTAAGGTAAAAACTTACCCATGTTTATTTGTGGGGAGTCTTACGTGATACCTTTTCTTTCTAAAGGTTTTGAAGTTAAGAAAGTTTAACCTGTTACTCACACCAGACCCATGTCTGACCCAAGTTGTTTATTTCTGTTTTATAAACTCTTGGGTACTCAAATTTTTACGAGTAGCCAAGGGATTCAGGTTTAGCCTTGACGAATATTCTGGAGGAGCAATGGAGCAGGAGGCTTCGGCGTTCGTAGATATAGTATTCCGCTGTGTTGATATCTGTGATAGTGTCTTGTCTTGTATTTGAGTTGTAATGTCTAGACAGATGTTTATAACTGTCTAGTAAGTGATGTATATGTTGTATAACTCTGATAAGTATTGTATACTATGTAATAGTTTATGTTATTAATATAATTTATTCGTTCCGCTGTGAGATCGTTGTTGTTGTTTCTTTCTTTCTTCTCTTCTTTTCTATTTTCTACCCCTTTCTTTCTTCATAATGATCCGACTTTCTGTGGAGAAAAAGCCGGGTCGTCACATAATGCTTCTCCAATGATCAATTAGCTCCATACTTCCATCTTGAATGGATAATGGTAGGGTTTTTTTACCTATTTATTTAGATAGTTAGCATTGTATGGAACCAATAGAGCCAGAATTTCCTTCTTCTCACCTCCACCTTTCCATCTGATCCTAACACCTTCATAATAATTGCATCTCTGCATCTCGTGCCAAAGGTTCTATGATAACTTCCACTCAATCTGGGAAAGTGTCTCTCATTGGGGGATTATGCTCTTCGGTTCTCTGTCAAAGGTGGAGTTTTTTTCCTCCTATAATGTTCCTGGTTGATTCCCAAGGATATTGCTCTTGCGTATCTTTCTCATTCTTAAACTTATTCACTACAAGTTAGATCGTCACTAGGGCTTTCAACATGATCGTGCATATGTGGCTCTGCCATTATTAAGTTTCAAGCACTTACTAGTCCATATCGAGTGCCATCATTGTAACATCCCTCATTTTGGGACTCAAAAATAAATCATAATGATGCTATATATACATATAAATTCAAGTATTCATGTTTTATTTACTTTTTTTTATTTTTACGTGTATACACTTCAAATCATCTTCCCTTAAAAATTTCAAAATTATGCTTTAAAGTTATTGAAATACACTTTGAAAGTTATCAAAAATGTGCTTTACAACATCAACAAAAATATACTTTAAGGTTTATCAAAATCATACTTCAATGTTACCAAAAATGCAATGTGAATGTCATCGAAAGTATGCTCATGTGCTAATGAAAGCGTACCCTACTAGCTAACAAAAGTATAATTTTGTGCTATCAGAAGCATAAATAATTCTAATGACAACACTGCTAAATATTTAATAAAAGTGTAATCATGCGCCACCTAAAACATATTTTTACAAGGCTTCCAAAAGTACCACCATAAGCTAATGGGAATATATCCATATATTCGTGAAAACATGGTATAATTCGTTAATAGAAACATGGCTAATGAAAATATGGTTACCGAGATTAAGTTAATGAAAATATATCTATTTGTTAATGGAAATAAAGCTATCGATAACATAGTTTAAATAATGTATGGGTTAATTTGTTAATGAAGATATGACTATCGAAAGTATAGCTTACCAAAAGTACGGGTTGACTTGTAGATGAAAGTGTAGCCATCGAAAGTATAACTTAATAGTAGTTTGCTTAGCTTACTAACAAAAACATGACATGTATATGTTAATGGGAATATGACCATGTTACCAAAAATAGTGTGGTAAAGTCGTAATTAACTTTAAAACTGTTTTATTTATCTTTTAAGCAATTATTTTTGACCAAGTATTACCATATGCTAAATTCTCATTTACCTTCAATACTGATTTCTCGTTAGAAACTATTTATAGAATATTTCTCATTTAAATAAATACTTTTATTAATTCCTCGTTTATCTATTAATCACTATAAATTCCTTATTTTTCTACTTCAGCTAATTCATAGTAAGTCAAAATTTCATGGAAATTTTTTTGAAAAAATAAAATCCAATTCATCATTTCCTACGATATATAAAAATTGTAGGAAAAACAATATTTTTCCAATTTTTAATAATTAAATCTTGAAACTATACTATTTTCTAACTTAGGGAGTTAAAGAAAATTCACACTAAATTGAAAAATTCTAAAATTAAAAACCCATCACTATTTTAACGTTGTAAATGACATATTCAAATGACTTATATTTAGAGGTCGTTAGCTAGAGTTATGAATTCCAAAAACCTCTCTTTTAGCTTCGAAACTTTACATATAAATTCATAGAATGGTTATAATGATCATATTTACTGAACCAATGTTTTTATCATCCTAAAACATCACACTTCCAATTACACCAAAGAATGAAAACATGAAAATAAAATGGCTAGTAATATTTTCACCTTTGTTTCATTAGGAACGCAGAGTTGTGCCCTAAACTTCTTCTTCAAACTTTAAATCTTCCTCTTTATTGGAAGTTAGAGTTTAAGGAGAGGAGACCATTAATGAGGGGTTTTATTATTTTATTTTTAGTGTTAAAAAAATGATTATGGAAATGAAAATGTTAGGTGCTCCTAAGTCTGTTGCCTTAGATTTAACTTACATCTCATTCTTTCTAAAATATATTTATTGAAACTTGTTTATCCTACACTTTAAGCAGAAATTCCTCTTTACACAAAAATCATTTTTAATTAAGGAAATTTTGAAACTCTTTAACTTGGCACTTCTTAAACTATTCCATTTCTACGATTATCGTTATTTGGACTAACAAATTAAAATACCCATAATAATGTATACTAAAAATAGGGGTGTTACAGGCCATCTCTTTATAGAAATTTCATTCCCAAAATTCTGATAATGGTAAAATCAAATATAGAAAACAATATACATGTGACCCAAGCATATGACATCAAAAGATACTAGAAGAACCACAAGTCAAAAGTCTATACAACTATAGATCATAAATAAAATAGCTCAGGATATGTTTCTCTATCCATGTCCTTGGTCTCCCAAGCATGGTCCCTTTCGTTATTCCTCCATTGGACTTTAATCGGCCTAACTGGCTTAACAAAAGATCCTTCATATCTCAATCTATGATACGATTTGGTCATTTATACCGGTCATATCTTGTTCGATTACCAAATCTTCCAAACTATCGGTACAATGGTGGTCATCGGATCATATATGCATTTTGTCAAGTGAAAAACATGAAATACGTTATGGGCTCGTGCCAATGTATTCGATAACCCTACACGGTATGTAAGTTTCATGATCCTCTTTATGCAAGGAACTAGTCTAAAATTCTTGATGCCAATTTCCCCAACTTTTTGAATCTTATAACATCCTTAATAGTGATACCTTCACAAAGACAACCTCAAACCGTAAATTCCAAGTTTGTAATGATCCATATTTTATGTATTGGAGGATCGTAAATATTATTTTTAAATCCATATTGGGTCGTATTTGGATATAGTTTTAGTTAATCTTGAGTAGTGATATTTTTTACCCCTATTAATTTTATTAGACAAATTTGATCTTAGACTCAATTTTTAGCATTTTCGGTAGTTATACGTATTACATTGATACGTGCACCGATGCCTTAGAGAATTTGGACAAATGGAAAACATCCCTGGGTTAGGAAAAAGTGTACAAGCTTTGCAGTAGATCAGACATTTCGGCAGCCCGTACGACTTAAAAATGCCCAAAAATAGCGTCCCGATGCACAATATCATATTTTGATGAAACTGATAACGTTGAAATAGGAAAAATAAGACAAGTCACATAATCAAAGGATCGTTGCAATCCAACATTTCTAGAAGTTGTAGACCATAAAAAATTCGTTTCGATTTTGAAAATAAAAAAAAGAGGGTACATACAAACCCTAATGCTACCCACTACTTTATAAATGCTCCATATTCACCAACAACTAGCCACCAGCAATCAGCCGCATTTCATTATTTCACTCCTCCATTCACGATTTTCCTTCCTCCTCTCAAAACCAATTTCCCACCTCTCCTTCTTCTCCTTTTTCTCAAGCAAATCATCATTATTTTGGATAAAATTAAAGTCGGGTCTCTCTATTTTTCCGAGAGGTATCAACATGGCTCCGGTTCGACCTAACTCTGACTGTGGTGGCCAAGAACAACAAATCCAACGAGGAGGTGATTTTTGGAGGAGAAATGAATTGGGTTTTATTTATATAACTTTGTTCATCTCGATGAGGTGATGAGCATGATGTATATCCCCTAAGCTGCAGGGGACCATGGTGGTCAATGGAAACATAAAAAGTTTGGAAAATAAATTGGGTTTGGCCATGTTTTTATTTACTTTAGGCCATACGGTCATCGGTGGAGATGCCAGGTGGTATGGTGCTAGTGGCGGTGTAGATGGTGCATTTGGCGGGTGTGTAGTTGTGTGAATATATATGAGTAACAACAGTCTTGGCTCAATGTGGTTGGCCAAATGGTAGTTCATGGTGAAGTGCGGTGGTGCATGGACAGTTTAGAGGAGAGTTGCGGTAGTGGGTATACGTATGTGGCTTACAAAGTTACATTTAGGAAATTATGGAAGAAGAATGGTAAAGTGGCAAATAATGGAAATAATTAATCAAGGAAATGATTAATAAGTTTAATTAACTAGTAGTCAGCTTATTAATTAATTAATATAATTCGATTTCTTATATCGCCTATATCTTTTGCATACGAGGTCTGATTTGGACGTAGTTTCTTGCATTGCACTCATATTGGAGCCCTCTACGACTTGGCATAGAATTGGATGGCATTTGTTGAGTGAGTTATGTAGTCTCTCACCATATTATGTTTTTTGGTATATAAATGATGTTTTGAAATGATTTCTATCTTTAAAATGTGATATTTAATATATTTAAACCCATAAATGATTTTATAAAAGAATTCAAAAGTGTTTTAAAATGGTTTTAAATTGGATATCACATATGTTATTACGGATGTAATATTCTCTGAAAAATCACAAGATTTAGTCACTTTTTTATATGAATCGCAAATTTGTTGATATTGATGTGTTGTGCGTGTTTCGTGTATGCTATGTTAGTTGGTTGTATGTTATGTTGGTTGTGTGTATGCATGTTTTCTTGAATGGTTGAAAGTGATCGTTGGAGGGAATTAGAACTAGGAACCATGAAACCGGACTTCTATTGTTAGGCTCGAGAGCGTTTGGAGTCATACCATAATTGCAAATGTTGAAGTACTAGGAATAGAACAAGAATTCTATTTAGTGAAGCTTGGTTTGACATGGGGTTGGTCCAATGGTGGCTATTTGATGATTGCCTTTGGCCTAGGTTGGTTTTGCAGTGAAAGGCCGGACAGGTATTCTTATCTAATAGCACTTGGGTTCGATGATAGGGGACTGGACAGGAAATTCTATCTGGTAGCTAATTATATCTAATGGCCAGATAGGGACTGTTATTCGATGGACTTTGGTTCGGCTACGGGAGAAAGATCGAAAAAAGCATGGAATGGAGCTTTGGGATGTTGGCTTTAGGCTTGGCACGAAGGGGCTTCGGGGCAAATCTTAGTGTTGCTTAGTGGTTTTGAGAGTTGGCTTGGGTAAGGATGGATGACTCCAGGGTGACTCGAAATGACTTTAAGGTTTCAATGGCAACCACAGAGTGCAGTGACTTCGACAACTCGATGCGACGAGTGGCTATGGCATCTGGTGATGGACTGAGAGAATGAGTTCTGCATGTTAGCTCATGCAGTAGAACATGAGATTGTGATGCTTATTAGTGGGATATGGTAGTCTATGTATACCGAGGGTAGTCTGTGTGTACCTATATTGTTGGATTCGTACGTGTGTCCAATCCCTAGCCATTTGTATGGGCATGAGTTAAGCATCTATGAGGTAATTCTATTGTCGATACATGTGCTAAGGGATTTATGTATAATTTTGATGTTGTGATGCTTGTTAGTAGGACAGGGTAGTCTATGTTTACCCAGGGTAGTCTGTGTGTACCAATATTTTTGGAAGTCTGCATGTGTCCAGTCCCTAGCCATCTATGAGGGCAATGAGTAAAGAATTTGTAAGAGTTATCATATATCCAACGAACTTGAGTGCGAGATGCAAGGTTGTATGATGGATGCTATGTTTGTTGTGTGTTTAATATGTTGTGTGATAACCCTATACCAAATTTTCCATATGTGATAGAAGATTAGCATCTGATGTGTTTATATGCTAACTCTTTGGATGCAGGGATAGGTCAGGGCTGATTCTCTACACTCTTTGTCCTATAGACTTTATCATTTTCAAAATATTTTGAGATTGTTTATTGCTCACACTAGACTATTGTCTGACTTGAATTTTTATGCTCTTCTTCTTAATATCTCAGGTACTCTTAAATGAGTAAACAAGATAGTAGATGTAGGAGATACATGGAGTTATACCAACGGACGAGCAGGAGGATTTGCTTTCTTATACTTATATTTGGACTCAATATTTTCTATTCCACTATGAGACACTATGGAGCCTTGGCGGTGTTCCTTATTTTATTTAGAGATAGTTATCTATTGAGTTTATTTCCAGTTGTATAAACTCTATTACTATCTTGTATACTTTGTGAACCTATATACTATGGTATTGTGGTTCATTTAGTTATTAGTACCTCATCTATTTTATATCGATGATGATCATTATATTTAATTCAATGTGTTGTGAGACACATGACACATTCTATGTTTACTTTACAAGTGTTGACTATCGTCCTGCATCAGTCGAGCACCATCATAGTGCACTATACAAGTATATTGAGTACCGGAGGTGTAGGAAGATTTTCATAAGGTCCTTGCATCTTTGATCAGCATAACTTTTCTACCTCAATTGAGCTTCTTTCATCCTTTCTCATATTAGCTCAATATTGTTAGTCACTTCATTCACCAAATCTAGGCAAAATATTTGTCTATATCCTATCTCAAACCAACATGCTGGTAACTTGTATGACCATCCATTATAAGCTTTGAAAGGTTCCATGCTTATACTAGTCTGATAACTATCATTATAAAAAATATGACTAAATGCAAATGGTCTTCCAATGATGCTTCATCTGACCATCAATCTAAGGAAGATTGGTGATACATATTTTTAACTTAGTACCAAAGACATTCTACAAACTCATCTATAATTCATTAGAAACATGGGATCTCAATCACTTACAATATTACTTAGTATCCCATGGAGTCACACAATATTCTTCATATAAAGTTTCACCAAACTTTCTCCTATTCTTGTCGACCTAACAGAGAAAAAGTGTGCAGCCTTGGCCAGTCTATCGACTATGACATAGAAATTTTAATTCAACCTATTAAAGCTTGGAAATTGTTGTGCTAATGTTTTTTTACATCACCACAATATCAATGAAATCCAAATAAACAAATATAAAGATAAATAAATCAAAGATAAATAGAACACAACACAAAATTTTATAGTGGTTCGATAAAATCTCCAACCTACGTCCACTTAATCGATTTTATTTATGAATTCTCTTCAAAATATACAATTACAATCAAATATCAGTTATAATCTAGTATATTTTGGTTTTCTCAAAGTCTTATAAGGTAGAAGATGAGGAAGATTGATCCCTATTTTCAGCTAAAGGTTGACTGCTATCTATATACGAGATCTAGCATGAATCTCATCATTCCGGGTATGAACGAGTTTATATTCTAAGATCCAAAGTTCCAGCATGAAGAATAGGTCACATGCATGTTTTGCAAGGCAGCCAAACATGTCGATGCCGACATGATTTTACGTGTCGAAACTTCATTTTTCGTCATAGTTCGAATCCCAAGCCTCCAAAGTAGCCAAACCAAGATCTAAAATTATGTCAGTACCGACCAAATCATGTCGGTACTGACACATTGTTGTCCAAAATATAGTCAAATTTGGCATACTTCTTCCATTTGTCAGTCGTGATGGTTCCCAAATCATGTCGGTACCAACCTTTTTGCATCTCTTATACTCGGCCAATTTTTGATTTCTTCAATCATGGCATCTTCCAAGACCTTTGACTTATTCCTTCATCATTCTGTAATCCAATTTATCTATTTAAGTCTGTTCTAAGGCGACGAAAAATTTTCGAATACACTTACCCCAAAATTACGCTTTGTGAATACAAAGTGTGCTTTGCTCAAGAACATGTATCGAGACTTGCAAAATGTCATCGATTGTGCTATCTGGCTACCTACTAGATCATAATGAATCATCTGATTCCTTCAGATTCACCTACAAATCAAAGGTCATTCTTGATCCATCATAGCTAAGGACTCAAATCCTTGCTTAAATATTAATCATAAATCATAGTCATCCCACGTTCTCTTGGGATTTAACATATCATAAATCAATATCATCTCACATTCCCTTGAGATTAAATATCATATTTAAATCATATATCATGATATCATGCATTATAATTTGTGGTTGTGCATTGCCCCTAATTGAAGCATTACTTATAATCGTCTAGTATCGCCTAACATCCAATGTAAGTAAGTCCAGTCAGATTGAGTCAATGACATCCCTCGGTCATCCAGTGATCATTATCAAATAATTTCCAATAAAAATGCATTCGGGTTTAAAGTTAAATTCTGATCTCCCTGGATCATACTTTTTTATTAACTCCATTTGCTTGCTCTCTAGCGAGGGGTCCCAATACCGAAAGCAAACCCATCCGCTAACTCTCTGATAAGAGGACTCGGTATCTTATATAAACCCATCCGCTCACTCTCTAATAAGGGGACCTACGTCATTTGTCACCCTATCTCTCCAATAGGTTGTTGTAATCTATTATTTATTTATCAAATGTCAAGGATAACTGTGTTCCAACAGCGTCCAACAATAATATAAAAATCAAACATCATGTCCAATCAATATCCACTATCAAATCATTCAAGTATCCTTACTCAAATCAAAATGCATCAAGAAAAATCAAAATATCGAATCCAATCAATGATTACTCTTGGACTTAAATCAGAGCATTCCTATGGGACCGTTTGGGATCCCATACATGTGAAAGTAGCTCGATAGCAATCCTTCATAGTTTATTTATAAAAAAAGTAAAGTGTAGAAATAAACTAAACTCTGATCCATCCCGATCATGAGGTAACCATAATCAACCCAGATCCTCGACCGCATCTGGGTATATCCGCCATAAATGGTGGTTACTCATGTTATACCACCGCAATTTACACCATGAAAATATTTTTTCTAACCTATTCTAGCAAGTGGTTGCTCCAAACCTGTACCTCAATCAAATATCACAGATTCCTGCATTCATTTTTTTTATATCTATCTCATGGAATAAACATTATTTTCCAAATTTCATCTCCCATTCTGTGGTTTCTCTTAGCGGATTTCCTATAGGAATCTGCTCCCTTATATTAAGGTAGATCCTCTCCAGGATCTTTGTCAAATCCATGTTTGAGAAAAACTTTGGCTCCCTCTTCTATCGCTTTGATCCTCCGAAGTGATTATCAGCATTTCTTTTAACTTTATCCATTATAGAACCTGCCTTAGATGGCCTTCCATCCTTTACAGCATTAATTTCACCGTTCTCGACTTTTGCATCATCTAGCACAACACTGTTCGGCTCGAAAGTAAAAATCAATAAGATCCACTTCCAGATGCCTTTTCAATGCCTACTTGAAATTGGTCTTTTTAGTAGCTCTAGATGCCACTACCACAAGAATAATTGACATGTCTGGTTTCCACACTATAGCGGCTATTGCATTGAACCTAGTCAGGTAATCCCATAAAGTCTCACCTTCCCTCTGCTTCACACTTAAGATCGTTCTTACATTTTTTGGTTGGGCAATGTAAACTCTAAACTAGTTTATACATCTCTCCACTAATTTGGTTACATGTGCTAATGGACCCATTATCCAATAGATGGAACCATTTGTTAATTACAATGAGAAACACCATCCCATTACCTCCTTAAAATCGCCCAACACTCCCATATGTTGGAAATATCTCATCAAATGAACTGTAACGACCTGGAATTTCACTGCTTTAATTTGGGAATGTTTAATTAATTTTAAATATTCAAATAATGGTTTTTATTATTAAAATAAAACTCTATTAAATAATGAATAATGATGGTGAAATAGGTTTTCAAATTTGTTTACAAAAATAATTGGTTCGAAGAAAAATCGGAAATGTGATCGGAATTCGTTTTCCGAATTTTCGACTTTTCGTTGTCTAAAACTTATCGGAAACAATTAGAACTCTATATAATTGAATATATTTGTAAATGAGTTAGTATGTATATATTGGTATATACAAAAGTGTGTATACTTAAGTATGTAAGATTTAAATTACAAATTTAGTAAAAAGAATGTGTCGCATCATAGGCAAACATAAGTACGTTTAGTACTAAAAACATGTTTAAAACATTAGTACTTAGGAATTAATGCATGTTGGGTCTTTATGAAGCATATGGGACATGCATTTTCAAATTAAAGAAGGTAGGGGGGACATAGGTAATGAAGTGGCATTCAGAGGGTAGTGTCCATAAGGTAATTTAGTAATTTCAATATCTCATTTTATATTAAAAAAAATCTCTTTTTCCCATTCTCATTTTATTTTTATTTCTCGTTCCAACTTTTGTTATGTCCTTTCAAAGCTTAAATTTCATGTTAATGGCTTCCATGCCTTTTAAAAAAAATTCACCTTAGATCTTTTTAAAACTTGTTTAAAATCACTTCTTACTTCTTCTTATCCACTCCTCCACCTAAAACAATACCGCGCTTCCCTTACACACCATAGTCATGCCGAAGTCCACCCTAGGCCGAGCCCATAGCATCATGCCTGAGCCATGTGTGTCCTTTATTGACTTAAAATCAAGTTTCGATAAAAAGAAATCCAAGATCAAAGCTTTTTCCAAAGTTCTAGTTCAAGTTGCTTTGTTTTGGTTATGTTTCGGTGAGTAAACTTTTGTTTTAAACTAAAAGTTTTTAACTTTATAAGTTATGCTTAACTTGATGTAAATTTTTTAAATGTTTGGTTGAGAAATGATGTTGATGTATGGTGTTATACATACATACATACATACATACATATATATATATATGCTTGGATGTAATGTTATATTAGACCTGAGATTTGAAGTCTAAATGTTGTTTATGCATGTAAAGATATGATCTTGCTTATGTTTTTGTTTGTGGCATGTGTATTTATGTTATGGATATGATTATATGGTTGTATGCTATAAAAAGTTAGCACCTTTGTTTGGTAATAGCGATTTGAAATCCTTATGTGATACCATAGTTCTAGTTTTAAAATTCAAAATCATTTTTAAAGTTCAAACTTTGTTTAAGTTTTCAAAACACTTACTTAAAGTTTGATAAAGTTAGAAAGCTTCCATAAGTTAAGTTTTCAAAAGAAAGAGCCAAAACAAATTTTGAAGTTATGGTATCCATAGCGATAGTCGCTATGGACGCAATTTCGCTAAAAAGTCCGATTTTTGAAAATTTAGTTTTTATACCTAAATGGGTTTTGGAAATGTTTTATAAACTTAATAATTATGTTTAAGAAAGTTAATTAAGAATTTAATAATTTATGATTAGTTAATTAAGTTTGATAATTAATAATTAATTAAGTATTAAACAAGGTTTATTAATTAAGTATAGATTAGTACTAATTAATTATCTTTTAAAGTAGGATTAATTTTAATTAATTATTGATTAAGTAAGATTAATTTTTAATTATTTATGAATTAAGTATATGATTTGTTTTTTAATTAATTATTAATTAAGTATAGGGTTAACTATTAATTAATTGTTAAGCAAGTGTTTAATTATTTTAAATAAAGGTTAATTTTATTATTTAAGTTTTAATTAAGGATTATTTAATTTATTAATTAAGATTAATTATTATTATTTAATTATTATTTAAAAGTTTAAATTATTATTTAATAACTAAATAAAGATTAATTATGGTTTAATTACTTATTTAAAAGCTAGCTATTATTTAATTACTTACTTATGGATAATTATTATTTAATTATTTATTTAAAAGTTAATTATTGTTTAATTAATAATTAAAGGTTTAATTATTATTAAATAAAGGTTTAAATGTTTATTAACTATTAATAAAAGTTTTAAAGTTTTAAACCACTTTGGTTCTAAATATCGGTTTTGTTATCTTAAAAAGCAACTCTCTTTTAAAGAATGTCTTAATCTAAGGGATTTCTTTGTCGATTACCATTAAGTAACCCCAATTGAATATGAAACCCAAGGACATATGTTTAGCAGAATAAAACACCATTCTGCTAATTAAAGTATAGTTGACATCTGTTTCGCAGAATAAATAACCGTTCTGCTGATTAATCTATATATGACATCTGTTGGAAGAATAAATCACAATTCTACCATAATTTACCCAGCAAATTATGTTGACATCTATTATGCAGAACTAAAAACCCAGTTCTGCTATTATGGCAACTTAGACATTTACATATTGTTATCGACTGCTTCCCTTTTGCATATCTGCTTGTTATGTAAATACCCATGTTATAACTGGAAAGTTAAACTGAATTAAATAAGAACCATTCTGGTCACTAAGCCTCTTTTTGATTTTGTGAAATTAATCATTTTAAATATATTTTTAATAATGGTTTAAAAGTAAAGTTATTACCCATTTATATTGCTCACAGTTTATTCCTAATTTAAAATAAGATATTTAAAGACTAATTAAGAAATTATTTTATTAAAGATATTTTGAAGTAAATTAATACTTTTTAAATGATTATTTAAAAATCATTATTTTGTTAATATGGTTTCAAGATAATTAAATAATGTTTTAAATAATAACTTGTTTATGTAAAAGTGTTTTAAATAATTGCTTTGTTTATAAAGAAGTTTTATAAATGATCTTGGATATTTATACAGGAAGCCTTACAAATGATTTAGATATTTATAAAGGAAGTCTTATAAATGATTCTGGGAATTTATAAAAGAGTTCTATAAATAAACTTAAAGATTTATTAAATGTCTTATAATTGGATCTGGAATTTAAGTAAAAGAGATTCATAAATGAAAGCGATTTATTAAAAGGATTTATAGAAGTAAATTATAAAAGAATCTGAGATTGGATTCCCTTTAACTGACTTTCTTAATTATGGTGGTGTGGAACTTCCGTTCCATGCTTAACACCGAAGGAATAATATTTGAGGTTATCTTTATCTCTAATTTAAATAACAATTGGTTTGCTTATTTTAGTATAATTTTGAAATAAAAAATCTTTCACAATGTTTTGTGAATATACTTATGCTAGTGAGATAAGTATATGAATATTTTGATAAATATTTTGGAAAGAGATTTAAATAAATGAACAATTTATTTTGAGGCTTAGTGGTTGCTATGGGTAATTAAATCTCTGAATTGTTCCTTGCTTGTTTATTTGATAGTTAAATAACCGATTATCAAATCTGGACCAAAATATAACTCTAGAAATATCTAGGAGAAACAAGTGAGTTATATAGCACAGTCATCTTCGATGATGTTGTACTGTGCATATAAATCTTATTTTGTTCTCCTAGGAGAAATAATATGGAGATATGCCCACTTAAACCGTTAGGGGGTGATCCTGCTCCTATGTATTGTCTGATTATTTCCAAAAGAACAAGGGTTGAGTTTACTGGAAATGTTGTTTCGAAGAGACCGAGATCGGATAAGTACAAATTATCCAAAAACCTCTTCGATCCAACTCAAGCATTTCGAACTAAAGACATCTTTGAAGATGATTGAAGACAGAACTTTGAAGTTCAAGGGCTACATACTACTAATCCTGAGGGCGATTCCAAAATGGATGTAGTAGAGTTATTGCCTTCGCTTTCGTTCGGACACAGAACGAACCTGTATGGATGAATGCTAGCATTGCATTTCTGCCTAGAGGGTAGTGTTAGCATTCCAAGATGGTTTGCTATGTAAAAGGTAATCATAACCTCAAGCCTCCTACCCAGAATTGATTAAATCAGGGGATACGCTTCATGGCTATGTGGTTCGCTACCATTAGGGTATGGTCATCACCCAATCTAGATCCATATTATAGATTATGTATGCCCGGGGCCCATTTAGGTTGTTGATCCCAACTAGGGTGATGACATATTCGGCACTATCCAGTAAGGGGTAGGACCGGTCTTGACTCGTAGGGAGTCCATGTGAGGATCTCGGTGTATTTTATCTAGAGATGCACTTGATTGGTGGTACCCCGGTGCCTTGTCATTGATGGAATCCATTTTCCAATATGTGCCTTTACGGACTTAGTTGTATGCCTATTATGTTGGAATTTAATTGATGTAACAATTTCTGCTATGATTCCATATTCATTTTAAACCTTGACATTATGATAATATCACTAGACTTTCATATAAAAATGTTTTGGTTATCGTAAGGTAAAAACCCTTCCGTGTTTATGTACGGCATGGTATTACAAGATACCGTTGATTTTAAAGGGTTTTACAAGTGAAATAAAAAAAATTCTTGTGATTTGAGTTTCTCATGCTGGTTTTACCAGACTGATCCGAGCGTTACTTTACTTACAATGCTCGGGTCGACCCGAGCATATTTTCCAGATTTAGCTGGATTCTTTGAAGCTTTCAGCAGACGAGCTGGATTCTCCAAGACACAGTCACGTACCTTATATTCATCCGTTGTTCTGGTTTTTTGTTCTTGTCTGTATTTATCGACAACTGTAAGGACAGGCTATTATAACTGTCCAGGCTGATAATAGGTTAGTGTAATCTGATGTTGTGTATAATAAAGATTATTTCTTTTTTGTAAAGATTTTATGTATATTATATATTGCTCATCAAGATGTGAGATTATGTTCTATCTTCTTCTTTCTTTACCCCTAGTGACCTGTCTTTCGGACACTTATCGGCACACGAATATTGAGGATGTATTAAGTGTCGGCTTTAGATGAAAGAAAGGCAGATTTTTACATGAACAGTTGGATTCATCCTTCCATCATACTATTCCAAGATATGTGTTTTAAAATCTAGTGGTCTCTTAGCATATCGGATGTTCAGAGTGAAGGTGATTCTTTTCATATCTCCAAACTCCGATATGAAGCTCTATCCCATAGCACCTATTATACATCTTAGGTATTTGCTCATCTTGATTCGGTTGGAATCTCTGAGGCTCCATCTACCTTCGATTCGGATCTTCTTCACGCCCCATGATCCTTCATGTACCTTCCAGCTGTAATCCTTACTATTGCAAGTTCGCATTCCGATTTTGATTCTGAGGCTTAACACATCCATTTGATGTCCCCTTTCATGCTCAACATTTAGATCGATCGTGCCCCATGTCCAAATATTTAGGTACCAACTGGTCCTGACCCTTTTAGTATCAACCAGTTGTAGTGTTGGGGTTGGTTCCTGCTTGTTCCGCTCCATTTTCTTCTGCATTTTCTCCAACTTTGGGCCACCGGTTCTAATTTACAGCTGGTCCAACCGTTCTTTGCTGCTCCATCCTTTGAAAAAAATCCATTTATCATCTCCTCTTGTCAAGCTAACAATCTCTCTTACACACTTGCATCATCCCTTCCTTATCTTCTGTAATCACATAAATAAAAGGCAGATTCGAACTAGAGGATATCTTACGGCTGCCCCCCAATGCTTTGGTTGATTGGGTCAAACTATGGCTCTTAAAGTAGGCCTCTTCATCTTATCCAATATCGGACCTAAGTTCCACATAGTGAAATCGCTTTAAATGTTGTGCCTAAAATTGGTAAAACATCCCAATATCACTAAAATCTAAATCAACAAATATAAAGATGAGGAAATTAAAGAGAAAGATAAGAAAATACAAGATTTTATATTGGTTTAGCAAAATCTCTGGCCTGCATCCAATTAATCAATTTTATTTATAAATTCTTTTCAGAATATATAATTTACAATCAATGCTTAGTTATATTGTAGTAGATCTCAATTTCCCAAAGCCCTACAAGGTAGAATATAAGGAAGATCGATCCCTTTTTTCTACTGAAGGTAGGTTGTCATTTATAGACGATATCTAGAATGAATCTTGCATTCCAGGTTTGAATGAGTTGATATTCCAAGATCTAAAGTTCTAACACGAAGAATGGGTCGTCGTGCACGTTTCCTAGGGCAACTAATCATGTTAGTGCTAACATGATCATGTCGGTACCGACATGACTTTCTATGTCATAACATTATTTTTTCTTTATAGGTCAAGTCCCAAACCTCTAAAGTAGCCAAATCAAGGTCTAAAACCATGTCAGTACTAAATAAATCATGTCGGTACCGACATGTTTTTTGTTTTCCAAAATATAGTAAAATTTGGCGTACTCCTTCCTTTTGGCATTTTTAATGGTTCCAAATCATGCCAATAACAAACATGTCAGTACCAATTATGTCAGTATGAATCATGTCAATGCTAATCATGTCGGAACAAACCTGTTTTGCATTTCTAGAACTTGGCCAAATCTTTGATTACTTCAATCTCGGGCCCTTCCAAGCTCGTTGACTCATTGTTTCATTGTTTTGTAATCCAATTTATATATTTGAGTTGGTTCTAAGGCTGTGGAAAATTTATCGAAAATAGCAATCTATCCATGAAAATCTATCAGCGTAGAACCCACTTCCATACTGGAACTTTTGAAGGTTGAAGTAATTCGCTTGGCTTTTGATATTTGACTTTTACTTATTGGAAATTTAGACACTTCTTAACTAATAGGCTAACATATTTGTTCATCCCATCCAAGGAGGAATTCCTTTTGATATCTCAAACATTTTTATACCTCCAAGACGAATGGTCAAGTTTGATTAATGCCATTATCTAAGAAACCCCTTCCTCGGATTATCTACACTTGGAACACAAAAGCTTCCCATTTTCTTTTACTCTTTGGTTATGTTCAAAATCTTTCAATCAACAACTTTCATACCCACCTTAAGTCTCTTGATCTGTTTGGCCAATAATGGGTCATCCCTGTTTTTGCTATAACTCTTTCAATCAATGCTGCTCGAACAACCAAAAAATATATCATCGCAATATGTTGGCTAGAACTAGTCATCAACCACATACGAATGACATAAAAAGCAAATACCTTGAAATCATTTTGTTCTATCAACATTGCTAGTACCATGTTTGACATTTTCTACTAAGTGCATCGACAACCTTATTTAATTTTCTTAATGTACACTCAGTTCTAAAATCATAAGCTTCTAAGACTCAAGCTACCTTTGTTGCCTCATATTAAGCTCCTTTTAAGAGAATATGTACTTTTAGGATTTATGATTCATAAATAACTCGAACCTTTCTCCTAATAGATAATGTCTTCATATATTGACTGCAAAGATTACCACTACCAACTCCATATCATGAGTAGGATAACAATCTTCATACGCTTGAACCCAACAAGAAGAAAAGGCAATAACTCTAACTTTCTACAATAATACAGCTCCTAACCCAATTCTAAAAGCATCAGTATACACAATTAATGTAGGTGCATTGGCCAATAAATGTTTCGTCTTTGAGAATGTTTCTTCACGTTTATTAATCTAAACAAACTTTACATCCTTCCTTGTTAGTTTGGTGATAGGTGCCGCTAACCGGTAGAATCCTTAATGCATCTCCGATAATAGGTAACCAGTCCCAAGAAATTTCTAATTTCAGTTATGCTCTCTAGTCTCTCCCAATTATTAATTGCTTCAACCCTAGATTGATTGACAGCTTCAACCTTCGAAGGATAGGCAGATTGCCTAATTTTAGAAATTACATGAGTTAGGAACTTTACTCCTCTTTCCCAAAAATGACATTTGGAAAACTTTACCTTTAGTTGATGCTACATCAGCGTATTTAGCACTATTCCTAAATTATCCTCACGATCAGATTCATCCTTAGACTATATTAAGATGTCATAAATACAAACTAGAATGAACATATCCAAATGCTTTCGAAAGATCTGGTTCATTAAACCTATATAGAAATCAAGCATGTTGGTTAGTCTGAAAGGCATGAGTACTCATCCATACGGACCATATCTTTTTCTCAGATGGCATTAATGATATGTTTTCCCATGCCACTCTAAATTGATGGAAACCCCTTGCTAAGTTTAACTATGAGAACACATGGCTTCACACAATTGATCAAATAAGTCAGCAATTCTTGGAAAAGGGTATCATGGTCTTCTCATTAAGCTTTCTATAGTCTATACATAGTCTAAGTGACCCATCTAGCTTCTTTTTAAAGAATTTCGCAGCTCCCTAAGGGAAAATACTTAGTCTACTGAAATTCTTCCTTTCCAATTTCACTAATTGCACCTTCAATTTCCTCATTTTACTAGTTATCATCCACTAGGGTGTCTACTTATGGGATTAGCTCCTAGTATGAGATATGTCCAAATTAATTACTATTTTGGAGGTAATCCCATCACTAGCTCAAAAAATACAACATATTCTCTTACTATGATAATTCAGTTAATTTCGTCTTGTGCATCCTCTATAACATAAAATAATGCACATACATCAGAACATTATTCCTCAAGCATTTAAAGGATTTTATCATTACACGTGGGATTTCTAAGGATGTAACTATATCCCAACAAAATGTTTTAACATCGTATAAGTTCATATAATCCATACCTAAAATCACAAAGAAACCCACAAAATCAAACATGTGAAAGTTTTATGTAAACATATGACCTAATAAGTCAAACTCTAATTGATCACATCTCATTCCAAGAGTTGCATAGCCTTCAATTGGATTCCCAAAATTCGAAGAGGTTATAAGATATGTTAGTTTAAGGTTTAATATATATACCAATATCTAGATATAAAACAATGTGATGCTCCAGTATCAAATAATAGTTTAACAAGTATGATATGTATCAAGCACCAACCATCCAATACAGCATTTGATTTTTCCTCAATAGTTGATTTCGAAATTGTAGGCTCCAAAGCATAAAATTTCCACTTCTAAGCTTTGTCCATCTCTAGGCAATCCATCTTGAATCCTAGCTTATTTCAGTTATAACGTGTAACGACCTTGAATTTCACTGCTTTGATTAGTGAAGATTTAATTAATTCTAAATATTCTATATTTAGGTTTTATAATGAAAATAAACTCATTTTAAATAATTAATAATGATGGTAAAATCGTTTTCAAAATTTGTTTCCCAAATTAAATAGTTCACAGAAAAAAAATAAAATGTGATCGAACAACGGTTTACGTCGACCTTTCGACACCGGAAAGTTGTCGAGAACGTTGTTTGTCTCTGTGCACTATATGTAGATATATATAAGAGTTAATTAACTAAATAATAATTGTAACGACCCATAATTTCGCTACTTCAAAATGAGATATTTTATTTATTTTAAATTTAAAAAGGTTTAGAACTCAAGTAAATTTGTTGTAAATAATAAATAAGTAAGGAGAAATTATTAATCTTATGATTAATAGTGGAAAATAAAGAATTTGGATTTTTATCACAAATCAACAAAAGTTAAGTTTTGTTGAAAATGAATAAATGCTTAAATAAATAGTTTTAAATATTTATATGAAAAGTCAAACTATATCGAAATCACTTAATAAAGATAATAAAAGTATAATATAGGTTTGAAAAATATATTTATAATCGTTTTACAAAAATATTCTAAATTTGTCACATTTTGTCAATGCAACTCCAAAATTCAATATTTTGATATTAACCCTAATGATATGAAATTTTAACCTAAATACACTTGTTTTGATTTATTAAATGTAGTAGGAAGTTCAATTTCTAAGTTGGTTTACATCAATGAATAGTTAAATAAAAAACGTTAAATTTTGACTATAAAATTTGTCTATAACAATGCTGTTTTCAACCGTAACAAGTCGTCGCAATGTTATATGAACACATCCACTTTATAACCTATATATTTCATCTTTACAAACTATAACAAACCATGCACACTTTAGATTTTCATGTAAATGCAAATTCCCTTTGAAAAGTCAAAGTGAACAAATAATTCAAAAGTAACATGATTTGACTATTTTTCATATTAAATAAGATTTCTAAACATAATCGTTACTAAAAAATCCTAACACATCGTCTCACCATTAATACTCAAGTCTTATCAAGTACGGAAAAGGAACAAAAGAGGAAAACATCATTACTTAAGTACAATTCACATCTTAACATCCTTTCCACCATTAATACACTTCAAATCATGCTTAAACAAAGTCAAAAAAGTAGCAGGGCATTTAAGTCATTTTCCATCCAAAGCTCAAGTATAAATAGCCTACAACATTCACTTCATTTTTCTCAAACCATTCTCTTCATTTCTTTAAGTTCTTCCTCCATTTCTCTTCCACCATCTTCACCAAGCATCACCACATCCTTACACCACCCATACCCGAGCCAAACTCCGCCTTCACCATCCTAAACTCACGCGCCCAACCTCCATCACCACCCAAACCCCAAACCCGAGAGCACCGACCCCCTACATGCCTCCACACGCACCAACCCGAGCACTCAACGTCCAACACCCACCTACCCAAGCCTCCAACTCCACATACTCGCCTACTCGAGCCCCCTACTTCCCCATACCCACCTCATACTCACATACCCAAGCCCAATTACCACCATAACCCCTCTACACACGCCCACACGAACCCATACCCGCTCCACCCGAGCACCCCTAGGCCGAGCACCCTTCACAAAAAAAAGAAAAAAAAAGAAATTCAACATGGCAAGTTCAAGAAAAGTACGTGTTAGTTCATAAGACGGAAGCATGATAGTTCGTATAAATATTGACAGGGTGGAAATGAAGGTGAGAAATTCTCATCGCTTTTTAAATCATGTTTAGTTATGCTATAATAATCATGATCATCCCGTTTATATGTTATGTTAATTATCACCATTAGATAATATGGACGTTTTGCTGAAATGAATGTTGAATACGTTGGTTGGATAGTTAAGTCGTGATAATATACTCAATAAATGTTAATCACTATGCTATGGGAATAGAAGTTATGTTATTGATGAATATTGAAAGTGATTATGGTCATTTGTGATTAAGTAATCCCCTTTGTTAAATATGACCAATTTTATTAATATGGTATGTGTTGGAATTATTAAGCATATTTTTGAATAGTGGAATTCAATTTTCAATTGAAAATGAAATTCAATTTGAAATTGAAGTATAACCGAAATCGAAATCGAATTTGAAATCGAATTTGAAATTGTAAGTGAAATTGATTTTGAAATTGAAATTGAGATGAATAGTGAAATTTAAATTGAAATCAATTTTGAAGTTGGAATTGAAATAAAATATTAAAATTGGAATTGATTTGAATTTAAGTTGAAGTTTGGATTTGAAATGGAATTTGATTTCAAAATTTGGAAAATTTAATAATAAAATATTAGGAATAAAATAATATTACAATATAAGATAAGGGGAAATTAATTTTAAATTATCCAAATAGTGGAAATATTGATTTGAAATGATTTTTAATGATTTTATAAGTAATTAAATTAAATTTGGAGAAATTATTTCAAGTTTAGAAAAATAAGTCAAAACTAGGCGCGTCGCGCAAAGGTAGTTCCCGATTTTGCGCCGAAAAGTTTAAATAAGTATACGGAGTGGAATATAGCTCGGGTTTCTTCGAAACAAGAATTGTTCGGACTATTATATCCATAGTTTTCAAATGGGAAATGAAAATCAAGATTTCATCTTGTACATTTTGAAATATGTCCAAAACAAATTTTCAGAAAAATCACGCTACTGTAGTAAAGTGACCAAAGTTATAAATTGATATTTTCAATATTTCAAATTATGGAAAAATCTCTAAAAATCTTTTAAAATGTTTTAAAAGTCATCTAAGTCTAAAAAATGGAATTTTGAATGATAGAAAAGTCAATTTGGTCAATATAGCTTTAAAACACCATTTGCAACGCTTTTTGCAATGCTTTTGCAGCAGTTTTCTATAACTTTGAAAATATGATTCTAAACTTGGTGTTCTTACCCGAATCATTTGGAAATGTTTTTAAATGAATAATAAAGGAATTTCAAGATGATTTAATCAATAATTTAGTATGCGGAAACGACTAGTGCATTTGTCCCACTTGTGAGAGCTAAAACGATAAAACAAGGTATGCAACCAAGGTTAGGGATGGAGCAACCAGTGCCCTGAACTTACCTAGCCTTCGCTTTATCTATTAGACAAGGGGTGGAACAGATCGAAGGGAAAGCCCGGATGATCTAAAAAGGTAATATTAAGTTTTCTCATAATAAAAGAGAATTCGTATTTTCCAAAAATTAAGCAAGTTAAGTATAGAAGATTTTGATTTATAAATTACAACTTGGATTGCATAGAAATGATCTTGTTATACTTGGTATTAAAATCCAAAGAGGGAACTTGTTCTATTCATGGAATTTAAAATGTGATTTCACCGTTATTCCGCCCATAGCACTTGTTGAATAAGAAAATTGATATTGAGTAAAAGTAGAATGATTTCCATGATCCTATTTACTCAATAATGTTTTCTATGATTGATTTTTGTGTTTATAGTGAATGATGCCTTAAATAACATTGTTTTTGACCCGCTTAAAAGTTGAAGAATTTTGATCGAATGTTAAGTAAGAAAATTGGAAATATTTTCCTAAGAGAAGAGAATTACCTTAGAATTACTCTAAGATTAAAAAGGAATTTTTGTAATTAACTCAAAAGAAATGAATGGAAAAAGGCTTAATAAATCCTGTGTACTCATAATCAATGTTTATCGATAATTGGATTTCGATGGAACCGAGGTCGGATTTGGGTGATTCCTATCCGAAGACCACTTCGAACCAATCTACGTATTCGAAGTAAAAGATCAGAAGCTGAAGATATTGAGATGAATAGTAACAAAGGATTGCTTGTTGCTTTGATTAGGGGTAACTCCCGAAATACTTAATGTAGCAGTGGTCACTTTAATATGAAAAATCTTAGAAACACAAGGACTATTTGCTACCAATCTGATGATGTGGTAGGAGAGTGCCTTCGGTTTGTCATGTTCCTGGACAACTTGTATGGACGAGTGTCTGACCTTGCATTCTAAATCACAATGAGTAGTCTTTATATAATGTATATCAATCGGTGGCGGAGAACGCACCTTCTCTTAGCTTAACACCCTTTTCCAAGACATTCGAGCTCAGGAAATTATACATTTGTAGAAATAAGTCATGTGACTATGGAATGACAATATGGCACTCAAAGAGGAAAGATTATGTGCTATGTAAAAGGTAATCATTACCTCAGGCCTCACACCCGAAAATGACCGAAATAGGGTAGTGCGGCAAGGCTATGTGTTTCGCAACCATTAGGGTATGATCATCCCCTTCTAGATATATTTCTACCCGTTATGATGTTCGAGTTTAAATTATTGTGGTGTATGCTAAGGGACGTCTCGGATAGATCGGTATCGACCGGGGTGATGACATATTCAGTACTATCTAAGAAGAGGTAGGCTACTCCATTGTTGGTAGAGGACCATCTGTTGGGCCTCGGTACATTCCTCTAAAGATGTACCGCTGGAAGGTGGTCCCTTCACCTGGTCATTTGTATGGAAGCCCATTCTCCAATAAGTGTCTGCCATTTTGTTTGTAGAACCCGCATTTGTGGTTAGTTTGCTGGAATTTAATAATGTAACAATTTCGGCTAAGATTAATAAGTTAACTTGCAAATATTTTTAAAGATATTTCATTATAAATAATATCAAATGTTTTGATATATAAAAGCGATTTAGTTATCATAAGGTGAAAACCCGTCTGTGTTTATGTATGGATGTGGTCTTATGATATACTCTTTCTTTTCAAAGGATTTTATTCAAGGGCTGATATATGACACTGCCATTTATTATTGAGTTTTTATCACGTTGGTTTATCATGCCTGGTCCGGGTATTTTCATTACATGGGTCAGATCTGAGTAGTTTTAGGTTTAGTTGAAGACATTTGGAGTTTCTAGAGAGGAGCTGGAGATATTCATCTATGTATGGACGTATTCTATTATCTGCTTTGCTTATTCTACACAGATTGTCAGCATTTGTAAGGACAGATGTATATAACTGTCCAAGCTGAAATTAGGTTAGACTCTGATATATGTATTTTAAAAGTTTTCCGCTAGAAAGATATTTGTTCAATATTATATGTTATTCCATTCGAGTGAGATTCTTTTTTGTTCTTCTATTTTCTTTATTTTACCCTTGATGATCCAACTTTCTGTTCACTTTGGGTTAGACATGTATGATTTATTATCGACTCAAAGGGTATGGATTTTCGGGCCATCACAATAATACACTTAGAAATAAATTATCTTACGTTAATTTGGAATAGTAAGTGATGTGACAAGACATAGTTTTAAAAATAATAATCTTATATACATAAATATATATATACATATTCCTCTCTTGTCACATCTTAGCTTTAATTAATAATTTAACTTACACATATATAATAGAAAGTGATGTGACTAAACATAATAATTATATATATATATAAGAAAGTGATGTGACTAAACATAATAATTATGTATATATATATAAAAGAAAGTGATGTGACTAAACATAATAATTATATATATATATATAAAAGAGAGTGATGTGATTAAACATATTTATATATATATTATAAACAAATTTATGATGTGTCTAGATATAATTATGACATGTTATATTATTTAATTCATTTTGCCTATATATATAGCTCATATGTTTCTCCATATTTCCTCCTCTTTCCACCAACATTATCTTCCTCATTTCGAACTCAAATGAAGTTTATGTTTTTTTGAAACCGTGTGAAATTTTAATGGCTACAATATTCTACTTGACTACTTTTTTAAATTTCTACCATAGCTATGCTAAAACACCAATTCTTTACAGAGGAATTTTGAGCTTAGAACTTAAATTCCGAAAATGGTCCATCTTCTTTGGAACATAACTTCTTTATATCAAATCAAAAATGAGTGATTATTTTCTTTAAATGATAGAGAAAAGAAATTACAATAACTTTTTCTTCGTGTGTTTTTTTAAATTACGTGAGTAAGTAGCCCAAAAATCAATTGCAAAATGACCTATTTTTGGGTTTATTATTGAGAATTCGATGTTTATCCGAAGTCGCTCCACCTTACCAAAAAAAGTCTCGCTTTCTCTTCCCTTCAAGGCCAAGCCTACCTAGTGCATTTAGGATTCAAGACTCCATCTTGTTGCTTAAGAATGGAAGTGCTATGTCATACTCTAATTTAGCAAGAGTTTGGATAGCTCTCGGTGAGTAAATGCCTAATCTTTTGGAAAGAACTTTCCTTTATATGTTGATCCTTAACTATATGTATGTTATATATATGTTGGATCTTGGCATGTTGAAATGTGATCATAAGTGCAAATGTATGGGTTAGTGTTAGCACTCGAATGGACGTGTTATTGCAAAGTTAGTAATTGTATATATATTAGTATATGTATAGAATTTGTTGTATGAATCTGATGTGTGAATATAAAGGGTTGATGATGAACTTGACTATAGCCATGATGGGTTGAAAACAAAGTTGAAACTTTGTATGTAGTCATGACGGATTTGAGGTCGGATTTGAAATCAAACTCGTTTCAAGAGTTTAAAGTTTAGATTTTGGTTAAAGTTTGCGTAATTGGTTTTAAGGTGTGAAAAATTACTAAGGTATGTTTCAATCATGAAATAGTAGGGTTTAGTAAAGTGGCTTCGCTTAAAGGTGGGTTAGAGCAAACTGCACTCATAAGCGACAGTCGCTATGGATGTAGTTCGACAAAGGTTTGAATTTCTATTTCAAATTTGTTTTATTTTGAAATTAGTTTACAAAGTTTTTCAAACTTAATTAGTAATATTAAAAAGTAATTAAGTTGTAATATAATTATTTAATTAATTAGTTAATTAAAAGGTAATTAGCACTTAATTGGTAATTAAGAAGGTGATTAAAGGTTAATCATCACTTAAGTTAAGTTAATGACCGTTAATTAATTAATAAAGTTTTAATTAATGTTTATATATGGTTGAGAAGTAATTAAGTGATTAATAATTATTTAATTAAGATTAACGGTTAATTAATTATTAAGTAATTAATGGATTATTTAATTAATTAGGGTTTAACTTTTAAACAATTAGATTAATCTTAACCAAGTTGCATTAGTAAGTTAATTAGCACTTAAACAAGTTCATTAAGCCTAACTAGAATTTAATTATGACTTAAGCTTGATTAATAAGGGTTAATTAAGATTTATATGGGGTTTAAACTGATTAAATCTATTTAAATCTTTTCAAAAGTGATTTTAAACTAAACCGAATGTATTTTAAATCAATCTTTTTTTTAAGTGAATTGATTCCAAATCCGAGGATCTCTTGCCTAGACCTTAGGTAACCCTATATGATTAGGAAGACTAAATGACATTTGTTAAGAAGAACAAAACACCATTCTGATATACTGTAATTGATTTGATTTTATGGACATGTGCTAGCAGAATAAATCCCCGTTCTGCTATGAATTGATTGAATTGTTTGGACATCTGTTTAGCAGGACAAATCACTCTCCTGCTATTATGTTATTTGGACATGAATATGTTAGTTAGTTCATATTGACATGTTTGGATATGAGTAATAACCTGTTTATAAAGGGATTGACTCATATACATGTCCCAATAACATATAACCATTCTGATATGAGTAATAACTTGGAATAACCTGTTTATAAACAGGTTATTACTTTTAAGTTGTGCTATTATGTTGTAAAGTTATTTAAAAGTAATAACATGTTTATAAAGGGATTTTATTGAAAGTTTACTTATAGTGTTTTACAAAAGATAATTTGTAAATGATATTTTATAAAGGAAATTTTATAAAGGTTTTATAAAGAAGTTTTATAAAGAGTTTTTAAATTAGAAAGAGATTTATAAATCATTTTAGAGGTTCCAAAGGAAGTTTAAATCTAGTTTGGAAATTTATAAAGTGATTTGGAATGTGTAGTAAATGGTTTTAATTGTAGGTGATGTTTTTTAGAAGGGAATTGTTGGCCATTTAATATGGAATTTTGAAGAGGGAATTTCCAAAATGTTTTTGGTAAATAATGTGAATTGTTTCCCAAGTATAAAAGGAAATGTAAGGGGTCTGGAAATAGTGTTTTGAAAAGATCTTGTGATCTGATTTTATAAAGTGGTTTTATTAATTAAAGAGAATTAATAAAGGCTTAGTGGATCCTATATGAAAATTAAACCATGATTGGATATTTGTTTATTTGATAGTTAACTATCAAATATGGACCAAAACATAACTTTGGAAATACCTAGGAGAAACATGAGAATTATATGGTACAGTTATCGTCGAAGGTGCTATACTTTACTTATAAATTTGTTTGTTCTTCTAGGACGAATGATATGGAAATCTATCCACAAATGTTTAGGAGGTGAACTCCTCTTTTGTCATTTGTCTGTTTATTTCCTAAAGAACCGAGGTTGAGTTTATCGAAAAATATCGAAAGTTATTTCGAAGAGACCGAGATCGGATGTGTTGTCCGAAAACCACTTCGATCCAACTCAAGCATTTCGAAATGAAGACATCTTGAAGTACGGAATCGAAGATGGAGTCATTGAAGTACAAGGGCTATTTGCTACTAATTCTTAGGGTGGTTCCAAAATGGATGTAGTAGAAGTAGTGCCTTCGGTTTGTCCATATCCTGGACAACTTGTATGGATGATTGTTGGCACTACATTACTGCCGGGAGGGCAGTGTTAGCATTCCAAGAGGGACTGCTATTCAGAAAGGTAAAACGTAGCCTCATCAACCAGAAATGAATAAAACAGGGGAGATGCAGCCAAGGTTTTAAATCTCGTATTTCGGTCACGTCTCGTCTCGAAGAATTTAGATAGCTTATCTCGTATCGGGTGAGATCTCAAACGAGATGAGTGCATCTCGGTCGTCCATCTCGGATTTACATCTCGGTTTCTAAAATTCATTTCGGAGTTATCTCGGAGTATATGTCATGTCGAAAATTATTTTTCATACACCTAAATTTATAATACTAGTCACCAAGGTTTTCAACATGGGATTTAAATCAAAAAGTTTAAATTGTTAATCAAAACGAGATTCAAATCGTAAATCGTAGATTTAAAATGTCCACATTTTAAGATTTGTATGCGCTTTGAAGTTGATTTGATGTTTGAACTTCAACAATTAAACTTAAAAACTTAATTTTCTCTCTAATTCCATTTTTATTTTGTTTTAAAAACATTATAATGAGAATTGTGAATCTAAATAAGTATATTAAATATATCAGCATGAGTTGGATATGTTTTTCGTTGTGGTTTTAACAAAGTTCGAATAGGAATGTAAATCGAATCGTAAAGTGAGGGATCCGATTTGAATCGGGATTTAAATCATAAGATTTTAAGATTTTTGACAACAATGCTAGTCAATACCTTAAGGAAAACACTATGCACTTAACTTGAAAATATCACACGCTTATCATTAGTAATTTAGTATGGAAAAATATAACTTGTATCATGTAAAATAAACAAATAACTAGATTTCATGAATAATGTTCAATATAATATCATATGAGATAAAGTAGACAAGAAACAAACCATAACATATGCACCTTTACTTTGTTTGATCATTCACTTAACTTTCCTACACAATATAATATCTCATTTATACCTTTTATGATTTACAGTGCTGCAAGGTAAATCTTAATTTTATAACTTCAAATACAAAAGTCTACAAGTAAACTTAAGATATTCTATGTCTGATTATATTATTTAATTATTAGCAAAAAAAATCTCATTAAGCAACTAATAGCATAGATATTTCAAACAAACGTAGAAAATAGCATATATAGTACAAACAATTTTCAAACATTTAGTAATATTATAAGAAAAGCAAAAAAATAATGTACGAAAGAACATGTAATCATCAAATGAAATTAATAGATGAAAGAGAATTCCTTTATTGCTTAAAAATAAGCCTTGAGGAAAAAATTTATAACAGCAAAGACTATATGAAATCAAATTCGGAATCCATTTGGAACATAAAGTTAAATAAGTGAAGCCCAAAATTTATAGCCGCAAAAAAATAGGGTTAGGAAAAAAACTCAAGAAAGTGTCGAAAAAAGAAAAATAAAACCGGATGTAAATTAATTTGGATCAGAAAACTAAATGAAAATCATAAAGTGAAATACTTACCATAATCGATGTAGATTTTATCATCTTCTTACACTTGTCACGGACGTAAAATAAGAGACGAAGATTAAATGAGATTTATATAAGAAATAAGGGTTAAAAAAGTACAATTAAGAAGGCTTAAATTAAGGTAAAGAATGACCTAGCCCAATACGGAATAAGAGTTGATTTTTTCCAAAATTCAAAGACTCGGCCGATATCTCGCTGTTAAATCTCGTCCGAGATACTGGACGAGATATTGAAATATCGTCCGTGATTTGGGTCAGACGAGATTCAAACGAAATAGCCTATTTCGAATCGCCCAGGCTTGAAAACGAGATCTCGGCCGAGATGAGCAAGATTTAAAACCTTGGATGCAGCAAGGCTATGTGGGTCGCACCCATTAGGGTATGTTGTCACCCTTCTAGATACGATACATCTACATATTTATGGATTGGTTGTGCATGAAATCTCGATGGAAAGGGTTGCAAAGCGACCGGGGTGATGACATATTCGGTACTATCCAGTAAGGGGTGGGCCGGTCTTGTGTTGGCAGGGGTCATTGGCTAGGATCTCGGTACATTTTCTAGACTGTACTGTGATGGGCGGTACCCCAGTAGCCCAGTCATTATTTGAAATTCATTCTCCAATAAGCGCCATATAGTTTTAGTTGTATACTAAATATGTTGGAACATATCATTGAATTTCTATAAAAGTGTTTTAGTTATCGTAAGGTAAAAACCCATCTGTGTTTATGTGCGGTGTTGTCTTACGAGATACCTTTGATTTCAAAAGAGTTTTTAACTTAGTAATTTAGTTGCTTTGAGTTTACTTACACCAGACCTATGTCTGCCCGAAGTTTTATTTTCTTTCCTTAAAACTCTTGGGTGCTCAAATTTTTATGAGCAGCCAAGTAGTTCGGATTTCTACGGATGCATTTTGGAGGACCTTAGAGTAGGAGGCTTCATCGATAGATTGTTATCATTTGGTTTTCATTGTATATTATGTACTCTATATCAATGTATAAGGACAGGCTGTTATAACTGTCCTATGTTAGAAATTGTATTGGTATGACTCTGATGTATCATTTTGTAAGTGACTTTGTAAATATTATGTTGATTAATATATGTTATTTCCTTGTGTTGTGAGATTCCGTGTTTGTTCCTAGTTCTTCTATCTTCTATCTCCTTTCTTTCCCCTAACAATCTGTCTCTCCGGCACTTAGTTGTTCGACATGTTAATACCGTGGATGTATTAGTGTCGACTTATGGGGTTCGGAAAGATGGGTCATTACATAACGTCTCGCTCCTTTCTTGTCGCAACCTTCTTCTTAATCATTGCATAACATTCATTAGCAAAATGTCCCATCTTATCATACTTATAGCAACTAAGTTCAAAGTTCCCCTTGGAAGCTCAAACTTTTTGACTTCCTTTCTTTCTTTTTATGAACATCCTCTTCTTGCCTTTAAAATCGAAGGACTTTTCTTCCACTACATATGACTTATTTTTTTTAATAAATGCAAGATAGTCCTCGTTTCTAAGAGCCATATCTATAGCAACACTAAAAGGAAACCTAAGGTGTGGCATAGTTGCCCTAGCAATCATGGGCCTCAAATCCTGGATGAACTTATCAATTTTCTTAACCAAAGTACTAATTATAGCTTGTCCATGTCTCAAAAGCTTATTAAACTATGTATTGTGTTCCATAACAATTATGTATCCTTTTTGTATATCTCCAAATTTCTCGAACAGTGTGTCTTTTGCTACTTCAAGAAAATACAATTACTTGAACCTTTCCTTTAAATCAATCCAAGTGATTCTACCTTCCAAACAGAGTTCCACCAATATAAAGGAAATCCTTGAAGTTGCCTAGAACCTAACCTCCTTTTCTTCTCATCGTTCAAGCCAAGATCAGTGAAAATTCTTTCACAGTGGATAACAATCCTTCACTTTAGTAGCATTCTCCGTCCCCATGAACAGCTTTCCATTTAATGCAGTAGAATTATTGCGAGCAACTACTTCACCTATAACAAGTCCTACATTTCTACCTACATTAGCTCAAGCATTTAATCCAGTCATCCTAACTACAACTCCAGCTTGCATCATGTTCATAAAGAACCGATGCATTGTTCATACATCAACTGGTATCGGTCCAATACCCAAATTCACGTTAGAATTAGTAGTCTGATTTGTACTTCCTCTTGCATTTTGCTAGGCATTACAATTCATTGTGGTTCTTCCTTCTCCCAGTTTAATTCTTCCACTTCAATGCTCATTACTTCTTTTCTCATGATCTGCGTATTACAAGTCTTCATAAGATTTAAAAGAGAGGAATAAAGATAGAGGGATAAATATAAGTAGATATACGTACTTAGATATAGTAATAACAAGTATATTATCATTAAGTTACCCTATTCACCAACTTCGTATTTTTATTTTGTATGGGGTATATTTTCAAAATATTAATTAAGTTTTCTATAACCTTTCCTTTATACTAAGTTTTAACCACTACTTTGAGACCCAAAATGAACCTTAATGATGCTTGAGTCATTGGTAGAATTATTTTCATGAGACAAAACCTGATTAGATATTATATCATTGACATCAAAGAGCATGGTAAATAAAATTCTACTCATTCGTTAAATTCATTTGATTTCGTAATCCAGTGATTTCAATGTTTGGATAAAATATGATAATTACATACAATAGATTTCAAGAGCGCATATAACAATGCCCCCTTGACTGATCAAAGTCATAAATAATGATGGTTATAAATCTTCATCACTACACAAATATGCAGTTATGTTGCACAACAGAATAAACTAGTAATGAAATCACCTTTCCTCCTGCACATCGTTGGTAAGTTTTAATTCACCTAAAAATTGCAAAATTCCTATTTTGATCTACTGGATTGAGTATTCGAGAGTTTAGTGGGAAATAAAAAACTTTAGATTAGGAAAAAATATGGATTGAATAATAGTATTTACCCAAAGAAAAATAGATATATAGTGAGACCACACCGCTAAGTGAAAGGGTTTTTCCCACACTAGTACCTTACCAAAATTATTGATGTTGAACCAAACAAGTCAAGGGTATGATGAGACATACCAAATACATTGCACTCACCTCGCCCATCTTCAACCACATAGGATAAAACATCACAAAAACATTATGTTTTATTAATGGGTTGAATGTGAATATATATGTTTATTCACTAGGGTCCAAGTGTCACCCACTTCCTAAATCTACCCATTTTCCATTTCCATTTTAATGCACTTCCTATTTAACAATATAATCTGGTTCTAAGATTTACCTCACATTGATTTAGTGTAAAATATGTCGATATAGTTCTCTCAGGTCAACTATAAACCTATTAGTTTTCACAAGCCAATTAAATACCTAGAGGGCAAACTCAAACCTAAACTAGGTGAAACCAAAGTTTTTGTTCATATAAGAATATCAAGCTATCCCCATGATAAAAGAAAAACATAGTGAGCATCTTTACTCCATCTATGGGATAGGTACAATAAAAGTTTAGCCTCGGTGTTGAAAAAGCCCTACCCATTTGGATCCTCAACCTTGATAATCGAGGGGCTTAATAGGTTATAGTGCAAGGTGCTACATTGACACCAATCATACCAAAATCAACTTGGTTTTCTAGATGGAAAACAAGTCATTTTACGTTGATCAAATTTAACATCCTAACATATTATGATCGTCCTGTTCTCATGGGTGCAATTCTACTTACACAGGGAAAATGCCCGACCTTATCCTCTAATTGAACAACACCACGCGATTATCAATTCCCAATCCATAATGTCATATATATTAGGTGATTTGGCATAACTGAGCACATAAATCAAATATAGGCAATAAAATAACTAATAACAATATGCAACTGAACGCATAAAACTTATTAAGCTAAGTGTTATTATGTTCTATCATGTGCAGTTAAAACCCCACTAAAACACTTCAAAATTTATATTATAGCACATAGCACTCTTCGACTGCTTATGGTTTTTTAGTATAACTCCATTAAATAGTAGATCCGCTTTAAGCTCTATTATTTCCCGTTACACCCGTTAAATCATGACTTTTTAGCACCCTCTTTAGAAACATTAGTATAAAATGGTTGATTTGACTAGTTCTATTTTGAACCACAAAGTTAGGGTAATGATGAAATTTTAAGGTATAATGCTTAATATAAGTTAGAAATCTTTTGTAATCACAAATTTAGACTGCATAAATCATGACATTCTTCGGTTTTGTTATATAAGGTTAAACAATATTTCTTTTTCCTACACAAATGATGTGAGAGTGGGAATAAATTAACTTTAAATATTCAGTTTTAAATCTAATGAAGCTTTTTTCATCTCCATTATTTTCCGCTATATTACTGCTTTATCCCCGATATAACCTTTTGCACTTCCATCACTAACTGTTAAGCGCTTTAACCACATAGGTTCTATCATGAACATTAGTTTAAATTTCCTAAAATAGCATGTGATAGATCACTTATTAAATCAATTGTTAATAGTAACTTCATCTTATTCTTGTTTACATGTTAGCACCTTGATTTTTCTTTGCTTTAAAATTTTCAAAAACATGCTTCAAAGTTTTCAGAGTGCATTTTAAAGCTATCGCAAAAGTGCTTTATAAGGTCAATGAAAATATACTTCAAGGTTAACAAATTATACTTCAATGTTACCATAAACACAGTATGAATGCCATCGAAAGTATGCTTGTGTGCTAATGAAAGCGTAGCTTTCTAGCTAAAAAAAGTATAAGTCTACTCTATCGGAAGTATGCATAGATGCTAATGAAAAAACAGCTAAATTGCTAACGAAGTACAAACAAGCTTTACCTAAAACACATGTTAACAAGGCTTTCAAAAGTACAACCATTAGCTAACAAAGATATAGCCATATGCTACCAAAACAAGGTATAATTTGTTAAAGGAAACATGGCTAACAAAAAAATTGATATTAAGATGAATTTAATGAAACAAGTAAATTAATTAGGAGAAACATAGTTATCAGAAATTTAGCTTAATGAAAGTGTAGCTTAACTTGCTAATAAAGATATAACTACCATACGTATAACTTAATGAAAGTTTAACTTAGCTTGCTAATGAAGGTATTGCTAATGAAAGTATAACTTGTCTTGTTAATAAAAACATGACATGTGTATGTTAATGCAAATACAAACATGTTATCAAAAACATAGTGGCAAATTGGTAATTAACTTTAAAATTGTTATACTTCTATTTAAAGCAATCACCTTAGACCAAACCTTGGAATACATTAACTTCTTATCTCCTAATCTTGTCTTTTACAACTTCTTATCAGATACTTTTTAGAAATATTTCTTATTTAAATAAATACAATAACTAATTCCTTGAGTTTTGATTAATAACCATATTTCCTCATTTTTCCCTTCTTTAGTTAGTTTATACTAATCCAAAATACCATGTAAAAATTTCTATTTTTTTTTCTAAAAATACAGTTCATCATTTTCGACCACATCTTAAAATTTGAGGAACAAATAACAATTTTTCCTATTTTAAATAATTAAATCCCAATATTACACTATTTTCTAACTTATAAAAATTGTAAAAAATTCATGTTAAATTGAAAAATGTTAAAACGAAAAGTCATGTCCATTTTAATATTACAAACAACATTTTAGAATTTCAAATGGTTTAGAAGTCATTAGCTAGGGTTTTATAAATTGAGAAACCTCTCTTTTAACTTCAAATCTTTATATAAATTTATAGAAGTATTATAACAATCATATTTACTAAACCCACATTTTTGTCATCCCAGAACAACTCATTTTCAATTATACTCAAAAATGAAAACATGAAAATAAACTTAATGGTAATATTATTCACCTTATTTGATTAGAATGGAGAGGTGTGCCCTAAATCTTCTTCATCAAACTTTAAATTTACTTCTTTTATTAAAGTGAGAGTTTAAAGAACGAAGACCATTAATAAGGGGTTTTCCTTTTTGCTTTTAGTGTTATAAATGAATAAATGAATGTGGAATAGAAAATGTTACGAGTTCCTAAGTGGGTCAAGCCCGAGGTTTAACTAACATCTCATTCTTTCTAATAAACTTTTATAAAAATTTGTTTATCCCTCACTTTAAGCATAAATTCCTCTCTACACAAAAAATTATTTTTTGTTAAAGAAAATTTAAAATAGTTAAATTAGGAAATTCTCCGTACTCGTTCCATTTCTTTACATTATCATTATTTAGTTATTAATAAATTGAATAACTGATAATATTGTGTACTAAAAATAAGGATGCTACTATCATAATTTGAGCACTTCTTCTCGATCGAGAATTTTAACCATTTATGCCTGAGGACGAGCGATGGTTTTGTGAGTACCTCGCCTCCAACCTCACCTCACCACTTTGATCGACCTCATCATTTTGAACGCCTCTATCAGTTGCTTCTACTACAGTTTGACTACCCTCATTTTATTTTCCTCCAACTTTATTTTGACCAATCTTTGATTGACATTTTGATCGAACTGTTTGAGATAATTTCAATCTCCTTCAACCAAATTTCGAATTGGTCCTTCCTATTCATCCCAAGCTTCGGTTGGCTCCAAAGTTTGTGAGGCTATGACTTAGTCTTTATTAGATTGATTTCCAACTTGTAGTTGTGTCAACAACATCTGGATCATGACTGCTTATTTGGTTTAATCCTAAGCTAAGTTGTGGGCTATTGAGCTAACTCTGCATCGGTTAGCATAGTGGCCTATCATAAGACTAGTGGCTACGGTTGCAGCTCGTTATGTTTATTACTTCATTAGACTATTATTTTATGGATCTAAAAGTGTATATAATGGTTTTTATACTCTTATGTCACTAGTTTTTGATAGAAATAAATGAAAATGAAATCACACAACAAACAAGCAATAATAAAACAATGAAATAAGAATCAAAGCAAAATATCGAAGAAGACGATGATATTTAAAGTCGTTCCACATGAATTTTGGTATTGACCCATTGTTATTGTTTTAAATATTTGCACTATAGTTTAAGTTACATAGGATTTTGAAATATAAATGAAAATTATTTGACAAACTGATAGCATTTGGATAACAAAATGCTTAATAGAAGACCCTCCCCTCTTTAGCTCTTTTGGTATTTATATGGTTATGTTAACCATAAAATTCACTTAAGAATAAAGGCATGAAAGGAGGCTCATAAAAAGTGCTCGGCTCCACAAGAACTCAATATAACGGTTTCTCCATAATTCAAAAATAGTGTTTCAAAGACATTCAGATAGCTTTCGAAGAAGTTAAAATGGAGTTGTAAGCAACTGATGCACCTACAAGTGTCAAGTGAAACAAGATCTTTCAAAAGAGTGGAAAAGAAGAAAAAGCTACCCTTGCGCATCAGTTGGACCTTTCGATGCAGTCGAATCCACATATATGAGAGAGCCTAGTATTGGTTCGAAACACCTTTCGAAGGTATTGGACAACAAACTCGCACACAAGAAGCAAATCCTTCGAAATAGTTGGTTTCACCGTTGTCAAGCTTCCACTTGAAGAAATTTTTCTGGTTCGCACATTTCGAAAGCAAGAAAAGCCTTTTGAAATGGTTAGAACCTTTTTGAAAGCATAAAGAAAACTCTATATAAAGCCAAGAGACCTTTCACAGTGATCCAGTCGTCACCTACTAATCCTTTCGAAACTATATAAAAGCTTTCCTTACTCAAATAATCATTCATCATGGTTAACACCAAACCAAAGCAACCAAGGGAGGTTTCGAAGAAGAAGTTAGAGTTTCTTCCGCTTACATCAAAACAATACAATAGGGAACCTGGACCCTTTCGCTACATACCTTTCGAAGGTGTTGAAAGGTCTGAGCGAAATGCCAAAATAATGTTAATTAGTTTTGGAACAACTTCCACTACTAGTACAATATTGTTGAAGGAGAAAGGGATAGCCCAAGTATAATAATAGACCCAAGTGGCTGCCTTCAAAACTATGGAAGCGAAAGGATGAAGGGGAAAAAATGGATGCGAAAGGCTGGGAGAAAGACCTTTCGACCGCGTCGAAAGGATGAAGGTGATCAACCTACATCTATAAATACGACCCTAGGGGTCTGAGTTTTGGGACCGAATGGGAATTTTGAATTCTCTTTCTTACTTCATAGAAAACTCAAACTTTTGTAACCCTAAGTCAATTTGGGGAAAATTATCAAACTTGTAATCCAATTGAAATAAACGTAAAAGTGGGAATGCATGGATCCAATATCGATTTTGAAAATGAGGAAGATCATTACGGCCATTAGCTTGACTAATGACCAATTGCACATAATGCTCACTTATTTTCTTAACCTCTATTTGACTTATACAATGCTATGGGATCAACTTAGACATTATGAATTCGAACCATATTATCATCATGTTTCATGATATCAAATGTTAAATTGACATGATGATGATATATCGATATATATAAGTTCATTCAACTTATATTATTTTGTCCAAGGTGTTATTCCATTGCATATTGAATTTAAATCTTATATATTGTACATTGAGCCTCTTCAAAAGAGTAAACACCCTTTCGACCAGATCGAAAGGAGTTTGAAAGAGACTCACTGTATGAACATTTAGTTATGTTTTATGGATAGACATCTTTGAAAGGAGCTCAGTTATTTCAAAATACATATCCCTTTTGAAGGAGTACCTTCTATGGCAGCAGAAACTATTCTTTTAAAAGTAAATTCTTCTTTTAAAGGGAGAATAGCCCCTTTCGATCCATTTGAAAGGGAGAATTGAATGATCACTTCGATCCACATAAAGGAAAATGTGAATAACCCTTTCGACCCACTCAAATGGGGCCATGAATGAGTTGTTGTCTTCCTAACTTTAGTTTCAAAGAGTTCGTTGGTCCTCTCATCCACCATTAACACTTTCATAAGGCCACCTTTTGAAGACAACTCGTCCCATTTGACTCATTCGAAAGGGGTTTCAAAGAGATTGATTACATCTAAAATTTTCCTTTGAGGTGTTAGCAATGTTTCTTGTTAATAACTTAGCTTTGAGATGTTGACGAGATTTCTTGTTAAAATTTTTGGCGCTTGAAGGAGGGGTCGAACCTACGACTTTGTAGTTCCATTATAAACTTATTATGGACTGTTTAACCTGCTGTAGGAAAATGAAATCTAAAAGGCTTAGTCGAATGGATGAAGAAGTAATACACACCACAACTTTGGAGGACAATAATGCTCAAACTTTTAACTTAGAAGAAGTTGTACAAGGGCAGTCGTCAAACCCAGCACAACCAGACGACAATACTATCAAACTAAAGCATCCGGAGCAACAATTGCTGGAAATGCAAGAGTTTCTCAAAGCAGTACTATCTTAAAAGTCTTCCAAAACTGCAAAACCAACAACAAGAGATGAGGTGATCTCCTCAAGAAGAAACTTAAAAACTTATACCAATGAGGGCAAGATCAAAATATATCTGACATCATCAAAGAAAAAAGAACATCATCCGATTAAAGTCAAACAGAAAGGAAGGATACTGGATAAATCTCTCGAGTAATCTAGATGCTCGACCTCAAAAGAATACAGGCCAAACCAAAAAAGCTATCACGACACTGAAGCTTATTTGAAAGATATAGCAGAAAAGGCAGTCAAAGTTATGCTAAATGAAAAAGGGAAGAGAACTTTGGACGAGCGAGCAAATGACAATGAATGAGTAGCTCCGTTTACAGATGAGATCATGTCAGCAGTTATCCCATCTTATGTCAAGATCCCAACAGTGAAATATCATTGGACTGCTGATCCTGATGATCACTTGATGGCATTTGGTAGTCAAATGGATTTGTATAATGCTTCTGGGGTAGTTTGGTGCAGATTATTCCCGGTAACACTTCAAGGAGCAGCTGCAAAGTGGTACCGTCAATATCATGAGAAGACTATCTACTCATGGAAACAGTTTTCTTATGAATTCTCCACCCAGTTTTGTATATGCAAGGATCCGACCATTGATTAAACTGTTCTAGCAAACATTAAGCAAAGGCCGGGGGAATCACTAGGTGGTTACCTCAGAAGATTCAATACAGAAGCACTGAAAGCCAAAGATATAAATGACAAGGATAAGCTCATAGCAGTGAATTCCGGGCTGATAGAGAATACACCATTCTGGAAGGAACTCATTGTGCATGGGTGTAAGGATTTACAAGATTTCCACTTCCACGCTCATAAATTCATTTGAACAGATGAATTATATTATGCTAAAAAGAAAGCCATTCCTAGGAAATAGGACTTCGGGGACACAAAAGAACAAGATGGGAGGAGCCCAATACTAATTCAATTGCTTTAAATGAGCCATCGTCTTCTATATATGCTATGGCCAAGGAGAAGGTGAACTTCCCGACTTCGTTCAAGCCTAAAAATAATCCTGAACATAGAAAGGGGGATGACTACTACACTTATCACAAAGTAAATGGCCATAAAACTGATGAACGTCGGGTGTTGGCTGGAATCATTCAGAAACTAATCCATGAAGGGCATTTGAAGGAATTCATCCAAGACAAGCAAAAGGCACCACAGACTGGTGATAGTCCAAAAAAATTTCCTAGTAATGCTGTTAAAACCTTGGAAGAAGAAGTTCCGTTAAGCTTGAGTCCACCATTGAATAAGATCGATGTAATCCATAAGAAGCCACACTCAGCAAGGACTAGCAAGGGAGCTAGAAACAGATACATTAAAGAAGCTTGAGAAGGAGTGTTCTTCATTCAAGAAGAGCCCCCACTTAAAAGTTCATGACTCAATGTACCAATGTCAAATCTTGTTGTTACTCCCTGAGAGCCGAAGAAAAGGATCCATCACCCTCGTAATGACCCTCTTATGATTCATGGCCGAAATTGGACTTTCTATAGTGTCCAAGATTCTTGTAGACACTGAGAGCGCAGTCAATGTTATTTTTAAACATTCCTTTGATCAAATTGTCATTCTAGAAGACAAGCTAGAACCTAGCCTTGAACCAATCTTTGGGTTCAACAATAAGGGGTCAACTCCAATAGGACAAGCAAAGTTACTAGTGCAGATGGGATTACCGCCATGTCGTAGGACTTTCGAAACTCTCTTTGTAATCATCAACAACCATCATACTACAATGCTTTCTTTAGCCGACCCGCACTTGATGAGGTGGACGTGTTTGTCTCGCCAAAAATCTAATGGTAAAATTCTTAACTAAGTGGGGGTTGGGCACAATGCGTGGAGAACAATTCAGCTCCCACGAGATGTACTTTGCAATGCTTGATCAATATAAGAGAGAGTATTCTTCTACTGTTTTTCAGCTTTTGGATGATGGATTTTTACATCCAACATTTAAAGAAAAAGTAAGATCTAACAAACGTATGTTTGAAACGTACATTTCCCCTGGAAGCAAGAGAAAGAGGATCGATGCTAATTCCGTAGAAAAAGGAGAAATCATCACAGAATTTGATTACCGTGGGGAAGTGGAAAGGATAAAACCTATAGAAGACCTTGAGGAAACATGTATAGACCCAAATGATTTAACCATAATAGTCAAAGTGGGAAAGGAGTGGGAAAGCATCTTGAAGACATACTTAATTCAATTTCTTAAGTCCAATAGAGATGTGTTTTCGTGGTCTCGTTCAGATATGGTTGGGATTGATCCATCGGTTATGTGCCATGCGCTAAATATTAATCCAGAAGCGACCCCCATCCGACAAAAGAAGAGACAATTGGATAAAGTGTGATCTGACGCCCTAAAAGAAGAAGTTAAAAGGCTACTCGAAAATGGATACATTCGAGAAGTCTTTTACCCAAGGTGGCTAGCGAACCCAGTATTGGTAAAGAATTTGAATAGCAAGTGGAGAACCTACGTTGATTATACTGATTTGAATAAAGCATGTCCAAAAAATTGTTATCCATTGCCCCGGATAGATCAATTAGTTGATGCAACTAGTGGGTACAAATTGTTATCCCTCATGGATGCTTACTTGGGATACAATCAGATACCCATGTTTAAATTGGAAAAAGAAAATAAAAGTTTCATTACCGATTGGGGAATTTTCTGTACAAAGCAATGCCTTTCAGGTTAAAGAATGCAGGAGCCACCTATCAAAGATTAGTCGACAGAATGTTCAAAAAATAGATCGGTCAAAATATGGAAGTTTATGTTGACGATATGCTAGTAAAATCTTATGAAGCTAAGAGTCGCCTTGAAGACCTAAAAGAGATGTTCGAAGTATTATGGAAACATCAAATGAAACTAAATCACAAGAAATGCTCTTTTGGGGTTCATTCCAGGAAGTTTTAGGCTATATTGTGAGCTCTCAAGGATTCGAAACCAGTCCAGACTAGATTCAAGCTATCAAAGACATAGTTGATCCCAAAACCAGTAAAGATATAATGAGTTTAAACGGTAGGGTGGCTGCCCTAAGCAGGTTCATCTCCAAAGCAACTGATTAGCGCATTCCCTTTTTCAATGTAATCAAGAAGAGGAAAGCTTTGAATGGGGAGAAGATTGTAAGAAAGCCTTTCAAGAGTTGAAAAATCATTAGGAAAGACCACCAACACTATCTAGCCCCGAGAACGGGGAAGTCTTATACTTATATATGGTAGTTTTGGAACATGCGGTTAGCTCAGTTTTGATTAGAGAATAAAATGAGACTCAACTTCCAGTTTATTATGTGAGCAGACGTTCGATGCCCGATAATAGAAAAATTAGCTTACTGCTTGATACTTACAGCACGAAAACTTAGAGATACTTTCAAGCGCATCCAATCACAATATTGACTAACTTTCCACTCAAACATGTCTTTAGTAATCCTAAAACTTCGAGTAGGCTGGTAAAGTGGGGAATTGAGCTTAGCCAGTATGACATTGAATTTCAGCTACGGGCAGTAATCAAAGGGCAAGCATTAGCAGACTTTGTTAATGAATGTACAAACTTCGTTAAAGAACAATCAGAGAAAGAAAAGGATCAGAAACCCATATGGCAGTCATTTATGGATGGCGCATCAAATGAACAGGGAGCCGGGGCGGGATATGTTATAATAACTCCAGACGGGCATTGCCTATACTATGCAATGGAATTCTGGTTCCCTGCAGCAATAATGTAGCTGAATATGAACCAATGGTGGCAGGATTGACTCTAGCCTTAGAACTCAAGATCCCATGAATTCAAGTCTTTAGTGATTCTCGACTAATAGTAAACCAGATAAAGAAAGTATATCAGACTAGGGATGCCAAACTATCCTTATATGTAAAAAAAAAGTATTGAAAATTCTCGTTTTATTCGAAGATATTTCTATACACCAAGTTCCAAGGGGAGAAAACTCTCAGGCATATTCATTAGCAAAGTTGGCCAGCTCAAGGGGAGCCCCAGAAACTCGTATCGTACCAGTAGGGTACCAAGCAAATCCAAGTATTGAATGAGGAATACCTGAACAAGGGAAGGAATTATTAGTTCTAACTAGTTCCCAAGCCATGACACAAGGAAGAGAAGAAAGGGAAATTAATGAAGAAATCCCATATAAGGAGATTAATCATCCAAGGGTAGCTGACTGTTATAGTGACACCTAGATGTCACCTATTGTCGAATATCTTTCCAAGGGGATATTACTATCTGATAAAATTGAAGCTAGGAAAATTAGGCGACAGGCTCCGGGTTTCACAATGATGGATGGAGTTTTTTACAAGAAAGGATATTCCTTGCCTTACTTAAGATGTGTGAGTTTGGAAAATGGGATGAAATTATTGGAGGAAGCGCATGAAGGATTTTATGGAGACCATTCCAACGGGGCAAACTTGGCAATGAAAATAATGAGACAAGGTTTCTATTGGCCTCAAATGGCAGGTCAATCTATTGAGTATGTAAAGAAATGTGAAAAATGTCAGAAATACTCAAAGACTCCTTGTTTCGCACCAAGTCAATTAACTCCGATTTTCTAGTCCTTGGTCTTTCGATATATGGGGAATCGACTTAATCGGGCCATTGCCAATTTCTAAAGGAGGAGCAAAATATGTCGTAATGGCCATTGACTACTTTACTAAGTGGGTAGAAGTAGAGCCACTCCCCAAAATTACTTTTGGGAAAGTGCTTAGATTCATCATTAAAAACATTATTACTAGATTTGGGATCCCATATAAGACTATATCTGACAATGGAACACAATGTGGAAGTGAAGAGTTTTCTTGATTTTGCCATAAGAACGGAATTATCAAAAGTTTTTCTTCCATGGAACATCCAAAGGCTAATGGAGCCATTGAGTTGGAAAATAAGACTATTAAGACCATCCTAAAAAATGATTGAATAAAGCCAAAGGAAATTGGGTAGAAGAATTGCCACTCGTACTCTGGGCCTATCGAACATCCACTAGAACTGCAATATGTCATATCCCTTATTCCCTAACATATGGGTATGAAGCGATGTTGCCAATTGAAATTGAGATACCATCACATCGAATAATCGCATATGCATTTGATCCAAAGAAAGAATCATTAAATTTAATACATGAACTAAGAGATGAAGCAGCTATTCGGACTGTAGAATATCAAAGATGAATCTCGAAATACTATAACCCAAAAGTAAGAACAAGATCATTTCAAGAGGGAGAGTTAGTACTCTGAAGGGTGATTTAAAACACAAGAAATCCTACGGATGGGCCGCTAGGACCAAACTGGGAAGGTCCCCTAATCGTACGCAAAGTAATTCCCTCTGGAGTTTACAAGTTATGTCAACCAGATGACAATATGGTTCCTAGAACGTGGAATGCAAAACACTTGTGACCATATTTTCTTACAATGAATGAATAAAGCATCTCTTCCTTAAAGAAAAGTCTACATGGTTGGGAGCAAAGTTCTCCTTGAATTTGGAAATTACCTTGAATGGTCAAAGCCTTTGCCCATGCCAAGTTGGCCAGGTCAAAGTGTCTCCTGGAGGGAGGTAATAGTAAGCCTTTATCCACGCCACGCTATGACCAGGTTAAAGCATCGACAAGCCCATGATCACGCCACGCTATAGCCAGGTCATGGCAACTCCTAGAGGGAGGATGGAGTAAGCCCTTGGTCACGCCACGCTATGGCCTGGCCAAGGCACCAAACAAGCCTTCAGCATGCCTATAAGGCCTGGCTGGAGCGCTTCCTGGAGGGAGCTTGGATAAGTCCTTGGGTCATGCTTATGGATAAGCTAACCAAGCATGCTAGACAACAACGGACTAAGACGTCCGAGCTCGAGAAGTGGCATATCAAACAGAAAACAACGGACTAAGACGTCTGAGCCCGAGAAGTGGCATATCAAACAAAGACAACAACGGGCTAAGACGTTCGAGCCCGAGAAGCGGTATATCAAACAATGAAAACATACGAAGCCTAAAGGGTAGCACATAACAAAAGAATGAGAACCCAAAGAGCGGTGCAGAATAGGAGGCTTAAGTAAGAGTCTACGTCTTTTGAATGATTTCCAAAAGAGGATTTCTTGACTTCACTTATTAATACCCAAATCTGGGTTTTGGGTCTTTTACTACTGACTTCTAGACTTCACTTATAAATACACGAATCTGGGTTTTGGATCTTTTATTATTAATTTTGGGACTTCACTTACTATTATCTGAATCTGGGTTTCGGGTCTTCTACTATTGATCTCTGGTTTTCATAATACCCGAATTTGGGTTTCGAGTCTTTTACTATTAATTTTTGGATTTCATTTGTAAATGCCCGAATTTGGGTTTCAAGGCAGTTTGTATTGAGATCTCAATGGACTTCTGGTCTTCAATTAAAATTCTGAGTTTGTCTTATTAATACCAGAACTAGAGTCACCAGTTTATTGCTACTAACTTTCGAACAACACTCATCAACATCTGAATCTCGGTTTCAGGATTATTATTATTTCCAATATGGGTTTCTAAATAACATTCTTTACCCCCAAATAAGGATTCATGGCATTCAATGACTTATTTCCAGATGTTAGTTTATGACTTTTTATTACCAGACAATTGTTATTATTAGAAGAAAACTCTTGGACTTCAATTATTAAAGTTAGATTTAGACTATATGTCTGGTTTTCTATTAATACAATAGAGGTTTAGTTTGTAAACTTCTTTGATTATTACCAAAGTTGGATGGTGGGACTACTATTATTACCAAATAGGAGTTTTTGGTCTCCAATCATTTAAAACTATGGAAATCTTATCACTTATTAACTGCAGATGATGGTCAACTAATCTTCATTGTTTCCAGACTTAAATTCGGGAATTATATTATTCTAACATTGTCTTTAATGGTATTATGAACAAATCACTGAGCATATTTTTATATAAATTTTGACCTAACCATAGAGAATGTAATTTACTTTAAACTTTGCAGGGAAATGAGTCATTAAAGATGGAATAGTGCAAAACAAAAGCTGTTAAATTTTTGTCCTAAAGAACAAAAGCTTCTTTTATACAAGGAGGGGGGCAAAATGTTAACCATAAAATTCACTTAAGAATAAAGGAATGAAAGAAGGCTCATAAAAAGTGCTCGGCTCCATAAGAATTCAAGATAAATCTTTCGCTATAATTCAAAAATAGTGTTTCAAAGACATTGAGATACCTTTCAAATAGAAAAAGGTGGAGTCGTAAGCAACTGATGCACCTACAAGTGTCAAGTGAAACAAGAGCATTGGAAAGAGTGGAAAAGAAGACAAAGCTACCCTTCCATCTCAGCTGGACCTTTCGACACAGTCGAATCCATATATAAGAGAGCCTAGTATAGGTTCGAAACACCTTTCGAAGGTATTGGACAACAGACTTGCACACAAAAACCAAATCCTTCAAAATATTCTCCGCTGTCAATCTTCCACTTAAAGACATTTTTCCAGTGTGCACCTTTCGAGGCTTTCAAAACGGTTGGAACCTTTTCGAAAGCATAAAGAAAACTCTACATAAACCCAAGAGACCTTTCATAGTGATCCAGTCGTCACCTACTAATCCTTTCGAAACTATACGAAAGCTTTCCTTGCTCACTCAAATAATCATTCATCATGGCTAACACCAAAACAAAGCAATCAAGGGAGGTTATGAAGAAGAAGAAGAAGAAGAAGTTAGAGTTGCTTCCGTTTACATCAAAACCATATGATAGGGAACCTGGGCCCTTTTGCTACATACCTTTCGAAGGTGTCAAAAGGTCTGAGAGGAACGCGAAAGCAATGTTAGGGAGTTTTAGAACAACATCCATTGCTAGTAAACTATTGTTGAAGGCGAAAGGGTTAGCCCAAGTATATTAAGAGACCCAAGTGGCCGCCTTCAAAGCTATGGAAGCGAAAGAATAGGAGAAAGACCTTTCGACCGCGTCAAAAGGATGAAGGTGGTCAACCTGCATCTATAAATACGACCCTAGGGGTCTGAGTTTTGGGACCGAAGGATATTTTGAATTCTCTGTCTTACTTCATAGCAAACTCAAACTTTTGTAACCCCAATTCAATTTGGTGAAAATTCTCTTACTTGTAATCCAATTTAAATAAACGTAAAAGTGGGAATGCATGGATCCAATATCTTGAAATGAGGAAGATCATTATGGCCATTAGCTTGACTAATGACCAATTGCACATGATGCCACTTATTTTCTTAACCTCTATTTGACTTACGAAATGCTATGGGATTAACTTAGACATTATGAATTCGAACCATATTATCATTATGTTTCGTGATAGCAAATGTTAAATTGACATGATGATGATATTTCGATATATATATATAAGTTCATTGAACTTATACTATTTTGTCTAAGATGTTATTTCATTGCATATTGAATTAAAATCCTATATATTGTACATTGAGCCCCTCTGAAAGAGTAAACACCCTTTTGACTAGATCGAAAGGAGTTTCAAAAGAGTCTCACTGTATAAACATTTTGTTATGTTGTAGCATCCTGAAATTTTCAGCCATTCGCTTCCATACATGTCGGATTTGAATTGCTCAAATATCAGATTGTTAATTTAATTTTGGCAAAACTCAATATATACAGTAAATAAATAATCACAGAATCACAAACACAGAGTAATATAACAATAATGCAGTGGAAACAAAAGAATAGTAGTTCATTAAGCTACTGTATATATATATATATAACAAAGTTAAACAAGATACAACAGAATTCTCGAATACATAGATGTCTCAATACAATAGTCAAATACAAGATCAGAATACATCACTGGAATTAACTGAATAACTAAAAGCTGGATAGATAGCTGGATCTCCAAGCAAAGCTCCAACTCCAAAGGTGAGTCTCAAATGCTGTATCATTCAGTCTGACCCGAGCGTAAAGCAAAACACAAAACACTCGAGTCAGGATTAACATTCTTATATCAATAAATCCAACTCAAGTGAAATATCAACTGAAATAAAAGTAACTCAAAGGATGTTTGGGATAACCACCCTCTAAGGATCCGTTAAACTATCTACTATGTAGTAATATATGCTATTATAATAATGTCTATAGTAAAATAAAATTACTTTTAAATAGCATTAAGGAGTTACCCATATCCCCCTTAACACATAATAGTCCCAGTAGTCTATCCAGTATCAGCAAACCTCCAGATTGGGAGGCTACCCTAAATACTCCACAAGCTACGGCACAAAACCAAACTCGTAGTAAAGCTCGCTATGGTAGGTGAAACGGCACAACGAGGCAATGCCAAGGTATATATACCAATTACGCACACAGGTTGGTGGAAACGCGTAGCAGCCACTACCGCCCACCTCGGAACACACTCCCAAATCAAAAATCGAAGGGTGGCCACCAAATCAATCATAAAGTAATAGAATAGTATCAAAGAAATGTGTCCGATCAGAGGTGCTACCTCATTGGCCCGAGATCGCTCCTGTTTTAGCCACCTTAAGCCAACTCACGGAAGTTGGGTCCACGTTCATACCTCAATAGGATCGTCGCCACCATCCTACTTCATTCTGGAATTTCCACCGCGTACACGGTTGTCAAAGTGGTTTTTGGTATCGACAGAGAGTATGCCCATATCTGATCCCGGTCTCTTTAATAACCAAACGTTATTATAACACCGTGGTCAATTCAAAATAGTTTATACTTCAAAACCAAAATATCATTTCCATTTTAAAACCATATCAAAACGATATCATTTTTACTTTAAATATATCCATTTCCAAATGATATCACTTTCCAAAGTTATAACGCTTCCGAAATCATAAGTCTTTTAAAATCAAAACACTTTGGAAATCAAAACCTTGAAATTCATAACACTTTGAAATCATAGCTTGAAATCATAACATTTTGGAATCCATAATACTTTCCTCTTAAACAGTTTAGATATTAAAATTTGTATATATAGTAAAATGGTTTATAAAATAAAATAGTTTATGTAAAATAGTTATAAGTTAAAATAGCTTATAATAAAATAATTTATATTGAAAATGATTTATATTAAAATAGTTTATATTAAAATAATTTATAAAGTAAAATATAAATAGTTTTAGATATAGTTTAAAAATACTTTATATAAAATAGCTTCCTCAAATTTCACAAATCGATTCAAATCAACTCGAATTCCAAAATTTAAATTTAATCAAATCTCAAATCATCAATTTCAATTCGATTCAGTTTCTAAATAAACCATTTCAAATTATCGATTTCAAATACATATTTAAACCATAAAATAAGCCATTTCAATATATTTCAAAGCTTTAAATATTCAACATTCAAAACTAAATTCGATAATTTCATATATATATATATATATCAAATTCACTTTACTATTATTTTAAATTTTGAAATATTCACTTAATAAATCCAATATCATTTAAACAACCCCAAATTACAATAAACTAAATATTTCCTTCAATTTATTTAAACTTGAAATATTCATTTAAATCACTTTAAATCAAAAAGTCAAGTTATAAAATAATATCTTTAGAATTTCAAATTTAATAAATTTCAAATCAAACTTATTTAAGTATAATTATTAAATAAATATAATTTCAAATCAATTTCAAATTTATCTTTCCAATTTGGATCATTATAAACTCTATATTTAAAATATAGATATTAAATAAATACTTAAGCATATTATATATAAACTTTATTAAATCAATTTTAATGAATCTTTAAAAATAAATATTTATTAAAACCATATATTTCTTTCCAAAACCATAGAAATCCTTTTCAAAATTTTATATATATAGACCAACGGTGTATGTATATAATTTTCTATCCTATGTAAAGTGATACGGATATTTATCATTTCAATCCGCAATTTAAATATATACGGGTATATATCATTTCAACCTGCAATTCCAAATTCAATTCAAATGAAAATCGCTTGGGTTTATCATTTCAACCCATAACGATTTTCTCATATTCTACAGATCGTTCGGGTATGTATCTTCAACCCATAGTGAATTCTATACTAACAGGGAACTTGAAGAGTGATAACAGATATGATAATAATATATTAATCAGTAACAGGCATATATCATCAATATAAATAACAGATAAGGGTGTCAGATGTCATAGGTGAACAGATACTGATAATGGCATATATATAACAATGTAAATAACTAGCAGCAGCATATTTCAATTGACGTTTCAATTGAAATCAAATTTAATAAATATAAGAACGTTAATCGTGAGTGATTGCTCACCTTTCGAGGCTAGATAGAACAAGAGATGACATGGATACGCACACTGATACGGATACTGAAATTGAGTTACGAATCCAAGCACGAGTTCGATGATCAAAGCTGATATCAAGGAATAGACGAAATCAAATCAGAATTGGATCGATGATGATAAATAGTATAAGTGAATCTATATCTACATATATATATATAACCATATATACTATTTGTGAATTCATATTCTCAATTTAACCACATTTTTAGATTTTAAATATATATATGTAATTTAAAAATCATTGTTTTTAAATAAAACAAAATATCTACAAAATAAATTTTTATTTCATATCATATTATTATATGTAAACATATCAGCAAGCCACTACGCACTTGTAAATAAAACTTCCTTTATTACTATATATACATAAACTGCAGATTTGATATAACTTTATGCACTATAAACAAATGTAACTTATGTACATATTACCAAAAATGACTTTATATATGGTATATATTTAAAACTCTATACACACTTACACAACAGAACACTATATATACATATACAGTACTAAAAAAATGTTGAAATCATATATATATATACACTTATTAAAACTAAAATACTTATATTATATATATTTTTCTCAAAACGTCATATACATATTTCAAATAATAACATAACTCATATAGGAACATACTGTACATAATTAGTAAATATATTCTTAAAATCAAAACATATGTATTTACATACTATATCTTGAAAACCAATGCTGCAACTACCATAGTAGACTTATAAAATAGACATAGCCTGACATAAAATAATATACTTCACATACAACTATATATGTATAAAACAAAATGTATAGACTTTGTAGTAGGTGGGCTAGTCCCAGCTATGACAAGTCACAGCCCATACTTATAAACTTTATACATTGTTTATATATCGTGAACAACTATATACATAACACCACATTTTATATAACTTGTACAATCTATATATATAGCTTCAGCAAATCAAAATATATACCCTGTAAACGAAATACTACCTCTAAAATATACACACTTATATATAGGCACGAACAGCACTATATGCTATATATATACAAAAGAAGACAGCAGCTTATGTTATACTGTAAACTATTATAACTTTATACAATAAAACCCCCCAACAGATCATACTTAGATATATATAAACAAATATACATTTGTGTTAAATATATTAGAAAGAACAATTTATAAATATATGGAACATGTAAGTTTCATCAACAGTATACATATGTATTATGTATATTACTTATGTAAGCTTTAGATCACAAAATGTTTGCCAGAAGCAAACTGAAATAACAGAAGAAAAAAATCAGACGGAAGATTATTATATATATGTATAGATCTCAAAGGCTTATATAGAATGTATACTTATGATAATATATATATATATATATATATATGCGTACAACCGTATATATAAACAATAGCCACTATGTGAAAATTTTGGGAAAAACACACATATATATATAAACTTAAAGTATACATACAACTTTATAAACGTATATATATATATATGACAGAGATAATACTCACTTATACAAATACTAATAAACTAACTGATTGTATGCATATACGAAATATAAAAACTAGATTATATATATGTAAACCATATTTAAAACAAATAAACAATAAAATATATATACCTATATCGTTCAGCTATGCTTGAGTGCAGGAGATCGAGTAGGCAGAGGAGGAGATGAATGAGCGGCGGTGGAAAGTGATGGAAGAGGTGCAGTTGCGGAGGGTGTGAGGATCGGTGAAGTTAGAAGGGGCATGCTGACTAGTGGAGGACAGAAGAAGGCTTCACGTTGTTCTGAGGCAGAGTGAGGTCGTGGGATCAAGGCTTGCAGGCAGTTGCGAGATGAAGTTGCAAGCTTTGATCAAGATGACTAGCGAATGCATGCAGAGGGGAGAAGAAAAGAAGGCACGGTGACTGGCGAAAAGAATAGATGAGCACCAGTTATTTTATTTTTTTTGTTTCAAAATGAACAGAGCAACTGGAACGAGCAACATATTTTTGAACAGATGGAAGTGCAAAAGTCATCTATTGAATTCAAGAACATTAATGACTAGTGGCTGATGGAATTGTAGGTAGGCAATTGAAAAGACAAAGGATATAAGAGTTCTAATACAGAACCGATACGGAATCATTTCGCTGATTGCACCACCCACCGGACATCGAAATTGACAATTGGATATACCGTAGAGATCAGCACAACGAGATGATCAAAATGGTATACATATATCAGTGGTACATTCATCCTATCAAAAGTCGATAATCGGTACCGAAAATGCTGCTGATTTGCCGGAATTAAGATAAACGGAGCAATAACAGTTCAAATTTGGGAAAACGAAAGATGACGTCACACTCAGAAGATGATTTGCAAATTTTCTGTATAAAAATATTCAGATTTTGAAAACATTTAATTATCATCAATTTTTAACTGATATAAATTGAAATAAAATTACACAAGAAAATAAACTTCCATATTATCTGATGAAAATTTACCAGTTGCTATGTTTAAGAAGACGTATCTCAAATAATAAATTTTATTTCAAAATTTTATTATTTAAAATTTTCAAAAAAATTCAATTAATTAAATAAATAAAACCACTGAAATTTACGGGTCGTTACATATGTTTTCTGGATAGATACCTTCGAAAGGAGCTCAGATATTTCAAAATAGATATCCCTTTTGAAGTAGTACCTTCCATGGCAGCATAAACTATTCTTTTAACACTGAATTCTTCTATTAAAGGTAGAATGGCCCCTTTCCTCACATTCGAAAGGGGGATTTGAATGATCCCTTCGATCCACATAAAGGAAAATGTGAATGACCCTTTCGACCCGCTCGAAAGGGGCCATGAATGAGTTGTTCTCTTCCTAACTTTAGTTTCAAAGAGTTGGTTGGTCTTCTCATCTACAATTAACACTTTCATAAGGCCACCTTCTAAAGACAACCTGTCCCATTCGACTCATTCGAAAGGCGTTTCGAAGAGATTGATTACTTCTAAAATTTTCCTTTAAGGTGTTAGCGTGTTTCTTGTTAATAACTTAGTTTTGAGATGTTGATGATATTTTTTGTTAACATTTTTGGCACTAGAAAGAGGGTTCGAACCTCCGACGTTGTAGTTCCATTATAAACTTATTATGGACTATTTAACCTAATGTAGGAAAATGAAATCTAAAAGGCTTAGTCGAATGGATGAAGAAGTAATACACACCACAACTTTGGAGGACAATATTGCTCAAACTTTTAACTTAGAAGAAGTTGTACAAAGGAAGCCATCAAACCCAGCACAACCAAACGACAATACTATCAAACTAAAGCATCCGGAGCAACAATTGCTGGAAATGCAAGAACTTCTCAAAGCAGTACTATCTTAAAAGTCTTCCAAAAATGCAAAACCAACAACTAGAGATGAGGTGATCTCCTGAAGAAGAAACTTAAAAACTTATACCAATGAGGGCAAGATCAAAATAGATCTGACAATATCATCAAAGAAAAAAGAACATCATCCGAATAAAGTCTATCATCAAGGAAGGATACTGGATAAATCTCTCGAGCAATCTAGAAGCTCGACCTTAAAAGAATATAGCCCAAACCGAAAAAGCTATCATGACACTTAAGCTTATTTGAAAGATGTAGCAAAAAAGGCAGTCAAAGATATGCTATATGCAAAAGGTAAGAGAACTTTGAATGAGCAAGGAAATGACAATGAATGAGTAGCTCCGTTCACAGATGAGCTCTTGTCAACGATTATCCCATCTTATGTCAAGATCTCAACAATGAAATATCATGGTACTACTGATCCTGATAATCACTTGATGGCATTTGATAGTCAAATGGATTTGTATAATGCCTCTGGGGCAGTTTGATGCAGATTATTCCCGGTAACACTTCAAGGAGCAGCTCCAAAGTGGTACTGTCAATATCGTGAGAAGACTATCTACTTATGGAAATAGTTTTCTTATGAATTCTCCACCGAGTTCTGTATATGCAAGGATCCAACCATTGATTAAACTATTCTAGCAAACATTAAGCAAAGGCAGGGGAAATCACTAGGCGATTCCCTTAGAAGATTCAATACAGAAGCGCTGAAAGCCAAAGATATGAATGACAGGGATAAGCTCATAGCAGTGAATTCCAGGCTGATAGAGAATACACCATTCTGTAAGGAACTCATTATGCATGGGTGTAAGGAATTACAAAATTTCCACTTCCAAGCTGATAAATTCATTAGAATGGATGAATTATATTATGCTAAAAAGAAAGCCAATCCTACGAAGGAGGGAATTGAGGACACAAAAGAACAAGATGGGAGGAGCCCAATACTAATTCAATTGCTTTAAATGAGATATCGTCTTATATATATGCTATGATCAAGGAGAAGGTTAACTTCCCGACTTCCTTAGAGCCTAAAAATTATCCTTAACATAGAAAGGGGGATGACTACTGTACTTATCACAAAGCAAATGGCCATAAAACTGATGAATGTTGGGTGTTGGCTGGAATCATTTAATCTATGAAGGGCATTTGAAGGAATTCATCCAAGACAAGCAAAAAGCACCACAGACTGGTGATGGTCCATAAAAATTTCTTAATAATGTTGTTAACATCTTGGAAGAGGAAGATCCATTAAGCTTGAGTCCGCCATTGAATAGGATCGACGTAATCCATGGAGGCCACACTTAGTAGGGACTAGCAAGGGAGCCAGAAACAGATACATTAAAGAAGCTAGAGAAGGAGTGTTCTCCATTCAAGGAGAGCCCCCGCTTAAAAGTCCACGACTCAATGTACCAATGTCAAATCTTGTTGTTACTCCCTAAGAGCTGAAGAAAGTGATCTATCACCCTAATAACGACCCCCTTATGATCACGGCCCAAATTGGACTTTCTATAGTGTCCAAGGTTCTTGCAGACACTAGGAGCGCAGTTAATGTTATTTTCAAATATGTCTTTGATCAAATGGCCATTCCATAAGACAAGCTAGATCCCAGCCTTGAACATATCTTTGGTTTCAACAATAAGGGGTCAACTCCAATAGGACAGGCAAAGTTGCTAGTGTAGATTGGAGTACCGCCATGCTGCAGGACTTTCGAAACTCTCTTCATAATAATTAACCAACCATCATACTACAATGCTTTCTTTGGCCGACCCGCACTTTATGAGCTGGACGCTTTTGGCTTGCCAAAATATCTAATGGTAAAATTCTTAACTAAGTGGGGAAGGGGCACAATGCGCGGAGAACAATTCAGCTCCCACGAGATGTACTTTGCCATGCTTGATTGATATAAGAGGGAGTATTCTTATTATATGATTCTTCTACTGTTTTTCAGCCTTTGGATGATGGATTTTTACATCCAAAATTCGAAGCAAAAGTAAGATCTAATAAACGTATTTTTGAAAGGTACATCTCCCCTGGAAGCAAGAGAAAGAGGATCGATGCTAATTCCGTAGAAGAAGGAGAAATCATCATAGAATTTGATTATCGTCGGGAAGTGGAAAGGTTAAAACCTATAGAAGACCTTGAGGAAACTTGTATAGACCCAAATGATTTAACCATAATAGTCAAAGTGGGAAAGAAGTTGGAAAGAAACTTAAAGACAAACTTAATTCAGTTTCTTAAGTCCAATAGAGACGTTTTTTCATGGTCTCGTTCAGATATGGTTGGCTATGGTTGGTCTTCTCATCTATAATTAACACTTTTGTAAGGCCACCTTCTAAAGACAACCTGTCCCATTCGACTCGTTCGAAAGGGGTTTCCAAGAGATTGATTACATCTAAAATTTTCCTTTGAGGTGTTAGCAATGTTTTTGTTAATTACTTAGCTTTGAGATGTTGACGAGATTTCTTGTTAACAGGTTATAAACTTGAAAAAATCTCATGGAGTTTGGATATAGTGGTTTTTAAAAGCTCTCCCTAAAATATTTCCAAGTTTGAATTAGTTTATTTGGTTTTTACCAACCTGAATTTGAGAAAGGGTCGATTGACCTCACTTGCATGTATCTCAAATGCCTATCTTCAAGCCTTAGGCTTCCTATTCGACTATCTTACTTCAAGTCCCATCAAATAACCTTGACTGTTTATAGAGCTAATTTCAACCACATCATCTCCAAATTTCTTCGCTATAGATTGTGTTATTTTGACCATCTTCACACCGAATTAAAACCATTATCATGGATAAAATTTTCATTGCCATATCAAACACTTTTACACCAAAGTTCAATCATTTTGTCAAGTAATTTTTGGTTATACACAAGTAAGTTCTTCAGTACAACTTTGTCTACTGATATTTGAGTGGTATATAGTCTGAAAAGCCAAAATAAATATACCTTCGACTAGTAAATATAATTATTCTAAGCATTATAAAAATATGTATATTATAGTTACCAATAAATATTATTTGGAGAAATAATTAATTTACATAACAGTATAAGCATTTCCCATCCAAAATAAAATATTAAGGGTGCGTTTATAGACTATTTTTTAGATCAAACTGGTTTTTCGATGCATCCGAAGCCTAAACTGGCCAACAAAGAGATTTGACCGCTTGGACAAAACTATTGAAATTGGACCGTTGGGTCAGTCCAGTTCCAAATGCTCATTTCTTAACATATATAAACATAGATTCCTTTCTTCCTCCTCCACCACACTCCATATGCCCAAATCTGAACTTCTCTAACTTAAATTGTCTTTTTTCAAGCTCAAATTTAGATATGTTTCTATAAGTATGTTTATTTCTCATTTCTACAAAAATACACTTTTTAGAATTAGTTTTTTAATTCTAAAATGTCACGAAAACAACAATGCAAATGTTCAAAAATCTAGTCTACTGTTGTTGGCATGCTGCTACACATTTTCTAGTATGGAATTGCAAATGCATATGGTGCGCCAAAAATAAAGAAAATGAGTGCATAATTAAATTGTAGTAATGTTCAATAAAGTACTGCAAGAGCGTCCCTAAGAACTAAGAGCGATTAACGAGCACTTTCGACACAAATACGATGTTCTAAAAAATAATGGATAGTCTGACAAAACTTGTGCAATAAAATTAGAGTTGCTAGGATTTTTTTTAAGGAAACCATATCTGATATTGGGGAATGGTAGACTAATCACGTCAAAAAGCCCGACACTTCTATTTTGAAGAATATAATAAGGCCAATAAGGAGTGTAGAAACTTTATAAGTAATATTTCAAGGTTCACATGTTACTAATGTTACTCAATTTTTTTGTAAGAACACAGATTGATCAAGTTTTCTTAGGTTGGCCTTGTCCGGTCTAGGCCGAGTTAGGTCTAGCTTAGCCCGTAAACCAGCAAGGGTTAAGGGCAGGCTAGTTGGGGTTCCACACCTAATGGTAACCCAAATCTAGGCTCGGCCCTTCTATATCCTTCTAGTCAATTGCACGTCAAGGCACCCCACAACAATTACAGTAGCTAGCTCGCCAATCCAAGTAAGGCATAAGCATAATTTAGTCTGGTCTGCTTCAAACCATCTCTCTTACGACTGGATCTTTCATGCTAGCCCACTTTCAACATGGTACCAAGTTTGTGCACCTATTCAAGCATCTCTCCCAACAATTTGTTGATAGCACGTCTCAAGGTTGCCTTCAGCACGGCCCATCATTTTTTCAATTTTAGTACAACCACTTGTGGCCTGCAACTCATCATGTCATCCCTCGCCTAGCTTTTCATGCCCTTAGCTCTCAACGATTCCCTGTCCCTTCATGGTTTCGGTGAACATCAAATCAACTCAGCTTGTCGTGCCACCAAGGCATATAGGAGTACAACAATAAAATGTACAACTAGGTATATCTATTCCTAACAAGAAGCATGTTCCATTTCCCATAATGTACTGCCACATTAAAAGGCATTAAATGTGAAGCAAGTTAGGCATGCATCTGGTATATTTCTCCTTTTGACATCCATCTTAGATACACGTTCCTTCTATTTAATCCTTTTAGCCAGATCCGCCAAGAAGCCTGGAATACATAGCAGTGCAGTCACTATAACAAACCCAGAGCACTTCACTCAACAAGCTCTTAAGATTAGCAGCTTCATTAGTTTTAAGTGTTTCCATTTTCATATTATTCTCTTGTAATTCCTTGTAATTGTAAAAGAGATATAGAGAAATTCATAGTGGACGTAGACAACTTTGCCGAACCACTTTACATCTTGTGCCATTTAAGTTTAAATAATCACATTCCCATAGTGTTCCATCCTTAAGCCTAATAGCATGTAACACCCCAGATTTTTGGTAACATTATTTAGGATATTTAATTAGCTAAATTAAATAAAATAATGTGTTAATTAGGGGATTGAGATTTGATTTTAATTAAGGACAGTCGTGCCATTTAAATAATAAACTAAAATAAGAGTTAAATTGAAATAGGGGAGGGGTAAAATAGGAAAGAGACTATTCCTGTATCTATAACCCGTGGCCGTGTAAATTATACACGTTCATTTTCATTCTCAAAATTTTAAAAGTTAAGGTCGACCACCATTAATAAGAGCAAGAGGAATAAATATAAATGGGAAGCTTAATCAACATCAAATTCATTTAAATCTCATATCCTTAATCACTAAAGCTAAGGTGAATAATGTTTACATCTCATTTTTGATTGTATTTTCGGTTTTTAGATGAATGCCGAATATTTTGTTTGATTTGCCATGATTTTGAATGATGGAATGGTTATATATACATGTTGATGATTTATGTATGTTCATATTGATTATATGATATGTTTTAAAGTGAAAACGCTATAAAATGACATCCAAATGCCCTGAGAATTTTTATAAAGATCATAAATAATATTTTAGAGATGGGTTTCGATTTTTGGAATTTTCTGAAATTATGTGAAATTTATATGAATTTTCTAGTAAAGAAAATGTTTATTTGGGTTAATAATTATTTTTGGTTAAATAATAAAAGATCTAGGTCTGAAACTTTTGTATGTGGGAAAACATATTAAAAGAGATTTTTTGTAATTTTTGTAGATTTTTTCCTAAGTGTTTTAATGGTTATATAAGATTATATAAGGTATGGGACTTAAATGTTTTATATAATTAAGAGAGGAGAAAGGGTTTTTTGCAAAATAATTTAAATTTGTTTACCCTAGAAAGTCAACAGCACTTTTGAAAAAATGGCAGTACTTTTTAGTGGTAAAGAAAGAGGCAACCAATCACAATTAGACACGTAAGGCAGGTAAGATGGAAAGAACTATTTGCTATATGTTTTTCACTATTTCAACACCGTCGGCACTAGGTTCTGCCTCCTCATCTTCGCTTCTGACATAGTGGAAACCAATGCACATAGTATCAGGGAACTGGTACGTAGTGAATTGGATAAAGGCGGAAGGTAGGGAGTCGAAACCAAGGGTTCCGAAGGGGTTGGGGCTTTGCTTTGTTTTTAAATTAAAGAAACATGCTTGCTTGCTTTCGACTAAATGGCTTTCGACTAAGTAGCTTCCAACCAGGTCAAATGATTTAAAGGAAATGGTTTTAATTGGATTGCGCCTCTGTTTTTAAATAATTGCTTTCGACTAAGTCGAAACCATTTTGCTGTCGGTTTTTTACCTTTCGACCCAGATGGTTTCGAAAGGGTTATTTTGTTTTCAAAAAAACCCGGCCACCTCTCCAATGCTTTCGAAGGGATGGTTTCGACACCATCACTTCATTACTTAGGAAATGGTTTCGAAGTAGATGCTTTCGACTTAAGTGTTTTAAAGACCCTTTTTCTTTAATTGAAGTAAAGCCAAATGGTTTCGAAAGAGATAGTTTTAAATGGTTTTGAAATAGATGCTTTCGACTTTAATGGGTACCTGATCCTTTTGCTCTACTTGAAGGCAGAATCCAAATAGTTTCGACCGAGACGTTTTTCAAAGGTTTTGAAATGGTAAATTTTTGAATGGTTTCGAAAGGTTTCCATATGTTTTAAATTAAACCCAAAGTTCTTTCGAAAGGATTGAGTTTTGACTGTTTCGAAAGGTTTTAATGAATGGTTTCGATAGAGGTGGTTCCCCGGGGTTTTGAAAGGATTAAAAGGAAGGGTTCTTCCTATGTTTTCGAAAGGCAATATTTTAAAGGTTTTAAAAGGAGGATGTCTAATGTTTTGAAGCTTTCGGTGAAAAGAAAGGAAAGGTTTTTACAATGTTTTCGAAAGGCTTTTAATGGTTTCGAAAGGGTCTTTCAATGGTTTCGAAGGGGTTACCTTCAAGGGTTTCAAAAGGGTTGTTTAAAAATTTTAAACAAAGGTTTCAAATGTAATAAATAGGAAATATAGCCTACGTATTTTCAAGTTAAAAAGGGGTTTTAACTTGTTTTGGAAGGATAGATAATCCTCATTAAATCTCATCAACATTATTTTGAGTAAAGTATATATATAACATGGCAAAATAGCTTACAGTAAAGCTAAGAATATATTTTCCTTGTATAAGTATGATTTAAAAGGTTAAATCATTTTGAAAAGGTTTTCAAGGAAAAAGATATAGGGTATTTAACCCTAAGAAAATAATTCGGATAGTTAGTCCATTTTGATTCGAACAGTTAGTCCAGTTTGCGGGTAGGCAGCCCATTTGTATGGACAGATAGTCCATTTGTAGCATAATAGACCTTGCTATTACATTGTGGGTAGATAGTTCACATATTACCTGTTTTATGGACGGATAGTCCATTTATTAGCATAAGTGATATTGTGATTTTGATATAATCAGTTTGATTAACCAGTTTGGTTGTAGTAAAGGATTGCAAAATATATGTTTTGAAAAGGATATTAATGAGGGGAAACCCGTTCCGCTAAGCGGCATGGTCTCACTTAATATCAGTAAACCGAGATGTAACATAATTATTCACACCAGGCTTTATGTCTAGCTCGATGTTTTTTCCCCTTAAACTCTCGGGTGCTCAAAATTGATTTGAGTAGGCTGAGGGTTGAGGTTTTCAGGATTTAGTCTTTTGGCGATAAAGCTTCTGGAGACGAGCAAGTGGCTGTAGGATAGCTATATAGGAATTGCAGATTGTTTTTTTATTTCTGTTGTGTATTAAGTCGGATATGACTATATTACTTTGATCAACCAAGGGCGCATCGTAATATGTCGCTCTTGGCATAATTTTGTAATGATTATAATTAATCTTTTCCTGGGAAACGATATGGGATTATGTAATTTGGATATGAATTGGTTTTGAAATGCAATCAGTACAATTTTGGTTTTGAAAATCTGTAATTTCGTTCATATTCAAGTGCTTCTGATATTATGAATACTATTATCATTACCGTATTTTGTCACCGGAAGTTAATACAATGGATGACTACGGCATCTGTAGCGCTTAGCTTTTAGCCTCCAGATGCGGGATGTTACAACTTGGTATTAGAGCCAGGTTTATGAAAAACTTTAAACTAATAATGGTTTTTAAAACATAATCCTAAGGAATTAGAATAAGATTGGGGTATGGGATAATGTTATAGTAACGTACTTGTATTTGCTATATATAAGTATATGTTTTATCTCTAGTCTCCTATTCTTGTTAGGTTATTTTTCTTTATCTCATAAGGTTGAATACATATGTGGAAGGTAGAAGAGGAAAAGTTAATCTAGGAGGGAAGGGCACCGAGGGGATTGCCAGACCTAGTACAAGGAGAACCTAAGGTCAGCCACAAGCAGAGAATGTTGGTGCTGGAGTCCCGCAAGTCGGATATGAACATTATGTAAGGAGTTCTGGAAGTTCCGATAGTTAACCATTATTCAAAGCTGAGCGGAGATTACGCTAAGCTTAGAGGGAAGCCTTTTCTGGGGATAGAGGATTCTTCAACTGTGACCAGATTGGCCATTATAAGAGCCAATGCAAGGAGCCCGCTAAGGATGGAAAGGGTAAGGTGTATGCATTGGAGCCTGCTGCTTCTAAGCCAACAGCCCAGGAGAAAGGAAAGGCGGCCTTGGAAGGTATGCTTTAGATTCATGGTATGACTGTTAGCGTTCTATTTGATACTGGTGCATCACATTTTATATCTAGATGTTCGATAGATAAGCTTAACCTATAACCCACATATTTAGTAACTTTCTTACGGGTTATGAATCCAATAGGATGGTATTCAACTCTAAGGTTGAGATGTGACCAGTTAGAGTTTGACCTGTTAGGTCATACTTTTGTTTGTAGTTTGCATGTGTTTGATTTTGTGGGGTTCGGGATTATTCTTGGGATGGATTGGTTAAGTGAGTACGATGCTAAGATATTTTGACATGATAGGAAAATATCCCTTAGACACCCTGATTGTAGTGATCAGATAGTTTATGCCGTAGAAAGTTCTTGCGGGGAGATGTATGCTTTGTTGGGTGCTATGGAATTGGATGATGAGTTGAGTCGAGTTTTCGTGGTTAGAGAATTCGCAGATGTTTTTGAGCTTGTAGTTGGATTGCCGCCGAAACGAGCCATTGAGTTTCGGATAGATTTGGTTCCGGGAGCAGAACCAGTAAGTAGACCGCCAAGCAGGATGACCCCTATAGAGATGAGGGAGTTAAAGGTGTAGTTGGTGATTTAGAAAGCAAGAGTTTTATCAGGCCAAGTAGTTCGGCTTAGAGAGCAGCCGCAATGTTTGTTGAGAAACCGGATGGATCGTTAAGGCTATGTATCGATTATCATAAGTTGAATGAGAGGACGATAAAGAATCGATATCCATTGTCGAGGATTGACGATTTGTTCGACCGGTTGAGTGGAGCTAAGGTATTTTTGCAGTTGGATATAGCAACAGGTTTCCATCAGCTCAAAGTAGCAGATGATAGTATACCTTTGATGGCGTTTTGGACAAGTTATGGGTCGTACGAATGGTTAGTTATGCCATTCGGACTGACTAATGCGCCAGCTTTCTTTGTGGATTTGATGAACCGGGTTTTCCGAGAGCACTTGAATAGGTTCGTATTGGTTTTCATAGATGATATATTGATATACTCCAAGGATGAAAGAGAGTATGAAGTCCATCTTAGCGTGGTGCTTGAGACGCTAACGCAGCATCAGTTGAAGGCGAAATTTTCAAAATGTCATTTCTGGAGAAAGAAATGAAGATTCTTGGTCATGTAGTCTCGGAGGAAGGGTTGTCAGTAGATCCGACTAAGATTGAAGCGGTGAATAGTAGGAAGAGACCCAAGACAGTGACGGAGATAAAGAGTTTCCTTGGGTTGGCTGGTTATTATCGGAGGTTCATTAAGGATTTTTCGCGGATAGTGGCACCGATGACCAAGTTGACAAGAAAGAATGTAAAGTTTGTGTGGACCGTTAAGTGTGAGGAAGCATTCCAGAATTTGAAACACTTATTGACCCATGCGCCTGTGTTGGTTGTTCTAGAAGGGAATCGGGATTTTGTGGTTTACACCGATGTGTGTGGAACAGGACTAGGAGCTGTGCTGATGTAGAGAGGTAAAGTGATTGCCTACGCTTCTAGACAACTTAGATCGCATGAGGTCAGATATCCGACACATGATTTGGAATTGGCTACAATTGTTTTTGCTTTGAAGGTGTGGAGACATTACCTTTTGGAAGAGAGGTTTGAGTTATATACAGATCATAAGTCGTTGAAATATTTATTCTCTCGGAAGGAGATGAACATGAGGCAGCAGAGGTGGTTAGAGTTTATTACTGCTTATGATATTGGGATTGAGTACACACTAGGGAAAGGCAACAAGGTTGCAGATGCACTTAGCAGGAAACATCAGAATGCAGTTCTGGTGATGATTGCTGAGTGGAAATATTTGGAAGCATTAGCAGATTGCAGAGTGCAGTGGAGATCCGAGGCTGGTTCTAGTGGAGATACAGTTGTATTATCTTGTTTGGAAGTTCGACCAGTGCTGATCGAAAGGATCGCTTCTAAACATGAAGAGGATCTAGTATTAGCTAAACGAATGAGGAAGTTAAGAGATGGAACCAAGAGCGATGACTTGAATGATTTCAGTCTTGACCAGAATGGGAGGTCGAGAAAGAAAGGGAGATTATGTGTTCCGAGTGTGGATAACATAAGGAAAGAAGTCTTAGAGGAATGCCATCGTTCAAAGTTCTCTATTAACCTAGGAGGTACTAAGATGTATTAGGATATGAAGAGGAGTTTCTTCTGGGAAGGTATGAAGCAGGATATTGGATTGTGTGTGAAGCAGTGCATGATTTGCCAGCAGGCAAAGCCCGAACACCAGAAACCAAGTGGGTTGCTTCAGCCATTAGATATTCCAGTATTGAAGTGGGATTCTATTTCCATGGATTTTATTGATAGGTTGCCAAGGTCAAGCAGAGAAAATGATAGTATATGGGTCATAGTGGATAGATTGACCAAGAGTGCCGATTTCATTCCAACTAGATCAACCAGAACGGCACCTGTTTTGGCAAAGTTGTTTATGAAGAATGTAGTTAGACTGCATGGAATTCCTAGTAGCATAGTTAGTGATAGAGATCCTTTGTTCACTAGCGAGTTTTGGAAGAGTCTGTAGGAAGTTTTGGGAACCAAGCTCAAGATGAGTACCGCTTACCATCCGCAGACTGATGGACAAACGGAAAGAGTTAACAAAATTTTAGAAGATTTTTTAAGAGCTTGTGTACTAGATTACAGGGGATCATGGGAAGACCATCTACATTTAGTCGAGTTTTCACATAACAACGGTTATCAAACTAGTATTGGGATGGCACCGTTTGAAGCTTTGTATGGAAGGTCATGCAAATCTCCCGTATGTTGGTTAGAGACCGGGGATAGGTTGGTTCTTGGTCTAGATTTAGTCAGGGAAGCTGTAGAAAAGATTGAGTTCATTCGGGCTAGAATGAAGGAGGCTCAGTCTAGGCAGAAGAGTTATGCAAATAAGAGACAGAAAGATCTAGAGTTCTCAGTTGGAGAATAGGTTTTCGTCAAAGTACCACCAATGAAGGGTGTGATTAAGTTTGGAAAATCAGGAAAGTTGGCACCGAGATTCATTGGACATTTTCCTATTATTGAGAGGATCGAGAAACTCGCATATAGAGTTGAGTTACTGAGCAGTCTAACAGGAGTCCACGATGTTTTCCATGTTTCTCATCTCAAAAAGTGTGTTAGAGACCCGAAGACTGGTATTGCACCGACTGTGCTAGATAACTTAATAGTAGAACCGAATTTGACTATAGTGAGGAAGCCAGTTCGCATGGTTGCAAGAGATGAGAAGAGGCTTAAACCAAGATGGTCAGATTAGTCAAAGTCCAGTGGAGCGACGATGACGGGGACTATACTTGGGAGATTGAGAGTAGGATTAGAGATACTTATCCTGACTTGTTTGATGGTATGTCTTACCTTCTTGTTTGATTTGTTGTGTACCTTATCGTAATTTCGAGGACGAAATTCTTTAAGGAGGGGAGTCTGTAACACCCTAGATTTTTAGTAACATTATTTAGGATATTTAATTAGCTAAATCAAATAAAATAATGTGTTGATTAGGGGATTGAGATTTGATTTTAATTAAGGGTAGCCGTGCCATTTAAACAATGAACTAAAATAAGAGTTAAAATTGAAATAGGGGAGGGGTAAAATAGGAAAGAGACCATTTCTATATCTATAACCCATGGCCGTGTAAATTATACACGTTCATTTTCATTCTCAAGAATTTAAAAGTTAAGGCCAGCCACCATTAATAAGAGCAAGAGGAAGAAAGATAAAGGGGAAGCTTAATTAACATCAAATTCATTCAAATCTCATACCCTTAACCACTAAAGCTAAGGTGAGTAATGTTTACATCTCATTTTTGATTATATTTTCGGTTTTTAGACGAATGCCAAATATTTTGCTTTGATTTTCCATGATTTTGATTGATGGAATGGTTCATGTTGATGATTTATGTATGTTCATGTTTGTTTGATGATATGTTTTAAGGTGAAAACCCTATAAAATTACATCCAAATGCCTTGAGTATTTTTATTAAGATTGTAAATAATATTTTAGAGATGGTTTCAATTTTCGGAATTTTCTAAAATTATGTAGAATTCATATGAATTTTCTAGTAAAGAAAATGTTTGTTTGGGTTAATAATTATTTTCGGTTAAATAATAAAAGATTTGGGTCTGAAATTTTTATATGTTGGAAAACATATTATAAGAGATTTTCTGGAATTTTTGTAGATTTTTTCTAAGTATTTTAATGGTTATATAAAATTATTTAAGGTATGGTACTTAAATATTTTATATAATTAAGAGAGGAGAAGGGGCTTTTTGCAAAATAATTTAAATTTGTTAACCCTAGAAAGTCAGCAACACTTTTGAAAAAATGGCAGTACTTTTTATTGGTAAAGAAAGAGGCAGCCAATCACAATTAGGCATGTGAGGTAGGTTAGGTGGGAAGAACTATTTGCTACATGTTTTTCACTGTTTCGACACCGTCGGCACCAGGTTCCGCCTCCTTATCTTCTCTTTCGACACAGTCAAAACCAATGCACGTGGTATCAGGGAACTTGTGCATAGTGAATTGGATGAAGGCGGAAGGTAGGAAATCAGGATGTTACATAGCATGTGGCCTTTCCTCTTCACGATGCACTAGTCACATTCCGAGGATGTTGAGAAATACAGTCAACATTCTAAAGCTAGAAGAAGAGCTCCTCTGAAAGCTCTCAACTTTTCCTCACCTATCTTCTCCTCTATGAGCTCCTTCCATGGCTTGTGTAACCCCGCCCTCTTATAATACCCCATGAATTAAACTGTAATTAATTTAAATGAATTAATAAATAATTTATAGGGCTCAAAAATGAAATTTGAGCAAACATCAAAATTTGGTCATGAAACTTGCATCATTGTTTCATAGCAATTTTTTGAGCAACTTTCATATATAAAGCTTCGCGATCGAAGTTCAAACAAAAAAGTTATCGACGTTTGAAGATTTGGATTAAAAATAATTCAAAACGAATTAAGAATGATAATATTAACAATTTAATGTTAAAGTTAATTGCACAAATTCAATCACCAAGACCCACCGACCGATCCATGAGAATAACCGGTCGATCGCTAGCAATCAAACGCTCATATTGACCGGTCGACTTGTTGGTTAGGGCTTGCATCTATTTTAAACTTAGTATAATGGCCCAGATTTAATAAATAATAATCAAATTTACAGAATTGATTCGAGCATCCATAATTACAGGCCTGGTCCCTCACTTTTCTTCTCATATTTGCTAAACTGAGTAGGGAAGCTATGTCATTTCTCCTTCTCCGCTACTTCTAGAAATTATAAAAAATACAATTTATATTGGAGAAGGATAGAAGATATAAGAGATTAAATAAAGGACTAAATCAATTCAGCGAAAGAGGTATGTTTACGAATTATAAATTTATATTTCCATTTAAAACACAAAGCTCCTATTGGATCCGTAATTCTAATGGATATGCATATATTTTTAAATACGTATTTTTGGTTGAAAAAAAAGTAGTCAAGTAAAGGGGATGGATTTGGATCTGGAGATTTGAAAGTCAAAAGGTGAGTAAAAAATTATGTAATTTACATAATACTAGTATTAATTTCATTGAAATCCTATTTTTGTTATTATGCCTATGGGAAAACCATTGAATTGTAGGCTTAAATAAATAAATCTAACTTGAAAACCTTGCTTACATATTCGATAAATTGTTTAACTTTGATTATATGGTATATACACCCTAGATTTGGAATTTGGGGGAGAATAGTCCTTAAAATTTGCAAAATATGAAATTGATAGTATTATGTAGTTATTTCCAGATTTTTATTATTTGGGTTGTAAACTGTTAATCATTAAATTTTCTATGTTTTAATTCATTGAAATTGTAGAACGTACAATTCAGTTATGCTGATTGCCTTACGAATTTCTATAGGGGATTTTCACTTCAAGGGCTTATTTGTGCAGGTAATAAGTTTTAAGAACACTATTTCTAAAAAGTTAGTTTTAATGACATTTTATAGGAAAAAGATAAAAGAATTTATCATTTTCAGTTATACAGAAATAATGATAAAAAGATTTATCATTTTCCTATATAACTTAAAAAGATAAATGAATTTATCATTATTCTGTAAATTGTCCTTAAAACTAATTATGTTGAAGGGCTTCTATTTTCAGGGTAATAAGTTTTAAGAACAACACTTCTAAATAATTAGTTTTAAAGACAATTTAAAGGATAATGATAAATTCATTTATCTTTTTAAGTTATACAGGAAAATGATAAATCTTTTTATCATTATTTCTGTATAACTGAAAATGATAAATTCTTTTATCTTTTTCTTGTAAAATGTTCTTAAAACCAATTTTTTAGAAATAGTGTCCTTAAAACTTATCACCTGCACAAATAAGCCTTTGAAGTGAAAATCCCCTTTTATAATGCTACTGACTGTTCAAATATTATAAAATCTGGTCCATATACTCTTGGATCACGAATTCTGCTTATAATGAAATGGAAACCAGGTATGATTCTTACTAAAGATGTTTTCTCCACTATTGTAATTTGGGTCAGATTGAGAGATCCTAAATTAGATTACTGGAATAACGAGGGAATTAGTCGGATTGCTAGTGTGTTGGGCTACCCTATCAAAATGGATTTGACTACTGCCATGGAGAGTGGATTAAATTATGCCAGATTACTGATAGAAGTAAATGATGTTTTTTAATATCCTATGGAATTTGCAATGAATTATATATATGAGAAACTGAATGCATACAAGTAGAATATAAATAAAACTTAAAACAATGCAACAACTGCAAATCATACGGTCATTATGAGAACCCTTGCAATATAGTACAGTATTGGCAACCAAAATAAAAGAGGACAGTGCAAGAGACTAATTTTACAACAACAAATCAACAATCTCATGAGGAGGTTACACATGCGGACTTAGAATGTACAGCACAAATTTCAGATGATTCTACTTCTTCACATGTCATACCAGAACCAAGGCCTCACACTGATTTACATTTGCACAACTCATTCACCATATTGGCTTCAAATGAAGATGACCAGCCTTGTATTATCACTGCACCTACAGACATAGAACAACACGAAGAAATTAACCCCGTACAATTAAATGTTAAGGCAGACAACGGTGGAACTTCCAAATAAGCTAAAACTAATGTAGATGCAAGTAAATAGCTAGATATGTATGATGCGGTTATCATAGAGGATGCAGTAGCATTTACCAATGAAGAGGACAATTCAGAATTTCATAAAAATAAATTCATTCAACATGTTGTTGCACACATTCAAAAAACTGGTAAAAAGCCTACAATTGATAAAACTGTCTTCCCCATGTTATCTCGTCAAATCCTCATTACAAGTAGAAGCGTGAGATGACAAAGAAACCACTCTCTCTATTGTTGCTCCTCCAAAAAGATCTACGAGGAGCGGTTCTAAAGGTAAATGAATGTTGTTTCATGGAATATTAGAGGTATGAATGTTGACGACAAAGTTAGTCATGCATTCACATTTCTAAAAATCTACAGGCTTATTATACTAAGCTTGGTGGAGAATAAACTAAGTATAGAAAACATTGAGTTTTTTAAGCCTCGACTACATTCAAACTGGGCACTGTTACATAATAATGGAACTGATAATAAGGGCAGAATATTGGTACTTATAGATGAATCAGTATGGACATTCAACATAATCAGTATGACAAAACAAAACATAACTATGCTACTACAAAATAAAGATGGACTACAATGTATATATACATTTGTATATTCTAGCAACTCATTTATGGAATGACAGGAGTTAATTATGGGATACTTTATGTCTCTACGTTTAAACTATTAGGTTGTCGTGGATTGCGATGGGGGATTTTAATATTGCTCTCAATCCAAAAGATAAATAAGGAGGTTTGCCTATCCTTTTTACCTATATGAATAGTTTTAAAAACTGCCTTTTAAAATGTGGTTTGGTCGAGTCTTACATGTTGGGGTGCAAATATACATGGAGGCGAAGGGGTATTGCAACAAATATAGACAAGGTGTTGATGAACTTTGAATTCTTATCTATATTTCCACAAATTTTAGATTGTGGCCATCCCTTTACCAGTTAGTGATCACACCCCCATCCTTATTCAATTTAGCCCACAAAACCAATCGGAAAAGGGTGTACTGTTCAGATATACAAATAATTCGCATTATATACAATGATATAGCCAATGTATCATGGAGGGTCTTACAACATAAACACGGGGCTCGGTTGCATATCAACCTATGCACAAGTTAAAGGCAGTTAAAATAAAATTGAAGGAGTGGAATATATTGAGAGCTAAAGAAAACTCCATTTCCGAATTATAGGAAGAATTTTCTGCAGCATTTTCTCAGAGTGATGTTGACCCAAAAAATGAGATCTATTCGAATAGATATTTCATCTAAGTACACAGTTAAATGAGCAAACAAAGCGATAGTAGGAACTACTAAGGCAATAAAGCATGGTATAACAAGGTGATACAAACTGAAAGTTTTTCCACACAAAGATGTCGACGCAAAGGCATAAAAACAAAATCCATGCATTGTTAGATGCTCAGGGAAACTATATATATAATGCGGAAAAAATTACAGAGGAAGCAATAACTTATTACTGCTCCCTCTTCAACAGAGAACAAATCTACTTTTTTCCTCATGTCCATACAAGAATAACATTAATGACAGTAGGAGAATGTACTTATCTTCAGCGATCTCTTTAGATGAGATTAAAATAGCACTATCCTCCATTGTAGACTCTAAAAGCCCCGGACCAGATGGTTTCACATTGAAATTTTACAAGCTCCACTGGAATTTGCTACAAAACGAAATTATGTAAGTTATATCAGATATATTATAAACAAGGAAGTTGACCAAGGCCTGAACCATAATTTTACTACGTTGATTCCTAAAACAAATAAGCCTCAATCTATTTCTAATTACAGACCTGTCTCTTATGTCGATGTTCTATATAAAATCATTACCAAAATATTATGTAACATAATTAAAGATTTTATGCCTTTCCTTATTGCAGAAAACCAATCGTCTTTTATTCCTATAAGAAGCATTGCTGAAAATATAGTATTGGTTCATGAGTAAATTCGAGACTTTGGGAAAAAGGACAAGGGTAAAATGTGCATCAAAATCAATATATAGAAAGTATATGACATGGTAAACCGGAAATTTGTGTGTCGCATGCTTCAATCCATGGGCTTTCCACTATCGTTCATTGATTTAATCTGTGGTTGTATATCAACACCTACTTTTTCAATAATGGTAGACGGACGACCGCATGGTATTATTGAATCAACTAGAGGCCTACGACAAGGGGATCCTTTACCCCCCTTATCTTTTCTATATTGCAATGGAATACTTCTCTTTATTAATGGAAGAGGGTGTGCTTGAAGGAAAATTAAAACTCATTTCCAATATTCAATCTAGTACTACACATTTCTTGTACGCAGATGATATTATGATATTCCTAGTAGCTACTGTAGAGAATGCACATTGTATGAATGAAGTTTTCATTAAACCAGAAGAAACTGTGGGATTAAAGATTAATAAAACTTAGTCATAGGTGTTTTTTAGTGCTAGTGCAGTTCAAAAGGTAGAGATTGCAACTACTTTGAATATTGAAGAGGAGAGATTACCTATCTAATATCTTGGTGTGCCTCTCACTTCAGATTATTTACATCCTTTCCACTGTACACCCCTGCTAAACAGAATTAGTAGTAAATTAGAAGGATGGGACACCAGTTTATTGTCAACAATGGGAAGAGCAGAACTTATTCAAAGTACACCAATTGTTATGTATTGGCTATTAATCTATCACATTCCAGCCTCAGTGTTGAATAAAGTATATAAAATGTGTGTTGAATTTTTCTATCGTGGCAAACTTCACAAAATTTTAATAGGATATACTGTGTAGACTGAAAGCAGAAGGGGAGTGGGTTTATGGAAATTTACAGATCTAAATACTAATGCTAGAATTAAATTGGTTTGAATTTGGGTATAAAAGATTATTTATGGTCCAGGTGGATGAAATCTAAATATTATTCAAATTCCAACTTTTGGACTATGGTGATTCATAACAACTTTTGGTACTATGAAACACATCCTAAGGCACAGGGATACTGCCTGCAAATTGATGAACATGACAATAGTAAATGGAGAGACAACATCATTATGGTTTGATCCTTGGATCAACCACAAATCTCTAATTGATTTGTTAGGATGGAGTAGAAAATCTTTAAGCAATAGTTTACAATTTACAGTGAATCGAATTATTCCGAACAGGGAGTTACATCCAGAATTACTTTTAGAGAGGGGAGAGGTATCTGCAATTCGTAGGTTAAATTTGCCAACGATAGATTTGACCATTATTGGCAAATTACGTGCAACAATTGTTTTAAATTTTCGCTAGTGTGGAATGCAATCGGGCAGCATACATATACAAACAATTATTCCAGATTAGTGTGACATAAGACAACATCAAAGAAAACTTCCTTTTCTACGTACAAAGCATGCCTACGGCATTTTCCAATAATGGACAGGCTTGTGAATTGGGGAATCATGAATCATAACAATTATGAGTTATGTGCTGACCATTTGGAGACTCATGAACATTCATTTACATAATGTAAGTATAGTACTTATCTCTGGGAATTGGTTCTACCAAGGCTGGAGATTCTGCCGTTCACCAATTCGATGTTGCTGCAAAAAATTATTGAGATCATTGCCAAATTTCGTACTCTAAGAACTCTGCAAGACATAGCATACACCGCGACTTCGACAATAATACATCATACTTGGATGGAGCATAATCATAGGAAATTTGACCAGAAATTTAACATACTGTCCCAGTGCTTCATGCTTATTAAAATAGACGTTAGAGTTCAAATCATCATGCGAAAACAAAGCAGCAGACATTTGGAGATGGAGGTAGAAATGATGCGAAGGTGGGGATTGGAGCTAAATGATAATGGCTAGCGGCGCTAAAGACGTCAACTAACTTCTTTGTTAACCTCAGAAAGTGTGAGGAAAGTGAGAATTAGTTGAGTAAAGCCTTTAGTAATCCTAGGCTAGTTCGCTAGAAAGGAACATGCTCCATGTTGAATCCATGCTAGACTTGAAGTCGTGAGTTTTTTGGGAATTCAAAACAAGTTATAATTTAAATTACAAACGTTTGAGAATTCAAAAACAAGCCACGATTCAAGGAACCGTATGTCAACTTATTGGTCATATACATTTTCAATAGCGAAGTTAATATCGTGTCAACATTATAAGAATCATAAGTCATAATGCAAGCCTCTTTATTTATATGCAATGCGACTGTAAAAGTACAAGCCCTTATTTGCAACAAGGGTTGCAAGATTGCAATTGGCACCAAAATCTCCAAATCGATTTACTGTTACAAAGTCTAAAAGGTAAGAAATAAGAAAAGAATTGACCGCCCCTCCTTCACGCTCCTAGGTCTAATTTATAGGGGTAGAAAGGTACGTATGTATGCCACATGTTAATGCGGCATGCTTGATCTTCAAAGTCAAGGCCAATCTCGATGGGGCTTGGGATATTGCTTTAATTTAATGATTCTCGGCATCCTTTAGTGTATTGGAGATTACGGCATCATCACCCTGATTGCATGCGACTTGATGGCTTTTGACATCATCCCTAGAAACAAAGGCATTCAGCATCCTTTATCATAGTGGTGACATGCGATGTGCTCTTATATATTGTTGGCATATGGTGACCTTCATTTGTTTTAATATTGATGCGATGCGGCATAGAATTAATGCGGCATTGATTAAGTGCGGCATGGATGATAAGCGACATTGAAGAGATGCAGCGTTGAATAGAGGCGATATTGATAAATAACGACATTAGCTTCAAGCGGCATCATTTAATGGTGACATGCAATATGAATGAGCCATGACAGCGAATATATACGACCTCTTCGATCATATTAATAACTTACGACAAGCTTCGATCTTTTATCACTTGGCAATTTGTAACATCCCTAATTTTAAATAACATTATTTGAGAGATTTAATTAGATAAATTAAATAGATAATGTAAAGATTAGAGTGATATGGGGATTGAGATTTGAAAACTAAATAGAGGTCTTGCTTAATTAAATAAAATTAAAAGAATGAGTTTATGGAAACGGTTTTTATAAGTTAACTAATAAGAGAATAAGGCAAGAACATTATGGGAAATAGCCTTCCATCATAACCCTTAACCCATAAACCCTTATTCCCATTTTCATTCCACACGTTCATAATTCAAAAACATAAGAAAAAAGGAGCTCAAAGCCGGCCATAACCTAGGGGAAAAGGAGATTAAAAATTTACTAAAGCTTAGGATTCAAGCAAAGGAGGATTAATCAAGATCAAATCTCAAGTTCCTTATCCAAAGCAAGGTGAATAATAATCAAAACCATCTCATTTTCGTTTTTAAAGAGCACTTGGGGTTTTAAGTTTAAAACCTTTATGATGATTTTAATGATGATATGCTTGGATTGCATGATATGTTTAATTCAAACAAGTATGTTTGATAAATGTTTTATTCGGTTTTATGGCTAAAAACATATACATTGGGTTTCGAATGCCATGAGGATTTAATATGTTATGTGAAACATTATTTTGGAGATGGGTTTCATAATTTTCCAAACTATGGATAATTTATTATGTTTTGAAAGAAAAAATAATTAGTTGGGTTTAAAGAAATTTTCTGTTATTATATAAAGTATTTTGGGTTTGAAATTTATATACGTTAGATAGCATATTAAAAGTGAATTTTAACGATTTTTTGGGATTTTTCCTAAGTGATTTACTATGTAAATTAAATTAAGTATGTTGGAGGACTTAAATGTTTTAGTTGTTTTGTTAAAGGGAAGGGCTTCTATGTTAATTATTTTTAATTAATTCTGAATGAATTCGGCGGTCTTTTAGAAAAGATTTTGGTAAATTTATGGCAACCAATTATATCTTTACAAATAGGCAAGTTAGTTGAAAAGCTATTTAAAAAGGCAACAAAATAGTTTTTGCAAAGATTTACTGCTTCGCCACTTCTAGTTGCAACCTTCCGACCACATACCTCCATCTCCAACTAAGTCGAAACCAATACAAATGGTATCAATGCTTTAGTACGTAGTGGATTGGAGAAAGGCCGCATATATAGAGTCGAAACCATGCTTTCGAAGGGGTCGAGGCCATTTTAAATAGCTTTCGAAGGTCTTTGCTTTGCTTTCAAAAGAGATGTCGCTTGCCTTGCTTTTAATGGATGCTTTCGAAAGGGTTGAATTACTTTTATATAGCTTTCGAATAGGTTGCCGCCTTTTTGTTTTAAAGTGTAGCTTTCGAATGGGTTGCCGCATATTATGTTTTGAAATGGAGCTTTCGAAAGGGTAGTTTTGAACCAAGTCGAAATCTTGTTGTCGTCTTCATACCTTTTGAATAGGTTGAAGTTTCCAATGAGTTCGAAAGGTAAGCTTTTGTGATGGTCGACCTATGGTGCCTTGTTTTGTGCCTTGTTCCTGTGTTGTTCTACCTCTTGTTCCAGCCAGTTTTGCTTACTTCTTTTGCTCAATTTTGTGATATTTTTGATTGTGTTTGAAGGCTACGATGCCTATCAATAGGCTAACCAAGATTTGGTGAATTTGAAATTCAAATTGAATCGAATTTGAAATGAATTTGAATGTCGGTTTTGAGTGCTTTTCTATGTTTTTCTTTGATTTCGAGCACGGATTCTCCCAAACGATTTTGAAATAATTTTTAAAATAACTTGGATTTTGAAATAATTATTATATGAAAATTTTAAATTATTTTAAAGCTATTAAAAATATATATTCTCTATAATAAGGGTATTTCAAAGATTGTTTTCCATAAATATAAAAGCCGCTTACCAATGCTTTCGAAAGGGCTCTAGTAGCTACTTATACTAAAGGTTTCGAAGCTATTCTTCCAATTGTTTTACTTGGAGACTAATGCTTTCGAAAGGATGGTTCCAAAGCCATATGTTTTCCCCAAGTCGTTTATTTGAAAATTAATGGTTTCGAAAAGGTTACTTTCGCTTATGTTTACTTTGAACCAAAAGTTATATTTAAGGTTAAACCCATTAGTTTTGAAAGAGGTACTTTCAAATGGTTTCGAAGCTATGCTTCTATATGTTGGAAAGATATGCTTTAATACTTTTGAAAGGAATTTTTTGATGGTTTCGAAAGAAAGGCTTTGATGCTTACGAAAGAGATGCTTTAAAGTGTTTCGAAAGGCATATGTTTAAGTGTTTTAAAAAGAAGATTTGAATGCTTTCGAAAGATATATTCTAATGGTTTCGAAAGTAAAGGTCTAAGGTTTCGAAAGCCTTAGTTATCAAAACAAAGAATCCAATCTCATTTTTAAAGGAAAACCCATGGCAATATAAAAGAGCTTTGAAATGGTTTTTAATTTTGGAGTTATTGAAGAAGCATTCCTTGATGAAAATAATGGGTTAAAGGTATTAACCATATTTCATGTGCAAATGATTTCAAGGATATTAAACCATAAATGTTGGTATTGCTATGTTATTGTATTTTCTTCTTTTATAAACATATTCACTATATAACGGACCCATAAATGTATTTTAGCGAGAAAGGGTAGAATAACCAGCTAGGTTGACCCGGTAGTAAATATAAATTGAGTTAACTTCTGTATAATTAGAGTTGCATCCAGGAGGTAAGGTAGACCATAACATAGGATGCCCAAAGACTGATCAAGAAGTTGTCAGTTTAGACAGGTTAATAGTGAAACCGTGAAAACTATGTTTGGAAAGAGTTATTGGTGGGGACCAATAGGTTCGTAGTGACCCTATGAAAACTATATCCGGATAAAATTATTGACAGAGATCAATAGGTTCATAGTCAACCCATGAAAACAATGACATGAAAGAAGTTATTGGAGATACCAGTAGGTTCAGGGGAAACCCATGAAATAATTGGATGAAGTTATTGGCAGGAGCCAGTAGGTTCTTAATGATCCCATGAAAACTATGAAACCAGACAGATAGTCCATAAGCTTTTAACAGGTTATTATTCATCCCATGAAAACTAATATATTAATAGTGACCCTAGTAACTATAACTATGACCGATAGTCAAATGAATGGGGATGGGAAATCCAGGATGTTTTGCTTGTTTGCATATAATTATGATATTTTAAAGTGCTATATTTTTAACCATTGTGGATGCAGGAGCACAGTATATAATTGTTATAAATTTTTGGGTAAGATACTAGTGAGAGGAAAACCCGTTCCGCTAAGCGGCATGGTCTCACTATATATCTAAATGGTTCGAGATGGTAGGTTATTATTCATACCAGGCTTTTTGTCTGACTCGAATGTTTTCCCATTAAACTATCGGGTGCTCAATTGATTTTGAGTAAATTGAGAGTTGAGGTTTTCAGGTTCTCCTTTAAATGAATAAGCTTCCAGAGATGCGCAGGAGGCAAGCTAGCTAATAGGAGCTCTTTTTATTTGATTTCACTGTGTTTTGATGTAAAAGGGGCATCTTAATATGGCGCTCTTGGCGTATTTTGTAATAATTGTATTTTCTCTGAACGTGGTTCTCAAATTTGGGATTATGTAATGAATTTGAAATATGATTGAAATGGAATGAGAAATTTGTTTATTGGTTTAAAAAAATTTCATATCTATGTGTTTCTGTTATATCAATGTATCTAACATTATCACATTTGGTCACCGAGAATTAATAACTATGGATGACTGCAGCATCCGTAGCCGTTAGCTTTGGGCCTCCAAGTGGGGGATGTTACACAATTGCTATTGATGACGTGCGGCATCGATGGAATTCGACATCAATAATATGTGATGCCTTTATCACATTGATGGCTTACGATATGTTGTCTTCTGATATCACACCCTTGATGAAGTATGATGCTTTATTGATGATAGGCTGCATCAACGGTATGCGGCATCATTGTAGGCCTTCGCCATTGGCTTTGATGACCTAATTTTCTTTAATCTAACACTTTCCTTATCTATGAAATCCTTTGACTCCAGCATTCTTGTCGTCATCATGCCTTCTCCATTGGAATCAATAATGGTAGTAATATTTTCCCCCTAGTACAAAGGAAGCATTGACTTTTCAAGTCAATATCTTGGTAATGGCGCTTGCTGCCCATTGGTCTTCTCCTTCATATCTGACCACTCATCTAAATATAATCCAACGGCGACTGCTTGTCTTCTTCCACCTTATAAATAATAGAGATTCTTCTTCATTTCCTTTTTACCTGTGATTCAGAACTCAAGCAAAAAAGAAAATTTTAAAATTCTCAAAATCATTCAAAACTTTCAATCCTCGGGCTTCTGAGCTAATATCAAGGTACAATCTTCATTTTTAATTACATCAATTGCCTGAATTAAGAAATTTTATATCGGAATCATTATTAAGGCTATATTTAGGGATTCTTGAATTCGAATCGACATTTGGGTTTAGATGATAACTTTCATATTACTAATTGAAATAACGATTTATAATGCTTACGAATGGAATTAATTTTGAATTACTATATCGGTGGAGGATTTGCTAGGTTAATTGGAATCAAGCAACATCAATCTTAGGAGCTTCTATTTTGTTTACGAAGCGAATATCTTTATTAAACTCAAAACCCGATATTAACTTGTTAGATTCCGAAATTGTTGCCTTCCGGCATTAAACTGATGTTCGACATCAAATAGTTTTTCCCTTTTTTATTATGTTTCGACCACCAATTCGAAACTTAGAAATTTTAATAATGCGAGATCCTTATACTGTTAGTAACTAAACAAAGGTGCAACATTCACTCAAGAATGCGACATCAATAATTTGGATCATAGTTATCATATGGAAAATTCATGAACTACTCATACACTTGATATTTTTATTAACAATGTTTTTAGACCTCGGCATCATTCATTAATTTCGGTTACTAGTCATTTCGACATTGTGTCATTATTACAACATTAGTTTAATTATTTTGACATAACTATAAATTTATCTTTCCACCGTGGATCTAACAATTGTGTATATATTTTGACTGACTCGAAACTTAAGCACTTCATAAATTCAACATGGATTATTTAATGGCCAAAATTTTGTTGTAAGTATAATAGTTAACTTGTACTTCAACACTTCTCTATTAGTGCTTGGGTAATTTCTGATTAACTTGCTATCTTTTTGTTTTAACATATAATTGTCTATTTTATATCATAATCATTCTAAATTTCACAAAATATTCAATATTTCCCTGATTTGGTATCACATCACATTAGGAAAATGGAAGGCAAGAAAGCAAGCAAGAAAGCCAGTAAGAGTTCTAAACCTTCTCCCTCTATAAAGAAAGGGGATTATCATCTTAACCAATCGTATATTACCACTCAAGAAGAAGTGGACACTATCCTCAAGCAATTCAGAATTATAAACATAGAAGTCATTCCCGCCGGTCCTTCTGGCAGAATTGACAACCCTCTATAAGGGATCTTTGTCTTCACACCAATCCATATTTGGAACTAGTGTACTTGCCTTTTACCAATTTTTTTTGCACTTCTTAGAGCACCTAAATATTGCTCCAACTCAATTAAATCTCAACTCGTATGCCTATTTGAGCAGTTTGGAAGTTCTTGCTTGGGAAGCTAAACTTCCCTCTTTAATTGTTTAAACTCTCTATATCTTAGCTAAACCTATGAGACTAAGTAAGAAGTTGGATAACCCGATGTATCGTATTCGACCATTCTTGAAGAACTTAATCACCAATACTATTAACAAGACAAAGGAATAGGGGAACCAATTCTGCAATTGTAGATGTTATTCCCCTAAGATTAGGGGAACTTTCTCCATTTTTAGTAAGTTTCCATTTTCTATTTTTTTGTTATATCTGCCATTCTCTTATAATGAATGCTTTCCTTCAGGTCCCACTTCTAAATAACCAACCTCTTCTGTTGATGACATTATCCAGTCTCTGACTCAAATTTCCAAGAGCATATGTGACAGGCTTACTCTTTTGATGGAAGTGAATTTCCATATATACTCCTTGATTTTGGATAACCACGTAATATTTGGAGTACCTCCAGTGATGAAGGGGAATGCCCAAGGGAAATGATTGCTAGTCATAAGTAATCAAAATACTTTCTCCGCTTCTTCTCCAATTCAACTCGAATCTTCTGGTAAGTTTTCATTACTACTTGTAAGGAATCTCTTATGTTATTGTCTCACAAGCTTCTTTCTTTGATTTAGGATCTTCTGCACTCATTATTGCTTCTAAGAAAAAGGAGATCAAGGATAATGATCCCGCCTTAACTGGATCAAATAAATCCACCTATGTTAAGGATTCTATTGCTACGGCAATTGAAGCACTTAAAAGAAAAGCAAGCATCGGCGCTCTTGCTGACACTTCGCCTCCTCCCCCGAGTAAAAGACCTAAGCTCATGGGTGATTATACACCTGCTATTATGGATGAGGTGGAACACATGAATATTGATTCAAGCATCGATGTTGCAAATTTGGATTCTCCTGGGCATGTAGTTCAAAAATCAACTGAGGTGGCTCAATCTTCAGATCCCCTTCTCAACATTTCTCTTCCTGATTCTCCAACAGCCCTTCATCGTATAATTGATGAGCCTGAACTATTTCCTTCTCCGAGTGATTCACTTCCTTCAGAGGCCTAGGCTCAAACTCTTATGATGAGTTTTGATGATCTTCTTGGATTGGTTGCTCAATCTCCTTATTTGGCCTCTCTTAGGCCACCGCAGTCTTCGATTTATTCTAAGGATCATCTTTTCATCGTTATTAAACAGCTTTTATTGGTATGCCTCTCCTTTTGTTCGGTTAATCTAGGCTTTTAGTTTAGTATTTCTTGTTCTAACTTTAGCTTGTTATTTATTACCGGTAGCCAATCATATGTTCTTCCTCCAAGAGGCTTCTCATAGGCCCTCTAATGAAGTGGCTGAGCTCAAAGAACAAATCTCTTTGCTTTAAAAAAAGCATAATTGGTATCACTACAGCAAGGGAGGAGGCTATTTCTGGAAAAGATAAACTCGCTTCCTTTCTTGATGAGGAAATAAAAGCTATATAATTATTGGAGGGAGAAGTGAAAACACTAATGGCAGATCTTGATAAGACCACCAAAGAGAAGGTCAGGCCAGTTTACAAGAATAAATCTCTGAAGGATAGGTTGAAAAGGAAAAGCGATATTTGACTTATCAGGGAAGCCAAGGAGAAAGTCCACTTTTTCTTAATAATGCTCTTACCAAGATTACCAAGAAGTGTTACGAAAATGCTTTGTTCAGGGCATATGGCGATAACATATAAAAATGCCCAGATTTAGACTTTCCTTCCCTTCAAGACTGGAATGAAAGATTTAAAAGAAATTTTAGTCTCATATTGAGGAGAGCCCAAGGGTGACTTCAAGAAGAGTTTCCTATCGAAAAGAAGGTCAATTCTAAAAGGTTGCTATCCTTTGACGACCCACCACTTGATGAGGAGACTAAACCTGATGAAGAAGGGGATGATGATGATGACCATAACAGTAATGATGATGGTGATGGCCATGATGATGATGGTGGTGATGGCGACAGAAAGGGTCCTTTAAGACCAAAAGATGGGGGAATGGATCAGGTGAACCTAACTTAGATATGCTCGCACATGATGCGGGTTTTGTTGAATTTCCTAATCCTCGAGGTGATATAAGGAGGGATGCCCCTTCAAAAGATAGTGCACCTTCGAGTCATCAGCTAAAGGAAAAAATCAAGTCTCAACTTCCCAAGGTCCCATCTCTCAAGTATGGAATTCGCTATTTAAATGTTTAAAGTTACCAAGTGGTATTTAGTTAATACACATATTATCTTAGTTAAAGAGAAAGACCAAGTATTGTTATGAGAATTTATATAAAAAGAGTCAAAGAGAGGTTTGTTGATCTCAGAGAGAAGTTGGATAGATTAGTTGATGAATTTAACAAACTTTCTAACAAATACAAGTTCGTCTCTGCTAGTTCTACGTGATTAAAGTTCTTTAAGGAAAAACAAGATGCCCCTCATTTGAAACTTCACCGAGACAGAATTATAAGAGAGAATGTAGAGTTAATGACTCTTTTCTGGATGCTTATTGATGATAGGGATCCTCTAGTAACATTCCTCTATAAAATTTATTCTACGAATGTTCTCATCGACTTTTCGTTCTTAGGGGAAAATGTGGGGGCTTGATTAGGCATCTTTATAAAAGATATTTAAATGATCATGGAAGCGACCCTCATCTTAGGGCTTGTTGGAACCTTTCTAGGGTTGCTAGTATTCCCCTCTCTCCTAGTCCTCTTCCTTCCAAGAAAATCAAGTATAGCAAAGAGAGATTACTTTTTGAATTTTATAAGGGATCAATATTGTATGACATCAATGATTGTGTGATTGGAGTGCATGATTCAAGTGGTTTATAAACATTATCACTTCTATTTCTTTGTTCCTAGTTTATTTTTCATATGTTATACAGATCAAAGAATCCTATTGTAGTCTTATTCCCATGGAACTCTTGAGTAAATTTATCAAGTTAAAAAGGGATTTTAAAGAGAGGTCCTTAACACTTAGAACATCACAGTTAGCAAAACATTGCTTTCTTTGATTTCTATAGGAAGTTTATACATGATTCCCTCACTTTTATTTTGATTTCTTGGGTAATGAGAATGATAAACTACTTAGTGAAATTCGAACTTATCATGCTAAATTGCAATGTGGTCACACCAGCCCTCTAGCCGGGGAAAGATGCTATCATCAATTCTCTCAAGTTAATACACCAAAAGTGATTAAAATTTCTTATTATTCTACGTTTACCTTATTTATTGGGTCATTTTAAAAGGCCAAAACTGCTATTTCAAAACTTTAAGAGTTAATTTTACATAGCGTTGGTGCAATTTTGAATTTGCTTAAGTTGTAATTCTATCATTTAATATAGAAAATACTTTCTATGTATTGATTCTTTTCTTGTTAGGAAAAACAGTTGACACTCGCATCTAGCAGCTCAGATATCCTTGCTTGACTTTATTCTATTAAAGACAAGCTCAAGGCAGAATGCAAGAAGAAACTCTCTTCTCAAAGCACTCTAGCTTTACGATTTCTGGATAATTCGGGTGCGCAAGAATGACATGACAAAATTACAAATTAAGATCTACGTTTAGTAGTTTTAAAGAAATGACTTCTGATTTAGAGAAGCAAATTAAAGAGAGGGATGGGAGAATTTAGGAGCTTAAAGGGAAGATAGAGACAATTTGCTAATCTGGGCCTTCTGTCCAAATTGTCGAAGCTGACATGGAAATTGTGCGATTACACGAAAAGGCAATGTACCTCAAGGTGGAGTTATTGAAAAGTTAAGCGTAATGTCAAATTTTAGAACTTATCGCAAGTGGAGGTTGTAGGATCATTTTCACCCTAGAGGGGGTTGAATAGGGTGTACTAATAATAATAAAAATTAATGCGGAAATAAAAACAATAACAGAAAGTAATGCAGTGGAGATCACACACAGTACTACACAGGTTCAGCAATAACCTGCCTACATGATGCCCCCAAGATTTCTACTAGAAATTAGGTAATCATACGCTTACAAACACAAACTCGCAACACCCGCCAACTCGATTAACCTAACTCTAAGCTCAAAACCGTGCTTGAACATAGAAGAGTCGGTTCAATTCTTTTCTCCTATGACTTTGGCATTTGAATTTGTGATAATATTGACTTGATGAATTTTGACTTGATACCCTCTGTTCCATTTTCTGAGACTCAAATTCTCTTGACTTGTTCCAACTACTACTTACAATATTCGATTGTTTTAAAACACTTCAACAGAGTTTTGTTCCTAAGTATTGCTTCAAGTTGAATTTACCCTGTGTACAAGCATACTTGCTATTTGCCTTTGAGTTTTGGAGTCTGGTCTGGTTTTGTGTTCCATTATGGGGTTCCTAAGTTGCTTCAAGTTAAACTGCCCAGTTGCTTCGAGTTTGGTTGCATGTGTGGATTTGCATTCCTGTTGATCTTATGGTCTTGAAGTCTGGTTCAATTTGTTTTGTCTGATTGCACTAGCCTGGTCTTATTAGTCTTGCATACTTGAGTTTGGCACTTGAAGTCTGAATGCATTTGTGTATGTTGGTTGAGTCTTCATAGGTCTGCACTATTGTCTTGGTTGAGGCTTCACTTACATGCTCTGACTGGTGTCTAGTCTGGTTGCATCACTATTGCTCTGACCATATGAGCATATGCATTGCCATATTCAACTTTACCATATAAGCATATATGCATTACGATATGAGCATATGCTTCTCTTGTGTACCTTTTCGACTTTATTCAAACTTTATTTAAACTGTACCTTGCTCTGTTAGTATACATTGATGTGTTATGTATACATTGATGCTTTGACTATGCTTTGTGTGTCACCCTATGTTGCATTGTGATTTTCTTGAGTTTAATTGATGTCTCCATGTTTATACATACATACATGTATGTATATATGTGTGTGATTGGTCTGCCTATTTCACTGTCCACTTCGAGTACTGACTTTGTTGTGTCTGGTCTAGTTCCACATGTTGATTTAAGTCTTCCTGTTGCATTGTACCTTGCTGTTGTATTTTGGAGTGGTCTGTTGCTGTACATTTTGTTAAACTGAGTTGCCTTGGTCTGGTTGATACTGTCTGGTTGTCACTGCATATTTTTACATGTCTGAAGCTTGTGACTTCATGTGTACTGAACTAACATGTGTATGTATATATGCATATATATCCATACATGTGTATCTTCATGTATGTTGGCTGGTTGCCTCTGGTCTCGTTAGCCTCTAATTCTGGTTTCATATTGTTTTGTACATTTGTTGAATCTGACCATTTCTGTGTTGAGTCTGTATGTTGTATGCATGTTCATTTTGGTTGAGTTTTCATGTGTGTTTATGCTCCATTCAACTCACCACTAGTCTGGTTTGAACATGATGTTTTGCGCATTGAGTTGAATCCAGTTTTGGGTTTGACCTTGTGCTCACCTGTCTCTGCAATTTTAACAAGCAAGTGTATATCGGTGTGCACGACCTTGTGGCATGTACAGTGATACACTATGCATGTCACAAGTTGTTCGTGTAAGATGAATTAAAAAATAAATGATGACAAACAACCAAATAACTGAGGCAAATAATATTTTCAAACACACACTTCATTGTGCACCGCAAAATATTTCTTTTTCAATTTTACTGCATCGGTGTTTATTTTTCAAATAGTTCGGATGCTAGATATAGACTGGAACAGAGTTGAAGATCACATACGAGTGAGAGTGAATATGCAGTGAGGTGAAAATTGTAAATTGAAAATTGTGTTGTAACTGAAAATGTATTGAAAATGTGTAAATGTAGTGAGAGCTCAAATTTGTACTATTTGAATTTATAATAAAATATTTGTTTAAATATGAATTCTGAGTTATTTATTTTATTCAACAAATATTTATTTAATTATATGGAAAAATAAAATAGTACAATAACAAATACATTTAAACGAATATATATATGTTTATTATCATCAAATAAAAATCATATGCTATTGTATTCTACAATCTCTCCCTTTTGATGATAACAAACATATATTAAGATTTTGACTTTATTAAATGTATTTGGTCTTGATGAATTCTATTAGATTCCCTTATTTGAATACTCCCCCTACAAAAAAGCTCCCCCTTCACATATGCATAAATAAATAATAAAAAATGCAATGAACCTAGATGGGAAATATTGAAATATAAAATTTGAACTTATTTGCCAAAATCTTAACTTCTCTCCCCCTTTTGTTATCAGCAAAAGAGTAATAGTATTAGAAAATAGAGATAAAGTGATAGACATTAATACAACATTAATACCTAATCGAGTATAAATATTAAATTTCAATAAAAAAATCAAACAAAAATCATAAATACTCTATTAGGCGTATATTCCATTTTAGAGTGATAGGGGTGATGTCGGCATATAAAACCATATAGTCGTGTCTATTTGTGGTATATTTATGATAGGAATTTGAATACTTACTAACCATGCACAACCGTTAGGACTTTTAAATAAGATTAGTAGTATTCCCAATCTTTTTTTAAAAATGAATTTCAAGCATCTTCTAACCATGCATAACCGTGAGGACTTTTAAATGGGATTAGAATCAACTCGCTTATTTCAATAAATTTTGATATGTGTTCCATACATGCATAACTGTGAGGACTTTTAAATGAGCATGAAAGCGCATAATCGAAGATTCCAAGTAGTTCATCCATGCATAACCGTGAGGACTTTCAAATGAGAGTGAGTACTTTTGGATGATTTTATTTTCTGATTTTATTACTAATTAAAAAAATGAATAATTTCCGGTTTAAATACCACATTTTTACATACTATATTAGATTTTTTATGAGTGATAGTCGAAGAAATATGACAGGAATAGAGATTGTAACAACCCGGTTTTTCGCGTCAATTTATAAATGACGATTAAATCATTGGTAATTGCTAATGTAGATTTTAATCGAATCGGAATCCTTTTTGTAAAAGTTTGTTATCGTCACTAGACGATTGAAATTGATAACAAATTTCTATCAGCAATTTTGATCGAATTGAAATTCTTTTTTTAAACATGGTTAAAAGTTATTCGGGCCTTTTATAAATACACTCATCTATTTTTATTGGCCCAATTGTTTTGATGAAGAGTTGATACTTGATACCCACTGTCGTTCTTTCTTTTGGTAAATTCAAACCCGTTCCCCATTTCTTACATTCATTCGAAAACCCTAGGCTAAGAAAACAAAAACGAACGAAAATGGCGGCTTCGATCTCGTCTCGTTCGATCTGAAAAATTAGGGCTTTGGCTCTTTGTTTCTTTGTCGCTTTGAATTAGAGCTTCTCAGATCGCTCGCTTCAGGAACTCGAAGGCGCCGACCTCATCTTGCTCGAGGCTACTTCGACGTGCTCGTGCTCGATTGGACTTTGGCTTAACTTCGTTCGTCATCCTCACCGCGTCAGCAACGTCTTCACTTCCATGGCAAAGGTGAGCGATTTATTGCTCACATCTAATTCAAGCCATTTGATCTTTTGTTTCTTGACTTCCATGGGTTTGATTTTGGTTGGAACTTATTGCTTTGGATTCTCTGGCTTTCGAGTTAATTTATTTTGGTCTCGGCCAATTTTGTGAAACCCACTTCTTGATTACTTTGAAACTTTGAAACTTCTGATGTTTAAAAATGCCGATCTTTACTCCGGCCTGAGTTGCATTTGTTTTTGCCTCGACGTTGAGAATTTCTGACTTGGTTTGATTCTTGCTTGATGTTGATAAAATTTGCCATAGCTTCGGCCATTACTGTCTTTGGTTGAGAACTTGGGGTTGAACATGTTGTATCGAATTGTTTTGCCTCGTGCTTTAGATTGTCTGACCATTTTATTTCATATATAATGTTGCCCTATTGCTTTGTCTGGTTTCTGATCCAATTTGGCTTGTGACATGGTTTCTCTGATATATTTTCTTTCGGTAGCACTTTCCTCTTTGTTCTGATTTCAAGTATATATGCCCTGAACATAAGTTTGTACTATGATTGTTCATTTTGGCAGTTGCCTTCATGATACCGAGTCTTCATGTCGTATTATATAATCTTCACTTTGATTCTTCGTTGCCTTGACTGCACAGTCTTTATATTTAAAACAGTGTATCAATACATGTGTACGTGCAGTCGCCGGCATCACTGTTTTATGTATGTGGGGTGGTCTTTGATGTTGAGGCTGCTTGTTGAATTTTATGCTTGTAAACTGTTTTAATACAAGTTGGTACCTTGTTTCATTTGAAGCAATTTGGTCGAGTTACTTTGAAAACACTTGACTTTGATCGCACATTTATCTGACCAATAGTGGCACGCATATTTCACTGTTGTTTAAGTTTGAGTCCTGGATACTTGTGAACTTCCATTGCTCCTCTGGCCACTTGTTGTTCACTGGTCTGTCAGAAGCCCAGTTTGGCCATATCTATACATCGAGACAGTTTATAGTTGCCATGTGTGTCTGCTGTACTATGTAGTAGCTGTGTTTGTGCATTCTTGTGGCTAGTTGCTTCTGAGTTTCATTGTTCAGACTGAAGCATTGATGTGTACATTACCGGTACATGTCGCTTTTCATTTTGATGAGTTGATGCCATTGGTTTCAGGATTCATTGAGCTGATCATTTGAACTTCATGTGTACATCTGAGTGTTGCATACTGCTTGCACTTTGTTCATGTCACCCCTTTAGTTTGTGATTTCAATTTGGCCTTGACTTTGTTTTGGAAACAAATCATTTTCCTTGTATCAGTTTATACAAGAGCTTTACCATTCTGGCTCATATATTCACTGTGCATTCCTGTAGTTACTTGGGCTTGTTCTGTAGCTTGCTTTGACAATTGTATTTAGTTGTCATGTAATTCTCCTTGGCTTTGGCATTGCTGAGTCTTTGCCTTTGATAGTATTTTATAGTTGCCCACTTACTTCCTGACCTGTAGCACTATTTTTAGTGCTGATGTGTATTGTAATTCACTGTACCATTTACACTGGGCAGCCTTACCCCCTGGCTGCATTCGTTTGATTGATGTATCTGGCGTTTCGGCTGCAGTTGTTGGCATCTTTTCTTGACTTCTTTGGCATTTCTCTTCCTTGTCCGAACTGGTTTGGTTGTTGATTGTTTGAGGCAGCCAACCTCTTCAACTCACTTGGTCAAAGCTTTCCACTACTGTCACTTGCCTATTGCATTTGTTGGCACTGTGAATTCTTGAGCATTGGCCTGGTGCCTTGTTGCTTTCTCTTTATATGCTGTTGTGGCGAGGCAGTGCACGCGTGCGTGCACTGCAGCCACCCAAACTCGACAGTTTTGAGTTAATATTTCTTTTGTGTCATGACGCATTGATCTTTTATGCTGTATTGGCGAGGCCGTACACGCGTGCGTGTACGGCAGCCAATCGAGTTTTGATGATTTTAAAGTGACAATTTCAATGGCTTTAAATTGATTTAGTCGATTTGTTAAATTGTTTATTTATCTCTGTTGATGATTTAAATCTTCTGATTTTTGTTAAACACTGTTAAGTGTTATATTGACCGTTATCCGGTTTCTTTGTTTAAAGAATCGGATAGACGGGAATTATTGTGATTGTCGTCTATTTAAATTATTACTGCCTATATGCACTAATAAACTGGTTTGAATTAGACTGACCTGGGTATTATTTTCTTTTGAATGTAATACTCGGATCAGACCCGAGTTATTTCAGGTTGTAGATTTCCTTCTTTGAGTTGCTGTTCAGGATTTGAAGACTTTTCACATCTTCTGAAGTTGTCAGTGTCATTTTGTAGTAGTCGTGTCATTGTATAGAACGATATGTATTCATGTATATTAGTCGATAATGTACTTGTATATATAACTTCTAGAGTCGACAGTTGTAGTTGTATCATATGTATTGTGTCAACTATGTATTAACTGACATCAGTTATATATATATGAGACTTTTGTTTTTATCTGTGTTCCGCATTTATATTATCTGTGTTATTGTTATATCTAATGTCCTAAACTATTATGAACCGTCGTAGTTCGTTTTATACTAGTATTGGGTGTGTCGATGGGAGTAAATAAATAATTTGATGAAAAATAAAAGTATGTACCGTTCCTATCGAGATAACCAATATTAGTGTAGGGCCAATTACGGATGGTCGCTCCTATCCAGCCTTATTCTTCGTAATAATAGACAGTATTTCCTTTAATACTCTTTGTTATTATGAGCATAGAGGTGGGGCATTACAGTTGGTATCAGAGCTTGGGGTTTATGGACATAATATAAAACATAACTTGGATGGAACATATGTTACAACTATTGGTCGATGTTTTATCTGTGATTTGAGTCAAAACTAAAGTTTTGAAATTTTGATGAAATTTTTAAATATCTTTATTTAAAAATAAAAGTGGAATTGTGTTTTGTCGTTTTGATGATTTGATTGATTGTGTTCTATTTATCAGAGTGCGTAGCGGAAACAGTGAAACTGTCTTCGCTGAGTACAACTGATAATCTTTTTGATTTAAAAATCAAAATACGAAATTGATATGAATTTAATGTGTTGTTTACGTATCTGTAATTATTTTGTTTCTTTGCGAATTTCGAATCCAAATTGAGGATTCGAAGAAATTGCAGATATGTGATTTTTGTTGAAATTTCCGCTGGCTTTCTTTTGTACTAATCATCTATTGATTAGATTTTTGCCGTTTTAAATTATCTTCATTGAAGATACATTTGAATGATTCTTTGTCCATTTTGTAGTACATGCAAAAATTTAAATTGCACGTTATTGCCTTTATTTTACGTTGAACCGATGCTTGGTTATGAAACGTATTTTGTTGCCGTTATTTTTATAACGGGATTTTACACCAATGCTATATTTTGAAGCACGGTGTTTTGTGGCATTTTGATGAATGAAAATTCTCTGATATTACATTTTGATGTAAATTGTTTTGATGTGATTTTGACGTTTTAAAATTACTGTCGCTTTGGCTTCAGTAACCGTCAAATTTTAAAAGTGGATTTTCAAGCGGTTATTCCGCAATATTGATTTGTGACCGTTTTTACGGTATTTTGAGAAGTACAATTTCCTTATCGAAATTGTTACTAATATTGCTGCTTTCATCACGTGATTGGAAACTCGTTTTAAAAATGAAAATTGTTTTATAAATTTTAACGGTTTGCGTTTTCAAAAGGATGAGAAAGCGACTTAAACGATTCAGCAAAATCGAGGATTATGACCCCTTTCTTTTACTGTTTCGCTTAACTCCGGACTTGTCCAGTTGAGAAGGTGAATTGTTATTTTTACAAAATAAATAAAATTGTTTTCAGAAATTTAACAGTTTACGCTTTCAAAAGAATGAGGAAGCGATTTAAACGTTTCAACAAAATCGAGGACTATGACCCCTTTCTTTTACTGATTCGCTTAATTCCGGACTTGTCCGTTTGAGAATGTAAAGTGTATTTTTACAAAATACACAATTTTGCACTTTCAAGGAAACGATGAAGAAAATTAAACGATTTAGCAAAAGTGCGGAGTATGGAACCACACTTTTACTTTTTCGGTTAATTCCGGACTCGTTAATTGAATATCTGTTGTTTGATGATTTTGATGAATTTCACACTTTCAAGGAAACGATGAAGAGAATCAAACGATTTAGTAAAACACGTGGTATGGGACATGTGCGTTTGCTATTTCGGTTAATTCCGGACTCGTTAATTGAAACATTTTGATGCTTTCGTGTGCTTTCGAGCCACTCTGCGGACCTTCGGGTCATTTGTTGGGCTTTCGGGCCACTCTGCGGACCTTCGGGTCAAATACCAGTACTAGACCTTCGGGTCACTCTGCGGATCTCCGGGTCAATCTGATGGGCGCCAAAATTATGTTGAGTACTTGGTAGGCTTCGGCCACTCTGGGATGCACGTGCGGCGAATTAAAAACTCGCCATCTGATGGGATCGATCCAAGCTTTTATGTTGATTTTCTAGTCTTCTTAATTGATTTCTAGATATTTGTTGCTTCCAATTATCTGCAGGTAATTGGATATTTGTTGATATGAGTTCTGATTATCGTTTTTGATAATCAGATATTTGTTGTTTCTAATTATCGCTTGTGATAATTAGATATTTATTGATATGAGTCTGATTATCGTTTTTGATAATCAGATATTTGTTGTTTCTAATTATCGCTTGTGATAATTAGATATTTATTGATATGAGTTCTGATTATCGTTTTTGATAATCAGATATTTGTTGTTTCTAATTATCGCTTGTGATAATTAGATATTTGTTGATATGAGTTCTGATTATCGTTTTTGATAATCAGATATTTGTTGTTTCTAATTACCGCTTGTGATAATTAGATATTTGTTGATATGAGTTCTGATTATCGTTTTTGATAATCGGATATTTGTTGTTTTTAATTATCGCTTGAGATAATTAATTATTTGTTGATTGAGATTTAATTATCGCTTTAGATAATTAAATATTTTATGATTTGAGATTTAATTATCGCTTTAGATAATTAAATATTTGCTGATTTCGTATTTATTTATCGCTTTAGATAATTAAATGTTTTCTGATTTGAGATTTAATTATCGCTTGAGATAATTAAATAGTTGTTGATTTGAGAAATTTGATTATCGCTTTTGATAATCGAATATTTGTTGAATTTGAAATTTGATTATCATTGTGTGATAATCGAATATTTGTTGAATTTGAAATTTGATTATCGTTTTGTGATAATCGAATATTTGTTGAATTTGAAATTTGATTATCGTTTTTGATAATCGAATATTTGTTGAATTTGAAATTTGATTATCGCTTGTGATAATCGAATATTTGTTGATTTGAGAAATTTGATTATCGTTTTGATAATTGAATATTTGTTTTCTGACTATCGTTTGAGATAATCGGATATTTGATTTGTCTTCTGATTATCGTTTGAGATAAGTAAATATTTGCGATTTGAAAATTCAATTATCGTTTTGATGATTGAATATTTGCGACTTTTGAGATTTGAGCTTCGTCTTTTTCTCTGGCGATTCAGGTGAGTAATTTGATTTACTTACATTCAATTCGTGCTCTGTGTGGGATTTCTGCTCTGTTTTTCCTTCTCTTTTAGTTGCTGGAACTCGATTGTTCTTGCTTTTGTTAGTCGTCTGATTTTGATCCCGGATTCCCACGAGGTTGATTCTTTTAATTTGAAGCAGTCGAACCTTTCGATTTCTTATCTAATACTTACCCGCTGACATTTGCTTTGCTTATACATTCGACATTGTCATGCTCTTTTGGTTGTTACATTTTATCCATTTATTCCCTATGATTGCGTGGACGCAATTTCTTTAAGGAGGGGAGTCTGTAACAACCCGGTTTTTCGCGTCAATTTATAAATGACGATTAAATCATTGGTAATTGCTAATGTAGATTTTAATCGAATCGGAATCCTTTTTGTAAAAGTTTGTTATCGTCACTAGACGATTGAAATTGATAACAAATTTCTATCAGCAATTTTGATCGAATTGAAATTCTTTTTTTAAACATGGTTAAAAGTTATTCGGGCCTTTTATAAATACACTCATCTATTTTTATTGGCCCAATTGTTTTGATGAAGAGTTGATACTTGATACCCACTGTCGTTCTTTCTTTTGGTAAATTCAAACCCGTTCCCCATTTCTTACATTCATTCGAAAACCCTAGGCTAAGAAAACAAAAACGAACGAAAATGGCGGCTTCGATCTCGTCTCGTTCGATCTGAAAAATTAGGGCTTTGGCTCTTTGTTTCTTTGTCGCTTTGAATTAGAGCTTCTCAGATCGCTCGCTTCAGGAACTCGAAGGCGCCGACCTCATCTTGCTCGAGGCTACTTCGACGTGCTCGTGCTCGATTGGACTTTGGCTTAACTTCGTTCGTCGTCCTCACCGCGTCAGCAACGTCTTCACTTCCATGGCAAAGGTGAGCGATTTATTGCTCACATCTAATTCAAGCCATTTGATCTTTTGTTTCTTGACTTCCATGGGTTTGATTTTGGTTGGAACTTATTGCTTTGGATTCTCTGGCTTTCGAGTTAATTTATTTTGGTCTCGGCCAATTTTGTGAAACCCACTTCTTGATTACTTTGAAACTTTGAAACTTCTGATGTTTAAAAATGCCGATCTTTACTCCGGCCTGAGTTGCATTTGTTTTTGCCTCGACGTTGAGAATTTCTGACTTGGTTTGATTCTTGCTCGATGTTGATAAAATTTGCCATAGCTTCGGCCATTACTGTCTTTGGTTGAGAACTTGGGGTTGAACATGTTGTATCGAATTGTTTTGCCTCGTGCTTTAGATTGTCTGACCATTTTATTTCATATATAATGTTGCCCTATTGCTTTGTCTGGTTTCTGATCCAATTTGGCTTGTGACATGGTTTCTCTGATATATTTTCTTTCGGTAGCACTTTCCTCTTTGTTCTGATTTCAAGTATATATGCCCTGAACATAAGTTTGTACTATGATTGTTCATTTTGGCAGTTGCCTTCATGATACCGAGTCTTCATGTCGTATTATATAATCTTCACTTTGATTCTTCGTTGCCTTGACTGCACAGTCTTTATATTTAAAACAGTGTATCAATACATGTGTACGTGCAGTCGCCGGCATCACTGTTTTATGTATGTGGGGTGGTCTTTGATGTTGAGGCTGCTTGTTGAATTTTATGCTTGTAAACTGTTTTAATACAAGTTGGTACCTTGTTTCATTTGAAGCAATTTGGTCGAGTTACTTTGAAAACACTTGACTTTGATCGCACATTTATCTGACCAATAGTGGCACGCATATTTCACTGTTGTTTAAGTTTGAGTCCTGGATACTTGTGAACTTCCATTGCTCCTTTGGCCACTTGTTGTTCACTGGTCTGTCAGAAGCCCAGTTTGGCCATATCTATACATCGAGACAGTTTATAGTTGCCATGTGTGTCTGCTGTACTATGTAGTAGCCGTGTTTGTGCATTCTTGTGGCTAGTTGCTTCTGAGTTTCATTGTTCAGACTGAAGCATTGATGTGTACATTACCGGTACATGTCGCTTTTCATTTTGATGAGTTGATGCCATTGGTTTCAGGATTCATTGAGCTGATCATTTGAACTTCATGTGTACATCTGAGTGTTGCATACTGCTTGCACTTTGTTCATGTCACCCCTTTAGTTTGTGATTTCAATTTGGCCTTGACTTTGTTTTGGAAACAAATCATTTTCCTTGTATCAGTTTATACAAGAGCTTTACCATTCTGGCTCATATATTCACTGTGCATTCCTGTAGTTACTTGGGCTTGTTCTGTAGCTTGCTTTGACAATTGTATTTAGTTGTCATGTAATTCTCCTTGGCTTTGGCATTGCTGAGCCTTTGCCTTTGATAGTATTTTATAGTTGCCCACTTACTTCCTGACCTGTAGCACTATTTTCAGTGCTGATGTGTTATGTAATTCACTGTACCATTTACACTGGGCAGCCTTACCCCCTGGCTGCATTCGTTTTATTGATGTATCTGGCGTTTCGGCTGCAGTTGTTGGCATCTTTTCTTGACTTCTTTGGCATTTCTCTTCCTTGTCCGAACTGGTTTGGTTGTTGATTGTTTGAGGCAGCCAACCTCTTCAACTCACTTGGTCGAAGCTTTCCACTACTGTCACTTGCCTATTGCATTTGTTGGCACTGTGAATTCTTGAGCATTGGCCTGGTGCCTTGTTGCTTTCTCTTTATATGCTATTGTGGCGAGGCAGTGCACGCGTGCGTGCACTGCAGCCACCCAAACTCGACAGTTTTGAGTTAATATTTCTTTTGTGTCATGACGCATTGATCTTTTATGCTGTATTGGCGAGGCCGTACACGCGTGCGTGTACGGCAGCCAATCGAGTTTTGATGGTTTTAAAGTGACAATTTCAATGGCTTTAAATTGATTTAGTCGATTTGTTAAATTGTTTATTTATCTCTGTTGATGATTTAAATCTTCTGATTTTTGTTAAACACTGTTAAGTGTTATATTGACCGTTATCCGGTTTCTTTGTTTAAAGAATCGGATAGACGGGAATTATTGTGATTGTCGTCTATTTAAATTATTACTGCCTATATGCACTAATAAACTGGTTTGAATTAGACTGACCTGGGTATTATTTTCTTTTGAATGTAATACTCGGATCAGACCCGAGTTATTTCAGGTTGTAGATTTCCTTCTTTGAGTTGCTGTTCAGGATTTGAAGACTTTTCACATCTTCTGAAGTTGTCAGTGTCATTTTGTAGTAGTCGTGTCATTGTATAGAACGATATGTATTCATGTATATTAGTCGATAATGTACTTGTATATATAACTTCTAGAGTCGACAGTTGTAGTTGTATCATATGTATTGTGTCAACTATGTATTAACTGACATCAGTTATATATATATATGTATGAGACTTTTGTTTTTATCTGTGTTCCGCATTTATATTATCTGTGTTATTGTTATATCTAATGTCCTAAACTATTATGAACCATCGTAGTTCGTTTTATACTAGTATTGGGTGTGTCGATGGGAGTAAATAAATAATTTGATGAAAAATAAAAGTATGTACCGTTCCTATCGAGATAACCAATATTAGTGTAGGGCCAATTACGGATGGTCGCTCCTATCCAGCCTTATTCTTCGTAATAATAGACAGTATTTCCTTTAATACTCTTTGTTATTATGAGCATAGAGGTGGGGCGTTACAGAGATGGTCATGGAATTTTTACCAACCAAAGTTATTACAAATTTTGTTTAAATTTTTAAGGAAATTTACTAAATATACTATCTCAAGTCATAATGTATGATTACTATCAACACTCATCACTTTTTCAGTCACTATTTATCTTTTCGATAATCAATAGGGAATCGATAATCACTATTTATTTAAGATCAAATCCAAACATATAAAATCAAATTTCTAAAATTCCTAAAATGAGACGAAGTCGACAAAAAAGCTATTTTCTGAAAGTGGTTTTGTAAAAATGTCTGCCAATTGAAAATCAGTTGAAACGAAATTTATGCACATATTTTCTTTGGAAATGTGATGCAACTAACGAATGTCCCATCATAAAACACGTTCCATTATTAATTTTTCTATCAACTAGACTACCAGCATAATCTGCAATTGAAAACCCCTTTAACTCAAAGTTATCGTTAGTTAGATATCATAGACCGAACCTTGTTAACAATTTTGCACAAATCAGAATCAAAAACAGCATTCATTCCCTTATCACATAACTGGCTGATTGAAATCAGATTATGGTGCAGATTTTCAACATATAATACATCATCTAAGGTAAATGTACCGTTACCTATTTTACCTTTACCGATTATCTTTTATCGTTGTTGCCCATTGTGACTCTGCCTCCTTTGTACTTCTCTAGGCTAAGGAACTTTGAATTGTCGTCCGTCATGTGCCTGGAACAGCCAGAATCCAGGTACCACTCTTACTGTTCCTTAGCCTGCCAACACACCTACACGAGGAAAGATTTTTGTGACCTATTTGTTTTTATAGGTCCATGATTATTAGTGACAAACGATTTTGATAAACAAGTTTGCGTAGTACCAAAATAGTTTAGGTTTGTTCCTTTTGGCACCTAGATTTGTTTGATTTTAAGAGATTTTACATCCGTGCCTTTAGGAACCCAAATTGGTATGGTTTTCACGTGTTTGGATCTGTACCAGCAATTGTTGTGATTGTGTCCAATTTTTCCACAAATCGTGCACTTGGAATTGACATAATTGGTTTCACTTCTAACTCTTTCAGATTGATTATACCCAAGTCCTTGTCTAACAGTATTAACAGTTTGTTTCCCTAATAGCATATTTAGTGATCTTTATCCTTTGGAGAATTTTCCTAAACTTGTAGACAATTATTGGACTTGTGACTTGGAGATTCATTTTCATTCAATAACAAAGTGCACTTTTTAATAGAATTTTCTCTCATAGTATTTTAACTTTCTTTCAAAATCATAATTTCATTTCAAGCGATTTAATATTAATTTCTGATTTTTTTATTTCCTCTTCTAATGATGGACACTTATCACACTTATGGCTCTTATTTGATAGTTTTTAACCAATTGATCAAGCCGCTTATTTAGTTCTATCAAACTATCTCTTTGTGATTCATTTTTAGCGTACTTCCCCCTAAGTCTTTCGAAACAGCCATTTACTTCATGAAAATATATAAGTAATTGAGAGTGAGTAAGTTTTGATACCTCGCTTGGCTCGTCATCATCGTTGTCACTTATTTCTCCTCGAAGACACAGATTTGCGCTATCACTCCCACTGCCAGTGCTTTCATCATCTTCATCACTTTCATCCCTAATAGGTGCAAAACTTCTCCTTTTCAATTTCTTTCCTTTGCTGAATAGATTTTGAGGACAATTTGGCTTAATATGACTAGGTTTATTTCACTTGTGAAAAATGATCTCCTGCTTTTCTGACTTGTCTAGAACTTTGACTATTCTGCTCTTCAACTGTTGATTTAGGGCTGGATTTCCATACCTGCGGTTCCACCTTTTGAATCTCTTTGCTATCAGCGCCAGTTCAGCTGCTCCATCATCATCATCATCTTCACTTTCTATTGTTCCTTTGGGAGCTATTGATTTCTTTCGCATATCAACTCCTTCACGTTCTTCCTTGAATTTGATTTCTAGCTTATAAGTGGTGGGATTTCCGATGAGTTCTTCAACTTTAACTTGTTTCAGATCCTTTGATTCTTGAATGGCGGTCACTTTTGCTTCAAAATTTCATGGAAGAATTCTGAGGATTTTTCGAACTATTTCCAGCTCTGTGTATGGTCTTCCTAGGGATTTTGATTTGCATACAAGATTAGAAAGTCGTCCATACATTTCTTTGACACTTTCATCCTTGGCCATTGTGAAGTTCTCGTACTCGCTACTAAGCATGGCAAGGCGAGATTCTTTAACCTGGGAGGTTCCATCATGAGTCACTTCAAGTGTGCGCCAAATTTCCTATGCAGTTCGACAATGTGAGACACAATTAAATTCAATTTGATCTAATGAACAAATAATAGAATTCATAGCTTTAGCATTAGCATTTTGTAGTTTATTTTCAAGATCTGTCCGTTGATTCATAGGTTTTTCAACTTCTTGATTATCTACCACTATTGTTGGTGTGTTACATCCTGTCTCAACAATATTCCATGCATCTATGGTTTTCCAGAAAAAAAAATTTCTATTTTTCCAATAAGCATATTCACCATTGAACATGGGTGGTCTAACTATGGACCGACCCTCAGCAAAAGCATTATTAAAAGAAGCCATTAAAAATAAAAAATTTAAAACAAAAAATGGTTTTTTTTCCTAGCTCTGTTACCACTTGTAGGATCATTTTCAACCTAAAGGGGGGTGAATATGGTGTACTAATAATAATAAAAATTAATGCGGAAATAAAAACAATAACAGAAAGTAATGCAGTGGAGATCACACAGTTTTATCCAGCTTCGGCAATAACCTGCCTACGTGTTGCCCCTAAGGTTTTTACTAGAAATTAGGTAATCAGACGCTTACAAACACATGCAAACTCGTGACACCCGCTAACTCGATTAACCTAACTCTAAACTCAAAACCCTGCCACAACTCAGCCACTGAGTTGCAAATTCTCCGAACTACGCCATGTAGTTCGTAACCTAGTTAAAACTAGAGTTTGACTCAAATAAAAAGCAAAAAAAAGTACTTAAAATAAAAAACAAAACCCTAATACAAAACTATATGGCCCAATAAATAAAATGAATAAAGGAGTTCCCTTTTTATAATCAGCCCAAATAAAATATAAACGTGATTTCCTTTTTATAGTTCGGCCCAAATAAAATATAAACGAGATTTCTTTTTTCACTGCTTCCTGCTCATGCCGTCTTTTTCCTTTTACGATCTGGAATTAAGGCTTTGTTCCAATTGAAGACGTCTCTTGATAATCGATCGATTGAAGTGATTATGTTGCTTTGAATGGCTTCGTCAATCAACTCTTTTGCTTATGATTGCTCACGGTCGCTTCTAATGTCGAGCTCGAATATCGGTATGTGATTTTGCCTCTTTTCTGATTATTGATTATGCTCGAATTTTTCATCTATGTCGATGATGAGATAGGTTTATTTATAGGGATGCAAACCCTGTATTTTCGTTTCATATATTTGAGTTTGAATTTTTCGTGATTTTGGCACTTGCGTTGATTTTTGATCGAACGAATGTGGTGATTCTGACTTGTTCATTAGTTGATACACGTTGCTCCATGAATTCGAATTTGCTTGAACGTAGAAGAGTCGGTTCCACTCTTTTCTCCTATGACTTTGGCATTTGAATTTGTGATAATATTGACTTGATAAATTTTGACTTGATACCCTCTGTTCCATTTTCTAAGACTCAAATTCTCTTGACTTGTTCCAACTGCTACTTACAATATCCGATTGTTTTAAAACACTTCAACAGAGTTTTGTTCCTGAGTATTGCTTTTAGTTGAATTTACCCTATGTACGAGCATACTTGTCGTTTGCCTCTAAGTTTTGGAGTCTGGTCTGGTTTTGTGTTGCATTATGTGGTTCCTGAGTTGCTTCGAGTTAAACTGCCCAGTTGCTTCGAGTCTGGTTGCATGTATGGATTTGCATTCTTGTTGATCTTGTGGTCTTGAAGTCTGGTTTAATTTGTTTTGTCTGATTGCACTAGCCTGGTCTTATTAGTCTTGCATACTTGAGTCTGGCATTTGAAGTCTGAATGCATTTGTGTATGTTGGTTAAGTCTTCATAGGTCTGCACTGTTATCTTGGTTGAGGCTTCACTTGCATGCTCTGACTGGTGTCTAGTCTGGTTGCATCACTATTGCTCTGTACCTTGCTCTGACCATATGAGCATATGCATTGCCATATTCAACTTTACCATAAAAGCATATATGCATTACCATATGAGCATATGCTTCTCTTATGTACCTTTTCGAATTTATTCAAACTTTATTTAAACCGTACCTTGCTCTGTTAGTATACATTGATGTGTTATGTATACATTGATGCTTTGACTATGCTTTGTGTGTCACCCTATGTTGCATTGTGATTTACTCGAGTTTAATTGATGTCTCCATGTATATATATACATACATGTATGTATATATGTGTGTGATTGGTGTACCTATTTCATTGTCCACTTCGAGTACTGACTTTATTGTGTCTGGTCTGGTTCCACATGTTGATTTAAGTCTTCATGTTGCATTGTAACTTGCTATTGTATTTTGGAGTGGTCTGTTGTTGTACATTTTGTTGAACTGACTTGCCTTGGTCTGGTTGTCACTGCATATTTGTACATGTCTGAAGCTTGTGACTTCATATGTACTGAACTGACATGTGTATGTATATATGCATATATATATATATGCATACCTGTGTATCTTCATGTATGTTGGCTGGTTGCCTCTGGTCTGGTTAGCCTCTAATTCTGGTTTCATATTGTTTTGTACATTTGTTGAATCTGACCATTTCTGTGTTGAGTCTGTATGTTGTATGCATGTTCATTTTGGTTGAGTTTTCATGTGTGTTTATGCTCCATTCAACTCACCACTAGTCTGGTTTAAACATGATGTTTTGCGCATTGAGTTGAATCTAGTTTTGGGTTTGACCTTGTGCTCACCTGTCTCTGCAATTTTAACAAGCAAGTGTATATCGGTGTGCACGACCTTGTGGCATGTACAGTGATACACCGTGCATGTCACAAGTTGTTCGTGTAAGATGAATTAAAAAATAAATGATGACGAACAACCCAAATAACTGAGGCAAATAATATTTTCAAACACACACTTCATTATGCACTGCAAAATATTTCTTTTTCAATTTTACTACGTCAGTGTTTATTTTTCAGATAGTTTAGATGCTGGATATGGACGGGAATAGAGTAGAAAACCACATACGAGTGAGAGTGAATATGTAGTGAGGTGAAAATTGTAAATTTGAAAATTGTGTTGTAACTGAAAATGTATTGAAAATGTGTAAACGTAGTGAGAGCTCAAATTTGTACTATTTGAATTTGTAATAAAATATTTGTTTAAATATGAATTCTGAGTTATTTATTTTATTCGACAAATATTTATTTAATTATGTGGAAAAATAAAATAGTACAATAACAAATACATTTAAACGAATATATATATATATATGTTTATTATCATCAAACAAAAATTATAGGCTACTTTATTCTACAGAGGTGAGTCCAGTCTTCCTACTCCTACCCTCTTGATTGGTTAAGAAAAGTTTTATTCTTTCTTAAACCCTCCTTCGGGCTTGGATAATGGTGAAATCGCCAGATGGTGTCAAAGAGTTAGATATGAATGCGTTCAATTTTTGAACAAGCAGTGGAGCGATAAGGTGTCTACTCGTATCAATACTTTTGAGGATAAGGTTGAGAGACTCGAGCGTGAAAAACACACATTCGAGCAGTAGGTTGAGAAATTAAAGAGCAAGATTCAACTTCTCCAAAGAGCCAACAAGGCGCTTGGTCATGCACTGGAAATATAAATCGATTCATTTAACAATGAGAATACTATTCGTAAGAAAGAGAAAGTGCTTAAACAAATTTTAATTGTAGCAATTTATCATATAACCAATTCATCTTCAGTTGCTGAAGATATAAGTAAATTGGCCTAAGATTTTAGTTCTAAATAGAGAATCATTTGTAAATTTTCTAATTGGACTTACTCGTTATCCAATTTTTTGTTCTTGCCATTCTTGTATATAATATATTAAATGGTAAATAAACTCATACCAAAATGGTTGATATTTTGAATTCTACTTTTTGTCTTTGCCTGAGACTTGCAATTAGCTTCTCAGTTTCAGTCTGATGTTTTGTAGTTGTTGTTTTAAGCATAATCTGCCTTTCTACATTTTGAGCCTTTAACATATAGGCCAATAATGTTCTTGTTAAGTGAACCAAAAGCCTTGCTGATCGAGCATTCAAAATCTTAGTTGGTATGAAGACCAAAAATTTGATCTTGATGTAAGAGTCTATTTCTTCATTAATAGACATCCAATAGTTTTCTTAATAATAATAAAGTTGAATCATAATCATAATAGTTTTGATTGAATCACGAATGAATGACCAGAGAACAATGTGGCGTAATCATCTAGAAATGATGGCACTTGAATTGAAGCCCAAAAAATTATTTAACGATAATCATGATCTGAATAGAAGACCAGAAAACTACTTGGTTATGTTAATCTAAATAGTAGCTCGTAAAATTCATTCGATAATAATATGAATGCAAGACCATAAAATCCCTCAGGTAGTAATATTTTCTTATGCGTTAATGGAGAACTCTCGCTTTTTGAACCATAACAGCTCGTATTTGATAAATATTCCTTTAGAAGATTACTCGATTTCTTCTTTGGAGTAGAAACGGCTCATTTTTTATTGATCCTCCTCTAGAAGATTCCCTCAATCCATCTTTAGGATTGAGTTTGATTTTCTTTTTCATTTGATCTTCCTTTATAAGACTGCCTCTTACTACTCTTCAGGTAGTAATTTAGGCTTTGATTGATTTCTTTGTTACCATTTTTAGGTAATGATTTCAACTTGGATCGCACCCCTTATCACCGTCTTAGATGATAATTTAGGTCTTTTTTCTAGTGCATTTGGTTAGCTATCTTAAGAAAAACCAAAAACTTACCCAACCTCCCTCTAGGAGGTACTTCAGCCAGGCATTATAGATGGGACTGAAGGCTTGTTCGATGCTTTGACCAAGCCATCTTAGGCGGGATAAAAGGCTTACTTAGTCCTCCCTCTAGGGGGCACTCCAAACGGACCTTAGAGGTGGGACTGAAGGTTGGTTGGTGCTTTGGCAAGCCATTTTACGCAGGACCAAAGGCTTACTCCATCCTCCCTCTAGGAGGTGCTCCGGCCAGGCCACATAGGTGGGACCAAAGGCTTTCATATACTTTAACCAGGCTCTTGTGGTGGGATCAAAGGGTTTATTTGCCCCTTATTACCTTATAAGCAATGATTTAGGCTTTTCCTTTATTTTAGGAGATTCTTACTCCTATCTATGATTGATCCAGTAGATGTATTTGTTTCATTTCAAGAATCTTTCTTTATTGTTGACTTGTTCAACATCTCTTTACAAATTATTTAAGCTTTCCTTGTCCTAGAAAATTGTTGATCATCCTTCCAAACTTCGACATTGATTAGTGTCGTGGCCATTTAAGCGGTGATAATGACAATATCGTCCTCCAAGATTTGGTTTATTCTTTGGCCATTGCTTTTGAGAAGGCCAATAGTTTAGCTTTTCCTTAGTTAGGAGGTAAATATCCTCATAAGAAGCGGTAAGAGAATAGCTCCTAGAAAGCCGTGAAATTTTGGAGGATGATTTGCTTGATTTTCACTTAGCTCTTTTTTATGTAACGGACTCTTTAGTCTCGGTAGCAAATATTCTCTTTAATGAGCTTTGAGTCTCATTCAATTTATAGGAACGATTAAGCACATTCTTCCACTTTTTGGTGAATTGATAAAAGTCTTTTGTTATTTCTCTTTCAAAGATGATTCCCCTTGCTTAGTGTTGAATTCTCTTTCTCATTTTTACAAAGATTATCTTTCTTACCTTTCCTTTTCAAAGCGAAGATTGGTGTATGCCCTATGTGAAATAGGTTTAAACTCCATTTATTTGGATCATAAGGAGTTACTTGCCTTTTCTTATTTTCCATAATTTGTAGTGCTAACATCCTTAATACTTGTTCTTTATGAAATCGAGGATCACTAGTGATTTGGTAGGTTGGCCTAGCTACTCGAGGAATGGAAGATCCTTGCTCAGAGATAATCATTATCCAAATGAGATTGGATGGGATTTGGAATAACTCCTTAGTGGGATATGCTGTAGGGATAAATCCTTTAAGTCCTATATGTAACACCATGCAATTTTAACGATCAAATATTTAATCGTTAAGTAGTGGAACGCTTCTTATACTCGATTTTTACATACTGTCGAAATAGGACTCGATACATCCATGATTGAGTCGCTTTTTTAACATGAGTAAAATGAGTATAAACTTAACTATGTTTCGAGTCGATGAATTTTCGAGGATGAATAATACCGGATGGAGATGATTTGGGCTAAGCCCATTTACTAGCCTATAAGTGACCGATTCCCCTCATTTCCTCTCATTTCACTCTTCATTCACGTTAGTTCCTCTTCCTCCTCTCTAATTTCTTCTCTAATCATCCCTTAATCACCTTCTAATCACCAAGCCTTAAACCCAATAAATAAATTTCCAAAAATCAAACAATAATCACCATAAATTATCTCTTCCTATTCTCTACAAAACCTGTGGAGAGATTAGCGTGAATCGAAGCTTAAGTGTGGATTTTGAAATTTAAAGTAAGCAAGAATTGGTTTTTTGATGATTAAAGCTTGACTTAGGTTTAATTAAGGTGCATGGGATGATTCTCCTTATCGATTTAAGTGTTAATCTTCATATTTTTGTTTATTGATAAATATAAAATTATTTGCAGAATTATATGCTATGGTTTAGGCTTGTATTCATGTTATATACATATTTCCTTTAGCTAATAAGTTGTTTGAACATTTAATTATCATGTTTGGAAAATTTAGTAAGCTCCAAATTAGATTATGGGTTAAGTAATTGATTTTGAGTGATATTCTGATTAATTAGAGGTTAATTACATTATATAATTAAGTGCACATCATTGTTTAGCAATAACAATAGTAATTTAAATAGTTTTAGAAAAATTTTGTAAGCTAATTAAGTGATTAATGAAGCTTAATTAGCACATATAAATATTATTTGAAGAAAAAAATGATCTTTATAAGTGAATGAGTCGTTTATAAATCTTATTTATGTAAAAGACTAATTTTTATACATGAAAGTGATGTTTGATAAGTAAGTTTATTAAATAGTATAAAAGTGGTATTTTATAAAGTAGATGATTTTATAAAATAGTAAGAAAGCGATATTTTATAAGATAGTGATGTTTATAAAAGAGCACAAATAAGACATTTTGTAAAATGGTTATAAGGTTTTATGAAATGTTTATAAAAGGGATACTTAATTAAAATGAAGAGATTTAGTATTTAAAAGGCTTAGGTGAATTTACAAGCTTGGATTGTATTTTATATAATGTTATGGGATTTTATAAAAATGAGGTTTTACTTTCATTAGAAAGATTTAGTAAATAGAAGTAAGACATGATTAAGTAATAAAAGAATTACTTGTTTAAATATACGTGCATTTGAAAATATATAACAATCAAAATATTGATTAAATTGCAGTTAGAATTATTGTATGTTTAGTTGTTTATATACGTTTGCAATTGTTTGGTTTTATAGAAATATAATTTGATTACAAGTCCGTTGCGAGCATTCATATAGCCATAGCGACTATCACGTGTGCTAAGTTGTATGAGAATATGCAGGGCCAAGTAATCGCCTAGTGAAGTCCAAAACATGATTTTTGTAGTGATGGTATGTTTACATATATGTGTGTGCAAAATCATGCACGAATGAGTGTATCAACACACAGATAAGCTACGCATTAGGCAAGGGGCCAGGTAGGTCATTTTGGCGTTTTAGAGGAAGTTGGGTCGCTATAATCGCCCGTAGAACTCTACTCTTGCAAAGAGTAGATTTTGGTATCGAAATCGATTTTCAATTACTTATGGAATTCACTTCCAAAATGTCAACAAATTAACCAAAGAGATGTTTGATGGGTAGAATCAGGCTTTGGAAGCAATGCAACTCATCAGGTAAAGCGTCGAAGGAAACGATACGTGAATCGACGATCGTTTGGTGAAGGTTTATCCCTACCCAGGTTCAAGTTTAGGAATTTCAAGGTTTTCATTCAACTAAGAGGAAGTTTCAGTCGACTGAATGAGGGAAATTTCAATCCAGAACACTAGGGTCCAAACAGTGGACGGGGGGGAATTGGGTTCAATCGATTGAATAAGATCACCAGTCGACTGAACCCCTAGGGCAATGAAGACTTTGGGTGATTTTTTCCCTACTCGGTCGCGGTTCTTCATGGCATCTTGGCACAACTTCAGGAAGGCTCTGAGCTATTCGGGGAAGCAGGATGCTAGGCGAAACTCATAATTCAGATAAATATGTTAAGTAATTCCTTAGGAATCAATAACGATCGGGCATGTGGTCGGTACGGCGATTAGTCGCATGATCACGTCCGATGAGCGTGTATGATCGAGTAGATTGGATTTGTTCTTTCGAAGGTTGCTTCGGGGTGCATATAATTTGATAAATTTTATCGGCCTTATATTAGTGACCATACATCGTATTGGTCTTATATTAGTGACCAAACAAAGTATTGGATTTATACTAGTGGTTGTACATATTATTAATCTTATATTTGTGATCATCTGTATAGATAGACGATGATGAGATATCGGTCTTCGTTCATGATAGACGTATTTGATTACGTGATATTATACACACACACAGTAGCGTTGTTGCTTTGTTCAAATACATATAGTAGATCATATATCACTTATGCTCGATATGGAGTACAGTTAGATCTAAGTGAGTTCGTTCAATTATAATGCGACTCATGGTCTATGGTATACTATGATAATGACTCTATTTATTCTGGACCCTCAACGGGAATCATTAGTTGCACTGAGATCTATATTGGCATTGGATATCTAGAGTAGGTCATATATCAATTATGGTCGATAAGTGGTATATGAGACCTACACCGGTTTGATCATACTGGATGAAGACCACGATCTATGGTACAAGTAGTATTGACTCTATTTATTATTGGCTCTATATTGGGGTCATTTAATCACGATTAATGCCCAGTTCAGACTTCACTCATCAGCAATGTTGAGTATCAATTACATACACTATTCGTCATGTATCACTGTGATTTTGCATGCAATATTAGTCGGTTGATTACATCGTCGTGTATTCTAGGATATGCTTATATTTTGGTATTTATAGTGTTTTTGCATGTATATATTGAATCACTATATCTTGATATATCATTACGTATTAGTCACATTATATTAGTTGTGGATTTTAGGAGAAGAGCAGGTTGTGGTATAATTTCCTATCTTTTAGATAGGTTTACCATACTTATTTATAAGCAGTCTGGACTTCCCCTGAGCCATGATTATGGGGAGGGTCGACTGTAATTCAGTTGTTCCTGTCTATTTATATATAGTTTTAATATATAATATTTTGAGATAATTCCCCTCACATCAGGCTTTATGTCTGACTCGCGTTTTGTCTTTGTCTACTTATGTCATGACAACGCTCGAGTACTCGATTGAGTAGTTTAAGAGTCAGGTGTGTCTAGGGATACGCTATCAGGATGGGTAGCTGGAGCTCTTTGGAGGCATGGCATCTATATTTTATGTTATGTATACTTATATATTTGTTGTATGGCAGACCTATTATTCATACATGAGATTGTTGTATCAGATATTTATTAAGAACTCTGTTGTTTAGGAGTTGATTTATTCTGACTTTCTATACTGATATTTATTCATCAGTTGCTTCCACTAGTGTTGTCTCTTATATTTTGTCATTTTATTCTGTTCATGCATATTCAGTATATTATGTGTTGTCATTTCGTTGTGATACCTTATCGATGTCTTGGTTTAGTGTTTTGCTTTAATTTTACCCCAATGGTTCGTTCACTAGGTATTCCCGAAGGGCAGGTTGTTACAGTTGGTATCAAAGCTTAGGCTCAACACTCAGATCATTTAGACTAGTTTGAGTTAATCAATTCGGTCGAAGGAGATACTTTAATAAAGCGTACTTGTATTTTCCTATTATATAATACTATATACACTGCTTGTCTTCTGGATTTGATTTGTATCTACTACTAGTTGCTAAGGTATTTTTGTCAGGTTATCCGTATGAGCAGACGAAATATAGTAGCAACTGCAGATAGGTAGCCTGAGATGGTTGGTTAGTTTAGAGACTATTTAACTACTACAAAAGATGTATTATCGCTCATGAACATTTCCAGCTGATTGCGATTAGCGCCAGAAGTGGTATGGCCCTTTGGCCATTAGTATTTCTAGCTCCACCATCTTTAGACTCTTCGAAGCAGTGCTGAAATTTCCTTAGCCTTGGAGGGGAGCCATATCTAAGTCCTTAGATTGTTGTTGAGGCATGGTCTTGGACATATGCATGAGAAGGCTTCCATCGGTAAAGGTCTAGGGAATGTTCATTTGAAGATTATTTCTTGGTATTTGGGAAGGGAGACTTTGGCTAGGTAGGTTGTGGTATTTTTATGGCTGATAAGCAGACCTATAATTTGGAATTAGTTCAGGTATTGCTTTAATTTCTCAGTTCATTTCTGAAATCGAGAAGAGCGTGCAGCTTGAGTATTCCATCCATGCTGAGCAGGATAGCTTATCAGTGAAGGAGCATTGACTAGTTCAACCTTTTGTTTTTGGGGTTTGAGTTGGTCGGCACTTAGTTGTTGTGCACAAAGAGATTTTCCTTATGTCTTAAGCATTGGTTGGGGGTTCACTACGTAGCCTTATCTCTTTTAGGGTCCTCTTTTGAATATCTTATTGGGATGGTTCTCCCTTGTGAGAATGCCCATGAGATACCATCGAGGTAATGAAAGTGGAAAGTGTTGGTGTCAAAATTGGCCACCAACACTCAATTATGTAAAAGTACCAATATCCAATCCAATCATAGAAATATGAAGAGAAATAAATGAAGAACAAAATTAGAACAATCAGAAAGCAAGTAAAAAAGAGACAAGATTTATAGTGGTTCGGCTAACTCCGACCTACGTCCACTCTCAAATAATCTATTTTATTATACTAAAGTTTGTTTACAGTTACAATTTGAAATCCAAGAATAAAATTGGCAGAGTGTAGCCTAGGTTGAAGATAAAGAGAAGCAGAAATAAGATCCTTTTTCTGACACCACGCCTGTTGTATTTATAATGGATGATGCGCTCGGATCGGGCTGAAATTTTGACAAAAGGTTCGGGAGACAGAGACGATTCTACCCAAAAATTTCCATGTCCATTGAGGCCAATAAATAGGGATCGGTACCGATCCTTATTAGTGTGTCCAAATAGGCTGCGATCCCTATAAGGGTTGCCCAATGATGTTAGCTACTTGCCCTCCAAATTTTGAGCCATTTTGACTTACGGTTTGTGAGATATCGAATTTTCCATGAAGTGGTGTTGCTTGAATTCTGATTTCTGGCGATCCCTCTAAAGGGAGGGGTACCGATTCCTCCAATCGCTTCCAAATGCCATGTGATCCCTAGGGGAGTTTCTCCATGTTGTATTATGCTTAGCCTCAAAGTTTCATGCCAATTGGATTAGTAGAACTCGAGCTATTGATCAATCTTTGTTGCAATAAGTTGTGAAGGCTGATTATAGCCGATCCCTATGAAAGGATAGGTACCAATCCCTCCAACTTGCTCCAAATAACAAGCGTTCCCTATAGGGTGTTCCATATGTTGTAATTAGCTTGTGCTCAAAGTTTCATTTCAATTGGATCAATATATATTGAGATATTGACTAATCACTTCCAGAATTTGAATATAGCCGACCCCTACAAGGGAAGAGTGTCGATCCCTATGGAGGGATCGGTACCGATCCCTTCAAGTTGCATGTTTTGGGGTGCGATCCTAGGGTGAACTCCCTAGGGTTCCCTTTTCCTGTTCCTAGAGTTTCACTTCGATCCCTCTTGTGGTTGTTGAGTTATTAATTGTTTTCTATCGAAATGCACTTGCTCCTATGTGTTGAACCATATTCCATACTTCGAACATTTTGCCTTGCATATCTATCAATTCCATTCAATCTCGACTTCATGTTATTATCTGTACTTGATTTCTAGGTCCGACAATCATTACTCTAAACTCATTAGCCTCCATAATCGTGAAGTCTGTTAGGTTAAATCCACCTGTATACTACCTTGGCAAAAGGTGGGTTAACAGAAAGCAACCAAAACTCCGACTGAGGCATAACGACCATGATACAAGGAAGATCTAGCTTTTTCGTAAAAGAAAAGCTGGCCTAGTATGTCACTCCTATGGCATATGAGAGGCATTTTACTTTGGAATGTCGTCTAGCTAAGAGAAGCGTAAGTGCTTCAATTACGATTAGCTTAATCACTTGAAGAAGGACTATACTATATTTTTTAAGGGTGTGTAAGTGATGATGACTTAATCCTTTCAAGCATTACCGGGTCCTAGGAGGCCTGTTACTTAGGGAAATTGGAAGGGGCTTATGTAGTGAGTTATGATCTACTTTTAGGAACTCATTTCTTTTCCTTCCAACACTTGAGTAGAATATTTTATCTGTTGGTAGTTACTCGGTAGATAGGCTAAAATTGACATCGTTCTCGGTTGGTATATTCTTTGGTAGAGATAAACCTTATATGAGTCATTTCAGTTGCAAAGCTGAGGTAAAGCGATCGAAGTGTTATCATTCGAACTTGGAGCACAAGCTTTCAAGTTGTGTGGGTTCGGTCGATGAAGTGTGACTTGGATTTATATCTAGTAGAGTTTGGTGGATGCCCAGTAATGAGCGGAGACAGAGCGTATGACTTATAGGAGTTTACCTAGAGCCGTTCATGTTATAATTTTTTCTCTTTTGGGTCAAAAACCTCAGGTGATGGGAGTAATCCCATGTACCATAAGGGATATTTTCTAAAGATTGGTCCATTCACATACCAGTTCTTAACCTATACTTCGAGCATAGATTTTCTGGGTGATTTGCACCAGTTAGGATAGGGTTTTTCACTTGATTTTGATAAACGAGCACTTGAGTCAGATTTTTGAGACGATTGAGAGATTTTCGAAGCACGACCTTAGTCATGCAAGGAGATTTATATGGTCAGATTAAAGAACCAGATAAGAGTTTACATGGATAGAGTATGGTGGTCGACCCTAACTTAACAAAGAAATCTTGTGAGCAAATAAAGGTTTGAAACGAGCATCATATCATTCGGAATGATCTTTAGTGGTTATAAAATTTTAGCATAATATAATTATTATTGTAAAAACCCAAAATTTGAGCTATACTAATTAATTAACGAATTAGTTAAATAATAAAATAAGTTTGTGAAATTGTCAGAATCGAGCTACGGAAGTTACACCATTGTGTCTATGGTAATTTTCTGGTCAACTTCCATATATAGTTTGTCGGAATCCGAGTTAATATGAAGAAGATATGAACTAAACAAGAAATAAGAAGAAAAAATATATATGTCAGGTCGACCTTAGGGTCGACCCCTAATGTGCATACACATATATGGGTCGACACCCAGGTCGACCCGCCTTTGTATTTGAGCGTGAATTCATCCAGGTTAAACAATGACGTGTTTTGCAATTTCTTTTTAATCATGTGCGTTCGTGCTTCCATCCGACGGTTCCCAGAGAGCCTATGACGTAGATTGTGAGGATTCCTTCACGATGCTAAAGAGGGCATTCACTAGTGCACCAGTGTTAGTTTTACCCGATGGAGCTAAACCTTTTACAGTATACGCTGATGCATATGGGACCGGTGTTGGGGTAGTATTGATGAAAGAAGGGAGGGTAGTATGCTATGGAAGTAGACAGTTGAGAACTCATGAGAAGAACTACCCTACCCATGATTTGGAGTTAGCTGCTATTGTTTTCACGCTCAAGTCTTGGAGACATTACCTGCTAGGAGAGAGGCTCGAGCTTTTCACTAACCAAAAATCATTGAAGTACCTATTCTCACAAAAGGATTTAAACTTGAGGCAGCAGCGTTGGATGGAGTTTTTGGCATCATATGACTTTGAGATAGCTTACACCCCTGGTAAAGGAAACGTGGTTGCGGATGCGTTAAGTAGGAAGAAAGCAACTCTTAGCCCAAAGTTCGTGGAGTGGAAAAGCCTAGAGTTTATTTCCACCTTTGACTTTAAGCCCTCTATGGACATTACCCCTGGATTATTAGCAGCACTTGAGGTTAAGACTACCCTTATAGATCAGAGTGGTGCAGTGGAAGCGTGGTGGGCCCATAACCTACAGATACCCAAAAAGGGTATTGGGGTGTTTCAATTATTGCATGGGATAATTCAGAAAATGATTTCTTGACTAGTTTGTAGCAATTCGGATAATCTCCTAAGTGACGAGATGATACTCGCCTAGGCGAGTGTCGTAGTGCATTTAGTATATTATCCTTATTAACATTATGCAGTCGAGATGAGTTTGAACTCGAGCAAGCCCAGGCAATGATAAATCTTCAATTAATGATGTTGTATTAGTATAATTTTCTCTTCTAGGGAATGAGTTTTGTTCGGAAGAAAAGGAAAGTTTAGGCATCGATTGCTGGATTTATTCGAGAGTTTTGAGACTCAATGATCCTGCATATCATATAGGTTTTCCTTTTCATAGCGTGAGGTGTAACGAAAGGGGTTACACCACTTAGGCGCTTATTCTTTTTGATAAACGACTCATAGGAGTCTGTGGTTTGACATGTGCATTTGACTCTTGATGGTTACTGTGCATGTTGGTATGGACTTCTTTTAAATATTTCATTATTGTTGTTTGTTGCTTGCTATTATTCGTTGCTTGTTATTGTTTTTCACTTGTTATTATTTATTGCTTATTTCTTGTCGTTGGCTGCTGCTGCTTATGTTTGCTTGCTACTATTTGATGTTGTTTGTTGTTGTTTGATTTTGTGGTTGGTTGATTTTGTTTGTCATTGATTTTGTTGCTTGCTTGCACGTTTAATAATTTGTATGCTAGTTATTGTTACTTATTCTTACTTGTTATGAATTGTTGATTACTCTTATTGCTTGTTGTTTGTATTTGTTTGCTATTGTTTGATTGTTGCTTGTCTTATGTATTTAATTGCTTGTATGGTAGTTGTAATTTCATACTTCAAAATAAGATTTGAAAAGCGATGGCAATAGCTATTAGGAATATCTCTCATATTATCCATGTCCATTATGGGTCGAGGGAGATCTATACGAGTCTATTGCCTTTGAATGTGACTAGGAGTCCGAGGTATGTTTAGATCTTGACTCACTTAAGCTTACTCTCTAATTAATTTTCATGTATGACTATAGTAGTATCGTTTACAACACTGAGGTTTTAAGTGTTTGAATTCTATGTTAGTGCACGATCCTCTTGTATAGTACAGTTAGGTACTTCAGAGCTGATGTATAGCTATTTAAATGACTATTTTTTTATTGGCATTTAGATAGTGAGAAGATTTCTTGAGAAAAGTACAAGTTTTTGGGAATGTGGGATGATGTAGGTAATTTAATATTTTCTGATGTGTTATGTATTCTAATTTGGGAGTTCCATAGTGTTAATAGCACAAAGGAAGGTACTGTTAGGATTTTCGAAACTGAGATTCGGGAAGTTTGGTCAGTCCTGTTACTTTTGCGTACTCATGTGAATTTCAGGGACAAAATTCTTTTAAGGAAGGGAGAATGTAACACCCCGCAATTTTAATGATCGAATATTTAAAAGAGTAATTTAAATATTTAATCATTAAGCAGTAGAATGCCTCTTATACTCGATTTTTACAAACGAGCGAATTAGGACTTAATACACCCATGGTTGAGTTTGCTTTTTCGACACGAGTAAAATGAGATAAACTGGATTATGTTTCAAGTCATATGTTTCAAGTCGATGAATTTTCGGGGATAAATAGCGCCGAATGGAGAGGATTTTGGCTATGCCCATTTACTAGCCTATAAAAGACTAATTCCACTCATGTAACTCTCCATTCACGTTAGTTCTTCATCCTCATCTCTAATGTCTTCTCTAATCACCCCTTAATCACCTTCTAACCACCAAGCCCAAAACCCATAAAATAACTAAAAATTAAGTAAAATCACCATAAATCATCTCTTCTATTCTCTACAAAACACACGAAGGGATTGGCGTGAATCCAAGCTTTGGTGTGGATTTAGAAATTTAAAGTATGCAAGAATTGGGCTTTTGGCGATTAGAGCTTGGCTTGGGTTTTTAATTAAGATGAGTGGGATGATTCTCCTTATTAATTTAAGTTTTAATCTTCATATTTTCATTTATTGATAATTATAAAATCACATATATTGATTTGGAGACTTCTATGCTACGATTTAGGCTTGTATTCATGTTATAAACATGTTTCCCTTAAATAATAAATTATTTGAACCCTTAATTATCATGTTCCAAAAAGTTAGTAAGCTCCAAATTAGATTATGGGTTAAGTAATTGACTTTGAGTGATATTATGATTAATTAGAGGCTAATTACATGATATAATTAAGTGCACATCATTGATTAGCAATAACAAAACTAATTTATATGGTTTTTGAAAAAGTTAGTAAGTTAATTAAGCAATTAATGAAGCTTAATTAGTACCTATAAATATTATTTAAAGTAAGAAATGATCTTTATAAGTGAATGAGTCATTTATAAATCTTACTTATGTAAAGAAACAATTTTATAAATGAAAGTAATATTTTATAAGTGAGTTTATAAAATAGCATAAAATGGTATTTTATAAAATAGATTATTTTATAAAATATTAAAAAGTGAATACTGATGTTTATAAAATAGTATAAATAAGATATTTTGTAAAATGGTTATAATATTTTATGAAATGTTTATAAAAGGAATACTTAATTACAAATGAAAAGATTTAGTATTTAAAAGGCCTAAGTGAATTTATAAGCTTGGATTGTATCTTATATAACGATATGAGATTTTGTAAAAAGGTGGTTTTACTTTTATGAAAAGATTTAGTAAGATATGATTAAGTAATAAAAGAATTACTTGTGTAGATATACAGGTATTTGAAAATACATAATGATCAAAATATTGGTTGAATTATAGTTAGAATTATTTTATGTTTGGTTATTTATATACGTTTTCAATTTTTTCGTTTTATAGAAATTCAATTTGATTACAAGTCCATTGCGGACATTACACATAGTCATAGCGACTATCATGTGCGCTAAGTTACGTGAGAATATACCGGGCCGAGTAATCGCTTGGTGAAGTCTGAAACGTGATTTGTGTAGTGATGGTATTTTTGCATATACGTGTGTGCAAAAGCATGTAGGAATGAGTGTATCGACACACGTGTAAGGTACGCATTAGGCAAGGAGTCAGGTAGGTCGTTTTGGCGTGTGAGAGGAAGCCGAGTCGCTATAATAGCCCGTAGAACTCTACTCGTGCAAAGAGTGGATTTTGGTATTGTAATCATTTTTCGAGTACTTATGGAATTCACTTTCAAAACATCAATAAATGAACCCCAGTAGATGTCTAATCGGATAGAGTCAGGCTCTAGAAGCACTACAACTCATCGGGCAAAGCACCGAAGGAAACGACATGTGAATCGACGACTGTTTGGCGGGGTTTGTCCCTGCCTAGGTTCAAGTTTTGGAATTTTGAGGTTTTAAATTGACTAAGGGGAAGTTTCAGTTGATTGAATAAAGGGAAATTCAATCCAGATTCAAGGGTCAAAACAGTCGACTGGGTTTTGTCGACTGAATAAGATCCCTAGTCGATTGAACCCCTAGGGGATGAAGACTTTGGGGGATTTTTTCCCCCACTCGATCATGGTTTTACGTGGCATCTTAGCACATCTTCGGGAAGGCTCTGAGCTATTCAGGGAGGCAGGATTCCAGGCAAAACTCGTAATTCAGATAAATATGTTAAGTAATTCCTTAGGAATCAATAACGATTGAGCACAGGGTCGGTAAAGCGATTGGTCGCACAATCACATCTGATGAGTGTGTACGCTCAAGTAGACTGGATTTGTACCTTCAGGGGTTGACTTCAGGGTGTGTATAATTATAAAAATCGCATCGGTCTTATATTAGTGACAGTACATCTTATTAGTCTTATATTAGTGACCATATAAAGTATTGGCCTTATATTGGTGGTCATACAAATTATTGATCTTATAGTAGTGATCATCCATATAGATAGACGACGATGAGATATCATTTTCCATTTGTGATAGACGTATTTGATTACATGATATTATATTTTGGGTTTTATGTGTAGATATAGGTGTTCGTTTGCGGTCCCGATAGTGTATCATATGGGACACGCACGTCATTCTCTTTCAAAGACATGTTATGTGTATTTATTAAGAAATCCATGATTGCTAAGAGGGTGATGATGACAATCATCTACAAGTGGACCATACATCACTTATGCTCGATATGGAATATGGTGAGGTCCACAAAGGTTTCAGATATATAGAGTAGATCATATATCACTTATGCTCGATATAGGGTATGGTGAGATCTAAACAAGTTCATTCAATTAGGATGCGACCAGGGGTCTGTGGTACACTATCATACAAACTCTATTTATTTTGGACCCTCAACGGGAATCATTGGGTTGCAGTGAGATCTACATAGGCATCAGATATCTAGAGTAGGTCATATATCGCTTATGCTCGATATGGGGTACAGTGAGTCCTATACGAGTTCGTTCACACTGGATGCGGCTCGGAGTCTATGGTACAATTAGGTACTAACACTATTTATTATGGGCCCTAGATTGGGGTCATTGAATCAAGATTAATGCCTACTTTATACTTCACCGATCAGCAATGATGAGTATCAACTACACATTATTCGTTGTGTATCGCTATGATTTTGCATGCTATATTAGTTGGTTGATTACATCGTCATGTATTCTATGATATGCTTATATTGTGGTATTTATAATGTTTTTGCATGTATATATTGAGTCACTACATCATGATATATCATTACGTATCAGTCACATTATATTAGTTGTGTTGACTTGTTGATTACAGGAGAAGAGCAGGTTATGCTATGATTTCCTATCTTTTAGATAAGTTTACTTTACTTATTTATAGGAGGTTTGGATTTCCTCTGAGCCACGTTTGTGGAGAGGGCCAGTTGTGATTTAGTTGTTCTTATCTATTTTTATATAGTTTTAATATACACTATTCTAAGATAGTTCCTCTCACACCAGACTTTATATCTGACCCGCATTTTGTCTTTTTCTACTTATGTCATGACAACTCTCGGATACTCGATTGAGTAGTTTGAGAATTAGATGCCTTTGGGGATTTGCTACAGGGATGGGCAGCAGGAGCTCTTTAGAGGCATAGCATCAATATTTTTTGATATGCATACTTGATATATTTGTAGTACATGACAAACCTGTTATTCGTATATGGGATTGTTGTATCAGATATCTATTCATAACTCTGTTGTTTAGGAGTCAATGTATTCTGACTTTCTATGCTGATATTTATTTATCAGTTGCTTCCGCTAGTGCTATCTCTTATATATTGTCATTTTATTTTTTTCATGTATATTCAGTGTATTATATGTTGTTATTCCGTTGTGAGATCTTATCGATGACTTGGTTTAGTGGTTTGCTTTAATTTTACTCCAATGATTCGTCTCTTTGGATATTCCCGAAGGGCGGGTTGTTACACTATATATGTTGATTAAGGGTAGTTCCACTTGTGGGTTAAACAGAGACGGAGGTTCAAGCCCTTCTTCTAGCACCAAAATGTTAATAAATTTCTTCGTTAACCCCAAAAAGTGTGAGGAAAGTGAGAATTGGTTAGGTAGAGCCTTTACTAATCCTAGGCTAGTTCGCTAGTAAGCAACATGCTCCATGTTAAATCCATGCTAAACTTGAAATCATGAGTGTTTTGGGAATTCAAAACAAGTTATAATTTGAATCACAAGTGTTTGAGAATTCAAAAACAAGCCACGATTTAAGGAATCTTATGTCTACTTGTTAGTCGTATGCACTTTCAATGGCGAAGATAAGATCATGTCAAAATCATAAGAATCACAAGTCATAATCCATGCCTCTTTATTCATATGCAATGCGATTGTAAAAGTATAAGTCCTTATTTGCAATAAGGTTCACAAGATTACAATTGGCACTAAAATCCTCAAATCGATTTAGGGTTACAAAGTTTAAAAAGTAAGAAATCAGAAAAGAATTGATGGCCCCTCCTCTATGCCCTTAGGTCCGTATTTATAAGCGTAGAAAGGTACATCGTGGATGCCACATGTCAATGCAGCATGCTTGATCTTCGGCATTAAGGTCTATCTCGATGGTGCTTGGGATATTACTTTGATTTGATGATTCACAGCATCTTTGGTATATTGAAGGATTACGACATCATCATCCTAATTGCATGCGACTTGATAGCTTTTAACATCATCCTTAGAAACGAAGACATTCTGTAACACCCTGTAAATTTTAATATTAAATTAAAATGTTAATAAGAATAAAAATGTAAATTTACATAAAAGGATGAAATCGTAAATTTTTACAAATGAAGGAATATGGAAAATCTGACTTTTACATTGTGTCAAGTAGATTTTTCTAGCCCAAATTCATATATAATTTATTAGAAACAAACACCGTATGAAAAAGATACGGAATGTTTATTGTAGTGCGCATTTTGGGCATATTTTGGGAGTAAGATTAAAGATTAAAGAAAGAGTTAAGAAGACCTTTCTGTTAATAAATAAGTTGAATATGTGTAGGTTGACTCTAAAAAAAGTAAAAAAGTATAATGATGAGTATACATTTAAAAAGAAAAAAATGAAAGACAAAAGCATGAGTGGCATAGTGTTAAGACATGTGCATTCCAACCAAGTGACCTGGGTTTGAGTCTTGCAGAGTAAATTTTTTATGAGCAAATTTCTACCATAAATAAATGTATAAGAAGGTAAAAAACTAACAAAAAATAAGTATGTAAACAAACATATTAATTAATCGGGGGTATTTATTACCAAATACAGAAAATTCATATGTTTATGAAACACTGATTAAAAGAAGAGAAGGAATATGTGTCAGCTTATTCACATATATATGTAAGGTTTCTCTTCCAGGTTTAATAATTCAAATGTGATTATGTATTACTGATTAATGGTAGAAAAGAGAAAATTAAGTATAAATACATATATTTATGTGTGTGTGTATTTATTTATTTATTTATTTACTTATTTATGCTTAAATGGTTAGCAACATATGTACGTAAATGTATAAGTTAATTGGTTAGGAAGATATATAGATTAAGATGTATTTGACTAATTAAATTAAGGAGGATTTAATATCGGTTAAAAAGGGTAACATTTATGTGAATTAGGAAAGCTAATTAATACAAATCAATTTCAAAATTGATTGCGCGGTTAGATAGTAAAGAATATGGTAAATTATACACATATGCGTATGTTTGATACCAATTAATTGATTTATTAATTGACTAAATTAAAAGGATATACATATATGAGTAACCTAAAAAGAGAGCTTAATTATGTACATAATTGATTTAGTAAAGTGTCTAAGTTCAACGTATCTTATTCAATGCCCCTAATTAATTCCTTCCACCTGAAGCAATTTTCTAACTGCGTATATGAATTTACAAATCCTATAAATTCATCCTAAACCTAACCTAATTCTCATTCTAAAAACTAGTCTCTATTCTGTTTCCTATTCTAGTCTCTCTTCCTCTTCTAAATATTCATCTTCTTCATAAAATAAAAGTTAGTAAAATTCTGCAAGTTAAAAGTAGAGATTTAGAGAGGCGTGTTGCAAATAAAGAGAGGAGTCCAGAGAAAAGCTAGAGGACATCAGGTGAGTGGATTCTAATTCTTAAAGCAAAAGTTTAATATTTAGATTCAGATTTTCTTCTATTTCTTCTGATCTAAAATCTATTCTGATTTTCATCTTTATTTTTATCTCTAATTTCAAGTATAATAAAGATTCCTCTCAAATCTAAATTATAAATTGGTTAATTTGGAATTGGATAAAATGATGACTTGGTTTATATTAAATTTTGGGTAAAATGAATAGATCCTTGGAATTCTAAAACAGATCTAAACAAATCAAAGGAAATTATTTATAAACCATACAAGTAGAAGAATGTGAACTTAAAAATTAGGATTGGTGAATAAAATAAGGAGCGAATGAAATTAAATCTGAATAAAAGGAAATAGATTAGATCCTCGGTTTTTATTTGTCTGTAAATCAGAAAAAGGATGGCGACTGTTTTTAACACAGCGCCAACATAAATAAAAGAAACAGATTAGCCTAATTCTGTTATTAGGCTAACTTATGGATGATTTCAACCTATATATATATATATATATATATATATATTTTTGTGAATGCATCCTCCTATGAAGTTAACGGGCTGAAAAGAAAGTTTATGCACATAGATTTTATACCTGTAGGCATTTGGCGGGCCAGGTTGTGTTTTCTTATACCTGTAGGCATTTGGCGGTCCAGGTTATGTTTTCTTATACCTGTTGGCATTAGGTGCTCCACGCTACGTTTTAATACTTGTAGGCATCAGGCGGTCCAGGTATCATTGCGGAACATGTAGGCATCAGGCGATCTAGGATTGGGGTTTTATGGGATATTGTTTGGTACTTCACAGTGTAGGCATATGGCAGACCACTGGCTGAGTCCGCAACGTAGGCATCAGGAGGTCCGTTGCGGGATACATGATGTAGGCGAAAGGCAGTCCATCATGTTTGTAGGATTTTTTTTCGGTTGGCTGTGATATAGGCATTTGGCGGTCCAAGTTATACATGTAGGCATTTGGCGGTCCATCAGCAGAAACCGAGGGTACGTTGATAGGAGTCCAGTCTAGCGGTGTTCGCACAATATTGTTGCAGAACCAGGATAGACATAGGAGACATTTGGTCATGGTACGACTAGAGAAGGGCATGGGTTGTGTTTGATGATCCCTTGTGTAGGCTTCCTCACATGCTCTTCTCGTAGTACTAACGTGGATAGGTAAGAACAGTAGTTCCGACAGGTCGATCTACGTTTTACGACTTTGGTTTGACCTTTTTAGTAGGACCTATATTACAGGCTTATTCCTATTAGTAATTATATCTAAGATTGACACTCATATTATTCCTACTTTATGGAGTATGGAGCAGCTCTGTCTCTAGATGGTTCACTTTTCTTTTCAGTTTAGCTTCCATTCACTAGACTTTATGTCTAACCTATATGCATTTTCCCACCATGGGATGATAGGTTAGCAATTATTGGGATATAGTAAAAATCCAAGTTTCACTCCTAGGTTGAACACTGTTAAGGGCAGTTGTCCAATCCCTGTTAGTAACCATATGTCATATACTTTATTATTCCGCTGTGAGATCTTATTAACATTACTCTGACTTATCTTTGTTATTGGTAGGATACCAAATCAGCAATTCATGCTTTAGTGGACTTGGATTTTTGGTTCATCGAAAATTTGAGCTTACTAGGGTGCGGGTTGTCACACTTGGTATCAGAGCGAGGTTAGCCAACCCTAACAACTAGGTTAGCAGATCCTAAAAAATTAGGAAGTATGAGTGAACGTATTTATATAAATATATCTCCAAGATTTAGGAAGGGGATATCCCTAAGGGAGTAGGTGAAGATCCACTTTAACTTTAACCCATTGAAAAGGAAACTTTTTGAGATTAAGAAGTTAAAAAATGTATGTAGCTAATATATTTGAAAAAGTAAATATTGGGTTTTCGAAAAGTGATATGGTTTTTGTATGATAATTATTTTTATTTGAAGTAAAATTCTTTTTGTAAGATTATACAGCATAAGTAGCTTACTAGTTTCTTTGTAAAAAAAGAACTTAAAATATAAAAATCTATTAAAAATTTAAGTTGATTGGAAGCTAGAAATTTCAGTAAAGGAAATGTTTTTTAAAACTCTATTCTTTCGAAGGGATAAAAAGAGAAATATAGCTTGGAAATACTTTTACATGGAAATTATTTTTATGAGTTGACAAAATAAATGGTAGAAATTGTGAATAGTGTAAATGTTTCAAAAAGGGTGGACATGAATGGGAAAGTATACCTTTTGATTTTTGTTACTGGTTTAAATCGATTTGGGTGTAATCCATGTATGCCTAATGTAGGTCTTAAAAATTTGTATAGCATATATAGAGATATAAAAAAAGGAAAGAAGTAGTCCCAAAAATGGAAACCTTCATAAAGGAAATATGATAAATCTCAGATTTGTTAATCTACCTGATTGGATGAGATAAAATATATAGAATGAACCATTCCGGCAAATGTTTGGGTAAAATGGATGAGATTTGAATAGCATTTTAATTCATTGGAATGAAATATGTAGCAATAAAATTTTCCATAAATTATCCAGTTTCAGTATAAAAGTGTATCATTTGAAATGACAAGGAATACGCCCCAAAGAAAGAGATGTACAAAGTAAGGATGGTTACTGTATTTTGTACAGTCTATTTCAAGAAAGTAAATAAAAGAGACAATTCCTTGTAATTTCAAGCGTAGCACAAACTCTCTTTTAATGATTTATGGAAAATTGCAGAGTCACATTTCTTCTTGGGAAAAAGATGTAGTTCCAATGCATTAAAATGCCAAAGACCCTAACTATAAACTGGAATGGTTGACAAGACAGAAGAAGAGGTTTTTGAGAATCTAGAATGGTATTAGAATATGACTCTAATCAATTTTCGGCACTTGGAGAAGTGTCTGTATGGGGTGGTTATCCTAGTTTATCAATTTTAGCTAGAAAATCCCAGATTGTCATTGAACTTAGGATTTCATATCCACATCTTTTTGTTGGTAAGTTTTCTTTTGAACATTCTATCTTTGATCTTTTCCTAATTAGGATCCTTCGATAGATCTTTTTTTGGTGACACTTTATGTTGGTAGGGATGTTTGTAAACATGCCATTAGGACATGTGATGTTTGGTGGTTGCTTGTGGTTGCAAGTGGATGCTAGTGGTTGCGGAAGAATGCATTTACACACACTAGGCACTCATTCTATCTTATTTGATTTTAACTTTAGATCGGCCACCTAGGAGTGCACTTGCATATGCATATGGATGTGTGCTATATATATTCATTAATTATGCATTTATTACATATTACTTATATATATATGGTTGTATATAAATGGATATTGGACATATGGACGATTGCATTTGGATGATGGTTGAAGCATGCATGTAGAACTAACAGTTTTATTAGGGTTTTTGCATACATATGGTTGCATGGCATAAGCATATTTGCATGACAGTAGGTGACTGTATCAGTACACCGACTATCTTTCTGCATTAGATAAGTTCATATGCATTTCACATTGCATAAAGTCATAATTTGCATTAGATAAATCTAAGGACAATGGTTGCGGTGTTTGATGTTTGAGTAGATGATTGTAGATTTGGATAATGGTTGCAGTTTATGTTCTTCTGTTCTTAGAGATTTCGGGGACGAAATCCTTTAAGGAGGGGAGAATGTAACACCCCATAAATTTTAATAATAAATTAAAATGTAAATAAGAATAAAAATGTACATTTACATAAAAGGATGAAATCTTAAATTTTTACAAATGAAGGAATTTGGGAAATTTGACATTTACATTGTGTCAAGTAGATTTTCTAGCCCAAATTCATATATAATTTATTAAAAATAGACACCGTATGAAAAAGATACAGAATGTTTATCGTAGTGTGCATTTTGCGTTTTGCGCATATTTTGGGAGTAAGATTAAATATTAAAAAAAGAGTTAAGAAGACCTATTTGTTAATAAATAAGTTGAATATGTGTAGGTTGACTCTAAGAAAAGAAAAAAAAAGTATAATGATGAGTATACATTTAAAAAGAAAAAATGAAAGAAAAAAACATGAGTGGCACAGTGGTAAGATATGTTCATTCCAACCAAGTGACCTGGGTTCGAGTCTCGTAGAGTACATTTTTTTATGAGCAAATTTCAACCATAAATAAATTTATAAGAAGGTGAAAGACTAACATAAAATAAGTACGTAAACAAACATATTAATTAATAGGGGTATTTATTACCAAATATAGAAAATTCATATGTTTATGAAACATTGATTATAAGAAGAGAAGGACTATGTGTCAGCTTATTCACATATATATAGGGTTTCTCTTTTAGGTTTAATAATTCAAATGTGATTATGTATTACTGATTAAGGGTAGAAAAGAGAAAATTATGTATAAATACATATATTTTTATATATATACGTATTTATTTATTTATGCTTAAATAGTTAGCAACATATGTATGTAAATGTATAAGTTAATTGGTTAGGAAGATATAGATTACGATGTAATTGACTAATTAAATTAAGGAGGATTTAAGATTGGTTAAAAAGGGTAACATTTATGTGAATTAAGGAAGCTAATTAATACAAATCAATTTCAAAATTGATTACGCAGTTAGATAGTAAAGAATATAGTCAATTATATACATATGTGTATGTTTGATACCAATTAATTGATTTATTAATTGACTAAATTAAAAGGATATACATATATGAGTAACCTAAAAGGAGAGCTTAATTATGTACATAATTTATTTAGTAAGGTGTCTAAGTTCAACGTATCTTATTCAACGCCTCTAATTAATTCCCTCCACCTGAAGCAATTATCCAACGATGCTTATGAATTCACAAATCCAATAAATTCAGCCTAAACTTAACCTAATTCTCATTCTAAAAACTATTCTCTATTCTATTTCCTATTCTAGTCTCTCTTCCTCTTCGAAATATTCATCTTCTTCATAAAATAAAAGTTAGTAAAATTCTGCAAGTTAAAAGTAGAGATTTAGAGAGGCGTGTTGCAAATAAAGAGAGGAGTCCAGAGAAAAGCTAGAGGACATCAGGTGAGTGGATTCTAATTCTTAAAGCAAAAGTTTAATATTTAGATTCAGATTTTCTTCTATTTCTTCTGATCTAAAATCTATTCTGATTTTCATCTTTATTTTTATCTCTAATTTCAAGTATAATAAAGATTCCTCTCAAATCTAAATTATAAATTGGTTAATTTGGAATTGGATAAAATGATGACTTGGTTTATATTAAATTTTGGGTAAAATGAATAGATCCTTGGAATTCTAAAACAGATCTAAACAAATCAAAGGAAATTATTTATAAACCATACAAGTAGAAGAATGTGAACTTAAAAATTAGGATTGGTGAATAAAATAAGGAGCGAATGAAATTAAATCTGAATAAAAGGAAATAGATTAGATCCTCGGTTTTTATTTGTCTGTAAATCAGAAAAAGGATGGCGACTGTTTTTAACACAGCGCCAACATAAATAAAAGAAACAGATTAGCCTAATTCTGTTATTAGGCTAACTTATGGATGATTTCAACCTATATATATAAATCAGTTTTTGTGAATGAATCCTCCTATGAAGTTAATGGGCTGAAAAGATAGTTTACGCACTTAGATCTTATACCTGTAGGCATTTGGCGGGCCAGGTTGTGTTTTCTTATACCTGTTGGTGGTCCAGGTTATGTTTTCTTATACCTGTAGGAATTAGGCGGTCCAGGCTACATTTTAATACTTGTAGGCGTCAGACGGTCCAGGTATCTTTGCAGAACCTATAGGCATCAGGCGGTCCAGGTTCGGGGTTTTATAAGATATTGTTTGGTACTTCATACTATAGGCATAAGGCGGACCACTGGCAGAGTCCGCAATGTAGGCATCAAGTGGTCCGTTGCGGGATACATGATGTAGGCGAAAGGCGGTCCATCATGTTTGTGGAATTTTTTTTCAGTTGGCTATGATGTAGGCAGTTGGCGGTCCAAGTTATACCTATAGGCATTTGGCGATCCATCGGTAGAAACCGAGGGTACGTTGATAGGAGTCCAGTCTAGCGGTGTTCGCACAATATTGTTGTGGAACTGGGGTAGACATAGGAGACATTTGGTCACGGTACGACTCGACAAAGGCATGGGTTGTGTCCGATGATCCCTTGGGTAGGCTTCCTCGCATGCTCTTCTCGTAGTAGTAACGTGGATAGGTAAGGACAGCAGCTCCGACAGGCCGATCTACGTTTTGACGACTTTGGTTTGACTTTTTTAGTAGGACCTATATTACAAGCTCATTCCTATTAGGAATTATATCTAAGATTGACACTCATATTATTCCTACTTTATGGAGTATGGAGCAGCTCTAGCTCTAGATGGTTAACTTTTCTTTTCAGTTTAGCTTCCATTCACCAGACTTAATGTCCGACCCATTCACATTTTCCCACCACAAAATGAAAGGTTAGCAATTATTGGGATATAGTAAAAAGCCAAGTTTCACTCCTAGGTTGAACACTGTTAGGGGCAGTTGCCCTATCCTGGTTAGTAACCATATGTCATATACTTTATTATTCGGCTGTGAGATTTTATCAACATTACTCTGATTTACCTTTGTTATTTGCAGGATACCAAACCCGCAATTCGTGATTTAGTGGACTTGGATTTTCGATCATCGAAAATTCGAGCCTAGTGGGGTGCGGGTTGTCACACATTCGGCATCCTTTATCATACTGGTGACATGCGATGTGCTCTTGTATATTGTTGGCATACAGTGACCTTCCTTTGTTTTTATATTGATGGAATGCGGAATGGAATTAATGTGGCATTGATTAAGTGTGACATGGATGATAAGCGACATTGAAGAGATGCGGCATTGAATAGAGGCGGTATTCATAAGTAATGGCAGCAGCTTCATGCGGCATCCTTTACTAGTATTATGCGATATGGACGAGTCGCAACATCGAAGATATATGCTATCTCTAATCATATTGATGACTTATGACAAGCTTCGATCTTTTATCACTTAGTAATTGCTATTAACGGCATGCAACATCGATGGGATGCAACATCTATAATATGTGATGCCTTCATCATATTGATGGCTTATGCTATGCTGTCTTTCGATACCATGCCCTTAATGAAGTATGGTGCTTTATTGTGATAGGTGGAATCAACGGTATGCAACATCATTGTAGGCCTTCGCCATTGGCTTTGATAGCCTTCTTTACTTTAATATAACACTTTCCTTGTCCATGGAATCCTTTGACTTCGACATTCTTATCGTCGTCATGCCTTCATGCCTTCGGAATCGATAATAGTAGTAACAGAAGAAATATTAGGGTTTTTGTTGTTTTGGGCTTGTTGTAGTGTTTGTAAGTAATGGTGTGCTATTTAAGCTATGAAGGATGGGCCTTTTTTACATTGTGGTTGTTATTTTTTGGGTACTGGTGATGTAATGCATATTGTATCAAATAACGGATGTCATGCTCTTTTTCCTTACTACTCTAGTAAGGTTTTTTAAGGAGCCGAGTTCTCTACTGGACCTTCACGTCATTAATAAAGAACCCATTTAAAAAAAATATAAGATAAAGTATAAGTTAAGAAATAAATAAATGATGGTTATAACATATATGTATATATACATGGTATAATTAGTTATACTTATCATATTAATTAAAAATAAAATGTTAAAATACAGTAATGTAATAAATTAAGGAGTTAATGGGAAGTTACAGTAATCAAGCCAATATGGGTATAAACTCATTTAATGAATTTAATTACACAGACCAAATATGACATTGATGAAAAAAATTAAATAGGCAAGTTAAATTAATTCTGAAACATACAAATAAATTTCATTAGCATTTGTCTAATTTGAATATAAAAGAACATTTATAAAGGGCATTAATTGGAGGTAAAAGAAGCAGTAAATGACATTTAATGACATTAATGAAATAAGAACTTTAAGATAGTAAGCGTATAAAATAAAAAGGGAAGTTTAATGAAAGTTAATAAATGAATACTAATAAATGAACTTAGGAGGCGTAATAATTTCCACAGTTGAAATTATATGGCCTCGATAATATGTTTGCGATGTGTGCGAACTAATGGACTTAGCCCTGTATTTAGATTAATTATAAATGGATTGGTTTAGTATGGGTTGGGATGCGAGGTCAGTAGAGTCATACAATGGTCTACCCTCTACAAGGGGCTACCGGCAATTGTATATATGTACTACTAATGTGGGACATCTCCAACTATAGGACCTGTGGGGATATAAGTTCAGTATAGGGTTGAGGTATTAAATGGCTGTTGAGGTACGCCTCTTCCCTATTTAAGAAATATTAAATGGTTAAAATTACCTTTTAGGTGTGTTGGTGAAATCTCTTAGGGGAAGTCCGTTTCGGGGTTGAGGTATTAAATGGCTAGAGGGTTTGCCTCTTCCTTATCTATGAAGTATTAACTAGCCTAAAAAGGAATTTCTACGATATCAATGAAGGAGTACTAGGAGGGGTTTGCCTTGGGTCTAGGATATAAATGGCTAGAGAGTCTGCCTATGTCTAGGTATTAAATGGCTGGAGAGTCTGCATATTCCCTATTTAAAAGGTCTTAAGTGATTCAGATATTTTTTCGTGTATCATTAGGATATGATTAGACGGAAGATGGGTTGTTGAACCCAATGCGAAAGGGCCCACTTCGGCGTTGAGGTAGTAAATAACCATTGGGTTTGCCTCTTTACTATTTTAATAAGTATTAAGTGGCTGGGGTTTCTTTTTTAGGGAGTACAACGATGCTCATATATATACACACACATATACACACACGCATATCTATACCTCAGAGTAGGTCGAACATATCATATGTGCATATGCAATTAAATGACTAATCCATAAATAGTAGACATAATACTTAAATGAAAATCAATCGGCATATGTATAAAGTATGTAACTTATTAGTCACCAAAATGTTGTTTTGACCCCGTCCTCATTATAGCCCATAGGATAGATTTAGAGGGCATGATACTGGTACAAGACAAGAACGATAGGCAAATGGGTCTTCTCACTCAAGCTCGACAGTGACAAGGCAACTAGATATCCAAGGAATAATACTGGTTCCAAGGTAGTAGCCATAGTTGGTATATATGTTTTATTATATTTTACTATTCCACTGTGAGTTCATGTAGATGTTTCCTTGATATACTTATTTTTATTACAGGTTACCAACACCAATGATCCATACTATAATGGACTTTGGTTTTCAATTTAGTCAAAAATCAGGCCCATTAAGGTGTGGGTTGTTACACCCTTCTAGTCCCTAAGTGAATTCACTTGAGAAGTTGGGTCATAATCTCAGTTTGGCTTCATGTCATTATGTGCCGCCATAGTGCATGCCTGCTCCCTCACATTACTACTCCTATCAACCAAGTTATGAAGGTCGCGCGTGAATTCTTCATAAGGATCATGCCAACCGCCAAAGGTTGAATTCCTCCACCTTCCGTCCTTTATCAAGTGGTGTCGGCTATACTAGTGTAAGTGGTATCCCCTCTTAGGGAAAGGGAAAGGGCGTGCATCTCTCTCTTTCCAGGAGCACTCCCTCCTATAAGAATGCCCTAGCCGATCCATGCTCTCAGCTAAACCTGGGGCATGACATGAAGCCTGGTAATCATGGACACCTACCTTGCCTCCACCCTAAAGGGTCCTGAGCAACTCAGCACTATGGGTTATGAATGGATCTGCCCCACTCAAGCTATCAAATAGCTCCCTCATCTGTCTTCACACTCAACCATGTTCAGAAGCTGCCAAATGCCAGCCTGCATGTTTAAAGAGGTCCGGGCAAATAGCCAATGCCCTTCTTAAGCACGCTTACTGGCCCAGCATAACATTATAGATATGCTCTTACTTATGATAATAAGTTCTACTATATCCTAAGTCCTTGTGAACGACGACACTTGTCGTCCATCTCACCATTTTACATAACACTTATGTAAAGTGCTCGAGCTAGCCATATGTTCTAGTTCGAGCTGGGGTCATAGTCATCTTACGAATGGCGACGTGTTACCTAAGAGAACCCTTAAGCCATCACGTGCTCTGGTTCAAGCCGGACCACATGGTGGCTTGTCACCCAAGAGAACCCATTGGCAAACATGTGTTCCCACCTAACACCAATGTTGCTCGCCATATAAACGTCCAGGCCCGACTTATCACATACCCATTTTGCTATTTAACATATCTTTTTTTAGCAAAGCTATCTAGCTTTATTGTGGGCCATCCATATATATAAAAGAATAAAAATAGGTGTTTGACACAAGTGCCACAACAACTTTAATGAAAATAAGGCATAGGAAGTTGGCAATAAGGCCAACCTACTATAGACAAATAATCCTAGTCCCTTTTCGAAGAGGAAGACCCACTCCCATCACTTCCATCATCCGTAGATTTAGGCCCAATAACATGATAATACCCTGAAAAAGGTAATGCTAAGTTAGGAATGAAGTTCATTAAGTCTAAGTAATAAAGATGTTTCCGATCCCAAGTACCATCCGACAACAAAATGAGATTCTTGTCACCAACTCGCCCAAGAACAGCAAGGGCTAATCCTTCTTCCTCCACATGATAAAATAGTCACATATCTTCCTCATCTCCTTCCACTTACTTAAAAAACTAGTAGCCTTCGAATCATACATCATATCAGAAAGCTCATGAACCCAAGCTTGCTCAGACGCACCATAAAAAAATCATCTGAAGAAGGAAGAACCACTTCTACTTTTTCCCAAGACATAACTTCAATAACACTAGTAGGGCTAATAGATGATTCCTTTGACATAATCTCAGAAGGAGAAATGATAATAGTAGGGAGAGACATAGGAACCCACTTCATAATCAGATGAGGAAGTGGAATCCTCTCCGTAAGTGGAACAGGGGAATCAACACACATGTGTGTTTACAAGTTTCCATAAGGTGTCCGAAGGAATGACATGATGACCACATGTCAGGCTTTCAACAGTAATAGATGTCGATTATCGCTACATACTCTTTGATAATATGAACAGATATCTAGGAAGGTAAAGGATTTTTCAGGGATATTTCAATAAGAGGCTTGGCATAAACTAACTTATTTCGAGCTGCAGTATTTGCATCGAAACATTTGAGTTTTCCAACAATATTGGCTAGTCAGTTTAGCCCAATCATGGGTCGCAATACAGATGGGATGGGACTGAAATGCACCTAGACTAGAATAGAAAGAAATTTCTCCTTAGCTTTATCCACTGAGGGACACCATGGAGTAATAATGAAAGGCTGACCTTGGATGATGGAAGGATCTGTCTCAAGAACATGAAGCCTTTCAGCTTTTCTAGAGAACTTGAAAAAAACATAGAACTATCAAAGTATACTTGAAGGCGACCCCTTAATTTCCAAATTTGTCGACACCAAAAATGGAAACATTTTTTTGCGAATAATATAAGGACTACATTGGCTGTTATTGACACCAAAACTGGATCAACACTCAAAAACATGTACAAATGTTGAGATCTAGCAAAAACTATAAGAAAAGTAAAGAGAACATCATAACTTCATAGTGGTTTGACAATCATTGGCCTACATCCACTGTAATTTATTGATTATTTGTTTGAGAGTCACTAGTAAAAGGGACTGATGGTTTCTTAAAGCCTAGAATAACCAATAGTGTCTGCCTTAGCGACTATGGTGAGGGGAGATAGAAGGTGAAGAAGATAAGAGATCAAAAGTTCCTCCAATTGCTGGAGGGTCTATATTTATAGGGAAATCGCCTAGCAGAGCCAGGATCCCATGAAATACCAAGTCCAGGTCCAGATCCAAGTGTGTATAAGTGAGAATTGGGGCCCAAACAACAATAAAAAATACTTGATGTCGAGTGGTTCCATTTGGTATCGATAGGTTTTTATGGGAAAATTCCTTCCTTCTTCTTCTACTCTACTTTCTACCTCTGACTCATGGTGTTCCTGGCACTCTTCCTTCGAGATTGAGTCATTTCTGATAGTTCATTATATTGCTTGTTCTCGTCTTCTTTCTTTCAGAAAATACTTGGATTTGTTCGTCTATTCCTTAAGAAAAGCACTTTATAACAATCACTTAAGCCAAAGCTTCACATACAGAATTTCATAGGACCCACATGCGATATAATGCTCTCGGTATCGAATGATTACACTAGGTCCCAAGTGGTCCTCTTTACTCTAATGCTTCTGGAACTTTTCTGGTGTGGTTCTATTGTACATCTAAGCATGTTCCTAAGTCCGTGGATCATTTCGACTTTATCATGATATTTTGATTCCAGTGAAAATTGCTTAGTCAAAAAGACAGATAGCACTTGATCCACAGATTATGCATTGGTTGAGAACAAATCATGCTTTGGATCAAGACAAGCATTAACTACTGTCTCCCTATTCTAGTTGGTCGTTCAGGAATGCTTTAAAGCATTACCCTCATTCCATTGATACCCTTTTAACTACTTTACATAGCCGAAATTTCGTTCTTCATGCTAAGGACAAGATCTATGCACTAGAGGTCATTCCATGCTTTAACCAAGCTTGCTCTTTTTTCACCGCGCTTTTTCTTTGATTTTTGGTTCCAAAATACCACTCGGTACTAAGTGGTTTCACTCGATACCGAGTTCTTTCACTCATCTGGCCCGAGTACTATAGGTACTTGGAACTTAGAAGATTTTCACTCACTTTCTCGTTTCCTATCTCCTTGTGTCGATTGCTTTCAATCCTCGAACCTGGTGTCGACTCCTTGCCTTCATCTTTCACCCACCTTAGACCGCTCATCGACGGTCACTTAAGGCCACCATCGATCACCTGAACTTGCTACCACCACCAGGCCGTCATCTCAACCATTACCGCCTACTCCATAGCACTTGTCATCGATTTATCCTACTTTCCTGGTGCAAAACCAGATCCGAAGCAAGGTTGGCGGCACTTTTCTATCAAGATGAAGGGTGCTAGTGGCGGTGATGGTTGCTCTTGATAGAGGGTTCGCCAGAGTTAGAGTTTAACTGCCCTTAGGAAGAACTCGGGCCTGAGCTAAGGTTATCCCCGGTTCTACTTAGGGTGTGCTCATGTTAATTTTTGAGAAATACTTGTCGGCTCTATTCTCTAGTCTTCAAGTTATAAAATGATCTGATAAACACCAGTCAAGACTTAGCCATTCTCACATCGTTATTCAAATGCTAGTAAGACAGTTCTTCTCCCGAGAAGATCATAATGGCTGAGCTCCAACATTCGAACAATCCTATTGCTTGGCATTTTCATTATCTGAATATTCTTATTACATAGCATTATCTATCATCGCACTTCTAGCGTTCCTTTAAAAGAAATCTTCTGTGTTACTCCAAATAATGGTTCTGTTATCGATTATCTGGTGATAATGGGTAAGATTTGATGCATGGTTCCATCGTGCGGCGTGGCTCGTTTTTCTATCATGAGCAAACTATCTTCACAGGATGGTCCATTTGTCATGTACAGGACATGGAACTTACACTATATAGATTAACATTTTCACTTGCCCCGGTCGACGTTTAGAATTCGATTGTTCAACACATGTTGACATACATTGGATTCTTGGCATCGATCACACGGGTTTGATATTCAAAATAAAACATACCTGACCATGTTGAACACCATGTTTTCCATTCCAGAATGACTCGTCAACTGTGTAGTTAAAGCTTTGCTAAATGCTTGCAAAATCCTTGTAATAGCGCATAGTGCTCTTCGACCGCTAGGATATTTCAATTTAGCGCTATTAAATAATAGATCCACTTTAAGCCTCGCTATGTTCCACTATACCCACTAAATTAAGGCTTTTTAGCACCCACTTTAGCAATATTAATATACAAAGTTTGATTTGACTAGTTCTATTGTAAACAAAATCAAAAAAGTTAGGGTAATGATCTAATTTTAAGGCATAACTGCTCAACATAAGTTTGAAATCTACTATAGTCACCAAACATAGTCTGTAGAAATCAATATATTCTTTGGTTTTATTGTATAAGGTTAAACAATATTTCTTTTTTCAACACAAATGATGTGAGAATGAGAATACATTAACATTAAATATATTTTTTAAATATAAAGCTTTATGTGCTCTGCTATTTTCCGCTATATCCCACTATAACTTTTTATGCCTCCACCGCCATGGAACCACTAAATGCTTTGACTTCTCATCAATTTCCTCATTTCCAGTCCATTGTCGGTACATCTACTCCTTTGGAAGCTGGGTCCTCCATAGCTCAGGCTTCACCTTTTGCACTTGTTAGGCTTAGGTGTTCAATCATCGTTGAGTTATAAGGCATGGTCGTTTTAGCAGAACCATTGCAAAATCCGCCTCCTCCTCTAAACGAGTATATCGTTTTAAGGGTTCTGGATGATCTGCCAAAACAAATGCCAACAATTCTTACTCTAAAGATGCTCCAGAACATATGTCGCCAACACGGGATCCCTGAGGGCGATGTACTTCTCCCAACATAGGGTCAACAAGCGCATAATCCTCGTTTGGGATATACGGCATGCAACAGATACATATGCTTGGGGGGCGTTGTGCCGCTCTTCAGTCTGTTTCTCTGTATAATTCTCTAAGAACTCGGGTTGGCTCCATCTCAAGTTCATCCCAATGGGTACGCCCTCCTATTTCTCTATGCGTGCTCTTTATGAACAATTCTACCGGCCTCCGACTTTCAACAAGCTTACTTATCTCTTGCACTTCAAACAAAGGCATGACTTGTCGTCTTATACGATTATCAAGGCCTGGTGTAGATGCAAGATCATCGAGAAGCTTCATAACAAATGTTCTTACTTCAAGAACAAATACTTCATCATTCAATGCTCGTTCGTCTTTAATCAACCTTGGCTCTTTGAAAGTACGATTATTTCCTTTTCTCCCTTCCGCACTTGAATTTTCATCATCCCTACATCTAACTTTTGGTCCAATTCTCTCGCAGATATTCCTGCCCGTGATACCAACAAGGAGCACAGTGATACCTTGGATGCTCTGAAGAAAGTTCCAATCCGAGATCGCTCCACCCCATATCTTCTGACGAATGAAAATCTTCATCGTAGCAATCTTCTTCTCCTAAACCACATTGTCGTCCCTAGTGAGATTTCTGCAAGCAGCTCAAAGATTCTAATTAGGTCTTCAACCACTGCATGCAGCTTTGGTTAAATCTCCAAGGTGAAGTGGAAGGCCTATTTGGTGTGTCGAACGTCGAATAATCTGCCAATAGAATGGTAGATGAACCCGCTGCCAGTGAAATTTCAAGAGAAAGGGATGAAGGCACTAGAATGCAAACAATTCCAAAGGAAAGCAAGGAAGTAGGGAGAAGAGAAGGGAAATAAGAGATGATTGTGGATGAAGGGGAAGAAGAAGTAGAAAGCGTCGGAGAAGGTAAAAATGACCACGATATTAGTCCCGAGGGGGATGAGTCCTATGGTGAGACATCTCCCAAGGCTATTGAGATTCCTGCCTTGCCCCGCCAAAAATGTATAATCAATAAATCTCAAAAAAAGAGTATAGAAACAAGCACAATGCCAATAATTGCAGCGGCTCCTCCGATTAAATCTTTTGCGGATGTCTTTGGCTCCTTAAGTGATTTTGACATTTCCACCGATGACCTCCTTATGGAAGGCTCTACGTACTTCAGCTTCTCGTCCGGGGGAATTCTATATGAAGGTGGCGAGACTCCATCTTTACTTCCATGCAAACATGGTCTATAGAGTACATAAGGGATCATTAACACTCTACACTTCACTAGGATCACGAACACACATACTTGCATTCATCTACATTCCAAGATTCCAAAACTTATATAATCATTTCCTCATTTCAAGCTCCATGGCCAAAGATAGATACATAAAGCTTCAGTATGGTATGGGCGAGTCTAAAGGACAAAGCCCCAATGCATATCCGTCTCATTCCAACTACTGAGGGAGTCATGAGATGGTCGAAGAAAGATTTAGAAGGAAGGAACAAGAAGCGAAGGATGAACGCAGAGCTGAAAGAGAAAAAAAAGACAGGCCGAAGAGAGGCTGTCCTCTGATCAAACCAAGCGACGTAAAGAATCCCAAATCGCCACAACTCCTCTTCTAGCGCTCCTCCTCCCGGCTCTAGTCCTCAAATTCCTATGCACGAGCAAACTTTGATTTTTAGTTCTTTGACTACAGTCGTGCCCCTTCAATCCAAGGGAGTCTCTACTCCTCTGACTTCTCTACCTAGCACACCGCCCCGCTTGTAAGCTGCGTTTCTAGACCTTTTCTTGCATGGTGTCATATTTGACCATGACATCTAAGATATTCCGTAAGAAGAATCAAATCGGGATGTCCTGCATATACAAAGGCATATTGATCGAGGCTATGAATGGAAAAGGCTCTACTATGCTCTTTCGAAGGTTAACTGCACCAATTACCTAAATATCCAGTTTTTCGAGTCTAAGAAGAAGAATTATGATAGCCTTATCGAGGGTATATAAGGAGGACCTAGAGAAGATGACAGTGGAGAGAGACGATTCTCTGAAATCCAAGGCTAAAGCCAAAAACCTTATAGTGGAGATGAGGTCGGCCCATACTAACATAGAGCTTGAAAGACTGGCTTAAGATTGCCAACGAGGAGGGTGCTGCCCTAAGAACTCAAATTGCTAAGAAGGACTCGGCCCTTACTACAAAAGATGAAATCATTTGGGCAAGAGGTAAGACAATTGAAGAATAGGCCGCCATGATTCAAAAGCTTCGCACGGAGAATGAGGAACTTGCCAATGACTTGCTACTGGTTATGGTGGAGAAAGTGGATGGTGAAGTAGATCACGCGATCATTGCATAGGAGCTAAAAAATCTTAAAGAGGTAAGGGCCATAAAAAGAGAAGAGTTGAACAATACTATCTAGCACTTCTTTGTAAGAGAATCTAGTACATGAATTTGAAGTGGCTGGGATACATATACTAAAACCATCCCCGATGCCTAGGAAGAGGTGTTGCATCATTCTGAAGTAGCCAATGATGGCATCACCAAACAAGAGCCGATGGCCAAGTACCTCGACACATAAGATATTTTTAAAATTGAAGAGGAAAAAACCATTCTAGCCGAGGAAGAGGCTATTGCCGCCGTCGCCGCCATTGAGGCTTCGCTAGCCCAAGCACATCAGTTCGGTAGAATCATCCCCTTCAAAATCCAAGGAGCATGCGATAGATATTCTTAAGATTGAGGATGCCAACTCCAAGGCCACCCAGACCATTTCGACATCTGCAGCGATTACTTTCGTTGAGGCTTACATTCCCCTTTCTATCGATCAACCTATCCAGCACTGACTCAAAGAAGGTAAAATTTCCTAATCTCCTACTCAACAAAGTCCAGACAAAGGTATATCACATTCTTCACCTGTTTTCGAGAAACCTTAGTTCTCTAAAAAATCGATCTTTAATATTTACCATTCTGTTTGCTAACTTATAGGTCATCCATACCTTACTCCACCCCCTCTAACTACTTGAGGGTTGGGTACCGTAGCTATTTTCACCACGTTGACCTCCATTTCCATGGGACTTGGTACTCCAATCCCGCCTCCTAGTTCCAAACCCAGCACCGATTCTTAACGGATCGTGGCCATGGAAGTAGTAGAGGATATTTATTAGTCCTTGGGGGAAGACAGATTACTAGTGCTTTAGGCCCAACCAATCCTATTGCAATGGCAGAGAAGTTGAAAGCTGATCTTTCCAATCTCAGGATTAATAAAGAGCCCGATATAGAAAAATCTATCAGCTGCACGCCTACAAGTCCTACCACTAAGCTTCCCTCGATTAAGCTGAAGTCCCTGAAAATAAAATCCTCTAATACCCCCTATCGAGAAGTCTGACGAGCTCAACGTTGCAACTAGAGAGGAGACTACCCAGTTTGAGGGTGACACTCCCGAAGAGGGGAAAATCAACGGCGGTCGAAAAAAAGAGGCAACTCGATAGCTCTGGTGGTAGAGGAAGAAGAAAAGGGAAGAACAAGTAGGGGATTTTTTAACTTGTGGGTGTAATAGCTCTTCCGTTATACATTTTGTATTTTCGTTTTGTTGCGAACAAGTCATGCTTGTGCTGGAGCAGCCCCCACAATTCTCGTACATAAAAGTTTAGGTAATGGAAGATTGTTTTGTCCTACAATCTTTGTTCATTTTACTTTTCCTCACTTCTACCTACTATACCCGCTATATATAACCACATGCAAAATAACCTACCTGCAAAATAACCTACCTGCATTACATATGTCTACTTCCATTTATCTACTGCAACTCTATGCATATAAATAAAATTCCTACGATTGCCATAAGTATATTCCTTTGTTTGGTCCTTTTTTTAGCTACCAAACTGTTCCTGTTTGGCAAAACCATAACATGGTTGAAACAACTCCGTGGTTATTCACGTTATTGTTAGGACGGGTTTCCTTCGACCGATTATTAAATGCAGATAATCCAAATTTTACGTTGCTCCTTATTGCTAAGGAGCATTAACTAAGATATTTGTTTTCTTTTTCTATATTTCCACCGTAAACCAAATCCTATTCATAGAATTTTCTATTTTAAATGCTAGAATTTAGGTATTAGTATGCGACAAACATTGTAGGGGCAAATTATTCGATTGCCTCCGGTCTGATTGCATTTTCCTTATCCTAATCCTAGATTAGAAAATTTAAATAATTTCTATTTTTGATTTCAATGATGATCCTTGCTTATCCTTGGCCAAACGTTTTTCGCTTAGCCGATAGCGTGGTCATGGAAATCTGGCTCGAGTACCAGCTCCAGCCTTCAAGAATTGACGGTTTAGATGCCTATCTCTAGGCATATGCCCCCCAACTACATCTATTGCCCGAAGTTGGCTGAGAGTGTCCGTCGATATTCCTTGCTTGTCCTCAGCCTAGCACATTATACCGGGCTGCGAATACGGTCTTTAGATTTCAACCCATGCACCAATTTTGTCTCTAGAAGACGGTGCTTTTAATTACTCGATTTCGAGCATTCCTTCTTAACATTGCCTAACTCCAGGTAATGGAAAATGCCTACAAGCCAAGGTTGAATTATCTGATCGACCTCTGCATGGTCCATCCTTCTTGATGTTGCCAAACTCCGGGAAAAGACAACTTTCTGAAGGTTGGGGTCGAATTATCCAATCGACCCCTACGATGGTTTCCCTTCTTTACGTTGCCTAACTTCGGGTGGCGACAAATTCTTTAAGGTTGGGGTTGATTTATCCGATCGACCCTTAAGTGGTCTTTCCTTATTGACGTTGCCAAATCTCGGGCAATGGCAAATTCCTGAAGGTTGAGTTCGAAATATTTGATCGGCCCCTATAAGGGTTTTCCTTCTTGACGTTGCCAAACTCCAAGGAATAGAAAATTCTAGATAATTAGTGACGAATTATCCGATCGACCCCTATATTTTCTTCTCCGATCTAGATCATAGACCTAAAGAGTTAGTTTTTTATCCATGCACCTAAATGTTTGGAGTTGTAATTGCCGAACAACTATAAATTTTTGGTGTTCACTTTACTTTTCTTATAGTTTTTGCTAGATCTCAACATTTATATATGTCCTTAAGTGTTGATCCATTTTTGGTGTCAACATTTTGGTGCTTTCATTGAGAAAAGCACTTTATAAAAATAAATCGAGCTAGAGCTCCATGTTTATGAATTTTGGAGGACCCATGTGCAATACAAAGCTCTCTGTACCTTATGGTTGGACTTGGTGCCAAGTGGTCCGCTTTGCTCTAATGATTCTGGAATTTTTCGAATGTGTTCATATTGTCCTTCTAAGCATGTTCCTAAGTCTGTGGATTGTTACGTCTTCATTTTAATGTTTCGATTCCAATGAAAATTTGCTTGGTCAAAAGGTTGTGTAACAACCATCCTAGATATGCTACTCTATAAGTCGTGGGCAAATAAGCGAAGATAGTGCAACAAATTTCATAGACAAAATTTACAACAAAAGATCTATTTCATTCATTTCAAAGAGTGCAGGGACAATGCCTGCTTCGCTAGGCTTATAAAGATTTTCCATTGTTAACTAGTTGAAAAGAAGAAAAAGAGAAAGAGAAGGAAAGTTCAGTGCCTTGAAACCCCCTTGAAGGCACAGTTTCAAATGTGCAGATGAGCACCGCTGGCATCGACCAATCGGTATTTCCTATGGAAGTAGGGGTACGCCGACACTTTCAAAGCCTTCCACATCGAATCTCATTAGAGATCTCAAAAATATTCCAGACAACATCAAGAAAAGACAAAGACTTCAGCTGTAACAGTAGAGTAGAGGCGATAACCACTACTCTTTCCAACAAGGAAGTTGGGCTTTCGACCTTAGTTTTGGAATGTCAAAGTAAGATGGCGAGGAAGCCTACTAGCATCAGTTGGACCATCAACTGGATCATTTGCTCGAGACCAATGAATAATCACCATCGGGAATATGGCTAGAAAGCATGAGCCCAGGTCAAGCTACAAAGCAAGATGCATCTCAAAAACTAAAGTTCCAACAACGGTCTGAAGTGCAATAAACAAAAACAGTTTGGCATCTAAGAAAATTTTCTCATTCTTTTAACTCCAAACAAGTTTGATAAAACAAAGGATGCTCAGAAACGTTTGGAGAGAAAGAGGAAGGCGAAGTTAATTTATTTCACCAATAGAAAACCATGCAAATTTCAAGTTTTCTGAAGAAGTTACATGGAAAAAGATTCATGAGTTCAAAGTGGAAGAAAATAGGGTATTTATATACCTCCCCCTTTAGTTATAGCCTTTATGCTTAAAATGGAAAAATTGATCTCATCCATTTAAGAATAATCAAGTGTTGTATCATACCATGCATGTTGAGGAAGTGACACATCTCTACAACATCTCGAGAAGCACAACCATGATCACCAATGGTGCAATACAATGTGTAAAGCGCATTAAATGCATAACAGAGCGATCAATCGATGAAGCTTTGTGATTTAACAAGCCTGTGCCCACGTGTGGGTGTGGACTTGGGGGGCAATTGTTATTCAAATTTTTTGCAAGAAGATAATCAAGTTTTCTTAGCCTGACCCAGTTGGTCCAGGCCGACTCGGGTCGAGGTCGGCCCGTAAACCAGCCAAGGCTAGGGGTAAGTCAGCTGGGCTTCTATACCTACTGTTGATCTAAATCAAGGCTCGGCCCTTCTCGGCACCTCTACTCAATTGCACGTCAAACCAGTTACTGGTCGAGGCACCCCGTAGCAACTCTAGGAGCCGACTCGCTATTCCAAGCAAGGCATAAGCATAGCTTGGCCTGGTCCACTTTGGCCCGTCTTGCATACGACTGGTGTTTGACACTTTTCTATGGGATTAGAAAAGCACAAATTAAAAATAATACTGCAAGCGCATAAGTGTGTAGTATGTAGGTCAAACACAGGGAGGAAAATTAAATTCTATTGTTTATGTAATTTCATGGGCGAGTTAGACGAATTTGGAGGTGATTTCTAAACTACAAAAAAATGGTGAAAAATAGATAGGTGAAAAATAGACAAGTGAAGAAATATTAATTTAAACTCCAATCCATTTCTCACAGAAGGATCCAACTATTTGTCATGGAAGAGTTGTTGAGAGTTAAATCAGAACTCCCTCACAAGTTCTAAACAATGGAAAAATAGAGAAAATAGAAAAACAAACAGAAATTCAGATAAACAAAAAAATAAAATTAGGAAAGCCGCTAAAACTAATTAACGGTCTATCACTAATGAAAAAGGAAGAAAAACTTAGATAATTATGTCTAACAAAACTAATTGATAGAAGCCACAATCATCTAAGTGTAAATAAAAAAACAGAAAATAGAAGAAGAAGAAGAAGAGCTTTATTCTGCACTAGAAATTATGAGATATAAGATATCTTTCACAATGAATACACCTGGGTATTTATAAAGTACAAGTTGTTTCCCATCAAAAATTTACAAAATATGTTGCCATTGGAAGATTTTGATTGATTGTGATTTGATTGGAAGAAGATTTGTGATTGATTGGAGGAAATTATGATTGATTGGGAGGATATTATGATTGATTGAGAGATTGTTGATTTGTATGTATATAATCAGTCACAAGTATGTTCATATATATATATATATGTATATTTTCTCAAAAATCCTCCATTTTCATATGCAAAATTAATGTACTTTCCAGGATTCGAACTCAACTCCTTCCGCCATTTAGAAGATGCCTTAACCACTTAGCTACAACTTCTTTTGTTCAATCTTTTCATAGTAGCTGGTATAATCCAATGCAAATCTCCCTTTTTCTTCTCTTTTGCTCCATTTAACATGAAGGCTCCTCAAATCTCTATATCTGCAGAAACACTCTAAAATACCCAGTGTAACATTTTATTTATATACAATAAACATAAGATATGAGCGCAAAAATAAACACTTTTACATGTCAATCAAATACCCCTACACTTATCTTTTACTCGCCCTCGAGTAAAACAAAATTAAAAACTAAACTGGGTAGGTCGCACTTTCATAGGAATCACAATTGCATTAAGCGTATGCAACAAGTCGTTAAACCTCTAGGTGTCCCTAGTAGGATTAGTGGTGTCTCGTGAGGGTTTTCAGTGGATACTACCCACAAAATCCAAATGCAATATGCGATGGTCCTAATGCAGCTACATGAATGCAAATTTGCAAATGAAAACTTGATTTATTTTAGAATAGTTACAACATAGTAATTTAAATAAGTCTAGTCAATTTCTGGAAATTTTTGGTTCCTCAACTAGTCACAAATTTCCAACATAAATCAAGTTTTCATATGTTCAATTCTAGTTTGGTCGGTTGTTTCGGTTGATAACATAGTGCAATCATGAAATAAATGCTTTGTTTGTTTGTCACAACTTACAAAGTGGTATTTTTATTTCCTTTTGTATAACTAGTCAAATTAGTGAAGTCAAGAAGTGCTTGGGTTTCAATTGCTTACTCTCTCTTTATTTGCAATAAAAATAAAAATTTATAACTAATTACATACATCTAACTTAAAAGACCAAGGTATACCACCCATGCACTGCCTCGCGGGCTTACGTGAGAGTAAGGATAGAGCTTGGCGGATTGTGCAGACCAACGTTGAGACTATGTCAACAAGGTGTCAGTAATCCTTAGGTGTCCAACTCATAAAATGAGACCAAGGTATACCACCCATGCACTGCCTCGTGGGCTTATGTGAGAGTTGGGAAAGAGCTTGGCGGGTTTGCACACCAACTCTAGATGTACTAGCAATGTTGGATACCCTTGGAATTTTATTATTATGTTTTTTTTTGAAGAGAGAGTTATGCAAAATCATCTTAGCACTTATTAACTCTATTGAAAAAACAAGTGTCAACGCAAGTACTTTAAAGCAACCACTTTATAAACAAAGACTACAATTTAGAATAGATTTCATAACCATCACCTATGAGTCTCCCTATATACTAGTTACACTATTATCGTTCGTAATTCGACTTTTCGTTACATTTTCAATTTGATATTAGTGATTCATACAATTTTCCAACCCATGAGTAAAACCATTAACTTATTATGTCGTGACTATTTAAAAAATGTGGTGAATTTTGAAAATAAAATAAAAATGAAAGAAAGAAAAACGATGAAAATAAAATAAAAATGAAATAATGAAATGCAATGCAGACCCTCCCCCACACTTAGTTGAGACAGTGTTCGCACTGGAAAAAAATGTTTCCTAAATGTGAAAGAGAGTACCCAAAGATGGATTAGGTGCGAAATGATTTGAAGAATGAAATGCAGTTTAACAACTATATGTGAATGTGGTTCATAAACAAAATGAGATTTATGCAAATGATGAATGAATTATGAAGAATGATATCCCTTTCTCCCCCCACACTTTTTTCCAACATGAAAGTTGCAAGATGAGTTCTTCTCTTTATATTTTTGAAACACCCAAGACATGTCTAAAACTTCCCTGATCACAATCCTTCCCACAAATAGTTTTTCCCAAAAATTGTTCAAGTAATTTTCATTGTAATCCCATAAATTTGATGTTTGTGCACAATTTCGTTTGATGTTATGGGATTAAGATTTTTTTTGAAACATTCAAGAGGTTCACTTTCATCGTGTAGAAAATTAAGCTCATCTTAAAATAGCTCTTCAAAAGATAAAGTGGATACATCTATTGAAGTACGTGAAGTTTTGTGAACAACGTGCATCATGTCAACTTCTTTCATTTCCAAATCCATTGGTTGTTTATTAAGATTGAAAATGTTTAGTTCGATGGTTAGGTGTCCAAAGGAAAGTCTGAGCTAACCATTCCTACAATTTATGATAGCGTTTGAAGTTGCTAAGAAGGGACAACCTAATATCAGAGGGATTTGAGTGCTAGGATTTGAAACAGGTTCGGTCTCTAGGACTATGAAATCCAAGGGGAAATATAATTGTTCAATTTGGATCAGCACATCTTCAAAAGTGCCCAAGGGCTTTTTGACAGATCGATCAGCTAGTTGAATCGTGATGTTCGTGGGTTTCAATTCTCTAAGTCCTAGTTGACAGTAAACAGTGTAAGGCAAAAGATTGACACTTGCACCAAGATCAAGTAAGGAATGACTAATGTGAGTGTTGCCTATTCGACGGCCGATTGTAGGACAACCGGGGTCCTTATACTTGATTGGGGCACAATTCGCAAGGACAGAGCTAGTATTTGCAGTCAGAAATGCGATGTTTGGGACATTGGTGGCACGCTTTTGAGTACAAAGCTCTTTGAGACATTTCGTGTGTTGGGGAATCTGCTCAATGGTATCAAGGAGTGGTATATTCACTCGAACTTGTTTGAAAATTTCAAGAATTTTTTCAAAATTGGCGGACTTCTTCTTTGTGTTGAGTCTATAAGGAAAAGGAGCCTTGGGTTTATATACTCTTTCAGGAGTTTTTTCGTTTGAGGAAGAGGATGTTGCATCGTGAGGTGGAGGCGACAAAGCTATAGAAGCTGGAATGTTGGGGTTGCCAACATCCAAAGATGAAGACTGGTCAGGATTGCCGACCTTGGATGAAGAGAGAGGATCGTTTGGATCAACAAGAGTGGATGTCGAATGAGTTTCAGAATTTGGAGCATGGGTAGACTTTGGAGGAATGTCGGGGTTGCCAACTTGGTTGTCTACCTTCTTTCCAGACCTCAATGTGGTGACAGCGTTAACTGGATTTACATTTTCATCCTCACAAGAGTGCACTCCCCGAGAATTATACTTTGGGTTTTCTTCGGGTTGACTAGGCAATTTTCCTTTCTCGTTACTTTTCATTAGTTCCTTCATCATGTTCATCATTTGTTCAATTTTAGCATCCTGATTGCTTATTTGTTTCTCTAGTCGAACAATTTCTTGTGAAGGTTGAGGAGATTGAGAATGTGAAGGAGTTTGAGAAGGTTGAGCTGAAGAGTTAGAATGCCTATATGGTTTATTCGAAGGTATAAATCGAGGTGCAGTTTGAGAAGGTTTAGTGTATTGGTTCGTGGGATAAAAATGCGAAGGGTTCGCAAAATTATTAGGGTATGACTACGACAGATTTGGATGGTTTCGCCAGTTGGAGGGGTATGGAGAAGTGTAGGCATTATTGTGGGCTAGGCATTGGCCTGTTCTGTAGGGTACACATGGGGTATTCCTCCTTCGGCCTGGGAATCAATAACGGGAAACAATGAGGGGTCAATTGTGTGTACCCTTCTCGTACGAGATGGGACATGAATCGATTTCCATTGTTGGTCCTTTTAAGCAAAATCTTCGAGGAAGGCCCAAGCCTCTGTAGGATCGTTTTCACCCTAGAGGGGGTGTGAATAGGGTGTACTAATAAAAATTAATGCAGAAATAAAAACAAAAAGTAATGTAGTAGATATCACACACAGATTTACCCAGCTTCGGCAAGAACCTACCTACGTGTTGCCCCCTAGGTTTCTACTAGAAATTAAGTAGTCAGATGCTTGCAAACACATGTAAACTTGCGACACTCGCTAACTTGACTAACCTAACTCTAAGCTCAAAACTCTACCACAACTCAACCACTAAGTTGCGAGTTCTCAAACTATGCCCCGTAGTTTGCACCTAGTTACACAACTACAAAGTTACACAATTTAAAATAGAAAAAGTTACTAATGAAAGTAATAGACTAAACAAAAACCCTATATTTAAAATTAAGCCTAAAATAAAATTAAAAAGAGGAACCAGCCCAATTATAATTTGAGTAACTGTCTCCTCCATTTCTTTTCAATTCGTATACGCTAGCCGTTCCCTTTTGCTTCTCTTCAAAACTTAGGGTTTCTAGAAATTGAAGACGTCGATCAAATTTATCGATTGAAGTGATGATTTTGTGTTGAATTGCTTCATCAATCGATTCCCTTGCTTATGATTGCTCATGGTCACTTCTAATGTCGAGCTCAAATATCAATATGTGATTTTGCCCCTTTTTCGATTTTGATTATTGCTGGACTTGATTCGAGTTCTGGATTGGTTCGTGATTTATTTTAAGGCTTGTTCTCTGATTTTGCTTGAACTCGAATAGATGCCGATGATAACTTTTGGGTTTAATTTATAAGGAACGAAACCCTATATTTCATTTATATATTTCTGGTTGAATCTTTCAATTTATTTGCTTGGTCATTCGATTTGTGTTTGAACGATGGTGATGATTTTTGACTTGTTCATTTCATACGTGTTACTCCATGAATTCGAATGTTCTCTTTTTTTTCTGCTTTGACTTTGGCATTCGAATTTGATCCTTTTTTTTCTTCTACGACTTGTTCATTTGAATTTGAGATAATCTGGTTCTCTGGCTATGACTTGTTCATTGACTTGTTCAAACGTATGACCATTCGCTGCTCTGGTTTCTTTGTTGCCTTGACTTTTTGAAACAATTCTTGACTTTGTTATTGCTCTGTTGCATATTCTTGTTTGTTCCATCTCTTTTGTTCACAATTGCTTATGCCCCATGTGTGTCACCCTATGTTGCATGTTTTTCTCCGCTGTTGCATATGTTTGTCACTGTGCTAGTTTCTGGGTTGAGTGTATGATTTCTATGGCTGCTCTGTCCACTTCGGTGCTTGCATTCTGGCATCAATTCTGTCCTTGTGCACTTGTTTTCATGTGTTCATCCCTTCATACCTGAACTAATATATGTGTGTTCATGCATGTATGATGGTGCCTTTGTTATTTGGAGTCTAGTGTAGTTTCTTTGCATTTTGATTTTTATTCTCTGTTCCATGTCTTTATATGCTACGTGCTTGCATATCCATGTACATTCGAGCATATTTCCTGATCTGGTCTGGACTGCTTTGGTTGAGGCATTTGTATTCTCTGACCATATGCATTGCCCATGTATTTGAATCCCTGCTTGCCTCTGAACTGATATGTGTTATACATGCATTTGCTATGTCTGGTGCACTTGAACTCTTAATTCTGGTCTAGTGGAAGCTTTGCATTCATGTCATTTTATCATGTTGTAAGTCTGGTGCACCATGAGGTCTAGTGTGTGTTCATGCCTCTGAAATGTAGGCTGGTCTGGTTTATTTTGGTCTTGATGAGTCTGCACTTGTTTGCTTTGTATTGTTGTGGCTTTGTGCATTGCTCTGACCATCCATGCTTGTGTTCATGTTACCTCTGATATTAAATCCATGCCTCATTGTGTTCATGCCTGAATGTGGCTCCATGTACATATGTTCATGCCTGAATGTTGCCTTGTTTTCATGTTCAAGTTGACTAGTCTGATATGATGTCAAGTTGTTATTTGCATTTGCACTTGAGTTGAATTCAGTCTAGGCTTGGGTTTGACCTTGTGCTCACATGTCCCTGCTATTTTAACAAACAGGTGTATATTGGTGTGCACGACCTTGTGGCATGTACAATGATACACTGTGCATGTCACAAGTTGTTCGTGTGAGATGAAAAATAAATAAATGAAGACGAACAACCTAAATAACTGAGGCAAACAATATTTTCAAACACACACTTCATTTGCACTGCAAAATATTTCTTTTTCAATTTTACCACATCAGTGATTATTTTGCAGGTAGTTCAGATGCTGTATACAGGCTGGAACGGAGTTGAAGATAAAAATATGAGTGAAGAGTGAATATGTAGTGAGGTGAATTATGTATGAAAAATTGTATATTGAAAATTGTGTTGTAATTGAAACTTGTATAGTGAGAGCTTAAATTTGTACTATTCGAATTTGTAATAAAAATATTTGTTTGAATAAAATATTTGTTTAAATAAGAATTTCGAGTTATTTATTTTATTCAACAAATAATATTTAATTATGTGGAAAAATAAAATAGTACAATAACAAATACATTTAAACAAATATATATATGTTTATTATCATCAAACAAAAATCATACACTAGCATATTCTACAATCTCCCCCTTTTGATGTTAACAAACATACATTAAGATTTTGACTCTATTAAATGTATTTGGTCTTGATGAATTCTATTAGCTCCCCCTATTTGAATACTCCCCCTACAACAAAACTCCCCCTACACAGATGCGTGTAGTTAAAACTGAAAAACTAATTAAAAATAACTTTGAAAAACACTCTCGAATATTAGTGAGGATATTGCTCAAAAATCAAAATCTTAACCTCTCTCCCCCTTTTGTTATCATCAAAAATAATAATAGTAATTGAAATAGCTACGATTTTGATTAAAAATATAAAATCAAATCAAGAGGGAAATATTAATTTCAAATTTCAAATAATCAAACAAAATCATAATAATTTATTAATTAGAAACAAACTCCACTTTAGAGAAATGGTAGAATTATGGAAAATTTTATAAAGTGATAAGAGTTTGATATTTTCAATAAAGGAATAATTTGTGCATTTTCCCTTTTCAAATATTATAGAAAAAAAATGTAAAGCACTTACTAACAATGCATAACCGTTAGGACTTTTAAATGAGGTTAGTAGTTACCCCCCTTTTTTTAAAAAAAATATGTCAAGTATTTTTCTAACCATGCATAACCATGAGGACTTTTAAATGAGATTAGAATATACTTGATATTTATCCCTTTCTTATATGCCTCCCATCCATGTATAACCGCGAGGACTTTTAAATGCAAATGGAAGCCCATATATAGAAATTCAAGTAATTCACCCATGCATAACTGCGAGGACTTTTAAATGAGAGTGAATACTTTAGCATATAGTTATTTTACAAAAAAATATTTCCTTATTTTGAAATACCAAATTCTACACACAATATTATGATGTATGGATTGACAGAAAGGTGAAAGTGATAGAAATGATCATGAAATAAGTACTAATCTAAAAATATTATAAAATTTGTTTAATTTTCATGAAATTATAAAATTATACTTCCTCTTGTTATGAAATATAATTTAATCACTATCCATCACTTTTCAAGCACTATAATAATTTTTATAAGTTCCAAAAGATTCAATCGGTCAATGGTTATCTTTTCTAGAGTAAATCTCTTACCGAAATAAACTAGAGTATTTTTAACATGATGAAAACCCAAGTTTCATAAATTAAAATAAGTGAAAATCAATTTTCTGTAAGGGGGTTTTGTGAAAATGACTTCTAGTTGAAAATAAATATAAATAATTAAATAATTGCCAAAATGATTTCAACATGAGATGATATCAGATACCACTTGTATTTGAGGTATTCATGGTGACATATAGTGGTATATAAGAAAAAACGTGTACTCCTCAACACTTGAATTGTTTTTTGAAATTTTTAGCACGTCCATTTATATCAAGCACAAGTAAAGTAATCTATATTGAGCAAAAACACACGGTCAAAAAATTTGTCAAAGCAGTTTTGAAAATTGATTTGCTAAACATGAAGAGAGTCAATAATGATTGTTATTTCAAAGTAGTTGACAGTCTTTGTTTCGAAGACTCACTCAATTTGAAACCTTTATTTGGCTGATAAAAGTTTGAAGTTTGATTTGGCTCATAACACAATAGTTTTAGATGTTCAAAAATGATACTTGCCAAAATTGGTTTCAAGTCAATTTGTTAAATCAATCAAAAATTATACTTGAAATACCACAACTTGTTTGTGTAAAACAGATATGCTTTCTGATTTATATATTGAATTTATTGTAGTTTTTCACCCATTTAAGTTTAGATTCTAGGAAAGCACAAAAAATAAAAGTTGTAGGATTTTAAATCTATTTTCCAAAACATCTTGAATTTTACAAATCGGAGTTAAGAAGCTCAAGATATGGTAGAAATACTTCAACAATGTCGATGAAAACATAATTAACAATATGTGAACAAAATTGAGTTTAAAGATCATACCTCACTTTCTTTCGATGCCGTGATATCCGAAACGTGATGATCTCCATCTATCTTTATAGGCTAAGGAACATTTAAATTTTAGTTTATCAATTAGCTAGAACAACTTGAAATCTATCTCCATCAAATTTGTTCCTTAGCCCACTTATGTGTCTAAATTTTGGAGAAAGCAAGTGGTCTAACTAAGGATGTATGACCACTATTATTATCTATTGAAATCTTTCGTACCCAAATTTTCTATATAACAAACCATTAGCATCTACAATTGTACCCTTAGGAATCCAAATTTGTTTAAATTTCAAACCATTTTGTATTCGTACTTTCTGGAATCCATATTTGTTTAACGGTTTAGTGTTTGTATATATTTCGACAATTATTCTTTCCATGTCCAATATTTCCACACTTTACGCATTTGGGTATCACACGTTTCCCCTTAATAGTGTTATTAGTCGTTTGCTCATATTTTGACACTTTCGCAAATCCAAATCCTTTCCTTTTATTCATGAAGAGTTGATTTTCTAAGAGCATATTAAATGATTTTTCTCTAGTGAAATTTTTTCGAGTAATCTACTCAAGTTTATTAACTTTGGATTTTAAAAGTTTATTTTCATTTATTAGCCTCGAACAACAACTAATGGTACTATCTCTCTTTTCAAAATTATTCATTTTGAAGCCCATATTTTCATTTTCAAGCTCTCTAATTTTAGTCTCAATTTCTAACATCTCAGTTTCAAAGAGTTGGAGTTTTTTAAATTCATTTTTTTCAAAATCCTTGATTTTTTCAATCTCCTTTTCAAACTCGTGATTTAATAGAATAATTTCAGATTTGCTCAAAATCACGTTTTCTTTTTCAAGGGTTTTGAAATTTTCGTTGACCTCATTTAATTTCTTTTCAAAAATCGCATATTTAGAACTTTCCGACCTCTTAAAACTATCCAACTCTTTTTGCAAAATATTATTTTTACAAATCAACTCAGTTTTGTTCTTCTTTCGAATTAAAATTTCGTTTTCTAACTTTTGAAAGTTTACATGAAAACAGGCAAATTCTTTTTCATAGTCCAAACACCTTTTGCAATTAGAATTTTTACTTTTCTTAATACTTTTATGCTCATTTTCCAAATCATTATTTTTCTGACGTGGTTTAGATTGTTCCATTTTCAACTTATTATTTTCATCTCAAGAGCTTCATTATTTTCAATTAATTTTTGGCACAAGAGAACTAAATCATTGATTGAAAAAAATCACTTATCTCATCGGCTATTGAATCTTCATCATTGCTGTCTTTTGCAAATCCTATCAAGTATGTTTCTTTAACTGAGTCGATTGTGGAGGATTTCTCGCCGTTGTTGACTTTTGCACCATATATTGCATCAACAGTATTCCAGATTTCCTGTGCACTTTCACAATGAGAGATATGGTTAAAATAATCTCGATTACTATGAGAATATAGTATATGCATAGCAAGAGCATTAATCGAAGTATTTTTCTTGTCTACTATATCACACCCATTTTCAATAATATCCCAACATTTAGAATTAACAGCTTTTAAAAAAAATTCCATTTTTAATTTCCAACTTAAAAATATGTTCCATCAAATATAGGGGGAATAATACTGGACTGACTCTCGCAAGATTTGCAACTAGGGTTAGACATCTATGCTATTAACCTCGCTCTGATACCACTTGTAGGATCATTTTCACCCTAGAAGGGGGTGAATAGGGTGTACTAATAAAAATTAATGTGAAAATAAAAACAGAAAGTAATGCAGTAGATATCACACATAGATTTACCCAGCTTCGACAAAAACCTGCCTACTTACTATCCCCAAGGTTTCTACTAGAAATTAAGTAGTCAGACGCTTATAAACACACGTAAGCTTGCGACACCCACTAACTTGACTAACCTAACTTTAAGCTCAAATCCCTGCCACGACTCAGCCACTAAGTTGCGAATTTTCAAACTACGCCCCGTAGTTTGTACCTAGTTACACAACTAGAAAGTTACACAATTTAAAATAGAAAAAATTACAGATGAAAATAAGACTAAACAAAAACCCTATTTAAAATTAAACCCAAAATAAAATTAAAAATAAGAACCGACCCAGTTATAATTAGAGTAACTGTCTCCTCCCTTTCTTTTCAATTTGTATACGATGGCCGTTCCCTTTTGCTTCTCTTTAAAACTTAGGGTTTCTTGAAATTGAAGACGCCCATCAACTTTATCGATTGAAGTGATGATTTTGTGTTGAATTGCTTCGTCAATCGATTCCCTTGCTTATGATTGCTCACGGTCGCTTCTAATGTCGAGCTCGAATATCAGTATGTGATTTTGCCCCTTTTCCGATTTTGATTATTGCTCGACTTGATTCGAGTTCTGGATTGGTTCGTGATTTATTTCAAGGCTTACTCTCTGATTTTGCTTGAACTCGAATAAATGTCGATGATGACTTTTGGTATTAATTAATAGGGAACGAAACCCTATATTTCGTTCATATATTTCTGGTTTGAAACTTTCAGTTTATTTGCTTGGTCATTCGATTTGTGTTTGAACGATGGTGATGATTTTTGACTTGTTCATTTCATACATGTTACTCCATGAATTCGAATGTTCTCCGTTCTTTTCTGCTTTGATTTTGGCATTTGAATTTGATCCTCTTTTTTTCTTCTACGACTTGTTCATTTGAATTTGAGATAATCTGGTTCTCTGGCTATGACTTGTTCATTGACTTGTTCAAACATATGACCATTCGCTGCTCTGGTTTCTTTGCGGCCTTGACTTTTTGAAACAATTCTTGACTTTGTTATTGCTCTATTGCATATTCTTGTTTGTTGCATCTCTTTTGTTCACAAATTCTTATGCCCCATGTGTGTCACCCTATGTTGCATGTTTGTCTCCTCTGTTGCATATGTTTGTCATTGTGCTAGTTTTTGGGTTGAGTGTATGATTTCTATGATTGCTCTATCCACTTCAGTGCTTGCATTCTGGCATCAATTCTGTCCTTGTGCACTTGTTTTCATGTGTTCATCCCTTCATAGCTGAACTAATATATGCATGTTCATGCATATATGCTGGTGCCTTTGTTATTTGGAGTCTGGTGTAGTTCATTTTGATTTTGTATTCTCTATTCCATGTCATCAAGTGCTACATGCTTGCATATCCATGTACATTCGATCATATTTCCTGATCTAGTCTGGACTGCTTTGGTTGAGGCATATGTATTCTCTGACCATATGCATTGCCCTTGTATTTGAACCCCTGCTTGCCTTTGAAATGATATGTGTTATACATGCATTTGCTATGTCTGGTGCACTTGAACTCTTAAGTCTGGTCTAGTGGAAGTTTTGCATTCATGTCATTCTATCATGTTGTATGTTATAAGTTTGGTGCACCATGAGGTCTGGTGTGTGTTCATGCCTCTGAGCTATAGGCTGGTCTGGTTTATTTTGGTCTTGATGAGTCTGCACTTGTTTGCTTTGTATTGCTGTGGCTTTATGTAGTGCTCTGACCATCCATGCTTGTGTTCTTGTTACCTTTGATATTGAATCCATGCCTCATTGTGTTCATGCCTGAATGTGGCTCCATGTACATATGTTCATGCCTGAATGTAGCCTTGTTTTCATGTTCAAGTTGATTAGTCTGATATGATGTCAAGCTGTTATTTGCATTTGCACTTGAGTTGAATCCAGTCTAGGCTTGGGTTTGACCTTATGCTCACTTGTCCCTGCTATTTTAACAAACAGGTGTATATTGGTGTGCATGACCTTGTGGCATGTATAGTGATACACTGTGCATGTCACAAGTTGTTCGTGTGAGATGAAAAATAAATAAATGATGATGAACAACCCAAATAACTGAGGAAAACAATATTTTCAAACACACACTTCATTGTGCACTGCAAAATATTTCTTTTTCAATTTTACCGTGTTAGTGATTATTTTGCAGGTAGTTTAGATGTTGGATACAGGCTAGAACAGAGTTGAAGATAAAAATACGAGTGAAGAGTGAATATGTATGAGGTGAATTATGTATGAAAAATTGTATATTGAAAATTGTGTTGTAATTGAAACTTGTATAGTGAGTGCTTAAATTTGTACTATTCGAATTTGTAATAAAAATATTTGTTTGAATAAAATATTTGTTTAAATAAGAATTCTGAGTTTTTGTTTTATTTAACAAATATTTATTTAATCATGTGGAAAAATAAAATAGTACAATAACAAATACATTTAAACAAATATATATATATATATATGTTTATTATCATCAAACAAAAATCATACACTAGCATATTCTACAGCCTCATCGGTAGATTTACTCATAAAATTGTTTTGACAAATGGTTTCAAGTTGGATTCAAGTTGGATAGTTGAGCCTTTCATACGCAACTTGGCATATAATCGTTTTGGATATTCCATGATGAGGGCAACTATATAAGATTTCTTTAAATCGTTCAAAATATTGTGAAAAAGTTTCTCCTTTATTTTGTGTGAATTGATTGATTTCATTTCTGATTTTAAGATTTTTGTGGAAAGAGAAAAAAAATTCACAAAGATATCATTGAACTCATTCCAACTTCAAATAGAGTGTGGTGGTAGAAAATTTAGCCATCTTTTTGCACTAGCTTATAGCGCAAATGGAATTAATCGAAGTTTGATGCACTCATCGGACAATTGTGGCATTTTCAGTGTGGAAGTGTAGAATTGGAAGTCCTGAAGAAATTCGTACGCGTTTTCTGAACCCGTGAATTTTGGAACTCCTTAGATGTAAGAACTTTTCAATTCAAAATTATTTCCTTCGACCGGTGGAAAGAGAATGGACGAAGGTTGGACAGTTCTTGTTGGATAGCATAGCTCCCTAAGAGATAAGGGTCTATCTACTCTGACGTTGAGATTTGGAAAGTTTTGATTCATCAAATTCTGTGGATCAAGCTCGTATGAAAAGTTTTGATTTATTCGAGACTCCCTTGGTGAATTGTGGTTACTTTCACTCATTTTGAAAAGTTTTTAGAAGTGGCTCCTACTTCAAATTAGTATAAAATACTAAGTTGTGCTTTATTAGTTAACAGTCTTAATTAGAAAGGGGAAGAGGGTCTTATGGCCGTTCGCGTATAGTATAAATACTAAGGGATACGGCCAATGTTTTACGGGTAGTATGCAACCTCTTTTGCTAATAGTTCAAAAAATTGAACTACTATATATCTGCGATCTAATTGTACGAGACAGACAATTTCAAAAAAACACCCCTTTTCAATTATACTATTTTCTCCAATGAGCTCGTTTTTGTCCTAGGGCCAACGTCTAATGTCTTTTAAAGTTAAAAAAGATAAGAGATGATGATTTTAGAGCCAAGGAAAGGGTAATGAATTCCCCCACCTTATGTTTGTTATAGGAACTTGCTCCTAACTAGATTGATTCAAAAATTTGCAGCCAAACAGAATCAAACAATAATATTTGCAGAATTTAAAATTGTACAAGCAAGCAGCGGCACCTGCAGAAAATTTTTACAAGCAAGTTTATACATTAGAGTGGGCACCTGTAGTGAAAGAACAACTTACAGTGGGGTATGGCAGTCCGTCCAAAGCAATTAAATGAGGTTTGGCAGAAATCTGACAGTATTAGAAGTGTGCGGTCTTAGGGTAGGTGAGTGCACAGTTAAAGAGGTGGAAGGTTGTGGAAGAAAAAAAAAGGAGAAGAAAAATAAATTGAGAAAGAAAACAAAAGAAAAGAGAGAGAGAGGGAAACAAAAAGAGAAACAAAAAAAATTGAGAAAGAAGAAAAAAAATTGAGAAAGAAAGCAAAAGGAAAAACTGCTGATATTTTTTTATATTTTTGTTGCAGTAAAAACACTGCGATATATATAGCCTAAAATAGACAAAGAGAGATAGGGAAAAAAAGTGTGCAATCTAAAAAGGAGATTTTTTTTATCAAATCAATAAACATATTGATATTCTTTTTAGAACGGAAGAAGAAGATAAAGAAGAAAAATGTGGAATCAAATTAAAAAGAACGAAAAGAAAAAAAATAAAGTGCAGAATCTCCTTTTTTGGTATTTTTTTTCGAAAGGAAAAACAAGAGCAATAAAATAAAAAGGGAAACCAAATCCTAAATAAAAAGAAAAGGAGAATGCAAAAAAAAGGACACGAATACTAAAAAGTGAAAAGAAATAGAAAACATATGGCAAAATCTTTTTTTTTGCAAAGAAAAACAAGAAAAAAATAAAAACTAACATGAATCGGAAATTAAATAAACAATAAAATTTAATTGTTGCCTCCCTGGCAACGGCGCCAAAAGCTTGTTTGGCACTTTTATATGGGATTAGAAAAGCACAAATTAAAAATAATACTGCAAGCGCACAGGTTTGTAGTATACAGGTCGAACACAGGGAGGAAAATTAAATTCTATTATTTATGTAATTTCGTGGGCGAGTTAGACGAATTTGGAGGTGATTTCTAAACTACAAAAAAATGCAGAAAAATAGACAAGTGAATAAATATTGATTTAAACTCCAATCTTTTTCTCACAGAAGGATCCAACTATTTGTCATGGAAGAGTTGTTGAGACTTAAATCAGAACTCATTCACAAGTTCTAAACAATGGAAAAACAGAGAAAACAGAAAAGCAAACAGAAATTAAGATAAATAAAAAATAAAATTAGGATAGCTGCTAAAACTAATTAACGGTTTATCACTAATGAAAAGGAAGAAAAACTTAGATAATTATGTCTAACAAAACTAATTGATAGAAGCCACAATTATCTAAGTGTAAATAAAAAAACAGAAAATAGAAGAAGAAGAGCTTTATTCTACACTAGAAATTATGAGATATGAGATATCTTTTATAATGAATACACCTGGGTATTTATAGAGTACAAGTTATTTCCCATCAGAAATTTACAAAATATGTTGCCATAAAAATGAATATCTTCTCTTTGATCATGTGAATATAAATATTCATGAGAGATGGCTTGTCTTCAGATCTTTGACATGTGGCATGATGGGTGATTGAGATTTAAGGATGATTTGGTGATGTGAATCAAATCCATGATAAATTGGTATAGTCATTTGAATGTGATTGCTTGATTTGATTGGAAGAAGATTTGTGATTGATTGGAGGATATTATGATTGATTGGGTGGATATTGTAATAAATTGAGAGATTGTTTGTAACGACCCGATATTTGGACCATTCAAATCGACAATAAATCCACACATGCCGGACTTGAATTGCTCAAAATACCGAATTGTAAATATAAATTTGGCAAAACTCATAATATACAGTAAATAAATCACATATCACAAACACAGAGTAACATAACAATGCAGCGGAAGCAAAGAAATAGTAGTTCATGAAGCTACTATATATATAACAGAGTTAAACAAGATACCATAGAATTTACGAATACAAAGATATCTCAATACAATATTCAAATACAAGATCTGAATACATCACTGGAATCAACTGGATAACTGAAAGCAGAATCAATAGATGGATCCAAGTGGAACTCCAGCTCCAAAGGTGAGTCTCGAATGTTGTATCACTCAGTCTGACCCGAGCGTAAAGCAAAACACAAACACTCGAGTCAGGACATACATACTTATACAATGTAAACCAACTCAAGTGAACTGTAATAGAAATTCTCAAGTAACTTAAAGAATGCTTGGGATCGCCCATTCTTTAAGGATCCGTTAAACTATCTACTATGTAGTAATATACGCTATTATAATAATGTCTAATAGTAAAATAAACTTACTTTTAAATAGCGTTAAGGCTTTACATTTTCCACCTTAACACATAATAGTCCGAGTAGTCCATCCAGTATCATGGTCCCTCCTGATCGGGAAGCCACCAGAGGATACTCCATGGGCTACGGGAGAAAATCCAACTCGTAGTAAAGCTCGATATGGTAGGTAACACGGCACAACAAGGCAATGCCAGGGTAGATATACCAATCGCTATCCGGACTGGTAGTAAAGCATAGCAGCCACTACCGCCCACCTCGGAACACACTCCCAAATCAAAATCGAAGGGTGGCCACCAAATCAATCACGAAGTAATAGAATGGTATCGAAGAAATGTGTCCGATCAGAGGTGCTACCTCATTGGCCCGAGAATCGCTCCTGTTTTAGCCATCTTATGCCAACTCACGGGAGTCGGGTCTACGTTCATACCTCAATAGGATCGTCACCACCATCCTACTTCATTCTGGAATCTCTACCGCGTACACGGTTGTCAAAGTGGTTTTCGGTATCGACAGAGAGTATGCCCATATCCGATCCCGGTCTCTTTGCCAACCAATCGTTATTATAACCCATGGATATTTATTTCGAAAAATCATTTATGCTTTAAAATCCAAAATATCGTATCCATTTCAAAACTAGTTTATACTCCAAAACCAAAATATCATTTGAACAAACCCAAATTTCCAATCACTGAATATTTCTTTTAATTTATTTAAACTTGAAATATTCCTTTTTAAATCATCTTAAACCAAAACCACTTTATAAAGCCATATTCTTAAATCTTAAATTGCAAATCAATATATTCAAAAAAATTCTTAATTAAATACTATTTCAAATAAATTCATTTCCAAAAAATCATAGTACTTTCAAGGTTATAACACCTTTGAAACCAAACACTTTGAAACCATACTACTTTGAAATCATAACCCTTTTGAAATGTTATTACTTGGAAATCATAATGTTTAGAAAAATCATAATGCTCTTAAAATAATATTCATTACCAAAGTTATAGCATTTCAAAGATCATTCATTTAATTATAAAATTTCCAAACATTGTATTTACTTATAAATTTCAAAAATGGTTTATATTTCACCTCAAAACATATTCAATTAAACCATTTAAATTCAATGTCAAAATCTTCCAAAATAATATTCATTTCCAAAGTTCATTGAAATTTCAACCACAACAGCACTTATAAAGTGTTATGGTAACTATATTAACATTTCAAAAACATTGTCAAATTTAAAACAACAGCACTTATAAAGTGCTACAATAGGTATTAGTATTTCAAAACAGTTCAGTTTCAAAAACAGCAGCACTTATAAAGTGCTATAGTAGTTATTTAGTTATTTTCATAGTTCAAATTCAGGAACAGCAGCACTTATAGAGTGCTGTAATAGATATTTGGTTATTTCAGAACTTAGTTAAATTTCAGAAATGATAGCACTTAACAAATGCCATCTTAAAACCACAGCGTTTCATAAATGCTACTAATAAAATTCCCGATTTTATTATAACTTCTCAAAAACATTAAAACTTCAATTTTAGCCATTTTTAACTTATAAAAATCATATTTCATGCTTCAAAAACATTCATTTGGATATCATTTAACTTATGATTTAATGAAATAAAATTTTATAAATAAATATCCAATTTAAACCATAATTCATTTATTAAGTCAAAATACACTATTTTACTTAACTTTTATTTTTAACCACTAACCTAACACCTTATTTTAAAATACCCATTTCATAAATAAAACTAAATTTCTATTTATTTACTTAACTTAAAATTTCCATTTGAAAAACCAAATTTCCAATTATCAAGTTAAGTCATAATTAAAGTTACATTTTTCCATTTAAAAATCATAACTATTTATTTTACAAAACATAACATTTCACAAAAGAATATTTTTCATAGTTAATATAGCAATCAAATTTTTTCTTTTAGATCTATTCATTTAGACATCAATTAACTATGATTTTCTAGTTAAATTTTTTTATTACAAAATGTCCAATTAAAACTGTATTCCATTTTATCAGTTCAAAATACATTATTTATTACATAAAACATGTCTGTTTCATAAAGTAAAATTCATAACAATTACTAGGTTAGATTTAAAACTTCCATATTAAGTCAAATTCAATTATTAAGTTATTTATCATCAATAAAGATCCTTAATTTAACTTAATACCAATTATTAACTTATAAAAATTTAACTTATAGAAAACCAATACACCTTAATAATTTAAAGCATTAAATCAAAATTTAAGTTAAAATTTCATATATCTATAAAACTCAAAATACTTAATAATCTTTTAGGAAAAATATTATTTTAAAATACTTAATAAATTTTAGGAAAAATATTATTTAAAATATGACCAGGGGCCTCTATAATATTTTCTAACCTAGGTCAAGTGATACAGATATGTATCATTTCAATCCGTAATTTAAAAAGAAAAATCCGGGTTCTATCATTTCAAACCTGCAATCCCAAGTCAAATAAAATACAATAAAAATCACTCGAGCCTATCATTTCAGCTCATAATGATTTTCCCTTATTCTAAAGTCCGTTCGTGTATGTATCATTTCAACCCATAGTGATAGGGAACTTGCAGTGTGAGAATCAGTAAATAAATGAACAATAGAACATATAATCATATCAAATGATGTAACAAATATATAAACAGAATTTAACATCATATAATCATATCACATGCATATATGAACATATTAACATAACATATAAATTTTCTACAATTCACATGCCTTTGTTTCACAATTATAAAAGTACGTATGTCGAGAGTGATAAACTCACCTTTTAAAGCTGAAGATAGCAATTCAGGATATATAACTGAAACTCCGAAAAGCACGACAAAGCACGAATAAGAATTTGAGTGGATGAACAGTCAAGATCCAATCTTGTACATAAACAAGTATACACAAATATAAGTATGATTCAATACAAAAGAATAGATGAATTAAACAATGGAGATATAAGAATTAAATGACATAACCTTTGTTACATCAAAACAAGAGGCTCGGCCATGGTCAAGTGGGCTAGACCACATCATTCTATGCTCAGCCATGTCATGATGCGCTCGGCTATGATGGGTTCAAGCAAGCTAATGCACGGCTATGGTCATGTAAATGAAGTAATGGCAAGTTACAACACTTGGAAGGCAAAGAGGCAAAGGCAAATGGAAGGTTTTGGCTTATTTTGGTTCGGCCTATGGCACACCATGGTTCGGCCATGCCTAGATCTGGGTCAAGGCATCACCAACACAAGGCTGGGGGATGCCAAGGCAATAGGAGATGGAGGAATGTGTGTGTGGCCGTGGCTATTAAAGAGGAGGTGAATGAATATAGGAGTTCGACTATGATTTGTATTTGCATTTGGTGATGGTGTTTGCATCATGGTGGTTGCGGCCTTGTTTGGTGGAGATGAGGAGGTGATGTGGTCGACATGGTGGTGGTGGAGATGGTGATAGGGTAGGCAATAGGAGCATGGCCGAGCATAAGCATTGGAACCAAAAGAAAAAAAACAAAAGAAATGGAAAGAAGGAGGAAGGAAGAAGCTATGGGAACTTGAATATAAATTTTCTTTTGAACGCAAATGAGATGAAAATGAGGAGTTTTGTACGGCTTTAGAAATGAAATGCACGGCTAAGAACAATGAAGTGGATGGCTAAAGAAATGGAAAGGTAGGAAAATGAAAAGACACAAAATAAAACAAGCAACCTATGACTCTTTGAATTTCCAAGCCTATTTCAAAATAAAAATCCAAATAAATAATCAAAGTGTAAACCAAAACAAAATAAGATAAATAGAAAATAAAAATATAGAAATGAACATAGGAAATAGAAAAAAAATACCGAAAATCATTGTTTGTAAAACGTTGTATTTTATCCAATTTAAAAAGTATAAATCAGAATTTGACGAAACAAAAAGCAGAACGGATATCAACATTATATTCTGCTCTAAAGAAAAAGATTAAAATTTTAAAATTAAAATTTTAAAATTTAGACTGAAATTCAAAATTTGACCCAATTTGACCAAAATATAAAATTTACAGAAAATATTTATTTTATTGTATTTGGAAAATAAATTGCAAACAAATCCCAAACTTACATTGGAAAATTCCAGAAATTCAATATTAAATGATTTAAAAATCAAAGTTTTCAAACAAAAGTTTAATTAAAAATATTTACAAAATTATGGGTTGTTACATTGTTGATTTGTATGTATATAATCAATCACAAGTATGTTCATATGTATATGTATATTTTTTCAAAAATCCTCCATTTTCATATGCAAAATTAATGTGCTTTCCAAGATTCAAACTCAATTCCTTCTGCCATTTAGAAGATGCCTTATCCATTCAACTACAACTTCTTTTGTTCAATCTTTTTAGAGTAGCTGGTATAATCCAATGCAAATCTCCCTTTTTCTTCTCTTTTGCTCCATTTAACATGAAGGCTCCTCAAATCTATATCTGTAGAAACACTCAAAAATACCCAGTGTAACATTTTATTTATATACAATAAAGATAAGATATGAGCGCAAAAATAAACACTTTTACATGTCAATCAACAGGCTCTCTCATGCCTGCTTTCTTTCATCATAGCACCAAGTTTGTCCGCCTACTAAAGCATCTCTTTTAGCTATTTGCGGACCGGTACGGCTTAAGACTGACTTTAGCATGACCCGTCATTGGTCTAGTTTTAGTACAGCCACCTACAACCTGTAGCTCGTCACGTTATCCCTCGTCCGACTAGGCATGTCCTCAGCTCTCAATAGTTCAATATTTTTTCATGGTCTTGGTGGTCAACAGACCAACTCGGCTCGTCTTGCCACCTATGCATATAGGCGCAAAGCGACTAAAGGTATAACCATGTGTATCTATTCCTGACAAGAAGCATGTTACATTTCCTATAACGTACCGTCATAGTACAAGTGCGTTAATGCCAAGCAAGACAGGGCATGCACTTGAAATAGTTCTCTTGTTGACATTTATTTCCGCCATACATTCCTTCAATTTAGCTAGCTGTCTCCCATCAAGTCCGTTCAACCAGATCAACGGCCAAGCAAGCTTCCTGTCTATTTTGCAACACGATCTCGACCGTCCATGCATTAGTTTCAACTACTATAAGAACCTCATGCATTGCAACATCAAAGAGGTTATGTTTTTTTAGTCAAAGAGCACATAGCCACGTCAAGCTTGATTTATAACCCAAGAATTCCAGTCATTGCACTTAACCTAGAGCTCTTCAATCGGCAAGCTCTTGAGATTACCAGCTCAATTAGTCTTACGTGCTTTCCTTTTCTTATTATTCTCTTGTAATTCCTTGTAATTGTAAGAGAGCCATATAGTAAGAGAACTTCACAGTAGATGTAGACACCTTGCAAAACCACTCTACATCTTGTATCATTTACTATTAAATGCTCACTTTTTCATATTTTTCCATTCATAGGCCTAATGATTAGCAAGTGACCTTTGCTCTTTACGACACATTAATCTCATTCCGAGATTGAAGAAAAGTACAGTCAACAATTGGATTCGCTGCATTCTCGCTCACTACTATACCAAGTGAAGAAGCATATCAATCTCCCCTACGATCCCATATTATCCAACCATCTATCGATCAAATCTGGACATTTTATGCAATGTGCAACAACCCAGAAGATGTTCACATACAATCTACACAGTTTTAAACTACAATATCTCCTATATCTGCCGTGGATTTTGGAACGTCTTTTGGAACCAAATGTCGTGCTGTAGAAGACTAAAGACGTCGATACGAAACCCAAGTAAAGGTGATTAATCTTATTAATGTGACCTTCGAATGCGGAATGATGAAATCTCGATTGGCAACTAAAAGCTCAAAAACTATTACAAGACCAAATCTAACGACTAATACAAACAATGTAGATTCTACCAGATCGTTTTCATTGTACATCTCTCTTGTTAATCATGTCTAGTCGTTGAAGAAATTGACCTTGGCGAAGCTATAGCAAATCTGATGGAAAAAGAGAAAATAGAAATGTTTACTCTATTGAATGATGATAGTGCACGAAGATGGTTGAAGGTTGTGATAGAATAATTGAGCACCAACCTTCAGTGCAATCAGTATTTGATCAACAAATCCACTTCCAGTCCGTAGTCTGTAATTTTATCACATATTACTTTTATGTCTATTTTTTTTTAATGTCAATGTACTAGTTTATTTTTAAATGCACCTGTTTTTTCTTAGTTTCACAATATTCGCATCAATTTGTAATTTAATATCAATTATTAATATTTAGATATAAATAAGTAGAAATAAATTTAAAACAAATAAATAAACAATCATTCTCCATTCTTGCTCCATTTGTAGTACAAAAACACATTCCTTTTTTGTTCAAATTTCTTCCTAACAATGTTTTGGAATCCGTTCGACATCCAAAAAAAGCAACCATAAGGTATAACAATTTTGATCATTAAACTGTAGTGGTGAAAAGTTAATTTTATAAATGGCCGAAAGGAATAATTGGTTAGGTCGGTACGGGCAGCTACATTTACTTGCCCGCGGGCACCTCGAAGATAAAATTGAATAGCGAAAACGACTCCTCCTTATTTATCTTCCAATCCATTTTTGTGCAATTTTTAAGACTTTACTTCTGAATTCTTATTGGTCCATACTTGAGCGATTTTTAGAGTCTCCACTGCACGGTAATTACTTTTTTCATATATCCGAATTACCATTTTCAATTTACAGTTTTTGTTTTATTGTTTGATACTCAAATAGTCAAGTCAGCTAAACTGCCCTAGTTTGAGATCGATAGCTAAGATCCATTACCTTGGTATGTCTTCATTCCTTGTATTGATTTCTCTTCACCTTAGATTTAGTACTTTTCTGGATTATATTAAGCTTTAACTGTAGTAATTTTATATGAATTGAGGTACTGAAGTTGTTATTTGATGATTGATGGTCTAGTTTGATGCTTAGTTGCAGTTGAAATATATGTATTAATTTTGTGGCCTTTTATGTAAATAAACCAAAGTATATGTTTCTGTTCAAGGATATATGTAGAACCAAGATACAGCTAAGTTATACATTACCCGTGATTTCTAATCTGGACTTCTTCAGCAGGAGGTTTAGCAAACTGAAGTAAATTTTTACTGGGGACATGTATAGGTTAAAAAGATGTTGTTTACAGAAAATTTTCAGTTTAAATATAGAGTAGCTACTAAAGTTAAACTTTAGAGATGTGATTTGTTTTGTTAGAAAGCGTATATATTGTTTGATTAATTATGAATTTTTCTCATGGTAAGATACTTATCCTCAATAAACTTGTCATGGATGATAAGCATTTCTTTTTCTCAAGATACTTATCCTCAATAAACTTGTCACCTCAATAAACTTGTCATGGATGTTAAGCATTTCTTTTTCTCAAGATACTTATCCTCAATAAACTTGTCATGGATGATAAGCATTTATTTGTCTCAAGATACTTATCCTCAATAAACTTGTCATGGATGATAAGCATTTGTTTTCTCAAAATATTTTCATGCAAAAAACTAAATACAATTTAATTGCAATGCCCATAGAACAACTAATCACAAATAAAAATGGAAGAAGAACAAATAGGAAACAACCACACAGTTACAAGTTCCAAAACTAAACAAAATAATAAATATAACAGTAGAGAGGTACGCCGGATTTGTAATATACTTCACGGTCAACTTATTATATATATATTTTGGAGAATTTGAACTCATTTGGTGAGAATATTACAAGGGTATCCTCTACCAATTGAATACCTTCTATTTATACGATGAGCTAACATTACATACCCATTAGGTATATCTAGCAATTGCTGCATTGGGGGTTCTATCTCTAGAACCTGCCTTCTTTGACATAATAGAGAATTGTGTCCTGTCGGTAGAAGACTGTTCGTTTCAGCAAACAATGCGTTCTATCTGAGTGCGCTTTTCTTTTTCTCTTGCAACGTTCTTTTTCTTCTCTTTATTCTAGTGCCAAATACGAATAACAATATCTGTATAATTAGTAATCCTGTATTCAATATAACAGGAATGTTGAGTGACATCCCTCTTTATAGCACCCCCTTTAGCACTTCTTTTTTATATTGAGCTAGACTACTTGAAATGCTAGATTATTTTGCAAGTATGTACAAATCATATTCAAGATCGTCGGTAGAAGACTGTTCGTTTCAGCACAGAACAATGTGTTCTATCTGAGTGCACTTTTCTTTTTCTCTTGCAACGTTCTTTTTCTTCTCTTTATTCTAGTACCAAATACGAATAACAATATCTGTATAATTAGTAATCCTGTGTTCAATACAACAGGAATGTTTGGTGACATCCCTCTTTATAGCACCCCCTTTAGCACTTCTTTAATATATTGAGCTAGACTACTTGAAATGCTAGATTGTTTTGCAAATATGTACAAATCATATCAAAGATCGTCTTTTCATTTGGGCTCATTTTATGATCTATAGCACAGTGTAATTGATGTTTCAAATCGATGGTTAAAATAGATGTCATAACATGGATTTAATATCTTCAAAATTTTGTAAATGAAGCGGTGTAGCTCAGTATAAGAAAGTGGTGCTAGAGAGGGATGCCCCTGAACCTTCCTCTTCATATACTAAATCTCAATGTTGGAACTTATATATGTCCTTGTATTTAAAGTTTGGTGGGTGAAGTATCATTGTCATCATTGTAATAATGAAATATATTGAACTTCGGGACCGACGAGTTATATAAAATATACATAAGAGAAGGAAATGTAAAGATGTGCCCATAGAGCACATGTTAACATAGACTAAACAACCAATACTAATCCTTATGGTTTTGTCTTTACATGGTTATGATGATGGTTTTAATATTTAAATTAATACATTTTTCCTTTTTCTTTTTCTTTGCAAAAATTACATTAATATGTGCCCACATTGTTCTATGTCGCACATGTTAATATAACCCATTAGAGAAAACTGAAAGTTTGTGTTTGTTCCTGATGTGTCCCTTTCTTTCTTTTTCTAGTTGTGGGAAGTTGAAAGCCAAATCTGCTTTAACCATATCTGATCATTGTTAGTTTGTTACAATTGATGTTGCAGATTATGAAAGATGTATCAACCTAAAATCATTTATAGTATCAATCAAAGTCATGATAATTCACTTGCTCAGGACCCACAGTTTGAACCGAGTGGCAATGCTATGGGCACCAACGATGGACCCATCAATCCCGGTAACCCCAATATGTCATCGAGACAGAGACTAAGATGGACACATGAGCTTCATGAACGCTTCGTAGATGCTGTAACTCAGCTTGGTGGACCTGATAGTCAGTATTTTATATTTGTTTGATTAGTTACATCTTTGTTGAACATATAAGCATGATAAGCTGAATCATTAACCTATATCAAAAATTTGTGCTCACACACACACAAAGGTAATAACAATTTCAGCGGTTAATTGAAATTGAAGAAGTTAACGGAATTCCCAAATTATTTCTGTTTTCGGTCTGCAATCTTGATTGGCTTGTTTGTAAAACTACATTTTGGTATGTGCACATAAAGCTGAACACAGATAGAAACTTCTTGTCCTCCCAAGCTATATCTGCCATAATTTATAAAGGATCTCCAATGGTAGCTGAAAAAAGCAAAATTACAGAGTTCAGACTACAGTATATATATTACTTATATATGCATGTTCATATATGCTCATACTGTTAAATAGGGGCTACACCAAAGGGTGTTCTCAGAGTCATGGGTGTACAAAGCTTAACTATATACCATGTCAAGAGTCACTTACAGGTACTTGGTTTGTAGTCATTTTTTGTACCAGTATTTCTTTTCTTCTGTTTCTGACCTTAAGGTATTATTGTTCTAGAAATACCGCCTTGCCAAATATGTACCAGAATCTTCACCTGATGGTAATTGTTCCACTACTTGCTGATATTTGGTAACCTCTCTAAAGCAGTACTTAGTTGTACTTACATTGTCGTTTCTGTAGGTGAAAATGGGGATAAGAAAGACTCTGGTGGCCATGGAAGCGAAAGTTCATCGTATGTTTTTATGGCATTTTGTGTGCTTTTATTACTTGATAGCGCTTTTTGTGCCTTTTTCTGTGTATATCATGCAAAATGAATAGGTAAAGTTCGTCACAACTGCTAGACTTGCCTTCTTATTTTCGTGTTTTTATATGTGTTCTTGTTTGTATTTATTATATTTATATATTTCTGTTAAGGTGATACTTATGCTCACTGATTTCTGTGTCTTTGTTCTCAGTGGGATGCAAATAACTGAAGCATTAAAGCTGCAAATGGAAGTTCAGAAGCGGTTGCAAGAACAGCTAGAGGCAAGTCATTGTATAAATATTTAACTAGGCCTTATTTTGAAGTCTTCAAACGAAAAGCAGTAGTAGCTCTATGTGTGTTTATATAGCATCCCCAGGTCATCCTCGACTCATTTTTACATGTTTTTGTATCTACAATTATCCGGAATCAAACAAATGTCTGCATATATTATCTGATTTACATCACAACGTCTCTACAAAGAATTAGATGATTCCAATAGTTCAAGTCCTGTCAAAATTAATAATCAAAGTAAATGGTCATATATCTTTATTAATAGTTGTAATAACTTTGGTGTCACACTTTTTTGGTATTAGCGTGAACTATCAAAAATGCCCATCTATCTTTATATCGTTTAAAATTTGGATCTAACTATTTTACAAATTCAAAATTCTCCTCTATAAATATTACTGAATCTATCTTAATATCTCTTAAACATAGGATCTAAGAAATAGACCTCTTCAAATATTATCAAACTTTAGTGTCGCTTGAATATAAGATCTAATAACTAAATTTTCTTTACAAATTCAAAATTTTCCTCCACAAATATTATCAAATCTTAATACCATTTAATCTAACATATTCAATTTATAAAAAAGTAATTCACGCATAAAGTGCGTGTCATTATCATGCGCGAAGCGCGTGCCGTAATGCTCATATTAAATAATTTAAATAACCATGATACCTAAAAAATGAGTTTTGATGAAACACAAGTGTCAAAATGATCTGATCTTTCTGCAAGAACGATTTTGATGTACGCTAGATCATACATGCAAAAAATTGTCTAATTCCAACAATTGTAGATACCAAAACATGAATTGAAAACTATTTAGGGGTGCAAAATGCCGGGGATGCCGGGATGTGTGCATCCCTCTTATTTATCCCCTAAAATCCCCCTTTTGTTTTTCTGTGTAAAAGTTTGTGGATCGAAGTGAATTTTTGTAGCCATGTTGTATTCATTAGCAAAATAGTCTGTGCAAAATTTGAAATTATTCTGAGACTTAAAGTTGACATTTAAAAAATATTTATTTTCAATGGTTCATATTGACTTTTAATTTTGAAGAAATTACAAGTATTAAAACTGAATCCAAATTTGGTACAGTTGATCTTGCTAGAACATAACATATCTATAAAAAGCCACCTCAATCTGGACTTTTTTTACACAAAAGACGAAGGAGGATCTTCGGGGGATAAATAAGAGGGGGGGATATATATCCTTTATTTTGGCTGATATCAAGCGATACGAAATGATGCTAAATAAAGGGGGCTATTGATCCTAACTCTATATACTTGAGCTGGTGGTCCGCGACAGTTTCTTTATGCATTGCTTATGATGAGCTTCAAATTGTGTCTTTATAGGTTCAAAGACAGCTACAACTTCGAATAGAGGCGCAAGGCAAATACTTAAAGAAAATAATGGAAGAACAGCAGAAGCTCTCAGCGGTCCTGTCCGAACCTCAACCAGGCCAAGACTTCAACGACAAGGCAGAACCCACAACTCCAGGCCCAACCTCCGAGAACAGGCCCACAGCTACAAATGCGGTCGAATTCTTCAAAAATCTCTCGAATGATAACTCAGCATCTAACGTTCATGAGCCAATGACTCCTGATTCTAGCGTATACGAATCGATTTTGGAGAATCAGATCCAGGAGTTGCCAAATAAAAGGCAAAAACATATTTATGATGAGACTACAGATATACTTCTTCAGCATCGTTTACTGGAGTCCAGTTCTGGTTCCGAGTTCGAGTAGCTCAGGTTCTTTCACTCTGATTAGTATAATTGTTGTATATTTCTATTTTATTCTTCTTCTTGTAATCTCAGTATTGTAAACTTATGGATTTTCGTATTGTATTATTGCCTCTTGGACTGATAATATGTTTATATTCGTATCCTTTTTATGTAACTGATGTTTTTATTGGGATTTATTCATTTTTCTTTCTGCTCTTTCTTTTCCTTTTAGTTTTTGTTTTTGTTCTTTTTTTTCTTTTGGTAAAGACAATAAAAAGATAATTGGTGATGATTTAGCAATCTAGTGTCATCGCTTGGATTTTCTGCTATATGAATACGCACCATGGTCCCTATCGTTAGGGGCACGTTAAAAACACCTCGACAGGGGGGTTAGGGGTAGGTTTGTCACTGATCCATTCCCTAGGTTGATCGATTTGGACCAACCAAATCTACTTCCAAGGTTGCTTTGTATATCTAGGAGATTGCCGAGTTAGTTGATATTCTATTCCTAATGTCGGCTAGTTTAGCCGACAATGGTAAAGAATAATGTTGCCGCTCTTATTCGACTTGTAAAGAATAATGCTATAAAGAATAATGTTGTTGCTCTTATTCGACTTGTAAAGAATAATGCTATAAAGAATAATGTTGTTGCTCTTATTCGACTTGTAAAGAATAATGCTATAAAGAATAATGTTGTTGCTCTTATTCGACTTGTAAAGAATAATGCTATAAAGAATAATGTTGTTGCTCTTATTCAACTTAGCCGGCTTTTAAAAAGCTGGGTAAGACCAACAGAATTATTTTTGATCGGTACCCGATTAACTATAAAATTGTTAGTCAAAAGATTTGTTTGACACCCAAGAATTGGTAGAGTAAATAATTCAAGATGTAATACTTGTTTACAATTATATGAGAATTTGCCATCTTCGATTCATGAATATAAGTTATTCTAATACGATATTTTCGATCAAATATCTGATCAAATAAACAGAAACAATAGCAATATGCTATGTTATGAAATAATATGAAAGGAAAAGCAAGACGGTTAATAGTGGTTCAACTATGCTTACATCCACGTTCAAAATGTTTTTATAACGACATCAATTCTCCATAGATATAAAATAGCAAAATGTCAAGGTCCATTTTCTATTACATGTAGACCCATATTTATAACTGTAGTAGGTGTTATTGAGTTTTAGAGTCATCGTTATTTTCTGTTAACTTGTTCGGAAAACATAACATATCAAGGTCCAAGAGAATAGGAGGAAGAACATGTCGTAATTAACTAATTCTTTAGATCGTTACTAATCTATGGAGCCAGGTGCTTTTTCTCCAACTACCCACGTTCATTATTGCTTTAGGTATTAGTCTTCCATCATGTTCCCAAGCCAATTTCTTTCTAAGATTCACCGAGAATGATTAACATTTTGAAGAGATTTTCTAGCCAATTTTCCTTCTTTTGCTTTTAACACCGCTTCATACTTTAATGTCTTTGAGTCTAGCTTCAATTCCTTCATCATTTTGAAGTCTAATATCATCGAATTATCACTTATGAAGAATTATGGATAACGTTTGCTCCATAAAGCATACTTTCATGAACACAAAATGTGCTTTGTTTGAAGACAAGTGACCGAATCCTGAACTGAATGTTTCCGTTACTTAGACTGTATCCATGGGACGTCGTGTTTTTAAAACACTTCATTTTCGCAGTCATTGAGTTGCATTTCATCAATAGATACAAATTTTTTGAGTTTTACAGTCTAGAAAACCCATTCTTTCCGAAGACGATTTCATCTATCCATTAATAAGTCGATGCCCATAATCTTTGAATTCCATTATTCATCATCGAGAATTAAGCTTGGTTGAAGGAAAGAAATTCTTTTTTGAAGTTAGTCTCCATAAATTTACTTATGTAAGTACTTCTTTACTTGAAATTTTTCTTCGCTTGCGTCTAATTTGTCACTGTTCATTGCTTGTGTCTACGACCAGGGTTTCAATCTTCTCCATATTCAAATTTTCACTTTGGCCTTCTTTAGCAAATTGATCAAGGTACGACGCCCCCTTCTTATGTATGCTTCTTTCTTAACTCCATCACGACAGGGTTGATTCTCTCTTTCTCCTGAAGGAATCGGGTTGGATCGCAGTGGGTAAAATGAATGAATTTCCATAAAAAATATATTTTGGACTTTTTGGCATGTAGTTTTAGGACTTAATTTGCCTTATATTAGAAGTTATTACCATTACATGTTTTCATGGTCAAAATCGTCCATAATTTTCCTAGAGAGTCAATAATGTCAAAACTCAATATTCCTTAGAGTTTTTAGCTTAGTTTAAACTTATTTGATCATAGAAATGATATTTTACAATCCTTCGATATATAAATATAAGGGAAAATGTGGTTTGTTAAAACATGCTCAAATTCCTTAACTATGAAGTCTTAATATAGTTTTAAATAAAATCTTATAAATTAGTTTAAATCCTATGTCTATAAAATAAAATAAAATATGATTTTATTTAAAACTATATTAGATGGATCTCATAAATAGTTACTTGTTTTATACTATTACTCGGATAAGTGAAGAGTTAAGATATTGTTTATGGGAAGCATACTAATATGACATAAATGTTAAGAGAGTGCAATTAATTAGGAGTTACACCTGCTATTTTTATAAATAATTTGCCATATTTTAGTAAAATTATTTAGAAATAGGTGTTATTTAATTTAAATTAGATTATGATATTACAAGTGTATCAAATACACTTATGTGTGTACAGTGCACATGTAGCATAAAATAGTGCACATCATTAGTATAAAAGTTGATAGGTGTTGTGATTTGCACCACAACAGGTACATTTTCCCTTTATTGCCTTTGTTATCCTAAGTTATTATTCAAAATTATGCATATATGCACAATTATCAATCAATTTCCAATTATAGTGATAATAATAATTTTAAATACATTTTAAAGCCAAATTTGACTAGTTACATATGTTTTTAAATTAAAGCAATATCTTAGGAATTTAATTTTGATTTTTGAAAATCAAACCTAGATTTATAATTATAAACAACATATTTATTTCAAAGTTTGAATTAGATATTATAGAACATATGTATATTCAAATGGAATTTGACCTTGATATGTACACACACACATATGTATATTATTTATAAACTTGACAACATTATTATAAAATAAAACGCATATTAACATGTGTTAAATCTATATATATGTTATGCCAAAAAAATTCATTTAAAAAAAATTGTAATCCATAAACATATATATAGATACAAAACAATTTTAGTCTATTTAAAATATATTTGGTGTGTGTGTGCTTACACTTATATAAATGTTGGAAAATTATTTTAAGTAATAAAATTGTTTAAAATAAAAATTTATTGTTCACTTAAATAAACTATAACGACGATATATACATATTACAATAACATTATAATGTTTTTTCCAAAAATCATTTTGAATTTGAATACATAAGCATATATTAGATTTGACAACATTGACACATATAAATTCGTTATAAAACACATTAGTCTAACCTACATTAACATAATGGTGCATGTAAACAAATTGAGGTTGAAAACTTAGCAAAACCTTTGGTTTTCACCTTGAATGTGTGAAAACTTCTAGATCTGATTAAATCACCTCTAGAAATTGCAACGATCTGAAGCACCACGTTTGTATTTATTTTATTCGATTTATTTTGATTTTATTTTGGGAATTTTCCTTCATGAAGTCTTGGAATTATCGGCCATAAAAAGAAAGAGGGAGGGGGGGGGGAGGGGGGGAAGAGAAGGAGAAAATGAATTGTCATGGAGAGTTAACGAAGGAATAACTAAAACCTTGTAATTCCTTCCTTAAAACCTTCACTCTCAATAAATCTCAATCAAATCCCTTTCCCCTTATCATGTATGGCCGATCAAGATAGGGGCTATATAGACCCTCAAAATTTCCAATAGTCTTTTATATAATTTTTTATTCTAGTAGTAAAAATGGGGTACCTCATAGGAATCTTTGTATATCGAGATTTCCGATCTTAGTTCTTAATTCCATTCTGGAATTGATTCTCACCATTTATTTCAAAAAAATTTGAAATAAATGATGAGAATCAATCATTACCAATGATTAAATTAATAATTGAGGTTTTTGCTTCATCCCTATTATGCCGATTTGATTTGGACTAGACTTAGATTTTAAGAAAAAAAGTTACAATCTTTTCTAAAACCTATGCTATAGTTTATAAAAATCAAGTATTGACACGTTCACACCTCCACTTCTTACGGAGCAATAATTCATCGAATTAGATCGGTAGAATAAGAAATAAAAAATCTTTGGCTGATCAGGCGACACCTGGATTTGAACCGGGGATAAAGGATTTGCAGTCCCCCGCCTTACCACTTGACTATGCCGCCAAATTCGATCCAAAATAAAATGGATAAAAATATTAGCCATATTCTATTTCTACTACTAACTCTTTTTTTATCTTGAATCCCGTTGTACTTAATCCTCAAAAAACACATTCTTTTTTTATATCTGGTTTCTATTATTTTCTTCGATTTATTATATCTCAAAATAAACATTAGTTAATAATTTCCCTTATCATTTCTTTTCTATTAAAAGTCAAATTCTGGCGGTAGACTGCGAAATTCAGGCCAAATTGGAACCATTAATAATTTACTTTAAATTAGTCTTTAAATTGAAATTAGTGAATGGTTCCTTAATTTTTATCGGAGATAAAATTTTATTTCCTTGAATGGAAAAAGAAAATTGATTTATAACCGATTTATGACTAATCTCATTTTTTTTTCAATAAAAAATACTTTTCTATTTCAATTATAACAACATATATGTGTATATGTGAGCCCCAAAACAAAAATTAATACCCAGATACCGAGATGGGTCTCTCTCTTATGTACATATCCCTAAAGAGAATTCTCATGTTTCAATTTTTCATTGAATAAATAGATTGAAATATTGAATATAAAATACGAATTTTGGTGGAGTGTGATCCATGTTAATGTTGCTCCAAAAATTGCAAGAAAGGATGTGATATATGGATAGATAGCCGTATCAACATGTACTTAATAAATACAATATTTTTTAGTATATTTATATTAAGTTACACAATTCAAGCGTATTCTATAAATTTCCCTCCCTACCAAAAAAAATCCGCGAATTCTTTTTGGAACATGAAATTCCATTTTTTGTGTTAAAAAAGGAAAAACTCTATACTACTTCTGATTATTCTGTCTTTATTTCATTTATGTAAATATAAAGAGGAGATTCAATCTCAATCATTCCTTTTTGTGGTATCCCGTCGGATCGTAATATCATACTAACACGTTAGGTAGAAGTTGGACCAATTTTGAACAAGGCTCCATAAGTGTAAGTAACATAATTTTTTCCAGAAAATTTTTCTCAATTTAACCCGTCGAAAATTTGAACCTGGGCCCAAAATGTTCTTTATTCCACCGTTTCCATCTCCGTTCATACGCTTGAAATAGATATATGGAGTTGACTAAAATTTTATGTGATTCAGTAAATAGAATATACATTCTATTATTGCTAAGTCGATCCATATGGGTCGAAAACCATTTAGTAATGAATCGCTTTAAATCAAATTTTAAATATTTTATCGATATCGTATATCGATACGTGCATGCATTAATTTTATATATACAATTTTCATTAAATACTAATGGTATTCAAACATTAAACAAAATAAAATATAATAATTAATATATCATAAATATTAATTAATTTAATTAAAATTAGATGATTATAAATTAATTAAATCATGTTTTTTTGGAGTATTCATAATTACGGTTATGCGACTCAAAGGTGTAAATTTAGCAGTGGTTAAGATTGAACAATTCGAATATTAACGTTCACACATCACTTAACAGGCAATGTGCTATTTTGGCTGAATTTATTGCTTGCACTCTTTTCATATTAAAAAAAATCAAAATTTACTATTATAAGAGGTACCTATTAGCAATGATTATTTACACCAATTCTCTTCGTCAAAACTATATAATTTTAGGACTTATAAAATTGGGTTTTCATCAAAATTTCAATACCGTCCACATTTAACTTGATTAGTCAAAACAAAAAATCCTTGTTTCAATGATTAAAATTATTATTAACCGTACCGCTTTGGCCAAAAACTTTGACTTTGACTTGACTGCAGTTGATTGTGATACTAAACCCTTATAATTGAGGAGAAAAATTCTCTATTGAATAGTGTTTCACTTCTAATGCTTTAACCTAGACCCAATTATAGTCATATGATGACTCATCATGCCATGATTTAACTATAATTAATGTGAAGTGTCCACATTATTCTTAAGTCGACGGAACTATGTAACATCGTCACTTCAAGATTCCATGTTTGACCTTACTAATGTTATCAACGGAAAATTCTCGAGTAAATGATTATGTAGTTATCTAATAACTTTTAGTACGCAATCCCTTATTGCCCTCAACTACCATGAGTAATAAACTACCCAACATTTGAAGAGCGTTATATAATCTGGTCTCAATAAATGAATGGATATCCTTTCTCAAAACATCTTGACAAGGAATATTTAAGACAATATGTTATTTTTAAATGTGATAAAATTCTCATGATTACAACATGCTGTAATTATTATCACATAATATATCATTAAAGGATTTTCTATTTCATATACTTTAAATTATTACATAAGTAATTATATCACAATATAACAAAATATATTATAAAAATCAAACATCTTATTATGAACAAGATGGTTATCGAGTCAGATATATATAGCAAATTACATAATTACCTATAGGGCACACCCCTAACACTATCAATCTTTCACTTCCACTTGGGGTCAATTATGGAACCATATTCCAACTCCTTCGATCGATTTTCTCGAAAATTAATTGGGATAGTCTCTTAATGAATGGGTATGCTATATTGTTTTAATTATCCACTCTGTCGATTAATTCTTCCGATGTAGATAAACTGCCTTTAGCATGTGGAACCCTTCGGAGTATATTTTTCAACTTCTAGTGAGCTGTAGGTTCTTTTACAAGCCGATCGCAACATTGTTATCATATAACAATGTCATTGGATTCTCAACATTTGGAATCATCCTATTAATTTATAAATTTATGCATTTATTGTAGCTCCATTCAAGGTGGTGTAGCCTTTGGTTGAATCATCCACCACTTGTCGTTTGGAACATCTCCAACTTAAAGTTCTTAACTTAAGATTGAAAATGAGTTTGGAATTGACATACTATACACAATGTCACTTATGAAGTTTGAGTCCGAATACTCCTTTATAAGAAGGTCATTGTTTCTATAAACAAGTCTTCAATATTTCATAAATACTCGAGAACACTCTAAATTATCGTTCAGTGATCTTAATTTTGATCCGATACTTACTTTAGGCATCAAATATATAAACAAAATGAGATAAAATAGACAATTCAACATATACGATAATTCCTATTGCCAATACATAAGAAATCTATCTTACATGCTCAATAATAAACATTTTAATATGGTGCCTTTATATATCACTTTGGGTTAATCCCAACATCCTTTTGTACTGTTTATAAAAATGTTAATTTCAAATCCAATATCGAGAATTAATCAACCAAAGTAAAATGGTTTTAACAGAGTACATCGTTAACAATCATAAGTTTATTGTTTACTTATAATTTTGAAATGTCCTAGTACCTTTATAGTGATTTCTTACAGACACACCCTCTGCTGCATTTTGACAGAAATTCAAACTATTTAATTTACTATCGAAATATTTGCTCAACACAGATTCTTATTGAATTAAACTTTCATATCAGTTCTTGGATTCTATCTAATAACCCATAAACTTAGAATTCCTCCTACTGACTTCGATATACTTTGGTTATTAAGCGAAAACAACATATTCTAAACAACTTCAAAAACTCATTATCATTCAAGCGATAATTTTGCAAGTAAAATCCGAATTAACTTAAGTACATTGAATGACGATTGTGTTATGTTAATTTTAATAATCGAAATTTATGAGTAATTCTATCAATGTAACAACCCATAAATTTAACCGGTTTTTAATAACGTTATTAATTAAAAGTTTGTGGGATTTTTTTAAAAGATAAAATTTTGAAATAAAAATTTAATTTTTGAATTACGTCTAGTTAAACATAGCAACTGGTAAATTTTCATCCGAAAATATGAAAGTTTATTTCGTGTGTAATTTTATTTCAATTTAATCAGTTAGTAATTGATGAAAATAAAATATTTTCGAAACCTAAATATTTTTATGTAGAAAAATTCTAAATCATCATCTGAGCAAGATGTCATTTTTCGTTTTTCCAAATTCGGACTTCTTTAGCTCCATAGATCTTATTTTCCTATGTTTTTGCTGCACTTTCCACTAGTAGAAAATTCGAATTTTTATAATTCAATCGTACTGCTAATATCTGTATACCGTTTTTATCGTCTTGTCGTCCTGATCTCTGCGGTATTTTTATTTCCGTATTTTAAGTCCGGTACGCGACAGAGCCATGCACTGGTTCATCGTATCGGTGCGTTGGAGCCGTTTGAATTTGTTTGTGTCCATTCAAATTTCAACCGTGTATTAACCAACAGCTGTTGCTTTTATTACTTAATAAATTCGCATGCATGTCACTCTTTCCCAACGTTCAATACGAGTGATTCATTTTCTTTTCTGGTTCCAACTCACTTTCTATTTCTTCTATGTTTCTGTACGTCTCTTTCTTCTTTTATATTTTCTCTCCTTCTTATAATTTTTCCCTCTAGCCGCACCCTCCTCTCCTTGGAAAGCATGTCACCACCAGAAATCCACTCATCACCCCTCCACTTCGTGCCCTACGAGCCAACGCCGCTGCCGCCCGACCTGCCTCAGCAGCACCGCGCCCAGCTGCCTCACCCAGCCGCAACACTTCCCTCTCCTCCCGCCACGCCAACTTCCGCGATCCGACCACCATAGCCAGATGCCTTTCCCCTCCTAGTTCTTCCCCGCCTCCGAGCAGCTTGTGCCTTCGTCGAGCCATGCAGTAACCTTCCGACCAACCTCTTCACTACTCGGCCTTCTTCCTTCCATATAGGTGCGTGTTTCCTGTGTATTGTATTTTGTTCGAATTTATTTATATATATATTATTTTATTTTATTGTTGTCTGTAATAGCTTTGTGAAGTTTTAAAGTATGATGTTATTTGTTAATATAAATAAATATATATCTTCTCAGCAATTTAGCAAGTAATTATATAAGTTTATACATTTGTTAATATTTGTATAATCTGTAGAGTTGTAAGTTTAAATATTTAATATGTACACATATGTTTGATCTGATATATATATATATACACATATATATATATATATACATATATATATATATATAAATGAACTTATGTAAGTTTATATTGTTTAATAAAGTTATAAAAGTAATATATATCATAACACTTGTTATGAGTGTTTAATTTATAATTATAATGATATCTACGTACATATTGCTTTGTATATTTTGAGTTAGCTATTTGTTTATTAAATTTATTAAATAAAATGTATGCATTCATAGAGTAGCTTGCATTATAATGTTTGTCTGCATACAACCGTGCATCTGCTGTTTACACATATATGCTTCCTCATATTAACTTTAAGTGATATTTACTGTCTTCGGCTGGGGGTTATTTTATTTGATTATTTAATATTGATTTGTAAATTTATAATACATATTCTATACTACTAAGTTTTGGCAAGCCTATATATATCTGAGTCTGCATAGCTTAACATATAGTTGTAAGTATATTGGGTTTTGTTTTTAGTGATAATCTGTTACCAGTATTTTAAAACGTGTATATATATATATTATATTATAGAACGGTGCAAGACATGTATAGTACTGTGTACAAGTTATGTGCAAGTTGTGGCTGCCGTGCTTCTCTATAGATGTACGTATGTTGTATATATAAATTTTATTCAAGTTTTGACTTTCAAAAAAAAAAAAGTTTAACCTGTCGCATATACGGTCGTTCGGTCTCCTTGCTTTCATGTTTGCTGTTCCTATTTGGTTCTTGGACAAAGGTTCATTTTGATTTGGTCATAGTTTGTACGTTATGTATATATGTTTGATCTGAAGCATTTTCTTCTCTCTATGTTAAAGAAGGTTACAATTTTTTTTTATGTCAGCATATAAGTTCTTTTAATAGGACAGGTTTTATATACATTTGTTTGAAAGCTTACAATACAAATGTTGTCTGTGTATTATAATATAGTAATATATATAGCTGTATATATGATTAAGCAAGTTTGTTATATACTGTTAGTTTATAGAAGTTTAAAGTCATACGTCACCTAACCTGCTACAATATTTTGAAGAATCATACTTGCCTGAGTAGGAAAATTTACAGTTTATTTTATTTTATTATGATGGGCAGTAACCTGTTGAAATCAAAACATATTTTTTTCTAAGCTATATATGTATGGTCAGTGTGTAAACGTGAGTTAATGTAAGCATATATTAGTGCAGATTTGATTGTTGACATATGTGTATACATGTTTATAAAGGTATGTTTATATAAGAAGTAAAAATCTATTTGATTTATATACAAATCCATGTAAGTTATATGTTTGTATATCTATATTAGTAATTAATTCAAATCATATATTATGTATATATGTTAGATTTTAATATATGTGTTTGAGTTAAACAATGATTTTGAAATGCCTATAGTTAATCTAGTATGTTAACATTGGGTTTTTGTTAGATATTGTTGTAAATATAGCATATAATTTATTTCTACATATGTTTGACTTTAGTATTTAAGTTTTAGTTTTAAAAACAATGGATTTTAAAATACATAAATATATATTTAATTTAATATATGTTTGAAATTTTGAGTATGACTTTATTTATATATAGTTATATACGGTTATATAAGTTCGCTTATACCGTTTATTTTCATTGTTCCAGTTCTGATCTGATCCGTTATCACCAATTCGTGCCAATCAACTTTGACCGTCGCCTTCGTGCCGATTTTTCTTTGCTAGGATTCAATTTCAGTATCCGTATCAGTGCACGTATCCGTGTCACCTTCTGTATTCTCTAGCCTCGAAAGGTGAGCTATCACTCACGATTAATGTTCTTTTTTTTATTAAATTTGATTTCAATTGAAACGACAATTGAAATATGCTGCTGTTAGTTATTTACACTATTATATATGTTATTACCTGTATCAGTTCACCTGTGACATCTGACACCCTTATTTGTTATTTATATAATGATAATCCAGTTTGGTTGATAAATGATTGATTGTTTGATGTTTGACATTGGATGTTAAATTGTTAATGTTGAAGTGATAGATAATATGTAATTGAATTTGACGTAGGATAGTTAAATTTGATATATGTGTTAAATTTGATTAGATGACATTTGCATAATATGACCCCTTTAAATGTTAAATAAACCGACACGTAGAAATAGTGTTAACTACACCTTGAACCATTGAATGTATGTTGTATAAAATTGATGTAGTATAAATTGAATAATGAATATCAAGTGAAGAACCATATAGATAAATGTAATAATCTTTAATCTACATGAAATGATAGTGTAGATTCTAGAAATAATTATATTAATTTGCACAAACAACAAATGTGAATTAATACGATTATTTTAGGATTATTTGAATTAATTATTGGATTGTTGTTATTGCTTGTTTATTTACTTTGACATCATCCCAGTTATCACACTGCAAGTTCCCTTTGCTATGCTTTGATTTTGAATTGAATTGGAATCGGGTTGAAATGATAAATACCCAAATTAAACTTTGACCTAGGATAGAGAATTAAATAAAACCCGATTGGTCAATAATTTGATTTAAAAATAAAATAAAGATTTTATTTGAATACATGATAAGGTTTTGAAATGAAGTTGAAATTTGAACTTTGATAAAAGGAAAATGTTAATATTTAATAATCTAAATCAAAATATTAACATAGTAGTTGATGAAAGAATGTTGTTTTAAATTTGGAATTATTAATAATTAAGTTTGAAATTATTTAATAATTAAGTTGAAATTATTTAATAATTAAGTTTTGAAATTATTTAAAATTAAATAAGATTGAAGTTATTTAATAATTAAATAAATTTAATTCTTTAATAAGTGGAATTGAACTTCTTGAATAAGTGAAATTTAGTTTCTTTATTAATTAATCTTTGAAATTGTAACGAAGTAAATAAATAAGTGAAATTGAATTTTCTTTAACAAGAAATAAAAATGTGATTTATTGAAATTAAGGTAAGACTTGTAATTTAAAGAGTGGATTTGACAAATTTAATTTAATTCAAATTTGTAGTTTTGATATAATGAAGTTGAACTTAAGTAATTGATTTAATGAATTGAGAATTAAATAGAAATTGTTTTGAAGGATAAATTTACTGAACGAAAATTTAATGAAATCGATCAATGAAGTTAAATTGATTTGAATGATAAATTAAATTAATTTAAATGATTTTGGAATGAAACTTATATATGAACTTGAATCAATATTTGAATTGTTTTTAAAAAAAGAAATTGAAATTGAATTATAAGATTTTGAAATTATGAATTTGGAAGTTTTGAAACGTAAATTGTGGAAATTGATTTAGAAAGAGAAATGAAATGTTGGTTTACAAATTCTAATTGGAATTGTAATTGATTTGGTTTTTGAAATATATAAACGACCAATCAGTGTAATAATTACGAAAGTTATTAAAGAGACCGGAATCAGTTAGGGACATACTCACTGTCTAAACCGAAAACCACTTTAATAACTATACGCGGAGTGTGATCCAGAATGAAGTGGTTGGAATGATGTACGTGATGAGTGAAGAAAGAGAATGATAATGGATAGCCTTGACACTTGTGTCAAATTGGAAATGACTAAAACATGAGCCATGCCGGGCCAAATGGGGTCAGCTACCTCGAGCGAACACACTTCTTCGAAAACTACTCATTACTTGTTGTCGATTGGTGCACCCTTGATTTTGGGAGTGTTGTTTCGCGGTGTTGCGATCGCTGCGGCGATGCGTTCTCACCAGTCCGGATCAGGCAAACGGTAGTTTCACTACCTTGGGTATTGCCTCATGTGCCTTGTCATACTTGTATCCCTATATACGTGACCACTACGATTTGTTTTGTGTTATACCTATGGAGTACTCCCTGATATCCCACTAGTTTACGGTGGAGTTTACAGTGCTGTATAGACTATAACGCTTATATAAAAATGTGTTAAGGGGAATAATGGTAACGCCTTAACACTATTTTTGATATTTTATATTACTGATAGGCATTATCTACTTATCGTACACTACTACATAGTAGATAGTTTAACGGATCCTTAAAGGATGATTATTCATTCAAACATCCTTTGAGTTACTTGTATTTCAGTTGCTATTTCACTTGAGTTGGATTTATTGATATAAGAATGTTAATCCTGACTCGAGTGTTTTGTGTTTTGCTTTACGCTCGGGTCAGACAGAGTGTACCAGTATTCGAGACTCACCTTTGGAGTTGGAGCTTCGCTTGGAGATCCATCTATCTATCCAGCTTTCAGATATCCAGTTGATTCCAGTGATTGTATTCTGATTCTTGTATTTGATTATTGTATTCGAGACATCTGTTGTACCTTATTTAACTCTGATATGTATATAGTAGCTTCATGAACTACTATCTTTTGTTTCCGCTGCAATTATTACTCTGTGTCTGTGATCTGTGATTATTTTATTTACTGTATATGTTCAGTTTTTCCAAATTTAAATTAACAATTCGGTATTTTGAATCATTCAAGTCCGACATGTGCGGATGCGAATGGTCCAAAATAGCGGGTCGTTACAATCAACGTAGCTTACCATATTCCAACTGCATTGGTCTTCTTCAAGAAGACACTTTTGTGATCGGTGGATCATTTCCATTTGGGTACAACTATTGAAATCATATTTTGATAATGTACCAGGAATCCATTCTAGATTTGTGTATCATGCTATATGGTAGAGTCAATAACCTTAATGGCTTATTGACAACTGAGGAATTCATTTCTTGACATTAATAAGAAAATCATAGTTTCTCTTTGATGTGTGAGATTCTTGTTAGACATCCTAATTAGTTGTGCCCATTTAGGCTTGGTCAATTTTGTTGTATTTTCGTAGTCAATTTACCCTTGGATCGTATCCAAATCCAATTTATTAACAATAATTTCTAAAAGGAAATCCTTTTCCATGAAGTTTGTGTTTCTTAAAACAACAATTGTTTCTCAATGCAACAAAAAGATATTCATAAACGTTTTACGATTTGCTTATAAATATGTATTAAACTGATTTGATTTTTAAGTTTACGAAACTTATGTTCAAATTATAAATTGCTCAATTAATATTGATTAACCCCAAACTCATTTAGGGTAGTCCACACAAGATGTAACGACCCGTAATTTCGCTACTTCAAAAATGAGAGATTTCATTCATTTTAAATTTAAAAGGAATTTAAATCTTAAATAAATATGTTATATATAATAAATAATTATCTATTCTTATAATTAATAATTTAAAAAGTATAAATTTGGATTTTAGTACAAATCAACAAAAGTTAAGTTTTGTTAGAAATAAATAAAGGCTTGAATAAATGGATTTAAATAATTGTTTGATAAGTTAAATCTTATTTAAAACATCTAATAAAGATAATAAAAGTATATTAATATATTTAAAAATATGTTAATAATCGTTTTACAAAAATAACCAAAATTTGTCACATTTTGTTAGTTTTACATACACTGTAAAATTAAAGATTTTGATATTATTTAAATACAATTTTAAAATATGAATAGACATGTTTTAATTTATTTAAAGAAGGGAAAAATTTCATTTTAAAGTTTGGTTTACTTCAATGAATAGCTTAACAAAAATGTCAAATTTTGACTGTAAAATTTGTCGACAAATACACCGTTTTCAACCAAAACAAGTTGTCGTCAAGTTGTTGCAACTTGATATATTTTCTAACATATACAAATGCATAAATACAAGTTTACAAACTTTTTAAACACTTTACATTTAGCACTAAAAGACAAAAGGAGTTTACTTTTGAAAAGTTTAAATAAATAAAAAAGTAAGAAAAGACATGATTTGACAATTTATAATTAAAATTAAAATACTAAACAACATCATTACTAAACCATCTTTTCTCATTAATGCATAAGACTTATCTTACATGGAAAAAGAGCAAATGTTATTTTAACATTTTAAAGTGTAAGAAAAAGAGGCAAACATCATTTCTTAAGTACAAATTCAAATCAAACCATTTCTTCTCCATTAAGCAAAGGTCAAATCAAGGGTAAAAATGTAAATTAAAAGTCAAAAAAAGTAGAGAAGGGTATTATAGTCATTTGCCATCCAAAGCTCAAATATAAATAAGCATCCATACCTTTCACTTTTTCACATTTCATTCCTTCCTTCTTCTTCACTTTCTCCTTCTTCTTCACCTCCATTTCCATGGCTTCCCACCTCCATTCTTCTTTCCACCTCCAAGCCATCACCACCACATCATCAAAACCTAGCCACACCATCACCTAAACCACCTTACCCCTCTCCAAAATCACCTACCCACCCTCAAGTCTCCACGGTCGAGCCTAAAAGCACCAAATTCGAGCTCCCACACCCACCTACCCACCTCAAAACACATGCACACCCCACCTACCCAAAGCCACACACACCCCATAACCTAGGTCGTACACTCCAAACCCCCTCTTAAGCCCACGGCCACATATAAAAAAAATGAAAAAGAAAAGAAAGAAAAGAAAATGAGAGAAGGAGAGGAAACGGCAAAAGTCGAGACGTTCGAAAAATAGCACGTTAGTTCGTTAGTCGTAAGCACGCCAATTCGCCTAAAGATTGACGGAGTGGATATAAAGGTGAGAAATTCTCATCGCTTTTGAATTTATATTTTGGTTATGTTAAAACAATCATATTTATATCCTTATGACATATGAATGTTTATTTGATTGTTAATATGGATGATTTGATAGTTGGTTAGATAATTGAATTGTGATAATATATCTCGTTATGGTATTAATAGTGAATGTTAGATTTGAAATCATATGTTATGTGATTTGTTGAATGGATGTTATGTTAATGATGAATATGGATATTGGTTATGTTCATTTTGATTAAGTGATCCTTTGTTAATAAGACCATATTTTAGTGATATGAGATATTTTGGAAAAATAAGTCTCTTTTCAATTAGAAGTGAAATTAAAGTAAAAATAAAAGAGAATTTGAAATTTGAAGTGAATCGAATTTAAAAATGATAGTTAAATTGAAATTGAAATTGAGATGAATGGTGAAATTGAAATTGAAATCGATTTTGAAAATTGAAGTTTAGTTTGAGATTGAATTGAAGTTTAAATTGAAATTAGATTTGAAATCTAAGTTTTAAATATGTTTAATTTGAAGTTAGAATTGAAATTGAATTGAAATTGGGATTTAAAAATTTAATATTAAAATAATGTGAATAAAATAATATTATAATATGGTAATAGTTAAAATATATTTTAAATACTTTAAAAAGTGAAAATATTGATTTATAATGATTTTATAAGTGATAGAATTCAATTTGAATAAATTATTTCAAATATTGAAAAATAAGTTAAAACAAGGTGCGTCGCGCAACGGTAGTTCGCGATTTCGCGTCGAAAAGTTCAAATGAATGTGTAGAGTGGAATATAGCTCGGAATTCTTCGAGATAAGAAAATTCCGGACTATTATATCCATATATTCTAAAGAAAAAAAGAAAATCAAAATTTCGTTGAGTAGATTTTTAATCAAGTCCAAATCAATTTTCTAGAAAAATCGCGCTAGTGTAGTTAAATGTCCATAACAAGAAATCTGTTTAAATTAATGTTTTTAATTATGGAAAAATATGGAATAAATTTGATAAATCTATGTAAATGGTTTAAAAGAGATTTGGATTGGATAATATGAATTATCGAATGTTTAAAAGTTGATTTAATCAAATAAGCTTATATAGCACTTTCCGCAGCACTTTTATGCTGCGAATTGTATAACTTTTTAAATATGAGTTTAAAGGTAACGATTTTCCCAGAATCAATTGTGAATATTTTTAAAAGGAAAATTAAGTGTTTTGAAAGATAATTTGGAATCTTTATAATCAAATCCAAAATAAAGTTGATAACCGAGTATGTGGAAACGACTAGTACATTTGTCCCGCCTGTGAGATCCGAGAAGATAAAACAAGGTGTTTAACTAAGGTTAGGGATGGAGCAACCAGTGTCCTGAACTTACCTGGCCTATGTTTTCTTTTCTTAGGCAAGGGGTGGAACAGATCGAAAGGAAAGCCCGGATGCTCTTAAATAAAAAGATTCTATTAAGATTTCCAAAATAAAAGAAGATTGGTATTATCCAAAATTTAAGCAAGCTCCCAAATGAACTAATTACGACTTGGATTGCATAGAGATAATCTTCTTATACTTGGTATTGAAATCCGAAGAGGGAACTCGTCCTATTCGTGGAATTTAAAAGGTGATTTCACCGTTATTTCGCCCATAGCACTTGTTGAATACGGAAATTGATGTTGAGTAAAATTAGAATGATTTCTATGATCCTTTTTACTCAAAAATGTTTGCTAAGATTTATTTTAGGGTTTATCGTAAACGATGTCTTAAATAACATTGTTTTTGACCCGCCTAAAAGTTAAGGAATTTGGATCAAGAGTTAAGTAAGGAAATTTGAAAATATTATCCAAAGCAAAAGAATGAATTTCTTAGAATTATTCTAAGTCAAAAGAAAGAGATTTCGAAATCATCCAAAAAGAGTTAAAGTGAAAAGAGACTTAATAAATCCCGTATACTCATATTCACTTTTTATCGATAATTGGATTTCGAAGGAACTGGGGTCGGATTTGGGTGATTCCTATCCGAAAACCACTTCGAACTAATGTATACGTTCGAATGTGAAGACATGTTGAAGATGATAATTATTGAAGACCGTGGATCTTCATAACGTGGAAACTGCTTGTTGAACATGCTCTGGTTGGCCCCCTTTATAGAGTTATTTATAGAAGTGGTCTCCTCGTGATGGAGATTTTTCGGATTACAAGGACTACTCGCTACTAGTGGTAGTAGGAGAGTGCCTTCGGTTTGTCCTGTTCCTGGACAACTTGTATGGATGTTTGTCTGACATTGCATTTCTAAAGATTACGTACATTGGTTTTTACAAACGTACATCAGTGGTGGCGGAGAAGGCAACTTCTCTTAGCTTAACACCCTCCTTGAGACGTACGAGCTCAAGGGTTGTATTTTTGTGGAAGGCAATTAGTAGTTAACGGAAATGGCAATGTGGCATTCAAAGATGTGATATGTGAAAAGGTAATCGTTGCCTCAAGCCTCATCAAACCGGAAATGACCGAAACAGGATTAGATGCAGCAAGGCTAAGTGGGTCATTCCCAAGTAGGGTATGATCATCCCCTTCTAGATATATTTCTTTCCGCTATGACGTTCGGGATGTAAATTAATGTGGTGTATGGAAACGAGCGCTCGGTTAAAGGTCAGTAACGACCGGGGGATGACATATTCGGTACTATCTAGTTAAAGAGGTAGGTCGGTCTTGTGTTAGTAGAGGGCATATGTTCTGTTCCTCGGGACATCCATCTAGAGGTGTACCCATTTCGGAAGGTAGATCCATCACCTGGTCATTTGTATGGAAATCCATTCTCCAATAAGAACCTACGGTTTTGTTTGTATTGGCGTAATGAATAGCCTCGAAATGCTATATGGGTAACCATTTCGGATAAGATTAATAAGTTTATTTGCAAATGTTTCCAAAGAGATGTCATTAGAAATAATATCAAATGTTTTGATATAAAAGTGCTTTAGTTATCATAAGGAAAAAACCCGTCCGTGTTTATGTGTGGGCGTGGTCTTATGAGATACTCTTGTTTTCAAAGGATTTTATCCAAAGGCTGATATATGACACTATCGTTTATTATTGAGTTTTTTTCTCACGCTGGTTTATCAAGCTTGATCCGGGTATTTTCAATACTCGGGTCAGATCCGAGTAGTTTAAGGTTTAGTTGAAGACGGTTGGAGTTCCAAAGTAGAGCTGGAGATATTCATCTACGTATGGACGTATTCTATTATCCGTTGTACTTAGTTTGTTTTAGTTGATGTTTGTCAGCAATTGTAAGGACAGATGTTTATAACTGTCCAAGCTGAATTTAGGTTAGACTCTGGTATATGTATTTAAAAGTTTTCCACTATAAAGATATTGGTTCAATATTATATGTTATTCCGTTCGTGTGAGATTCTGTTCTGTCTATTTTTCTTTATTACCCTTCATGTTTTGTATTTTCGTGCAATTTGAGTTGGACATGTGTGGTTTATTGTCGATTCAAAAGGTACGGAAAAACGGGCCTTGACACAAGATCTCTCACGAACAAGTATTATGTGTAGTTTCTCGAATCAAGTAATCTGTCCACTATGGTATGCAGGGTTTTCTTATAAACATTTATCTTGCATGATCTCGCAAACTTTGTCTTAGATAAATTAATTTCAACCTCATGCACTTACTCATAAATGCATGACCTTATTGAAAGAAGTTAACTCAACTTCATTCATCGTCAATCATACTTTTTCCAACAAAGTCCAATTACTCCTTATCGATACGTCATTATGAATCATAAGGAGGAGTGAATTTATCCATTTTTGGGTTCATTTGGAACTCCTTTCCAATACACTCACCTATTTGATCAATCGAATCGTTTTATTTTATTTGCATGTCATGTTTTCTACTTTCGTTTGATATTCAATTGCTTACCATTAATATACATACTAGTGTATCAAATAGACATGTTCATTTCTTCGTTAATTTATCTGTAAATTTAAAGAAGTAATCAGATGCGTTTTGGCATTATTAGTGACCGAACTGCATACATTTATATGTATTAATCCGAAGAGTTCACCAACTCTTTTGTCGCTTCCACTGAATGGGTGTGTCACCCTTACTCTTATGACGTATAACTCATTGGTACCATATGATTCATAATCATATGATTTTTGAATTATTCCTCTAAGGTATAACTTAGTTCATTATTCCAAAATACTTGTAAAAATTTCAAGTACTTCTGTACTTTCTAATGTATCACTTTTATTATAAATACCAATATTGCATATTTATTTTATGATGAATATTTATAATATTCATATTGAAATAAAACTATGCATACTTTCAGTCAATAATGAAATAATTATTATTTTGTAAATAATTTTTGGTACATTTACGAAAATAAATTTCCATAATTTGATGTGTTAAGTAAGAAGTATTGTATCATATGCTCCTATCATTTTTACCATTATTACAATAACATACGAATTACGAAACTCCATTCAACCACTAGGACTTTTATTCCATTCACTATAACTAGTTTATAACATGAGTTTCAGATTAATTATCTTGAACTTGAAGAAATAAATTCTATAGAAAACAGTATATGAAAATACATTTGGAATAAAAATCACATATCTCATTCCATTTTAATCATCTTTTAGTATTTTATAAAATTCTTGTTTTAATGTCTCTTCATGAAGCAAGAGTGACCATTCACTCGTTTTATCCTGACTATGTCTAAGTTATATCTACTCTTATACATTCAACTTCCTTTCAAAATGGTCGAACTATTAGAAAATGAAACCCTTTTCTAGAAGACCATAATGAACCCTTTTCAAAATTGCATTCGATCATCCCTCACATATAAGGATATCGAATAAGTTGCATTGCACATAAACTGGTCAAAGTGACATTTCAGCGAAAGAATTCCTAAGTACATCTTATAACTCTTAGTTTAGTGCTAGATCTAACACAATAAGGTCCATACTATAATTAATCGTATTGAATATACGATCCTACACCATGGTTTACTTGCTTATTTCAAATGAACTTGTTTCATCGATGTTTTGTACCTTACGAATAGTAACGATTCACAATATTACATTTATATGTGATCTAATATGGATCAAATATCCAAATTTCTGCATTGCTTTTAGAGTTCAAAACTCATAGAAGATAATACACAGTCTCATACAAATAAACACTTAAGTGACCGAGGCACAAATGTTTTAATGCCTATAAAATTTGGCCCTTGCATTGGTCTTTGTGACGACCCGCCCTTTGTAATACCCTATGTCAACGTCGAATGACAACGTCTAACTTCTGAGTACCATAAAAGATAGTCCATTGAGGTAAATTTAAAAACTAAACATCATACCAAGGCTCATTGATGCAATCTCAAAATGAAAAGCTAACATATAATATACTTAATACACATAAATAGAACAGAATAAACAATATACACCAGACTATACTAGTGGAAGCAACCAATAAATAAATATCAATACAGAAAGTCAGAATACATAACCTCCCTTCATAAGGAGTTTTGAATATAATATCCGATATCAAAAGTTTCATATACAAAAAATCCTGTTCTCCATGTACAACATCATCAACAAGTATACATATCCAATATATCGACTTCACGCCTCTAGAATGCTCCAAAACTATCCCGTAAGTCAGTCCCCAAAAGCACTTGACTCTCAAACTACTCAATCAAGTACCCGAGAGTTGTCATGACATAAACAAACAAAGACAAAATATGGGTCAGACATAAAGCCTAGTGTGAAGGAAACTCTCTAAGTACTGTATATACATACAACCTATATACACCTAATAAACGTGAGCAATGGTCAATGGGTAATACTAATCATACATCACCATATTTTATCCATACACCAAGTTAGGATGATATATAATACTGGTTCTCTTATTAAAATAGTACATACTATAACAAACCATGCTATAGGATATGAAAAAATAGTATATAGGTAATACTACACTTAATAAGCAACAGTGCCATAGATGTCTCAATGCCTATCGAAGCATCTAAAATGGAGAAAAATACAACGATACAACAATGCTATTAACGTAACATCTCCATATCAAAATTCAAAATTTGAATATCTATAACCGATATCTATACCGAACTACCATTAGCTATAAAAGAGACATATCAAGAGCCACAACTGACTTGTGGACTCCTTACAAAACCAATACCTTAAAAGAATTTGGCATATAGGTCCTATCGTAGCACCCAATAGTACTACGAAATAGTATATGACATACTCTAGACTGGCGTCCCAAACACTCTCCGGCCTTGCTTCGGGACCACGTCACAGGTCTTGTCATCTCAATGGTACTGTGGATTCCTTCACTGGCATCTTTTCCTTCCAATTATCTACAGAGACATACCGAAACCCTATGTATATGCTAAACCCCACATACACCTTTCCCATACACATAACATCAAAGTATTGTCTTCCTTATATGGATCGTGATTTGTTCTTGAAGTGCCCTCACTACCTAGTTGCCCCAAGTCAGGCATACCCAACCAATATATATAAATCTTGCAAAACGTGCATCTATAATTAGACCACTTAAACCATATATTTATTCATCTGTATAATATATTTTGTCCACTATTCAGTATCCCCAAGTCGAGCATACCGAACTATACATACGCTTAATTTGTGTATCGATAAATCTGCCTAATATATTCCATGCACCAATCGGTAGCCTCAAGTCGGACATACTAAAACTGAAAGCGACTAAGGATCGTGCAATATGAAATATTAAATAAACTATCTACTTATGCAAAGTGTAAATGTAAGTAAATTAATAAAGTAAATGACACCAGAGATTTTTATACTAGTTCGAACTCCCCGTTCTATGCCCAGTCCCAGACTCCTTCTCGAATTTAACTATCAACCCTCACTTAACCTGGAGGAACATGTATTACACCGCCTGAGCAACCGAATAGGAATTCAACCGCATAATAAACAGAATAGGACTTCAACCGCCTGAGCAACCAAATAGGACTTCAATAATACAGAGAATTATCTTGACTGAATGTGCTCTTGTAATAGCACAGATAAGTCTTTAGAGTACACGCTTCCTATAATATTCTCCTTTGTGGTATACCATGTAATTCGTGAAGATAGGAAGTTTATTAAATTACTAATGAAGTATTCTTGAATGAACAAGTGATCAAAATGAAGTATTGAATTCTTAGAGTTCAAATAGCAATATAGATTAGAAACAAGAGTGAGAATTAGTGATTAAAACAATGGAACTTATGGCTATTTATAGAGATTTAAGAGTTGTATTCGTTCATGAAAGATAGCCATAAAAAGATATGGCTTGAATCAAGAGTTGTTTCTGTTCACTGAAATGAAGTGTCTTTTGAAAAAATAGCCATTATGAAGATTTAGCCATCTGAATGGAACAACTCAGCTAGCTGAATTGATTTTAAATCGAAACTGCAAGAAATAGTGCAAATAGGACACAATTCAGCCGGCTGAAATAACATAGTCGGCCGTTTGAATATTCAAGTTAATTTATGCATATGCATAGTATTCCACCGGCTGACTCAAGCCATTCAGCCGACTGAGTTTTGTGTTTTCTGGCTTATCTAAATGTTCTGAAAAACTTTATATTATTTGTGCATGCATATACCACTTTGGAGAGATTTTAACATATATTTACTACTAAACTCAGACCATAAACTAAATACTTTGCTGAAGCTTCAATCCAGAATTTGGTCTGCAAATTGTTAGACTATTTCTCAAGTAAAAACAATATCTTCGCCTACAAGTTTGATTAGCTCATATAATATTTACTTGTATAGTTGTCACAATCAAAACATAAAAATTCTAAGTTCTAACATTCTACCCGTTTTGATGATGACAACTATGTAAGTTTTTAAATACATAGAGTAATTTTCTCCCCTGACTGGATACTCCCCCTATTAATCTTATTCTCCCCCTTTGTCATCAATGAAAAGGAAAAAGAATTGATATGAGAAATAAAATAGACAAGCATTTCACATAGACATATAAACACATAGACATGTCAAACAAATAACCATCTCACATGGAAACTTCACATAGAATATGAAATTAATGATTGAAAAAAATATCACAAACACATAAACATACGAGGTCTTAAGATAAAGCATCTCTTAACTAAACATAACAATCATCAACATATTGTCATGAATTAAATATCATAGGAATACAACAAATGGTCAAAGAGTTTGGATAATAAAAAGCATACCAACTCATTTGTAACGACCTAGAATTTTGGTTATTTGAAATTGGAATATTTAATTGATTTTAAATATTTGAAAGTTAATTGTATGGATTAAATAACTTAAATTCCAAATATAGTGATTTATTGGGTAATTTAATTGTTGAATTTAATAATTGAAAATCGTTTAAATAATTTAAAATCTTGGATTTTATTTGGATAAAAATGATTTAAAAGGCTTATTTAATTTCTATTAATAAGAATGAAGATAATAAAACTTTTAAAATTGATTCAAAAGTGATTAAGCTAATTTTTAAAATATCTCGTTTTAATTAACATACAAAAATAGCCTCCCAGGGCACAGTCTCAGATTTTGACGAAACGAGTGTCATTGGGTCTGTAATAATGAATTATAATATGCCGTTAAATTTCGTAGCGATCAGATGCACCGTTGGGTCATACGGGGTAGAAACGCGTTAAAATTAATATCGGAAATATAATATTATAATTGGGTTCAAAAAGCTATCTTCTGCATATGATCGAATTAGGTCTCGAAACTAGTTCCATTGCGTTCAGAATAGGGGTATAACATTAGGAACGCCAGGCGGCACCCCTCGATAGGGGTTCGGGATTTTAAGTTACTATAAACGAGATATTTTGGAATTAAATAATATTATAAAATTTCAAAAGTCAACCCCTATCACCATCATCCACCCTTCCCCTAAAGCAACCACCCTCCCCTATCTGCATTATCTTCCATCTTTCATGCTTTATATAAACGGTCAGTAAGCAAGATTTTCAAAAGAAAAAAAGAGCTTTCAAAAATCAATATCTTGGAATTCTCTCAATAATAAAATCTTAAAACAACTTTAAAATTCCTCTTTCGACGTAAGCTTCGTGCTGATATGGGTTTTGTAGGGTGCGGGAGTGTTTTTCATAGGCTTGGTCGGAGACAGTCAAACTAGGGTTGGTATTTATGGCGAATTCGGGCGCCGATTCATCGAATGGAGTTTTGAATTGGGTTCGTAGCAGCGTTTAGCATCTCGGGACAAATTTTGGGAGCGTGTGGCATTGTTTGGTAGGCCGCGAAATTGTACGGCAGGGGGAGGACGTGGCAAGTCGTGTTTTGATTTGGTGATGGTAGCTCATGAATTTTGGGTCGAGTGCGTGGAGATTTCGAAGATAAGCTTGTCGACGTGATCGGTTTTGATTTTCATCGCCTGTAGCTCCGTGTCACTGGAAATTCGTGCACATCAATGAATGTTAGGCTGTGCGTGTACAGGCTTGATGTTGATTTGGGGAAGAAGGACGTAGGGGTATATTCGTAATTTATTTCAAAATGCTGGATTTTTATAAAAACTTAATTTGATAACTTCTAAAATTCATAACTCTCTCATACGAGGTCTGATTGGAACGAAACATTTTGCATTACGCTCGTGACGACGGAAGTTTCGACATGGAACTAGTTTGGATGAATTTGGAGAGTGTTGAAACTTAGGCTAAAATCGGACGTCGTTCGATTTTAGTTCCAAATCGAAACGCCTCGGCAACAACTGAAAATAAATGTGAGTAAATCTCACTCATTTTGGATAATTGGTTTTAGTTTAAAATGTTAAAATTATTTATTAGTTGATTGTGGGTTGATAAATTATTATTAGTTGGATGCTATATTATATATAGCAGTATATATATTAGTAATTGGGTATATTTTCCGCCGATTGGAGCGGATGAGACACTATGCGCCCCGCATAATAGTAGATGACCCTTTTATTTGCGATATCTCGCCTCGAAGCGATGTATATTTTTGAGATTATATAACTCTGTGGTTGCAGGGAAACAGGTTGGAGGGATCTAACTGGATATCTCAAATTTTTTGATTTGAATTTCATATATAGTGATATATGACGTGTTTTGAATAATCTATTATAGATTATGGTGTGAATTGATTTATTGGATGCTATAGTAGCACTGGCTTTATTTTTACGAATTATAAATACCATAAATAATATTTTTGAATTTAAAAAGGAAATTCAAAGGCGATTTTGGAAATGAAAATATTTATATTGAATTTTGGGATTCTTTAAAAGGGAATTGAATTGGGTAAAATAAATGATTGGATTTTGGATATTTATTTAGCTATTTCATAAAATTGTTTCAAATAGAGGATTTTAAATTGAGGATTTTTAAACAATGGATTTTAGATAAAATTCTTAAAATACGAAATGGAAGTCGAAATCGAGATTTGAATGGTTTTGGAATATAGTTTGGGTTATTTAAGAAATAGATTTATAAATGGAATTTTAATTCGAAATCGATTTATAAATGGATTTTTGTAATATAAACTGGGAATGAGTTTATGAAATTTATAGACATTGTTGGTAAATAAATTGGAAGGATTATCATTTGATAAATTGGAGATATAAATTTATAGTGAGAATTTATAGTGAGATGTGGAAATCGGTTTAGAAGGAATATTTTGGAATTTGGAAAAAGGGTTATGGAATTGGAAATGTAAATCGATTTGTGATAAATCGAGAGAGACTTATAAATATAAAATTTGTTATATTGGAATTTAAAAATATATATTTTCAGAAGAAGTTAAGGTTTGTTTTAAGAAAAGGATTTTTATTTATTAAACTATGTGGTTTTAAAAACTATTAATTGGATTAAAATATTTCAGATAGTTAGTTATTTAAATATTTAAATTTGTGGAAACGAATTCTAAGTTTATAAGCAAGTTTTGTAAATCGATTAGCAATTCTATAAATGAATTGGAATTAGTTATTGATGTTTATTTTAAAATTGCTTTGGTATTTTAAATAATTATTTAACCATGTTTTTTTTGAAATTTATCATTATATGTATGTAGTTTAAATTTAAGTGATTGTAATTAATTTATAAATGCTGTCGAGATTTGTGAACCGGGTTTTATTTAATGGATGTGATTTTATAAGAGAAAATCTTATAATGGAATTCGGGAACTTAAGAAATTTGAAAAAAGAAAATTTGATTCGGGAACTTCGAAAATGAATCTGAATTCATTAAAGGATTTATAAATTGTTAGTTGGATTATAAATAAGTATAATCGATAATTTTTGGAAATTGTAAAGGAAATTAATAAAAATTCTGGAAATTTATGAGATAAGCACGGAATATTTCTTAAGTATGGATATTAGAAATGATTTTGGGAAATAGACTTATAATATTTTCCTAAGGATTGGAATTAAAGGTTTGGAGATATTTTAGCGACAAAATGATTTATATAGAATATTTTTCTAAGTAATGAATTATAAGTCGGATTGGGAAATATTTCTAAGTGTTGATATAGATTGAAATATCCTGTTATGGATTTAAGTATTTGAAATCGTTTTCAAATATTGAAATACTGGAGGAGATTTGAATATATACCTTTGTAAAGCTTTTTTGAAATGAATGTTTTTTAAAGATTTATAATATGGACCTAGTGACTGCTTATGTGTGTAATTTAATAGTTAAATAACCGATTACCAAAAATCTGGCCAAATTTGTTGATCGTTTCAAAGAGATCAGGATCAGATCTAATTATCCGAAAACCACTTTGATCCGATTTGAGCGTTACGAATTATGAAATCTTAAGAATAATGAAGGCAGTGATCTTTGTAGAGATTGGTTTGTTTAGACCCAAAACAACTTGTACGGATGAAAGCTATCATTGCCTTGTTTCCTGGAAGGCGGTGTTAGCATTTCAAGTATATGAATGCTAAATCTAAGGTAATACATAGCCTCAAGCCTTATCAACCGGGAATGACTGAAAATCAGGGGAGATACAGCAAGGCTAAGTGGGTTGCACCCATTAGGGTATGTTGTCACCTTTCTAGATACCCTACATCTACATATTTAAGGATTGATTGTGCATGAGGTCTTAAAAGGGTTGCAAAGCAACCGGGGTGATGACATATTCGATACCATCCAGTAAGGGGTAGGCCTGTCTTGTGCTGGTAGGGATCAATAGGTTCGATCTCGGTACATTTTCTAGGCGTGTACCGTGATAGGTGGTACCTCAGTGCCTAGTCATTGTATGGAATCCATTCTCCAATAAGCGCCATATGGTTTTGATTGTGCCCAACTATGTTGAAATGTGAGATGCAAGCATTTCAGCTATTTTAATAAGTATTTGTACTTAGACACTATTATAATACCACAAGATTTTATATAAAAGTGTTTTGGTTATCATAAGGTAAAAACCCGTCATGTTTATGTGTGGCATGGTATCACGAGATACCTTTGATTTCAAAGGTTTTCTCATAACTTTAAATCCAGTTGGGTGTGTTTTCTCACGCTGGTTTTCCAGACTGGCTCGGGTGTTATTTCATTATAATGCTCGGGTCAGACCAAGCATATTACATATTAGTTGGATGTTTGGAGCTTCGGGAGACAAGTTGGAGGCCTAGAGACGTATTCACGTAGATGGTTATTTTCCCCTATATTCAATGGTGTGTTATTAGCAATTGTGAGGACAGACTATTATAACTATCCAGGCTGAAATATGTTAGTCTACTCTAATTGATGTTTGTATATGTATATATATATATATATTACAGTTTCGTTTTTGTGTAAAGATTTATGGTATATTATAGATTATTCGTTCTGCTGTGAGATTCTATGTTGTTTAGTTTTCTTCTTATCTTCTTTCTTCTTCATCACACCTAACAATCCGCCTTTTTGTTCAATTCGAGTTAACATGTGCATTTTATTGTTAGCTTAAACTGTACAGAAAAGTGGGTCATTACAACATGGTATCAGAGCTGAAGGTTAAGCGAGAATCTTGGCTTTGGTGGGGCAACTCATTAGAGATAGAGTTAGTAGCACCCTAGAATGAGTTTGAGTGTGTGTGTGTGTGTGTATGAGCGCATATTTGTTAGTGATATAAAAATTGTTTTATATTGTGTTGATTGATTTGTTGAGTGGCTTACTGATTCTGGTCAATACGAGTAATTAATGTTATTGATGGGAATCTCTAAACACTTAAGTAGAGCAATTCGACATGGTACTGTTTTGAAATTGGGTAAATGAAATAATTTTACCTTGATTATATTTAATATATATAAAGGAATAATTTTTCAGAAATTATTATTATATGGTGTGCTCGGATGTTAGAGAATAATAATATTTGATTATCATTTGTTGTTGTTGTGTTCTAATAAAACGTTTGATATTCTAATGTAAGCAAGACTAACAACAAAGAAATGATTTATATAACCAAATGGAGTTATAGTTTATAAATGTGATTTATAAATTGAAAGGAAATGAAATTTCAGAAGTATATTATAAATATGGTTTATAAGTAAAAAGGATTGAAAAAGTTGGGAATTTGGGAATTTAAATCCCGATGGTTTTGAAAATGTTTTTCAAAGTTTTGGAAAATAATAATAGTATTATTTGAATTTTTTCTTTCGAATAGAAATATTTAAAAGGATTTTAAAAGGAATAGAAAGCACCGAACTCAAATCGGTCGTTGGAAAATAATTTCGGTAATGACTGCAACATCATCGACGTTCATTTTCGAGTTTCCAAGAGAGGAATTGCTACCATTGGAGTTTTCTTTCGGAAAAACTTGTTTTAATTTTTAAAATCCAAAGGAATGATTTGATATACCAATGGATTGTGAGTATATATATAATTTCAAAAATGATTTGAAATACTTTAGAATGAGGTGTTTAAACTCTGGAATTTTCATTTAAATTGTTTTATTGAAATTATGAGAAAATAAGTTTGATAAATTACAAAATTTGAAAATTAGCAAGTTAAAGCAATGTTTAAAATCATTGAATGTGAATGCAAGAGAAGAAAAAATTTGAAATTGAATTATAGAATGAAATTTAACTTAAATTGAGTTAAATAAAGTGAATTTTGAAAATTTAGCCTAAGATAGGCTAAACAAAATAATTTTTGGAAATGGAATTGATTGAGATTGAAATAAATTAATGAAATAGGCTAATTAAATTAATTAGTGAATTGGATATGGTTTGGAATGCCGATTGATAAAATTGAATGTTGAAATTGGAGAATGAAATTGAATTTTGATAGAAATGGATAAGGACTTAAGTTGTGAAGTGGTAATAACCATAAGAAGTTTGTATAAAATGTTTATAATAGACTTAAAAAAAATTGGATGGAATTTTTTTTAAGAAGTGATTAGTATTGAAAGGAATATACGAAGTGAATAAGAGAATGTGAATAATGATTGTGAATAATTGATTGTAAGTGTAATGCATGTGAATAAGAGAATTTGGTATAGCTAAGAAATCAATGGAAATAAATACGTAAGTTGGACATATATTATTTTATTTGCATGACAGTTTGATCCATATTCGAGCACAGAATTTCGAGATAATTTATATCGATCCGAGTTAGGATTTTTCACTCGACTCTCCACGGCGAACACTGGATATGGGTTTTTGATTGATTATGGAATTCACTATCATAGTATATAGCTATGCAAGAAGAATAATGGTTTCTGATCAAGGAACTGGATCTAAGTCCGCACTAGAGTGGTCTTGTGAACGATACTAGTTCGGGAGTGAAATTGTGTGATCGAGCGAGCGATCAGATTTGATATTGCATACGAATAATATATGTACATCATACGGTTTTAGTAAAGAAAATGTTGGAAATTGGAAATGCAGAATAATATGATTTGGAATTATATGTTTGGATATCACTGGTACATAAGATGCAGATATATAAAAGCAATAGCTAATTTGATGCTTTTGGTTCATAAGTAAAAATGGGTTGCCCAACAAAAAGGTAAATGTTTATATTGTTATTTGATTTAATGGTTTTATGGTTGAGCAACTTGGCTTTTGTTTTCTTTTGTTGGTTTAGCCCCGTAGTGGCGATTTGTGGTGTTTCTGATCTAGTCGTACAAAGGAGACGCTGGCGAAATTTTTCGAAAATTTAAAGAGTTAGAAATTTTGAAGAAAATTTTTAATAACTAAAAATTGATTTTTGAATTTATAACCTAAAATGATTAAAAGGATAATACTAGTTGGAACCTATGGAGGAATTTGGAAACTTAGCCAAAGAAATAACAAGGTTTCAACAAATTGATTTTGGGAAGTTAAAGGTTTAAATGGATTTGGGAAGTTATTTCAACTAATTTTTTTAGAAAAAGAATGGGTTTGGGCATTTTTCCTACCTTAGCAATTTCGAGGACGAAATTATTTTAAGGGGGAGGAAGAATGTAACAAGCCAAAATTTTGATTATTTAAAATTGGAATATTTAATTGATTTAAAATATTTAAAAGCTAACCTTATGGATTAAGTAACTTAAATTCCAAATATAACGATTTATTGGGTAATTTAATTGTTGAATTTAATAATTGAAAATCGTTTAAATAATTTAAAATCTTGAATTTTATTTGGATAAAAATGATTTAGAAGGCTTATTTAATTTCTATTAATAAGAATGAAATAATAAAACTTTTAAAATTGATTCAAAAGTCATTAAGCTAATTTTTAAAATATCTCATTTTAATAAACATATAAAAATAGCCTCCTGGGACACAGTCTTGAATTTCGACGAAACCAGTGTCATTGGGTCCATAATAATGAATTATAATACCCCGTTAAATTTCATAGCGATTAGATGCACCGTTTGGTCATACGGGATAAAAACGCGTTAAAATTAATATCGAAAATTTAATATTATATTTGGGTTCAAAAAGCTATCTTCTGCATACGATCGAATTAGGTCTCGAAATTAGTTCCATTGCGTTCGGAATAAGGGTACAACATTAGGAACGCCAGGCGGCATGCCTCGATAGGGGTTTGGGATTTTAAGTTACTATAAACGAGATATTTTGGAATTAAATAATATTATAAAATTTCAAAAGTCAACCCCTATCACCATCAGCCACCCTACCCCTGAAACAACCACCCTACTCTATCTGCATTATCTTCCATCTTTCATGCTTTATATAAACTGTTAGTAAGCAAGATTTTCAATAATAAAAAAAAGAGCTTTCAAAAATCAATATCTTAGAATTCTCTCAATAATAAAACATGTAACAAACTTTAAACTTCCTCTTTCAACGTAAGCTTCGTGGTGATATGGGTTTTGTAGGGTGCGGTAGTGTTTTTCATGGGCTTGGTCGGAGACAGTCAAACTAGGGTTGGGTTTTATGGCGAATTCGAGCGCCGATTCGTCGAATGGAGTTTTGAATTCGGTTCGTAGCAGCGTTTAGCATCTCGGGTCGAATTTTGGAAGCATGCGACATGGTTTGATGGGCCGCGACATTGTACGGCAGTGGGAGAACGTGGCAGATCACGTTTTGACTTCGTGATGGTAGCTCGTTGTAACCACCCGTAATTTTCGATAATTAAAAATAAATAATTTAATAAGATTTTGTGAGTTAATAATGGGAGAAATAAAAAAATTTGTGAATTATTAATGAAATAATAACTAGAATGGAAGGTAATAATGTCAATTTAAGTCAATTATTAACAATTTTAATGAAAGTTCAATTAATTGAAATGATTTAAATGTTATACTTGGTTATAAATTGAATATAAGAAAACAAATGTAAATATTGAATCAATTAATGAAATAATATATAATTTATGGTAATTGAATAAAATCAGTGTTATGTAAGTAATTATGACATTTGTTGTAAATGATAAACTTACAAATGTTACAAAATATAGAAATGGTGACAATTGTTATTTGTTACCAATTTATCTAATCGAGTACAAACAAATGTAAATAAATATTGTATTAATGTGAGTTAAGACAATAACTGCAAATTGTGAATGTAATATAAAGGTATAGAAATGTTAATTATATTTACAAGGCAATAATTGATGTAATAAAAAGAGTGAAACAAAAACAAATTAATTTATTGAGATTTTTAAATTATAATAAAACTGGATTTTTTTTAATATAATGGAAATATAGTAGTTAATACAAATAAGAGATGAGAAACTATTATTTAGTAAGAAATGTGTAATTATCGTTTGTATCCAATAGTGTATAACTATGTTTAAATTACTATTAGATAGGAAATAATTGTTCTATTTCTCATTACATTCATTTAGTCCATTTTGAAAATTAATCAACTGAAATTAATGTAATTGAAAATTTTCAATTAATAGGAGAGAGAATGCTAAATTGTAAATTAATAGGTGTAATTAAAAGTAGCTTATGTTTTGTGAAAATATAAGGAAAGTTTGATTTAATGAAAAGAACATTTACATCAAATAAAATTGATGTTTCATTTGTGAATGTAGGTTTAATTTCATTAAAATAAAGAATAGAATGATTTATTTTAAAGGAAGAAATATATGTTTATTGAGCTGTGTTTTAGCTTACAGATTGATTACAAGAATAGGAAAATAATCTATTTCAAAGTTATTTATTACTCTTGTGTATAAACAACAAATTTATAAACGTGTTTAAATAAACAATTGTTCTATTTTTCATTCATTTTAGTTGTCTGTTTTGAAATTTAACTTTGTAAGTAATTGCAATTAATGTAACTCAAATATTTCAATTAAAAGGAAAGAGAACGTTGATTGCAATTAATAGATTTAATAAAAGAAACACACGTTTTGTGTTAAACAAAAAGGGTGTTTTAATGGAAATAAAAGATCATTTTGGGAAAACCAAATTGAACGTTTTCATTTTTAAGGTAAGTTTAATTTTTTTTATTATGCGTAGATAAAAACCTAAATGCATACAAATTTGAATATTATTTGAGTTAATGAAGTCAAGTTGGTTACGTTCCAGAAAAATTGAATTTCAAAAGGTTGTGTGATGTACATGGTCCCTTCATTTCTTTCGTTATTAATTGTTGCATGAACGTTTTAAAATAGTTACCTTATTATTAATACTTAATATATTCATTTCTCCTTCTGTTTAATATATGAGCCTAGACTTTTAGGTTGTATTTAATTCTTTCCACCTCATTTTCACATATACAAAATTTTACTTTTCTTTGGTTTGCAAACTTTTCCATTCCTACGTACATTTCCTTATGCATTATTAATGCCTGAAGCTTTCAAATAAATTGTGACATTTATTTTTGTCCCTCCACCTTCATTTCCTAATTATAAATAACCTACAGCTTATTTTTTCATTTGCGTTTTGTTTCTCTTGACACCTCATATTCAAAAGCTCTTATTCTTGCAAATCCAAAAGCTTTCTTTTATGAAACATGATTTTTTTTCATTTTTCCGTACACGTCCTGTTCTCATCTTAGTTGTTCTTCAATCTTTTCCTGAAGCCTCAACTTGAGAAAAACGTAAGTATTAAAATTTGATTTTTTTGCATACCAATTATTATTTTAATAATATTTCTTATAACATGAATATCTTTTGCATATAAACTTTGATTCACGCGCGATTTCTTCTGTTGGATTCATATTTAAATTCCGCACAACATGAAATTGATTTAGTTGAATTTGGTGACTGTTGAGTTTTGCGCTTCTGTTTGGATTTTTATGGGCTAAAATCAAAGGTGAGTGTTTTAACCCACTCATAGTTACTAAACTATCTTATGTTAGTTAAATTAAATCTATGATGTGATTTGAAATTAATTGATTGATGTTTGGTATGTTTAAATTGTCCTTCTAGTTAAATTTGACTTTTATTGCATTTAATCATCGTTTAATTTAATATTAATTTTTAAATTGTCAATTTAATACCTGTTATTGATTATCAGTTATCTATTGATGTTTATTGATTGATTTGGATGATGATTGTGATAGATGTTTGATTTGTTGATATTGGATGACTGGATGTTGTATTTTATATGGTTATAACACTTCAAGTTCCCTATGGGTTGAAAAATACATACCCGAACGATCTATAGATTAGGCAAAATCGTTATGGGTTGAAATGATAGACTCGAGCGATTTTATGGATTTTTATTTAATTCAATTCGGGATTGCAGTTTGAAATGATAGATAACCGTAAAATTTTAAATTACGGATTGAAATGATAAATATCTGTATCACTTGACCCTAGGGTAGAAAATTATATACGGACACCGGATTGGTTAAATTAAATGATTTTTGAATCTTTAAATTTTGAATTCAGTTAACTGATATTTTGAAATAGAAATTGATTTATATAAACTGAATTATTTTCGAAAGTCCAAGCGTAAATGTTGAAATTGGAATTGATTTAATGAATTGTTCAAAGGATTTAAATTGGAATTTCAAAGTTGAGGTATCGAATATAAATGAATTTATTGTAATTGGGTTACTGAAATGCTTGGGGTATAACTTTGAAATCTAATTTAAACTAATTTAGACTATTTTAATTTATTTAACTATTTTAATCAATTTAAACTATTTTAATTTATTTTAATCTACTATAACCTATTTAATCCAATTTAATCTATTTTACATATTTTAAACTAATTAAATCTATTTAATCTATTTTAAATTTATTTAATCTATTTTAAATCTATTTAATCTATTTTAAATTTATTTAATCTATTTAAAATATATTTAATATAATTTAAATCTATTTAATCTATTATTAATCTATTTAAATCATTTTAAATCTAATTAAATCAAATTTAAATCTATTTAAACTATTTTTACTATTTAAACTATTTCAATCTATTTTAAACTATTTTTAAAACTATTAAAACTATTTATGACTACCTAAACTATTTTCTAAAATTTCAGATTGTGTAAAGAGAAAGTATTTACATTTAAATCCTTGATGATAATACAACCTAAGTTGGGTTTTGAAATTGATACCTTTTTGTGAAATGACATATTTGAGTAAATGTGATAATTTTGGAACGAGGATTTAATTAACCTATCTTATCGATAATTTCATAAGTCAATATGATTTTTGAAAGTGAATATGATTTTAAAGTGAATATTGTAACAACCCATAAATTTTAACAAATATTTTTAATTGAATTTATTTGAAACTTTGATTTTAAATTATTTAAAAATTGAAATTTCGGAATTTTCTAATGTATTTTGGATTTTGGTTATAATTTATTTTCCAAATATAATAAAATAAAGATTTTCTAAAAATTTATATTTTTGTCAACTTTGATCAAACTTTGACTTTCAGTTGAAATTTTAAATTTGAATTTTAAATTTCCAATCTTTTTCTTTTAAGCTGAATTTGATTTCGATATTCGTTCTGCTTTTCGTTTTGTCAAATTCTATTTTATACTTTTAAATTTGATAAAATTCAGCGTTTTACACGCAATTATTTTCAGTATTTTATTGTCTATATTTTCTATGTTTATTTTCTATTTTACTTTGGTTTGGGCTTTGTTTGTTTTGTTGTGTTGCACTTATTTTGTTTTGGGCTTGACAAATGGGCTTGGAAATTCCAAGAGACTTAAGTTTCTTTTTCTTTCAAATGAATGGATGCCTCTTTGCTTTCCTAGCCGTACAAATCATTTGTTTCCCATCTTCTTTCTCATTTTCATTTCCTAACAAAGCAAATTACAGTAAGTAAATTCATGTCTTCCTCTTCTCTTTTCTTTTTCTTTCTCTTATGCTATTTCGGCCATCACCATTCCCATCCCCCTTAGCCGACCATCTCCTCCACCACACCATCAACCATGACCGGCCTCCACCACTTCAACCTATTGCCGTGACCCCTAGATCCAAATCCACCACCAAACCATGATGCAAACCATAGCCGAGCACCACATGATCACCATTTCCTCTTTGTTTGCCTCGGCCATCACCCCTTTGTTCACCACTTTCCATCCCTTTGGCCGTGACCATTCCCTTGCCATAGCCTTCATTCAGATGTGCCTTGACCCATAAAACATAGGGCCGAACCCAAAGTGACCATAGGGCCGAACCATGTTAGCATAGGCCAAACCCAAAGTACATATGACCTTTCACTTACCCTGCCCCTTTACCTTCCAAATGACTTTTGACATGCCATCTCTTCACATTCCATTGCTTAGCTGTGCCTTTTGCTTGTCTAGACCGAGCCTACCTGATCCAAACTGACCATGGCCGAGCATAGTTGCCTCAAAAACCAAGGTGGCCGAACCCACTTTCATGTTGGCCGAACCTATGTGTATGTGGCTGAGCCCACTTGTGTTTGTCTAGCCCATTTCTTTTGTTTTGTTTAATTCTTTTATGTATAAATTATTTTCTTATGAATGTTTATTTTATTGTTTACAAGATTTGGATTTGGGTGCTACATCTCCTCGAATTTGATTCGTGCTTTGTCGTGCTTTTTCGGAGTTTGATTCTGTGTCTTGAATTGTCATCTCTAGCTTTAGAAGGTGAGTTATCACTCTCGACTTGGTACTTATAAAATTGTGAAACAAAGTCATGTGAATGTGTAGTAGTGATATGCCATGTTGATAGTAATTTCATATATGCCTGTGATATGATATTATATGATGTTATAACTTGATTATATACCTGTTTAATCACTTGATATGACATGCTATGTTTTACTGTTTATTTATATTTCTGTTTCTCACACTGCAAGTTCCCTCACTATGGGTTGAAATGATACATACCCGAACGGAATTTAGATAGGGAAAGGTCGTTATGAGCTGAAATGATAGGCTCGAGCGATTTTTATTTGACTTGGGATTGCGGGTTTGAAATGATCAAACCCGGGATTTTATATTTCGGATTGAAATGATATATATCCGTAATCACTTGACCTAGGTTAGAAAATATTATACAGACCCGTGGTTAATTTTAAATATAAATATTTTCTGAAAATTTTAAGTATTTAGACTTTAAAAATATATGAGATTTTAACTTAAAATTGAATTTAAATGATTTAATTAAATTTTATAGTGATTTCTATAAGTTAAAATTGTATGAGTTAATAAATGATTAAAATGTAAAATTTAAAATGTGATTTGACTTAATAATTGAAAATTTGATTTGAAATGGAATTTTAGGCTTAAATTAGTAGTTAAAATATTTTATTTATGAAATGGATATTTTAAAGTAAATAAAGTATCAAGTTATTTGTTAAAAGTAAAGTTAAGAAATTTAAATGTAATTTTGACTTAATAAATGAATTATGGTTTAATTTGGATATTTTATTTATAAAATTTTATTTTATTTAATCATAAGTTAAATGATATCCAAATAAATATTTTTGCAAAGTGAGATATGTTTTATAAGTTAAAAATGATGAAAAACTGAAATTATAATGTTTCTGAAATGTTATAGTAAATCTCAGATTTGTATTGGCAGCATTTCTGAAATGCTGTGGTTTTAAGGTAGCGTTTTACAAGTGCTACCATTTCTAACAATGTACTGTATTTTCCAAACACCACTATATCTGCATTAACGTTTTCTAAGTGCTGCTGTTTCTGAAAAGACAATATTTTGAAATACTGCTATATCTACGGTAACATTTTCTAAGTGGTGCTGTTTCTGAAAAGATAATATTTTCGAAATACTACTATTTGTTTTATCACATTTTCAAAGTGCTACGAATGCTAAAATACAATGTTTTTGAAAATGTTATAATTGAATGAACGAACTTAGAAATGCTACAACTTTGGAAATGAATATTATTTTTGAAAGATATTGAAATTTAATTTAAATGGTTTAAAATGAATATGTTTTGATTTGAAATATAAACCATTTTGAAATTTATAACCACGGATTATAATAACGATTGGTTGTTAAAGAGACCGGGATCAGATATGGACATACTCTCTGTCGATACCGAAAACCACTTTAACAACTGTGTATGCGGTGGAGATTCCAGAATGAAGTAGGATGGTGGCGACGATTCTATATGAGGTATATACGTGTGTTAGTCCATGAGTTGATGGTTTTGATGACAACAACCTTAGAATAAGATTATAAAATATAAATACTAACATTATAGTTTAGATATGGGAATATAAAATGTGTTAAGGTGGAAAATGTAAAGCCTTAACGCTACTTTGATAGTTTACTTTACTTTAGACATTATTATAATAGCGTATCTTATTACATAGTAGATAGTTTAACGGATCCTTAAAGAATGGGCGATCCCAAGCTTCCTTTAAGTTATTGATGCATTTCTATTACAGTTCACTTGAGTTGATTTACATTTTATAAGTATGTATGTCCTGACTCGAGTGTTTTGTGTTTTGCTTTACGCTCGGGTCAGCCTGAGTATCACAGCTTTGGATTCATCTTCTGGAGCTAGAGGTTTGCTGGAGTTTATCTGTCTATCTAGTTGTCTATTTCCATTTCAGTTATTTCCTATTCAGCTTTGTATGTATTTGTGAACTTATGTATTTAGACTTCTGTTGTATCTGTTTCGGACTATGGTCTTTTGTATCTGTTCTGAGACTATGTATTGTAGTAGCTTCATGAACTACTATGTATTTTTATTTCCGCTATGAGTTATTATGATATTCTGTGATTCCGTTATTGATTTTATTTGCTCCAAATTTATTTACAATCTATTGTTTTGAATTATTCAAGTCTGACATGTGTGGTTTTATTGTCGATTTGAATGGTCCAAAATAGTGGGTCGTTACAAATATAGTTTGGAAGTGAATATGATTTCGAAAGAGATATGATTTGAAATCAAATATGATATTTTGAAATCAATTGTGAATTGACTTTTGAAATTTAAAAGAACCATCCGGTGTGAAATAAGCGGTTGATTGTTAAAGAGACCGGGATCAGATATTGTCATACTCTCTGCCAATGCCGAAAACCACTTTAACAACTGTGTACATGGTGGAGATTCCAGAAATGAAGTAGGATGGTTTGGCGAACGATTTCTGTAAAGGTATGACGTGACCCTGACTCCCGTGAGTCAACTTAGATGTGACTAAAACTGGAGCCATGCCGGGCCAACTGAGGTCATTCCTCCTATCGGGCACACTTCTTCGATACTATAATCTGACTTTATGATTGATTTGGTGGCCACCCTTGATTTTGATTTGGGAGTGTGTCCAAGGTGGGCGGTTGTAACAGCCAGAAATTTTCAACCATTCGCATCCACACATGTAAGACTTGAATTGCTCAAAATATCAGATTGTTAATTTTTATATTTGGCAAAACTCAGCATATACAGTAAATAAAGATCACAGACTCACAGACACAGAGTAATATAACAATAATGCAGCGGAAACAAAAGAATAGTAGTTCATGAAGCTACTATATATATATATATAACAGAGTTAAATAAGATACAACAGAGGTCTCGAATACATAGATGCCTCAATACAATAGTCAAATACAAACTCTGAATACATCACTGGAATCAACTGAATATCTTAAAGCTTGATAGATAGCTGGATGTCCAAGCGAAGCTCCAACTCCAAAGGTGATTCTCAAATGTTGTATCACTCAGTCTGACCCGAGCGTAAAGCAAAACACAAAACACTCGAGTCAGGATTAACATTCTTATATCAATAAACCCAACTCATATGAAATATCAACTGAAATACAAATAACTTAAAGGATGTTTGGGATAACCATCCTCTAAGGATCCGTTAAACTATCTACTATGTAGTAATATACGCTATTATAATAATGTCTATAGTAAAGCAAACTATTAAAATAGCGTTAAGGCATTACCCATATCCCCCTTAACACATTTTATAGTGCCAGTAGTCTATATAGTACAGTAATACCCCGTAAACTGGAGCTACCAGAGGATACTCCATAGGTACGACACAAATCAAACTCGTAGTGGTCTCGATATGGTAGGTGACACGGAACAACTAGGCAATGCTAAGGTAGATATACCAATTACACTTCCGGGCCGGTGGTAACGTAGAGCTGCAGCAATTGCCCACCTCGAGCCACACTCCCGAATCAAGGGTGCGCACCAAATCAATCACAAAGTAATAGAATAGCATACGATGGATAAGAGGAGCTACCTCATTAGCCCATCAATTGCTCATGTTTTAGCCACCTTATGCTAACTCACGTGAGTTAGGTCCACATATATACCTCATATAGAATCATCGCCACCATCCTACTTCATTCTGGAATCTCCACCGCGTACACAGTTGTTAAAGTGGTTTTCGGTATCGAAAGAGAGTATGCCCATATCCGATCCCGGTCTCTTTGACAACCAATCGTTATTATAACAACACGGTCATTTCAAAACAGTTTATACTTCAAAACCAAAATATCATATCCATTTCAAAACCATATCAATACAATATCATTTCCATTTCAAATATATCCATTTCCAAAAATCATATCACTTTCCAAAGTCAAAACGCTTTCAAAATCATAAGTCTTTTAAAATCAAAACACTTTGGAAATCAAAACCTTGAAATTCATAACACTTTGAAACCATAGCTTTGAAATTATAGCATTTTGGAATCTATGACACTTTCCTCTTAAACAGTTTAGGTATTAAAATTTGTATATATATAAAATAGTTTATAAAATAAAAATAGTTATAAGTTTAAATAGTTTATAATAAAATAATTTGTATTGAAAATGATTTATATTAAAATAGTTTATATTAAAATAATATATAAACTAAAATATAAATAGTTTTAGATATAGCTTAAAAATACTTTATAAAAAAAATAGCTTCCTCAAATTTCACAAATCGATTCAAAATCAACTCGAATTCCAAAATTCAAATTTAATCAAATCTCAAATCATCAATTTCAATTCGATTCAGTTTCTCAATTAACCATTTCAAATTATCGATTTCAAATACATATTTGAACCATAAAATAAGCCATTTCAATTTCAATATATTTCAAAGCTTTAAATATTCAACATTTCAAAACTAAATTCGATAATTTCATATATATATCAAATTCACTTTACTATTATTTAATTTTGAAATATTTACTTAATCATTTCAATAACATCTAAATACAACTTAAATTTACAAATTTAAATAAACAAAAATCCCATTAATATTTATATAAGTTTGAAACATTCATTTAAGTCACTTTTAATCAAATCCAAGTTATAAAATCATATCTTTAAAATTTCAATTTTAAAAATTTCAAATCAAACTTATTTAAGTAAAATTCCTAAATAAATATAATTTCAAATCAATTTCAAATTTATCTTTCCAACCTGAATCATTATAAACTCTATATTTGAAAATATATATATTAAATAAATACTTAAACATATCATATATATTAAATAAATATATATATTAAATCAAAACCATAGAAATCATTTTTCAAAATATTTATACATAGACCAACGGTGTCCTTATATAATTTTCTATCCTATGGTCAAGTGTTACGGATATTTATCATATCAATCTGCAATTTAAATTTATATACGGGTATATATCTTTTCAACCCGCAATCCCAAATTCAATTCAATGAAAATCGCTTGGGTTTGTCATTCCAACCCATGACGATTTTCTCCTATTCTACAGATCGTTCGGGTATGTATCATTTCAACCTATAGTGAATTCTATACTAACAGGAACATGTAGAGTGATAACAGATATGATAATAACACAACTGGCATATATCATAAATATAAATAACAGATAATGGTGTCAGATGTCACAGGTGAACTGATACAGATAACAACATATATATAGCAATGTAAATAACTAACAACAGCATATTTCAATTTTCGTTTCAATTAAAATCAAATTTAGTAAATATAAGAACATTAAATCGTGAGTGATTGCTCACCTTTCGAGGTTAGAGGAGTTTGACAACAGAACAAGCTACGAATTTAGATCCTGAACTGGACAATCGACCAATCCAAGTGACAGATTCTCAAAGCAAGTGAGGTGAACACAGACTCGACGAACAAGGCTGATGGTTTGAATTGATGAGAATGAATCAGAATCATCTAGACAGAAACAGAATATATATTATTAATATTTTTCCATGAAATCAATATTTATTTTAAGACGAATATTAAAATAATATATATATATAAGTATATATAAAATTAAAAATCATTGTTTACATTTCAAACACATATAACAAAGTATTAACATATAAACTATAGTTTCAAATTAATTAAGAGAAAATGAAAACAACTTATCTACAACTTATATAACTTAAAATCTATATATATATATATATATATAATACATTACAAACTATCACTTAACTGGAAACATATACATGAATAAAGAAAATCAATGTATGTATAACTATGCAGTCCAAAACAAGTATGCAGGCTCTTTTGTATGTAACCAAAATAAATATCTGAGCCAGATATATATATGAAATCCATGCCCATATATAAACGTATTTACTTATACACATATCATTTTAAAATTAACCCATACAGTACTAGCATCTAATATATGTAAACAACCTTTAACTATAGTTATATCCTATATTATAAAAAAATATGAAAGCTGCAAACACTGTATACTCAAACAGTATTACCTTTATATGACATAAATATATCTTTATGTATTATATATATATTATAAACAACTCACCTTACAAAGGTATAATATAAAAATAAAAATCCATAGATATTTTTGAAATCACAATGTCTTAATATATATATATATATATATATATATATAGTAAAACTCAAATAAAGGAAGACTTATATATATATAAACTTTGCAACATACCAGTTCGAAATTTTAAATTTTTCTTCACGTATAATTTTTTTTTCATGCAATATATATATATATATATATAATTCAGTTTACTATATATGTATGTGTATATCAAAGCTACTGCAAACTTATATATATAAAACTTACTTAAACCCATACCCATACAAAATGCAAACAAATCTAGCCTAAATATATAATATTTCTTCTCATAAACAACAATTTATGAGTGCAGGTTCCATTTATATACAAGATATGTATAAGCTAGACTTTAAACCCAATATGCCAAAGTATATTTATAAACAAATATATACTAGCTTACGTATATAGACTATACTAATATATTTTAAACTAATATAACCTTATACAAACACATGCATGCCACACAATAGTTAAATACACGTAGACTATAGGGATGTATGCAGACAACTAGTATATTAAAACTAATATATATATATATAGTATTGGTTTTAAACTGACAGGTTTTAAAAAAAAAACCTATATAACAACGAGCAGAGGAGATGCAGGCACGCCTGAGGGGAGCCAGCGGAGGTTCGTATGAAGGAGGAGGAGGAAAGCTCGCGGGGAAGAGAGGGTGGAGAGATCGAACGACATGGGAGGTGAAAGGTGAAGGGGAAAGGTTGGAGGAAAAGGTGGCAGGAGGCGGACACGTTTTCATGGGAATGGGCAAAACAATGATGGCGGAGGGAATGTTCGTGAAAGCAACACGAAGAAAAATGGCAGATGAGTTCGCATGCGGTGGCGGATGCTTGGAGGAAGGGATGGGGAGGAAGGCCGAGTCTGGAAAAAAATAGTAGAGAATAGATTCAAAGGGGGAAAGAAGGAACGAAAATGAATGGGAATAGAAAATAGAAAGTCACCACAAAAATTTTTGGAAATATTTATGGCAGATGGTTATTGGCTGTTAGGCTTCTAACCGTAGACAATTGAAAAGACACAAAACCCAAAAGACCAAAATACGGAACCGATGCGGTTAACCGTATCGCGGTGTTCGCCACGCACCAGACTCCGAAATCGACAATTGAATATACCATAGAGATCAACACGGCGAAACGATCAAAATGGTATACATACATCAGTGGTATGATTATCCCATCAAAAGTCGAAAATTGGTACCAGAAATGCTGCAAATCTGTCAGAAATAAGATAAACAGAGCAATATAAGTCCAAACTTTAAGAAACGAAGGATGATGTCTCACTCAGAAGATGATTTACAAATTTTCTATATAAAAATATTCAGGTTTGGAAAACATTCATCAATTTTTAACTGATATAAATTGAAATAAAATTACACTAGAAATTAAACTTCCATATTATCTGATGAAAATTTACCATTTGTCATGTTTATAAAGACGTATTCCAATTATCAAATTTTTATTTCAAAATATTATTTAAAATTTCACAAAATTCCAGTTAAAATATATTATTAAAACAAATAAAATTATTAAGAATTTACGGGTCGTTACACTCTCTCCCACTCAAAACTTTTCGTCCCCGAAAAGGAACGAGATAGGAGAATAGAAACAACCAAAAGAAAATAGATTGAAATACAAATAAAACAATTACTTTAAAACCATATAATTTAAATTTAAATTAATTAATATTCAATAATTGATTTAATCCATTTGATTTCACTAGAGTTAAATCAATCTTAACTATTTCTAATTTCATTATCTTATTATCCAATTATCCTCAATTAACAATTTTTAAAATCATAAATTTGTATAATTATATTTTATTCAACAAATTCAATTCTTCTTTATTCCAAATTATTATAAATTTATTCCACTTAATATATCTTATCACATATATTAGGTATATTTACTCTTATTATAACTACTCAAATTTATTTAAAATTTCTTTATCATCATTTTATATTGTATATTACTAAATTGCATAGTTAACTTCTGAATAATTTGAGTAAGTTGTATTAGAATGAAATTGGGTAATATACAAGTAAATTTTCCAATTCAATCATTACAAGTTCAAATATTTATTCAAGAGTTTAAGAGTTAAATTTCCGATTTAATTCAAACCATTTAGATATAATCAGTTTATAACATATACCTATATATACATTATAAATCAAATCATACCCCAGAAATTTTAAATCAAATTCATTTTCCAAAAAAAAGTGTAGCAAAGCTACTAAGTGGTCTCTCCACTTTGAAACTTGAAAATGAATGTCGATGATGCGGCTGCCATCACCGAAATTATTTTCCAGTGACAATAGAAGATAGTACAGCTTTAAAACTTTTAAAAGTTCTTTGGAAACTATTTCTATTTGAAATTACTGTAAATAATATACACTTAAAACTTTAAAACCAAAGTTTGAAATTTTCGGAAATTTGAATTCTCAAATTCCGGATTTAAATTCATTTCAATTCCAAATCAATTTATAAATCATGTTTATAAATTCATTTATAGAACAATAAATGATAATCAAATATTATCATTTCAAACAACCAATTTAATTAACTTTTTAAATTTCAGAAAAATTTATTTATATATTTATAATATAATCATACAAATTTATTTCATTTACCAAACTTTGAGAAAAATATTGTGTTAGTTTGCTCTGTTCAAATGTTTTGGAATTTCTATAGATAGCGTTGATAAGATGAATCGATCGAAAACCCAAATCAACATCAACAACTCAAACAACACAATATATAAAACATTTTAACATTAAATTACAAATACACTCCCTCACTCGATGATTCCTGAATGAATTCCAAAGCAAGGATAGAGATTCAAATTAGAGATACCCAAATCAAAAGGAATTCAAACTAGGAGCTAGGCTCGAACGAAGATAAGATTATTAAATAGCAAAAGAGAAAAGGTGGATAGACTAATACAAATCGCGGGCAACCTTAATCGGGTCAACCGTGACTTCAAGAATAAGATCGAGGTAGAATTCTGGAGCAAATCGACATTCGATCGCCAGAGATAGAATTCAGGTATAGCAAAAGATAGCAGCATCGTAAACCGAGGGTACATAAATCTCCGATGAATCAATTCCTGTTGTAAAGGAGTTTCTGTAACGACCCGGAATTTTGAATATTTGAAATGGGAATATTTAATTGATTTTAAATATTCAAAAGGGTAATTTTGACTTGAATTTCAAATATCACTATTTATAGGGTGATTTATTTATTGAATTTAAATAATTGAAATTGGGAAAATTGTTGAATCTTGGGTTTTAAGTTTGTTAAAAATATTTCAAAGGCTTGTAAAATTTATATTGATAATACTGGAGATAGTAGAAGTGTTAAATTTATACCGTTTAAATTGACATTTAAAAACAGCCTTCCGAGGCACAGTCTCAGAATTCGACGAAACCAGTTCCATTGGATCCATAATAGTGTATTATTATCGGATTTCATTTTTCGTAGTGATTGGAATTGTCGTATGAGCGTACGATATATAAACGCGTTGAAATTTATATATCGAATTCAATATAATAACTGGGTCCAAAAAGCTATCTTCTCCATACGATCTAATTAGGACTCGAAACCTTTTCCATTGTGTTCGAAACAGGGGTTTAACATTATAGACGCCTAGCGGGACGCCTCGATAGAAGGTCAAGATTTTGAGTTGCATTTATCGAGACAATTTGAATTAAAAAAAATTATATATATATTTATATATTATATTCTGGTCAACTTTCAGCTTTCAGCTGTAATTCCATCCACATCAAAACTTTTTTCCTCAGCAACTTTTTTTTTCAAAAACACCATAACATTCCTCAACACGCAAACGTCTCCTCTTGTTCTCCCATTTCTTTTTAACGCAACAGTTAAAAAAAGAAAAGAAATCGATGCCTTCGGTTTTAAAACTCGATCTCCTTTTCCATTTTCTCCATTCAATGGCCGAACTCAGTTAGAAAATAAAATCGCCTCTCCTCAAATCAATAGTCGCGTGTAATCGAATTCTTTGAATAATAAAACCTTCTTTTTTACTCTCTTCGAAAACAAATCAAAATAGAAGTTGATAAAAAAATGGCGACTCAGTAAATTACAAATCGAAATCGAGTTCCAGCTTCGATTTTGGAGTAAGGTCGCGTCGTGAGTTGCTCGCGTGGACGCAAGCCAGCGAAGCCGATGTCTTCGTTCGAAAGCAAGGTCGCGACTTTATTTTGTTGAGGAGGAGCTCGGTTTAGGCATAGTGATGAAGGCAAACTCGTGAGGGTCGGCGATGTCTAGGGTGAAATCGCAGTGTGGGTGGCGGGGGCTTCGAGAGCAGCTAGGGCTTTGGGAAGCGTGGCCGCGGGATGCGAGGCAGGGGAGTATATGGGTGATTGGCAGTAAGGTATTGCAGTATTCTTCTATTCAAAATTAAATTAATATAAAATGCAATTATAGTAAATTTAGAATTACGAAATTTGTATAACAATCCTGTTTGTATAAATGTACATACATATTTCAATTTACACTATATATATATACTGAATCAGAGAAAAGATATTTACAGTTAGGTGTATAGCAGTTTTAGTAATATATATGAATGTATATGAGTTTACGGTTAAGCAAGAAATTTTATATAAATAAGATTTTGGTAAGAGTAGGAACTTTTAAAGATATTTAAAGTTTATGAAAATTTGATTTTTAAAATCTATGTGGATTATTTTTCATATGCAGTTGGAAATGAAGAAAAGTAAGATACAATTTACTAGGCTTTGATAAAAATAATTTATAAAAGGGATATTAGTTTAAATCAAATTATAAGTCAAAAATTAAATAAGTAAATGGTGATTTATAAATTCAAATAGTATTAAATCGTGAATTGTTTATACAAGGTTAAAATCATGGAAACAAGCCTGTTCGGAATGGATTGCAAACAGCAAAATAAAAGGTGAGTTAATCTCACTCATCTGGGTGTTATTTAAATTTAAATGGTTAAATTTAAATATTTGGTTGAATGATTGAATTGATTGGATGTGGTATATTATATATAGTATATATATATATATATATATTGGAGTGATTGATTTCCCGCATTATATAGCGGATGAGACCCTATGCGCCGCACAATAGCGGATGATATTTTATAAACCCATATACCACGATATTCCACCTCGAAGTGGAATTGGTATTGTGCTAACATCTGTGGATGCAGGGAAACAGGTTGGTGGGATCCAACTGGATTCCTCAAAATTATTTAGATTGTTCTAAAAATTCTGTGATATGATTATTTGATATCTTATGATGAATTATATTGATAATTGGAGATGATGGATGCTATGGTTTGATTGAAAATACTTGGGTATACCATGTTACCAAAACATATAGATTGGATTTTGGAAAGAAATAAAAGAGTAAATTTTAAAGTAAAATAATTATAGAGGATTTAAATAAATTAAAGAATAAATTGGGAAAGGAAAAGTGATTTTAAATTCTATTAAATAAATTTCGAGTATGGGAAAGCAGATTTTGATTAAAAGGGAAAATAATGAATTTTAAAACTTAGGTGATATTATTTAAAGGAATAAAGAATTTATTCTAAAATTCAAGGTTTGAATTTATTGAAAGGATAAAGATGGAATTTGAAAGAAATAAAAGAAATTTTTATTTCAGTTTAAATAAGATTTTAAACCATAATAAGAAATCAAATCTGGAATTAATGGAACTAATGGGATTTTAAAATAATTGGGTAAATAAAAGAATTTATTTTAAAAATGGAGTCGATTTGAAATTTGATAAAGTGTTTGAACTGTGTTTAAAGGATGGATGAGACCATCAAATTTATAAACTGGGTTTATAAAAGTGAAGTAATATATCAGTGGATATCTGGAAGGATAAATTCATGGTGGGAATTTATTAAAGGAATGGGTAAATTTGTTTAAAAATAAATAGTGATTTATTTTTAAAGATGTGAAAGAGAAGCGTATTTCCCAGGATAGCCAAGTACGTTTTCAAAGCAAATTTTAAAATATAAGTTAAAAGTTTAAATGTTGTTTTAAAAAAGCTTGTTTTAGGAAATTTATTATTAAATGTTTAGATTTTAAAGTAAGTATTTCTCAAATTATATTATAGTAGTAATTATTTAAAGGTGACTTGAAATTTTGTTTAAGGGGATAAAAATTTAGTTTTATATGTTATAGAGTAGCTTCATTTTAAATGTTCTTAAAGTATATATTTTTGAATAAGTATTAAAGTAGTTTTTGACTTAAATGTCTTAAAGGATATTTTATAATAAAGAGTTTTAAATTATTTTAAAAATCTAAAGTTTTTGTGCTTGGTGTTCCAGTGGAAATAAATATTTGGGAATTTATTCCACGAGAAGAGTGTGGTTTGAAACTGTTCTCAAAAGGATTGAAAAGTGAAAATATATCTTGAGAAGATATTTTGAAGTCAATAAATAATTTGGAAAATTATTATGGCTTGATGGATGTTTGTGAATGTTAATTGATAGTTAAATAACCGACTATCAATATTGGCCAATGCGCTGATCGTTTCGAAGAGACCGGGATCGGGATTTATTTCTCGAAAACCACTTCGATCCGGTTTGTACGTTTCGTGGAAGAACGAGTTCGGAGTCGAGGATGGAGCAGTGAAGTGCAAGGGCTAATCGCTACTAATCCTGAGGGTGATTCCAAAATGGATGTAGTAGGAGAGTGCCTTCGGTTCCGTTCGAACCCGGGACAGACTTGTATGGATGAATGCTTTCGGAACATCGTCAGGTGGACGATGGGCATTCTAAGTGAAGCATTCTAAAAAGGTAACGCTTAGCCTCTAGCCTCATCAACCGGGAATGATTGAAAATCAGGGGTTATGCAGCAAGGCTATGTGGGTAGCGCCCATTAGGGTGAGGTCATCCCTATCTAGATGTCCCTTTTTATTTCGGCTTAGTTGTGCGGTTGCTGATCCCAACCGTGGGGTGATCTTACTCGGAATTACCCTTAGGTAGTTCCGGTGTTGTGTTGCAGGGGATCGGGCGTGGTCCTCGGTACGCTGATCTAGACCAGGTACTGTGACAGGTGGTACCCCAGTGCCCAGTCATTAGTTGGAAATCCATTCTCCCTACGTGCCTGTATGGTTTTGATTGTGCCCAACTATTGCTGAAACGTGAGATGCAAGCATTTCAGCTAGATTCTATTTTACTTTCTATAGAGACTATTATAATATCAGATGAATTTGATAAAAGTGTTTTAGCTATCGTAAGGTAAAAACCCGACATGTTTATTTGTGGCGTGGTCTTACGAGATGCTTTTGATTTCAAAGGGTTTTGGAAAACTTTAATAATCCAATTGAGTGTGTTTTCTCACGCTGGTTTTCCAGACTGACTCGGGTGTTATTTTATTATAATGCTCGGGTCAGACCGAGTATTATAGGATACAGGTTATGATGTTGTGGAGCTCAGGAGACGAGCGAGATGGCAAGACGTATCACACATATATAATGTATATTCCGGTGTGTTGTGTATGTTGTGTATTCTGTATGTGGGACAAGTTATTATAACTGTCATGAAATTGTGATGTTGATTGTATTGTACTCTGATGTTGTATTCTGATGATGTATATAATAACAGATATAATTTCTTTCTGTAAAGATCAGTTATTATCTATTATATTTGATTCCGTTGCGATGGTTAGATTCTGTTATTATTTTGTTTCTTCTTCTTCTACCTCCTTCTTCTTTAACCCCGATGGTTCGTATTTCCGTTCTTTTTGAGTTGATCTAATGGAGATTAATGTAAATTCAAGGGGTACGGATTTGCTGGTCATTACACTTGGTATCAGAGCTTAGGCTGGTGATAACCTTAGCTCTGGTGGGGATTACTCATTTGAAAATAGAGTCTGTAGTACTCTAGAATGAGTTTGAGTGTATTAATAGATATGAGCGCGTATTTGTTAATGAATATAAAAATTGTTTTTATATTGTGTTGATTTATCGGTTGAGTGTTTATGGATTCTGGTCGATATGTGGGACGCCACGACATCGATAGGGGTTTCTAAACTTTTAAATGAGATAAACCGACACAGTATTGTTTTTAAATAGGGTAAATGAAATAATTTTACCCAAATTATTTTGTATATAAAAAGGAATAATTTTTCATAAATTATTATAAGTATATATGGTTGCTTGGTTGTTAGAAGATGATAATATTAAATCATTATCATTGTTAAGTGGAAGTTGGATATAGAAAATGAAATCATAACTAAAAGTTAAGAAATAAATTCATATATAAATAAAATTTGTAAATGTGAACTATAAATATAGTTTATAATTGGAAATGAAGTAAAAATTCCAGAGTAATATTTGATATGAATTGAAAGGGATTTGGAATTCGAAATTTTGGTAATTAAATTCCTTTGAGTTTGAAAATGAATTTCAAAGATTTTGAAGAAATAATGGTGATATTGTTTGGAAAATATTTTTGAAAGAAGTAAAAACACCAAACTCTTTTGGTCGCTAGAAAATAATTTCGGTGATGACTACAACATCATCGATGTTAATTTTCAAGTCTCCAAAGGAGGAATTGCTACCAAATTGTTTTAAATTGTAATGTCTGCAAAACTGAGTTTGGTTTTAAAATTCAAAAGATAATTTGATACCAAAGGATTTTGGATATGATTGATTTTAAAAATGCTTTTGAAATATGAGTAATTGTTTAAATACTCTGGAGTTGGTTTGAGATTGTTATAGAATATAAATGGGTTGATAATTTATAAAATTTTGAATATGTTAGAATAAAATGGAATTCAATATTTAAAATTGAATTGAAATAAATTCAGTTGAGTTATAGATAATATTGAATTGCAAGTTGGAAGTGTACTAATTTGGAATAAATTAGTTAATTGAATAGGTTAATGGGATTTAAATGTGGTAATAAAAAGTTGAAAGTGTGAATGAATAATGGAATTGGATTATAATAGTGATGGTTTGAATTGTAAATAAATTCAAGTGAGTAGAAATGATTTGAAGTGGCCTTGTTATTAATAAAATAAATCCAGAAATAAATTATTGAATGTGAATTAGAATTTATATTGGATTCAATGAATATACTAATTAAATTTAAAACGGATGGAGTTTGATTGGATGAAAATCAAATTAAAATAGAATTTGTGCAGGATAGAAATGGAATTATTATGAGTTGAAATAACTTAAGTAAGTAAGTGTGAAATGGTTATTTAATGGAATAACATGGTATGTTTTCAAGTCCCATAAATGGTTTCGAATGAAACCTATACGAATATGAATTGCAAGTGAATGATTGTGAATAAATTTAAAAATGGAAGGGAATTAAATATAAATTGAGTTGGAATCAATTTAAATTGGTTATAAAACTCAAGTAATTATTTATTCACATGGATATCGTCAAATTGCATAGAATAAATTGTCGTTTGACGTGAACAAAAGTAATTAAAATTCTATGAGTTGATGGAAGTTTAATAAATTGATTTTGAAATCAATTGAATGAAATATGAGTTTGTTTTGCTTAAATTTGAATTGAATGTAAGCATATGAGTTGTTAACCATTCGGATTAAGTAAAACGATGTGTGATTGGTTATAAGCAGTTAAAATTAATGTTGGAACATTGAAATTGCTTATGAAAAGTGTTTAGTGTGCATTGCTTTTAGTATTCATGAGTTGTAGTTGTTTTAGAGAGTGAAATGATAATGAATTTCATATATATGGCACTTACATATTTAAATTGAGTAAGTACAGGTACAAGGAAGCCGTATGGCTGGATTTGGTTGCGCTAATTGCTAAAATAAATAATCGCTTTGCTTAAAATTGCTAAATAAAGGTACGCCTACGCAATACAAAGTTAGGAAATATGAACTGTTGTTTGGTTTTTTGTTTTCCGACCGTGTGGGTCGATGTATATATATATTTATATCTCTTGTCAAATTGCAAAAGCTCCTCCGTACAAAGGTGACTCTGCCTAAATTTTCCGAAAATTTTTGGAGTTAGAAATTTTTTAAAATTTTCACTAACGACAAATGATTTAAAATTGGTAAGCAAATAGAATTGAAACTGAATATTGAAATCTAATTTAAAATTGTGTATGTAAAGTAAGGTGAATAAAATTCAATATTCAAAGTTTGAAGATAAATTGAATTCAAGCAAAATTGAAAATGAAAATTTGAATGAAAAACGGGAGAAAGTATTTAGATTTGAAAATAACTAATAAATTGAAGCAAATTGAAATTTATATGGAATTGGAATTCAATTTGAATATAAACTTCAGTAGTGAAGTAGTGAAAATAAATATAAGAAATATTTATATTGGACTTAAGAAATGAAGGATGAAATTCTTAAGTAATTAAGTAAATGTGGTGTTGAGAAAATTATTCTAAGTGAATAATAGAATGAAGATTAAAACTGAAAGTTGTGAAATGAGATAATTGTGGATAAGTGAATAACAATCAAAATAAATGTGAATAAAAAGAGAATTGATATAGTTAAAAATCAATTGGGGCTAATTACGTACGATGTACATATATTATTTTATTCGCATAGTGATTTGATCTGGATTCGAGCACAGAATTTTGAGGTAATTATACCGATCCGAGTTAGGATTTTTCACTCGATTTTCGACGGCGAACCCTGGATATGGATTTTGATTGATTCTGGATATTCTCTATCATAGTTTGTGGCTATGCAAGGAGAATGACGGTTTCTGATCAAGAAACTAGATCTGAGTCCGCACTAGGATGTCGGGTGGACGATACTAGTTCGGAAGTGAAATTGTGTGATCGAGTGAGCGATCAGATTTGGTATTGCGTACGAATGATATATGTGCATCGTACGGGCTTAAGTAAAGCAAATATTGAAAATTTGTAAAGGAAGTGAATAAAATGATTTGGGACTCTGTAATTGGATATTATTGCTGAGTAGGACACAGGTGTTTAAAAAGCAAAAGGAATTGGTATTTTTGATCTCAGAAAATAAATTTAAATGGCCCAACAAAAGGTATGTGTTTAAATTTCTGTATGAAATTTGATGATTTTCCGATCTAGCCACTTGGCTTTTGTTTTCTTTTGAAATCTGGGGGCCCGTAGAGGCATTTTGTAGTTGTACCGAGCTAGCCGCGCAAAGGAGACTCTGGCAAAATTTTTTGAAAAATTTAAGAAGTTAGAAAATTTTTGAGAAAATTTTGATAATTCAAAATTTGGTTTCAAATTTAAATTTGAATTGTTAAGCAAGTAACATTATTTGGTTTTGGGAAGTTAGTGAACGGGTTGTGGACCATTCTTCTTTACTAGCAATTTCGGGGACGAAATTCTTTTAAGGGGGGAGGAATGTGACGACCCAGAATTTTGAATATTTGAAATGGGAATATTTAATTGATTTTAAATATTCAAAAGGGTAATTTTGACTTGAATTTCAAATATCACTATTTATAGGGTGATTTATTTATTGAATTTAAATAATTGAAATTGGAAAAATTGTTGAATCTTGGGTTTTAAGTTTGTTAAAAATATTTCAAAGGCTTGTAAAATTTATATTGATAATACTGGAGATAGTAGAAGTGTTAAATTTATACCGTTTAAATTGACATTTAAAAACAGCCTTCCGAGGCACAGTCTCAGAATTCGACGAAACCAGTTCCATTGGATCCGTAATAGTGTATTATTATCGGATTTCATTTTTCGTAGTGATTGGAATTGTCGTATGAGCGTACGATATATAAACGCGCTGAAATTTATATATCGAATTCAATATAATAACTGGGTCCAAAAAGCTATCTTCTCCATACGATCTAATTAGGACTCGAAACCTTTTCCATTGTGTTCGAAACAGGGGTTTAACATTATAGACGCCTAGCGGGACGCCTCGATAGAAGGTCAAGATTTCTTTTTAACGCAAGAGTTTAAAAAAAAAGAAATCGATGCCTTCGGTTTTAAAACTCGATCTCCTTTTCCATTTTCTCCATTCAATGGCCGAACTCAGTTAGAAAATAAAATCGCCTCTCCTCAAATCAATAGTCGCTTGTAATCGAATTCTTTGAATAATAAAACCTTCTTTTTTACTCTCTTCGAAAAAAAAATCAAAATAGAAGCTGATAAAAAAAAATGGCGACTCAGTAAATTACAAATCGAAATCGAGTTCGAGCTTCGATTTTGGAGTAAGGTCGCGTCGTGAGTTGCTCGCGTGGACGCAAGCCAGCGAGGCCGATGTCTTCGTTCGAAAGCAAGGTTGCGACTTTATTTCGTTGAGGAGTGATGCAGCGGATTAATCAAACACAATGTCGATCGATGAGAGTAGCAATCGATGGATTGGAAGATACTGAAATGCCCGAATTCGTTGATCTGAAGATACCGAATTCTAGCTATCCCGAACTCGTTGATCGCGCACGATACCGGGTTCAAAGATATGCAATTCTTCACACGTTGATCTAGGGCACTAGATTCCGTGAATCGGCTTCTGTAGTCGTTGAATCGAGCGCACTCGATTAACCGAAAGAGGAGATAGGAGATTACACTTGACTACCAATTTGGTGAAAGCACAAAGCTAACAAAACAAGAGTTTTATTTCAAATCAACTAAACTATTACAAATGGCACCACCGGCCTATTTATAGAAGTTACAAAACAAATCAAAATTGTACAACACATGAGTCATTGCCGACCTAACAACCACGACTTAAAAGCAACCGACTTAAAGACCAGACGACTTACGACTTACTATAGGTCGTACTCGACCTAACCATACAGACGTCTTACGACACACGACTTAAAGAAATACAACACAATACAAACCCCTGCCGACTTACAAAAGTACGACCTAAAAAATCATACGACTCGATACATATGTACAGAACGACTTACGAATTGTCGACTTAAACACATGCCGACTTACGACTTACTATAAGTCGGTAACGACTTATCTGCAACTCCGTTCTTCGACTTAACTAGCATAGGCGACTTTCTTTGGACGACTTAAAACATCCACGGTTCAGATTATCGCAACATAAAGATCTTCGGTCTTCAGGCTTCAGCGACATAAGATGGTACGACTTAACTAAGTCGAAACTCGGTGCCGACTTATCATTTTCCTTAAGTCGTATCCGACTTATCTCTTGTGCCTTCTCAACTGCTCCTCCCATATCATTCTTGTTAAGTCGCGCGAGCGCCTTTCCCTGTAGCTGGTTAACTCGCGTTTCTCCATTAGGTCGGTCACGACTTATGGCATCTTTAGGTCGGTCACGACTTAGTCCCTTTAGCTTGTTAACTCGCCGCTCTCTACTAGGTCGGTCACGACTTATGGTTGCCTTAAGTCGGTCACGATTTAGGACTTCCTTGCGAACTTCCTTGTTAGCTTCCTCGGTGATAGGTCGTAAACGACCTATCGTTTCCAAACGACTTAAGCTTTTACTAGGTCGGTCACGACCTAGTACTTGACCTGCATCATCCTCCCCTGGTTTAGAGAAATTCGTCCTCGAATTTGCATCATCCTCCTCTGCAACACACTCATCCCCATGATACGGTACGAGATGCTTAACATTGAATACGTCCGACGTGTACACACCCTCCGGCAACTTCAATTTATAAGCATTTTCATTAATCCATTTGACGATTTCTACAGGACCAATTTTCCTGGCTTTCAATTTGTTATAAGCGCCCACTGGAAAACGATCCTTTGTTAACACAGCATATACTATATCTCCTTCATTAAATTCAACATTCCTTCGCTTCAGATCTGCAGAATGTTTATATTTCTCATTCGCTTTCTCCAATCGTTCCTGAACGATTTTATGACATTCCGTCAACCCCTCAACAAAATCAGCAGCTTTCTTAATTGTCCCCTTCGAGTGTGGTATTACCGTTAAATCCAACGGCCCCTTCGGTAAGCTCGAATAAACAATCTGGAATGGACTGAACCCAGTACTTCGATTTACAGCATGATTATGAGAAAACTCTGCCTGGCATAATTTCACATCCCAACTTTTCAGATTGTCTTGTACAAGACACCTTAACAAATTTCCCAACGATCTGTTCACGACCTCGGTCTGTCCATCCGTTTGCGGATGATAAGCGCTGCTAAAATTCAATTTCGTTCCCACCATCCTCCACAAACTTAGCCAAAAATGACTCAGAAAACGAGTATCCCTATCCGACATAATAGATTCTGGCAATCCATGAAGTCGATATATCTCTTTGAAAAACAACTAAGCAACATGAACAGCATCCGCCGTCTTCTTACAAGCAATAAAATGTGCCATTTTCGAAAATCGGTCAACCACCACATAAATGGAATCATTACCACGCTGTGTTCTCGGCAACCCCAACACAAAGTCCATACTCACATCAACCCATGGTTTATTTGGTACAGGTAACGGCATATATAAACCAGCATTAGTCGCAGTTCCTTTCGAAACCTGACAGATATGACATCGTTCCACAAACCTCTCCACTTCTTTCCTCATCGATGGCCAAAAGTAAGACTGTGAAATCAACTGTAATGTACGGTCTCTCCCAACATGTCCTTCTTCATGTAGCTCTTTTACAATCTTCATTCTCAAACTACAATCAGGTATGCACAATCGATTTCCTTTGAACAGAAAACCATCTACTATCACGAACTCATCCGTCACTCCCTCCTTGACTTTATCAACAAACTTTGCAAAGTAAGGATCATCGACAAATAATTCTGGTAACACATCGAACCCCGTCACTTCAACCTTCAGTGTAGTCAACAAATGACTCCTCCTACTCAAAGCATCAGCCACTCGATTCGTCACCCCTGACTTGTGTTTAACAACAAAAGTAAACTGTTGCAGATATGCAATCCACGATGCATGTCTCGCTGAAATCTTGTCTTGTCCTTGTAAATGCTTCAATGCCTCATGATCAGTGTAAAGAACAAACTCTTTCTGAAATAGATAGTGTCTACAGTGTTTAATAGATTGCACAACAGCATAAAATTCCACATCATATGTACTATATCTCATCTTCGCTCCTGACAACTTCTCACTAAAATATGCAATCGGACGTCCCCTTTGACTCAACACTCCTCCAATCCCAACCTTGGATGCATCAGTATGTAGTTCAAATACTAGCTGAAAATCTGGTAATGCTAGAATTGGTGCAGTCGTCAGCAACTCCTTGATCTCCCCAAAAGCAACCCCTGCTTCCTCCGACCATGTAAACTGCTTGCCCTTCATACAATCGGTAACAGGCGCCATCACACTACTAAAGTGTGGAATGAACCTTCGATAAAATGAAGCCAACCCGTGAAAACTACGAACTTCCGTTATCGTCTTGGGCTGCGGCCAATCTCTAATCGCTTCGACTTTACTTTGGTCAACCTGTATTCCTCCATCCGATACAATATACCCCAGAAATAAAACACTATGCGTCATGAACACGCATTTCTTCGTTGCAGCATAAAATTGTTCTTGTCGCAGTACCATCAACACTTCTCTCAGATGATTCAAATGTTCCTCTGGACTCCCACTGTAAATCAGAATATCATCGAAATACACCACCACAAACTTCCCAATGAATGGTCTAAAAATCTGATTCATCACCCTCATGAAAGTACTTGGTGCATTTGATAAGCCAAATGGCATAACCAACCATTCGTATAGACCCTCCCTGGTTTTAAAAGCAGTCTTCCACTCATCTCCTGGTCTGATACGAATTTGATGATATCCGCTCTTTAAATCAATCTTCGAAAAGATAGTAGCTCCGCTTATTTGATCTAACAAGTCATCCAACCTCGGCATTGGAAATCTATATCTCACAGTAATCTTATTCAATGCTCGACTGTCAGTGCACATCCTCCACGTTCCATCCCTTTTGGGTACCAATAAAGCTTGTACAGCACAAGGACTTAAACTCTCCTGCACACGCCCCTGTTCAAGCAATTCTTCCACTTGCCTCCTCAATTCTTCATGTTCCTTTGGACTCATTCGATAATGTGGTCTGTGTGGCAACACAGCACCTGGAACAAGATCTATCTGATGTTGTATATCCCTCAATGGTGGCAACTCCGTTGGTAACTCCTCTGGAAATACGTCGTCAAATTCTTTCAAAACTGGCTTCGCTTCCTCTGGAATTTCAACCTCTTCACTGCTCTCTCGCCTAATCAACAAAAACACTTCAAGCTCCTCCTCTACTTCCTTCACAAACTCCTTCAAAGATAACATAGTTTTAAGCTCTTCAATCTCCTCCAACTTGTTTTCCTCCTGTTGTCGCTTCTTTGGAACTAGAGTAATCTTTGTGCCTTCAAACATGAAACTGTAACTGTTGGTACGCCCATCATGTTGCACCGCCCTATCATACTGCCACGGTCTTCCCAGCAACAAATGACAGACATCCATATCTACCACATCGCACCAGATTTCATCCTTGTATTTCTTTCCAATTGAAAACTTCACACAAGCCCTTCGTCCAACCTTCACCTCCCCGCCTTTCCTCAACCAAGCTAGCTTGTACGGTTTCAGATGTTTCTCAGTCTTCAACGCCAACTTCCTCACAGCTTCTGAAGAAATTATATTATCATAGCTTCCAGCATCAATAACAAATTTGCAAACCTTCCCCGGAATGGTACATGTTGACTGAAAAATATTGCTCCTCAACCAACTACAATCCTCCTCTTGCTTCGGTGTTAAACAGGATCTCTTCATCATTAGATTATAACCTTCGTCTCCCGACACTTCTTCTTCCTCCTCATCAGGTGGTGAATTGGAACATTCAGCTTCTTCATCCTCATCCTCAACCTCCGCTATCATAGCTCTCTTCTTCGGCTTCGGACATTCGCTACTTTTGTGGCCCATTTCTTGGCAATTATAACATTTGAAACCATTATTGACTTTCGCCTTCCCAACCTCATTCGCAACTGGTTTTGTAACAACTTTTGAAACATTAGAACTTCCACTAACACCCTTCACTTGATTATTGGAATTTGTAAACACACCACCTCCTCGTCTTCCCTGTCTCTCCCAAGCCATTGCTTTCTGATGTGCTTCCGCTACAGATCTTGGATCAAACATGTTAACCATATCCTGAATCTGCATTCGCAATCCCCCAATGAATCTAGACGTCAGCTGCTCTTCTGTTTCCATAATATCATTCCTTGCAATAAGTTGATAAAATTCATCCACGTAATCATTAACATTCTTTGTGCCCTGTCTCAAATTCTGCAAACGTTGATACATCAAAGATTGATAATTGTAAGGTAAGAACGTTGCTTTCATCAATTTCTTCATCTTCTCCCAAGATTCAACTTTTGACTTTCCCATCCGTTCACGTGTAAGTTTGGTTTGCTGCCACCATGCCAAAGCTCTACCCCTCAACCTCGTAGCAACCAACTTCACTCTACGGTGTTCTGGAACTTCTTTGAAGTCAAAAATCTCTTCAACATTAGCCACCCAATCTAGAAACTCCTCCACTTGCATACCACCTTTGAATTCAGGAATTTCAGTCTTCATCCCCGACTCCCACTTGTGATCATACTCAGAGTGATTTCTTCCTTGTCCTCGTCCTTGTCCTCGAACACTACCACCATCATACTCCTCATCAAAATCAGATGTATATCGTTGTCTATCTCGTCCACCCACATCTCTACTACCTTCATGTCTACCACCAACATCCCTTCTATCTACATTCCTCCGTTCACGATCATTCACGTTCCTCCCATGCCTTTGATCATCATCAACACTTCTGTCTCGATTGGAATGTGGCGAGACTCTACTTCCCCCATGGTTAGATTCAGGTGAAACTCTTCTCCGATTTTGATTCATCTCTAAAATCATCTTCTCTAATCGTCCAATCCCTTCGTTAAGCTTTTCACTAAAATTTTCATTGATTCTTTGCTCCATCTCATCAGCTTCTTCTCTTCGATACAAAGCTTCTACGTTTTGGTGACAATTAGCTCTCCTTGGCGGCATACTTGAAATCTTCACAAACACTTCAATTCTCGGTCAAATGATGTACACGGCCTACACTTGCTTATCTCGGCCAAAACTCTTCAATACTTCAAAATTCAAACACCTTTTGAACTTTGATCCAAAATGAAACGGATCGAAAACTCCAACTTTGTTGCTACTTCGCGATGAACACGATGAACACAACTTCTCCAAATGATGCAAATTTGATCTCCCAATCTTCTACTTAGCTCGGCTTCTCACCTCAAGCTCGGCTATCACTTGATCTCTTCAAAACTCCAAAATGATTAGGCTCCAAGTCTCGATCTAGCTATGATTGGCTAGAACAAGCTCTGATACCAAAACTGACGCAGCGGATTAATCAAACACAATGTCGATCGATGAGAGTAGCAATCGATGGATTGGAAGATACTGAAATGCCCGAATTCGTTGATCCGAAGATACTGAATTCTAGCTATCCCGAACTCGTTGATCGCGCACGATACCGGGTTCAAAGATCTGCGATTCTTCACACGTTGATCTAGCGCACTAGATTCCATGAATCGGCTTCTGCAGTCGTTGAATCGAGCGCACTCGATTAACCGAAAGAGGAGATAGGAGATTACACTCGACTACCAATTTGGTGAAAGCACAAAGCTAACAAAACAAGAGTTTTATTTCAAATCAACTAAACTATTACAAATGGCACCACCGGCCTATTTATAGAAGTTACAAAACAAATCAAAATTGTACAACACATGAGTCGTTGCTGACCTAACAACCACGACTTAAAAGCAACCGACTTAAAGACCAGACGACTTACGACTTACTATAGGTCGTACTCGACCTAACCATAAAGACGTCTTACGACACACGACTTAAAGAAATACAACACAATACAAACCCCTGCCGACTTACAAAAGTACGACCTAAAAAATCATACGACTCGATACATAAGTACAGAACGACTTACGAATTGTCGACTTAAACACATGCCGACTTACGACTTACTATAAGTCGGTAACGACTTATCTGCAACTTCGTTCTTCGACTTATCTAGCATAGGCGACTTTCTTTGGACGACTTAAAACATCCACGGTTCAGATTATCGCAACATAAAGATCTTCGGTCTTCAGGCTTCAGCGACATAAGATGGTACGACTTAACTAAGTCGAAACTCGGTGCCGACTTATCATTTTCCTTAAGTCGTATCCGACTTATCTCTTGTGCCTTCTCAACTGCTCCTCCCATATCATTCTTGTTAAGTCGCGCGAGCGCCTTTCCCTGTAGCTGGTTAACTCACGTTTCTCCATTAGGTCGGTCACGACTTATGGCATCTTTAGGTCGGTCACGACTTAGTCCCTTTAGCTTGTTAACTCGCCGCTCTCTACTAGGTCGGTCACGACTTATGGTTGCCTTAAGTTGGTCACGATTTAGAACTTCCTTGCGAACTTCCTTGTTAGCTTCCTCGGTGATAGGTCGTAAACGACCTATCGTTTCCAAACGACTTAAGCTTTTACTAGGTCGGTCACGACCTAGTACTTGACCTGCATCAAGGAGGAGCTCGGCTTAGGCATAGTGATGGAGGCGAACTCGTGAGGGTCGGCGATGTCTAGGGTGAAATCGCGGTGTGGGTGGCGGGGGCTTCGCGAGCAGCTAGGGCTTTAGGAAGCATGGTCGTGGGTTGCGAGGCAGGGGAGGATATGGGCGATTAGCAGTAAGGTATTGCAGTATTCTTCTATTCAAAATTAAATTAATATAAAATGCAATTATAGTAAATTTAGAATTATGAAATTTGTATAACAACCCTGTTTGTATAAATGTACATACATATTTCAATTTACACTATATATATATACTTAATCAGAGAAAAGATATTTACAGTTAGGTGTATAGCAGTTTTAGTAATATATATGAATGTATATGAGTTTACGGTTAAGCAAGAAATTTTATATAAATAATATTTTGGTAAGAGTAGGAATTTTTAAAGACATTTAAAGTTTATGGAAATTTGATTTTTAAAATCTATGTGGATTATTTTTCATATGCAGTTGGAAATGAAGAAAAGTAAGATACAATTTACTAGGCTTTGATAAAAATAATTTATAAATGGGATATTAGATTAAATCAAATTATAAGTCAGAAATTAAATAAGTAAATGGTGATTTATAAATTCAAATAGTATTAAATCGTGAATTGTTTATACAAGGTCAAAATCATGGAAACAAGTCTAATCGGAATGGATTGCAAACAGCAAAATAAAAGGTGAGTTAATCTCACTCATCTGGGTGTTATTTAAATTTAAATGGTTAAATTTAAATATTTGGTTGAATGATTGAATTGATTGGATGTGGTATATTATATATAGTATATATATATATTGGAGTGATTGATTTCCCGCATTATATAGCGGATGAGACCCTATGTGCCGCATAATAGCGGATGATATTTTATAAACCCATATACCGCGATATTCCACCTCGAAGTGGAATTGGTATTGTGCTAACATCTGTGGATGCAGGGAAACAGGTTGGAGGGATCCAACTGGATTCCTCAAAATTATTTAGATTGTTCTAAAAATTCGGTGATATGATTATTTGATATCCTATGATGAATTATATTGATAATTGGAGATGATGGATGCTATGGTTTGATTGAATATATTTGGGTATACTGTGTTACCAAAATATATAGATTGGATTTTGGAAAGAAATAAAAGAGTAAATTTTAAAGTAAAATAATTATAGAGGATTTAAATAAATTAAAGAATAAATTGGGAAAGGAAAAGTGATTTTACATTCTATTAAATAAATTCCGAGTATGGGAAAGCAGATTTTGAATAAAAGGGAAAATAATGAATTTTAAAACTTAGGTGATATTATTTAAAGGGATAAAGAATTTATTCTAAAATTCAAGGTTTAAATTTATTGAAAGGATAAAGATGGAATTTGAAAGAAATAAAAATTTTTTTATTTCAGTTTAAATAAGATTTTAAACCATAATAAGAAATCAAATCTAGAATTAATGGAACTAATGGGATTTTAAAATAATTGGGTAAATAAAAGAATTTATTTTAAAAATGGAGTCGATTTGGAAATCGATTTGAAATTTGATAAAGTGTTTGAACTGTGTTTAAAGGATGGATAAGACCATAAAATTTATAAACTGGGTTTATAAAAGTGAAGTAATATATCAGTGGATATCTGGAAGGATAAATTCATGGTGGGAATTTATTAAAGGAATGGGTAAATTTGTTTAAAAATAAATAGTGATTTATTTTTAAAGATGTGAAAGAGAAGCGTATTTCCTAAGATAGCCAAGTACGTTTTCAAAGCAAATTTTAAAATATAAGTTAAAAGTTTAAATGTTGTTTTTAAAAAGCATGTTTTAGGAAATTTATTATTAAATGTTTAGATTTTAAAGTAAGTATTTCTCAAATTTTATTATAGTAGTAATTATTTAAAGGTGACTTGAAATTTTGTTTAAAGGGATAAAAATTTAGTTTTATATGTTATAGAGTAGCTTCATTTTAAATGTTCTTAAAGTATATATTTTTGAATAAGTATTAAAGTAGTTTTTGACTTAAATGTCTTAAAGGATATTTTATAATAAAGAGTTTTAAATTATTTTAAAAATCTAAAGTTTTTGTGCTTGGTGTTCCAGTGGAAATAAATATTTGGGAATTTATTCCATGAGAAGAGTGTGGTTTGAAACTATTCTCAAAAGGATTGAAAAGTGAAAATATATCTTGAGAAGATATTTTGAAGTCAATAAATAATTTTGAAAATTATTATGGCTTGATGGATGTTTGTGAATGTTAATTGATAGTTAAATAACCGACTATCAATATTGGCCAATGCGCTGATCGTTTCGAAGAGACCGGGATCGGGATTTATTTCTCGAAAACCACTTCGATCCGGTTTGTACGTTTCGTGGAAGAACGAGTTCGGAGTCGAGGATGGAGCAGTGAAGTGCAAGGGCTAATCGCTACTAATCCTGAGGGTGATTCCAAAATGGATGTAGTAGGAGTAGTGCCTTCGGTTCCGTTCGTACCCGGGACGGACTTGTATGGATGAATGCTTTCGGAACATCGTCACGTGGATGGTGGGAATTCTAAGTGAAACATTCTAAAAAGGTAACGCTTAGCCTCTAGCCTCATCAACCGGGAATGACTGAAAATCAGGGGTTATGCAGCAAGGCTATGTGGGTAGCGCCCATTAGGGTGAGGTCATCCCAGTTTAGATGTCCCTTTTTATTTTGGCTTAGTGGTGCGGTTGCTGATCCCAACCGTGGGGTGATCTTACTCAGAATTACCCTTAGGTAGTTCCGGTCTTGTGTTGCAGGGGATCGAGCGTGGTCCTCGGTACGCTGATCTAGACCAGGTACTGTGACAGGTGGTACCCCAGTGCCTAGTCATTAGTTGGAAATCCATTCTCCCTACGTGCCTGTACGGTTTTGATTGTGCCCAACTATTGCTAAAACGTGAGATGCAAGCATTTTAGCTAGATTCTATTTTATTTTCTATTGACACTATTATAATATCAGATGAATTTGATAAAAGTGTTTTAGCTATCGTAAGTCAAAAACCCGACATGTTTATTTATGGCGTGGTCTTACGAGATGCTTTTGATTTCAAAGGGTTTTGAAAAACTTTAATAATCCAATTGAGTGTGTTTTCTCACGCTGGTTTTCCAAACTGACTCGGGTGTTATTTTATTATAATGCTCGGGTCAGACTGAGTATTATAGGATACATGTTATGATGCTGTGGAGCTTAGGAGATGAGCTGGATGGCGAGACGTATCACACATATATGATGTATATTCCGCTGTGTTGTGTATGTTGTGTATTCTGTATGTGGGACAAGTTATTATAACTGTCCTGAATTGTGATGTTGATTGTATTGTACTCTGATGTTGTATTCTGATGATGTATATATAAACAGATATGATTTCTTTCTGTAAAGATTAGTTATTATCTATTATATTTAATTCTGCCACGATGGTTAGATTCTATTGTTATTTTGTTTCTTCTTCTTTTACCTCCTTCTTCTTTAACCCTGATGGTTCGTATTTCCGTTCTTTTTGAGTTGATCTAATGGAGATTAATGTAAATTCAAGGCGTATGGATTTGCGGGTCATCACAGTTTCGCCCCTTTACAAATCATTCTAAGATTGGCGGAACCGCCAATTATTATAGAAATCAATCGAAGTGGAGTTATGGGATGCTCCAGAGTCAAAAGAATCCGAATAAGAAAGACAAGGGCGGATTTCAGAACAAGTGGGAGAGTTCCAAAATTCAAAGGAAACCAAATCAAAGAGGAAGAGATTCAAGCTCGAACGAAGTGATTCTGTAATTAAATCTACTCTATATGCTGAGTTTTGCCTAAAACCAGAGATCTGATACTAATTGTAACAGCCAGAAATTTTCAACCATTCGCATCCACACATGTTAGACTTGAATTGCTCAAAATATCATATTGTTAATTTTTATATTTGGCAAAACTCAGCATATACAGTAAATAAAGATCACAGACTCACAGACATAGAGTAATATAACAATAATGCAGCGGAAACAAAATAATAGTAGTTCATGAAGCTACTATATATATAACAGAGTTAAATAAGATACAATAGAGGTCTCGAATACATAGATGCCTCAATACAATAGTCAAATACAAAATCTGAATACATCACTGGAATCAACTGAATAACTGAAAGATGGATAGATAGCTGGATCTCCAAGCGAAGCTCCAACTCCAAAGGTGAGTCTCAAATGCTGTATCACTCAGTCTGACCCGAGCGTAAAGCAAACCACAAAACACTCGAGTCGGGATTAACATTCTTATATCAATAAATCCAACTCAAGTGAAATATCAACTGAAATACAAATAACTTAAAGGATGTTTGGGATAACCATCCTCTAAGGATCCGTTAAACTATCTACTATGTAGTAATATACGCTATAATAACAATGTCTATAGTAAAGTAAACTACTAAAATAGCATTAAGGCGTTACCCATATCCCCCTTAACACATTTTATAGTGCCAGTAGTCTATACAGTACCGTAATACCCCATAAACTGGAGCTACCAGAGGATACTCCATAAGTACGACACAAATCAAACTCGTAGTGGTCTCGATATGGTAGGTGACATGGCACAACTAGGCAATGCCAGGGAAGATATACCAATTACACTTCCGGGCCAGTGGTAACGCAGAGCCGCAACAATCGCCCACCTCGAGCCACACTCCCGAATCAAGGGTGCGCAACAAATCAATCACAAAGTAATAGAATGGCATACGATGGAGTGTGTCAGATAAGAGGAGCTACCTCATTAACCCGTCAATTGCTCTTGTTTTAGCCACATTATGCTAACTCACGGGAGTTAGGTCCACGTTGAGAGGAATGCGGAATATGGATCTTAAGGCTAGGAATAACACTGGAGGGGGAGTGAATAGTGTTTTTAAGAAATTACTAAATCTTTTTGAGTTTATGTTAATTTGAACACAAATGTATGCAATATTCAGACATAGATATAATCACAGAAACAAATACAGATGTAGAAATAAAGTAAATGCAGTAAAGGAAAGAACACACCGGATTTTATACTGGTTCAGGGTTACCCTACATCCAGTCCCGCAAACTAAGTACGGATTTCCTTTCAAAAGCAATTCAACAATTACAACCCTCGGTTTCAAGGCTACGAGGTACACCTTCCAGAATCAGAATCCTCTGGGTAGAGATACTTGATTTCCAGGGCAACAAGTTCACCCAATTGATTTCCAAGGCTACAATCACACATTTTTTCGCTTGATTGATTTCCAAGGCTACAATCACACCTTTTTCTCGCTAGATAGATTACAAAGAAGCCTATAAATCTGAATAGCACTTGGATCTTGTTGAGATAGTGATAGAGAATCAAACCAGAGATAATCTAGTTAGACTCAATGTTGATTTCGGCAGAGTGATGATAGGATTTTGAATAAGAAAATGTGGAAGAAGAAGAGAAGTGAAAAACCAGAAAAATCTGATCTTAAATTCGTTGAAACTAACCCCTATTTATAGAAGAACAACAGTCATGTCCATTCGTGAAAGGTTATGGCGAATAGACACTTCTTTTGAAATTCAAAATTTGAAACTAACTGACACTATGTCGACATGGGGTACTAGGGCATGTCGACATCCCAAAGGAAATTTTGATGGTTTGTTTTTCCTTGAAAATAACCTTTATCTTATATTAAAACTATTTTAAACTTTATAAATATACTTGACTATAGATAAAATACATAGATAAATATAGAAAACAATATATATATAATTTTACTATAATTTTATATTTAAATCTAAGTATAAATATATTATAATTAAAAGATAGTTTAAAACAAACGAAGTTTAAAAACAAGAATATTTAAGGGTAAAACATCTTTTTGAAAATCATTTGAAAAGATAATTTTTAAGGCTAAAACATTTTGAAAAGCAATTTTGAAAATCATTCCGAAGTTGTTTTGAAAAACATTTTGAAGTAGTTTTGCAAGCTTCTTCCTTCAGAATATCTCATCATGTCAGGAGTCGTGAACTTGTACAAAACTAGGATGTTCGTGGGTTTGTAAGCCACTTGTCGTAGGTTTGTAAGCTACTTATCGTGGGTTTGTAAGCCACTAAAAAGGTAGAAATGGGTTCCATCCCAAAAGTAAAATGGAGTGAAGATTTCAGTGCTATTGTGAAGTTTTAACAAAATTCTAGACTCAATACTTATCTTGAAATCTTGAACTCTTGATAATCTTGATACTCATGAGTCTTCAATCTTGATATCTTGAATCTCTATACTGTACAGTCTTCATTCTTGGTACCTGCATGGTTAAATCCTGGATATACAATATATCTAAACTATAATGTTAGTATTTATATTTTATAATCTTATCCTAAGGTTATTGTCATCAAAACCATCAACTCATGGACTAACAATCTCCCCCTTTTTGATGATGATAACCTTTGTTTATAAAATATTACTTCTATCCTAATAACTCCCCCTAAAACTGATAACTCCCCCTTAATCTATGCCTAACTACCCTATTTTATATTTCTCCCCCTTTGTCATCAACAAAAACAAACAAACTCTAAACTATACAACTCCCCCTTATTCTTGTACTCAAGTACCTGCATTAATAAACTATATAATAGAGTATATTAGGAAATAACTATACTTATAGACATGATATTCAATCAACTATTATAAATATATCAATGTATATTTATACAATTATCAAACCACACCAAGTATAAATCAAATCAATCAAAACAACCAATTTCAATCAAAACAATCAATTCAAACAAAGTAATAAAGCAAACAAATTAAACGTTATGGGGAACTTCCACCCATCCTTCTTCTCCGAAAATAGGGTCTGCTTTGATGGCATCTCAATTTTCATTGTCATTTGTGAGAGAGACAGGAGGATGTGCTTCGTTATCATCCTTGTGCAAGGAAGAAATCATCCATCGAATTGCCTCGAAATGCCTTTCTTGTTCCTTGATAATCTGCATTTGACTCAATTCTAAATGTCGCTGGTTACGAAGAATGAACGAGAGAATATTCTTGAATGAATTAAGAGTTTCTTCAAGATTCTCGGATAAGTTATGAATTGGATTAGCCATTTTTGAAATTGTGAGAAGAATGAGAGATAGAATATATAAGAAATAATATTCAGTAATGAATTCTGGAAGAAATGGGTATTTATAGGTGTAGAAATTCGTTTGAAATGAATAGACATATGGTAGTTATTCAAATTTCAAATTCAAAAATGAAGTGTCATTTCTGACCAGTACATGTCGACATGGTCAAGGGGGGGATGTCGACATGAAGTTGTGAAATTTGATGACCATTTTGATTTTGTGAATAATTTTGTATATATATTTATATAATATACTAACATTTATTCAAGAGATAAGATAAGCTAGATAACAGAAAGGAAATTCAATTTCATTGCATAGAAGAGTGATACAATGATTAATCATAAAGAACTACATAAACACTCAAATTAAAACAAACTTAAACTAATTCGATATGATATGAAAATATAGAACTAGTTAGAGGATGATGAAGATAATCCAAGTTTCTTGCTGACTTTGGAGAAAAACTTGTTCATCTTGGATGATATTTTGTCCAACTTCTTACTAACGGATCTTTTAAGAACCCGTTGATTTTCAACAATAATCTTTTGGTTATTGAGAAGGGTTTTGTTGGTAGGATTGGAGAGATATTCAATACTTTCTAGGGATGTTTCACCTTCTTCTTCTTCTTCTTCTTCTTCTATTTCCATTTCATCCCTTTCTTCTTCTTCTTCCTCTTCCATTTCTTCATGAGCCAAGCGCTCTTCCTTTTCGACAAGAGTTTCATAAGGTTGAAAAACATATGGGATTTTCATGAGAGAAATGTTTGAGATATTAAAAACTTTTCTGGAAATAAATTCTTCTCCTTTGAAATTTACTCCAAAATAGTTGAAAATCTGAGTAAGGTAAATTCCATGATATAAAGTGTTTTCTCCCATTTCAAAATTTTTAGGATGAAGTTTATCCAAAATAACTTGCGCCCAATTGATATCATAATTTCCGAAAATAGCAAAAAGTGCTTTGCACACTTTTGAAGTAGGATTGTTAAAATTTCCCGATCTTAGGGTCAAAGTATGTTGTAAAAGAAGATTGACAATTCTTGCTTTAGGACGAAAGTTTCGATTTTTAAATTCAAAGTTTTCACCTCCTTCAAAAATATGATGAAATGTCTCACGATCATGTTCATCGATTTGAAAACTAGAAAGATCCATTCCTGTGTTTTTGCAATTGAGAATGGTACCCAAAAGATCACAATTCAAAACAATTTTAGTGCCTTTGACACTACTCCAAATTTCATTATCATTTCCTTCATAAAATTCTCGATTGAGATTTGCATAGAAAATTTTAACAAGATTTGGGTAACAAACAAAATCATTTTGAGAAGAATCAACAAGACTAAGAATTTGATTGTTTGCAAAAAGAGTATCAATTTCATAAGAAGCAAAATCTTGAAAAATAGCAAACTTTCCAGGATGGACTTTTCCATAGTTAGCATAATTGATGTATGCTTTTATGGCCTCCGGATTATTGAGGAGTTGCTCTTTTAAGTTTCTGGAAAGTCTCATGGTGGAGGGGTTGCTTGAAGAAGCCATTAAAGTAGAGAGTAGAGAGCTTGAAGTTTTGAAGAGAGAGTTTGAATTTGAAAATGAAAGTGAAAAGTTGTGATAAAAGATAGTGACTAAATAGATTTTTGAAAGACATGTTCTCTGGTCAAAAGATGCCTTTTCAGAGTATTGAATGAAGTGAAAAGATGGAGGGAAATTCAACCATTTGAATTTCAAATTCTGGTACCTATGTCGACATCAGGGTAGGGACCATGTCGACATATTCCTATGAATTTCTATGATTTATTTTTCCTAAGTATTCTAATATATATATATATACTTATTTATTTTAATGTCTATATATATATATATATATATCTGGAGTATTCTTATAGTATATTCCAGAAAATATTATTATATTAAAAAATAATAAAAATAATAATAAAATAATAATAAAATTATAATAATAAAAAATAAATTTAAAATTCAATCAACACACGAATTCAAAATCAATCAATCAAGCAATCAATCATCTAATTCTAAGCATGCAATTTCAATCAATTGTATTGTAAATGTGTACCTTTTTCTGAGTCCGTTTCCTTGAATTAGTTGAAGTCATGAATTGCCGTGAAACAAAAATTTGAGTTATCTGTCTTCTGATCATCATCGCTTGAGGACAAGTCTGAGTCATCTAGAGTAGCAGTAAATGCACGCTTCCGTTTCTTTATTGAATCATTGTTTATAGGAGGATTCTGCCTTTCTGGATACGGACAGTCTCTTTTGATATGGCCTGGTTCATCACAGTTGAAGCATTTGACATTGTTTGGCACTACACTCTGATTTCCAGAATTCTTACAGTTGTTTCTTTTGAGATTATTCATCTTTCTATATTTTAGAAAATTCCTGGTTATAAATGCTATCTCTTCATCATTACCACTGTTTGAGTATGATCCGTCGTTTAATGCATTGAATGCCATTGATTTCTTTTCAGATGCTTTGCTTTCTCTTCTCCCGATCATTTGGACTTCAAACGACATTAGATTTCCAATCAATTATTCTATCTTAAAAATACCGATGTCATTTTCCTCTTCAATTGCAAGTGTCTTTTGATCCCATTCTGGAGTGAGAGAATTTAAAATTTTTCTGACTTGATCTTCTTTCAAAAATTCCTTTCCCAAGGATATTAAAGAATGCACAATATCTTGAAATCGACTATACATATCTGAAATAGACTCATTAGTATTCATTTTAAATAACTGAAACTGATTTGTGAACATGGAAATTTTGGTCTGTTTAACTTTGCTTATTCCTTCGTGAGTCACTTGCAAAGTTTTCCAGATTTCATATGCAGACTTACAAACTGACACTCTATTAAATTCATTTCTATCAAGTGAACAAAACAGAATATTCATCGCTTTAGAATTATTTTGTGCAATAGTCTTTTGCTTAGTGGTCCACTGTGCAAAATTAGTTGTGAGTTCAGAATATTCAGTTTGTATGATATTCCAAGTATCTAATCCTATAGATTGTAAGTATATTTTCATCCTACATGCCCAATATGCATAGTTACTGCCATTAAAAAGTGGTGGTCTGGCAGTAGACTGACCTTCTACAAATGAACTAGTGATAGGGATAATAGTGTTAATAACAGTACCAGTGTTGGTAGCCATTTTGAAAACTTTTCAAAATTCAGATTATGAAACTTTTGAAAACCTTGCTCTGATACCAAATGAGAGGAATGCGGAATATGGATCTTAAGGCTAGGAATAACACTAGAGGGTGGGTGAATAGTGTTTTTAAGAAATTACTAAATCTTTGTGAGTTTATGTTAATTTGACACAAATGTATGCAATATTCAGACACAGATATAATCACAAAAACAAACACAGATGTAGAAATAAAGTAAATGCAGTAAAGGAAAGAACACACCGGATTTTATACTGGTTCGGGGTTACCCTACATCCAGTCCCGCAGAACTAAGTACGGATTTCCTTTCAAAAGCAATTCAACAATTACAACCCTCGGTTTCAAGGCTACGAGGTACACCTTCCAGAATCACAATCCTCTGGGTAGAGATACTTGATTTCTGGGGCAACAAGTTCACCCAATTGATTTCCAAGGCTACAATCACACCCTTTTCTCGCTTGATAGATTACAAAGAAGCCTATAACTCTGAATAGCACTTGGATCTTGTGGAGATAGTGATAAAGAATCAAACCAGAGATAATCTAGTTAGATTCAATGTTGATTTCGGCAGAGTGATGATAGGATTTTGAATAAGAAAATGTGGAAGAAGAAGAGAAGTGAAAAACCAGAAAATCTGATCTTAAATTCATTGAAACTAACCCCTATTTATAGAAGAACAACAATCATGTCCATTCGTGAAAGGTTATGGCGAATAGACACTTCTTTAGAAATTCAAATTTGGAAACTAACTGACACTATGTCGACATGGGGTACTAGGGCATGTCGACATCCCAAAGGAAATTTTGATGTTTTGTTTTTCCTTGAAAATAACCTTTATCTTATATTAAAACTATTTTAAACTTTATAAATATACTTGACTATAGATAAAATACATAGATAAATATAGAGAACAATATATATATATATAATTTTACTATAATTTTATATTTAAATCTAAGTATAAATATATTATAATTAAAAGATAGTTTAAAACAAACGAAGTTTAAAAACAAGAATATTTAAGGCTAAAACATCCTTTTGAAAATCATTTGAAAAGATAATTTTTAAGGCTAAAACATTTTGAAAAGCAATTTTGAAAATCATTCCGAAGTTGTTTTGAAAAACATTTTGAAGTAGTTTTGCAAGCTTCTTCCTGTAGAATATCTCATCATGTCAGGACTCGAGAACTTGTACAAAACTAGGATGTTCGTGGGTTTGTAAGCCACTTGTCGTAGGTTTGTAAGCTACTTGTCGTGGGTTTGTAAGCCACTAAAAAGGTATAAATGGGTTGCATCCCAAAAGAAAAATGGAGTGAAGATTTCAGTGCTATTGAGAAGTTTTAACAAAATTCTAGACTCAATACTTATCTTGAAATCTTGAACTCTTGATAATCTTGATACTCATGAGTCTTCAATCTTGATATCTTGAATCTCTATAATATACATTCTTCATTCTTGGTACCTGCATGGTTAAATCCTGCATATACATATATATCTAAACTATAATGTTAGTATTTATATTTTATAATCTTATTCTAAGGTTGTTGTCATCAAAACCATCAACTCATGGACTAACACACGTATATACCTCATATAGAATCGTCGCCACCATCCTACTTCATTCTGGAATCTCCACCGCGTACATAGTTGTTAAAGTGGTTTTCGGTATCGACAGAGAGTATGCCCCTATCCGATCCCGGTCTCTTTAACAACCAATCGTTATTATAACACCGCGGTCATTTCAAAATAGTTTATACTTCAAAACCAAAATATCATATCCTGAAGTGACCCACTTCTTTTAGCATTTGTCTTAGTGATTTTTAGTGAGTTTTTTTTGTGGTCACTTCTTTAATTCATTTCCCCAAGATCCATATTTTACCAATATAAAAATATCAGTATTTCAATCCAATCATGTCATTTATATATATGAAGATATATAAATGTTTCTTTGCTTATCAGAGTAATTAAGTTAGCAAAGAAAATTTAATCACACAATATTCCTTACTTTTGGGAGATATTATGTCACATAGCCATTTCTGAGTTTACTACTTTCTCATAAGCTTCTTCTTTAAACAAGCTAGATCTCTTAGGTAATTCTAGCATTACCTTCCTATTATTTAATTGACTTACTTCATAACTTGTTTCATGGCCCAATAATTTAATTTCTGGATTAACTACTCATGCTTTTAATGTTTGGGAATCTAGGAGTTTGTTGCTTATTGTTTTTCCTTTGAATTTATGCAAAGCACTAAAACAACTCAAGTTTGAGAATTTATCTCGGGGTGCTTATTACTTATTCAAACAATGTTTCTATCAAGTAAATATACTCATGTCTTAAAATATTGGTAATGATCTTATGAACATTTGGTGATAAGTGTGTTATAGACCAGGCAGAAGAAGAACTACAGGCAAGCAAAATGCTAACTTAATCTAGCATACCATATATAGACTTGCATGTATATGAAAACAGAATGACTAGAGCAATACCAAAATCAGTCTAATGCAAACTTTCAGATGAACATTTTGAGAAGAGTACTGATAGGCTCTCAGATTATAAAACAAATGATAGTGATCAATCAAACAGTGGGATTATTAGCATGTTTAATATCTAGGTAGACTACATGGCAATGCATTTTTTTTCAACAGATTTGTTAAAGACAAAACTCACTTAATTTAAACCGAATAGGTAGTTAGCTAAGCTCAGTTCAATATAGTTGCATTCCAGATTATAAGTATAAGGCATGTATTTCATTTTTACTATACAGTACAATGCAAATTGTTTACTGGAAAATCAGATGTTCAAAGAGAACTAATATGTTAAGATTTCAAGCTTCTCATGGTCTTATATCAGTTGTAAGTCATGGTCAAGCTCTTCTGGTTAGCCAATACCAGATTCAATTATCACTTAACAATTTTTAGCTACATGCTTATCCATAAACTACTGCAACTTTTCTATTTAAAAATTTAATAACCTTTGATAAAGAAAGCATGTCCACATATTAAATTACATGGCATAATTTTCTCCATCACAGTCTACCAGAAAACATCAAGATCAGTTACTTAGATCAGTAACTCAAGACACATATAATATTTAAGTTTTACAAATTCTTTTCAAATGAACAAAGCCACTACAATACTGAAAGGTCTGCATAGACTTAAGAAAGTTTGCCTAGCTATCTTTATTACAATGAACTACTGCATTTTATAAACTCAAGTAAGTCTTCTAATTTTCCAAGCAAGCAAGCTACTCATGCATCCCTACCTGCAACAATATTTTGAGCTGCCTCAATAAAAATGAGACACCCCAAATATTGCAAAGGCAATAAATAGGGTCAGAATAAAATTCTGGTATGAGTGAAATCATTATTATAACAACTTATAAATTCTTAAAACTGTGCAGAGAACATATATATTTGACACTATTCAATTTCATGTTAAACCTGAGCATATGTACATTTAAATTTATCTAACAAACATACACCCAAGCATTCATCCATTCAATCCATTCAGTTGTACATGTACAAACTCCTATGGATTTTTAGCTTCCTAAAATCCATAGCATAACCTTTCAATCCCTATTTATATTTTATATGGTCTAAACTCTTGCCTTTGAACACAAAGTGTGCATTGCAAAGGACTCAATTCTGATACCTTTGCACAAAGGCCTTCAGGACTTGAACAAGTCATGCACATACCCATCATCCACCTGATGAGGAGTGGATCAAGGCATCTCTCCTAAATTACTTTGTAATTTAGAGACCATGCTCATTTAGTTGGTGAGAAATTTTCTTTTTGATTCCAGAGGTGCTCATGTTCTTCCTTTCATTACATAAACCCCAAAATTTATTAAACTCACTCAAGGGTTTACATCCAATCATACAAAGAATTCATGCAAAATTGCACATCCAAAGTCATTCTATCTTAATCTTATTTTATAAAACAGCCTGTATATTTATTTCTAGAAATTTTCCCATTGCTTGCATAAATCTGATCAAACCATAAGAAATACTATATTTATTTTACTATTCTAGGATAGGGTTTTTAAGAAAAACCCATAAAACATATTGGCTCATGATCTGAACAAATCAGCACATGTTTATAGTATTGCATTGTTCACATCATTTTTAATATGAACTAGGCATGAGCATGAATCTCATTATTCACACTGCCCACTTCATTTCCCTTTGATATCCTATTTCTCAGTAAAACATTTAGTTCATTCTTCATATAAAACTGGATTATAAAATCCATTTCTATAATATGAATATATGTTTGATTATTTATATTTCAAAGCAAAAGTTGAAACAATTATAACATCTCAAAACAGATCAAAACATTAACCAGAAATTCAACCAAAATACCATCCATGATCAACATGTATTTATTCAGAGAATAAAACCAAACAGAAAAACATAATATGATTTTATATAAAATAATTTGGCTACCCTTACTTGGGTCTTAATGTCTTAAGTCTTTTAAATGATTATCACTCACCTTCCTCTCCTCTTCCCCGAGAATGCTTTAGCTTGAAGACTGTGTGAGTTTCTCCTTTCTATTTTTTTTTGAATTAAACTTCTGTTTTTCCTCCCCAGAGAAAACCTCTGCCTTACCCCTTGATTTAAATCATTTAACTAGGGTTTTAATAAAGGAAACACCCATTTTATCCTCACAAAAATAAAAGAAGCCTGTATGCATGTTTATGGCTAATTTGGCCATTTTCTTTTTATTTCCATTTCAGGTGAAAACAGTTGTTTTTCTCTTTTCTGAATGCATGCTATTTGCATGATTTTTACCTGCACATTGTTTTCCTATGACTCAACTTGACAATGTATTTTTATTATACCTGAGTTATTTTTCATGTTTCTTTTTATAAGTTTAATTTTCAGTTGACCTATTTTATCATTTATTTCTCTCTTGATTTATTTCAAAAATGCATTCACACTCATAAATATTTCTTGACTGATTTTTATGCATTTTAATTATCAAGAGGATTTTTATTTTATCATCCCATACTTCTCTAATCATATGTATATACTTTCTATACAATATTCACATATATACAAGTCATGTGAATTTTAGAATTCATTTTATACTTAATCATTTTCCTCTCATCACTGTATATAAAAAAAATAAATTATCCCCTTGCATAATTACTTCACTTACTTCTGATATTCATTTTCAAGCTATTTTTATTCTTTGGTTATTTATATAATATATATATATATATATACACATAAAATATGTGAATATAATGCTCCTCTTTACTCAGCTATTTTTTCTCCCCATTTTTATTTTCTCTAACTATCATTCTCTCACTTATTTACTTCATTCACTCTTGGTATTTATTTTCCATTTCCTATTTTTTTTCCTTAAAGTAATTTTTATTCTCAAAATTTTGGGTCTTCACATACTCTCCTCCTAAAAGGAATTGTGTCCCACAATTATATATTGGTTTATTAGTATATTTCAAACATATCAGAAATTCATTCATCTAAGATCTGTCAAATACACTTAAGTAATATTTAAAGTTATTATAGTTCTAGACATACCTTCAAGCAGAAAATAGATTGGGATACTTATCCTTCATCCTATCTTCAGCCTCTCATGTGCAGTCATTCCCATCTAAACTCCATTGGATTTTAACTAGTTTAATTATTTTATTTCTTAGTTTCTTTTCTTCCCTAGCCACAATGCCCACTGGTTCCTTTTTATAAACCAGATTTTCTTGAATTTCAACATGTGTAGGAGATTCAAGAATGGTCTCCTTATCATGCACCCATTTTCTCAATTGGGATACATGAAATACATCATGTATTTTGCTCAATTCCTCTGGTAACTTCAACCTATAAGCTAAAGTCCCTATTCTTTGAACAATTTCATATGGTCCTATATACCTTGGTGATAGTTTCCCTGCTTTGCCAAATCTCAGTATTTTCCTCATTGGTGAAACTTTGAGAAACACATAGTCTCCCACCTCAAATTCTACTGGCCTTCTCCTTTTATCTGCATATGCTTTCTGTCTCTCTTGAGCTACTCTCATTCTTTGCCTCACTAATTCAATTCTTGCAGAAGTTTCTTTTACATTGTCTGGTCCAAGCAACACTCTTTCACCAGCCTCCATCCAACATGCAGGAGATAAACAAGGCTTTCCATACAAAGCCTCAAATGGAGCCATTCCTATGGTGGACTGGTAGCTATTATTATAAGCAAATTCAGCTAAATAAATATGATCCTCCCAGTTGCCTCCAAAATCAAGTATGCATGCTCTAAGCAAATCTTCTAAAACCTTATTAACAATCTCAGTTTGCCCATCTGTTTGTGGGTGGTAGGCTTTGCTTAGGCTTAGTTCTATCCCCATAGCTTCTTGAAAGCTACTCCAAAACCTTGAAGTAAACAAAGTATCTCTATCACTAATGATAGTCTTGGGGATGCCATGCAATCTCACTATCTCTTTCACAAATAACTGAGCTAGTTTATGGGCATTTCTGTTTGAATTTATAGGAATGAAGTGTGCTGTTTTTGTAAGCCTATCAACCACTACCCAAATACTATCATTGCCTCTTCTTGTTCTTGGCAAACCATCCACAAATTCCATTGATATGCTTTCCCATTTCCAAGTAGGCACTTCCAAAGGTTGCAATAGGCCTGAGGGTCTTTGATAATCTGCCTTTACTTGTTGGCATGTCAAGCAATTTGCCACATATTTGGCCACTGCTCCTTTCATCCCTGGCCACCAGTAATTCCTCCTAAGATCATGGTACATTTTTGTACCACCTGGATGTATAGTATATTTTGTTTTGTGATGCTCATGCATAACTTCTTGCTTCAGTTCCTCTACATTTGGTATGCAGAGTTTCCCCTTTTTCCTTAAGTATCCTTTATCATCTACCTCATAGTTTTCCACTGTCATGCCTTGTGATATCATGTTCTTTTTCTCCTTTAAACTTGTATCTTGATTCTGCATTTGTCCTATTTTATCAACCAGTGTTGACTTTAAAGAAATGAGGCTTAATTTACCATATTCAATCATCTCACTGTGTGTCTTATCTGATACACTAGTTTCTTCTTTTACTTCCACCTCACTAAGGATTATCAAATCCCTAAACTCAGCCATCATTAAGCTTGCCAATTTTGCTTGATGTCTACTTAATGCATCTGCCACTTTATTAGCTTTTCCTGGGGTGTATAATATATCAAGATCATAGGCAGCTAGAAATTCTACCCACCTATGTTGCCTCGTGTTTAAGTCTTTTTGGGAAAACAAGTATTTAAGTGACTTATGGTCTGTAAACAATTCAAACTTAGCACCTAATAAATAGTGTCTCCATAGCTTCAATGCATATACTACAGCAGCTAGTTCTAAATCATGTGTAGCATACCTAGTTTCATTTGGCTTGAGTTGCCTTGATGCATATGCTATGATCTACCATGTTGCATGAGCACTGCCCCTAGTCCAGATCCACTAGCATCTGTATAAACTACTAATCCTTCATTTCCCTCTGGTACTTGTAAAACTGGAGCTTCCATCAATGCTTTCTTCAATAATGTAAAGGCCTGTTCACATTTCTCTGTCCACACATATGGCTGCTCCTTTCTAGTTAGCTTGGTCAATGGAATGGCTATTCTTGCAAAGTCTTTTATAAATCTCCCTTAATAGCCTACCATTCCCAAAAATGATCTCACCTCAGTCACTGATTTGGGTCTGTTCCATGATTGAACTGCCATAACCTTACTTGGGTCTAGACTAATTCCTTGTTGAGAAATAATATGCCCTAAAAACTTTACTTCATTTTGCCAAAATGTACATTTAGAGAATTTGGCCTTTAAATCATGTGTTCTCAGTCTAGACAAAACCAGATGCAAGTGTTTTGCATGATCCTCTTCTGATTTTGAATACACTAATATGCCATCAATGAAAACAACTACAAATTTGTCTAGAAAGTCTCTAAATGTTCTATTCATTAAATCTACAAAATAGGATGGTGCATTTGTCAATCCAAAAGGCATCAACAAAAATTCATATAACCCATACCTTGTGTTGAAGGCAATATACTTAATGCTTTCTTCCTCTACCTTTATCTGGTGAAACCCAGAGGCTAAATCTAGCCTTGAAAAGACCTTTGCCCCATTTAGTTGATCAAATAGATCATCAATTCTGGGGAGTGGGTATTTGTTCTTGATGGTGACTTTATTTAGTTCTCTATAATCAATACACATTCTTAGTGTACCATCATGCTTTTTCACAAACACCACTAGAGAACCCCAGTTTGAACTGCTAGGCCTTATGAAGCCTTTCTGCTCCAATTCTTCCAGCTGTTGCTTCAATTCTATTAATTCTTTTGTACCCATTCTAGTAGGTTTCTTGATGATAGGACTTGATCCAGGAATTAACCTTATTTGAAATTCCACTGGTCTACTTTCTGGAATTCCTATAACTTCCCCAAAAACATCTGGATATTCACTTACTACTTTTATGTCTTCTAAAGTCAATTCCTTTTCAGTCATACTCCATATTTGATTAAGACAATTTGTTTTAGCTATTTCACTCATGACTAAAATATTTTTACCATTTTCTATTTTCAAAGATATAGTGAAATTTTGTAAATTCAAAATTTCTTTGAATTTACTCAACCAATCTACCCCCAAAATAATTCCTATTCCTGGGTATTTAAATACAAACAAATCAGATTTAAATACATTTCCTCCTATGTTTAATTCTACTCCCAAACATTTTAATCCTAGCAAACAAGAGCTACCCAGGGGACTTTGAATAAACAAGGGTTTTTCAACTTTGTTGCATGTGAGAGCTAATTTATCCACTATGTCTTGTGATATTAGAGAATGTGTGGCTCCAGTGTCATATATAATTGTGATTGGGTAACTTTTAATTAGAAGTATACCTTCCAATTGTCCAGAGCTTCCTGCTGCATTTGCTTTTGCCTTTGCTTCCAATGCTCCTACCTTTGCTCCTTTCTTAAACTCTGGGCAGTTTCTTTTAATATGACCTTCTTTCCCACAGTTATAGCAGCTAAATGGTGCCTTCTTGGCTGCTTGACACCTATTACTCATGTGTCCTTCTTTGCCACAATTATAACAAGTAACTTTCTTCTTAGCTTCCCCAGTGGCTGCTCCTTCCACTTTCTTATCCATATTCTTTTTGTCATAGGGATGTGCTCTATTTTCCCCTTCTTTTGATTGTTAGCCCTCATGCTCCTAAATTTTTCCCTTGCATTGTCATGTTGTTCAAAAGAAAGAGTAAGGTCTATGACTTGATCAAATGTTTTATCCTTGTATGGTAACATTGCTCTACTCAGACCTGCATTTAGTCCTTGGATAAATCTTTAATTCTTTGATTCTTCATTTCCTATGAGCATAGTTCCATACTTGGACAAACTCTCAAATTTTTGAGTGTATTCAGTCACACTCATTGGACCTTGCCTCAGCCTTATGAATTCCTCAAGCAATGTTGCCTTAGCTGTTGCTGGAACAAACCTTGCCTCAAGCATCTCCTTGAATTGATCCCATGTTATCTCATTTTCTGGACTTCCTGTGATGATCACCTCCCACCAATCTAATGCTGCTCCTTTGAGTCTCCTTGAAGCTATCTGCCTCTTTCTTTGGTCATTAATTTGCATATCTGCAAATATTATTTCCAAAGTTCTCAACCATGTCTGCACTCCCATAACTCCCTCAGTGCCTTCAAAATCCTTGCCTCCTAAATTTGAAAATGTCTTCAATAGCTTAGCTAATTCCTCATGAGGATTCTCTTCCCTGTGCATTGCTCCTTCTCTAAATGCCCTCACCAAATCTTGCAAATTGACCATTGGTGTTGTATTGGAGGGTCCTCCTCCATGACTTGGTGGTCTTCTTACCATGGTTTGCTATATAATTTTTACATAACTAGTTAGTTTAATTTGTAATTTAATTGTTTTAGTAGTTTTATTTATACTGAAAATAGTGTTATGTATTTAGTCTCATAAGACTTTATTCTGATAAGAGAATTTGATCTTTATTTCTGCTATGTTTAATAACATAGCTCTGATACCAACTGAAGTGACCCACTTCTTTTAGCATTTGTCTTAGTGATTTTTAGTGAGTTTTTTTTGTGGTCACTTCTTTAATTCATTTCCCCAAGATCCATATTTTACCAATATAAAAATATCAGTATTTCAATCCAATCATGTCATTTATATATATGAAGATATATAAATGTTTCTTTGCTTATCAGAGTAATTAAGTTAGCAAAGAAAATTTAATCACACAATATTCCTTACTTTTGGGAGATATTATGTCACATAGCCATTTCCGAGTTTACTACTTTCTCATAAGCTTCTTCTTTAAACAAGCTAGATCTCTAAGGTAATTCTAGCATTACCTTCCTGTTATTTAATTGACTTACTTTATAACTTGTTTCATAGCCCAATAATTTAATTTCTGGATTAACAACTCATGCTTTTAATGTTTGGGAATCTAGGAGTTTGTTGCTTATTATTTTTCCTTTGAATTTATGCAAAGCACTAAAACAACTCAAGTTTGAGAATTTATCCCGGGGTGCTTATTACTTATTCAAACAATGTTTCTATCAAGTAAATATACTCATGTCTTAAAATATTGGTAATGATCTTATGAACATTTGGTGATAAGTGTGTTATAGACCAGACAGAAGAAGAACTACAGGCAAGCAAAATGCTAACTTAATCTAGCATACCATATATAGACTTGCATGTATATGAAAACATAATGACTGGAGCAATACCAAAATCAGTCTAATGCAAACTTTCAGATGAACATTTTGAGAAGAGTACTGATAGGCTCTCAGAATATAAAACAAATGATAGTGATCAATCAAACAGTGGGATTATTAGCATGTTTAATATCTAGGTAGACTACATGGCAATGCATTTTTTTTCAACAGAATTGTTAAAGACAAAACTCACTTAATTTAAACCAAATAGGTAGTTAGCTAAGCTCAGTTCAATATAGTTGCATTCCAGATTATAAGTATAAGGCATGTATTTCATTTTTACTATACAATACAATGCAAATTCTTTACTGGAAAATCAGATGTTCAAAGAGAACTAACAGGTTAAGATTTCAAGCTTCTCATGGTCTTATATCAGTTATAAGTCATGGTCAAGCTCTTCTGGTTAGCCAATACCAGATTCAATTATCAATTAACAATTTTTAGCTACATGCTTATCCATAAACTACTGCAACTTTTCTATTTAAAAATTTAACAACCTTTGATAAAGAAAGCATGTCCATATATTAAATTACATGGCATAATTTTCTCCATCACAGTCTACCAGAAAACATCAAGATCAGTTACTTAGATCTGTAACTCAAGACACATATAATATTTAAGTTGTAAAATTCTTTTCAAATGAACAAAGCCACTACAATACTGAAAGGTCTGCATAGACTTAAGAAAGTTTGCCTAGCTATCTTTATTACAATGAACTACTGCATTTTATAAACTCAAGTAAGTCTTCTAATTTTCCAAGCAAGCAAGCTACTCATGCATCCCTACCTGCAACAATATTTTGAGCTGCCTCAATAAAAATGAGACACCCTAAATATTACAAAGGCAATAAATAGGGTCAGAATAAAATTCTGGTATGAGTGAAATCATTATTAAAACAACTTATAAATTCTTAAAACTGTGCAGAGAACATATATATTTAACACTATTCAATTTCATGTTAAACCTGAGCATATGTACATTTAAATTTATCTAACAAACATACACCCAAACATTCATCCATTCAATCCATTCAGTTGTACATGTACAAACTCCTATGGATTTTTAGCTTCCTAAAATCCATAGCATAACCTTTCAATCCCATTTTATATTTTATATGGTCTAAACTCTTGCCTTTGAACACAAAGTGTGCATTGCAAAGGACTCAATTCTGTTAACCTTTGCACAGAGGCCTTCAGGACTTGAACAAGTCATGCACATACCCATCATCCACCTCATGAGGAGTGGATCAAGGCATCTCTCCTAAATTACTTTGTAATTTAGAGACCATGCTCATTTAGTTGGTGAGAAATTTTCTTTTTGATTCCAAAGGTGCTCATGTTCTTCCTTTCATTACATAAACCCCAAAATTTATTAAACTCACTCAAGGGTTTACATCCAATCATAGAAAGCATTCATGCAAAATTGCACATCCAAAGTCATTTTGTCTTAATCTTATTTTATAAAACTGCCTGTATATTTATTTCTAGAAATTTTCCCATTGCTTGCATAAATTTGATCAAACCATAAGAAATACTATATTTATTTTACTGTGAACATAGGATAGGGTTTTTAAGAAAAACCCATAAAACATATTGGCTCATGATCTGAACAAATCAGCACATGTTTATAGTATTGCATTGTTCACATCATTTTTAATATGAACTAGGCATGAGCATGAATCTCATTATTCACACTGTCCACTTCATTTCCCTTTGATATCCTATTTCTCAGTAAAACATTTAGTTCATTCTTCATATAAAACTGGATTATAAAATCCATTTCTATAATATGAATATATGTTTGATTATTTATATTTCAAAGCAAAAGTTGAAACAATTATAACATCTCAAAACAGATCAAAACATTAACCAGAAATTCAACCAAAATACCATCCATGATCAACATGTATTTATTCAGAGAATAAAACCAAACAGAAAAACATAATATGATTTTATATAAAATAATTTGGCTGCCCTTACTTGGGTCTTAATGCCTTAAGTCTTTTAAATGATTATCACTCACCTTCCTCTCCTCTTCCCCGAGAATGCTTTAGCTTGAAGACTGTGTGAGTTTCTCCTTTCTATTTTTTTTTTGAATTAAACTTCTGTTTTTCCTCCCCAGAGAAAACTTTTGTTTAACTAGGGTTTTAATAAAGGAAACACCCATTTTATCCTCACAAAAATAAAAGAAGTCTGTATGCATGTTTATGGCTAATTTGGCCATTTTCTTTTTATTTCCATTTCAGGTGAAAACAGTTGTTTTTCTCTTTTCTGAATGCATGCTATTTGCATGATATTTACCTGCACATCGTTTTCCTATGACTCAACTTGACAATGTATTTTTATTATACCCAAGTTATTTTTCATGTTTCTTTTTATAAGTTTAATTTTCAGTTGACCTATTTTATCGTTTATTTCTCTCTTGATTTATTTCAAAAAAGCATTCACACTCATAAATATTTCTTGACTGATTTTTATGCATTTTAATTATCAAGAGGATTTTTATTTTATCATCCCATACTTCTCTAATCATATGTATATACTTTCTATACAATATTCACATATATACAAGTCATGTGAATTTTAGAATTCATTTTATACTTAATCATTTTCCTCTCATCACTGTATATAAAAAAATAATAATTATCCCCTTGCATAATTACTTCACTTACTTCTGATATTCATTTTCAAGCTATTTTTATTCTTTGGTTATTTATATAATACATATATATATATACACATAAAATATGTGAATATAATGCTCCTCTTTACTCGGCTATTTTTCTCCCCATTTTTATTTTCTCTAACTATCATTCTCTCACTTATTTACTTCATTCACTCTTGGTATTTATTTTCCATTTCCTATTTTTTTTCTTTAAAGAAATTTTTATTCTCAAAAATTTTGGGCCTTCATATATCCATTTTAAAACCATATCAATACGATATCATTTCCATTTCAAATATATCCATTTCCAAAAATCATATCACTTTCCAAAGTCATAACGCTTTCGAAATCATAAGTCTTTTAAAATCAAAACACTTTGGAAATCAAAACCTTGAAATTCATAACACTTTGAAATCATAGCTTTGAAATTTTAGCATTTTGGAATCCATGACACTTTCCTCTTAAATAGTTTAGGTATTAAAATTGGTATAAATATAAAATAGTTTATAAAATAAAAATAGTTATAAGTTAAAATAGTTTATAATAAAATAATTTATATTGAAAATGATTTATATTAAAATAGTTTATATTAAAATAATTTACAAAATAAAATATAAATAGTTTTAGATATAACTTAAAAATACTTTATAAAAAAAATAGCTTCCTCAAATTTCACAAATCGATTCAAAATTAACTCGAATTCCAAAATTCAAATTTAATCAAATCTCAAATCATCAATTTCAATTCGATTCAGTTTCTCAATAAACCTTTTCAAATTATCGATTTCAAATACATATTTGAACTATAAAATAAGCCATTTAAATTTCAATATATTTCAAAGGTTTAAATATTCAACATTTCAAAACTAAATTCGATAATTTCATATATATATATATCAAATTCACTTTACAATTATTTAATTTTGAAATATTTACTTAATCATTTCAATAACATCTAAATACAACTTCAAATTACAAATTTAAATAAACAAAATATCCCATTTAAATTTATATAAGTTTGAAACATTCATTTAAGTCACTTTTAATCAAATCCAAGTTATAAAATCATATCTTTAAAATTTTAATTTTAAAAATTTCAAATCAAACTTATTTAAGTAAAATTCCTAAATAAATATAATTTCAAATCAATTTCAATTTTATCTTTCCAACCTAAATCATTATAAACTCTATATTTGAAAATATATATATTAAATAAATACTTAAACATATTATATATCAACTTTATTAAACCAACTTTAATAAACCTTTAAAATCAATATTTAATTAAAACCATATATTTATTTTCAAAACCATAGAAATCATTTTTCAAAATATTTATACATAGACCAACGGTGTTTGTATATAATTTTCTATCCTATGGTCAAGTGATACAGATATTTATCATTTCAATCCGCAATTTAAATATATATACGGGTATATATCTTTTCAACCCATAATCCCAAATTCAATTCAATGAAAATCGCTTGGGTTTATCATTTCAACCCGTAACGATTTTCTCCTATTCTACAGATCGTTCGGGTATGTATCATTTCAACCCATAGTGAATTCTATACTAATAGGGAACTTGTAGAGTTATAACAGATATGATAATAACACAACTAGCATATATCATAAATATAAATAACAGATAATGGTGTCATATGTCAGAGGTGAACTGATACAGATAACAACATATATATAGCAATGTAAATAACTAACAGCAGCATATTTCAATTGTCGTTTCAATTAAAATCAAATTTAGTAAATATAAGAACATTAAATCGTGAGTGATTGCTCACCTTTCGAGGTTAGAGGAGTTTGACAATAGAACAAGCTACGAATTTGGATCCTGAACTGGACAATCGACCAATCCAAGTGACAGATTCTCAAAGCAAGTGAGGTGAACACAGACTCGACGAACAAGGCTGATAGTTTGAATTGATGAGAATGAATCAGAATCATCTAAAGAGAAACATAATATATATTATTATTTTTTTTCCATGAAATAAATATTTAATTTAAGACGAATATTAAAATAATATATATATATATATGTGTATATTTAAAACACATATAACAAAGTATTAACATATAAAGTATAGTTTCAAATTAATTAAGAGAAAATGAAAACAACTTATCTACTACTTATATAACTTAAAATCTATATATATAATACATTACAAACTATCACTTAACTGGAAACATAGACATGAATAAAGAAAATCAATGTATGTATAACTATGCAGTCCAAAACAAGTATGCAGGCTCTTTCGTATGTAACCAAAATAAATATCTGAGCTAGATATATATATATATATGAAATCCAGGCCCATATATAAACGTATTTACTTATACACATATCATTTTAAAATTAACCCATACAATACTAGCAGCTAATATATGTAAACAACCTTTAACTATAGTTATATACTATATTATAAAAAAATATGAAAACTGCAAACACTGTATACTCAAACAGTATTACCTTTATATGACATGAATATATCTTTATGTATTATATATATATTATAAAAAACTCACCTTACAAAGGTATAATATAAAAATAAAAATCCGTAGATATTTTTGAAATCACAATGTCCTAAAATATATATATATATATATATATATCTATACTATAATGCAAATACCTGGTCAAACCAGTCAAAGTGAAGCCTTTTTAGCATTTCTTAAAATAACCCTACCAAGTGAGAAACTGCTGAGGACACTTTTGTCATTTATCTTTTGCATGTGCAAACAGTTCTCTCTTTGGCCACGATCAGTCTGTTCTCATTTGTCTCCTCCACTTTCCTCAACTGTCCATCCTCTAATTCGCTTCAATAATGGCGATTGTATATCCCATCAAATATGCGGTTGTATTCCCCCACCTCACACGTACACGTACCACATAACTACAATTACTTCCCTTCAAAGCCCTCTCCTCTTCCAAAACCCATCCGCTATTACTCAAATCAAAACACATAAACTGTCTTTTCATTCTCTTCTTAGCTTACCTTCTTTTGAATCAAGTGTCGAGAAATTTTTAAATGTTGCGATAGTAACTACGACTTCGACTCAACTGAAGCCCTAGCCTATGACTCCTAAGCAGAAGCGCTTCCATTTTTATGATTGAAGAAACTTAATTCGGTGAGTCAACTGGATCACAAATGTTAATTTATTTCATAATTACATTAGCCTACAATTTTAATTCTCAGGTTCGTCAATTCTTTATTTTCTATACTTTTTTTGTTGAAATTTAGGATAGCCGCCATTGTTTGGGATTGCATTCATTACCAAAGCGTAAGTGTATGGGCAAAAATTGAGGTATTATTACTGATTGGTAACTGATGCGCTTGGAAACTCAAAAATCATGGAGGTGCTGCAGTTTCTGAATATCTAATCATTATTTGTTTAAAATAACTTTGGTTTTTGATGATGTTGCACTATTTATTTAGGAATTGGAAGAAGGCGAATGGGGATTATGGTTGAAGCCAATAAACTCTTTTGTGTTGAAATGCTTTCCTGTACTGCAAGTATGGAATTTACATGTTCTTTGTTCTTTAAATTTTTACTTTGCTGTTGTAAGATTTTTTATACTTTGTTACGAAAGTGTCATGCAGTGTTATTATTTACACAATGTTCTTTTCCTTCAATTATTTTATTGTTTTCTTTTCTGATGGTGCTAGGGATTCGGTTGAGGAATTTGAAATTAGGGTGGTAAGTGCTGATACCGACTTGGTAAATCTCATACTGCTGTTTTAAAGGTTTAATTTTATTCCAAATCAAAACATTTGTCAATTTAAATTTTAATTTACATTTCAATGGATTAATTCGACAATTTAATTTTGCAGCAAACCATGTTTGGGATTCGTCTTAACAAAAGCAAAGATAGAGTTTTGTGCTTTATATTAAGTTTCAATCTGCTGCTCTGTATTTATCAGCTATTGGACTACAACCGTGGCATCTGAAGACTACATCAGAAAAAAGGTCCTTTTGAACAACCCCTTTTTGTTATTTTAAATAATTTTATAATAGTAGTCATTCAAAACCTTGGCTGTTTTGGTTATCTTAAGTTAGCAGATAGCCTTTGAAGTCAACAATTTGGATTCTCCTATAATGCAGCATCTTAGTTGAGCTGAAGACAAAAATAAGAAAGTTTCATCTTATTATTTAAAGTATGAGAGTGAATTTTAGTAAATCAAATAGGTTGAAACACACTAATTGATCAAATCTAGATTTTTGATCTGATGGTTCAGTCATGCTTTAGTTTCCGACAGAATTAAATGAATCCCTTTCATAATAATTAACAGGGAATGTTTAGATTGACAGCAAAACCAGCTAAGGTAGAGAAATATTTGTCCAAATTCATTATTATATGTCACTGTAACCATGAACCCAAACATGCATTAGAAAGTTATAAATTTGTTTCAGCTGTTTTTATAGTTTATAGTTTTGGTCGACTATCGCATATTTTTAATTTGTAAGTTGTTTGTTTGTATATGTAGGATTCGATTTACTATGAATTATTTATCCTTTTCAATCAGTTCATACCAGTATGGACAATAATATATTAACAATAAATTAGCCATTACTATTGGAATGACGTCCAAAGAAGTGAGATATTTCATAATTCATTATTAGGCTATCAGTTATTTGTTTGGCACTATATATAAGATTCAATCTACTGTGAATTAATTATCATATTTAGTCAATTTGTTTATTTTATGTAAAAAGCGATATTGTGTCATGCTTATTTCATTCATTTGGCGATGATTATGCTTCTTAATATAGGATCAATATAATAGTTCTTACCGTATTATCCTTGGTTTAGAAAATTGAATTACCAAAATTTGAAATGAAAATAAACTATAATTTATTGTGGAAAACTAATTTGTTCTACTGATTCCGTCATCATTTTAGATTATTGTTTATAAATGAAAACTTTTAATTCTTTCCTTCAGTATTCTATTTTTGTTTTTTCCATTTAATTTGCTTATAGTGGCTCTATATATGCTCCAGCCAGATATGGATGAGTATCCAAGAAAGCCCGCGTTTACTGTCTTTTTGGAATTAAAAATTATGGATGAGTTCTTGACATTTGAAGGGTTAACTTCATATCTATTAGGTATGTACTAATACTATATCGATATCCAATTTTTACTTGAGTATTTTTCCAATAATTGGCACTTGATGTTTATAGCGTATCATGCATATGCATTGTCGTCTATGATTTTTCAGCTGTATACAAATAGACCCCTTCTATGATTACATGCAGTATAATTGAATTCCCATGGTGTATACGAATGCTATAAGATTCATTTTCAAGAATGTTTAGTATTTTTACACATAGCAGATACTCATTTTTTTCTCAAGTTGTATGGGTAAAGCATGGTTCTTAATAAAGGAAATGCTAGATGTAAAGTTCAGCATAGCATTAAAGTTGAGGTTAAGTTACAGAGACAACAGTTTGACTATAGAAAAGACTCAACTTCTTGAATTTAGCTCACCAAAGCCATTGCTTGAACTTGATGCAGCAACAGTTAAGCTGCAAAAAGTTTATAAGAGTTACTGGACCCGTAGAAATCTTACCGATTGTGCTATGGTTGTTGAGGAGCTTTGGTTAGTTTTCCTCTTCTTCTTTTTTCTTTCTTTAAGCTTTCAGAATCTGCTAATTAATTATCACAGCTAAATCTATACCAATATCTGTTGAAAAATTATAGTTAGAAAGGTGTTTGGTTTTGTGCTGTGCCACATAGATGCAGGATATTGTGTAGAATTTGATTAAAATGCTTTCACTTTGGTTATTTAAGAAGAGAGATTTTCGAAATACATATTACTTCAATATAGTTTGTCTATACTACTACAAACATTGGTTTCTAGGTGGAACACATTAGATTCTGCTTCTTTAGAGCTTAGCTCAGTCTCTTTCTTCAGTGTTGAGAAACATGAATCTGTAATTTTCTCATCGTTCTCTCCAAAATATTCTTGCTTATGTATGTACCCACCTTACAAATGCTTCAGGTTATGAGTTTCAACCATAATCATGGTCTACATGTTATGGGATACGTAGAATACATAGTAATTACTTCTGAAGTGTTAAAATGACATCAAAAAGAAGAAAACATAGATCATTTAAGAAGAGCTTATATAAACGGTAATGATCCATGATTGTCTTTGTACAAGAATATGTTGTTATTAGACTATGTATGTAAGCTGTGCAGTATTTAGGAGTATATTAGTATACTATGATACTATGCATAGCAGAGCATGTCTATTATTTTTTTAATGTCTCTACATCTGCCGTCCACAGTCCACATTATTTGGACTGTGCGCTTATCCCCCTAAACAGCGGAATGAGGGACGTTGCAGAGAACAAAATGGCAGCTATCACAAATGAAGCAACACCACCATTCATTAACTGCTGTGAGAGAACAATATGCGTTCCTTTTGTTTTCCGAAACTAATATGTTGATATATGTGAATCTAAGCTACTAATCATGTGAATATTTTAGGTTGGTAAAGGTTTGTCACAACACAAAAAGGCTCAGAAGCTAGCACTGGCTAGAAGCAGTATGCATTCTGCACTACAGAACTGGCTAGAAGCAATATGCATTCCACACATTACATGCTGTATAATTTGATAATGATTTCTATGCTAAGTTGGCTTTGTTACTAAGTTAAGGTTAAGTTCATGTATAAAAATATTTGAGGTTTCTTCACATGATGACGTGTGGACCATTTTGGTCCTTATTTTTAACTTTGTACTTTGTTTCTATCTCCTGTATTACATTAGCTCAATAGTGCCTAGCTGATTGCTTCTGCATATGTAAGTGACACATGCGTACGATACACGGAATCTGAACGCCAAAAGACAAGTATGAAGAGGAGAGAGAGTTTTCAAACAATAATAAAATATTGTTGGTACATTCTACCATAATTAAGTGATCAAGAATGAAGGTGCATTGACTCGGTTGTTTGCAATATTTAAGTGCAATAAGTTTTATGGAAATAGCTTATATTTAGCACTAGATCTTATTATTTATATATGAGATTTAACCAGTCATAAAAGGCATCATTTACCACCTCTTTATTTAATATCCTAGGCTTATGTATTATTCTTTGATGTGGTTTCAAAGCATGTTTTGGTCTTTTTATACAGGCTAGATATGTTTATCAATAACAGACAAAATGAAGGTGGACAATCTGGACTAACATTGGTAACATACAAAATGATGTAGTTAATTACGTTAGCATAACGATAACCATCTATATATTATTAACATTGCTAATCACATAGTGTATAACCGTGCTGTCCACTAATAATATGTAGAATATAAATACACTCCTTATAAAGAGTACAATCAAATTATTACAGTAATTTGAGTCCAACAAATTTTTATAACAATGTTAATATAAAAAAATTGATTTGTGCATGTATGCACGTAAAACTGCAATATCACATACAAAGTCATTTTGTAAGATCATAAAAATCTTACAAACAGTGTTTTATAATACCAATTCCTCCTGTACATGTGCATCGCACGTGCCACAGTACTCGTATATATATATAGTAAAACTCAAATATAAGAAGACTTATATATAAACTTTGCAACATATCAGTTCGAAATTTTAAATTTTTCTTCACGTATAATTTTTTTCTTCATGCAATATATATATATATATATAATTCACTTTACTATATATATATGTGTGTATATCAAAGCTACTGCAAACTTATATATATAAAACTTACTTAAACCCATACCCATACAAAATGCAAACAAATCTAGCCTAAATATATACTATTTCTTCTCATAAACAACAATTTATGAGTGCAGGTTCCATTTATATACAAGATATATATATGCTAGACTTTAAACCCAATATGCCAAAGTATATTTATAAACAAATATATACTAGCTTACGTATATAGACTATACTAATATATTTTAAACTAATATAACCTTATACAAACACATGCATGCCACACAATAGCTAAATACACGTAGACTATAGGGATGTATGCAGACAACTAGTATATTAAAACTAACATATATATATATATATAGTATTGGTTTTAAACTGACAGGTTTAAAAAAAAACAAACCTTTATAACAACGAGCAGAGGAGATGCAGGCACGCAGGAGGGGAGCCAGCGGAGGTTCGCATGAAGGAGGAGGAGGAAAGCTCGTGGGGAAGAGAGGGTGGAGAGATCGAACGGCATGGGAGGTGGAAGGTGAAGGGGAAAGGTTGGAGTAAAAGGTTGCAGGAGGCGGACACGTTTTCATGGGAACGGAAAAACAATGATGGTGGAGGGAATGGTCATGAAAGCAATATGAAGAAAAATGGCAGATGAGTTCGCATGCGGTGGCGGATGCTTGGAGGAAGGGATGGGGAGGAAGGTCGAGTCTGGAAAAAAAGAGAGTAGAGAATAGATTCAAAGGGGGAAAGAAGGAACGAAAATGAATGGGAATAGAAAATAGAAAGTCACCACAAAAATTTCTGGAAATAGTTATGGCAGATGGTTATTGGCTGTTAGGCTTCTAACCGTAGACAATTGAAAAGACACAAAACTCAAAAGACCAAAATACGGAACCGATGCGGTTAACCGTATCGCGGTGTTCGCCATGCACCAGACTTCGAAATCGACAATTGAATATACCGTAGAGATCAACACGTCGAAACGATCAAAATGGTATACATACATCAGTGGTATGATTATCCCATCAAAAGTCAAAAATCGATACCAGAAATGCTGCAAATCTTTCAGAAATAAGATAAACGGAGCAATAAAAGTCCAAACTTTAAGAAACGAAGGATGACGTCTCACTCAGAAGATGATTTACGAATTTTCTATATAAAAATATTCAGGTTTGGAAAACATTTTTATTATCATCAATTTTTAACTGATATAAATTGAAATAAAATTACACTAGAAAATAAACTTCCATATTATCTGATGAAAATTTACCATTAGTTATGTTTATAAAGACGTATTCCAATTATCAAATTTTTATTTCAAAATATTATTATTTAAAATTTCACAAAATTCCAGTTAAAATATATTATTAAAACAAATAAAATTATTAAGAATTTACGGGTCGTTACAGCGGTAGTAGCTGCTATGCGTTACCACCAGTCCGGATCCGCAATTGGTATATCTACCCTGGCATTGCCGCGAGTGCCGTGTTCACATGCCCTAGAGCGCCTTCTACGAGTTTGTTTTGTACCATACCTATGGAGTGCCCTCTGATAGCCTCCAGTTTATGGAGGAGTTATGGTACTGTATAGACTATGGGAATATATAAAATGTGTTAAGGGGGACATGGATAACGCCTTAACGCTATTTTAATACTTTTACTTTACTGTAGACATATTATAATAGCGTACTGTACTACATAGTAGATAGTTTAACGGATCCTTAGGAGATGGGAATCCCGAACATCTCTTAAGTTACCGCACCCACGTTAGACACTGGATAAGAGATGTCAAACCCTATAAACATCTCTAACGCCGTTACACTCATATTTACCATTGATTTAACTTACATAAGATCTTTTATTTTTGCCTCGAGTGTTTTGTCTTTTCAATTCGCTTGGGTCAGCCTGAGCATTTCAAGGTTGAAGACCTTATTCCTGGAGGACGAAGACGAAGATTGTACTATTATTACCTATTATATATATTCTACCGCATCATGTTATTCTGCTACATTTATTTATTTATTCCTGTTTATGTAACTCTGATGTTTGTGTTGTAAAGAATAATCAAGTGTATTTTTTTTAAAAACAGCTTCATGATCTGTTATTTGATTATTATATTTTGTCATTCCGCTGCGAGATTATGTAATTGTTTTATTTCTTTCTCTTTTTCTCATTTGCCCCATAACAATCTGCCCATTTGAATGGTTTGAGTCCGGCATGTGTGAGGCAGGTCGTTACACTCGTGAATTTTTGGTCGAGCGCGTGGAGATTTCGAAGAGAAGCTCGTCGGCGTGATCGGTTTTGATTTTCATCGCCTATAGCTCCGTGTCACTAGAAATTCGTGCACAACAATGGATGTTGGGCTGTGCGTGTACAGGCTTGATGTCAATTTGGGGAATAAGGACGTAGGGGTATATTCGTAATTTATTTCAAAATGTTTGATTTTTATCAAAATTTAATTCGATAACTTCTAAAATTCATAACTCTCTCATACGAGGTCCGATTGGAACGAAACTTTTTGCATTGCGCTCGTACGATGAAAGCTTCGACATGGAACTGGTTTGGACAAATTTGGAGACTATCGAAAATTGGGCTAAAATCGGACGTCGTTCGATTTTAGTTCCAAATCGGAACGCCTCGGTAACAACTGAAAATAAATGTGAGTAAATCTCACTCATTTTCGATAATTGGTTTGAGTTTAAAATGTTAAAATTATTTATTGGTTGATTTGATGGATTGATAAATTATTATTAGTTGGATGTTATATTATATATAGTAGTACATATATTAGTATTTGGGTATATTTCCCGCCGATTGGAGCAGATGAGAAACTATGCGCCCCGCATAATAGCGGATGACCCTTTTATTTGCGATATCCCGCCTCGAAGCGGTGATTATATTTTTGTGACTATATGTGACGCCCCACCTCTATACCCACGCTAGCCAAGAACACTACGGTGTAGTGCTGTCAACTAGCACGGAGAATAAGGCTGTTGAGGAGCGACCATCTATGTAATTGCTTTGTGCGAGCACCGATATGTCAAATAGAATAACGTGCATTTTTATTACAGGAGGAAATCCGACATACCGATACAAACTCAAAGCTACTACACAGTGGCTATAATAGTTTAGGACAATAGATATAAAAATAACACAGATAACATAAATGCGGAATACAGATGGAACGAAAAGTCTCATATATATAATAACTGATATCAGTTACAATACATTTGACACAATACAAATGATACAACTACAACTATCGACTCAAGAAGTTATATATATACAAGTACATTATCGACTAATATACATGAATACATTATCATCTTAAAACAGACACACTGACTACTACAACAAGACGAAGACCACTTCAAATGATATAAAAAGTCTTCATAGCTCTAGCAGCAACCCAAAGCTAAAAATCTACAACCTGTAAATACTCGGTCTGACCCGAGTATTAAATTCAAATGAAAATAATACACGGGTCAGTCTAATTCAAACTCAGTTATTAATGCATGGAAGCAATTATAATCAAATATCAAATGGACGACCGTCACAGAAATCTCGTATACCCAACTTCTCGATAAGAGAACCGGATAACGGCAGATATAACACTAAACAGTGTTAATCCACAAAACAGAAATCCAAAGCAGTTTAAACAATTGAAATGTCAATTTAAAAACATCAATGCTAATTGGCTGCAGTACACGCTAACGTGTACTGCCTCGCCAATACAGCCTACGAATTACGCAACAGGTCGATGAATCAAGAACAAAAGAAATATCGATTAAAATCTGTTAATTCAATGTGGCTGCAGTGCACGCACGTGTGCACCACCTCGCCACAACAGAATATAAAGTCACCACAAGGACAAGGGTAAAACTGCTACGAAAATGCAGCCACCACTTGTATTTAAGGGTAAGGCTGCATCAGTGAAATGAAAAAGTGTATCAAGTGAAAAAGGCAACAAGTGAAACAAGTTCAACATGTCGCAAAGCAAGGCACAGGGAAATAGGAAACTGAAGCCGAGAGCACCAAAGATATGGCACTACAACACTCAACAGAAAAGACTCGATCAGCCTCATTAGAAGATAAGGTCATCAGTGAAGCAAAATGACAAAATGCAAATGATACAAGGCATCAATGCAATGTATCAGATTCGAGAACAAGGCAGTGCAGCAGCGAAAAACTTCAACTAAGAGAATACGAAATGTGGACACAAGTGATGGTATATAACAAACTGCACATGGCAAATGAATCAGGGTATAACGGTGAAACAGATCTAGTAACATCAAGTAAAGAACTCGACCAGTGAACAAAGTGACCCAGGGAACTCAAACAATACCAACAAGTATGGAAGTGAAGGTCGAGTGAACAAAGTAATACAGGGAACTCAAAAGCAACTAATCAGTGACCAGTGATGAACAGAAGCTCAAATGTGCAACTACACTAGAATCAACTACAAGCTACAAGTATGCAGCAGGTCAGCAAGTGCTTAGGGATGAACAGATGCAAGTGAAAATGACACATGAATATGCAGTGTATACCCAAGTACAACTAAAATAGAAACTGCCAAAATCCAAGAAAAGGAAATACATCATATATATAACACGTAATGACCAGTGAAACAGAACTAATGTACATGAGTGGTCAGTGAACCCCAAAGGCTACCCCAAGTGCTACGTAAAACAAGTATGCACACCGTCTCGAGTAACGATACCAAAGACTACAAAGAAACCAAGTGCACGAACCAAGTTTATAAACACGGCAGTGTGCAACTATGTAATGCAACTGCGACCTTACAGGAACCATCACTAATTGGAACCTCAATGCAAAAATGGGACTTCAACAGCCGGAATGGCATTTTTATACAAACCCAACATATATGCAACAGAGAATGCATAATGCTTTCATGACCAGAACTCAACGGCACAGGCAGGTAGGCCAGGCAGTTTAAAAAGGGTAGTCATGTATACCCAAAATTGGAAACAAAGGCGACTAAACTCAAGTGCAACAGCCAAAAGGAATAACTCAGAAATGCTCAAAGTCCAACACAATAACAACAGTGCACTGAGTACAAAAGTTCGAAATCATGGTACAATAGTCTTACAAAACTGGACTTCAGCAAATTAAAATAAACCCAATCAGTTCAAGTATGCAGAGAGCAACATAAAGACTATACTGACAAGTGCACAACATGAACAAACTATATGTGAAGACTGCAAGGTGATGTCAGTACATACAACAGTGAAGCTATCTAAATGAAACCATGATCAAGTGAACACATGTACATCAATTCAGAAATCAAGGACCAAGCATGTATAGGCAGTATGCATGTGAAACCATACTTCATGAATGTACAGAGGCTACAAGTTAGAGAAACTAGTTCAAGTGACTAATGCACAAAAGACATAATAAGGAACTCAAGTTTATATGCAAATAAATAGTGTAGTGATGGAATTTCAGTGATATGCAAATGCGATAGATAAGGGATGATTCAAAAGCTACACCATATCAAAGTGCTATTAGAGGCAGTGGATAATATGGAAAAAATCGAACAAGATCAATCATCACAAAACCAAGTGTTCAGCCGAAGGCAACTACAGGTCAAAGTCGATGCCAAAGCCAACAAAATTGCTCAAAATCATTTGCAGTTCAAATCACAAAGGGGCATCATATAAAGCAACAAATCATGCATACTACTGGGTGAACGAAAATGGCCAAAGAAAATTTCAAACATTTCAATACGAACAAAATCAACATCAGACAAATCATAACAAGTCAAAGGAATCACGAAATCGCGAATTCGAATCGAACAAAACAGAAAGTTTTAAACTAGATGTGAGCGAATGAATCACTCACCTTTGTTTGCGAGCGTTGATCGAAGGGCTGAAGTTCAAATCATAGAGGAACAGGCTAACTGGAAGCAACCGCAAGTAACAATCAAAGAACGACCAGCAATCAATCGAAGAGCCAAAGCCCAAATTTTCAGATCGAAGGAACGAAGCAGAAGCTTCAAGTGGCAATAGAGAGGAGCATCAGCTCGTATTCGCCAAAGATACAAGAAAGGGAAACAAGAGGCCCCAATTCATACGAGATACAAGAGAATCGCCGAAAACCCTAAATTTTGGAGTCGCTATTTTTCTCAAGGGATCGGGCTCGAATGAATGCCAATGAAAAGTGGAACGGGTATACTTCTAACAATACGGCATCAAAATGGATGGCCGAGATTCAAATTTGCAAAGCCCGAATACACTTAACCAATTTTTAAAAGAATTCCAACAGCTTTAAAAATTTCCAAACAGCGATTAACCAAGAAAAGAAATCGTCAAAAGACGATAGTTAATCAGTACAAAATACCGGGTTGTTACAGACTCCCCTCCTTAAAGAAATTGCGTCCTCGCAATCCTAAGGGATAAGTGGGAAAAAGGTAACAACCATAAGAACATAACAATGTCGAATGCATAAGCAAAGCAAAGGTAAACAGGGAAGTATTGGAATGATGGAAGTATCAGATATAAAATCAAAAGGTTCGACTGCTTCAAGTCAAAAGAACCAACATCATGGGGATCAAGGAATCAAAATCAGATGACTATATATAAACAAGAATCAATCGAGTTCCAGCATTTAAAAGAGAAGGAAAACAGAGCAGAATTCACGTACTGCACGAATTGAATGTGAGTAAATCAAATTACTCACCTGAATCGCCAGAGATAAAGACGAAGCTCGAATCTCAAAATCGTAAATATTCAATCATCAAAAACGATAATCGAATTTTCAAATCGCAAATATTTACTTATCTCAAACGATAATTAAATCAATAAATATTTAATTATCAAAATGACAATTTGAATCTCAAATATCGAATTATCACAAGCGATAATCAGAAATCACAAATGTTTGATTATCTAAAACGATAATCTGAAATCACAAACATTCGATTAATCAAATCGAAAAATATTTAATTATCTCAAACGATAATCAAATTTCACAAATATTGATTATCAAAAACGATAATCAGAAACACAAACATTCGATTAATCAAATCGAAAAATATTTAATTATCTCAAACGATAATCAAATTTCACAAATATCTGATTATCAAAAATGATAATCAGAAACACAAACATTCGATTAATCAAATTGAAAAATATTTAATTATCTCAAACGATAATCAAATTTTACAAATATCTGATTATCAAAAATGATAATCAGAAACACAAATATCCGATTATCAAAAACAATAATCAGAAACACAAATATCCGATTATCAAAAACGATAATCAGAAGTCACAAATATTCGATTAATCAAATCGAAAAATATTTAATTATCTCAGGCGATAATTAAATTGGAAAATATTTAATTATCACAAATGATAATCAAATTTCACAAATATCTGATTATCAAAAACGATAATCAGAAACACAAACATTCGATTATCAAAAACGATAATCAGAAGTCGTAAATATTCAATTAACGAGTCCGGAATTAACCGAAGTAGTAAAAGTATGGTTCCATACTCCTTACTTTTGCTAAATCGTTTAAATCTCTTTATCGTTTCCTTGAAAGTGCAGAATTGTGTGTTTTAAAAATAACATTTCACATTCTCAAACGGACAAGTCCGGAATTAAGCGAATCAGTAAAAGAAAGGGGTCATAGTCCTCGATTTTGCTGAAACGTTTAAATCGCTTCCTCGTTCTTTTGAAAATTGTAAACTGTAAAAATTTTGAAAACAATTTTAATTTATATTTTTGAAACAACTTTATAAAAAATAAAATTTTTTGAAAACACGTGATTAAATTAGCAATATCAGTGTTGCGGGAGAACCGCTTGTAAATCCATTTCAAAATTGACGGTTACCGAAGTTAACACGTCAAAATCTCATCAAAATAACTGGCATCAAAATATAATACCAAATGAATTTTCATTCATCAAAAATGTCACAAGAATCTTCTCAAAGATAGAAAGGGATGTCATACCCTAAACTTGTATTCATAACAAGTCAATAACACATGAATTCACCAATGCACAAAAATTGATAAACATATCAATAGAAATCACGAAAATTGGTGAAGCACAAAATTCCAGAAATCATCAAAAGAAATCCAGAGAACACATAAATAGGGGGGAGGCCTAACACATGAATGGGAGCATGAAAACTCACCTACGCGTATCACATAGGAATGGCCCGAAGACCATAGGGTGCTACCCTACATATGTGATGGCGAAACATCACATAAACGGGGTATAGTCTCCCACGCAGACAAAGAGACTTCGCACAATCGCTAGTATAAATTATAAAAAAGGGGAAAAGGCCTAACACATGAATGGGAGCATGAAAACTCACCTACGCGTAAACACATGACGAGAAGCTATCTCATGGAAGCTATCCATTAAATTTTCACACAGGAATGGCCCGAAGACCGTAGGGTGCTACCCTAGATATGTGATGGCGAAACATCACATAAACGGGGTATAGTCTCCCACGCAGACAAAGAGACATCGCTCAGTTGCTAGTCTAAATCACAAAAATGATCGTCATGATCATAAAGAAGTGTCAATCACACCAAGCTAGTAAATATATGAGTTTAGCTTCATGTTCCATAACCACTTGCTTAACTTAAATATTTACGAACAAGCTGTAAATCTTCACTAGGAAATTGTCACAAAAAGGGTTCAATGGAACAAGTCCAAGAGCTAACCGACGAAGTAAACGCAAGCGTTTCATACCACTTGTTTTACTAGGCCGTTTAATTCAATTTCTCATACGAGTGAAATAAAGGCTTGTATATACTAATAGATTGGAAAATGATTTTGGAAAAGAGCTTTGTAGTAAAATAGTTTTTGAAATCGTTTGGAGAAAAGGATTTTAGTATTTACTACTAGTATAGAAAACCTTTATATTTTTAAAGTGACAAATCACAAAAATGATTGTAGAAACAATCAATCACAAGAATTCACATACGAAGATGTGAACGGAATCCAAAGAAATCGATACTGAATCCATCAGAAAGTATGTTCTCAAAAATCCCGAAGAAAATGTCATCAAAGTTGCTAATAAATGATAGCAACAAATCGGGGGAATGATCAAAAATCGATTAAATTAGGAAACAAATCAATTCACTTAAAATTCACATTCGAAGACGTGAATGAAATCCAAAGAATTCGATTCCAAATTTATCAAAGTAGGAATACCCAAAAATTCCTGAAAATAGAAGTTATCAAAATCAATAAAGGTGATAACAACTAATTAGAAAAGAAGAATCGATATCAACTGGAAAAACAAAGCAAAACGAGCAGAAATGCATAAATGACTTCAACAAAAGTAAGAATCAAGTCAATGTCGAAGCCAACAATTAATAGCCGTAGTCGAGTACAAAATGAATCAATCATCATTATCAAAGAAACCAACGGCAAACAAAATCAGGGTCTTGAAAATCAAGAAATTAGCAATTTCTCAAAAACAAAGTGACCGAAGTCGAATGGAATTCAAGATGAGGAAAACACAAAATATCAAGTTCAAAATCGCTGAGATTCAAACTAGATGTGAATGAGAAATCAAAATCACTCAATTTGCAACTGGTCCAGCTATTTTTCATCACAGTGTAACAGGTACACAATGACACTCATAGCATAGAACAAAAGTGGAACAAAGTTCAAAAGTCAGAATGGCTTTAATTTGCCAAATTAAAACAAAATCAACATCGGCTAAATCAATTCAAAGCCGAAAACACAAGAATAAGCGTTAGGAATTCATACCTAACAGTCAAAAATAATCATATGTAAAGATGAGAGATAAAACATCGACAAATAGTTGTAACACATGCTCCATCTAAGTTATGTTTTATAATTGTCCTAATCCCCAGGCTCTGATACCAAGCTGTGACGCCCCACCTCTATACCCACGCTAGCCAAGAACACTACGGTGTAGTGCTGTCAACTAGCACGGAGAATAAGGCTGTTGAGGAGCGACCATTTATGTAATTGCTTTGTGCGAGCACCGATATGTCAAATAGAATAACGTGCATTTTTATTACAGGAGGAAATCCGACATACCGATACAAACTCAAAGCTACTACACAGTGGCTATAATAGTTTAGGACAATAGATATAAAAATAACACAGATAACATAAATGTGGAATACAGATGTAACGAAAAGTCTCATATATATAATAACTGATATCAGTTACAATACATTTGACACAATACAAATGATACAACTACAACTATCGACTCAAGTAGTTATATATATACAAGTACATTATCGACTAATATACATGAATACATTATCATCTTAAAACAGACACACTGACTACTACAACAAGACGAAGACCACTTCAAATGATATAAAAAGTCTTCATAGCTCTAGCAGCAACCCAAAGCTAAAAATCTACAACCTGTAAATACTCGGTCTGACCCGAGTATTAAATTTAAAAGAAAATAATACACGGGTCAGTCTAATTCAAACTCAGTTATTAATGCATGGAAGCAATAATAATCAATATCAAATGGACGACAGTCACAGAAATCTCGTATACCCAACTTCTCGATAAGAGAACCGGATAACGGCAAATATAACACTAAACAGTGTTAATCCACAAAACAGAAATCCAAAGCAGTTTAAACAATTGAAATGTCAATTTAAAAACATCAATGCTAATTGGCTGCAGTACACGCTAACGTGTACTGCCTCGCCAATACAGCCTACGAATTACGCAACAGGTCGATGAATCAAGAACAAAAGAAATATCGATTAAAATCTGTCAATTCAATGTGGTTGCAGTGCACGCACGCGTGCACCGCCTCGCCACAACAGAATATAAAGTCACCACAAGGGACAAGGGTAAAACTGCTACGAAAATGCAGCCACCACTTGTATTTAAGGGTAAGGCTGCATCAGTGAAATGAAACGGTGTATCAATTGAAAGAGGCAACAAGTGAAACAAGTTCAACATGTCGCAAAGCAAGGCACAGGGAAATAGCAAACTGAAGGCGAGAGCACCAAAGATATGGCACTACAACACTCAACAGAAAAGACTCGATCAGCCTCATTAGAAGATAAGGTCATCAGTGAAGCAAAATGACAAAATGCAAATGATACAAGGCATCAATGCAATGTATCAGATTCGAGAACAAGGCAGTGCAGCAGCGAAAAACTTCAACTAAGAGAATACGAAATGTGGACACAAGTGATGGTATATAACAAACTGCACATGGCAAATGAATCAGGGTATAACGGTGAAACAGATCTAGTAACATCAAGTAAAGAACTCGACCAGTGAACAAAGTGACCCAGGGAACTCAAACAATACCAACAAGTATGGAAGTGAAGGTCGAGTGAACAAAGTAATACAGGGAACTCAAAAGCAACTAATCAGTGACCAGTGATGAACAGAAGCTCAAATGTGCAACTACACCAGAATCAACTACAAGCTACAAGTATGCAGCAGGTCAGCAAGTGCTCAGGGATGAACAGATGCAAGTGAAAATGACACATGAATATGCAGTGTATACCCAAGTACAACTAAAATAGAAACTGCCAAAATCCAAGAAAAGGAAATACATCATATATATAACACGTAATGACCAGTGAAACAGAACTAATGTACATGAGTGGTCAGTGAATCCCAAAGGCTACCCCAAGTGCTACGTAAAACAAGTATGCACACTGTCTCGAGTAACGATGCCAGAGACTACAAAGAAACCAAGTGCACGAACCAAGTTTATAAACACAGCAGTGTGCAACTATGTAATGCAACTGCGACCTTACAGGAACCATCACTAATTGGAACCTCAATGCAAAAATGGGACTTCAACAGCCGGAATGGCATTTTTATACAAACCCAACATATATGCAACAGAGAATGCATAATGCTTTCATGACCAGAACTCAACGGCACAGGCAGATAGGCCAGGCAGTTTAAAAAGGGTAGTCATGTATACCCAAAATTGGAAACAAAGGCGACTAAACTCAAGTGCAACAGCCAAAAGGAATAACTCAGAAATGCTCAAAGTCCAACACAATAACAACAGTGCACTGAGTACAAAAGTTCGAAATCATGGTACAACAGTCTTACAAAACTGGACTTCAGCAAATTAAAATAAACCCAATCAGTTCAAGTATGCAGAGAGCAACATAAAGACTATACTGACAAGTGCACAACATGAACAAACTATATGTGAAGACTGCAAGGTGATGTCAGTACATACAACAGTGAAGCTATCTAAATGAAACCATGATCAAGTGAACACATGTACATCAATTCAGAAATCAAGGACCAAGCATGTATAGGCAGTATGCATGTGAAACCATACTTCATGAATGTACAGAGGCTACAAGTTAGAGAAACTAGTTCAAGTGACTAATGCACAAAAGACATAACAAGGAACTCAAGTTTATATGCAAATAAATAGTGTAGTGATGGAATTTCAGTGATATGCAAATGCGATAGATAAGGGATGATTCAAAAGCTACACCATATCAAAGTGCTATTAGAGGCAGTGGATAATATGGAAAAAATCAAACAAGATCAATCATCACAAAACCAAGTGTTCAGCCGAAGGCAACTACAGGTCAAAGTCGATGCCAAAGCCAACAAAATTGCTCAAAATCATTTGCAGTTCAAATCACAAAGGGGCATCATATAAAGCAACAAATCAAGCATACTACTGGGTGAACGAAAATGGCCAAAGAAAATTTCAAACATTTCAATACGAACGAAATCAACATCAGACAAATCATAACAAGTCAAAGGAATCACGAAATCACGAATTCGAATCGAAAAAAACAGAAAGTTTTAAACTAGATGTGAGCGAATGAATCACTCACCTTTGTTTGCGAGCGTTGATCGAAGGGCTGAAGTTCAAATCACAGAGGAATGGGCTAACTGGAAGCAACCGCAAGTAACAATCAAAGAACGACCAGCAATCAATCGAAGAGCCAAAGCCCAAATTTTCAGATCGAAGGAACGAAGCAGAAGCTTCAAGTGGCAACAGAGAGGAGCATCAGCTCGTATTCGCCAGAGATACAAGAAAGGGAAACAAGAGGCCCCAATTCATACGAGATACAAGAGAATCGCCGAAAACCCTAAATTTTGGAGTCGCCATTTTTCTCAAGGGATCGGGCTCGAATGAATGCCAATGAAAAGTGGAACGGGTATACTTCTAACAATACGGCATCAAAATGGATGGCCGAGATTCAAATTTGCAAAGCCCGAATACACTTAACCAATTTTTAAAAGAATTCCAACAGCCTTAAAAATTTCCAAACAACGATTAACCAAGAAAAGAAATCGTCAAAAGACGATAGTTAATCAGTACAAAATACCGGGTTGTTACACTATATAACACCTGTGGTTGCAGGGAAACAGGTTTGAGGATCCAACTGGATTCCTCAAAATTTTTTATTTCAGTTTCATATATAGTGATATATGATGTGTTTTGAATAATCTGTTATAGATTATGGTGTGAATTGATTTATTGGATGCTATAGTAGCACTGACCTTAATTTTGGGTATTATAAATACCATAAATAATATTTTTGAATTTAAAAAGGAAATTCAAAGGCGATTTTGGAAATGAAAATATTTATATTGAATTTTGGGATTATTCAAAAGGGAATTGAATTGGGTAAAATAAATGATTGGATTTTGGATATTTATTTAGCTATTTCATAAAATGGTTTCAAATAGAGGATTTTAAATTAAGGATTTTTAAACAATGGATTTTAGATAAGATTCTTAAAATACGAAATGGAATTCAAAATCGGGATTTGAATGGTTTTGGAATATAGTTTGGCTTATTTAAGAAGTAGATTTATAAATGGAATTTTAATTAGAAATCGATTTATAAATAGATTTTTGTAATATAAACCTGTATAAACTGGGAATGAGTTTATGAAATTTATAGACAATGTTTATAAATAAAGTGAAATGATTATCATTTGATAAATTGGAGATATAAATTCACAGTGAGAATTTATAATGAGATATGGAAATCGATTTAGAAGGAATATTTTGGAATTTGGAAAAAGGATTATGGAATTGGAAACGTAAATCGATTTGTGATAAATCGAGAGAGATTTATAAATATAAAGTTGGTTATATTGGAATTTAAAAATATATTTTTTCACAAGAAGTTAAGGTTTTTTTTGAAAAGGATTTTTATTTATTAAACTATGTGGTTTTAAAAACTATTAATTGGATTAAAATATTTCAGAAAGTTAGTTATTTAAATATTTAAATTTGTGAAAATGAATTCTAAGTTTATAAGCAAGTTTTGTAAATCGATTAGCAATTTTATAAATGAATTGGAATTAGTTATTGATGTTTATTTTAAAAGTGCTTTGATATTTTAAATAATCATTTAACCATGTTTTTTTGAAATTTATTATTATATGTATATAGTTTAAAAGTAAGTGATTGTAATTTATTTATAAATTCTTTCGAGATTTGTGAACCGGTTTTTATTTAATAGATGTGATTTTATAAGAGTATATCTTATAATGGAATTCGGGAACTTAAGCAATTTGATACAGGAACTTTAAAAATGAATCTGAATTCATTAAAGGATTTATAAATTGTTAGTTGGATTATAAATAAGTATAATCGATAATTTTTGGAAATTGTAAAGGAAATTAATAAAAATTTCAGAGATTTATGAGATAAGCACGGAATATTTCCTAAGTATGGATATTAGAAATGATTTTGGGAAATAGATTTATAATATTTCCTAAGTATGGATATAAGCACGGAATAAGAAACTTTTTCCCAAATTTTATTTAGAAAACTTTTTATCGTGTTTGGCTTTTTGTTTGTTTTAGAAACATTCTTCTCAGCATTAGCTAAATGTCGATTGAGTTTGCTTTGATTTTAGGATAACGTGACAAGAGCTTGCTTAGGAGGCACATCAATATTTAGCTCATGAATTTTGTCGTCCTCTTCTTCTTGTTGAGGAGCCTGAGAAGAGGAGGCGATATTTGTGTCTCGAGATTGTGGAATTCCTGGATTATGATTTTCGACCCATTCTTGAAAACTAATGATTTGTGACTTTCGGGACGTTTAGGAAGACTAATGAGACTAAGGGTTTTGGAGTTAAGCTCATTTATAGTCATGAAGTCGGAATCGAGTACTCCAAAATTTTGTAGAATTCGCATTATTTACGCTCCATAATGAATGCGCTTCTTCTATGATTAACATTAAGAAATTCATCCAATATTATTTTACCCCAATTTACTCATTAAGAAGAGTAAATAGCGTATAAAGCTTGAAAATATCTTTTGTAAACTTTCTCATAACTTCCGATCCGGGGTTGAAGAGATCGAATAAGAGCATGATGGGAAACTCTTTCCTTTGGACGTAAGGCACTAGATTTTAAGATGGTTAAATCGTCCGACAAGAAACGATGTGATACTTCTTCGCGATTGTACATATCGACCTCAATATCATCAATATCCAACCCCTCGTATGGACATCTAAGAATGTGGCATAACCATTGAAGGGTTAGTAAATTTTTACTCCACAAACTAATGTCCACATACAATCATTTCTATTTTGTGGATTTTGATGATCTAGATTCATGTTGGCATAGAAAAGGATAATCAAAAGAGGGTGGATTTGAATATTATTAGAATCATACCTAATAAGTGAATCGAAACCATGAGCTTCGGCTAACTCTCTAATCGCGTAGCCATTGAATTCCGAAAATTTCATAAAGGCTCCTTCGAAAAGCTTTGAATTTTTCATGCTATTAAATCGATTTATTACTGTATCATTAAATAGCTATGCTTGAATTTGACTTTAAGAAGGTCCAATTGTTGATTCTCTTGATCTCTTTGATCATGAAGGCATTTTTTTATTGAGAATGAAGAAAATTTGAATTTTTGAGGAAGATAGGGTTTGCTATTGTGTTTTTCTGAGTAGTGAATAGTTGGGTAGATGATAATAAGAAGTAGGTTAGATTGGATACCTACATTGAAAAATGTGCTGGTCTATTTAAAAAAAATAGAAAATAGATGAATAAGCTAGTTGAAAAATTGGAGGCAGTCGGCTGAAAGTAAAAAAATTTGAACCCGCAAGTATTTAGTTCAATATTGGCATGATTTAGTCGGCTGAATTCAGAATAAGTTTTTAATATACTTAAATGTTTAGTCGGCTGAACCCATAAGTTCATTCGCCTGAATCTATTGAGTTTTGAGGTTTAGCCTATTTCAGTTCATTCTAATTTGGTTAACAAACAACGCTATATATATTTGTCTTTCAAGCTTTATTCTAATGTAAAAAAGAATATAATTTTATTTCAACAAAGTATTATATATCCAAATTACAATATCAACTTGATGAACATAAATTTACAAAAACGTAGATTTTATTTTTCAGAAGTCTTGGATTCGTCTGAAGAGGAAATTTTGAATGATCTTGGTTCAACTTTGTTGACATCACGTAATGGATTAATAGAAGACCAAACATTACGTTCAGCACTTTATTCCCAAGAATTTGGAGATACGTAAGGTCGTTGAGGAGATGGATTATTTACACCTTGTTTAGGAGTCGTTCCAAATAATTTGAGAGTGAATTGTTCAAGAAAATTTAAATGTCTACCATGGTGTTTTTGCTTATAATACATCTCACATTGTATTCTTAAGGTTTCACGCTGGTAGTGATGAATATCATCGATTTCTCCTTGGTAGAAGGTGATCCAAATTTTAAGTGCTTTCTAGCTCGTTTGCCGTTTGGTGTATATCTGGTATGGTGATTAGGAGATGGAGTAATATTTACTGGAATATACACTGGAGTAGATTTATTTGATGAATCCGAAGTTGGAGTGCTGAAAACAATTGATGAAAGATCGGAAATTTCTTGAGAAGACATTTTATAAGCTGATTTAGAGATCTTACCTGATTTATCTTTGGAGCAGCAACCTCTTCGTGTGCTTGATTCAGAGGTTAGACGCCTTCGCAACAAAGAGGTCCCACTCGTGAAGATTCAATGGTCACCGAATCCTAAGGACTGCACTTGGGAGACCAGAGAATCTATCGAACGCTCTTATCCTGGCTTTCTCCCATCTTCTTCTGCGGCTGAGAATTCTCTATTTTATCTCTATCACTTCTTTTGTGGATTTGACGTTATAGACGACATCTATCTTAAGGAATTGTGGGGACGCAATTTTCTTAAGGGGGGAGTCTGTAACAACCCGGGATTTGCATTACCAATTAATAAATAAAAGTTAGGATTTTTATTTATTTTAATGAAGCATAAAAGGATTTGGAATAACAAAATTTATTTGAAAAAGGCTATTTTAATTAAATGGGAAATATGGGATTTTAAAATGAGGATAAAATGTTATTTTTGGAAAGTTAAATATTTTAAGAGAAGTTTAAAAACGGGTTTGGGTAAGAGAAAAAATGAGTTTTATAAACATATATGAACACTTAGACTAATTTTTGGAAAAACATGTAAATAACTCTCTTCTTATTGGGTTACTAAACCTAGCCCAATAACCCACCCTAAACCTCCTCTATAAATTATCTCAAACTCTCCTAACCTCATTCATTCATCCCTAATCAAAACCCTAATCATTTCCTAAAGCTTTCATAACAAAAATGGCCTCTATCTTCATCTCCTTCTAGTTTTTGCTTATGCAAGTCATTCTATGCAAAGGTAATGCAAATACCCACCTCAAATCCATTTTTATATCTCTCTAATTTCTAAAATTTAATTGGCAACACATGTTTTATGTGTTTTTTTGATCTTATAGCCTCCTAATCATCTTTTGCTAACTTAGGTTGATGCTACAGTAGTCTTTGTTGCTTTTGTGAGAGGTATATTGCTAAAAACCTCTTCTAATATGTGTTTAATCATCTTTTGATTTCAGTAATCATTTAGTAACACATGTTTTATTATGTAACATGTGAATCATAGCTCTTTGATCCTCTTTTCTTTCATTTTGGGTGTGCACACAAGTTGCTTGCTATATTGGTTGAGGTAAAATTGCTAGCTAAATCCTTTTTTTACTTGATGCTTCTATAATTTTCGTTTTGGAATTGTAGCTGAAACGAAATCAGGCATAACTTTTTCATTTCTCATCCGTTTTTGGTCAGGTTTTTTTTGCTGCAAACTAGATTCAATAAGGAACAAACACTTTTTGTTCAGTGAGTTTTCTGTAATTTTGCCATTTAGATGACCTGAAATGCATTCAAAGACAGAAGACCAATTCTGTCTTTAACAAGTTATCTTGAGTTTCAATCTGATATTGTTTTGCATGTATCTCTCTCGTTTTTGATCCAAATTAGATAATTTTAGATGTACCGGAAAGATTAAAACATATGCTACAATTTTTGTTCAGTGAGTTTTCTGTAATTTTGCAATTTAGATGACCTGAAATGCATTCAAAGACAGAAGACCAATTCTGTCTTTAACAAGTTATCTTGAGTTTCAATCTGATATTGTTTTCCATGTATCTCTGTCGTTTTTGATCCAAATTAGATAATTTTGGATGTTCCGGAAAGGTTAAAACATATGCTACAATTTTTGTTCAGTGAGTTTTCTGTAATTTTGTCATTTAGATGACCTGAAATGCATTCAAATACAGAAGACCAATTCTGTCTTTAACAAGTTATCTTGAGTTTCAATCTGATATTGTTTTGCATGTATCTCTCTCGTTTTTGATCCGAATTAGATAATTTTGGATTTTCCGGAAAGCATAAAACATATGCTACAATTTTTGTTCAGTAAGTTTTCTGTAACTTTGCCATTTAGATGACCTGAAATGCATTCAAAGATAGAAGACTAATTCTGTCTTTAACAAGTTATCTTGAGTTTCAATCTGATATTGTTTTGCATGTATCTCTCTCGTTTTTGATCTGAATTAGATAATTTTGAATGTTCCGGAAAGCTTAAAACATATGCTACAATTTTTGTTCAGTGTATTTTCTGTATTTTTGAGTCTAACTAGGTCAAAAATTGATTTTTCTACTATCTTCCCGAGAGCGATACACATATTAGCTCTGTGGATGAAACTGAAACTATTTTGGTCATAACTTTTGAGCCGCTAGTCGGAATTTGACGATTTTGGTCTCGTTGGAAAGATGGAATTATGAACTCCATATCTAGAAAGTTTGGTCATTATCTGAGTTCATTAGACCCTTCGAATTTTCTGTCAGAGTTGAACCCAGATCGCTGTGCAAAACAATGCATTTCATGTTTCTGTGTCCGACTTTGGAACGTCACTACACCTTCGTTTCAAGTCGGAATCGAGTAATTCTTTTTGCGTTCTGAAGTAGGAATGTCGGATTACGTTCATAACCATTTTCATGCCATTCGGATTCAGTTTGCTGGTCCGAATAATTTTCCGAACTTGGGTTCGCGTCAGTTTTGGACTATTTTCCAACACTTAGAATATTTTCAGTGATTTTCTGGTTTTATCGATTTCTTTGAGATTTGTCTCTGGATTTTGTACACGGGCCTTATTAAAAGGTTTTAAAAGGATTTTTCACTCCGAAATGGCTTCCGAAATTATTATATAATATTATTTTTAATTAGTAGACTATTTACTCCATAATAGGAGAGTTTTCAAAAGCCGTTTTAGAGTGTTCTCAAAATCAATTATAAATCCGTTTCGAACCATTATTTTCTATAATAAAAATCTCACACTTACTTTTAAGCATGTCAAGCGAAGTGGAAAGGTGCTTAAACGGTTAGGAAATCTCCGGTTTATGGAACCGTGTGTATTTTCTTTCCGGTTAATCCCCGACCTATTCGATTGATCGTTTTGATCTTTGGGTCTAGTTTACCGATGATACGAGGTGGACTTTTTATTGTTTGGAGTGTGAGCTTGCTATTGGTTAGTAAACCGTTTAGTGCGAACGTAGGGTATGAGACTCATTGTTAATACTTTACGGGTTCCTCTCCAAGAAGTTTGTGACACATTAGCCTCTGGGCGGCCAGTACTGGACCTCTGGGTCACCACGCCTCTGGGCAACCGTCTCTGGACACCTGTTCTATGGAGCAGTTTCTTTTTTCGGCATGTGCCTCTGGGCCTTTATCCTTCTGGGAAGGATCTTGCCGTCTCGCGCGTTCCGCATCTGTGCGAGTGATCGATCATAACTCTACAGTACTTGGCAATAACGACTCCGGTCGGTGCACGTGCTATACTTGATTATTTGATGATTTTTATATCCATTCGAGTACCGCCATTCGGTGTTGGTTCTATGGAACCATACGATGTAAGTTCGATTACCTTGTGGATTCACAGTGTCTCTGGGCACTGCTTTTCAGTGTTTGATTTCATTGACTTTTCAGTATATCCCCATTGCTCTTTGGAGCATCGATCTTTGCTTGGGCATTGATTACAGACTCTGGTAATTCTTGGGATTATTGCCTATGGGCAACGTGTTATAGCTTTGGCTACGCCGATGATATGAGGCGATTTTATTTATTCAACACTTTGGTGCTGATATTCTCTTTGGAGATTTTTACTGTTGATTGATGATTAGGGACCGTCATTATATTCATGTGGTCCAAAATACTCTTCTCTTAGGAAAAGTACTGTTTTATTTATGTACCGCATTATTATATATCTCAGTTATTACTGATTGTTTAGCTAGCCTGACCCGAGTGTTTTCGCTCGGGTCAGACCGAGTTGTTTTAGGTTAGGTCTCTGGACTTAGCTTCCGTGCTTCCGCTTTGGACATTATCTGCTATGCTGATAGATAGCGCTTTTATTTGTCCACTATTCCGCTACTCTATTATTATTCAGACTTTGATATGTACATATTTTTGACTCATATGTGTGGGCAGTGGATTTGTACCCACTTATAGTATTTGGATCTGTATTGACGATGTATTGTTCTGAGACTCTGTGCTGTTATGTGATACTGTTCTGTGATGCTATTTCATTATGTTATTATGCTTTGTCCTGATAGGTCTTTAGCCATTGTAATTTCGTTATAAATATTTATTGAATATGTCGAACCACTTGAAAAAAAAATATATAGATACCATCCTTTCGACGTATTCAGTAGATAGTTATAGCTTGATTACAAATGGTCGCTTCCACTATACTCTATTCTCCGCTTTAACAGACAGTATTACTCCCGTAATACTCTTTGTTACAGTGGGTCTCAGAGTGGGGCGTTACAGTTTGGTATCAGAGCCTGGTTTCAGGAATAAGCATAATAAACGCAGAATGGATACACTTAGTACAATACATTTTAATTAGATCCGAATTAAATCAAATCCCTTCCTTAGGTTTATTGATAGATAAGTTAGGAATATGTTTAGGAATCCGTCATATTCTGTAGTCTTCATTAATTAATTATCTATCATTGAATCATGTCTAACTCTAATTCCGTAGATCTATTAGAGTTCTTTTTGATACGGGTGCCTCTCACTCCTTCGTATCAAAGGAACTAGTTGATACTTTATCTTTGGATGTTACTTGTTTGGTTTCTTCACTAAGGATTGTGAATCCCATCGGCGGATCCACGACCCTTAGCTTGCTTTGTGAGGATATAGATATCGATCTTTGTGGATTTTCTTTCCGTGCGAATCTGCACGTTATGGAGTATTTGGGCTTTGTTATGATTCTTGGCATGGATTGGCTCGTTCAGCACAACGCCAAAATTATTTGTTCGGAGCGGATATTATTCATTCATCACCCTGACTCGTCCTCTTCGTTAGCTATTGTTCTTCAAGATGTTGGGCTTTCTGATGTTACTTTATTCTCTCTCGATTCACGAGATGAGGGTTTGAACTTATCTCGTATTCCTGTTGTTCAGGATTTCCCCGACGTATTCGAGCCAGTATCCGGACTGCCGCCAAAGCGAGCTATTGAGTTCCGCATCGATCTCATTCCAGGCTCTCATCCAGTTGGGCGTCCTCCTACGAGAATGCCTACTAAGGAGAATGAGGAACTCAGGAAGCAGTTAGTTGAGCTTGAAGCGAAGCAGTTCATTCGTTCCAGTTCTTTGCCATGGGGTGCTGCTGTGGTCTTCGTTAAGAAGGCTGATGGCTCTCTTAGGCTTTGCATTGACTATCGCAAGCTCAATGAGCTGACCATCAGAAATTGCTACCCACTTCCTCGGATTGACGACATGTTTGACCAATTGAGCGGTGCGAAGGTCTTCTCTCAGCTTGACCTTGCCACCGGATTCCATCAGCTACGAGTCACGGAAGACAGCATTCCTCTTGCAGCATTTCGCACTCGTTATGGTTCTTTTGAGTGGTTGGTCATGCCGTTCGGCTTGACGAACGCTCCGGCTTTCTTCGTCGATCTCATGAATCGAGTATTTTGGGAATACATCGATAGATTCATTCTGGTTTTCATCGACGATATTCTTGTTTATTCTAGATCCGAGGCAAAGCATGCTCGTCATCTGCGGATCGTCTTGGATACTCTTCGTCAGCATCAGCTTAAGGCCAAGCTCTCCAAGTGCCATTTTTGGGAGAGCAAGGTCAAGTTCTTGGGCCATATTGTATCATCTGAGGGTATTTCTGTCGATCCTGCCAAGATCGAAGCTATTCAGAATTGGAAGCAGCCTGAGAACGTTCATGATATTCGCAGCTTCCTTGGTCTGGCGGGTTATTACCGTCGATTTATCAAGGATTTCTCTCGTGTTGCACTTCCCCTCACGACTCTGACTCGTAAGGGGGTTCGCTTTATTTGGTCTGATAAGTGTGAAGTTTCTTTCCAGCGATTGAAGGAACTTCTCACTCATGCTCCTATACTTGTGGTTCCTGAGAGTAACCAGGATCTTGTTGTTTACACCGACGCTTGTGGTAGCGGCCTCGGTGCTGTGCTTATGCAGAAGGATCGGGTAGTTGCTTATGCTTCTAGGCAGCTACGTCCGAATGAGGTTCGCTATCCGACTCATGATCTTGAGTTGGCAGCTATCGTCTTTGCTTTGAAGACGTGGCGTCACTTTCTATTAGGCGAACGCTTCACTCTTTACACCGATCACAAGTCTTTGAAGTATTTATTCAGTCAGAAGGATCTCAATATGAGGCAGCAGCGATGGCTTGAGTTTCTCGCCTCATATGACTTAGATATTCGGTTTACCCCTGGTAAGGGTAATCGTGTTGCAGATGCACTCAGTCGCAAACACTCGGCAGTAGTTTCTATGATGATAGCCGAGTGGGATATTCTTGAGACTCTTTCTATGTGTGATATTCGAAATCGAGCTCCGTCTTCTGATCCTCAGATCTTGCTGTTCCGCTTAGAAGCTCGACCTATTCTATTGGATCGCATTTCCCATGCTCAGCGGCAGGATCCAGACTTGTTGCGATATATTCATCTCCTTAAGTCGGGATCCAGTGATGAGACATTGTTGGATTATTCTATTGATTCTCATCGGTGTCTTCGTAGGAAGAACCGTATTTTGGTACCATCTGATTTATCACTTAGGCGTGACATTCTAGACGAGTGTCATCGCACTAAGTACACTATACATCCCGGGTCGAGTAAGATGTATGCCGACATGTGTCGCCTATTTTATTGGGAGGGCATGAAGAGTGATGTTGCAAGTTATGTAAGCCGTTGCATGACTTGTCAACAGATCAAAGCTGAGCATCAGCGTCCATCTGGTCTTCTTTAGCCGCTAGAGATTACATTCTGGAAATGGGATCAGATATCCATGGATTTCATTGACGGTCTGCCTCGATCGAGGTCAGGCCATACTTCTATCTGGGTTATTGTTGATCGCTTGACCAAATCAGCTCATTTCATTCCGATTAAGTCCACTCGGACTGCACCTCAGTTGGCCAAGCTATATGTGAAGGAAGTCGTTCGACTTCATGGCATTCCTAGCTCTATCGTCTGTGATCGAGACACTATCTTTACTAGTCACTTCTGGAAGTGCCTACAGTCAGCTTTGGGCTCAAAGCTGAATCTCTCGACTGCTTATCATCCTCAAACTGACGGTCAGACGGAGAGGGTGAATCGTGTTTTAGAGGATCTTTTGCGCTGTTGTATTCTGGATTTCGGAGGTAGTTGGGAGGATCACTTACCACTTGTAGAGTTCTCCTACAATAACAGTTTTCAGTTTAGTATTGGCATGGCTCCTTTCGAGGCTCTTTACGGAAGGCCATGTCGTTCTCCTACGTGTTGGTTAGAATCTGGCGAGAAGCTCCTTCTTGGTCCAGATTCAGTTCGGGAATCTTCTGAGAAGATTATTCTTATTCGTCAGAGAATGAAAGAGGCGCAGAACCGTCAGAAATCCTACGCGGACAACCGTAGGAAGCCTCTTGAGTTCTCCATTGGTGATCATGTCTTTATTCGGATATCTCCTATGAAAGGGGTTGTGCGTTTCAGCTCTACAGGGAAGTTGGCTCCTCGCTATGTTGGACTGTAACAACCCGAGGTTCCGTATCGATTGATCATCGTCATTAGACGATTAAATCGGTAGCTAATTATTGTTGGTATTTTAATCGACTGAATTCTCTTCGAATGTTGGGTTGAAATTCTTTTAAATAATTTTGTTAAAGAATATATGGGCTTTAAATAAACATTTCCCTTTTTAAATTTTATTCAGCCCATTTCTATATGTTGTTGAGATAAAGGCCTATGCCTGTTCCCTCCCCCTAACTCATTTTCTATTCAAAACCCTAAACGTTCGAAAGAAAAATAAATGGCGGCCACGAGTTTCTTCTTCGTCCCCAAAAATTAGGGCATCGGCTTCGTCTGGTGATTCTCACTTTGGCCTCGTCGTCTCCAAATAGCTAGGGCTTCTTCGATTTCGCTCGTCTTCGGGAGGCCACGGCTTCGACTTCGTCTTCCCCCTCGCATTCATTCGCGACCGCTTCAAGTCAAGGTGAGTGAATCGTCCCTCACTCACATCTAATTCAGCTTAATAATATGCTGCGTTTGACTTGGTTTCGTAACTTGATTTTAGTTCCGTGAATTTCTCTTTGTGCTTGTTGACAGTGGCACTGACTTGTTCATTCTGAAATTCCTGATTTGCTTTGATTTTGTTAAAAACTGTTATTTGAACTTGATAATTATTTTAAACATCACCTGACTTCGGTTTGATTCTTTGTTCACCGCGGTTCTATTGAATTGTTGACGTTGGTCACTTGAATTTGACTATTGATTTCAGAGAGAAAAAAAATGGCATTTATCTTGAAACACTGTTGGCTTTGGATCTTGATATTTTTGCGATATAACTGTTGATCCATGATTTGCAAACTTGCTGTATACATTTCTCTTTTGACTTGGGCATTGCTTTGAAATTTGTCTTTGGTCATTTTTGAAATTCACTGTCATTTGGAAGTTGCTCTGAGATATTGTTTGTTTGCATTATTGATGTGCACTTGCTGTTGGACTTCACTGTTACATTACATGTTCCTTTCGCTCTCAGGATTTAGTTAGACTTACTGGCCCCTGTGAGCTTAGACTCTGGCCTTGTTTGATTTTAGCCTTCGGTACTTGCTACTGGATAATGTTTTACTTGACTTAGTTTGTGATAATGTTCGACTTGATTCGAACTTGTTGCCTCCTCACTAGAACTTGTTTCACCGATGCATTGGTTTCACTGGTACATTGCCTCGTAGCTTCATGTCTGCACTCTCTTGAGTCTTTATTTAATAGTGCTTGTATATACACTTGATTCATTTCTACTGTCACTGTTCTTTGGCATTGCTGGTGAACCATGACTTAATTCACTGTTTATTGATTCTCTTCAGTCTGCATCCCTGGAGATTCATTGTGTTGCATTGTTGGTCTGTACCATTCCGACCTGTTGCATTGAGTTGGTCTGTCCTGAACTCGATTCACTTGAACTTTAGTGTAGTGTTATTGTGCATTCACTTGCAGCTGGGTTGATCTTGAAATTGTTGTTACTCTAATCTAGTCAGCATTGTGCCTGCAGTCTTGTTTTTCTGGGCTTGATTTTGTGGAATTTGCATTTTCTTAGTTTCATTTTGTTGACTCGGTTTCAATACCGCTTCATGTACCTTGCTCCGAGTTAAATTTACATCAGTAACCTAGTTGGTCGACAGTTCCTTGTGCCACCCATAACTCATTTTGTTTAGGTTGTATTTATTATTTTCTGCCTCATGCTGGGCCGCCTTTGCCTGGGCATGTTTGTCATCTGATCTGGAATATCCTAATTCTGCTGTCCACCTAAGTTGATCATAAGTGATACTTTCATTTATGTCTTCATGTAGGCTTGCCTAGTCTGATACATTTTGAAGTTGCATTTATGGATCTATACCTATGTTGTCCCATATAAGTTCATAGTGGGTTGTGCCTTTGACCTTGGACATGTGTCTGCTACATTATATAGTGGCCTTACTTGGGCATTTTGATGTTGTGAGTCGCCGAGTCAGTTTGCAATTTTTACTGGGTTAATCTTCAGTTCATGTCGCCTTGACTTTGGTCGTTGCATTGAGTTGAGTCATGATGGCCGTGACTTGACCTTTACATATTGCTTGTTTTTTTCAAATGTTACTTGAGTTGAATCCGGTATTTCGGGTTTGACCTTGTGCTCGTTTATGAGATTTCATTGAATTCTTGTGTATTTCATCATTGTAGTGGCGAGGCAGTACACGCGTGCGTGTACTGCAGCCCTATCAGATTTGACAGTTTTAAATTGATTTAGTCGATTTGATAAATTGTTTATTTATCTCCGTTGATGATTTAAATCTGCTGATTTTTGTTAAACGCTGTTTAGTGTTATATCTGCCGTAATCCGACTCTCTTATCGAGGAGTCGGATATACGAGATTTCTGTGACTATCGTCTATTTGATATTGATCATTATTGCTTCTGTGCATTAATAACTGAGTTTGAATTAGACTGACCCGTGTATTATTTTCTTTTGAATGTAATACTCGGGTCAGACCCGAGTTATTTCAGGTTGTAGATTTTCTTCTTTGAGTTGCTGTTCAGGATTTGAAGACTTTTCACATCTTCTGAAGTTGTCAGTGTCATTCTGTAGTAGTCGTGTCAGTGTATAGAACGATATGTATTCATGTATATTAGTTGACAATGTACTTGTATATATAACTTCTAGAGTCGACAGTTGTAGTTGTATCATATGTATTGTGTCAACTATGTTGTAACTGACATCAGTTATATATATATGAGACTTTTGTTTTTATCTGTGTTCCGCATTTATATTATCTGTGTTATCGTTATATCTAATGTCCTAAACTATTATGAACCATCGTAGTTTGTTTTATACTGATAATTGGGTGTGTCGATGGGAGTAAATAAATAAGATGAAAAATAAAAAGTATATACCACTCCTATCGAGATAACCAATATTAGTGTAAGGCCAATTACGGATGGTCGCTCCTATCCAGCCTTATTCTTCGTAATAATAGACAGTATTTCTTTTAATACTCTTTGTTATTATGAGCATAGAGGTGGGGCGTCACAGTTGGTATCAGAGCTTGGGGTTTATGGACATAATATAAAACATAACTTGGATGGAACATATGTTACAACTATTAGTCGACGTTTTATCTGTGATTTGAGTCAAAACTAAAGTTTTGAAATTTTGATGAAATTTTTAAATATCGTTATTTAAAAATAAAAGTGGAATTGTGTTTTGTTGTTTGGATGAAATTGTGTTCTGATGATTTGATTGATTTGTGTTCTATTTATCAGAGTGCGCAGCGGAAACAGTGAAACTGTCTTCGCTGAGTACAACTGGCAATCTTTTGATTTAAAAAAATAAAAACACGAAATTGATATGAATTCCAATTGTTGTTTACATAGCTGTAATTATTTGTTTCTTTGAGAATTTCAAATCCAAATTGAGGATTCGAAGAAATTGCAGATATGTGATTTTTGTTGAGATTTTTGGCTGGTTTCTTTTGAGCTAATCATATATTGATTAGATTTTTGGCTGTTTTGAATTATTCTCGTTGAAGAGATATTTGAATGATTTCTTTATTTATATTGTAATGAACGTGCAAAATTTGAGTTGCACGTCATTGCATTTATTTTACGTTGAACCGATGCTTGGTTATGATACGTATTTTGTTGCCGTTATTTTTATAACGGGATTTTTACACCAATGCTGAATTTTTGAGGCACGGTGTTTTGTTGACAATTTTAATGAATGAAAATTCACTGATGTCACATTTTGATGTGAATTCTTTTGATGAGATATTTGATGTTTTAAAATTACTGTCGCTTTGACTTCAGTAACAACCAAATTTTTAAAAGTGGATTTTCAAGCGGTTATTCCGCAATACTGATGTGTAACCGTTTTTACGGTATTTTGAGAAGTACAATTTCCTTATCGAAATTATTACTGATTTGCTGTTTTAATCACGTGATTGGAAAAATCGTTTTGAAATGGAAATTGTTTTATAAATTTTTAACAGTTTGCATTTTCAAAAGAATGAGAAAGCGACTTAAACGATTCAGCAAAATCGAGGATTATGACCCCTTTCTTTTACTGTTTCGCTTAACTCCGGACTTGTCCAGTTGAGATGGTGAATTGTTATTTTTACAAAATAAATAAAATTGTTTTCAGAAATTTAACAGTTTACGCTTTCAAAAGAATGAGGAAGCGATTTAAACGTTTCAGCAAAATCGAGGACTATGACCCCTTTCTTTTACTGATTCGCTTAATTCCGGACTTTTCCGTTTGAGAATGTAAAGTGTATTTTTATAAAATACACAATTTTGCACTTTCAAGGAAACGATGAAGTGATTTAAACGATTTAGCAAAAGTGCGGAGTATGGAACCACACTTTTACTATTTCGGTTAATTCCGGACTCGTTAATTGAAATATCTGTCGTTTTGATGATTTTGATGATTTTACACTTTCAAGGAAACGATGAAGAGAATTAAACAATTTAGTAAAACTCGTGGTTATAGGACATGTGCGTTTGCTATTTTGGTTAATTCCGGACTCGTTAATTGAAACATTTTGATGCTTTCGTGGGCTTTCGGGCCACTCTGCGGACCTTCGGGTCATTTGTTGGGCTTTCGGGCCACTCTGCGGACCTTCGGGTCATTTGTTGGGCTTTCGGGCCACTCTGCGGACCTTCGGGTCAAATACCAGTACTAGACCTTCGGGTCACTCTACGGACCTTCGGGTCATTTGTTGGGCTTTCGGGCCACTCTGCGGACCTTCGGGTCAAATACCAGTACTAGACCTTCGGGTCACTCTGCGGACCTTCGGGTCAATCTGATGGGCGCCAAAATTATGTTGAGTACTTGGTAGGCTTCGGCCACTCTGAGATGCACGTGCGGCGAATTAAAAACTCGCCATCTGATGGGATCGATCCAAGCTTTTATGTTGATTTTCTAGTCTTCTTAATTGATTTCTAGATATTTGTTGCATCCAATTATCTGCAGGTAATTGGATATTTGTTGACATAAGTTCTGATTATCGTTTTTGATAATCAGATATTTGTTGTTTCTAATTATCGCTTGTGATAATTAGATATTTGTTGATATGAGTTCTGATTATCGTTTTTTGATAATCAGATAATTGTTGTTTCTAATTATCGCTTGTGATAATTAGATATTTGTTGATATGAGTTCTGATTATCGTTTTTTGATAATCAGATAATTGTTGTTTCTAATTATCGCTTGTGATAATTAGATATTTGTTGATATGAGTTCTGATTATCGTTTTTGATAATCAGATATTTGTTGTTTCTAATCACCGCTTGAGATAATTAAATATTTGTTGCTTTGAGATTTAATTATCGCTTTAGATAATTAAATATTTGCTGATTTGAGATTTAATTATCGCTTTAGATAATTAAATATTTGCTGATTTCGAATTTAATTATCGCTTTAGATAATTAAATATTTGTTGATATGAGATTTAATTATCGCTTTTGATAATTAAATATTTGTTGCTTTGAGATTTAATTATCGCTTTAGATAATTAACTATTTGCTGATTTCAAATTTAATTATCGCTTTTGATAATTAAATATTTGCTGATTTGAGATTTAATTATCGCTTTTGATAATTAAATATTTGCTGATTTGAGATTTAATTATCGCTTTAGATAATTAAATATTTGCTGATTTCGAATTTAATTATCGCTTTAGATAATTAAATATTTGTTGATATGAGATTTAATTATCGCTTTTGATAATTAAATATTTGCTGATTTGAGATTTAATTATCGCTTTAGATAATTAAATATTTGCTGATTTCGAATTTAATTATCGCTTTTGATAATTAAATATTTGCTGATTTGAGATTTAATTATCGCTGTTAGATAATTAAATATTTGTTGATTTGAGATTTAATTATCGTCTTTGATAATTAAATATTTGTTGATTTGAGATTTAATTATCGTCTTTGATAATTAAATATTTGAAATTTGATTATCGTTTGTGATAATCGAATATTTGTTGATTTGAGAAATTTGATTATCGTTTTTGATAATTGAATATTTGTTTTCTGACTATCGTATGAGATAATCAGATATTTGTTTTGACTTCTGATTATCGTTTGAGATAAGTAAATATTTGCGATTTGAAAATTCAATTATCGTTTTTGATGATTGAATATTTGCGACTTTTGAGATTTGAGCTTCGTCTTTTTCTCTGGCGATTCAGGTGAGTAATTTGATTTACTCACATTCAATTCGTGCTCTGTATGGGATTTCTGCTCTGGTTTTCCTTCTCTTTTAGTTGCTGGAACTCGATTGTTCTTGCTTTTGTTAGTCATCTGATTTTGATCCCTGATTCCCACGATGTTGATTCTTTTGATTTGAAGCAGTCGAACCTTTCGATTTCTTATCTAATACTTCCCCGCTGACACTTGCTTTGTTTATACATTTGACATTGCCATGCTTATTTGGTTGTTACCTTTTACCCATTTATTCCCTATGATTGCGTGGACGCAATTTCTTTAAGGAGGGGAGTCTGTAACAACCCGAGGTTTCGTATCGATTGATCATCGTCATTAGACGATTAAATCGGTAGCAAATTATTGTTGGTATTTTAATCGATTGAATTCTCTTCGAATGTTGGGTTGAAATTCTTTTAAATAATTTTGTTAAAGAATATATGGGCTTTAAATAAACATTTCCCTTTTTAAATTTTATTCAGCCCATTTCTATATGTTGTTGAGATAAAGGCCTATGCCTGTTCCCTCCCCCTAACTCATTTTCTATTCAAAACCCTAAACGTTCGAAAGAAAAATAAATGGCGGCCACGAGTTTCTTCTTCGTCCCCAAAAATTAGGGCATCGGCTTCGTCTGGTGATTCTCACTTTGGCCTCGTCGTCTCCAAATAGCTAGGGCTTCTTCGATTTCACTCGTCTTCGGGAGGCCACGGCTTCGACTTCGTCTTCCCCCTCGCATTCATTCGCGACCGCTTCAAGTCAAGGTGAGTGAATCGTCCCTCACTCACATCTAATTCAGCTTAATAATATGCTGCGTTTGACTTGGTTTCGTAACTTGATTTTAGTTCCGTGAATTTCTCTTTGTGCTTGTTGACAGTGGCACTGACTTGTTCATTCTGAAATTCCTGATTTGCTTTGATTTTGTTAAAAACTGTTATTTGAACTTGATAATTATTTTAAACATCACCTGACTTCGGTTTGATTCTTTGTTCACCGCGGTTCTATTGAATTGTTGACGTTGGTCACTTGAATTTGACTATTGATTTCAGAGAGAAAAAAAATGGCATTTATCTTGAAACACTGTTGGCTTTGGATCTTGATATTTTTGCGATATAACTGTTGATCCATGATTTGCAAACTTGCTGTATACATTTCTCTTTTGACTTGGGCATTGCTTTGAAATTTGTCTTTGGTCATTTTTGAAATTCACTGTCATTTGGAAGTTGCTCTGAGATATTGTTTGTTTGCATTATTGATGTGCACTTGCTGTTGGACTTCACTGTTACATTACATGTTCCTTTTGCTCTCAGGATTTAGTTAGACTTACTGGCCCCTGTGAGCTTAGACTCTGGCCTTGTTTGATTTTAGCCTTCGGTACTTGCTACTGGATAATGTTTTACTTGACTTAGTTTGTGATAATGTTCGACTTGATTCGAACTTGTTGCCTCCTCACTAGAACTTGTTTCACCGATGCATTGGTTTCACTGGTACATTGCCTCGTAGCTTCATGTCTGCACTCTCTTGAGTCTTTATTTAATAGTGCTTGTATATACACTTGATTCATTTCTACTGTCACTGTTCTTTGGCATTGCTGGTGAACCATGACTTAATTCACTGTTTATTGATTCTCTTCAGTCTGCATCCCTGGAGATTCATTGTGTTGCATTGTTGGTCTGTACCATTCCGACCTGTTGCATTGAGTTGGTCTGTCCTGAACTCGATTCACTTGAACTTTAGTGTAGTGTTATTGTGCATTCACTTGCAGCTGGGTTGATCTTGAAATTGTTGTTACTCTAATCTAGTCAGCATTGTGCCTGCAGTCTTGTTTTTCTGGGCTTGATTTTGTGGAATTTGCATTTTCTTAGTTTCATTTTGTTGACTCGGTTTCAATACCGCTTCATGTACCTTGCTCCGAGTTAAATTTACATCAGTAACCTAGTTGGTCGACAGTTCCTTGTGCCACCCATAACTCATTTTGTTTAGGTTGTATTTATTATTTTCTGCCTCATGCTGGGCCGCCTTTGCCTGGGCATGTTTGTCATCTGATCTGGAATATCCTAATTCTGCTGTCCACCTAAGTTGATCATAAGTGATACTTTCATTTATGTCTTCATGTAGGCTTGCCTAGTCTGATACATTTTGAAGTTGCATTTATGGATCTATACCTATGTTGTCCCATATAAGTTCATAGTGGGTTGTGCCTTTGACCTTGGACATGTGTCTGCTACATTATATAGTGGCCTTACTTGGGCATTTTGATGTTGTGAGTCGCCGAGTCAGTTTGCAATTTTTACTGGGTTAATCTTCAGTTCATGTCGCCTTGACTTTGGTCGTTGCATTGAGTTGAGTCATGATGGCCGTGACTTGACCTTTACATATTGCTTGTTTTTTTCAAATGTTACTTGAGTTGAATCCGGTATTTCGGGTTTGACCTTGTGCTCGTTTATGAGATTTCATTGAATTCTTGTGTATTTCATCATTGTAGTGGCGAGGCAGTACACGCGTGCGTGTACTGCAGCCCTATCAGATTTGACAGTTTTAAATTGATTTAGTCGATTTGATAAATTGTTTATTTATCTCCGTTGATGATTTAAATATGCTGATTTTTGTTAAACGCTGTTTAGTGTTATATCTGCCGTAATCCGACTCTCTTATCGAGGAGTCGGATATACGAGATTTCTGTGACTATCGTCTATTTGATATTGATCATTATTGCTTCTGTGCATTAATAACTGAGTTTGAATTAGACTGACCCGTGTATTATTTTCTTTTGAATGTAATACTCGGGTCAGACCCGAGTTATTTCAGGTTGTAGATTTTCTTCTTTGAGTTGCTGTTCAGGATTTGAAGACTTTTCACATCTTCTGAAGTTGTCAGTGTCATTCTGTAGTAGTCGTGTCAGTGTATAGAATGATATGTATTCATGTATATTAGTTGACAATGTACTTGTATATATAACTTCTAGAGTCGACAGTTGTAGTTGTATCATATGTATTGTGTCAACTATGTTGTAACTGACATCAGTTATATATATATGAGACTTTTGTTTTTATCTGTGTTCCGCATTTATATTATCTGTGTTATCGTTATATCTAATGTCCTAAACTATTATGAACCATCGTAGTTTGTTTTATACTGATAATTGGGTGTGTCGATGGGAGTAAATAAATAAGATGAAAAATAAAAAGTATATACCACTCCTATCGAGATAACCAATATTAGTGTAAGGCCAATTACGGATGGTCGCTCCTATCCAGCCTTATTCTTCGTAATAATAGACAGTATTTCTTTTAATACTCTTTGTTATTATGAGCATAGAGGTGGGGCGTCACATGGACCATTTCCTATTACGGAACGCATTGGCCCCGTGGCTTATCGAGTGGCTCTACCTGCTCACTTCTCTGGAATATACGACGTGTTCCATGTTTCCCAGCTTCGCATGTGTGTCCGCGATCCTGATTCTATCATTGAGCCGCATGATGTGCCTGATTTAGAGATCTTACCTGATTTATCTTTGGAGCAGCAACTTCTTCGTGTGCTTGATTCGGAGGTTAGACACCTTCGCAACAAAGAGGTCACACTCATGAAGATTCAATGGTCACCGAATCCTAAGGACTGCACTTGGGAGACCAGAGAATCTATCGAACGCTCTTATCCTGGATTTCTCCCATCTTCTTCTGCGGGTGAGAATTCTCTATTTTATCTTTGTCACTTCTTTTATGGATTTGACGTTATATACGACATCTATCTTAAGGAATTGCGGGGACGCAATTTTCTTAAGGGGGGAGTCTGTAACAACCTGGGATTTGCATTACCAATTAATAAATAAAAGTTAGGATTTTTATTTATTTTAATGAAGCATAAAAGGATTTGGAATAACAAAATTTATTTGAAAAAGGCTATTTTAATTAAATAGGAAATATGGGATTTTAAAATGAGGATAAAATGTTATTTTTGGAAAGTTAAATATTTTAAGAGAAGTTTTAAAACGGGTTTGGGTAAGAGAAAAAATTGAGTTTTATAAACATATATGAACACTTAGACTAATTTTTGGAAAAACATGTAAATAACTCTCTTCTTATTGGGTTACTAAACCTAGCCCAATAACCCACCCTAAACCTCCTCTATAAATTATCTCAAACTCTCCTAACCTCATTCATTCATCCCTAATCAAAACCCTAATCATTTCCTAAACCTTTCATAACAAAAATGGCCTCTATCTTCATCTCCTTCTAGTTTTTGCTTATGCAAGTCATTCTATGCAAAGGTAATGCAAATACCCACCTCAAATCCATTTTTATATCTCTCTAATTTCTGAAATTTAATTGGTAACAAATGTTTTATGTGTTTTTTGATCTTATAGCCTCCTAATCATCTTTTGATAACTTGGGTTGATGCTATAGTAGTCTTTGTTGCTTTTGTGAGAGGTATATTGCTAAAAACCTCTTCTAATATGTGTTTAATCATCTTTTGATTTCAGTAATCATTTAGTAACACATGTTTTATTATGTAACAAGTGAATCATAGCTCTTTGATCCTCTTTGCTTTCATTTTGGGTGTGCACACAAGTTGCTTGCTATATTGGTTGAGGTAAAATTGCTAGCTAAATCCTTTTTTTACTTGATACTTCTATAATTTTCGTTTTGGAATTGTAGCTGAAACGAAATCAGGCATAACTTATTCATTTCTCATCCATTTTGATCAGTTTTTTTGCTGCAAACTAGATTCAATAAGGAACACTTTTTGTTCAGTGAGTTTTCTGTAATTTTGCCATTTAGATGACCTGAAATGCATTCAAAGACAGAAGACCAATTCTGTCTTTAACAAGTTATCTTGAGTTTCAATCTGATATTGTTTTGCATGTATCTCTCTCGTTTTTGATCCGAATTAGATAATTTTGGATGTTCCGGAAAGGTTAAAACATATGCTACAATTTTTGTTCAGTGAGTTTTCTGTAGTTTTGCCATTTAGATGACCTGAAATGCATTCAAAAACAGAAGACCAATTCTGTCTTTAACAAGTTATCTTGAGTTTCAATCTGATATTGTTTTGCATGTATCTCTCTCGTTTTTAATCCGAATTAGATAATTTTGGATGTTCCGGAAAGGATAAAACATATGCTACAATTTTTGTTCAGTAAGTTTTCTGTAATTTTGCCATTTAGATGATCTGAAATGCATTCAAAGACAGAAGACCAATTCTGTCTTTAACAAGTTATCTTGAGTTTTAATCTGAAATTGTTTTGCATGTATCTCTCTCGTTTTTAATCCGAATTAGATAATTTTGGATGTTCCAGAAATCATAAAACATATGCTACAATTTTTGTTCAGTGAGGTTTCTGTAGTTTTGCCATTATATGACCTGAAATGCATTAAAAGACATAAGACCAATTCTGTCTTTAACAAGTTATCTTGAGTTTCAATCTGATATTGTTTTGCATGTATCTCTCTGGTTTTTGATCCGAATTAGATAATTTTGAATGTTCCGGAAAGCTTAAAACATATGCTAAAATTTTTGTTCAGTGAGTTTTCTGAAATTTTGAGTCTAACTAGGTCAAAAATTGATTTTTCTACTATCTTCCCGAGAGCGATACACATATTAGCTCTATGGATGAAACTGAAACTATTTTGGTCATAAATTTTGAGCCGCTAGTCGGAATTTGACGATTTTGGTCTCGTTGGAAAGATGGAGTTATGATCTCCATATCTGGAAAGTTTGGTCATCATCTGAGTTTATTAGACCCTTCAAATTTCCTGTCAGATTTGAACCCAGATCGCTGTGCAAAACAGTGCATTTCATGTTTCTGTGTCCGACTTTGGAACGTCGCTACGCCTTCGTTTCAAGTCGGAATCGAGTAATTCTTTTTGCGTTCTGAAGTAGGAATGTCGGACTACGTTTCTACTATTTTTCATACCATTCGGATTCATTCTGCTGGTCCGAATAATTTTCCGAACTTGGTTTCGCGTTAGTTTTGGACTATTTTCCAACACTTAGAATATTTTCAGTGATTTTCTGGTTTTATCGATTTCTTTGAGATTTGTCTCTGGATTTTGTACACGGGCCTTATAAAAAGGTTTTAAAAGGATTTTTTGCTCCGAAATGGCTTCCGAAATTATTATATAATATTATTTTTAATTAGTAGACTATTTACTCCATAATAGGAGAGTTTTCAAAAGCCGTTTTAGAGTGTTCTCAAAATCAATTATAAATCCGTTTCGAACCATTATTTTCTATAATAAAAATCTCACACTCACTATTTAGCACGTCAAGCGAAGTGGAAAGGTGCTTAAACGGTTAGGAAATCTCCGGTTTATGGAACAGTGTGTATTTTCTTTCCGGTTAATCCCCGACCTATTCGATTGATCGTTTTGATCTTTGGGTCTAGTTTACCGATGATACGAGGTGGACTTTTTATTGTTTGGAGTGTGAGCTTGCTATTGGTTAGTAAACCATTTAGTGCGAACGTGGGGTATGGGACTCATTGTTAACACTTTACGGGTTCCTCTCCAAGAAGTTTGTGACACATTAGCCTCTGGGCGGCCAGTACTGGACCTCTGGGTCACCACGCCTCTGGGCAACCGTCTCTGGACACCTGTTCTATGGAGCAGTTTCTTTTTTCGGCATGTGCCTCTGGGCCTTTATCCTTCTGGGAAGGATCTTGCCGTCTCGCGCGTTCCGCATCTGTGCGAGTGATCGATCACAACTCTATAGTACTTTGGCAATAACGACTCCGGTCGGTGCACGTGCTATACTTGTATTATCTGATGATTTTTATATCCATTCGAGTACCGCCATTCGGTGTTGGTTCTATGGAACCATACGATGTAAGTGCGATTACCTTGTGGATTCACAGTGTCTCTGGGCACTGCTTTTCAGTGTTTGATTTCATTGACTTTTCAGTATATCCCCATTGCTCTTTGGAGCATCGATCTTTGCTTGGGCATTGATTACAGACTCTGGTCATTCTTGGGATTATTGCCTATGGGCAACGTGTTATAGCTTTGGCTACACCGATGATATGAGGCGATTTTATTTATTCAACACTTTGGTGCTGATATTCTCTTTGGAGATTTTTACTGTTGATTGATGATTAGGGACCGTCATTATATTCATGTGGTCCAAAATACTCTTCTCTTAGGAAAAGTACTGTTTTATTTATGTACCGCATTATTATATATCTCAGTTATTACTGATTGTTTAGCTAGCCTGACCCGAGTGTTTTCGCTCGGGTCAGACCGAGTTGTTTTAGGTTAGGTCTCTGGACTTAGCTTCTGTGCTTCCGCTTTGGACATTATCTGCTATGCTGATAGATAGCGCTTTTATTTGTCCACTATTTCGCTACTCTGTTATTATTCAGACTTTGATATGTACATATTTTTGACTCACATGTGTGGGCAGTGGGTTTGTACCCACTTATAGTATTTGGATCTGTATTGACGATGTATTGTTCTGAGACTCTGTGCTGTTATGTGATACTGTTCTGTGATGCTATTTCATTATGTTATTATGCTTTGTCCTGATAGGTCTTTAGCCATTGTAATTTCGTTATAAATATTTATTGAATATGTCGAACCACTTGAAAAAAATATAGATACCATCCTTTCGATGTATTCAGTACATAGTTATAGCTTGATTACAAATGGTCGCTTCCACTATACTCTATTCTCCGCTTTAACAGACAGTATTACTCCCGTAATACTCTTTGTTATAGTGGGTCACAGAGTGGGGCGTTACACTTAGGTAGCGCAAAATTTGTTTCACTGCTCGCAAATGTGATTCTTTGGGATTTGCTTAAACTCGTGCACATAAGCATACACTCATCATTATATCAGGACGACTAGCAGTTAAGTAAAGTAAAGATCCAATCATACTTCGATATAGTTTTTGATCAATACTTTTTCCATTTTCATCTCGATCGAGATGTACCATAGTACTCATAGGTCTTGGTTTAGCAGGAGTATTTTCCATACCAAAACGATTTATAAGATTATTACAATACTTTTCTTGATTAATAATAATTCCACTATTTTATTGTTTGATTTGTAATCCAAGAAAATATGTAAGTTCTCCTATATGAGACATCTCAAATTTTCTAGTCATAGTATTCGAAAATTCTTGACATATTTTTTCATTCGTGGAACCTAAAATGATGCCATCTACATAAACTTGTATTATTAAAATATCTTTTTTGTTTTGTTTTATAAACAAAGTTTGATCTATTTTTCCAATTTTAAAACCAGAATTTATAAGATAACTTAATGACGATCATACCCCAAGCATGAGGTGCTTGTTTTAAACCGTATAAAGCTTTCTTTAATTTATAAACATGGTCAGGAAATTTTTCATGTGTAAATAGAGGTGGTTGTTCTACATATACATTTTACATATATATTTTCTTTTATAAAACCTTTTAGAAAAGCACTTTTTACATCCATTTGATATAGTTTAAAGTTATGAAAACATGCAAAAGCAAATAAAATACATATTAATTTTAGTTTCGGGCTAAAGGAGCAAATGTTTCTTCGTAGTCTATTCCTTCCTCTTGATTGTAACCTTGAGCGATTAATCTAGCTTTGTTTCGAATAATATCCCCTTGGTCACTGGCTTTATTTTTGCAAACCCACTTAGTACCAATGACTGTTTGATTACTAGGTCTAGGAACTAAGTCCCAAACTTCATTTCGTTCAAATTGATTTAAATCTTCTTTAATAGCTTTAATCCAGTAATCATCAGTTGATGCTTCTTCAGCATTTTTGGGTTCAATGTTCGAAAGGAAAGCTACACGACCCATTTGATTTAATTGATTTCATGTTCTTACATTAGAATTTATTTCTCCAATAACATTTTCAATTGGGTGATTCCTTAGTAGTCTTGGTGGAGATCGAATCTCATTTTCTTTAGGTGAATTGTTGTTTCCAATTTCAGTGTTATTTTCAATATTTTCAATATCATCATCTGTGATATTTGATTTTGGAATTATTTCTTCATCTTCATTTTTATTATTAAGTTTTAAATTTTCATCTAATGTCACATGAAGTGTTTCTTCGATTATTTTAGTTCTTTTATTGTAAATTCTATATGCCTTCCTTCATTCCGAGTATCTAATGAATATTCTTTCATCGGATTTTGGATCGAATTTACCAAGTTGGTCTTTTGAACTGAAAACTTTAAAATATGATATGTTAGGTTTTTTCCATTAAAAAGTTCATATGGGGTATGTTTTATTAATGGTCTAATGGAGACTCGATTTAAAACATAGCAAGCAGTTGCTACAACTTTTGCCCAAAAATGTTTAGGTAGAGTGCTTCCATTTAATAAGGTTCTAGCACATTCTTAAAGTGTTCTATTTTTCCTTTCTACAACTTCGTTTTGTTATGGAGTTCAAGGAAATGAAAATTTGTGAAAAATTCCTTTCTTATTACAATTTTTTTCTAAAATATCATTATCGAATTTACCACCGTGATCACTTCTAATGATTTTAATTTTTATATTTTTAATATTTTGAATTCTCTTAGCAAAATTTTTAAAATTTTCAAAAGTATCTCTTTTATTTTTCATAAATATTTTCCAAGTGTATCTTGAGAAATCATCTACAATTACAAAAACATAACTATTATGATTTATAGATTGAACTTGAGGTTGTCCAAAAAGATCTAAATGTAATGACTCAAGTGGTTGTAATGTAGAAATAATTTTCTTCGATTTAAAAGTAGATTTAGTTAATTTTCCTAACTTACAAGCATCACAAATAATATTTACTTTAAAAATCATTTTTGGTAAACCTTTTACTAATTTACTTTTAGATAATTTGCTTATTGCTTTAAAGTTTATATGACAAAATCTTTTGTGCCATAACCAAGGATCATTTTCTCCGACTACTAGACACATATTTATGTTACGATTAACTTTCATATTTAAAATGTATATATTACGTTCTCTAGTTCCTTCAAAGATAAGATTCTTGTTTTGATCAAATATGTTACATTTATTTTCCGAAAAAGATATATTAAAACCTTTATCGCATAGTTGACTTATACTAAGCAAATTATGTTTTAAATGTTTAACTAGGAAAACATTTATAATAAGAGGTAAGTTAGATGTACCGTCATTGCTCACATCGCCTTTGCCGATGATATACCCTTTGGAATTATCTCCAAATGTGACGGATCCTCCATGTGAGTAGATAATGTTAGTCAGCATATCATTGTTTCCTGTCATATGTTTTGAGCAACCACTATCAAGTATCCACTTTCTTCTTTTCTTAGTTGGTACTTGCAAAAAATATAGAGATGATGTTGGTACCTAGTTTTTATTAGGGTCCTAAAAGTTAGGTCTTAGGAAGCCAAACCCAAGAAGGTTTAGAATTCCCTTTATAAGTAAAATTTCATATTTATGAACTCTATTTATAAAAGTCTTAATATACTTATTTCTAATCAAATTATCATTAGTTTTTGCCACCCAAATCTTTATATTTTTGTGGTGTAACTGTCCTTATTTTGAGTGAAAACCTTTGGTTTTATAAAATTCTTATGTATATAGAAATTTTTATATAATGAAATGTTTCTCTTTGAACAAGATTTTGAGGAATTTGTATATCCTAAACCTTTCTTATTAAAAGAGATTTGGGAGTTATTAATAATTTTAGAAAGATTTTCTCTACCTTTATTAAAGTTAGAAACATTTTTAGTAATATTTTCTAACTCGATTTTGAGACTAGTATAGTTTAATTCAAGAATTTTGACATTAGATTTTAAATCATGATTTTTTACAGCTGATGTCATATTCTTTTTTTGTGAACTTCAATCTCATTTGATAGCATAGTGAGTTGAGAAGATACGTCATATAAAGATTCTTGTGTTTTGACAAGTTCTTCTTCTAAGATTTTCTTTTCATCTTTCAGCATATCAACTTCTATTTCACTCCTGTTTAGTTTCTATAAAGCATCTTATATTTTCTTTTAACATCTTTTAGTTTATCCAATAGCTTCGAGTTTATATCAATTAAATCACCAAAATTTAGATCACTTACTTTGTCAGATGAAGCCATAACGCACACATTGGCTTGTTAGGAGTCAGTGTCACTGTCTGATGAGGAAGATGATTCTAAATCATCCCTGTAACATAGAATGCTTACTTCTTCTTATATTTGTCCCTGTTAGTTTTGTACCTTTCTTTCTTACGATCATGACATTCCTTCTTTATGTGACCCTTTTTTGCGACATTTATAACATTTGAGATTTGAAACTGATGGTTTGTTATTATTGCCTCTCCTATTGTTTTCGAATTTCTTGTTCTTTGGAAATTTTGAAAATCTCTTAAAGTTCTTAGCAATAAAAGCCATGTCATCTTCATCTTCTTCCGAATCTTCTTGTTAAGCTTGGAATGTTATGGTCTTTCTGTCTTGTGCTTGAACTCCTTTTTCCTGCAAATTTACTTCATATGACATTAGATTTCCTATCAACTCCTCTTGTTCTACGGTTGAAATGTCATTAGCTTCTTTAATTGCTAAGACTTTCCGTTCCCATTCATCTTTTAAAGGGTTGAGGACTTTTGACACGATATCAAAATCATAGTATTTTTCTGCTAATGCCAAAAGTGAATGATATATACCTTTAAACTTAGAATACATTTCATTTATAGTTTCATCTTGCTTCATTCTAAAATTATGGAACTGGTTCTTAAGCATAGAAATCTTGCTTTGCTTAACTTTGTTAGTACCTTCATGTGTAACTTTAAGAGCTCGCCAAATTTCATAAGCTGTTGTACACATGCTAACTCTATTAAATCCATTTTATCTAAAGCACAAAATAGCATATTCATGGCTTTTGCATTTGAGGTAGCATCTAATTTTTGTGTGTTTAACCATTGTGCATATGGTGTGGTTGGTATATGATGTGCACGTAAATGTGCATATTTTTACCACCATATTTAATCTAATCTAATTAAATTAAATAAATGATCATATCAGGTGTTTTAACATGTTTAAACCAAGATTCAAATTATTTTCAAATCGTCACATATTCATCTTCATAAATGGGAAAAATGGTCATTTTTGCATATATTAATTTGAGAAAATTTACTTGGAAATTTCTGTATTATTATGTAGGAATTTTGCTTCAAATACAAGTGGTTTCATGAAGAAATATGCATGCACAAGAATTAGAGAACAAATGAAGATGGAAATAATTCATTTCATGACAACATGGAGGACCCTACCCACCCACCTACCTTGATGTACAATTATAAGCTAATGCACATGCTAATGGCCATTAAAGTTTCATGCATATTTAAATGAGGATTAATACATGCTAATGATTACTTGGTGGCCACACTTCCTAGAGGGGTAGTTTGGGCATTCCCTAAAAATATGAATTAGAGTTTCATACATGTATAAATACCTGCAAACCAAAATTCAAACCATCACATTGCAACCAAACTGTTCACAACAGCAGCTTAAACATCCACTGCTCAAACCGGAACTCACCCACTTCCTCCTGCCTACAACAGCAGCTGTTCCTCTGTACATACCAAACTGTGCACATCATCCCCTACATACAGACACAACCACAACTGTCTACCGCTCATTCCCCATCAAATATCTCTTCAAAACATATAGACACATCACAGTTCAACAAAACATCAAACATCACAGTTCAACTTCAGTTCAAAAAACATCTCCTCTTCATCAACATCAAACATCTCTGCCTGTAGCACTGAAACATCTCTGCCTTACATACATACAAACACATCAAACATCGAACCACTGAAACACAGTTTAACAAAACATCACAGTGCATTGTCAATCGCATACCCACTCCACTTCATCAACACCCACTTCTAAAGCCAACTTCAGCCACCATCCTTCTGCAATCCACTGCTGACATACAAACGACCATTCATAAAAATTTCAAACACTACTGACCACCCCTCTACCACATTCACAAAAAAAGAAATAACCGCCTCACCTTGCTCTGACCATACTTGAACCACATTTCATAACACTGCCTTCGTGCAAACAATCCGACCACCCATCTTCATCTCTGCAGATCCCTCCACAGCAATCATCACAATTGCTGGTAGTAATCGCGACTACAAACCTGTGCAGTTAAAGCGCTCGGCAGATTCACTGCGGCGGAGGTGTAAAAAGTCATAGTGGGGATACAGCGAGGATATAACGGAATATAGCGGATGACTCTAAAATAGCATATAAAACTCGTACTAAATGTTTTTACAAATATATAAATGGTATTTAAATGAAAAATTAACATTCAATTGAACTATAATTAATACATAAATAATTTTAAATAAAAACATGTGCAAATATACTGTAAATAAACATAAAACTGTTATATAACATAATTGAATTTAGTAGAATACTAGGGTATTTTCATTTCTCAAAATATAATAAAAATTCAACTAAATAAATCAATTTTATTACTTTTATAATATATAAATGTCATTTTTCAATTAATTTTTTAAAGAAGGTATAGCGGAAATAACGGAATATAGCGGGAATAATGGGATATAGCGGAAATAGCCGGGCTTAAAGCGGAAAGGCTATATTTGGGGCTATATGGAAAAATCGTAGCGGTAGAAATCCGCTATGAGATATAGCAAGGTTATAGCGGGTTAATAGCGGACATTAACTGCACAGCTACAAACAAATTGCCGAATCTCAACAACAGACGCGAACCACCTTGACCGCAATCCCCCTTCAGACTTCGAACAAGTTTTCAACTTCGAACATCTACCATCACAACCATTACCTCGAAACCCAAATCAAACCACGACATCGAACACCACCACAAATCGTGCAACTGCTATTTCACCAGATATATCTCTGTAGTTGCAAATCCAAACATCACAACAAACATCTCCATCCCACGCTACAGTAAACACAAACCTCAACGCCTCGCCTGCCAAGTCGCTGCGACCTCCTTCAATTCGCCTCTGCAATCGCCTAGAACCAAACACGTAACTACACCAGAAACGCCAATTCCCAAACGGAAGCTCGCCTTCATCGACATCAACGGCCGAAACCCTTTTCAATCGTGACCTCCCCTTAGCAATCGATCGCCGCAACTCAAATTCCCTAATCGCCTCGAACATAGATTTTGCAATTTCGTATTTTTTTTCCTTTTATTTGGTGAATCGATTTTGAAACGAACACGAATTTCAAATTGTGGACTGGAAGTGAAATAGCAATTCACAGTTTTTCTTTTGTGATGAAGATTGCAGATGCTTTAAATTTGGGTCGGGCTTGAAGGTTATTAAAAAAAAATTCTTTGAATTTGTTTTGTTTTGGTTAAGTGGTTTTAGAGTAATTTGATTTTATTTTCTTATTTTTCTCTTTAAAAAAATAGAATTTTACTTTCTTTGTGCTATTTTCTCTTTAAAAAAAATTATCTTTCCTTTCCAAAAACAAACAACAAGTATATTTTGTTTAAGTCCATTTTATTTTCCATTGTTTTAGTTTCAATTGTTTTGATTTTCATTTGTTTTAGTTCTTTTATTTAAAAAAATTGTTTATATATCTTGTTTGAAATTTCAGGTTGCAGGAAATAAACAGGATTTCTTGTCAAATAATAGGTCAACTTTGCTTGCTTGCTTAAATAAAAAAATTTGCTGCTTTTAAAATAAATTTGCTAATAATTCTGCACACTCTGGTATCGTGCCCTCACTCTTGTTTTATTTGTTTTGTGTTGTTGTTTACTTGCATTTTCTAGAAAAAAATTACAAAAACAAAAACAAACAAAATTCATTCATAGTTGCATTGTTAATTCCCATTTAATTTCAGTTTTGCATTTCATTCTAGAATTTTGATTAATAATAACTGTAACAACCCTGTATTTTGTGATTTTTTATTGTATATTTTGATTTTTTTAATTGATTTCCTGATTTAGAAACTTTATTTTATTTATTAAAATGAATAATTTTTGTTATTTTAAATATAAATTTTTATTTTAATGTAAATTATAATTCCAAACATAAATAAATAAAATATTTTCCAGAAATGTGAATTTTGGTCAATATGGTCAAACTTTGACTTTTAATTTAAAAATTTAAAATGTTGAAATTTTGAATTTTATATTTGATTATGAAAATAGATTTAATTTCAAGAATACTGCTTTTTTGTTTCGTTCAAATCGGATTAATATTGTGAAAGTTATGCTTTTTACAATATTGTGTGTAAATTGTTTTATTTAACAAATTTGTTTATTTTAAATTTATATAAATAATATCTTTGTTTGTAAAATCATGTTCCAATTTGTGTAACATGATATGTTTTGCATATATTTTATTTTTAAAACATTTTTAAAGTGTAGTTATAATGTTCAAATGTTGATTGTATATTGTTTTCAATCTTTAATTCTTGTTTCCATTAAATAAAGTATTTTCTTTATTTATTTCCTACTTTTCCTAAAACTATTTATTTATTCTTCATAATATCTATATCTACCTTATTTTTCTTATTTATACATTCACTTAGTAATTAAATGGATAAGTATTTAGATCCCTATTTATTTCTTGGAAAGAAATTTCACATATATATATATATATACGTTATTGTTTTAAAAGGCATACTTTTAAATGTTTATTTTAATTAATATAAGTAATATTTTTGGTTGATATATCATGTTATAATTGTGTATATATATGTAACATTTCATGTTATGTATATATTTACAACATTTGTCCGTTTTTGTTTCACTTAATTTGGATATATACTTTGTAAATTAAGTAACATACAAAGATGTAAATAGCAATTAATTTATACGTTTCTATAACCGTTTTCTTATTTATTTATATAGTGTTTATATAAACGGTATGTATTTATTGAATTATTTCTTTGGCATATATTTTATTAAATAGATGGGAAACAAATCAAATTTAGATACGTTACCTATTTTTAATTAAAAGCTTACGTTACGTTTTGATTTATTACCTTTTTATCTTCCCATCCCTTGATTTTCTACCATAACTTCTCCTTGATAGCCATGACTTTTTCTTTATGAAATTCAGGTGAAAACATCTCTTTTTATCTCATTTCTCACGCCTATTTTCAATCCTGAGAAAAAGGTAACGGCTTCCTCTTTTTGTTCTACTTTTCTCTTCACTTTTCTATTGAATTTTCCATTGTTTTGCTTGATCTTCATGTGCTTTGCTCGGCCTTAACACCTTACCACCTTCACCGACCACCACATCACCTCCTTCCCATCACCATACACGGCCTAACACCCTCATCCTCTGACCAAAACTGGCCACGACCATTCCATGATGCAAACACCACTAAAAGTTGCAAAAACCCCTTGAAACCATGCATAGCCTAGCTAGTTTTCACCATACCCTTCATATGTTGTTTTGGCCACCCCCTTAGCCACCACCACTATGACGACCGCCCATGACCCCTGCACCGAATCTAGAGATAGTGTGCTGTAAAGTGTGCCAGGCGACCATGGACGATTGTCAAGGTAAATTAAAACAACAGGATCTATCGTATTACTCACATCGCATGGACAAAATACAATATAACATATGTATAGTGAAGCTTTACAGAATAAAATGCCATCATATAAAACTCCATAATAGTTGAATACAAGCATCCAAATAGTCAATACATCAAGCCTCACTACATAACACTCAAAGATTATACAAACAGCGGAACATCCAGTACATATAAGAAGATAATATGCAACCCTCTAGCTCGTCTTCGATATCAGCATCGTGAGAAGAGAACAACACCTGTCACCTGCTACCTAGTCTGCCCGTCCCAAAATGGACGAACAGCCCAAGGCAATAAGAATTAAAACATAAAGCCTTGAGTCAGACAACAGTCTTAGTGAGCAGTAAATTAACTAACAACATACCAAAAGAGCACAAAGGAAAAAGGAATAGGAATACAACTCTCCCACTCCAACCTCTTTCTACAGTGATAGCCCCCAGACACACACTAAGCAGAAGCAAACATAATAGAGCATAAAATGTAAAGTAAAGAAATTATCACTCGAGTCAAGGGCGATGTTTTCCAAGCACAAACCCCCAAGGCCTAAACCAAGATCAGATAAGCACCCAGAAAACACTGCTCTTGAGACCGAATGACGATACAACCAAACATCCATGACTCTGGCTATCACTGTTATCATTGCTTCGATATCACCGTTAATTGAATGACCGACACATTCTTTCAGCCGTCCGTCAAGGGCTAATGGAAACCCCGGTTCTAGACATAACTCCCGCACGTCGTCGCAGCCCGTGCCTAGGACTATCGAATCTGCCCAGAGTACTCGACCATCAACAGTTGGCCGTTGGGACTATCGAATCTGCCCAAACGTACTCTTGCTTAGAGCATACTAGAACCTTCAACAACGATGCTATCCAAGCCTCTTAGTCATCCTCCTTGACGACTATTTCCATACTAGCTCAAGCGCCTCTCAAGCATCCATTACTCTTAACTCGAATCATATCACCGAGTTACCAACGTGCTTGGAATGATCCCGTCTGGATTAGACCAAGACTATCTCATATCATACTTCGCTTCATCACATCCTCGCAAAGTCTCATCTCAACATCATCATCATCGAATCTATGCATAAGAGCTTCATCACCCGCTACATATGCCAGAAGCAGCTTTCCCAATTCAAGAGCCTTTCTCTTAGCTTTTGAATCATCTTCGGTCTAAATCAAATCATCAATCATCTAATTTATAGCAATCAATCAAGTCAAACATTAATCCAAGCAATCAAGCATTCAAATATGATCTATGTAGACAATTATCACAATAATGGCAATTTCGTAATTAAAGAGTTGAAAGTCTAACAAGCATGAAATCATGAGAAGTATCTCTACAATCTTGATGAATGAACTTGCATAGGTTAACACTTAGTAAAAATGGTTGTCAAATCATCATGAACAATGGATCTATATGGATCTACACTTAGGATGAAGAAAATGCATGGAAATCCCAATTTTAACACCAAATCGAGCCAACAATCCGATATACTCCTTTGGATCCGTGTGAGAGATAATCACCACTCACCAAATCACCAAAACTAACTCAAATCAACACGCTTCAGATCTGGACAGCGAAGGATCAAGCTTGATCTATCACGAATCCGCTTCAACGAAGAAATCTCACTTTAATGGATGAAGATCTTCAACTTTAGCTCTTGGACCTTTGATCTTGATCTTCGATTTGGATGAAAGGAAGCACTAGATTAGAGTGGAGAAAAGAAGTGAAGAAGTGTAGAAGTCGAGCTCTTAAAATAGCAGCACTTCGTCGCTTCGAAATCCGGATCCCAAAAAGTGAGAACAACCCTTCCTATTTATAGCTGAAAATCCACTAAGTCGTAACTCGGCTATCTCCTAAGTCGTCTCCGACTTACGACCTAAGACACCTCCGACTTAACAAAGCCTTCAACCTAACAGACTACGACTTAGTGAACTTTCGACATAAGACTTAGCAGCTAACCCTTAAGTCGGTTGCGACTTAACACCTGCTCCTATACGTCTTAACGACTCAACTGCTATGCCATCCCACGACTCAACGACCTACGACTTAAGAATGCGCGTGACCTACGACTTAACACATAGCATTCTCCTTAACATGGCCACGACTCACTAGGCTACGACTTATCAAGTAACTGGGGCTACGACTCAACTACTGAGTCGTCTACGACTTAAAACAGATCAACTCTTAAGTCGCTCGCGACTTAACAACTACTAAGTCGCTCACGACCTATCACTCAGGCAGAAACCCAGCGACCTAACACCTTAAGTCTTCACGCGACCTAAAACATGTTACGACTTACGACTTAACTCGTACAACTTAACTCCCATAGGTCGTATACTCCCTAAGTCGCTAACCTATAGGTCATACCAAGACACTAGGTCGCTACACAGCTATCTCCAAACTCCTTAGGTCGTTGCCGACCTAACAATGCTAACTCGGAACCACTAGGTCGCTCACATCCTATCTCCACCCTAAGTCGTCTACAATAAGTCGGTCACGACTTATCTCTTAGGTTGTTTACGACCTAGGACTTGAACAAATAGGACCGAAAAGACAAACATACTGTCGCATACGACCTATATCATGCCCTAGGTCGTCCACGACTTACCACCTCAACTCGCTAACTCGCAGATTCCTTAAGTCGCGCCTATTCCCTAAGTCGTATACGACTTACGACCTATACTAAGTCGTGAACGACTTAGGACTTAGCCATATTTCGCCTAAGATCTGAAATGGCTCAAAAATGCTAAAATTCCAGATTTTGACAAACTTTTCGATCCGTAAAAATACGGGTCGTTACATTCTCTCCCCCTTAGGAATTTCGCCCCCGAAATTCCAAACAAACAAAGCAATCAAAGACTATTCTGTACGCCTACCAACTATAACAATCAACAAACCATGCATCCAATTCTAGCTTAGCGTACAGAATTCTAACACTAGAACAAGTTACAATGTTGTTAGATGATACGACACCTTAGGGCCATTCCTCGAAGAGTTCAGGATGAGCTGCCTTCATCCTCTCTTCCACCTCCCACGTACAGTCGTTATCATCGTCACTCCATTGTATCTTGAGCAACTTAACTACCTTCCTCTTAAGCTGTTTCGTGTTGGTTTCCACAACACGAAGCGGCTTACGAGGTCTTCTATCGACTGGATCAACTTCGAAATCTTCACAGCTATCAGCAGAAACCACCGTACTCGAGTTGTGCACATACTTCCGTAGATATGATACATGAAAAACATTGTGCACACTCGACATCTTCTCCGGTAACTCCAATCTATAGGCGAGCTTTCCAATTCGCTCGATAATCTGGAATGGTCCAACAAATCTCGGAGTCAATTTTCCTTTCTTCCCGAATCGAATAACATTCTTCAGTGGAGAAATCTTCACAAAAACCATATCACCAATGTCGAATTCCAAATCCTTACGACGTTTATCGGCATAACTCTTCTGACGGTCTTGGGCTGCCTTCATTCGTTGCCGAATGATCTCTATACAATCCGAAGTCTGTCGAATCATCTCTGGCCCAAGTATCAGCTTTTCTCCAGTTTCCAACCAACATGTCGGAGAGTTACACGGTCTTCCATACAATGCCTCATACGGTGCCATACCAATGCTTGACTGGTAACTGTTGTTGTACGCAAACTCCACCAAATGAAGGTGATCTTCCCATGATCCTCCGTAATCCAAAACACAAGCTCTGAGGAGATCTTCCAAAACTCGGTTGACTCTCTCGGTCTGACCATCTGTTTGAGGATGATAAGCTGTACTCAAACACAACTCGGTTCCCAAAACTTCCTAGAAGCTCTTCCAAAATCCACTAGTGAACAATGGGTCTCGATCGCTCACTATATTCTTCGAAATACCATGGAATCGAACTATCCACTTAACATACAACTCAGCCAACTTTGATGCAGTCCTAGTCGATCAAACAGGAATGAATCGTGCACTCTTAGTCAAACGATCTACGATGACCCAAATCCCTTCATTTCCCATTCTGGTTCTAGGTAGCCCATCAATAAAATCCATCGATATCTGCTCCCACTTCCATGTAGGAACTTCTAATAGCTGAAGTAATCCACTTGGCTTCTTCTGTTCAGCTTTTACCAACTGGCAGTTCATACACTTGGAAATAAAATTTCCAACATCCTTCTTCATGCCTTCCCAGTAGTAGGTTCTCTTCATATCCCGATACATCTTATTTCCACCTGGATGAATTGTCAGCTTCGAGTGATGACTTTCCTTCAGAACTTCACTCCTCAATTCATCTATATCGGGAACAACTAGTCGTCCTTGCTTTCGAAGCCAACCCTCTCGATCGACCTCGAATCCTTTATCCTTTTCTGGATCCAATCCATATTCCAAATCACGGATAATCTTGACAAGCTTATCATCTCGCTTTTGGCTCTTGCCAATCCTTTCCACAAGAGTGGGTCTTATCGATAAGTTTGCCAACATCTCAGGTTCCAATTCACATCTAGGCCTGAAGTCAAATCCAGCTAAATACTCGAGACTCTTCCATTCTGAAAACATGGCTCCCAATCCTCCATGTCTTCGACTTAACGCATCTGCCACTGCGTTACCTTTTCCCGGAGTATAAGCTATACCAAAATCATATGATGCTAAAAACTCTAACCAACGTTGCTGCCGAAGATTCAAATCCTTTTGGGAGAAAAGATACTTCAATGACTTGTGATCCGTAAACAACTCGAATCGAACTCCCAATAGATAATGTCTCCACATCTTCAGAGCAAAAACAATTGCCGCTAACTCCAAATCATGAGTCGGGTAATTCCTTTCATGCGGCTTCAGTTGTCGACTGGCATACGCAACAACTTTATCTTTCTGCATCAGCACTGCTCCAAGTCCAGTACCACATGCGTCGGTGTAAACCACCATCTCATCATTCCCACTAGGAATAGTCAGAACAGGAGCACTCGTCAATCTCTCTTTCAGGATTCCGAAAGCTTGCTCACACTTAGCATCCCAACTGAACACTTGGTTCTTCTTCGTCAATCCTGTTAACGGTGCAGCTACCTTGGAGAAGTTTTTGATAAACCGACGATAATATCCTGCTAATCCAAGAAAACTTCTCACATCAGATGCATTCTTAGGTCTAACCCAATCCTGGATTGCTGCCACCTTAGCGGGATCAACCGCTATTCCATTTCCAAAAATCACATGGCCTAAGAACCTCACTTCACTCTTCCAGAAGTGACACTTCGAAAACTTAGCCTTCAGCTGATGTTTCCGCAAGATCTCCAAAACAATACGCAAGTGCGTCTTGTGCTCCTCTTTAGTTCTGGAATAAATCAGAATATCATCCACGAACACAAGTACGAACTTGTTCAACTGATCTCTGAACACTCTATTCATAAGATCCACAAAATATGCTGGCGCGTTAGTCAATCCAAACGGCATTACCAGCCACTCAAAGAAACCGGATGGTGTTCGAAAAGCAGTCTTTGGCACACTATCCTTAGCTACTCTCAACTGGTGAAATCCCGTTGCCAAATCCATCTCTGGACTTCGATAGTTGATTCTATTCCCAAGAAAACCTTTCCTCCAAGAGCAGTATAGTCCTTACACAACTTAGCGAAATCCACTGGTTTTGGAGTTTGGACTTGAACTCCAACATCAACTGCTGCCCCCGGAACTGGTATCCTTCTCATGATCGAAGTCATCATAGCTTCGAACATAGCTGCATAATCAGCAGTCCTCTCAGTAGCACGGCCTTCCCTAGCAGCTGGTCTCCCTCTTCGACTCATTCTCAATATCTATAAAAAGGAATGATCAGAACATCTAGAGAAACAACTGCATAAAGGACTTAAACTCAACTAAACTACTATATTATATATAGTAATCATCCATCAAATTACAATTACGTCTCTCATACGTAGTTACTACAGCGAGCGTTGGGTAAAATCGATTAACCAATGCTCTGATACCAAATGTGACGACCGCCCATGACCCCTGCACCGAATCTAGAGATAGTGCGCTGTAAAGTCTGCCAGGCGACCATGGACGATTGTCAAGGTAAATTAAAACAACAGGATCTATCGTATTACTCACATCGCATGGACAAAATACAATAGAACATATGTATAGTGAAGCTTTACAGAATAAAATGCCATCATATAAAACTCCATAATAGTTGAATACAAGCATCCAAATAGTCAATACATCAAGCCCCACTACATAACACTCAGAGATTATACAAACAGCGGAACATCCAGTACATATAAGAAGATAATATGCAACCCTCTAGCTCGTCTTCGATATCAGCATCGTGAGAAGAGAACAGCACCTGTCACCTGCTACCTAGTCTGCCCATCCCAAAATGGACGAACAGCCCAAGGCAATAAGAATTAAAACATAAAGCCTTGAGTCAAACAACAGTCTTAGTGAGCAGTAAATTAACTAACAACATACCAAAAGAGCACAAAGGAAAAAGGAATAGGAATACAACCCTCCCACTCCAACCTCTTTCTACAGTGATAGCCCCCAGACACACACTAAGCAGAAGCAAACATAACAGAGCATACAATGTAAAGTAAAGAAATTATCACTCGAGTCAAGGGCGATGTTTTCCAAGCACAAACCCCCAAAATCTAAACCAAGATCAGATAAGCACCCAGAAAACATTGCTCTTGAGACCGAATGACGATACAACCAAACATCCATGACTCTGGCTATCACTGTTATCATTGCTTCGATATCACCGTTAATTGAATGACCGGCACATTCTTTCAGCCGTCCGTCAAGGGCTAATGGAAACCCCGGTTCTAGACATAACTCCCGCACGTCGTCGCAGCCCGTGCCTAGGACTATCGAATCTGCCCAGAGTACTCGACCATCAACAGTTGGCCGTTGGGACTATCGAATCTGCCCAAACGTACTCTTGCTTAGAGCATACTAGAACCTTCAACAACGATGCTATCCAAGCCTCCTAGTCATCCTCCTTGATGACTATTTCCATACTACCTCAAGCGCCTCTCAAGCATCCATTACTCTTAACTCGAATCATATCACCGAGTTACCAACGTGCTTGGAATGATCCCGTCTGGATTAGACCAAGACTATCTCATATCATACTTCGCTTCATCACATCCTCGCAAAGTCTCATCTCAACATCATCATCATCGAATCTATGCATAAGAGCTTCATCACCCGCTACATATGCCACAAGCAGCTTTCCCAATTCAAGAGCCTTTCTCTTAGCTTTTGAATCATCTTCGGTCTAAATCAAATCATCAATCATCTAATTTATAGCAATAAATCAAGTCAAACATTAATCCAAGCAATCAAGCATTCAAATATGATCTATGTAGACAATTATCACAATAATGGCAATTTCGTAATTAAAGAGTTGAAAGTCTAACAAGCATGAAATCATGAGAAGTATCTCTACAATCTTGATGAATGAACTTGCATAGGTTAACACTTAGTAAAAATGGTTGTCAAATCATCATGAACAATGGATCTATATGGATCTACACTTAGGATGAAGAAAATGCATGGAAATCCCAATTTTAACACCAAATCGAGCCAACAATCCGATATACTCCTTTGGATCCATGTGAGAGATAATCACCACTCACCAAATCACCAAAACTAACTCAAATCAACACGCTTCAGATCTGGACAGCGAAGGATCAAGCTTGATCTATCACGAATCCGCTTCAATGAAGAAATCTCACTTTAATGGATGAAGATCTTCAACTTTAGCTCTTGGACCTTCGATCTTGATCTTCGATTTGGATGAAAGGAAGCACTAGATTAGAGTGGAGAAAAGAAGTGAAGAAGTGTAGAAGTCGAGCTCTCAAAATAGCAGCACTTCGTCGCTTCGAAATCCGGATCCCAAAAAGTGAGAACAACCCTTCCTATTTATAGCTGAAAATCCACTAAGTCGTAACTCGGCTATCTCCTAAGTCGTCTCCGACTTACGACCTAAGACACATCCGACTTAACAAAGCCTTCAACCTAACAGACTACGACTTAGTGAACTTTCGACATAAGACTTAGCAGCTAACCCTTAAGTCGATTGCGACTTAACACCTGCTACTATACGTCTTAACGACTCAACTGCTATGCCATCTTACGACTCAACGACCTACGACTTAAGAATGTGCGTGACCTACGACTTAACACATAGCATTCTCCTTAACACGGCCACGACTCACTAGGCTACGACTTATCAAGTAACTGGGGCTACGACTCAACTACTAAGTCGTCTACGACTTAAAACAGATCAACTCTTAAGTCGCTCGCGACTTAACAACTACTAAGTCGCTCACGACCTATCACTCAGGCAGAAACCCAGCGACCTAACACCTTAAGTCTTCACGCGACCTAAAACATGTTACGACTTACGACTTAACTCGTACAACTTAACTCCCATAGGTCGTATACTCCCTAAGTCGCTAACCTATAGGTCATACCAAGACACTAGGTCGCTACACAGCTATCTCCAAACTCCTTAGGTCGTTGCCGACCTAACAATGCTAACTCGGAACCACTAGGTCGCTCACATCCTATCTCCACCCTAAATCGTCTACAATAAGTCGGTCACGACTTATCTCTTAGGTTGTTTACGACCTAGGACTTGAACAAATAGGACCGAAAAGACAAACATACTGTCGCATACGACCTATATCATACCCTAGGTCGTCCACGACTTACCACCTCAACTCGCTAACTCGCAGATTCCTTAAGTCGTGCCTATTCCCTAAGTCGTATACGACTTACGACCTATACTAAGTCGTGAACGACTTAGGACTTAGGCATATTTCGCCTAAGATCTGAAATGGCTCAAAAATGCTAAAATTCCAGATTTTGACAAACTTTTTGATCCGTAAAAATACGGGTCGTTACAACCACCATCAAGTTCACCATCTTTGGCCTTCACTCCAGCCACCACCAGGTCTGTACATACCAAGGCCGAGCCAATTCATGCATGGCCAAGCCTAAAAGTTGCACCAAAACTCCTCTTTTTGCCTTAACCTTTGATCTTCCTTCACTAGTAACTCCTACCCCTTCTCTTTTACTTGTAGCCGTGCCTATATGAGTCCAAACTAGATCCATACTCTAGCTAAAACATCACCAAGGATGAACCTATATAGCTTTGTGGCCGAGAAAAAGTGATTTGTAGTCAAGCAAAATCAATTGAAAAGTTTGGTGTTGTCTTTTGTAAACTCTATTTCCATTTGTTCCAATAATTTTGGTATGTATTTATATTTATATATGGCTTTGTTTTGTTGTTGAATACAAGGTTAAGATCTTGGCTCTCTCTCTCCACTCAAATCAAAAGTCGTATCGTGCTTTCTGGAATTCGTTTGTGTGTTTTGATTCGCTAACTCCAGCATAAAAGGTGAGTTTTCACTCATGACATTTATACTTATATAATTAGTGAAGTGACAACAAGTGAATGTGTAGAATTGTTATATCATGTTATACCTGCCTGTGATGTTAATTATATGATGTTAAACCCTGTTATAAACTTGTCTCATCATCTGTTATGTTTTATTCCGTTATACTGTGTATTTATTTCTGTTTCTCACATTGCAAGTTCCTTGTAGAATAGAATCACTATGGGTTGAAATGATACATACCCAAACGGACTTTAGAATAGAGAAAAATCGTTATGGGCTGAAATGATAGGCCTGAACAATTTTTATTTATTTTTATTAACTTGGGATTGCGGGTTTGAAATGATAGAACCCGGATTTTTCTTTGTAAATTACGGATTGAAATGATATATTATCCATATCACTTGACAGGTTAGAAAATAGTATACAGACCCGTGGTTATTTTATATATTTCTCTGGATATTTTTAAGTATTTTAAAAATGTAAATTATGATAATTTGATTTAAATTGAATATAAAATGATTTAATAAAGGGTTAGTTATTTTCCTATAAAAGTGATAAATAAATAAATGCTAAAATGGAAATTTGGAATTTAACTTGACTTGGAATTTGTGATTTGGTTTTGTTTCCTGGGGATTTGACCAGGCAACTAGTACTCGGCAATCAGTGCTCGGCATCAAAGAGTGTCCGGCATCAAAGAGTGTTCGGCGAGGCACTTGGCATCCAGGGGTGTTCGGCGAAGCACCCAACATCCAACAGGTACTCGGCGTACAAGTGTGACCGGCCTCAAGGAGTGTCCGGCGAGGCACTTGACATCCAGGAGTGTTCGGTGAAGCACCCAACATCCAACAGGTACTCGGCGTACAAGAGTGACCGGCCTCAAGGAGTGCTCGGCGAGGCACTTGACATCCAGGAGTGTTCGGCGAAGCACCCAACATCCAACAGGTACTCGGCGTACAAGAATGCTCGGCATCAGGACTGCTCGGCATACCAGAGTACTCGGCATCAAGACTGCTCGGCATACCAGAGTGCTCGGCATCAAGACTGCTCGGCATACAAGGTCGCTCGGCATCAAGGCTGCTCGGCATACAAGAGTACTCGGCATCCCATGGTGTTCGGCGTAATACTCGACATCCAGGAGACATTCAGCACGACACCAACATACCGTTCGGCATAGAAGGGATGGTTCGGCGCAGAGCGTTCGGCCTCAACAGACAACCATCCTACATTTCCCACGACACCAACATACCGTTCGGCATAGAAGGGATGGTTCGGCGTAGAGCGTTCGGCGAACCTTGCTCGGCATACGGCGACCACTGTACTCGGGCTGGAGCGTTCGGCAATCAGCCCACTTGGGAAGTCCAGCCCATCTTTGCCTATAAATAGAGGGGCAGGGTCACAGTGAAATGGATCCTTTTTTGGAGAGAAAACACCGGGGAGACTCTGCCATTTTCAAGACTCATCTTCTCTACTTAACAACTTCATTCAAGCATTTGATTCACGAATTGTATTTGTAATCAACTATAAAGAAGATTAATAAAGTTTAACCTCAAAGTGGACGTAGGCAATTACGCTGAACCACTATAAATTTGGTGTTCTTACTTTCTGTATTTAGATTAGCACTGCCTTCTCTGTTTAATTTGATTTCATCACTTATATCTCTTCACAATCTTCTTCTACGAGGTTAGTGACCAATTTTGGTGCTAACACTTTGGTGCTTTCACCGAGAATTGAATTCTCAGACCTCAAGGATCTGCTTTGAAGCTACTGGATTGAACAAATCCCCCAAAGAAGATCCGACTTACTGATAGGACATCCGTTGATTCTACTCAGAGTTCATACCAATAACTCTACAATGGCGACCACGTACCAGGTCAGCTTCTCTTAATGCGGATGCCCGAGAGACTACTAGCGTGCAACAAGCAGGACCTAGCAATCAACCGGCGATCCCGAGTGCAGGGATTGCCGCTCAAGAACAGACTCCAGTTGTCACCAGAGTAGAGTTCAATGACTTGATGAGAGAACTTAGGGAAAGCAGGAGACAACTGGGAGAACAGATGCAAGCTAATGCCAACCTGATGGCACAACTCACTCAACAGCAGCAACAGAATGCTGGGGGCAATCCTGCTGCTTATTCCTCATCTGACAGCTCTACTTCTTCTGATGAACCACCCAGGCGTAGACGCCGCAAGACTGAAGCTGCAAAGGCGGATGCTGCTGTTCGAACAGCTGGAGACCGCGACCAAGCCAGAACTGGAAGCTTCAGAACCGGAGTACAGATGGAGGATGGAGCTCCAGATCATCAAAATGCTAACAATGTTGAGCCTCAAGACGCACGATTGGCAGATCGCCAGGAAAGGAGGCATCAGCATGGATAGGCGCGTAGAACTGACTCCAACCTCCCAGCTTCCATACAGACACCCGATCTAACGGCCATGAACAGGCAACTGATGAAAGAAAATCAGGGCTTATCAAATGACGACTGGGGAGTGTCAAGAAGTCATACTCCGTTCACGGATGTTGTGCTGCAAGCGGCGTACCCCAAGAAGTTTAGCATGCCAACTATTCCTGCATACGAAGGAAAGACTGACACCAGACAACATGTAATGAGGTATGAATGGATGATGGATTCAGCCAGAGCAAATGATGCCACCAAGTGTAGGTGCTTTCCGATTACTCTATCTGGGATCGCTACTATGTAGTTCACCCGACTTCCTCCGCGATCCGTATCAAATTTCGAGGAGTTGGCAAAGAAGTTTATTGAGCAATTCAGGATACACACTACACGCCCGAAGGACGTAATGTCTCTGTCAAGTGTAATCCAAAATCCCAGAGAGTCGCTGAAGGAGTACTTACAAAGATTCCACGTTGCGGCAACTGAAGTCAGTAATCCCAATGACCATGCAATTCTGATGGCTGTAATGAGAGGTATAGATCCGGATTCTGAATTCGGAGACTGGCTGGCAGGAAAACCTCCGGCTACGCTAGAGCGTTTCTACTCCAAGGCACACCAGTTCATAAGAAGAGAGGAAGCTAGGTGGGTACGACGAGAGAAGGCACCGGGACCTGCCCAAGAGTCAATCAAGAGCAACATTGCTGTGAAGCAATCTGGAGACAATTCGGGAAAGGTCCAAGTCAATGTCCAGAGTAAGCCTGTGCAGCCCAAAGAGTCCGGAGGAAGAAGTCAAGGAAAGAGGAAAGAAGCGGGAAAGTGGAAGTCGAGAATTCCAAGCTACAGCGAGTACACTCCGCTAAACGCCCCACTTGAGAACATTTACCTATCCACCTGCAATACTATTCAGTACAGAAAACCACGTCCAAAAGAATCAACTGAAGAACAGAAGCGGACTGGGAAATATTACCGCTTCCATGAAACTTATGGACACAACACGGAAGAATGCAGACACCTACATGACGCTATCGAGAAATTGATCAGACAAAAGAAGTTGCAAGAATTTGTAAAGGATCCACAGGAAGGAGGACAGGGAACGTCCAACCCAGGTCGTGCACCAGCTCCACGTCATCTTGAGGAGCCTGCCCGGACTGTTGGAAGACTGGTCATAAATACAATTATCGGCGGACCTCATCCCGCAGATAAGAATCGGCAAGAGATGGAATGATATGCAAGCTCCTTGAAGCATGAAGATTTTGAGTGCTGTTCGAATGTAGAGGATAGGGCCCGTGCTAAGCAGCAGCGCGTGATGACAGACGATATTGTGTTCAGGAACAGAGACGCTGATCAGGTAGAGGCTCCGACCATCGATCCCATGGTCATATCTGCAACGATCGGACCAGCATATGTAAAAAGAATTTTGATTGATTGTGGAAGTTCAGTCAACATCATCTTCAAGAAGGCCTACGATCAGATGAAGCTAGAGACAAAAGACTTGAAACCATCCAAAGCTCGTATCCACGGCTTTAACGGCGTTGCGACTGATGCAGTAGGATATGTCGAGTTACCGGTTGAACTGGGACAAGGCGAGCGTCGGAGGGTACGAATTCTACCCTTTGTAGTTTTGGATGTGGACTCTCCGTATAATGTTTTCTTGGGTCGGCCGGCCCTGGCTGAATTTAGGGCGGCATTAGCCCCGTGGTGCTTAACTTTGAAGTTTCCGACTAACAAAGGAGTAGGCATTGTTCACGGTGACCAAGCAGCTGGTCGTTCCTGTTATGTGGCCGAGCTCTGAGAGGCCCACCGGAGGGAGAAGGGAAAGGTTGCGGACAACCCCGTCCGCATCCTCAATACGGATAATTGACAAGTAGCGCCCGAGCCCTGGCTCGGGCATAGTTCTCGGATCTACGGAGATATAGATCCGAGAGACGACGATGAGAAACCCAGGGAAGAGAAGGAGGCACCGGCTGAATTAACAATTGACATTTCAGTTAGCCGTGACGATCCCTCGCGAATACTGAAGATCGGATCACAGCTTGGCCCCGCAATGACTGAAGACCTTAGTGACTTCCTCCGGGCGAATCTTGATGTTTTCGCCTGGACGCATTCTGATATGTGTGGGATTTCTCCCGCCATCACGAGTCATATGTTGAACATAGACCCGAAATACGTCCCAGTCAAGCAAAAAAGGAGGGGAATGGATCCGGAGAGATCCGCCGCTCTTGGAGAGGAGGTGGACAAACTCAAGGCGAATGGGTTCGTCCGCGACGCCCTCTACCCTAAATGGGTATCCAACCCCGTGCTAGTAAAGAAGGCAAATGGCAAATGGAGGACTTGCGTAGATTACTCCGACTTGAACAAAGCATGCCCAAAGGACAGTTTTCCGTTGCCTAGGATCGATCAGTTGGTCGACTCCACCGCATGACACGAGCTGTTGTCATTCATGGACGCGTACTCGGGATACAACCAAATCCCAATGCATATTCCGGATCAGGAACACACCAGCTTCGTTACAAATGTCGGACTGTATTGCTATGTAGTGATGCCCTTTGGATTGAAGAATGCTGGAGCGACTTATCAGCGTTTGGTGAATCGAATGTTCAAGGACCAGCTGGGCAAAACCATGGAAGTCTATGTGGATGACATGCTCGTGAAGTCACGACGGTCAAACGACCACATTCAAGACTTAGCTGAAATGTTCGACATACTCAGGTTTTACGGCATGAAGATCAACCCGTTAAAGTGTTCTTTCGGCGTTGCATCAGGGAAGTTTTTGGGATTCATCGTCAACGCTAGGGGAATCGAAGCCAACCCAGAAAAAGTCCAAGCTATTCGAGATGTACAAGCGCCCAGGACTATAAAGCAGGTACAGAGCTTGAACGGAAAAGTAGCTGCGCTGAGTCGATTTATATCCAAGGCAAATGACAAGTGCATCCCGTTCTTTGACATAATAAAGAAAGGAAAGAGGAATTTTGAATGGACGTCTAGCTGTGAGGAAGCATTCCGGAATCTGGTAGGGCATCTGGAGAGCCCACCAATGCTATCTAAACCAGTTGACCATGAGATGCTGTACGTTTACTTGGCTATATCCCCTCATGCGATAAGCGCAGCTTTGGTTCGTGAGGAGGATCGAGTCCAGAAGCCGGTGTATTATGTTAGCAAGCGTTTAACGGGGGCAGAGAGGAATTACCCTAAAATCGAGAAATTGGCTTATTGCTTGGTGATTGCATCACGCAAGCCACGCCCATACTTTCAAGCGCATTCAATCGGTGTTTATACCGATCAACCCCTGAGGCATGTACTCCAACGACCGGAAACTTCTGGAAGATTGCTAAAATGGAACATCGAGTTGAGCCAATTCGATATCGCGTACTTACCACGGAGAGCCATCCTAGGGCAAGCGTTAGCAGACTTCATCGCTGAATTTACCATACCCATCAAACCGGACGATCACGACATCATTCCTCCCGTTCGATGGAAATTATACACTGATGGTGCATCAAACGACCTTTGCTCCGGCGCGGGCGTAGTTCTTGTAACTCCGAAAAACCGATCGATCTGTTATGCCTTGAAGCTCGATTTCCCGGCTACGAACAACGAAGCTGAATATGAAGCACTGATCGCTGGCTTGAAGCTCATCAAAGAACTCGGGATCGAATCAGTCGAAATCTTTTGTGACTCGCAGTTGGTGGTTTACCAAGTACGAGGAGACTACCAAGCAAAGGGACGAAAGCTTGCTCCGTACCTCATTCAGGTCCAAGAACTACTATCAAATCTTGAGCGTTATGACATCTCACATATCCCGCACGAACAGAACAAAGAAGCCGACTTATTGGCCAAGTTCGCAAGTACCGACGATACGCAACAAATGGGATTGTATCCCGTCGAAGTCTTGCATGCCCCGAGCATAGACGAAATGAAAGTCGATCGCGTGTTGGGAACAGAAATCGAGAAGGAATCATGGATAACCCCGTTCAAACTGTACCTAACGACCGGGGCCTTACCGGGAAAAAGAAGCGAAAGACGGCAGGTCCTTCGAAAGGCCGCGCGATACATAATACAGGACGGATCAATGTATCGAAAAGGATTCTCAGTCCCATTATTGCGGTGCATCGCTCATGATGAAACAAAGCGAGTCTTGAGAGAAGTTCACGAAGGGGAATGCGGCGACCATACTGGGGGGCAAACGCTAGCAAAGAAGATCCTCCGCTATGGATATTACTGGCCCACCGTAAACCGGGATGCCGCAGACTACGCCAGAAAATGCGACAAGTGTCAAAGATATGCAAAAATCCCAAGGGCTCCATCAACGGAACTCACACAAATGATCAGTCCCTGGCCATTTGCGATCTGGGGAATCGACATAATCGGCTCTCTGCCTCTATCCAAAGGTGGTGCGAAATACGCAATAGTTGCAGTCGACTATTTCACGAAATGGGCTGAGGCAGAACCTTTGGCCACTATCACCTCTAAGAAGGTCATTAACTTCGTTGTACGAAACATTATATGCCGCTTTGGCCTTCCACGCACCATCATTACAGACAACGGAACACAATTCGAAAGTAGAGAGTTCAAAGAGTTCTATTTAAAGTACGGCATCGAGAAAAAGTTCGACGCCGTTGCACACCCAAAAGCTAACGGACAAGTCGAGGCCGTTAAAAAAATAATCAAGTCCATACTGAAGAAGCGTCTGGAGAAGGTTGGAGGCAAGTGGGTAGATGAACTCCCGACAGCATTATGGGCGTATAGAACTACCCACAAGTCCGCGACCGGCCACACTCCGTTCGCCTTGGCATACGGCTCTGAAGCCGTTATACCGGTGGAACTTGAAGTTCCATCGCACCGAGTGACATACTATGACCCCAAGACGAACCAAAACCTCTTGCTGGAATCACTGGACTGCATCGACAAAAAGCGTGAGGAAGCTGAATTAAGGGCGGCGGCGCACAGACATCGAGTCAAGCGTTACTACGACGGTAGAGTCCGCCCAAGAATCTTTGATGTGGGTGATCTCGTTCTGAAACGAGTCTTCCCGGTACCATCACGCATGAATCCCAGTTGGGAAGGTCCATACGCCATTGAATGGAAGCTTGGAGAAGGAACATTCAAGCTAGCGACCGTTGATGGCGCGACACTCCCCCGAGCATGGAACAGTGAACATTTGCGGCACTATTACATTTAGCATGTTTTCCTTTCTTGTTGTAGGCATTGTTATTTCCTGCATGTTTCCATTTAATAATGACTTAGTTTCCTTGTGAAAGTTGTAATCAAGCAATTCAGTTGATTTTCGTTAATAAAGGCTTGAAGCCATATTTTCTATGAAGTTTCTATATCTCTTAATTGGATGATAAATTACATTATCATTCACAACATGCTGACTCGTATAAACGATTTCAAATCTCTGAATCCCCAGAGTGCGGAGCGGAGTACTCTAAGTCCCCAGAGCGCGGACTAGAGTATAAACGATTTCCAATCTCCGGATCACCAGAGTGCGGAACGGAGAACTCTAAGTCCCCAGAGCACGGACTAGAGCATGAACAGTCTCAAGTCTCCAAGTCCTCGGAGCACAGTGTCAGCAAACCAAATAAAGACAAGAGAATCATTCAAACAAAAGGAAACTAAAATTTTATTCGATAAGCCCAAAATGAGGATACAAGATCACTCCTACAAAATTCAGGCCTATACAAACTACAAGTAGTGGAAGATAAAAACAATTACAAAACTTAAGCAGGAAACTTGTTGAACAAGGGCATCGATTATTTCTTCGACTTCTTCTTCTTGTCCTCCTTTAGTGTTTCCGACGACTCCTCTCCCTCACGCTTTTTCTTGGACTTTTTGCTTGCTAGAGAAACAGAGTCAGGAGTAGGAGACGGAACATCTAGTGGTTTGGACCTGCCCGGGAGAATGATTTTCAAAGGTCTGTTCCGCGGGTCAGTGAGTTCCAGTACTTCAGACTCGACTTTGACTTTGACTTTTCTTTTCTCCTCGTCGGCAAGACGGTCCTTCATGCTCATCTCTGAAGTATGCTCAGAGGCGCCAGTGATTTTAATTTCATCGCTTCCTTCGGTAGGAGACGAAGTATCAAGTTTGTCATCATCAAGCGCCTCGATCACTTGAGCGTCTGGACCGGGAGTTACTCCTGCGTGAGCAACGTCGCTTGTTTTCTCTGCATCCTCCTTGGCGTCATCGCTCCTCGGAGTTGGCTCGGCGTCAAAACGACCTACATAAAAATATAAGAAATGGGCATTAGAACGAATAACCATTGCTGAAAAATGACGGGATCTCTTCGACTTCTAGAGAAAGAAGTTTTTCCTACCAGGATCCGGTTGGCTATCGGTGGCGCGCGGGGTTTCACCCTCCAGGATAGGTGACAGCACATGAACGCCAAGCCCGGGATCTTCGGGATCATAACTGGCATGCTGCTCGAATGGATCAAGCGTCGACCGACCAGCCGATTGAGCAGCATAAGGAGCGGCGATGTGAGGAGTAGTAGCGTCGGCCTCTGACGGGCCGACTTCGTCGTTCTTCCCTTTCGAAGGGGAAGAGCCTTTGCCATAAAGAGCCAATGCCGCGGATAAATCCGATGGCTCATTCCCCCTCAGGAACTCCTTCTCCAATGCATCCTCGTCGATCTCTTCAGAGCCTGACTCGACTTTCCTGATCTTTATCAGAGTTTCCCATGCCTCAGCCAGGGATTCGAGGTAGCCGTCGCCCAAGAATGTTAAGTCACGGTGCATAAGGACGCGGGCTCCGTACTCGACGATCAACGGGTCAAACATGCTTTTGACCTCCTCCATGCCGGCCTCTACGGCCGCCTCAAGGCGAGAATCAAGCTCCTCCACAGCCATTCTTTTGCCCTCCTCACGGGCCTCATCCTTCATTTTCTCGACCCCGGCAAGTTCATCGTCGAGCTTTGTCTTTAGGAGTCGGGTAGCAACAATCTCATCACAATACCGCTGTGATTCTTCCTGAGCAGCTATTTTGTCTTCTTTCTCCTTGGAGAGTAGCTCTTTCAGCTCTTTGACTTGGGTAGCGAGCGCGTCCCTTTCTTTTTGGGCAGAGTCTTTTTCTAGGGCAAGGGCGCCGCTGCGCTGGACTGCTTCGTCAAGCTCCTTTTTGTGAGCCACCTCTAAGCGAGTAACTGCCTCAGCAGTATCTTTTGCACCTTGTTTAGCGGCTTCTAGCTTTGACTTATACGAAGCGAGCTCTTCGTCTTGGAGTTTGATGATTTTCTTATCGCTGTCAGCCTCCAGATTCAGACGGTCAATCTCGTGTTGACGCTCGACAGATACTTCCGAGATCTTCTCCACCAAGTGCACGAATGCGTCATGTTGAACATAGACGTCATTGTTGCAGGCAATGGCACTTTGCTTCACGTGCCCAGGAATGTGATGGATGGCTGGGAGGAATTTCAAGCCGTCAAAACAGATTTTCGGAAACTTGGCCTTAAGGTCGACCATCTTTTCCGCAACAGTTGGGTCCACGGCAGGAGTAGGAGGAGGAGGCTTAGAGAATTCCGTTCTTTTACGCTGCTCTCGAACTTGCCTCGTACTCGATGAACTGGAATGTTGTTCTCGAGCAGCATCAGACTGATAACCCTTCTGCAAAGACTTCTCTTTATCCGGCTCAATTGGAGGAGGAAGATCGCGGGACTGGGAAGATTGAGAGTGTGCTTTCTTGCGGTGAGACGACTGGCGAGGACGATTGTCCCTATCTTCATAATCACCTCGGTCCCTGCGTCTGCCTGAACCGGAATCCCGTCCGGAGTGATGGAATATAGAAGACCCCTGAAGGCGATCAAGTCCGTGTGAGCGGCCCATATCACCTGCAAAGAATGGAGATAACAACGAGTTAAGGAGAATTCACGAATTAAAAAGACTTGAAGTATATTATGGAATGCGCATGTGCGTGTGTGTCCTAGTGTTCCCCCCGACGGACCCGTTCGTTTATCTTTGCTAATCGGAGTATTGTCTCCTTGGGCCGGGAGTTGAACTCCTACATTGCCTCTAGCGGGCGAAGAGAATTTGAGAGCTTCAGGATCATCGAGTCCGTAATTAAGTAAATCATCGGGGATGGACAAGTTGGACAGACCCCTCAGAGAACTTTCCAGATGCTGCGAAGAAGCCTCTTTCTCAGGAGGGATAGGTGTAGATTTTGAGGTGCCACCAACTTTCTCCTTTTGAACCGTATATTTCAGCTTCTTCTTTCCCTTCGAAGGGGAGGATGATGTCTCAATATCCTGAACCTCGATTGCCGGATTCCAAGCGGGACCCACGTTCTCGCCCTGAGTTTCGGGGGCATCATCCTCTTTGCGCCCGCCTTCTTCGTGCGTGTCGGGAGCGCGACGCGACGACGGTCCGGCAAGTTTTTTCCCTTTACCAGATGGAGGTTTGGGAATTGTAACACCTTCTGGAAGGCTGATCCGACGACCAGGGGCTAGCAAGCCGAACCCCGACAGCGATTCATTTGAAATGATAGCTCGAATATCTCGATCCTCGGCCGGAAGAGCTCTAATCACATCGACAGCATCAGAATATCCTCGGCCTTCCGGGCGTGGGCTGATACCTGAAAAGATGAAACGAAAAGTTAGGAAAGACATGCTCGGGTTAAATACGAATAGTAACTCGGTAGAGAGACTTACTGCCTTCAACCTATCTCCTAGCGAAACCGGAAGGGCAGCGCACATAGAACCATTCCTGTTTGTACAGGGCGAATTTGCTACAGGCCCCTGTCAAGATCTGGCACTTGTGGTATGGCTCGATGAACATGAAGGAAGGGCTATCTTTCCGTCTCTTGAACATATAAATGTATCGGATATCACCGGGGGTTGGAGGTCTGGAGAAGACGGCCATGAAAAGTAAATAAGTCCCATATAGAAACGCATGGCCATTCAGGTGCAGCTGCGACGGAGCTATGTCTATATACTACAGCACATCCCGGAGAAATAAATTGAATGGAGGCACGCTGCCCATCCAACACATGAACTTGTTGCAGGCTGTGTACCCGACTGGGGGCAGATGAGGGCGGTCGTGTCTCGAAGGAACTAGCACGTCACCAAAGGGAATCCCGTGAATGGAACATATCCGTCGTAGAGCGGCCTCGTTGATCTTCGAGGCTTGAGAATCGATCAGATTGTCCAGTAAGATGGTTGACTCCAGAGCATCGGGCGCCAAGTTATGAGCGGGAGAGATTGACGGGTTGGAAATATCTGCGGCTCCTTGCCTCGATGACGGCCCAGGCCTGTCGGATATGGTGGCGGAGCTAGATTTTCTCGACATCCCGAATAAATAACTAAGTGCTTGAGAGAACTATACTCAAAAAACGTTGAACGTTAGAATTAGCAACACGAGTTTACCCCCCACGTGGTGTGCGAACTAGTGAAAACAATTGTGTACAAGCAGTAAGATTTTAAAGATATAATGGTTAGTTTCGAGTAGTCGCCTTCGAAGACCGTCATCGCTGACCGTCTCAAAAAGCTCGCCTTGAGGTGATTACAGTTCCAAATTCAGAAAACATGTGATTTATGAGGTGTCCGGCTTAAGACTAATTTGACATTTAAATATTGTTCGGCATGTGTCTTGGTTCGGTAGAGTCATTGTCAATTGTTCGGCTAGAAAGCCTCGTTCGGTTAGGACATTGTCCAGTTAAAAGTTCTGTTCGGCAATTGTATTGTTCGGCAATTGTATTGTTCGGCTAAAAGACATTGTTCGACCTAAGGAATGTTCGGAAATTGTATTGTTCGGCTAAAAGACATTGTTCGAACTAAGGAATGTTCGGCAATTGTATTGTTCGGCTAGAAGACATTGTTCGACCTAGGGAATGTTCGGCAATTGTTTTGTCCGGCTAAAGTCACGGTTCGACCTAAGGATTGTTCGGCTGGATTCAACGTTCGGCCTGAAGTCAATGTTCGGCGTGTCAGTCGTTCGGCATTTGGGTATTGTTCGGCTTTAGTTCGTTCGGCTCAATTATAGTTTGACATGTTAGTAAGCGTTCGGCCTGGCATTGTCCGGCCAAGGTACTGTTCGGCAACTAACCATTCCACCGTCCGGCACATGACGACATGCGCCGGAGCAGCGAACGGCGCCTTTACCTCCTCCAACACCTTCTTTCTTTTTCTTCCCTTTAACCTCGATTCAACACGAGGAAACTAAGACGATAAGTGGACATACTCCTAACTCCTCCACGCTATGTCGTTCGGCAATGCAGACAAGCTATACAAAAACCTTCTACACGACATCGTTCGAACATCTCGTTTGAATATACGAGGAAAAATACCTAAGTTTGCAGATCAGAGATTGAGATGGTGTAGTTAAGTCTCAAATTCGGACGATTGAGCAGAATTGCAAGAACGGTAGAAATAAGAAGTAAAAGGAGAGAAGAAGAAAAGGACCTGGTTTTATAGAGGGGAATGGTGGAAGTCGAATGGGCTATACCCGGTAGAACCGGTCAATACCGGAGCGCTCGGCATCGAGGCGGAATGACGTTCGGCACGCTAGGAACGTTCGGCTCCGAACGTATCGTTCGACATCCCAAACTTGTTCGTCTTGCACCTCCCTTCGCTAGCATTCTCGAGAGGGTACCTCCGAGGTAGATTGTAACAGATTCAAAGCGCACCACGTTTGGCCACGAGATACACTTTGGGGGGCAAGTGTTTCCTGGGGATTTGACCAGGCAACTAGTACTCGGCAATCAATGCTCGGCATCAAAGAGTGTCCGGCATCAAAGAGTGTTCGGCGAGGCACTTGGCATCCAGGGGTGTTCGGCGAAGCACCCAACATCCAACAGGTACTCGGCGTACAAGAGTGACCGGCCTCAAGGAGTGTTCGGCGAGGCACTTGACATCCAGGAGTGTTCGGCGAAGCACCCAACATCCAACAGGTACTCGACGTACAAGAGTGACCGGCCTCAAGGAGTGCTCGGCGAGGCACTTGACATCCAGGAGTGTTCGGCGAAGCACCCAACATCCAACAGGTACTCGGCGTACATGAGTGACCGGCCTCAAGGAGTGTTCGGCGAGGCACTTGACATCCAGGAGTGTTCGGCGAAGCACCCAACATCCAACAGGTACTCGACGTACAAGAGTGACCGGCCTCAAGGAGTGCTCGGCGAGGCACTTGACATCCAGGAGTGTTCGGCGAAGCACCCAACATCCAACAGGTACTCGGCGTACAAGAATGCTCGGCATCAGGACTGCTCGGCATACCAGAGTACTCGGCATCAAGACTGCTCGGCATACCAGAGTGCTCGGCATCAAGACTGCTCGGCATACAAGGTCGCTCGGCATCAAGGCTGCTCGGTATACAAGAGTACTCGGCATCCCATGGTGTTCGGCGTAATACTCGACATCCAAGAGACATTCAGCACGACACCAACATACCGTTCGGCATAGAAGGGATGGTTCGGCGCAGAGCGTTCGGCCTCAACAGACAACCATCCTACATTTCCCACGACACCAACATACCGTTCGGCATAGAAGGGATGGTTCGGCGCAGAGCGTTCGGCGAACCTTGCTCGGCATACGGCGACCACTGTACTCGGGTTGGAGCGTTCGGCAATCAGCCCACTTGGGAAGTCCAGCCCATCTTTGCCTATAAATAGAGGGGCAGGGTCACAGTGAAATGGATCCTTTTTTGGAGAGAAAACACCGGGGAGACTCTGCCATTTTCAAGACTCATCTTCTCTACTTAACAACTTCATTCAAGCATTTGATTCACGAATTGTATTTGTAATCAACTATAAAGAAGATTAATAAAGTTTAACCTCAAAGTGGACGTAGGCAATTACGCCGAACCACTATAAATTTGGTGTTCTTACTTTCTGTATTTAGATTAGCACTGCCTTCTCTGTTTAATTTGATTTCATCACTTATATCTCTTCACAATCTTCTTCTACGAGGTTAGTGACCAATTTTGGTGCTAACAGGTTTAAAATGGAATTTTAAGTAAAGAAAATAAAAATGGAAATTAAGTCTTATTTCTGAAATAGAAATTAAAATATAAGTGTTAAGTAATTGTAGAAATGGGAAAATTGTACACTTGAATTTAATAAGTGAACTATTGAAAAGAAATTGATAATTATTGAAAAATTTACTTGATAAAAATCATAAGATTAAAAGGTATTTAAATGAACATTTTGATGTGGAAAAATATGATTTTTGTAAGTTTAAATGATTTAAGTTGAAGTTTATTTATGGCTGGAATTCTATTTAAAATATGGAAATTCATTTAGTAGCACTTCAGAAATGCTATCGTTTCTGGAAATGAACTAAAATCTAAACTAAGTAGAATCTGCAGCACTTTGTAAGTGCTGTAGTTACAGAAGTAAACTAAAAGGAAATTTAACTAAGGGCTATCACAGCACTGTGCAAGTGCTGTCTTTGTTGAATTGAACTAATATCTTTATATTGAACTTTGAACTATTACAGCAGTTTTGTAAATGCTGTCTTTTCTGAATTGAACTATTTTTCCACTAAAACTGAACTATTACAGCAGTTTATAAATGCTGTCTTTGCTGAATTGAATTGTTTTCAAATATAACTTACCGCAGCACTTTCTAAATGCTGTGAAAGTTGGAATTTTAATGTTTTAATGTATTTAAGTGAATAAATGAACTCAGAAAAGGTTGGAATTTTGGGAATTTAATATTTGATTTGAAGGTATAATGACTTCATCTTTTAATGGTTTTAAATGAACGATTTAATTCGGAATTATTAACCATTCTGAAATGTTAACCACCGGGACACTTCTTTGTATGCTATTTTATTTCCGTGTGATTTATTTGGATGCACACCTTGATTTGAGAGTGTGGCTAGAGTTGAGCGATTACTGCAGCTCTGCGCTACCCTAGTCACATTAACACTATTATTTGCATTGTTTGCTTTAATATGGACATTTCTCTGATAGCGTTTATTCCTGCTAAATTGTTTAACGGATCCTTAAAGGATGGGCGATCCCAAGCATCCTTTGAGTCATTGTGCATTGCTTTTACAGTTCACTTGAGTTGGTTTACATTGTGTAAGTATGTATGTCCTGACTCGAGTGTTTTGTGTTTTACCTTACGCTCGGGTCAGCCTGAGAATCACAACTTTGGATTCACCTTCTGGAGCTAGAGTTTTGTTGGAGCTTATCTGTCTATCTATTCGTCTACTTCTTCCAGTTAGTTCCTTTTCTGTATTTGTCTCTGTATTATTGATTTATGTATCCTGACTTCTACTGTATCTATTTTACTCTGAGAATTTTGTATATATTTTGAGAGTTTGTATATAGTAGCTTCATGAACTACTATGGTATTTTATTTTCGCTGCGAGTTATTCTGATATTTCTGTGTATGTGATTCTGTGAATGATTTTATTTGCTCCAAATTTTATTACAATCTGTTATTTTGAATTATTCAAGTCTGACATATGTGGATTATTGTCGATTTGAATGGTCCAAAATAGTGGGTCGTTACAATAACGGTTAGAAGTCAATAACGCTTAATTGTATATTGACAAGTTGTCTTCTTTGAACAATTTAAATTCTTGGTGTCTAGGCTATGGCAGAATAATAATTAGTTATAAATATTACGGTGATTCGTAAATATTATATTGAATTGTTTCTCTAAAGGTACTTAAACCTTCGGCTGCATTGCTATAGTGATTCGTGGTGCACCGATAAATCTTGCCCGTTACCTGGCTGAGAACTATCTTGTTGAATTAAGACAAAGTGTGTTTATACAATTTTGGGTTAGAAACTATTAAGGATAGATAATTTGTAATTAAACCCTTGCATCCATTTAGTTGCATTTGTTCATGCATATTTTTTTTTAAAAAAAATTCAAAATCAAAAACTAAAAAAATTGTAAATATTCCTTAACTTGTTTTCAAATCTTTTGAATTTTTTTATCAAAATCAAAAATCCAAAAAAAATAAAATAACAACATTCTTGAGAATGTCCCACTTTTCCTTTTCACATGAATTTTACAATAGTTGTGATAATCAATATAATCCATATAGTTTCATATCAAACTCGTGTGGATATTTTAACGACAACTTATGTACAATCAATTTGAATTTTGTGCAAAATTTGCAGAATGATGACCAACTCTCAAATCTCGAAAATAGCATTGAAATGGTTTCGTCTTTACTTGAACTCTCTACACAACAAAATCAAAGGATAAATAATTTGTGTAATTCATATTTGTGCGATAACTCAAGTCAAAGTTTTCAAAATAATCAAAATTTGAATTCACTTCAATATTCAAATGATTTCAAGTATAACCCATGCCAATTCAATTTCAGTCTTCAAACTGAATTTCAAAATCGAAACGAAAATGGAAACAACTTTTCAAATAATTTTGGTAATGGGAATAATCTCGACTACGATGCGAGTGAAATTTTTTGTTCTTAATAAATTCAAATTGAAAATTCTCATATTAATAATCATGAAGTTGATTAAGTTGAGAAAATGGAAAAAGATTACGAGGATTTGTTGCGTGAAACCTATAAAAAATTCAAACAAAATCAAATCCCAATGTGTGAACACCGTTTATCGAAATTAACAATTTTATTTTGCAACAAGTTCAAATTAAAAGTTCTCACATTAATAATTATAAATTTGACTTTGTTGAACAAATGGAAGAAATACACAAAAATCACACGGATTTGTTGATTGAAACATAAAAAAACAACGTGAACAACATAATCGAATCCCAACGTGTGACGAGCCAAGTGCCAATCCACCTTTTACCAAAATTGACGATTATCAAACAACAATTTTTGAAATTGAAAATAACAATCTTAATGAAGTTGTTGAAAATATGGTAATTAAGTTGGATTTCAATTATTTTGACGGTGAGAAACTCGATTTAAATTTCAATCTTCCTTTCTTCGATTTCGAAAATTTGAAAACAACAACTTTGGATTTTGAAATCGATATATGCGATTAAGTTGTTGATAATCCAACAAAGGAAGACAAATTTAATGAATATGAATTTTTTGGACTTTTCGAAAACGAGTTGTCGAATTTTGATGGGGAAGATTTAAATCACCATTTTGATTTTGAAATCAATAATTTTGAAGAAGTTTTCAATGATATGTTTAAATTTCAATTTGGTGAAAATAAACTTGAACTTCAACCAATTGTTTTATCAACCCCGAAAATAATCGAAAATAAAACAACTCGTACGATTTTAAGTAAAACGAAATTCGTTTTTCCTAATCGACATTCAACTTTGAAATCTTTTAAGATTTGGTTTTCCGCGCTTAAGCTGTGTCTCACACACTGAACAAAATAAATGAATTGGTCTTTGGAAGACCGATTCATTTACTTTTTGACGATATACTTTCTAATGTCGTGTAAATAATACCCTTTTCATTTTCTTATAAATATTGGTGATATTTTTATTTTATTTTTATTTTTCTTCTTTCACTTGGGTTGACCGTGGGGACATAGTCAAAATCAAGTGTGGGGGAGTCTCATCTTCATTTTTAATTTTTCATGGTTTATTTTTACATTTTCTTTCCAAAACTTTAAAAAAATTCCAAAAAAAATCCCAAAAATGAATTTTATTTTTTTAGCATTTCGATTTATTTTTGAACAAACACTATAGGATAATTATATGGTTTTGGTTATTAAATTGTAATTTTTGAAAATTTATTCGTCTCAACAAAAATAGAAATAAAGTTTGATTACAAATAACAATGGTTTAACTAGTACATATGAAGATTCATTGATGATAATTATGAAGTATATCCTAATTGAAAATATTTGTTTTAAAAAAGTGATGGATTTAAATTAAAAGATATAACATTTCTTATCTTTTAAGTTAAATGGTGCTAAGATGATTTTGCAAAACTCTCTCTCTCTTAAAATAACAAAAAAAACAATTTTTTTATGTATGTATATATATTTTTAATAATCACCTAGAGTCATGTGTTCACACTCGTGTGTTCACTCGTATGCTCTGTACCCTTCTCGCATAAGCCCGAAAGGCAGTGCACGATCGGTATATCTGGCCTCAGTTTGTCTGAGTTAGGTGTATGTATATAAAAATTCTTTTATTAATAACGCCTACAGTCGATAGGTGTTCATACTTGTGTGTTCATTCGCCACGCTCTGTATTCCCCTCACGTAAACCCGAAAGGCAGTGCATGGGTAATATATCTGGCCTTAGTTTTCTGAGTTAGGCATATGTAAATATTGTTTATATCAATAAAATTTTCAAAATAAGAGATAGTAAGCAATTGAAATCCAAGCACTATTTTGACTTGTTTGATTAGATTTGTTATTTAAAAAAATGAAAGTACCACTTTGATAAACTTTGATAAGCAACTAAGGATCCATTTCATAGTTAAACTGTGTTATCAACCAAAACAACGAGTTAAACTATAGTATATTTGCTATGATAACTTGATTTTTACTAGAAATTTTGACAAATAAAATGACTAAAAATTCATGATGATGACCAAAACTTATATTTAACTTATTCGTGTCTATTTAAAAGTAAATCTTTCATTTGTAAATATTTTCAAAAACTTGCATCCATATCATTGTAAATAAATCTTGCATTTAGGAATTTTTCACTTTGTAAATATTTTCACTTCGCATTTGGATTTTGTGGGTAGAATCCGCTTAAAACCCTCACGAGACAACACTCATCCTACTAGGGACATCTAGAGGTTTAATGGCTTATTGCATATGCTCAATGCAATCGTGCTCCCTACGAAACCAGATTTGTCTTATTTTTTCTTTATTCGAGGACGAATAAAAAGATAAGTGTCGGGGTATTTGATGTGCACGTAAATGTTCATATTTTTACCACCATATTTAATCTAATTAAATTAAATAAATGATCATGTTGGGTGTTTTAACATGTTTAAACCAAAATTCAAATTATTTTTAAATCATCACATATTCATCTTCATATAGGGGAAAATGGTCATTTTTGTGCATATAATAATTTGAGAAATTTTACTTGGAAATTTCTATATTATTTTGTAGGAATTTGGCTTCAAATACAGATGGTTTCATAAAGAAATATGCATGCACAAGAATTAGAGAACAAATGAAGATGGAAATAATTCATTTCATGACAACATGGAGGACCACACCTACCCACCTAGCTTGATGTACAATTAGAAGCTAATGCACATGCTAATGGTCATTAAAGCTTCATGCACATTTAAATGAGGATTAACACATGCTAATGATTACTTGGTGGCCATACATCCTAGAGAGGTACTTTGGGCATTCCCTAAAAATATGAATTAGGGTTTCATACATGTATAAATACCCCATATGTTCATGTAATCCTCTCTTCCTCTTAGCTCTTTAGTTTAGGATCAAAAATAAAACAAAGCCCTCTTTCTTTTCATGGCTACTTAGCCATTTCTTTTCATGTAATTTCCTTTTTTATGCAATGTTAATTATTGTTCTTTTCTATTTACATGCTTCTTTTTCCTTTCATGTTAGTAGTGTAGTTTATTTTTCATGCAAGTTGATTAGTGTTTATTTCTTTTTAATTAGCTGACGCAGCGGATTAATCAAAACAATGTAGTTCGATGAATGTAGTAGTCGATGGATTGAAAGATACTGAAATGCCCAAATTCGTTGATCCGAAGATACCGAATTCTAGCTATCCCAAACTCGTTGATCGCGCACGATACCGGGTTCAAAGATCTTCAATTCTTCAAGCGTTGATCAAGCGCACTTGATTTCGCGAATCGGCTTCTGCAATCGTTGAATCGAGCGCACTCGATTAACCGAAAGAGGAGATAGGAGATTACACTCGACTACCAATTTGGTGAAAGCACAAAGCTAACAAAACAAGAGTTTTATTTCAAATCAACTAAACTATTACAAATGATTTACACGACCTATTTATAGGCGCATATTTCAACATTACAATTCTGTCCAACTCTTAAGTCGGAACCGACTTATCACGAACGACTCATCAACAGTGACCAACGACTTATGACTTACGACTCAATCTTAGGTCGGCAACGACCTAGTTACAACAGACATCGACTTATCAACATGGCCGACCTAACCTGGTACGACCTAAAAATTACAACACAAATTAGAAATATACGACTTAGTACATGGCGACATACGACTTAAAGACAGAAAAAAATACAAACAGAAAACACCACTTAAGTCGTTGCCGACTTAACAACTCTACGCGACTCAACTTAGTAGCGACTTAAGAGGGTTCGTTTTAAAACTGTGCGACTTAACTAAGTCGTAACTCGGTGCCGACTTATCGCCTTCCTTAAGTCGTAGCTGACTTAACACTTGTGCACTCTTCACTCGAGCTGCTCCTCCTGTATCCTTCTGGTTGAGTCGTTAATGACTTATCTCCTTGCCTTCGTTAAGTCGTAGACGACTCATGCCTGTTTCCTTAAGTCGGTCACGACTTATGCCTTCCCCCAGTTAAGTCGTAGACGACTCATGCCTGTTTCTTTAAGTCGGTCACGACTTATATCTCCCTTGTTAGCTTTAGCTTGTGGATGACTTAGGCCTTCATCTCTGGCCTGAGCTGCATCATCCTCCCCAGGTTGAGAAAAATTCGTCCTCGAATTTGTAATTTCTTTCTCCATGACACACTCATCCCCATGATAAGGTACTAGATGCTTAACATTGAATACGTCAGACGTGTACACATCCTCTAGTAGCTTCAACTTGTAAGCATTTTCGTTAATCCGTTTGACGATTTCTACAGGACCAATTTTTCTGGCTTTCAATTTGTTATAAGCGCCTATTGGAAAACGATCTCTTGTCAACACAGCATATACCATATCTCCTTCATTAAATTCAACGTTTCTTCGCCTCAGATCTGCAGAACGTTTATATCACTCATTCGCTTTCTCCAATCGTTCCTGAACGATTTTATGACATTCCGCCAACCCCTCAACAAAATCAGCAGCTTTCTTAATTGTCCCCTTCGAGTGTGGTATTACCGTTAAATCCAACGGCCCCTTTGGTAAGCTCGAATAAACAATCTGGAATGGACTGAACCCAGTACTTCGATTTACAGCATGATTATGGGCAAACTCTGCCTGGCATAACTTCACATCCCAACTTTTCAGATTGTCTTGTACAAGACACCTTAACAAATTTCCCAACGATCTGTTCACGACCTCAGTCTGTCCATCCGTTTGCGGATGATAAGCGCTGCTAAAATTCAACTTCGTTCCCACCATCTTCCACAAACTTAGCCAAAAATGACTCAGGAAACGAGTATCCCTATCCGACACAATAGATTCTGGCAATCCATGAAGTCGATATATCTCTTTGAAAAACAACTGAGCAACATGAACAGCATCCGCCGTCTTCTTACATGCAATAAAATGTGCCATTTTCGAAAATCGGTCAACCACCACATTAATGGAATCATTACCACGCTGCGTTCTCGGCAACCCCAACACAAAGTCCATACTCACATCAATCCATGGTTTAGTTGGTACAGGTAACGGCATATATAAACCAGCATTAGTCGCAGTTCCTTTCGAAACCTGACAGATATGACATCGTTCCACAAACCTCTCCACTTCTTTCCTCATCGATGGCCAAAAGTAAGATTGCGAAATCAACTATAATGTACGGTCTCTCCCAACATGCCCTTCTTCATGTAGCTCTTTTACAATCTTCATTCTCAAACTACAATCAGGTATGCACAATCGATTTCCTTTGAATAGAAAAACGTCTACCATCATAAACTCATCCGTTTTTCCCTCCTTGACTTTATCAATACACTTCGCAAAGTAAGGATCATCGACAAATAATTCTGGCAAAACATCGAACCCCGTCACTTCAACCTTTAGTGTAGTCAACAAATGACTCCTCCTACTCAAAGCATCAGCCACTCGATTCGTCACCCCTGACTTGTGTTTAACAACAAAAGTAAACTGTTGCAGATATGGAATCCACGATGCATGTCTCGCTGAAATCTTGTCTTGCCCTTGTAAATGCTTTAACGCCTCATGATCAGTGTAAAAAACAAATTCCTTCTGAAATAGATAGTGTCTCCAGTGTTTAATAGATTGCACAACAGCATAGAATTCCACATCATATGTACTATATCTCATCTTCGCTCCTGACAACTTCTCACTAAAATATGCAATCGGACGTCCCCTCTGACTCAACACTCCTCCAATCCCAACCTTGGATGCATCAGTATGTAGTTCAAACACTAGCTGAAAATCTGGTAATATTAGAATTGGTGCAGACGTCAAGAGTTCTTTGATTCGATCAAAAGCAACCCCTGCTTCCTTCGTCCATGCAAACTGTTTACCCTTCATGCAATCAGTAACAGGTGCCATCACACTACTAAAGTGTGGAATAAACCTTCGATAAAATGAACCCAACCCATGAAAACTACGAACTTCCATTATCGTCTTGGGTTGCGGCCAATCTCTGATAGCTTCGACTTTACTTTGGTCAACCTGTATTCCTTCTTCCGACACAACATACCCCAAAAATAAAACACTATGCATCATGAACACGCATTTCTTCGTTGCAGCATAAAATTTTTCTTGTCGCAGTACCATTAACACTTCTCTCAGATGATTCAAATGTTCCTCTGGACTCCCACTGTAAATCAGAATATCATCGAAATACACCACCATAAACTTCCCAATGAATGGTCTAAAAATCTGATTCATTACCCGCATGAAGGTACTCGGCGCATTTGATAAGCCAAATGGCATTACCAACCATTCATACAACCCCTCTCGCGTCTTGAATGTTGTTTTCCATTCGTCTCCTGGTCTAATTCGAATTTGATGATATCCGCTCTTTAAATCAATCTTTGAAAAGATTACAGACCCACTGATTTGATCTAACAGATCATCAAGCCTCGGCATCGGAAATCTGTATCTGACTGTGATCTTATTCAATGCTCTACTATCGGTGCACATCCTCCACGTTCCATCCTTTTTGGGTACCAATAAGGCTGGTACAGCACAAGGACTTAAACTCTCCTGCACACGCCCCTGTTCAAGCAATTCTTCCACTTGCCTCCTCAATTCTTCATGTTCCTTTGGACTCATTCGATAATGTGGTCTGTGTGGCAATACAGCCCCTGGAACAAGATCTATCTGATGTTGTATATCCCTCAATGGTGGCAACTCCGTTGGTAACTCCTCTGGAAATACATCGTCAAATTCTTTCAAAACTGGCTTCGCTTCTTCCGGAATTTCAACCTCTTCACTGCTCTCTCGCCCAATCAACAAAAACACTTCAGGTTCCTCCTCTACTTCCTTCACAAACTCCTTCAAAGATAACAAAGTTTTAAGCTCTTCAATCTCCTCCAACTTGTTTTCCTCCGGTTGTCGCTTCTTTGGAACTAGAATAATCTTTGTGCCTTCAAACATGAAACTGTAACTGTTGGTATGCCCATCATGTTGCACCGCCCTATCATACTGCCACGGTCTCCCCAGCAACAAATGACAGACATCCATATCTACCACATCGCACCAGATTTCATCCTTGTATTTCTTTCCAATTGAAAACTTCACACAAGCCCTTCGTCCAACCTTCACCTCCCCGCCTTTCCTCAACCAAGCTAGCTTGTACGGTTTCGGATGTTTCTCTGTCTTTAACGCCTACTTCCTCATAGCTTCTGAAGAAATTATATTATCACAGCTTCCAGCATCAATAACAAATTTGCAAACTTTCCCTAGAATGGTACATGTTGACTGAAAAATATTGCTCCTTAACCAACTACAATCCTCCTCTTGCTTTGGTGTTAAACATGACCTCTTCATCATTAGATTGTAACCTTCGTCTCCCGTCACTTCTTCTTCCTCCTCATCAGGTGGTGAATTGGAACATTCAGCTTCTTCATCCTCATCCTCGACCTCCGCTATCATAGCTCTCTTCTTCGGCTTTGGACATTCGCTACTTTTGTGGCCCATTTCCTAGCAATTATAGCACTTGAAACCATTATTGACCTTCGCCTTCCCAACCTCATTCACAATTGGTTTCGCAACAGCTTTTGAAACATTAGAACTTCCACTAACACCCTTCACTTGATTGTTGGAATTTGTAAACACACCACCTTCTCGTCTTCCCTGTTTCTCCCAAGCCAACGCTTTCTGATGTGCTTCCGCTACAGATCTGGGATCAAACATGTTAACCATATCCTGAATCTGCATTCGCAATCCCCCAATGAATCTAGATGTCAACTGCTCTTTCGTTTCCATAATATCATTCCTCGCAATAAGCTGATAAAATTCATCCGCGTAATCATTAACATTCTTTGTGCCCTGCCTCAAATTCTGCAAACGTTGATACATCAAAGATTGATAATTGTAAGGTAAGAACGTTGCTTTCATCAATTTCTTCATCTTCTCCCAAGATTCAACTTTTGACTTTCCCATCCGTTCACGTGTAAGTTTGGTCTGCTGCCACCACGCCAAAGCTCTACCCCTCAACCTTGTAGCAACCAACTTCACTCTACGATGTTCCGGAACTTCTTTGAAGTCAAAAATCTCTTCCACATTAGCCACCCAATCTAGAAACTCCTCCGCTTGCATACCACCTTTGAATTCAGGAATTTCAGTCTTCATCCCCGACTCCCACTTGTGATCATATTCAGGGTGATTTCTTCCTTGTCCTCGTCCTTGTCCTTGAATACTACCACCATCATACTCCTCTTCAAAATTCATATGTATATCGTTGTCTATCTCGTCCACCCACATCTCTACTACCATCACGTCTACCTCCAACATCCCTTCTATCGACATTCCTCCGTTCTCGATCATTCACGTTTCCCCCACGCCTTTGATCATCATCAATACTTCTGTCTCGATTGGAATGTGGTGAGACTCTACTTCCCCCATGATTAGATTCAGGTGATACCCTTCTCCGATTCTGATTCATCTCTAACATCATCTTCTCTAACCGACCAATTCCTTCGTTAAGCTTTTCACTATAGTTTTCATTGATTCATTGCTCCATCTCATCAGCCTCTTCTCTTCGATACAAAGCTTCTACGTTTTGGTGACGATTAGCTCTTCTTGGTGGCATACTTGAAAATTTCACAAAATTCTTCAATTCAAACACAATTTGAACTTTGATCCAAAATGAAATGGATCGAAACTTCCACTTTATTGCAATTTCGCGATGAACACGATGAACACAACTTCTCCAAATGATGCAAATTTGATCTCCCACTCTTCTACTTAGCTCGACTTCTCACTTCAAGCTCGGTTATCACTTGATCTCTTCAAAACTCCAAAATGATTAGGTTCCAAGTCTCGATCTAGCTATGATTGGCTAGAACAAGCTTTGATACCAAAACTGACGTAGTGGATTAATCAAAACAATGTAGTTCGATGAATGTAGTAGTCGATGGATTGAAAGATACTGAAATGCCCAAATTCGTTGATCCGAAGATACCGAATTCTAGCTATCCCGAACTCGTTGATCGCGCACGATACCGGGTTCAAAGATCTTCAATTCTTCAAGCGTTGATCAAGCGCACTTGATTTCGCGAATCGGCTTCTGCAATCGTTGAATCGAGCGCACTCGATTAACCGAAAGAGGAGATAGGAGATTACACTCGACTACCAATTTGGTGAAAGCACAAAGCTAACAAAACAAGAGTTTTATTTCAAATCAACTAAACTATTACAAATGATTTACACGACCTATTTATAGGCGCATATTTCAACATTACAATTCTGTCCTACTCTTAAGCCGGAACCGACTTATCACGAACGACTCATCAACAGTGACCAACGACTTATGACTTACGACTCAATCTTAGGTCGGCAACGACCTAGTTACAACAGACAGCGACTTATCAACATGGCCGACCTAACCTGGTACGACCTAAAAATTACAACACAAATTAGAAATATACGACTTAGTACATGGAGACATACGACTTAAAGACAGAAAAAATACAAACAGAAAACACCACTTAAGTCGTTGCCGACTTAACAACTCTACGCGACTCAACTTAGTAGCGACTTAAGAGGGTTCGTTTTAAAACTGTGCGACTTAACTAAGTCGTAACTCGGTGCCGACTTATCGCCTTCCTTAAGTCGTAGCTGACTTAACACTTGTGCACTCTTCACTCGAGCTGCTCCTCCTGTATCCTTCTGGTTGAGTCATTGATGACTTATCTCCTTGCCTTCGTTAAGTCGTAGACGACTCATGCCTGTTTCCTTAAGTCGGTCACGACTTATGCCTTCCCCCCAGTTAAGTCATAGACGACTCATGCCTGTTTCTTTAAGTCGGTCACGACTTATATCTCCCTTGTTAGCTTTAGCTTGTGGATGACTTAGGCCTTCATCTCTGGCCTGAGCTGCATCATCAGCTCTCCTTTTCATTGGCTTGCATTTTCCTTTTCCTTTTGTTTCATGTTGCTTTCTACATTTGTTGATATAATAACAAATATGAGAGGCTAAACTCCTTCAATTTAGGGGTAATGAAGCTCTCTAGTATGTAGATTCAACATAATTTGATATTTTTGATCTCTTTTTGTGCTTAATGGAAATGTATGAATGGTTTAAAATTTGTTGTTTAGCTTTGAATTTGATAGCCTATGTTGTTGACACCAAATAAGCTATGCTTAAACAAACAAAACAAAAATTACCTGTTCATCTACATATGATTATGGTAATGAAGTGAAATTATAATCAAATTTTGATGGCCTATATTTCTAATCAACGGTTAATAGACCATGCTTAGACTAGATTTTATTTTCAACTTTATTGTCATTTTTTATGAGAGTTAGTAAGTGGTTTAAGGGGTGTGTTATAGTTTGATGACTTATGTTGAGCTAATTAATAGCATAAATAGGCCATACTTATGATAAACACATCAACTAAATTCACTAATGACCAAAGAAAAAGAGATCATAATTTCATATTTTGTTAAACTATGTGATCTAGAGAGTGGATTTATCTCTAAATTGCCTTCAAACTCTCATATATTTTTTTATCTATTTTCTTTTACTAGTTTGTTAGTTTTCTCATTTTCTAGCTTAACACCACGTTAACTTGGTTAATTTGATTGAATAGAATTTTAAAAATCTAACAATTCCCTACGGATCGACCCGTACTTGCCATGTGCTATCATTGTATCCCTTGCGCTTGTGGTAATTTAAATTTAAATTTGATCGACGGTGTTCTAATCGATAGAATTTCCGTCGTCGAACAGTATAATATATTCATCCTGAGTTATATTCCAAGTGTCATATCTGTTTGCCTGCATATAAATTTTCATGCGAGTTGACCAATAATTGTAATTCAAACTGTTAAATAATGGTAGTCATGAAGTGGATTGACCTTCGGTAAAACTTGTGCTAGTGTTATTTTCCATATTAACTAAATATCAAATAACTGTGTTACTGATGACCATGCTCTAATACCAAATGAAAGTGACTAAGGATCATGCAATATGGAATATAAAATAAACTAACTACTTATGCAGAGTGTAAATGTAAAAGTAAATTAATAAAGTAAATGACACCAGAGATTTTTATACTAGTTCAAACTTCCCATTCTACATCCAGTCCCAGACTCCTTTTGGAATTTAACTATCAACCCTCATTTAACCCGGAGGAATAGGTATTACACTGCCTGAGCAACCGAACATGACTTCAACCGCCTAAGAAACATAATAGGACTTCAACCACCCAAGCAACTGAACAGGACCTCAACAATATAGAGAAATATCTTGACCGAATGTGCTCTTTAAATAGCATGGATAAGTCTTTAGAGTACATCCTTCCTATAATATTCTCCTTTGTAGTATATCATGTAATTCATGAAGATATGAAGATTATTAAATCACTAATGAAGTATTCTTAAACGAACAAGTGATCAGAATGAAGTATTGAATGCTTAGAGTTCAAATAGCAAGATATATTAGAAGCAAGAGTGATAAATAGTTATTAAAACAATGGAATTTATGGCTATTTATAGAGATTTAAGAGTTGTATTCGTTCATGAAAGATAGCCACGAAAAGATATGGAATCAACTCCTGAATCAAGAGTTGTTTCTGTTCTTCGAACTAAAGTGTCTTTTGAAAAAATAGCCGTTATGAAGATTCAGCCATCTTAATGGATCAACTCAGCTAGCTAAATTGATTTAAAATCGAAATAGCAAGAAAGTAGTGTAATAAGAACACAATTCAGCCGGCTGAAATAGCATAGTCGGCTGTTTGAATATTCAAGTTAATTTGTGCATATGCACAGTATTCAGCCTGTTGACTCAAACCATTCAGCCGGCTGAATTTAGTGTTTTCTGGCTTATCTAAATGTTTTGAAAAACTATATATTGTTTGTGCGTGCATATACCACTTCGGAGAGATTTTAACATATATTTACTAATAAACTCAGACCTTAAACTTAAAACTTTGCTGAAGCTTCGATCCGGAATCTGGTCTGCAAATTGTTGGACTATTTCTCTAGTAAAAAAAACATCTTTTCCTGCAAGTTTGGTTGGTTCATATAATATTTACCTATATAGTCGTCACAATCATAACATCAAAATTCTAGGTTCTAACAGAAAATATATATAAATGATTTAAACTATATATCAATATATATATATATATAGTATTCCATACATATACCAGTTGCCCCAAGTCGGACATACCAGAACTATATTAATTCATACAGACATGTTCGAATCACATAAACTGTCTGCAGGTGTGTGTATAACCTATCCAACTACATGGAACTAATACGCATATTGCACAAATTTACATACACAAATCAATACTCAACCAAAGTAACAAATCTGGCATCTCAATATCAATAACAATTAACATATACAACCATACAATTCAACAAAATGCACCTTACTTAAGTAACCAATCTGACAATTTTATCTTCTTCGTATAATTTAATAGAAGTCTCAATCTTTTTTATAAAGTAATACTCTCGCCTATTAATCCTATTATAGCTTATATCACTTAATTCTTCAATTAAAATTAATTTTAGCTATTAATAATGTTTTAAAATATTATATAGCTCAAATATATAATACACACAAACATTATAAATCATTTCTTAGGGTCTAAAGTTAATAAATCATGTTATAACAATATTCGTGATTTTATAACCTCAATCAAACCTTATTAAATAATACAATACTTCTTCTGTAATTCCTAGCTTTTTAAATCACCTTTATAAAAGTTTACTAGTTAGTTAATTATTGAATTACACCCTAATAAACCAATACCAAGGCCAGATAAATTTCAAAGCCATTTTAATATAAGTTTAACCTTCCTAAACAATTATTTTAGCCTAACAGCTTATATTAAAATTCATACTTTTAACTTTTGATTAGTAGTAAAATATATAACAATATTTCTATCACTAATATAACAATAAATTGGATTTTAATAAATTTATAACCATGTTATAAATTAAGATCAACTCTATCCAACTCAATACGAATAGAACACAATATTTATATATACGGGATCCCAATCAATTATTATGAATATCTATAATAAAATGTATAATAATATTCCTATCACTTAAATAACCACAAATTCAAGTTTACTTTTATAACTATGTTATAAACTAATATCAACTCCATATAACTTTGTTCAATATGAATAAGGCACAATATTTTTATATCCGAGATCTTAATCAGTTATCCCAGATATCCTTAATAAAATATATAATAATATTTATGTCACTGGTATAACCACTCAAATTAATCCAATCAAATAAGGGAACAATTACCTATATATTATTCTACCTTTACTAGGTCATATTTTTTCATATATATATATATATATATATATGAGGATTTATACAACAATATAAATTCAGAGTATTAATTCCACCCACCAAAGCTGTAAATTCACAAGTGTTTGGATCCAGACCAAATCTTTACCATGCCGTAGATAACCTCACTACGAGTATAATGGTGAAGACCGGATTTTAATTAGACCTTGTATGGAAGAGATATTAATTAAATAATAAACAAGATTATTAAATTAAGTAATCAACTAATTATCTTAATTAATCATTCCCCAATTCTTCCTCCTACACAACCTATATGTACACACCTACAATGCCTTGCACATACTCCTCCCTCTCTTGGGCCACGGTCAACGAAATCGACCTCAACTACCACTGTTCTCTTTGATGAGGGATGGCAAACCCAACCTACCGTTGAAGCAAGATCTACATGCCCCTAGTAAATCATGACATCCTTGACCTAATTAGCCATGCCTAGGTCGTGATTCAGCTCGGTTGATCGGAATCCCTCCTGTAGCTACCAATCGACTCCACTATGCACCAATTCACTTTGACACCCTCCGTTTCACTAATCGACATCTCAAGATATACCATTCCCTTCAAAACCCATAGCAAGAGAAAGATGAGGCTCGTCCAAGCATTGCCGGAGCCTCCAACACCACCATGGATGCAATGCTCTCCACTCCCCAAGTCCAACGGATCCAATCTCATCATCCAACATGGTTTGAAGCTCGGATTTAATTCAAGGAGGAGGAGCAGTTATTTATTGCAAGGAGAAGAAGATAGGAAATCAAATAGGAAAAGAAGAAAAGTGAGCTAATATCTTTGGTTGTGTGGATGAATATATATAATAAAAATATATTTTATTTATTCTCAAATGAATCGCCACATATTTCGAGCTCGTATGGTTAGACGGTACATCAGATCACTACGAAACTCATCACTACATGTCACCTCATTTATTCGGTCCCAATGTTATAAATTTCATCGCCATCCAAGACGGCGCTCCACGATGATAATTTTACGCATTTCGAGGTCGTTTTAGCCACCGGATTTCCCGATCCAAAAATTCTTCAACCATACATCTCATAATAAGTCCTCACCCCGAAAATACAAGTTGTCACTTGAGATGCCACTGGATTCGACTATGCATATATTTTTATAAAATACATATAATAATATGTAAATTGTAAAAGAACAGTGAATCCAAATATAGCGATATTTATACTCATTTTTATTCGCAATGTCGATCTGGACTCAACATAATAGTCTTGAATTCTAATTCGACCATATGTAAAAAATAGATTTTGGATCTTTAATTAATTAACGATTTAGTATTTAAATTAATTATTTAAATATTTAGTCGTTAAAAAATGCAGGTTGTTATATGTTCCCCTCCTTAAAAGAATTCCAACCCCTAATTCCTGTAAGTATGATAATACAACCCAATTGGCCAAAATTTCCAAGCATCCGCTTCAATAAATTTCTGTCGATTTCCCCTACATCGTTAACATTACGGGAACTTCAAAAGAATAGAATATATCTCCTAACCCTTGTTATTCTAAAGCCCACTTATTTTAGAAAAATTTAGCCACACCTCATTTGTGTGGCTAGCTCCAAAGAAATCCTAAAACAACATTTATATATACATCTCGTACTTGAGGCATCCCATTTCTAAGGACTTACAAGCATATTTATATTTATATATCCATACTATCTACTACAAATCTTACATATCTCTTTCTCAGCAAGAGCACGCTATTTATATGAGAATACAAGCGGATAAGCATCTCATAGCGCACAACTACTTCCATGTACCTAATCATATACTCAACAAAGAGGATTATACACAACTAAAACGTTATGTCATGAATTTAATCTTACTAAATAATATATAGCAATCATCTTAAATAAATATGCTATATCAAACCATGCAACAAACATCTCAAATATAAATGTCAAACAAACTATGCAAGAAGCACATTTAATGCAATATCATCTCTACTAACCATATCATAACAAACTATGCAACAATCATTTTGAATGCAATAAGCTTCTCTGATAAACATGTTACCATCAAAAAATATAAGCACACTTGTAAAATATTGTAACGACCCCGGAATTTAATTAAATTTAAATTGATAATTAATTTGATTTTTGAATAAAAATTGTGAAATTAATCTATAAATGGATGCGAGTTTCCCCAGGTTCAAATAAATTCTATGTTAAATCATTTAAAATTTAAATATTGTATATATATATGTATATATGTGAATATATATGTATACGGGCATATATGAGTAAATTTGAATATATGTGTATATATTTGATTAGAATTTAAATCTTAAATAAATGGTTTAAATATTAAATATAAAAATTATAGACTTTGACACATGACAATAAATATTAAAGTAAAATAATAGTAATAAATTAAGCTAGAAATGGAAATCAAATATAAAAAAGATAAACCATAAAAATAATAAAGTAAATACATTGGCTACAATTCTAACAACATATTAACTATGGAAATTCGTTTTTTTGTTTCAAAGTAATAAGACAAAATACAAAGGATAAAAAAATATTCAAGTATGTAACAATATAAAGCAAAAGAAGACAGCCAAAAACAAATACACATTCAGGTACAAACAAACAATATACATTTCAAATATGATGAGTATGAACACTTGAACAAATATATAAAAGATAAGTATGTACACTTGCAAAAGAAACACAAGGTACATATGCATTAAAGGTTTGCATCTCTAAGTACATACAACATCATCAGCCTCCATACGAAAATCCCTGGCCATATAAAAAAATAAAAAAAGGAAAAAATCCCTGTCTTGTATTGTACTAAACAAATAATATCACCTGTACAAACATATATCATCTGCAAACTTCTCTTTTCTATATATCAAGCCTCTCATCATCACTTCGTTCCTTCAAAGCTAAGAAAAACTGAAGTGAATATCAACTAAAACTTAAACAAAAATTGTAACGACCCGCTATTTTGGACCATTCGCATCCGCACATGTCGGACTTGAATAATTCAAAATACCGAATCGTTAATTTAAATTGGCAAAACTGAACATATACAGTAAATAAATAATCACAGATCACAGACACAGAGTAATAAATGCAGCGGAAACAAAAGATAGTAGTTCATGAAGCTACTATATACATATCAGAGTTAAATAAGGTACAACAAATGTCTCGAATACAATAATCGAATACAATATCAGAATACATAACTGGAATCAACTGAACATCTGAAAACTGGATAGATTGCTGGATCTCCAAGCGAAGCTCCAACTCCAAAGGTGAGTCTCGAATACTGGTACACTCAGGCTGACCCGAGCGTAAAGCAAAAACACAAAACACTCGAGTCAGGATTAACATTCTTATATAAATAAATCCAACTCAAGTGAAATAGCAATCGAAATACAAGTAACTCAAAGGATGTTTGGAATAACCATCCTTTAAGGATCCGTTAAACTATCTATTATGAGGTAGTGTACGGTAAATAGATAATGCCTATCAGTAATATAAAATATCAAAATAGTGTTAAGGCATTACCATTATTCCCCTTAACACATTTTATATAGCGTTATAGACTATACAGCACTGTAAACTCCACCGTAAACTAGTGGGATATCAGGGAGTACTCCATAGGTATAACACAAAACAAATCGTAGTGGTCGCGTATATAGGGAATACAAGTATGACAAGGCACATGAGGCAATACCCAAGGTAGTGAAACTACCATTTGCCTGATCCAGACTGGTAAGAACGCATCGCCGCAGCGATCGAAACACCGCGAAACAACACTCCCAAATCAAGGGTGCACCAATCGACAACAAGTAATGAGTAGTTTTCGAAGAAGTGTGTTCGCTCGAGGTAGCTAACCCCCATTTGGCCCGGCACGGCTCCTGTTTTAGTCATTTCCAATTTGACACAAGTGTCAAGGCTATCCATTATCGTTCTCTTTCTTCAGTCATCACGTTCATCATTCCAACCACTTCATTCTGGATCACACTCCGCGTATCGTTATTAAAGTGGTTTTCGGTTTAGACAGTGAGTATGTCCCTAACCGATTTCGGTCTCTTTAATAACTTTCGTAATTATTATACCGATTGGTCGTTTAATATATTTCAAAACCAAATCAAATTCAATTTCAAATAGAATTTGTACACCAACATTTCATTTCTCTTTCTAAATCAATTTCCAAAATTTACGTTTCAAAACTTCCAAATTCATAATTTCAAAATCTTATAATTCAATTTCAATTTCTATTTAAAATAATTCAAATATTGATTCAAGTTCGTAGATATTTAAAACACTATCATTTCATGTAGATTAAAGATTATTACACTAATATTAATGCGGTTCTTCGCTGGATATCTATTATTCAATTTCGTACAACATCAATTTAAACAACAAACATTTAAAAGGTTCGAGGTGTATTTTACCAATTTCTACGTGTCAATTTATTCAACATTTAGAGGGTCATATTATGCAAATGTCGTCTAATCAAAGTTAACATACATCAAATCTAACTATCCTATGTCAATTTCAATTTCAAATTATTTGTCACTTACAACATTAACAATTTAACATCCAATGACAACATCAAACAATCAATCATTTATCAACCAACTAGATCATCATTTCATAAATAACAGATAATGGTGTTAGATGTCACAGGTGAACTGATACAGGTAATAGCATATATAACAATGTAACTAACTACAGCAGCATATTTCAATTGTCGTTTCAATTGAAATCAAATTTAATAAATAAAGAACATTAATAGTAAGTGATTGCTCACCTTTCGAGGCTAGAGCGGATTGACAATGAAAGGAGTTACGAATTGCAAGCACTACTTCCGAAATAAACTAGATTGCCACGAATCGACGAGCAAAGCTGTTAAATAGGAATTGCCGAAATCAAATCAAAACATTCAACATAGCAAAAAATAAAAAAACATGTCCTGCGTCAAAGTTTAACAATATAATTCTATGTGCTACCGAGATCGAAATGGTCTGAAATTTGGTTTGAATAAAAATCAAAACTTGTATTTCAAACTGCAAAAGAATCACTTGATTTGGACAAGAGACGAGAAAAGTTACGATGTCACGAACATAGACTCAAGCCATGTTGCGACTGTCAAATGTTCAGGTCTGAAAACCCCTCTGGGTCTGACTTTCAGGTAAGAAACAGAAGACTGAACCACCTCGTATGAAGCTAAAATTTTATATACAGAAAGTAGAAAACTTTATCTTTTAAACAAAAAGGAAATCACTGTATTCCAACATAAGACGGAAGAGATACGATGCATCAAACATGAACTCAGGTCGTGTTTGCAGTAGTGTAAAATAATTTCAAGTACAAAAGAACACCTGCCTAGGTCTAACTTCCAGATCCTCGACCACTAATCAAACGATGTCGGATTTTGCTGAAATTTGACAGGCATAAACTAGGTAACTTCAACTATTTTTTAAAAATAGAATCAACCCATTCCGATAAAACATAAGTGAGATATGATATCGTGAACATGAAGTCTAACTGCTGTTCAGAAAAGAAAAAAAATAAACATGCAAACAAGTGCAAAATCAGTTTGGTTGCAACTTTATAATATAAAATACCCATTCTCTGATATCTTATTGAAAACAATCTATATTTAAAACATATAACTTTAGAGATGCAAACATATTATATTAACAAAAAAATATAAAAAAACTAACACCTATATACTAAATATATAAACTATTATATCCATATACATAGTAGATTGTACAAACTGGAACAGCACAAAGTTTTTTTTTTCAAAACAAAAATATATATACATAGACTTTTTTAAACAGAGAAGCTATCAACTGAACATATATAGATTTCATTCCTTAAACCTACCTTTCATAACAAACTTTTTATACACTTACATCATACTGTATACATATTACTTAACTTTTATATCAAATAAACACTTACTAGAAGAATATCCATGGCCGAACAAGATAAGAGAGAAGGGAAAAGAGATGCTTGGTCAGGGTAGGGTGAAGGCCGGCGACCTGGAAGGACCCGTGGTGGCGGGGACATGAGGCCGAGCATGGGTTGCTCACGGTGAGGGTTGGAGGGGTGGTCGGCTGCTATGTGGTGGGCGCGGACGATGATGGGAAGCGAAAGGCACGCTAGAGGTGGAGACTCGGCAGGGGTGTGGTTGGCGAGGCCGGAGGTGGCGGTTGGCGAAGCCAAAGTTATGGGTGACGTCGAGGTGGTCGGGGTTTAGTCGGAAGGAGGAGGTGAACTATCTCAGCTGGACTGGGGATGGGAGGCTATGAAGGTGGGCGATCTAGTGGAGCTATGGGTTTTGTTCGGTTATGTGGAGGGATGGTCGGCAAGGCTCGGGTCAAGGGGCTGATGGGGTGGCTTCGGTTGCACTGGCGACTTGGAGTGGGTAGCTGATGGAGATGAACGATGTGCTTAGCGTGGGGCTGCGCTCTCGGCTGGAGGTTTGGAGGAAGATGAGTTGGTGGGGAGTGGCATGAGCATGGGCTTGATAGAGGAAAGATGAAACAAAGAAGAGATGAGGAGAAATAAACGAAGTACAGGCATGCCGGGAAAAGGGAAAAGTGAATAGAAAGTTAAAATATGAATCTCTATTTTGAAGCATCCTTACCGAAATGAAAGGTCAAAACAAAATTTATTGAAAAGTAGGAATTCAAGAGTCACAACTGAAAATATTAATGACAATGTCAATTGGTATTCTACGGTGGGAAAGTGGAGTGACACAAGGAAGATAAAAGGGTTCAGAACAAGTACCGATACGGAGATCGTTTCCGTAAATTTCGCTGTTTTTCGGACCTCGAAATTTACATTTGAGTATACTGCAGCGATCAGCACGACGAGACGATCAAAACGGTATACAGATATCAGTGGTATGATTGAATTATAAAAATTCGAATTTTCTACTAGCGGAAAATGCAGCAAAAACACAGAAAAATAAGATCGACGGAGCTAAAGACGTCCAAATTTGGAAAAACGAAAAATGACGTTTGCTCAGAAGATGGTTTAAATTTTTTCTATGTAAAAATATTAAGGTTCTGAAAACATTTTATTTTCATCATTTTTTAACTGATTAAATTGAAGTAAATTTACGCGCGAAATAAACTTTCATATTTTCGGACGAAAATTTACCAGTTGCTATGTTTAACTAGACGCATTCCAAATATCAAATTTATATTTCAAAATTTTATCGTTTAAAATTTTACAAAATTTCAACTAATTACGGTATCAAAACAGTTAAAATTTACGTGTCATTACACTCTCCCCCACTCAAAACTTTTCGTCCCCGAAAAGCAAGGAGGTAGTAGAATAGAACCAACCAGAAAGAAAAATGGCTTTGATACAAATGAAACAGTTAATTTAAACAACAGATTTAAAACCATATAAATTTCAAATTAAACTAATTAATATTCAACATTTGGTTAAATCCTTTTGAGTTCACTTAAGTTAAATCGATCTATCTATTTCTAAATTCATTATCTTACTATCTAGTCATCCTTAATTAACAATTTCTAAATCATCAATTTGTATAATCAATTATTGTACTCATATTTTATTCAACAGATTTAATTCTTTTATTCCAAATTATTATTAAGTTTATTTCACTTAATATATCTTATTACATATATTTAAACCATATAAATTAATTTAAACCATATAAATTTCAATTTAAATTTTTTTTTTCAATTTGGTTAAATCCATTTATATTAAATCAATAAATAATCATTCAATTTAAATTTGTTAGTTCAACTGTTAATTCTAATCATATAAATTTCATTTTAAATCAATTAATATTCAATAATTGATCTTAATTCAAGGTATTTCATTAAGCTGATTCAATTCAATTTGTTAATTCTTTCAGAACAAAATTTACTTATTTATCTCATTCAATTAACTTATCATTTTATCATCTTTATTAGCATTTTTTTATAATTAAAATCTAAGTGCATAACATTTATTATAAACACTCAAATTTTATTTATAAAATTATTTTATATTGTATATTATCCAATTACATTTTAACTTCTGAATAATTTAGGTAAGTCATATTGAAATGCAATTTAGTACTATACAGATAAAAATTTCAAATTCGATTATTTCAAGTTTAGATATTTATCCAAAATTTAGCTTTATTTATAGTTGAAAACATCCTTTACATAACTTTAAGAAATAAATTTCCGTTTAATTTCAAACCTTTTAGAGATAATTATGTATATACTATATATATTAAATCAAATTAAATTTAAAATAATATTCCCATATATATATATATATATAAATCAAGTCATATTTAAGAAATTCAAATTAAAATATTTCCCAAACAAAACCGTAGCAAAGCTACAGAATGGTTTCTCTACTTCGAAACTCGAAAATGAATGTCGGTGATGCGGCCGCCATCACCGAAATTATTTTCCAGCGACAAAGAGAAGAGCCCTGATTTCAATATTTTAAAATTCTTTGAAAACGGTTTCTATTTGAAAATACGTTCAATAATATACATTTTAAAAATTTAAAAACCAAAGCTTGAAATTTTAGGAAATTAAATTCTCAAATTTTTACTTTAAATTCATTTAAATTTCTAAATAAATCTATAAACCAACTTTTATAATTCCATTTATTTTTATGTTGGAATAATCAATGATTTACAAAACAAATAGTGAAAATCAAATATTACCTTTCTGACAACCAATTCGGTTAACAATTCAATTTTAGAAAATTTATACTTATATATAATATAATCATACAAGATTATTTTATTTACCAAATTTTGAAAATACTATTGTGCCAGTTTGCTCTGTTCAAGTGTTTTGGAAATCCTATCGATAGTGTTGATCAGACGAATCAATCGAAAATCCAAATCAACATCAACAACTCAAACAACACTATATATAAAACATTTTTAATATAAATTTACAAATACACTTCCTCGCTCGATGATACAAGAATGGATTCAAAGCAAGGATAGAGATTCAAATTTGATGGACTCAAATCAAAGAGAATTCTGATTCGAAGACAAATTCGAAAGAAAAGATAAGATGATTCAATAACAGAATCGGGAGATGGGTAAGTTTATTTAATTCACGGGCAACCTTAACCGGGTCGTCCGTAACTTCAAGAATAAGATCGATGTGGAATTCCGAGGTAAATCGACATTCGATCTCCAGAAATAGAATTCAGGTATAGCAGGAGATAGATAACATCGTAAACCGATGATACAGAAATCTCCGGTAAATCAATGCCTATTGTAAAGGAGTTTCACCCCTTTACAAATCATTCGAAGATTGGCGAGACCGCCGATTCATTATAAAGATCATTCGAAGTGGAGTTATGGGATACTCCAGAATTAAAAGAAAACGAATAGTGGGGGACACAAATGGATTTTGGAACCGCAGGGAATGTTCCAAAATTCAAAGGAATCGAGTCAAAAGGAAGAGATTCAACTCGAATGAAAGTGATTCTGTAAATACATTTACCCTATATGCTCAGTTTTTCCTAGAGCTACCAAAGCTCTGATACCAACTGTAACGGACCGCGTCAGTGGGGTAACGCCCACCGTAGCATACAGCAGTACCTGTGTTCTGCATTTACGGCCAGCCTCTCGACTACACAAACCCCGCAGAGACATGTAGGAGTAAGAGTCATCCGCTCGCTACCAAACCAAATGCGAGAAACCCCTATCATGTTGCACCCGCCAAGTGCATAGGCAGACACACATGTCGGACTTGAATAATTCAAAATACCGAATTGTTAATTTAAATTGGCAAAACTGAACATATACAGTAAATAAATAATCATAGATCACAGACACAGAGTAATAAATGCAGCGGAAACAAAAGATAGTAGTTCATGAAGCTACTATATACATATCAGAGTTAAATAAGGTACAACAGATGTCTCAAATACAATAATCGAATATAATATCAGAATACATCACTGGAATCAACTGAACATCTGAAAACTGGAAAGATTGCTGGATCTCCAAGCGAAGCTCCAACTCCAAAGGTGAGTCTCGAATACTGGTACACTCAGTGTGACCCGAGCGTAAAGTAAAAACACAAAACACTCGAGTCAGGATTAACATTCTTATATAAATAAATCCAACTCAAGTGAAATAGCAATCGAAATACAAGTAACTCAAAGGATGTTTGGAATAACCATCCTTTAAGGATCCGTTAAACTATCTACTATGTAGTAGTGTACGGTAAATAGATAATGCATATCAGTAATATAAAATATCAAAATAGTGTTAAGGCGTTACCATTATTCCCCTTAACACATTTTATATAGCGTTATAGACTATACAACACTGTAAACTCCACCGTAAACTAGTGGGATATCAGGGAGTACTCCATAGGTATAACACAAAACAAATCGAAGTGGTCGCGTATATAGGGAATACAAGTATGACAAGGCACATGAGGAAATACCCAAGGTAGTGAAACTACCATTTGCCTGATCCGGACTGGTGAGAACGCATCGCCGCAGCGATCGAAACACCGCGAAACAACACTCCCAAATCAAGGGTGCACCAATCGACAACAAGTAATGAGTAGTTTTCGAAGAAGTGTGTTCGCTCGAGGTAGCTAACCCCCATTTGGCCCGGCACGGCTCCTGTTTTAGTCATTTCCAATTTGACACAAGTGTCAAGGCTATCCATTATCGTTCTCTTTCTTCAGTCATCACGTTCATCATTACAACCACTTCATTCTGGATCACACTCCGCGTATAGTTATTAAAGTGGTTTTTGGTTTAGACAGTGAGTATGTCCCTAACCGATTCCGGTCTCTTTAATAACTTTCGTAATTATTATACCGATTGGTCGTTTAGTATATTTCAAAACCAAATCAAATTCAATTTCAAATAGAATTTGTACACCAACATTTCATTTCTCTTTCTAAATCAATTTCCAAAATTTACGTTTCAAAACTTCCAAATTCATAATTTAAAAATCTTATAATTCAATTTCAATTTCTATTTAAAATAATTCAAATATTGATTCAAGTTCGTAGATAAGTTTCATTCCAAAAATATTTAAATTAATTAAATTTAACATTCAAATCAATTTAACTTCATTTATCGATTTCATTCAATTATTCGTTAAGTAAATTTATCATTCAAACAATTTCTATTTTATTTCCAATTCATTAAATCAATTACTTAAGTTCAACTTCATTGTATCAAAACTTACAAATTTGAATTAAATTAAATTCATCAAATCAATTCTTTCAATTACAAGTCTTACATTAATTTCAATAAATCACATTTTATTTCTTGTTAAAGAAATTCAATTTCACTTATTTATTTACTTAGTTACAAATTTCGAAACTCAATTAATAAAGAAACTTAATTTCACTTATTCAAGAAGTTCAATTTCACTTATTAAAGCATTCAATTTTATTTAATTATTAAATAATTCAATCTTATTTAATTATTAACTAATTTCAAAACTTGATTATTAACTAATTTCAAAACTTAATTATTAATAATTCCAAATTTAATTATTAAATAATTAATTTGAAAACAACGTTCATTCATCATCTACTATGTTAATATTTTGATTCAGATTATTAAATATTAACATTTCCTTTCGTTAAAATTCAAATTCCAACTTCGTTTCAAAACCATATTATTTATTCAAATAAAATTTTCATTTTATTTTTAAATCAAATCATTGACCAATCGGGTTTTATTTAATTCTCTATCCTAAGTCAAAGTTTAATTTGGGTATTTATCATTTCAACCCGATTCCAATTCAATTCAAAATCAAAGCATAACAATGGGAACTTGCAGTGTGATAACTGGGATGGTGTCAAAGTAAATAAACAAGCAATAGCAGACATCAATAACAATCCAATAATTAATTCAAATAATCCCGAAATAGTTGTATTAATTCACATTGTTATTTGTGCAAATTAATATAATTATTTCTAGAATCTACACTATCATTTCATGTAGATTAAAGATTATTACACTAATATTAATGCGGTTCTTCACTGGATATCAATTATTCAATTTCGTACAACATCAATTTAAACAACAAACATTTAAATGGTTCGAGGTGTATTTTACCAATTTCCACGTGTCAATTTATTCAACATTTAGAGGGTCATATTATGCAAATGTCATCTAATCAAAGTTAACATACATCAAATCTAACTATCCTATGTCAATTTCAATTTCAAATTATTTGTCACTTACAACATTAACAATTTAACATCCGATGACAACATCAAACAATCAATCATTTATCAACCAACTGGATCATCATTTCATAAATAACAGATAATGGTGTCAGATGTCACAGGTGAACTGATACAGGTAATAGCATATATAACAGTGTAACTAACTACAGCAGCATATTTCAATTGTCGTTTCAATTGAAATCAAATTTAATAAATAAAGAACATTAATCGTAAGTGATTGCTCACCTTTCGAGGCTAGAGCGGATTGACAATGAAAGGAGTTACGAATTGTAAGCACTACTTCCGAAATAAACTAGATTGGCACGAATCGACGAGCAAAGCTGTTAAATAGGAATTGCCGAAATCAAATCAAAACATTCAACGTAGCAACAAATAAAAAAAACATGTCCTGCGTCAAAGTTTAACAATATAATTCTATGTGCTACTAAGATCGAAATGGTCTGAAACTTGGTTTGAATAAAGATCAAAACTTGTATTTCAGACTGCAAAAGAATCACTTGATTTGGATAAGAGACGAGAAAAGTTACGATGTCACGAACATAGACTCAGGCCATGTTGCGACTGTCAAATGTTCAGGTCTGAAAACCCCTCTGGGTATGACTTTCAGGTAAGAAACAGAGGATTGAAACACCTCGTATGAAGCTAAAATTTTATATACAGAAAGTAGAAAACTTTATCTTTTAAAAAAAAGGAAATCACTGTATTCCGACATAAGACGGAAGAGATACGATGCGTCAAACATGAACTCAGGTCGTGTTTGCAGCAGTGTAAAATAATTTCAAGTACAAAAGAACAACTGCCTGGGTCTAACTTCCAGATCCTCGACCACTAATCAAATGATGTCGGATTTTGTTGAAATTTGATAGGCATAAACTAGGTAACTTCGATTCTTTTTTAAAAATAGAATCAACCCATTCCGATAAAACATGAGTGAGATATGATATCGTGAACATGAAGTCTAACTGCTGTTCAAAAAAGAAAAAAAATAAACATGCAAACAAGTGCAAAATCAGTTTGGTTGCAACTTTATAATATAAAATACCCATTCTATGATATCTTATTGAAAACAATCTATATTTAAAACATATAACTTCAGAGATGCAAACATATTATATTAACAAAAAAATATAAAAAGACTAACACATATATACTAAATATATAAACTATTATATCCATATACATAGTAGATTGTACAAATTGGAACATCACAAAGTTTTTTTTTCAAAACAAAAATATATATATACACAGACTTTTTTAAACAGAGAGGCTATCAACTGAACATATATAGATTTCATTCCTTAAACCTACCTTTCATAACAAACTTTTTATACACTTACATCATACTGTATACATATTACTTAACTTTTATATCAAATAAACACTTACTGGAAGAAGATCCATGGCCGAACAAGATAAGAGAGAAGGGAAAAGAGATGCTTGGTTAGGGTAGGGTGAAGGCCGGCGATCTGGAAGGACACGTGGTGGCCGGGACATGAGGTCGAGCATGGGTTGCTCACGGTGAGGGTTGGAGGGGTGGTCGGCTGCTATGTGGTGGGCGCGGAAGATGATGGGAAGCGAAAGGCATGCTAGAGGTGGAGACTTGGCAGGGGTGTGGTTGGCGAGGCCGGAGGTGGCGGTTGGCGAAGCCAAAGTTATGGGCGACGTCGAGGTGGTCGGGGTTTAGTCGGAAGGAGGAGGTGAACTGTCTCAGTTGGACTGGGGATGGGAGGCTATGAAGGTGGGCGATCTAGTGGAGCTATGGGTTTTGTTCGGTTATGTGGAGGGATGGTCGGCAAGGCTCGGGTCAAGGGGCTGATGGGGTGGCTTCGGTTGCACTGGCGACTTGGAGTGGGTAGCTGATGGAAATGAACGATGTGCTTAGCGTGGGGCTGCGCTCTCGGCAGGAGGTTTGGAGGAAGATGAGTTGGTGGGGGTGGCTTGAGCATGGGCTTGATAGAGGAAAGATGAAACAAAGAAGAGATGAGGAGAAATAAACGAAGTACAGGCATGCTGGGAAAAGGGAAAAGTGAATAGAAAGTTAAAATATGAATCTCTATTTTGAAGCGTCCTTACCGAAATGAAAGGTCAAACCAAAATTTATTGAAAACTAGGAATTCAAGAGTCACAACTGAAAATATTAATGACAATGTCAATTGGTATTCTACGGTGGGAAAGTGGAGTGACACAAGGAAGACAAAAGGGTTCAGAACAAGTACCGATACAGAGATCGTTTCCGTAAATTTCGCTGTTTTCCGGACCTCGAAATTTACATTTGAGTATACTGTAGTGATCAGCACGACGAGACGATCAAAACGGTATACAGATATCAGTGGTATGATTGAATTATAAAAATTCGAATTTTCTACTAGCGGAAAATGCAGCAAAAACGCAGAAAAATAAGATCGACGGAGCTAAAGATGTCCGAATTTGGAAAAACGAAAAATGACGTTTGCTCAGAAGATGGTTTAGAATTTTTCTATGTAAAAATATTTCGGTTCTGAAAACATTTTATTTTCATCCCTTTTAACTGATTAAATTGAAGTAAATTTACGCGCGAAATAAACTTTCATATTTTCGGACGAAATTTACCAGTTACTATGTTTAACTAGACGCATTCCAAATATCAAATTTATATTACAAAATTTTATCGTTTAAAATTTTATCGTTTAAAATTCCAAATATCAAATTTACCAATTGCTATGTTCATGAATTCATATTTGGATTTCATAACCAAATTCGAGATAGAAAATGATGATTTTAGATAAGCATTTCAAGATTTTTAGGTTGTTATTGAATGTGAAATCTTTAGTTGAACAGAATCACGTTTACTGTCAAATTCAGACGATCGGCAAAATAATAGGTCTCGGGATCAGGACTGAAGGAAGCTGGAGTCTGGGGGATCGATGGAAAAATGGAAACGGAATTTTTAGATCGCCGTGGGGGTTACACGGCGTTGAACTAGGGTTTAAGCCTAGTTTTGGGTAGTGGTTAATTTCGAGGTAAATGTGGTGTCGTTGGGGCATCGGGGACAGTGAGACCGGATGGAAATGGAGCAGGGCACTGCGGCGAAGTTTTGGTGTAGTTTGCGTGGCCTCTGGTGATCTTGGTCGGCGTGACGAGGTGATTTCAGATGTCTGGTTGTGTTCCAGGTGGAAGTGAGGGTGCTCGATTTTGATTTCGAGGTTATCTCGATGACCTGGGTGGTTGTACAGATAGATGGGGTCGTAGTCGACATGCTGATGATCGGAGAAATGATCGGAGGAGTTTAGATTGGTGTGCACGATGCACAGGTGTACGATTGTGTCAGTGATAAAAGAAGAAGAAGAAGAAGGCGGGAAGCTCGAAGTTGAACTCGAGAATTTGGGGTAGATGTCTCAGGGATGTTCTCGAGTAGGTTCGTTGTGGTTAACATATAACAGGTTTTAAAATTTTAAATCGAAGTTTAAAAAAAAAAGAGAAGAAGGATTGCTCGAAGGGAGGGAAACTCGTGTAGAAGCTCGGGTAAATCAACATCTGACTCGGGTTTGACTCGAGATTGTCTCGAGTTCAAAATGAAACAGTTTTAAATTTTTGTACAAATCCAGTTTTTTTAAATATAATCAACCAAGTTTTGAACTATCTTCTTAAATAAAATTTCTTTAAAATAATTTGATGTTAATTTAAAGATTTGGAGAGATGAAAGTTGAATAATTTATTTTTACTTGAATTAATTAAGATAATTTTCAAGCCTATTTAAAATAAATTAAAAGGTGTAATTAAGAAGATAAAAAGTCTTATGTTATTAACTTATAAAGAACTAAGTTGATTTATGAATTAATAATAATTTTGTTTCCAAAGATTAAAGGTTTAAAGATTAAATGTTTTAAATGATAATTGATGAATAATTACTTTGTGTAATTAAATTAAAGCTAATTACTTTGTGTAAATGATTTGAAAGCTAATTACCTTGTGTAATTAAATTAAAGAATAATTAATGTAATTAATTAAAGTATTTATTAATTAAAGGTAATTAATTACTTAAAGATAATTACTTAATAAAAGTAATTAAGGATAATTAATTGGTGTGATTAATTGATCAAGGTAATTAATTTGAGGATAATTAATTAATTAAAGATTAATTAATGAAAGTGATTAAGGATAATCACTTATTGTAATTAATTAAGGATAATTAATTAAATGGTAATTAATTAAGGGTTAATTAATTAATGTAATTAATTAAGGATAAATAATTAGGGGTTAATTATTTAATGATTAAAGGTTAATTAATTAAAAGGGTTTGTAATTAATGATTAATTAACCAGGATTAGTAAAATATTCATAAGTAATTAATCTAATTTAAATAAATCAGATAATTAAATTGGTCTTACTTATGGATGTTTGGATTCTATGGAATGTTGAATTGTTTGATATCGCTGATATGTGATGCTTTGTGATATATTCTGATTTGTGTGTGACCTGTAGTGTAGTTATTTATCTGGGATGAATGAAATATATTATCTGTAATTTATATATTTGTGATCTGTGAATAAAAGATAAGCGTTATAGTTATACCGCTTATCAATTGTATTTCTGTATTTGATCTGTTATGATTGAATGATGTTGCACTATTGTGTGTAAAACCCCTGGACCACACTTTTACACACACAAATATGGATTTCACGTGGAAATCGGTTAAGTCACAGATGATTTAAATTTAATATTTTTGAAATTGAAATTTTAATTTCAATTGATTTTGGAAATGGATCTGGGTTAAATGTTAACGCTTTTGTAAATGAGTTTCAAAGATAAAAGTTATTTTGAATAACTTAATCGAGTTTTCAAAATTTAAATAATTTGATTTAAATTTGAATTCAAGTTGTAAATTGAATCCTATGATTTGAAACTAGGGATTAAAGATGTTGTACAAGTTATATATGGGTTAAACCATTTTAAAGGTATTGATTTGGGAATTTGAATTTAATTCAAGGGTTTTAACTCGTGTAAATATAACTGGATTTTTCTGAAAACGAAACTATTTGTTTTCAAATAGTAAAAGCTTTCACATAAGTAAAGAACTTCCAATTTGTGTTGAAAGGTTTCAAGTTTGAAATGGAATTGAAATGTTTTGAAAACTACGAAATGAGTCTTTAATTCAAAGACCGAACGAGTTAATCCAACTTGAAATGGAAATTGTTTTGAAATCCATGAATGGATCTTTGTGAATGGGGTGAACTTTGTGAATTGGATCTTTTTGTTTAAAAGACTAAAAGTGTGGAAATTGTTTAAACCATTGAAGGTTTTTGAAATGAATCTTTTTATTAAAAAGATTGGAGATGGTAATTGGTTTTAACCATTCGAATGAAAGGTTTTGGGCTTTAAGCTGTGATTTAACTAGGACCCCAGTATCCATATGATTTTTAATTGCGCTCATTATTCGGTTTAGCCGGGAAAGGACTTTGAGTCATATAACCCATTTCGAATAATGGTACGACGTATATGGATAGCATTTGAAGACCGGATACTTTCGAAAACGAAAGGATTACCATCGATTGTCTCTGCATCGGCTGATCCCCGGTATAGAGATTTTAGCACCCTTTGTGATGGGAAGTCCGGACGTGATTAGAAATTATCTGGATTTGCAAGGGCTTCTTTGGAAGTGCCTTCGGTTCCGTTCGATTCTGGAACGGACTTGTGTGGATGTGTGTCTGACGTTACACTTTGAGATGTAAAGCTGGTTTCTATCAAATACATTTCTGTTGGTGGCGGAGAATTTATGCTCTTAGCTTAACACCCTTCTCTGAGACGTACGAGCTCAGAGGTTATGTAGTTGATGGTTACTAGTGATACATTCCCAATTTGGTAATGTGGCATACGAAGTGCTGTTGATCATTTATTGATCAAAGCGTGGCTTTGTGAAAAAGCGTGACTTTGTGAAAAAGCGTGGTTTTGTGAAAAAGCGTAGCTTTGTGGACGAGACTTCGTCGAGCCTCACAACCCGGTAATGGTCGAAACTGGAATGTTGCGGCAAGGTGTTTAGGGGTTGCGCCCGTAGGGTATGTCATTTCCTTCTGGATAAAAGGTGATATCATGGTATGGAGCCCAGATATTCTACCTATGTTGATGCTGCAAATTTATTATACTTTGTGGTTGTTGCTGTGTAATCGAGAGCTCTCGGATAAAGGTCGGTAACGACCGGGGGATGGCATAGCTTGTGTGTTAGCTACCTAGTTACAACTGTACAATGTGAGGTAGCGTCGGCCTTGTGTTAGGAGAGATCCGGTTAGGTTCTCGGGGCGTCTTTCCAGAGGCATTTCCATTTCGGTAAGGAAGTTCCTTTGCCTGACCATTTGTTGGAAATCCAATTTCCAATACGAACCTCGTACAGTTTTGGTTGTAGAACCTGCCATTTACTTATGGTGGTCACTACTGTTTAGATGGTAGCTATAGTAGGCATACAATAATGGTTGTATGCTGGCTAAGAATAATATTATATTTTCAAAATGGCTTCTACACTATGCACTAGTAATAATATCAAAGAATTTTGCTCATATTAAGCATATTTGACTATCATAAGAAGAATCTCCTCCAATTTTGCGTTTGCATTGTGTGTGTGGCGGGAGGTCTTATGGTAGTTTCATTTTCCAAAAGCATTGCGGATTTCAATGTTTAAAATTCTTTTGTTGTTGTTTTAAAGATAAACTGTTTTTGTTGCTCACACCAGTCCCATGACTGATCCGGAGTTTATGTTCCCTTCCTAAACTCTGGGTGCCCGCAATTTTCCACACGGGCAGCCTAGAGTTGGGTTTCTCAGATATTCAGGTTTAGTAGATTACCTGGAGCTAGTTCAGTGTTTGGAGTTCATGGACTGCACTTGCTTATCTTTGTGATCGTGATGGTGGTTTGAGCTGATGTTGGAGTTGTTGGAGTCATTCTCTTTTGAAGATGATTTGGAGTGATCTCTTCCATTGTTGTTATTTCTGCTGTAGCATTGTATCATATCTCTGACATTGTTCTATCTTATTGATATCATTGTTGTATATCATTCTGGATATTGTATTCATTGGAGTTGTATATGATATCATTGTTTTCTTTCTTCGGCTGTGTTGTTATACTTACTGTGTTATAAGTTCCAGTGAACCAGATTCGGCGTTTGAATCTTCGGCATTTTGAGTATAAGTGAAGTACGGGTGCCGATTTTCGAAGGCCGATTTCAGGATCATCACATTTGGTATCAAAGCTAAGGTTGAACTTTAGCTCAGGAGTATAACACATTATGTAGCTCATTAGAGATATGGTGAAGTATACCCTAGAATGAGTAATCTCTAAGATATCTGTCCATATGCCTCGGTAAATTCTCTTACTATTCACTGATAGTGAGTATGAGTGCAAGAAGAGGATGAGATAGGGTACAGGGGAATACCACCACGAAATGGTTAATACCCTGTAACAACAAGGAAATAATCATTTCTCTATCGATCTCTTATGTTCAACATCTCTTTTCAATTCTTTGATAGTTCCTGGTAAATCCAGGAAGAGATTTGATATATTAATATGGGACATAAACTCCGGATGGACCAAAATTGTTGTTTGGATGTATTGGTTGTTTTGGTTGCTATGGTTGATAGGTGTACTGTAGTTTCTAAATTAAAAGTTTTGAAATTGTATATATATATATCTATCTATTCTTTGGGTCCCGATATGTTCTACGAATGGTTAGTTATCCTTTCGAACTAACCGATGCCACTGCACATTTCGTAGATCTGGATAACCCGAGTATCTTGAAAAACGTTAAAACAGATTCGTTCTTGTATCTATTATTGATATTCTGATTTGGTAAGCCAAATGCATAATAGATGTTCAATTTGAATTGATGAAACATTTTTCATCTATCTTTGTGTCTCCCTGGCAAATTTCGAGGACGAAATTCTTTTAAGAGGGGAAATCTATAACGACCCCGGATTTTAATTAAATTTAAATTGATAATTAATTTGATTTTTGAATAAAAATTGTAAAATTAATCGATAAATGGATGCGAGTTTCCCCGGGTTCAAATAAATTCTATGTTAAATCATTTAAAATTTAAATATTGTATATATATGTATATATGTGAATATATATGTATACGGGCATATATGAGTAAATTTGAATATATGTGTATATATTTGATTAGAATTTAAATCTTAAATAAATGGTTTAAATATTAAATATAAAAATTATAGACTTTGACACAAGACAATAAATATTAAAGTAAAATAATAGTAATAAATTAAGCTAGAAATGGAAATCAAATATATAAAAGATAAACTATAAAAATAATAAAGTAAATACATTGGCTACAATTCTAACAACATATTAACTATGGAAATTCTTTTTTTTGTTTCAAAGTAATAAGACAAAATACAAAGGATAAAAAAATATTCAAGTATGTAACAATATAAAGCAAAAGAAGACAGCCAAAAACAAATACACATTCAGGTACAAACAAACAATATACATTTCAAATATGATGAGTATGAACACTTGAACAAATATATAAAAGATAAGTATGTACACTTGCAAAAGAAACACAAGGTACATATGCATTAAAGGTTTGCATCTCTAAGTACATACAACATCATCAGCCTCCATACAAAAATCCCTGGCCGGATTAAAAAATAAAAAAAAGGAAAAAATCTTTGTCTTGTATTGTACTAAACAAATAATATCACCTGTACAAACATATATCATCTGTAAACTTCTCTTTTCTATATATCAAGCTTATCATCATCACTTCGTTCCTTCAAAGCTAAGAAAAATTGAAGTGAATATCAACTAAAACTTAAACAAAAATCCAACTACAAACAACATTACAATTCAAGACAAACCAGAACAATCAAAGAATCAAGAAAGAAATATCTCAACTGCCAGTTTTTCAAAGCCTGGAATATATCAACTCTGTTCTTCTTCCTCTAGAAACAAAGTGAGCAAACTACTTTTTTTTGAATTTGAATCTGCTATGATATCTTTGAAGTGGTTTGTATGAATGTTAATGTGCATGCACACTGTGTGTATATATGTAAATATTGTTGAATGCATGTCTGTCTCTTTGTTTACTGACAGACTAACTAAATTCAAGAAAAAAAATTATATCTCACAATCTAAAAGGATTTAAGTAATGATCTTTAAAAGAAAAGTGTTTGTACCCACCTGGTTCAAATTTAAAAAAAATGATTTCGAGAATTTATATTAAGCAACTATTTCAAAAAAATGTCAATTCACAGTAGAAATCAAATATCAGTCAAAATTCAATGTTCATGAATTTATATTTGGATTTCATAACCAAATTCAAGATAGAAAATGATGATTTTAGATAAGCATTTCAAGATTTTTAGGTTGTTATTGAATGTGAAATCTTTAGTTGAACAGAATCACGGTTATTGTCAAATTCAGACGATCGGCAAAATAATCGGTCTCGGGATCAGGACTGAAGGAAGCTGGAGTCTGGGGATCGATGGAAAAATGGAAACAGAATTTTAAGATCGTCGTGGGGGTGGCAAGGCGTTGAACTAGGGTTTAAGCCTAGTTTTGGGTAGTGGTTAATTTCGAGGTAAATGTGGTGTCGTCGGGGCATCAGGGACAGTGAGACCGGATGGAAATGGAGCAGGGGACTGCGGCGAAGTTTTGGTGTAGTTTGCTTGGCCTCTGGTGATCTTGGTCGGCGTGACGAGGTGATTTCAGATGTCTGGTTGTGTTCCAGGTGGAAGTGAGGGTGCTCGATTTTGATTTCGAGGTTATCTCGATGACCTGGGTGGTTGTACAGATAAATGGGGTCGTAGTCGACATGCCGATGATCGGAGAAATGATCGGAGGAGTTTAGATTGGTGTGCACGATGCACAGTTGTACGATTGTGTCAGTGATAAAAGAAGAAGAAGAAGAAGAAGAAGGCGGGAAGCTCGAAGTTGAACTCGAGAATTTGGGGTAGATGTCTCGGTGATGTTCTCGAGTAGGTCCGTGATGGTTAACATATAACAGGTTTTAAAATTTTAAATCGAAGTTTAAAAAAAAGAAAAAAAGAAGAAGGATTGCTCGGAGGGAGGGAAACTCGTGTAGAAGCTTGGGTAAATCAACATCTGACTCGGGTTTGACTCGAGATTGTCTCGAGTTCAAAATGAAACAGTTTTAAATTTTTATATAAATCAAGTTTTTTTAAATATAATCAACCAAGTTTTGAACTACCTTCTTGAATAAAATTTCTTTAAAATAATTAGATGTTAATTTAAAGATTTGGAGAGATGAAAGTTGAATAATTTATTTTAACTTGAATTAATTAAGATAATTTTCAAGCATATTTAAAATAAATTAAATGGTATAATTAAGAAGATAAAAAGTCTTATGTTATTAACTTATAAAGAACTAAGTTGATTTATGAATTAATAATAATTTTTTTCCAAAGATTAAAGGTTTAAAGATTAAATGGTTTTAATGATAATTGATGAATAATTACTTTGCGTAATTAAATTAAAGCTAATTACTTTGTGTAAATGATTTGAAAGCTAACTACCTTGTGTAATTAAATTAAAGAATAATTAATGTAATTAATTACAGTATTTATTAATTAAAGGTAATTAATTACTTAAAGATAATTACTTAATAAAAGTAATTAAGGATAATTAATTGGTGTGATTAATTAATCAAGGTAATTAATTTGAGGATAATTAATTAATTAAAGATTAATTAATGAAAGTGATTAAGGATAATCACTTATTGTAATTAATTAAGGATAATTAATTAAATGGTAATTAATTAAGGGTTAATTAATTAATGTAATTAATTAATGATAAATAATTAGGGGTTAATTATTTAATGATTAAAGGTTAATTAATTAAAAGGGTTTGTAATTAATGTTTAATTAAGCAGGAATATTAAAATACTCATAAGTAATTAATCTGATTTAAATAAATCAGATAATTAAATTGGTCTTACTTATGGATGTTTGGATTCTATGGAATGTTGAATTGTTTGATATCCCTGATATGTGATGCTTTGTGATATATTCTGATTTGTGTGTGACCTGTAGTGTAGTTATTTATCTGGGATGAATGAAATATATTATCTGTAATTTATATATCTGTGATCTGTGAATAAAAGATAAGCGTTATAGTTATACCGCTTATCAATTGTATTTCTGTATTTGATCTGTGATGATTGAATGATGTTGCACTATTGTGTGTAAAACCCCTGACCACACTTTTACACACACAAATATGGATTTCACGTGGAAATCGGTTAAGTCACAGATGATTTAAATTTAATATTTTTGAAATTGAAATTTTAATTTCAATTGATTTTGGAAATGGATTTGGGTTAAATGTTAACGCTTTTGTAAATGAGTTTCAAAGATAAAAGTTATTTTGAATAACTTAATCGATTTTTGAAAATTTAAATAATTTGATTTAAATTTGAATTCAAGTTTGAAATTGAATCCTATGATTTGAAACTAGGGATTAAAGATGCTGTACAAGTTATATATGGGTTAAACCATTTTAAAGGTATTGATTTGGGAATTTGAATTTAATTCAAGGGTTTTAACTCGTGTAAATATAACTGGATTTTTCTGAAAATGAAACTATTTGTTTTCAAATAGTAAAAGCTTTAACATAAGTAATGAACTTCCAATTTGTGTTGAAAGGTTTCAAGTTTGAAATGGAATTGAAATGTTTTGAAAACTATGAAATGAGTCTTTAATTCAAAGACCGGACGAGTTAATCCAACATGAAATGGAAATTGTTTTGAAATCCATGAATGGATCTTTGTGAATGGGGTGAACTTTGTGAATTGGATCTTTTTGTTTAAAAGATTAAAAGTGTGGAAATTGTTTAAACCATTGAAGGTTTTTGAAATGAGTCTTTTTATTTAAAAGATTGGAGATGGTAATTGGTTTTAACCATTCGAATGAAAGGTTTTGGGCTTTAAGCTGTGATTTAACTAGGACCCCAATATCCATATGATTTTTAATTGCGCTCGTTATTCGGTTTAGCCGGGAAAGGACCTTTGAGTCATATAACCCATTCCGAATAATGGTACGACGTATATGGATAGCATTTGAAGACCGGTGGTGAAGACCGGATACTTTCGAAAACGAAAGGATTACCATCGATTGTCTCTGCATCGGTTGATCCCCGGTATAGAGATTTTAGCACCCTTTGTGATGGGAAGTCCGGACGTGATTAGAAATTATCCGGATTTGCAAGGGCTTCTTTGGAAGTGCCTTCAGTTCCGTTCGATTTCGGAACGGACTTGTGTGGATGTGTGTCTGACGTTACACTTTGAGATGTAAAGCTGGTTTCTATCAAATACATTTCTGTTGGTGGCGGAGAATTTATGCTCTTAGCTTAACACCCTTCTCTGAGACGTACGAGCTCAGAGGTTATGTAGTTGATGGTTACTAGTGATACATTCCCAATTTGGTAATGTGGCATACGAAGTGCTATTGATCATTTGTTGATCAAAGTGTGGCTTTGTGAAAAAGCGTGGCTTTGTGAAAAAGCGTGGCTTTGTGAAAAAGCGTGGCTTTGTGAAAAAGCGTGGCTTTGTGAAAAAGCGTAGCTTTGTGGACGAGACTTCGTCGAGCCTCACAACCCGGTAATGGTCGAAACTGGAATGTTGCGGCAAGGTGTTTAGGGGTCGCACCCCTAGGGTATGTCATTTCCTTCTGGATAAAAGGTGATATCATGGTATGGAGCCCAGATATTCTACCTATGTTGATGCTGCAAATTTATTATACTTTGTGGTTGTTGCTGTGTAATCGAGAGCTCTCGGATAAAGGTCGGTAACGACCGGGGGATGGCATAGCTTGTGTGTTAGCTACCTAGTTACAGTTGTACAGCGTGAGGTAGCGTCATCCTTGTGTTAGCAGAGATCCGGTTAGGTTCTCGGGGCGTCTTTCCAGAGGCGTTTCCATTTCGGTAAGGAAGTTCCTTTGCCTGACCATTTGTTGGAAATCCAATTTCCAATACGAACCTCGTACAGTTTTGGTTGTAGAACCTGCCATTTACTTATGGTGGTCACCACTGTTTAGATGGTAGCTATAGTAGGCATACAATAATGGTTGTATGCTGGCTAAGATTAATATTAAATTTTCAAAATGGCTTTCTACACTATGCACTAGTAATAATATCAAAGAATTTTGCTCGTATTAAGCATATTTGACTATCATAAGAAGAAATCTCCTCCAATTCTGCGTTTGCATTGTGTGTGTGGCGGGAGGTCTTATGGTAGTTTCATTTTCCAAAAGCATTGCGGATTTCAATGTTTAAAATTATTTTGTTGTTGTTTTAAAGATAAACTGTTTTTGTTGCTCACACCAGTCCCATGACTGATCCGGAGTTTATTGTTCCCTTCCAAAACTCTGGGTGCCCACAATTTTCTACACGGGCAGCCTAGAGTTGGGTTTCTCAGATATTCAGGTTTAGTAGATTACCTGGAGCTAGTTCAGTGTTTGGAGTTCATGGACTGCACTTGCTTATCTTTATGATCGTGATGGTGGTTCGAGCTGATGTTGGAGTTTTTGGAGTCATTCTCTTTTGAAGATGATTTGGAGTGATCTCTTCCATTGTTGTTATTTCCGCTGTAGCATTGTATCATATCTCTGACATTGTTGTATCTTATTGATATCATTGTTGTATATCATTCTGGATATTGTATTCATTGGAGTTGTATATGATATCATTGTTTTCTTTCTTTCGCTGTGTTGTTATACTTACTGTGTTAAAAGCTCCGGTGAACCAGATTCGGCGTTTCAATCTTCGGCATTTTGAGTATAAGTGAAGTACGGGTGCCGATTTTCGAAGGCCGATTTCAGGATCATCACAAATATAAATCACCAAAAAAGCAAGCTCTACACTATGCTTTCATATATATTGACCAACAAATAAAAAGGAAACAAAAATTATGTTACGTAAATGGAGACATACCGATACAAAGTTCCATCAAACATGGACAAGCTTAACCCCATCAGTCTGAAGCCACATTGCCCCATAAATAGCCCTTTGAGGTCTGTAGTCACATTCAGTCCACATCTACTTTCTCTAGTCAACTCATCAAGACGATGTCACTATTATTATACACTTATACAAATATAATTCATGAAATACATCATGCACTCCTTTTATAGAAAAGTAAAATTAATATAATTTGCTAACAATAACAATCAACAATGAGCAATCAACAAGCAACAATAAGTAATAACCACCAACGCCAAGCAATCAACAAGCAACAATAATCAATCAACAAAAAAGAAACAATCAATCAATAATCAAGCAACAACAAACGAACAATAAGCAACCATAAGTAATAACAAACAATAAATACCAACAACAAGCAACAAAAGTCAATCAACAATCAATCTATAAAAATAAACAACAATAATCAAGCAAGAACAAGTAGTCAACAATGATTACAATACAAATAACCAGTCACTCAAAAGGAGTCTATAATAGCAAGCACGGTAATCTATAATATTCATAACATATATAAAGTTATAAACTCCGACAAGCCCGTTCAACATCCAAGGTGAACCAAATGCCTAACTGGTGCTACCCCTTTCAAGAATACAATTCATGAATGATTATTACACCTCCCGCACCATAAAAAAACTTATGCAATATGTTGGATCATTGAACCTCAACTCTCGAATAGCCTCAGCAATCTAAGTTTCAACTTTCATTTCCTTCTGAACAGAACTCTTTCTCCAAAGAAGAAAACTTCACTAATTAAATCATTATCAAATGACAATCTACAAATACTTAGGCTCGCTCGGTTTCAAACTCACCTAAACCACACAACTCTGCAGTTTAACCCCTCTAAAGCCCTGCAAAATACCCGCTATAGTTCATAGCACTCTTCGACTACTACACTTTTTCAATTTAGTGCTCATAAACAATAGATCCACTTTAAGCCTCGTTATTTTCTACTACACCCGCCAAATAAAGGCTTTTTAGCACTCGCTTTAGAAACATTAATATAAAAAGTTCGATTTGAATAGGTTTTTTAAACCAAATTAAAAAGTTAGGGTAAAGACCTAATTTTATAGCATAAGTGCCTAATATAACTGAGAAATCTATTGTAGTCATCAAATCTGGACAACATGAATCATGATATTCTTTTGTTTTTTATATGAGATTGAACATGTAGTGAAAAATCAAAGTTTAAGGCAGTGGAAGCAGAACACCCAATAATCTAGTTTGTGGACAATCTCAACAATTCCAATCCAACAAAGAGAATAAAAAGAAAATCAAAGAGCGCAAATTATAGATAAAAGACGGAAAGGAAAGAAGACACTGATATAACGAGTATCATTATTTTCCATGAGAACCTCTCCTCCATAAAAATAACAATAAGTGGGAAAAGAGCGTCTATCAAGTGTCATATGATAGGATGCTCCAGAGCCAATAATCCATATAGTACACTTCATAGAAGAGGCAGAAGCTGTAAAAATGCCAGGACCACTCTCTGAATCTGATGTCTTCGCTGTAGAAGCTGAAGCCTTTTAAGTAGTGGCTTTGTTTTTATTCTCCAACTTGGTGAAACTTGCAATATAATGTCCAGGCCTTCTACAATAATGATAAACTCCCTTCGGATCTCCCCTTGACTAAGGTCCTGACTTGGCTCTATCTCCACCATATTTGGGTCTACTCTTACTTTTTCCCTTTGCGCAATAAGGCCTTCAGCTCACGCTTACTAACTTTCCCCTCAACATATCGTTATGCAAATTTGTCTTCACATCCTCCAAGCAAATAGAGGAGTGCCCATTAATCATAGAGAGGCAAAGAACATAAAAAATGACAGCTTGTGCTTCATTCGCAATTTTTACTTCATCTGCTCGAAGATTCATAACAAGTGTGTTTAGGGCATCCACGTGAGCTAATACATCGATTCCAGACTTCATCTTGAACGAGTAAAGTTGTTGTTGTAGGATGATGCGGTTGGTGAGAGACTTATTGTAGAATTTTTTTGAAGAGCTTCCCATAGTTCCTTACCAGTTTTCACATGAGAAAACTCTCTAAGCACTTCATCAGAAAGGCTAAGCTGGATGGTAGTAAGAACATCCTCTTCCAATTCCTCAATCTCTTCAGGTGCTAATTTCTTCAGTTTCTCTGGATTTGGGACAACCTTAAAAGTCCTCTCTTTCTTCAATACCGCTTCCATCTTCATCTTCTATGTGCCAAAATCTCTCTTTCCATCAAAATAGCGACTCCACAATTTGTAGAGCTTCTACATATGCTATTCTTTTTAGAATTAGACATAGCTAAAATAGTCTTCAAATAGAACAACAAGCTTCGATACAAAACTATTGTGAAAAATCAGAGTTTTGGGTAGCGGAAGTAGAACACCCAATAATCTAGTCTATGGACAATCTCAACAATTCCAATCCAACAATGAGAATAAAAAGAAAATCAAAGAGCTCAAATTATAGATAAAATACAGAAAGAAAAGAACACATTGATATAACAAGGTCCGGCTATGCCTACGTCCTCGAAACCAACAACCTCTATTCTTCTTTAATCCAAGAGGGTGTACAATATGAGAAGAATATAAATCACTCACTACGCCATAAATGGCCTACTGCAATACAAAAAAAATGTTGGCTCAGGCCCGAAAAATGTTGCCATAGGTCTATGGCAACACTTTTAGGGTGATGCAATTTTTGCCGTTGCCTTAGACCTCAAAGGCAACATTTTGACTATCTAAGGCAACATAAGTAATATTGTTGCAATAGAACCCTATTTGGGTCTATGGCAACACCCATAGGTATCTGTAGCAACATTCCAAAATGTTGCTATAGATATGAACTTTTTGAATTTGTGGGGCCCACAATGTAGAGCATATTTGATTTTTTAATAAAAATAAATTTTTTATTTAATAAAATGCTATTGCATAGAATTTGATATTTAAACAGTAATTTATTTAAATAAATATTTTATTTCAACATTTGAAATAGTACAAATTCCAGACTCCACTATTTTACAATTCAATGATATATAACACTGATATTCACATATACAGATATTCCTCACTACATCACTCAGTTCACTCATTACATATGCAGTTTCAATTTATACAGACATCGACACTGACAAATATATGCCGAGCCGAAGGCGAGCCGAGAAGCGGGTCCGGGCGCAGCACCGGCAGGGGTCCGGGGCACTGCAGTCCCGGCGGGGGTCCGGGGCACCGTAGTCCCGGCGGGGGTCCGGGGCACCGCCCGATTCGATTTCGGAAGATCGATCCTTCTTTGAAACCTGTCTTCAAGCTCATGCACATTTGATTTGACTCTGTCTTCAAGCTTATATCCATCTATCCAGTCTTCAATACCTGTCACATATAATTCAAAAGCAGTAATCTGGAAAATAATATTTAACTCGAACAGAAAATGAAAATGTTTTTGTTATATTATTTGCCTCAGGTATTTGGGTTGTTTCTTTTCATAAGTGCATAAGCCAAACATGAATGCAACACATGGATACAAGACAGTATGGAAGACAGCAAGCAACAGTTCAGGCAAAAATGCACAAAGGAGAAGCCAAGTGCACAAAGTAGTACTCAACACAGCAAGCAACATAACATGACCAAGAAATGCATGTACATGGATGAACATACATGCATCATAAGGCTTGGTACAAGAAACTACTCAAGTGCAACTACTCAAGTGCAAGTTCATACTCAAGTGCAGCCAGATATGTAGACAAGCCAAAAAAACAGACACGGCACAAGGTCAAACCCGAGTCATCGACTGGATTCAACTCAGGGCCAAGCAACCAACAAAACAAACAAGAACCAGGTTCAGCAAAATATAGACAAGCCATTGCAAGAAACACAGCAGTACACATAGGCAGTCCATCAAGCAAAAACAGTGAATGCATCAGGCATGTACAAGAGAAACCTAGGTAGTAACATGATATACAGAGGACTTGGAGCATCAGTTCATGTTAAAGAACAAGGTTAGCATGGTACCAGTTCAGTCCAGACGAAGCAAAACCAACAAAGCTCAACACACATATGTTTGTATTCATCATTGCAATCCAACATACCAGATTTCTCAAAGTCCAACAGAAAGATTAAACTCGAGATTATAGGAAATAAAGCCTATAAATAAATCCCAATTCATCATCGGCAAAAGCGTGCGAGTGTAACCAAAATCAAGAATATTCAAGTAAACCAGAAGGCAGAAAACATACAAAATAATATCACATCGCACCCGACGATGAAGTCAAAGCAATTCGAGCAATCAATCAAGGAGAACGAAGGAGCAAGCTACCAGGAACGTTTCTCACACTAGATTCGATCAATCAGAGCATCAAAGCAATTAGAATCGCGTGCCCTAGTTTTCACCGAAACCAATTCGACTACCCCCTGCCACTCTGACATCAGGCCCCAACCACGAAATTGCGACCAAATCAGCAACTCCCTGAACCATCGCAATCCCACAACCTTACCTCGAATCACCAGAATCGCCAAAAACCTGAACAAAATCGCAAATCCGGAAGTAGTGAGGAAAACTGACGCGAGGCAAAAGAAAATAACGGAAATTGATATGGCCGACAAGGGATAAAAGCAAAGCCAGTTATTCTCCAGATCGAAGAAACAAGGAAGAGCGGCGTCATTTTTTTTAAAGTCGGCGGAATAAAAATTAGGGATTGGAAAATTGGGGGTGAGAAACGAAAGCGGATGAGTGAAAAGTAAAGCGGGAAATGGAAATTGGTAAGGTGTGGATCGATGGTGTGAATCGAAGGTTGAGATTTTATTTTAAATGGTGGTGTGGATCGCTGAGGTGTAATTTTTTTTTTAATTTTTTAATCTGAAAACATCTATGGCAACACTATATAAAAATGTTGCATTGTGTTACACTTGTTTAGCTAGAGCAACACATTTCTATGGCTAAGGTAACACCAAAAATACAACGTTGCAGTAGGACCAAAATTCTATAGCTATCGCAACATTTTAGCTGGCAACACCTTGCAAAAATGTTGCAGAAGGTCATTTATGGCGTAGTGACTCAATATAAATTTCTCACCCTATAATAGATACAGAAATAGGGATCTTATTGAAGATATTTAGTGGAGACCTCCCTTGTCGCCTTGTGTTGAAAAGATGAACAAATGTTTTCATATATATAGGTGGAAGGATGAAGACTGCCTTGGATATAAAGATGAAATCTTTTCAGATTTACTTGATTTGATTTCAATTTTTTTTACCATATTAGTATTTGGTTCCACATATATACTTATTTGATTGATTCCTCAAATCAATTAATATATCTTCTGACATAAATTGATTATCTTTCTATTTGTTTCCCATATTTGATTGATTGCGAGAATCAATTAATATCTTCTCTCTTTTAATATTTGGAATAGATTTAAATCATCCAAATTTAACAAAATAGGATTTCTTTTTCCTACACAAATGATGCAAGACTGAAAAAATCAACTTTAAATATTTGGTTTTAAATCTAATGAAGATTTTTGCACCTCCGCTATTTTCCGCTATACCCCCGCTTTATCCAAGCTATAACATTTTGCACCTCCACCACTATAGAACTGCTAAGCACTTTAACTACACAATCACACAATGATAGTATGATAATATATTAAGTGTACTACGACGCTCGTCCATGCAAGTATCATATCGTCACTTAGAAGACTATCTGAATCATCACAAATTAGTCGAGAAGTCCTTCTCCGAACTATCACAAGCTATCCTTTCTATACTATATACATACATAATTTACAAGGAATAGAGATCATCCAAAATAATATATAAGGGTTGATCTGATCCTTTGTTTGCTCGCATGTCAGCCACCTGGTTCTTCTTATGGGAATTCCAACCAGTTCCTTGGTTCGACCATTGAAATTTCCTCCCACGTCAAGGGTCATGCTTCAAAAATCTCTAATTCACTTCAAGAATTCGACTCAAGTGCTCGCCTTTAAAAAATCAGGTGAAAGGCCCTTTCTTAACTGGTGAAAATTACTTAGAAACCCCATGCTCGAACTAAGGATTATGAATTGGTACGTGAATGGACCAATCCCTAGAAAACACCACTTAAACACATGGGATTAATCCTATTACTAATGGTTTGCTAACAGAAGGTCAAACACTTTGAATATGAACGGATCAACGTAAAACATAAAAATCATCCACTCGGCCCTTACTCATTTCTGGGCATTCACCGACTGCTACTTAGATATAGAATCCAAGTCACATTTGGCCTTCGCAATTCAATTGGAGCTTTGGCATGCTTTCACCTTTGCTACCTTCAGTAGTACCTCACCGATGCTCTCATGAAGAAGAGTCACCACCACGATACTGTCAAAAGTTGTCCATGGTATGATATGGCTAAGCAATAAGTCCCTAACTGATTCATAAAGACCCAAGGCGAGCTTCTAAGCCTACCTCTACTGAGTTTTGACCATCTTCACCCTAAATTGGCCTAAAGGTTAAATTGGCTAACATACACCTTCAACCCTACTGCAAGTGGATGAAACACTTATGTTGTACATCCCTTTTGATCTTAGAAATAAACAAAGACTCAAAGCGACGTCTAGAATCAATCCAAGTCATAACTGCTCACACCCTCTTTTACTGCTATGTCTCAAGGGCAACACCACCTCCAACACCCACCATAGCTACTGGAATGTCCACGGGCGGCGAAATATCTCGTGCAATATCCAAATAGTCTCTGAACTAATCAGGTATCTTAAACTGCCAACCCACAGTTGCTCGTGCACTCTATCATCTCATATAGTTAGCTTTAAACGAAGAACCTTAGCACCTAGTGACTGAGTAAATCAAAGTTTAGGAGACAAGCGGTGTATGTTGCATTATATAGTGAAAAAATAAAAGTAAACTCTCTCAAAGTATCTCCATCTACTAGGTTGCTTTGCTCAAACTGGTCTACTTAGTCCTAAGTGCTAAGCCTAATCTCTGATACTGTGATAGCTCGCCCATCGTAATACCCTGATTCAAAATCAAATGACAAATCTGACTCCTGAATACCACAAAAGACAGTCCATTGCGGTTAAACTAAAGACTAAACATTATATCAAGGCACATCAATATAATCTCACAATGAGAAGATAACATATAATATACTAAATAAACATGAATAGAACGTGATAAAATATACAAGAGACTATAATAGTGGAAGCAACCGATAAATAAATATCAACACAGAAAGTCGTAATACATCAACTCCATTCATATGGAGTTTTGAATATAATATATGATATAATAAGTCTCATATACCAAATAATTTGTCCTCCATGTACTACATCATCAACGAGTATACATATCCAACGTATTAGCTTCACGCCTTTCGAATGCTCCAGTTGTCCTGTAAGCGTATCCCTAAAAGCAACTGACTCTCAAACTACTTAATCGAGTATTCGAGAGTTTTCATGACATAAACAGACAAAGCACGGGTCAGACATAAGGCCTATTGTGATAGGAACTATCTCTAAGTATTATACATACATGCAACCTATATACATCTAATAAACGTGAGCAAAGATCAATATGTAGTACTAATCATACAGTGCCCTACTTTATCTATACACCAACAAGTTAGGATGATACATAATATTGGTTCTTTTATTAAAATGGTACATACTATAGAAGGCCATGCTACCGAATATGAAAGACTAGTGTAGGTGTAATACTATAATTCTTACAAAACGATGCCATAGATCTCTCAATCCTTCTCGAAGCATCTGAAATGCAAGACAAATATAATGATATAATAATTCTACTAACATAGCATCTCCATATCCAAAACCAAAATACGAGTATCTATAACCGATACTCATGTCGAATTTCCACTATCTATCAAAGAGATCTATCGAGAGCCACAACTAACTTGGGGATTACTCTGAAAACCAACACCACAAAATTAATTGGCCTGTAGGTCCTATCGCAGCAACCAATCATACTACGGAATAATATATGACTAACTCTGGACTGGCGTCCCAATCTCTCTCTTCCCCTGCTTCGAGACCGCGTCTGCAACTCATGTCGTTTCAATAGCACTATGGATTCCCTTGCTAGCATCCTTTTGTACCAGTTTTCAACAAAAACATACCAGAACCACATGTGAACGCTAAACCCTGCATACACCCTTTCCACATGTATACACAACACTGAAAAATTATCGTACTCGCATGGATCGTGATTCGTTCTTGAAGTGCCTCGCACTGCCCGGTTGCCCAAGTCAGGCATACCAAACCAATATATATAAATCACCCAAATCGTGCATCTATAATTATATGTACACACATATATATAAACCACTTGAACCACGTAATTATAAACCTGTATAATATATTTCCTCCACTATTCGGTAACCCTAATTCGGGCATACTGAACTATACGTATGCTTAAATTGTGTATCGATAACTCCACCTAATATATTCCATGCACCAATTGGTAGCCTCAAGTCGGACATACCAACACTGTACATAAATGCTTTAAGCCGCATATCAATATATATATAATATTCTATGCATCTCCCTATAGCCCTAAGTTAGAAATACGATAACTATATTTATCCATTAAAACATATATAAATCACATAAACTATACGTAGGGGTATGTGTGTGTATCCAGTCCAACAATGTAATAGAAACAAAATACATATCATGTGCATCTACAAACACAAAGGCGATACACAACCAAAGTAACAAATCTATCATCTCAATGTCAATAAAAATTCATACAATCATATAAACAGTTAAACAAAATGCATTTACTTAAGTAACTAATCCAACATTTTATCTTTTTCGTATTATTATAGAATTCTCAAACTTATTTCATGAAATAATACTCCCGCCTATCAATCCTGTTATAGTTTAATATCAATTAATTCTTTTATTAAAATTGAGTTAGCAATTAATAAGATGTTAAAATATTATATAACTAACGTAAATAATATTATGTATGTATGTATGTATACACATAATAAATCATGTTATAATAATTTTGGGATTCTATAACCTTAACAAAACCTTATTAAATAATACAATGCTTCTTCTGTAATTTTGAAATCCACTTTACAAAAATTCACTAGTTAGTTAACTATTGAATTACACCATAACAAACAAATATCAAGGCCAAACAAAGTTCAAAGCCATCTTAATATAAGTTTAACATGCATAAACAATTATTTTAGCTATACATCTTATTTTTGTTAACAAGAAAACTTGTCAACACCCCAAAGTAGAGTTTAAGAAAAAGGTTAATCCTTTTTGACCTCTCTTGTTTAAGTTGAGGAAGATCGGATGTGGGTATTCCCTTTGATTCAACCTTTCAAATAGGCCTCCTTTGCGGAAACTTTTCTTATTGACCTTTCGACCCAATCGAAACACTTAAATTCCGTTTCTTTTAGAATTTCGAGTCGATTGAAGTAGTTTGGTTGTTCCTTCAAAACCTTCCATTCAAAATAGTTGCGGAACATTAGAGGAATGGCCTTAAGGGTTCAATGGATAGGTTCGTCTTGGAGGGTTTCGACCTTATCGAAAGCTAGGCTAGTTAGTGGCTTAGGTTTAATTTTGGAATCTAAAGTAAACCAGCTTGGGTTAAGGTTTCGACTCAATAGAAAGTGTTTGGAGAATGGTGGGATGTAATTAAGGACTTGAATTACTTAGAAAGTTTGGTATTCCAACTCACTCAAAAGGAGCCTTTCGTTGAAGACGAAACCTGAAGTATGCAGTTAAAGCCAGTAAAAGACCTTCAAACAATTATATAATCAGAAGTATTGAAATCTTCCCTTTTATTGATCTAAATATGATTTTGCTAGATAGTTATCCCCAATTTGATTTACAAATTAGGGTTTACAACATTGCAAAATTAAGAAAATACAAGTTTGGAATGAGCCAATTCGGATCCCCTAAAACGGACCCCTTGTGTCTTATTTATAGATGCGGGTTGGCACCTTTCGACATAGTGCTTTCATCCTGGTCGAGAAGTGGCTTTAGATAACTTCCGACTGCTGTGACTCTTGCGCTCCCCTCTGCAATGATTTCGAATTTGTTTGAATGCCTCCATCTTCATCGAAAGGGGTGGTTGCGCCTTCTTTTCTTTATGTTCCTTTGTTGTCACAAAAAATGAAACTAGGAGCTTTCGACTCTATCAATAGGCAGTTTCTAGGTGTTCCGAATGTGCTGAAATGCTGGTGTTTTCTACGCTATTAGTAGCTTCCGAACTTATGCTTGTGAATTGATGCGGAACCTTCCTTGGATGTTAAGGGCTTCGACCAATTTGAAAGGCTTGCTTTTTCTTTCGAAAGGGCTGTTCTATCCAAGGTGCAATTCTGAGTTGTTTGAGTGAAGGCGAAAGCTTTGGTTTCGAAAGGTTTGGCACACATACAAAGGGTTGTCGTTCCTTGTCTTCAAAAGGTGTTGCTTTAACTCAATCAAAAGGTCTTCATACCTGCGAAAGCACCTGCTTCGAAAGGGGATCTCTTGAAGTGGAAGGGTGCTTTCGAACCTTCCAACCCCCTTCGAAATGTTGTGATGCTTCTATTCTTTGGTTGTGCATCCCTTCGACTCCTTCGAAAGGTCTTACTTGAGCTTCTTTCTCTTGTTCTTCTTTGTCTTCTATTCAATAGGGTTTTGACAAGGTCGAAAGGATATTTGGTAGTAGCATTTGCTCCGCTTGCGAAGGGATGCCTTTGACTTTCAAGTCAATCATCTCGAAACCTTCAATGTTTTCTGCCTTTTCGTATTCCCATGTGAATCTGGGCCGTTCATTTAAATTTAATCAGCCAGTTTGCTTTCTTTGATGTCATTTCTTAGAAATCAAAATTTGCTCTTCATCGTTTTCATTTACCTGCAATCAAAATCATCTTCGAGCAAAAATCATAGTGTTGGGCATGTTTTCACCGAACCAAAGAGGGGAGGTCACCACCGTATCAGAATAAGGAAGTCCTCGCCGAACCAGAGTAAAGCAGGCATTACCAAGCCAAGACAAGGAAAGCTCTACCGAACAAACACCCTTCCCATGCCTACCGGACCAGCCACTCCACTAGCTACCGAACCAAACCCAAAGTATCCCTACCGGACCAACCAATCGCCGAACCATCCACTGCCGAACCACCCACCACCGGTTCAACCTCTACCGAACCACCCACTACCGGACCAACCCACCATCGAACCATTCATTGCCATCCTCTCACCACCGAACCACTCGCCACCGGACCAATCATCGAACCACCTACTACCGGTCCAATCCACTTCTCCAACCATCTCCGAACCAAGCGATGCCGAACCAAAGCGTCTACCACCTACTGCCGAGCCAAAGCAATGCCGAACCAACGCTACCAGGCCAGATTACATCAACCCAGGCCCACCAGCAGCTATGTACATCCAAGACCCCTGCCCTCAGCCTCACTCTATAAATAGAGGGGCAGGGGTACAACAATGGAGACAAGTTTGAGAGCTCAAGCACGGATAGAACTTTCAAACAACTTTCATTTACTTGTATCAAAGCTTTGTACTGGTAATCTGAACAAGAAAGGAGAAATAATATATAAAGTGGACGTAGGCACATTCTGGCTGAACCACTATAAATCTGCGTGTCTTTTTACAGTTTAGTCCCTGCTTTTCATATATTTGCATAAATCACTCAAATCACTAAGAACATCATAAAATCAACTAAATCATACGACTTTGAGGTGTTTGTCCATTTTTTGTGCAAACATTTTTGGTGCTTTCACTGAGAACTAGAAGCTCGAAGCTTCATCTTCTTCCACTTAACCTTTTTCCTAACAGCATCGTTCATCGCTTGGAAAACATGCCTCCCAAGTAGAAGAAAGATGTTAACAAAGGAAAAAACATCGCAACCAGTAGTCTTCCAGATCCAGTGGACACAGATTAAGTAAATCTTCCCCCTCCAGCAGCTGTACTAAATGAAGGTCGGGCAAATCCGACCACTCCTGCCGCAGAACAGCCTGCAGCAATTACTAGGGCAGATCTAAACAGGGTTGTGGCTGAAGTAACTAACCGCTTCACGTCCCAGCAGGAAGCCTTGGTGGACCATCTCATGTCACGCTTAAGGGATGTTGAAGAGTCCAACCGCAACACTGAGTCATGGGGTGAATCCCAGTCTGGAGGATCTCAGAGACAACAAAGATCTTCCTTCTTCGAAGGAGCTAACGGCAGAAGCAGCCATGGTAGGAGCCAAGATCGAGCATAGCCCGAAGTTAGGCCTGAGGAAACGCTTGGAACCGAACCCAACGGGGGAGGTACCGGGCGGAGGTCAACTGTAGCTGAGCCGGTCATACTGCTTAACCACGGAAACGCCAATGAACGGGGCCGAGCTAGAATCCAGCCCGAAGTTGGACCCGAGGAAGTGCTTAGATCAGAACCCAGCAGGGGAAGATCAAGGCAAGGGCCAACTGTAGCTGACCCTAGCATGCTCCCAGAAGACCAAAGGCAGCCACTGGAAAATATGAGGAATGATAGACGGTACCATCCCTATAGGTCATCTGGACGGAATTAATCCCACAGAACAGAACCGAACTCGTTTCTATCTGCTCCAAATTCTGATGAAAGGATTGCACGCTTGTTCAGAGAGTGCGTCCAACGGGATCAAAGAGATCGAGGGAAAGGCGCTAGGGTAACCAGCCCTTTCGCCCGCAATATCGAAATTGCTATCACCCCTCGAGAATGGAAGATGCCAACAATGGAACCTTACAAAGGAATCTCCGACCCCGTTGTACACTTACAGAGATACACACAGCATATGCTCATGAGTGGAGCAACAGAGGGAGTATTATGCAAATGCTTTCCACTATTCTTAGCAGATCTAGCTACCTCCTGGTTCTGCCATCTACCCCAAGGATCCATCAGCTCGTGGGAGATGTTGAAAGAAAAGTTTATCAGCCAGTTCCGCATTCATGTGGAACAACCCAAGGACGCTTATTCCTTATCCAATATCAAACAAAAACCTGGAGAGAAGCTGCAGCAATATTTAACCCGATTCAATGTCGCAGCGGCCGCAGTTCAAGATGCCGATGAGAAGCTTGTCTTAATGGCCCTCTGTAGTGGTGTGCATCCGGATACTAAATTCGCTAGAAGATTGACAAAAGAAAAACCAGCTACTTTACCCGATTTCTTCCATGAAGCCGGGAAATATATGAGGCTTGAAGACGCTGCCACTAAGGGGCAGTCAGGGAAACAAAATAAGGCAACTCACAGCAACGCGCCCGCTGTAGCAAAGGACGTTCGAAGAAATGATTCTAGAGACAATGCTGGGGGCAAGAAGCGAGAAAAGCGCCTATATCGACCAGGACCGAGATTCGACACTTACACTCCTTTGAATGAAACCGTCGAAAAACATCTTCCTTGCCACCCAAGGCGAAGTTAGATACGAACGCCCACCGTACAAGAAGGAATCAGATAACGCACAGAAGTTTGGAAAGTTCTGCCGCTTCCACGAATCTCATGGGCATGATACCAATGAATGCCATCATCTCCGGGACTTGATTGAAGAACACATCAGAAGGAAGAAACTACAACGTTTTCTTGGGAAGGCCAGCCCTGTCCGACTTCCAAATTGTCCTGGCCCCATAATGCCTAAAGATGAAATTTCCAACGGACAATGGAGTAGGGGAAGTAGAGGGAGACCAGGACGTTGCTCGAGACTGCTATGTAACTGAACTTCGCAACAACCACAGGAAGGATAAAGGGAAGAGTGTAGAGGTTGCCCTCTGCACAAAACGTTTGGAAGCATAGCAACTAAAGAAAGCCCCTCCTCTTCGATATACCAGCAATCCCTTCAATGAATTAGGCCCCAGGGACAGGGAGGAGGAGGCCACCGCCGAGCCTGCAGAGGCTATGGAATTTGTATCTATAAACAAACATGACTCGAGTAGACTATTGAAAATCGGGTCCCAACTAAAAACAGAGTTGAAGGAACAACTCATTGACTTTCTCCGCCACAACTTGGACGTATTTGCATGGTCACATGCTGACATGACCGGAATCTCCCCTGACATAGCATGCCACATACTAAACTTGAGAAGCTAGCATACTGTTTACTAATCACATCACGGAAACTGCGTCACTACTTCCAGTCCCATTCCATCAAAGTTCTGACCGACCAACCACTACGGCAGGTACTCCATCGTCTCGACACTTCTGGGCGACTACTTAAATGGTGCATTGAACTAAGTCAGTATGATATCACCTATCACCCTCGCACCGCTATCAAGGGACACGCCATGGCCGATTTCATTGCAGAATTCACTACCAACGAAAGTAAGGAGCAATCGGAAATAGCAGAAGACATCAAGTGGAATCTCTTCGTGGATGGTGCGTCAAACGAACAAGGCTCGGGGGTAGGTGTGGTAATAATCACTCCTAGGGGAAATAAGCTGCATTATGCTATAAGGTTGGAGTTTGCTGCCACCAACAACGATGCAGAGTATGAAGCAGTGATAGCTGGATTAGAACTTGCCTTGGAAATCGGAGCCAATTCTTTGTGTCTTCATAGCAATTCTCAACTTATTGTTAATCAAATACTAGGAGAATTCCAGGCTCGAGAAGAACGACTCATAGCATATTTAAAGAAGACCAAGTTACTTCTCAGCCGATTGGACCACTACTTAGTCAAACACATCCCTCGGGAAGAGAACCGAGAGGCCGACGAATTGGCGAAGCAAGCAAGCATGAGAGACGGCGATATTTCCGGAGCAGTAACCATCTCGAAGCAACTGACCCCAAGTTTTGAGCAAGTGAATCTGATAGCTGCAACCGAAGAAGCAACTTGGATGACTCCCATCCGAGACTACTTACAAAGTGGCACACTACCCAACGGGCGTAACGAAGTCAAGAAAATCTTGAGGAAAGCTTCCTGCTACAGAATACAGGAGGACACCCTCTATCGGCGCGGATTCTCTAACCCCCTATTAAGGTGTGTCGCTGGAAGGGAAGCCAAGGAAATCTTATCCAACATTCATCAAGGGAGCTGCGGAGATCACACTGGAGGGCAGACTTTGGCAAAAAAGATACTCCGATATGGATATTTCTGGCCCACCTTAAGCAAGGACGCCTTAGATTTCGTCAGAAAATGTGACAGATGCCAGAAGTTTGCTAAGATTCCGCGACTACCAACAACTGAGATTACTCAAATGACCAGCCCATGGCCCTTTGCAGTATGGGGAATTGACTTAATCGGCAAACTACCAATGGGTCGAGGCGGGGCCAAATTTGCTATAGTGGTAGTCGACTATTTCACCAATTGGGTGGAAGCAGAACCCCTAAATAAAGTATCTTCTGCAAAAGTTATTAATTTCTTGATCAAAAATGTTCTGTGCAGGTACGGAGTCCCATTCAAAATCATATCAGACAATGGACTTCAATTTGACAGTGAGGAATTCGCCAACTGGTGCCAAGAGCATGGAATTCACAAAAGCTTCTCATCCGTAGCGTATCCCCAGGCAAACGGACAAGTCGAAGCCGTCAACAAAATTCTGAAAACTCTAATAAAAAAGAAACTCGAAAAGTCAAAGGGCGCTTGGGTGGATGAACTCCCTACGGCACTGTGGTCTTATCGCACATCTTTCAGAACATCAACAGGGCATACTCCTTTCTCTTTGGCATACGGATCAGAGGCTATGCTCCCAGTTGAAACCATCGTGCCTTCCCACCGTAGGATCCACTATAACCCAGAAGAGAACAAAGAACTCCTTCATGTGTCTTTGGATCTAATTGAGGAGAAAAGAAATGATGCATCCTCAAAGCAGCAGCCCACAAGCAAAAAGTGGCAGCACAATACAACTCCAAAGTCAAGCATCGTACCTTACAAGAAGGGGATCTTATCCTCAAGCGAATCTTCCCTCGCCCCGGAGCACTAGATCCAATTTGGGATGGACCATATGTAATTCATAAAGATCTCCACAATGGAGCTTATATTTTGTCAATAGTGGACGAGGAGGTGTTCCAGAGGGCATGGAACATCCAACACCTTCGTCGATACTTTACTTAACTTGCACTGCCCATATGAAGCGAATTAACAAAGAGAATCAGTGGACGTAGGCATTTTCGTGCCGAACCACTTTAAAAAAATCTTGTCTTGTCTCTTTTTTAACTTGTTCCTTTATATCTTGGCTGCTTGTTAACTTTATCCTTTTCTGTTGAACAAAATCCTGTGCAAATAGCATTTCCATTCAAGGCACTCCACAACGCGACTTCTCCTGGACAAGACCTAACAGGTACTATACGAATCTATGCCCTCGCTAATGAGACACTTTTGCTCCGGCATCCCTCTGCTGCGGGTTAACTCATTGCTCGCAACGGCCCTCAAAGCCAACTATAATGAGCCGATTATAAGCCACCGAGAAGGCCGACTATAGCCGAGGCAGCTCATTACGGCGTTCGGCTCGCCGGCAACTGTGAACCGACTATAAGCCCCAACATAAGGTGTGGCCAGCCAGGGGCAGTTCACGGTTGACGATCGGCACCCACGCTAGCCGGCCACAGTAAATCGAATAATACCCACGATTACGGGCCATAATGGCCCGGGTAGTTACTGTGCGCGATCTCGGCTCCGATGTGTCTTAAGTGCGGCTGTGGTAAAAAAGAATTAACTCCCCGCGGAGGCGTAAGATGGGTGACAAATGTCTCCAAGACCCACAGCTAGGGAAAGTGACTACAAAGCCCGTTTGCCACGAACTTAAGCACATCGAAGGCCTTCCGTGATTGGATGTTTTACTATTCCTCATATTTCAATTTTATTTGAAAAACTTTTCTCCTATCCTCTATAACAATCCCTAAAGTACAGGACACGGAATATGAGGCATTCGCTAATGGGAGTCGGAACCCACAACGGGACACTAGGCCGCATTCCATACTCAGTCACACAAGACATTCAAAACTGCCATCTACAATTAGAACATGAAAGGCGGTACTTTCTTCTTTTGTGTACAAATACATGGCTATAATTTATTCATACATCACACTAGCATTGCAAGGCATGAAATTATGTTTTAAGCAAGAACTTGACATCAAACACAACTGAATTACAAGCATATGCATAGCTATATTTCTCATACAACATGGCAAAATAACAAAAGCATTCAAATACGACAGAATCAGCTTAAGTTTAAAAATTACACGCCAAAGATAATGTTGTTTATTACAAGTAACATAATTACGACCTAAAAGTTACGTTACTATTTTGAGACTAACATATACAACAATGTTCAGTAAGCAAAAAGATATCCAGGTCAAGTCAAGGAGCCGGCTGCACCGGAGCTTTACCCTTGTCCTGTTGACCGCCTATCCGATCAAGGAAAGAATTCATTAGTGATAAGCAACTAAGTTAACGGAAAGACTAAAGGGGAGGACTTACCAGCATCTGCTCCTTGATCGTCTTGATCATCATCTTCTACTTGCACACCTACCTCCTTCCACCGGCAACAGCATAAGCGTTCTGTCAATTCCAAAAGAGCGAGAAATAGCATCAAGCTGCTCATCTTTGAGGGAGCCAGGAAAGCAGTCAGGCGGTGAGTTCAGGAGCTCTTGAGGACCATACACGTCTACTAGCGATCTCGGGGTTGGTCTATGACGTTCTGGTGCTGCCTGAACTGGGGGCACTATGGAGGACTCTCCTTGGTCCTTAGATTTCTTCTTATCAGAATGGGTTTCAACTTTATGAGACATTTTCCCTCAACACAAAAGAGTACATTGTTAGAATAAGGATGTAGAGATATAAACAAGCAAGTGTATGCAGTCTGGAGTTTCACTCGTAATTCAAAACATAAGGTCATTCGGCAATTACCTGGACCGGTAGTCAAACGTGATTCGGCAGTATGGTTGATTCGGCTATTTCAAACAGTTGAGTCTGGTTTGGTATTTGACTGATTCGGCTATTTCAAAAGATAGAAGGTGAATAGAGACATGAAACCCATACTTATAGGCGAACGTAAATGACCGGACCAACTGGCTTGGCACGTAGGACCGGATGGGAATGCCCAAGCTGAAACAAAGCGAGACATATGACTGGCATATGCCCCACTTTGGGGGGCAAATGTTGGGCATGTTTTCACCGAACCAAAGAGGGGAGGTCACCACCGTATCAGAATAAGGAAGTCCTCGCCGAACCAGAGTAAAGCAAGCATTACCAAGCCAAGACAAGGAAAGCTCTACCGAACAAACACCCTTCCCATGCCTACCGGACCAGCCACTCCACTAGCTACCGAACCAAACCCAAAGTATCCCTACCTGACCAACCAATCGCCGAACCATCCACTGCCGAACCACCCACCACCGGTTCAACCTCTACCGAACCACCCACTACCGGACCAACCCACCACCGAACCATTCATTGCCATCCTCTCACCACCGAACCACTCACCACCGGACCAATCATCGAACCACCTACTACCGGTCCAATCCACTTCTCCAACCATTTCCGAACCAAGCGATGCCGAACCAAAGCGTCTACCACCTACTGCCGAGCCAAAGCAATGCCGAACCAACGCTACCAGGCCAGATTACATCAGCCCAAGCCCACCAGCAGCTATGTACATCCAAGACCCCTGCCCTCAGCCTCACTCTATAAATAGAGGGGCAGGGGTACAACAATGGAGACAAGTTTGAGAGCTCAAGCACGGATAGAACTTTCAAACAACTTTCATTTACTTGTATCAAAGCTTTGTACTGGTAATCTGAACAAGAAAGGAGAAATAATATATAAAGTGGACGTAGGCACATTCTGGCTGAACCACTATAAATCTGCGTGTCTTTTTACAGTTTAGTCCCTGCTTTTCATATATTTGCATAAATCACTCAAATCACTAAGAACAGCATAAAATCAACTAAATCATACGACTTTGAGGTGTTTGTCCATTTTTTGTGCAAACACATAGTTCTCAAATCCTCAAATAATCTTTATCTACAACAAGAATTCAAATTTACAGTAAGTCTTTTTATTTCGGTTTTTCTTTCCTAAACTTTTATTTAACAGTGGATTTCAATCCTTTAAACATTTTTGGTTCAGATCTGTATTATTGCTTTGGATTCAGTGGATATGGTTTAAGTTTCTATTCGCTTTGAAACAAACTGTAATTTTGTATCATACCACGATTTGATTTGATTTCTTGTTAATTTTCATTTTAATTTTCCCGATTAAGATTTTACTGTAATTTTGTTTCCTATCATGACTTTTTGAAATTTTCTTTTCTACCCCTTCAAAAGGGACTAAGGCGGCAACTTCTGTTTTGCTTTCTTAGCCTCTTTCGATAGGGTCGAAAGGTAGCGTAGTGCTTCATTTGACTGACCTCGTCGAAAGGTTATATAGTAAAGTGGCATGTGATTGACCTTTTCGAAAGACCTTATGTATTTTAGCGTATTCAGACACCTTTCGAAGAAGTTGGCTATCATTTTTTACTAGATAATTACTTAATTTACTCTTTCGAAAGCATAAACTTTATTTCATAGGTTTCGACACCTATAGTACACACTTATTCCCAATTTTTTTAAGTTAAAAATACATATTTTGTAAAGGGAATTGAAGAAAAGATACTTTGTATAAGTTGCAAATCAACCATTTCGGCCTACACGAAACTTATTGTATTCAACTTAGTCGAGACCCACTGTGTTGATTTAAAGTTTATTGTTATCATGCCTTCGAAACTATATCACTCTTCGACTCTGTCGAAACCCTTTATAACCGATTGGGATCTAATCATTATCTTTTACCAACATCATCGAAACGTCCCAAGTTCTTTTATTTTCTTGTCAACATAGTTCAAACCCGACCTCTTTTGACTTAGTTAGCATATATGGTTTCGACATCATTCACATTGCCCTAGAAAAACTAAGTCCATGGGTTTCAACAGCGTCGAAAGATTCTTTCAAACTGTTTATTCGATGTTTGCAGCATGTATTTTATTCAAATTTGTTGTGTTGGTTTTAACTACTTTCCTTTGATAATAAAACTTCTATTGAGCTTTTGACATTGTTGAAGTATGCTTATTGGATGTGTACTTTCATTCTCCCTTTTCACTCTGTCGAATGCTCAACGGATCTTATAATTGTGCTCTCGACATTGTTAAAGGATGTTGATTTCCATTTCCTTTTCTGACTTTGTCGAAAGCTCAACAAATCTTACTTTTCCAATCTTAACATTCTTCCAAGAATATGAAATTTCATGCTTTGCTTGTTTGATACTTTAATTCTTATGATAGGCATTCAATACCTTGAAAGAATGTTAGTCTCATTACATTTTACAATTTCTAACTGAAATGATTTCACCTGGCAGAATCATGAGTTCACCAAAGAAGATTGAAGCCATCTCAAAACATTCTTTGATATCCACTCAAGATGAAGTGGATGTAATCTTGAACGATTTTGGAATCATTGGGGTAGAGGCCATCCCCCCTTTTGGAAATGACACTAACCACAATCCTCCAAAAGGATTCTTTGCTTATACCGCAGTTCATATTAGGCACGGTGGGTTGCTTCCTTTTCCAGACTTCCTATCCCAGTTCTTGGCTTACCTCGCGATTGCTCCTATTCAGCTCTTATCCAATGTCTACACTTATTTCCTCTATCTAGAGCTCGTGGCATTGGAACCTGGAATCCCCTCGCTCAATCCTGAGGTCTTGAATTATCTAATATGGTTGGTCAAGCTTAGCAATCTAAACAACCATATCTTCAAAGTCAACCCTCCTAAAAGGATAATTCCGAAGGAGTGAATAAGTTTTGAGACTGGGAAACTCAATTTTTGTACGTTAAATGTTTTCCTAACATTAGTGGGACTTTCTTTTCTCCACGTAAGTTAATCTTAGATTTTATCTCCTTATTTATTTATTTCCCTTTGCTGACCTATCCTTTTTATTGTGTGCTCTTATTAAAGAATTAAATGCAGAAGACGAGAAAATAGTGGAATCGCTGATTGCAGCTTCAAGCAAGATTGGAAATAGATTGACGTGCTGAATCCTACGAATCTACAAAAGCACTCTCTCTTGCCTGCGGGTCAAAGGAAACTTGGAAAACCTCCTTTGGTCCAGCATATATCCCGTAGCAAACGCTTTCTCTCTCTGGGAGATTCGACAAACTTCTCCCCAATGTCACCTATATGCCATGACCATTCCAGTAAGTTTAAGTGATGTACTTGTTGTTTATTACCATGTTGTTTCTCAAATTATTTACTAACTTATAATTTGTTTGAATTTTCTAACTCCTCAGGTTGAAATACTTACTAGTGACCCATCTCTCTCCTCTTCAACTACACATGCACCATCTTTTACCTAGGCTATTGCTAGGTCAATGATGGCCACAAAGAGGAAACTGGTCAAAACAACCATAGTGGAGCCACCACCAAAGAGAGCCAAAGTAGTTAAAGTTCCTGTGAGGAATGCGGATTACAGATCTTAAGGCCAGGAATAACACTAGAGGGGGGGTGAATAGTGTTTATAAGAAATTACTAAATCTTTTTGAGTTTATGTTAATTTGAACACAAATGTATGCAATATTCAGACATAGATATAATCACAGAAACAAACACAGATGCAGAAATAAAGTAAATGCAATAAAGGAAAGAACACACCGGATTTTATACTGGTTCGGGGTTACCCTACATCCAGTCCCGCACAACTACGTACGAATTTCCTTTCAAAAGCAATTCAACAATTACAACCCTCGGTTTCAAGGCTACGAGGTACATCCTCCAGAATCACAATCCTCTGGGTAGAGATACTTGATTTCCGGGGCAACAAGTTCACCTAATTGATTTCCAAGGCTACAATCACACCTTTTCTCGCTTGATTGATTTCCAAGGCTACAATCACACCTTTTCTCGCTAGATAGATTACAAAGAAGCCTATAACTCTGAATAGCACTTAGATCTTGTTGAGATAGTGATAGAGAATCAAACCAGAGATAATCTAGTTTGATTCAATGTTGATTTCGGCAGAGTAATGATAGGATTTTGATTAAGAAAATGTGGAAGAAGAAGAGAAGTGAAAAACCAGAAAAACTGACTAAAAATTCATTAAAACTAACCCCTATTTATAGAAGAACAACAGTCATGTCCATTCGTGAAAGGTTATGATGAATAGACACTTCTTTTGAAATTTAAATTTTGAACTCAACTGTCACCATGTCGACATGGTCACCATAGGCATGTCGACATCCCAAAGCAATTTTTGATAGTTTGATTTTCTTTGAAAATAACCTTTATCTTATATTAAAACTATGTTAAACTTTATAAATATACTTGACTATAGATAAGATATATAGATAAATATAGAGAACACTATATATATATATATAATTTTACTATAATTTTATATTTAAATCTAAGTATAAATATATTATATTAAAAGATAGTTTAAAACAGACGAAGTTTAAAAACAAGAATATTTAAGGCTAAAACATCTTTTTGAAAAATCATTTGAAAAGATAATTTTTAAGGCTAAAACATTTTGAAAAACAATTTTGAAAATCATTCTGAAGTAGTTTTGAAAATCATTTTGAAGTAGTTTTGCAAGCTTCTTCCTGCAGAATATCTCATCATGCCAAGACTCGAGAACTTGTACAAAACCAGGATGTTCGTGGGTTTGTAAGCCACTTGTCGTAGGTTTGTAAGCTACTTGTCGTGGGTTTGTAAGCCACTAAAAAGGTAGAAATGGGTTCCATCCCAAAAGAAAAATGGAGTGAAGATTTCAGTGCTATTGTGAAGTTTTAACATAATTCTAGACTCAATATTTATCTTGAAATCTTGAACTCTTGATAATCTTGATACTCATGAGTCTTCAATCTTGATATCTTGAAACTCTATACTGTACAGTCTTCATTATTTGTACCTGCATGGTTAAATCCTGCATATACATATATATCTAAACTATAATGTTAGTATTTATATTTTATAATCTAATTCTAAGGTTGTTGTCATCAAAACCATCATCTCATGGACTAACAATCTCCCCCTTTTTGATGATGACAACCTTTGTTTATAAAATATTACTTCTATCCTATTTACTCCCCCTAAATCTATGCCTAACTCTCCTATTTTATATTTCTCCCCCTTTGTCATCAACAAAAACAAACAAACTCTAAACTATATAACTCCCCCTCATTCTTGTACTGAAGTACCTGCATTAATAAACTATATAATAGAGTATATATAAGAAATAACTATACTTATAGACATGATATTCAATCAACGATTATAAATATATTAATGTATATTTATACAATCATCAAACCACACCAATGTATAAATCAAATCAATCAAAACAACCAATTTCAATCAAAACAATCAATTCAAACAAAGTAATAAAGCAAACAAATTAAACGTTACAGGGAACTTCCACCCATCCTTCTTCTCTGAAAATAGGGTCTGCTTTGATGGCATCCTAATTTTCATTGTCATTTGTGAGAGAGACAGGAGGATGTGCTTCGTTATCATCCTTGTGCAGGGAAGAAATCATCCATCGAATTGCATCGAAATGCCTTTCTTGCTCCTTGATCATCTGCATTTGACTCAACTCTAAGTGTCGCTGGTTACGAAGAATGAACGAGAGAATATTCTTGAATGAATTAAGAGTTTCTTCAAGATTCTCGGATAAGTTATGAATTGGATTAGCCATTTTTGAAATTGTGAGAAGAATGAGAGATAGAATAGATAAGAAATAATATTCAGTAATGAATTCTGGAAGAAATGGGTATTTATAGGTGTAGAAATTCGTTTGAAATGAATAGACATATGGTAGTTATTCAAATTTCAAATTCAAAAATGAACTGTCATTTCTGACCAGTACATGTCGACATGGTCAAGGGGGGTATGTCGACATGAGGTAGTGAAATTTGATGGTAATTTTGATTTGTGAATAATTGTGTATATATATATTTATATAATATACTAACATTTATTCAAGAGATAGGATAAGCTAGATAACAGAAAGGAAATTCAATTTCATTGCATAATAGGGTAATACAATGATTAACCATGAAGAACTACATAAACACTCAAATTAAATCAAACTTAAACTAATTCGATATGATATGAAAATATAGAACTAGTTAGAGGATGATGAAGATGAAGATAATCCAAGTTTCTTGCTGACTTTGGAGAAAAACTTGTTCATCTTGGATGATATTTTGTCCAATTTCTTACTAACAGATCTTTTAAGAACCCGTTGATTCTCAACAATAACCTTTTGGTTTTTGAGAAGGGTTTTGTTGGTAGGATTGGAGGGATATTCAATACTTTCTAGGGATGTTTCTCCTTCTTCTTCTTCTTCTATTTCCATTTCATCCCTTTCTTCTTCTTCTTCCTCTTCCATTTCTTCATGAGTCAAACGCTCTTCCTTTTCGGCAAGAGTTTCATATGGTTGAAAAACGTATGGGATTTTCATGAGAGAAATGTTTGAGATACTAAAAACTTTTCTTGAAATAAATTCTTCTCCTTTGAGATTTACTCCAAAATAGTTGAAAATTCGAGTAAGGTAAATTCCATGATATAAAGTGTTTTCTCCCATTTCAAAATTTTTAGGACGAAGTTCATCCAAAATAACTTGCGCCAAATTGATATCATAATTTCCGAAAATAGCAAAGAGTGCTTTGCACACTTTTGAAGTAGGATTGTTAAAATTTCCCGATCTTGGGGTCAAAGTATGTTGTAAAAGAAGATTGACAATCCTTGCTTTAGGACAAAAGTTTCGGTTTTTAAATTCAAAGTTTTCATCTCCTTTGAAAATATGATGAAATGTCTCACGATCATGTTCATCGATTTGAAAACTAGAAAGATCCATTCCCGTATTCTTACAATTAAGAATGGTATCCAAAAGATCATAATTTAAAACAATTCTAGTGCCTTTGACACTACTCCAAATTTCATTATCATTTCCTTCATAACATTCTCGATTGAGATTTGCATAGAAAATTTTAACAAGATTTGGGTAACAAACAAAATCATTTTGAGAAGAATCAACAAGACTAAGAATTTGATTGTTTGCTAAAAGAGTATCAATTTCATAAGAAGCAAAATCTTTGAAAAATATCAAACTTTCCAGGATGGACTTTTCCATAGTTCGCATAATTGATGTATGCTTTTATGGCCTCCAGATTATTGAGGAGTTGCTCTTTCAAGTTTCTGGAAAGTCTCATGGTGGAGGGGTTGCTTGAAGAAGCCATTAAAGAAGAGAGTAGAGAGCTTGAAGTTTTGAAGAGAGAGAGTTTGAATTTGAAAATGAAAGTGAAAAGTTGTGATAAAAGATAGTGACTAAATAGATTTTTGAAAGACATGTTCTCTGGTCAAAAGATGTCTTTTCAGAGTATTGAATGAAGTGAAAAGGTGGAGGGAAATTCAAGCATTTGAATTAAAATTTTGAATTTCAAAATTTGTACCCATGTTGACATCATGGTAGGGGCCATGTCGACATGTGCCTGTGAATTTCTATGATTTATTTTTCCTAAATACTCTAATATATATATACTTATTATTTTAATGTCTATATATATATATATCTGGAATATTATTAGAATTATAGTATATTCCAGAAAATATTATTATATTATTAAAAATAATAAAAATAAAATAATAATAAAACTATAATAAAAAATAAATTTAAAAATCAATCAACAAACCAATTCAAAATCAATCAATCAAGTAATCAATCATCTAATTCTAAGCATGCAATTTCAATCAATTGTATTGTAAATGTGTACCTTTTTCTGAGTCCGTTTCCTTGAATTTGTTGAGGTCGTGAACTGCCGTGAAACACCAATTTGAGTTATCTGACTTCTGATCATCATCGCTTGAGGACGAGTCTGAGTCATCTAGAGTAGCAGTAAATGCACGCTTCCTTTTCTTTACTGAATCATTGTTTATAGGAGGATTCTGCCTTTCTGGATACAGACAGTCTCTTTTGATATGGCCTAGTTCATCTCAGTTGAAACATTTGACATTGTTTGGTACTACATTCTGATTTCCAGAATTCTTATAGTTGTTTCTCTTGAGATTATTCATCTTTCTGTATTTCAGAAATTTCCAAAAATTCTTGGTCATAAATGCTATCTCTTCATCATTATCACTGTTTGAGTCTGATCCGTCGATTAATGCATTGAATGCCATTGATTTCTTTTCAGATGCTTTGCTTTCTCTTCTCCCGATCATTTGAACTTCAAACGACATTAGATTTCCAATCAATTCTTCTATCTTTAAAGTACTGATGTCATTTGCCTCTTCAATTGCAAGTGTCTTTTGATCCCATTCTGGAGTGAGAGAATTTAAAATTTTCCTGACTTGATCTTCTTCCGAAAATTCCTTTCCCAAAGATATTAAAGAATGCACAATATCTTGAAATCGACTATACATATCGGAAATAGACTCATTAGTATTCATTTTAAATAACTGAAACTGATTTGTGAGCATGGAAATTTTGGTCTGTTTAACTTTGCTTGTTCCTTCGTGAGTTACTTGCAAAGTTTTCCAGATTTCATATGCAGACTTACAAATTGACACTCTATTAAATTCATTTCTTTCAAGTGAACAAAACAGAATAGTCATTGCTTTAGAATTATTTTGTGCAATAGTCTTTTGTTCAGTGGTCCACTGTGCAAAATTAGTTGTGGTTTCAGAATATTCAGTTTGTGTGATATTCCAAGTATCTAATCCTACAGATTGTAAATATATTTTCATCCTACATGCCCAATATGCATAGTTACTACCATTAAAAAGTGGTGGTCTGGTAGTAGACTGACCTTCTACAAATGAACTAGTGATAGGGATACTAGTGTTAATAACAGTACCAGTGTTGGTAGCCATTTTAAAAAAATTTCAAAAATCAGATTATGAAACTTTTGAAAACCTTGCTCTGATACCAAATGTGAGGAATGCGGACTACAGATCTTAAGGCTAGGAATAACACTAGAGGGGGGTGAATAGTGTTTATAAGAAATTACTAAATCTTTTTGAGTTTATGTTAATTTGAACACAAATGTATGCAATATTGAGACACAGCTATAATCACAGAAACAAACACAGATGCAGAAATAAAGTAAATGCAGTAAAGGAAAGAACACACTGGATTTTATACTGGTTTGGCGTTACCCTACAACCAGTCCCGCACAACTAAGTACGGATTTCCTTTCAAAAGCAATTCAACAATTACAACCCTCGGTTTCAAGGCTATGAGGTACACCCTCCAGAATCACAATCCTCTGGGTAGAGATACTTGATTTCCGGGGCAACAAGTTCACCCAATTGATTTCCAAGGCTACAATCACACCTTTTCTCCCTTGATTGATTTCCAAGGCTACAATCACACCTTTTCTCGCTAGATAGATTACAAAGAAGCCTATAACTCTGAATAGCACTTAGATCTTGTTGAGATAGTGATAGAGAATCAAACCAGAGATAATCTAGTTAGATTCAATGTTGATTTCGGCAGAGTAATGATAGGATTTTGATTAAGAAAATGTGGAAGAAGAGAAGTGAAAAACCAGAAAAACTGACTAAAAATTCGTTGAAACTAACCCCTATTTATAGAAGAACAACAGTCATGTCCATTCAGAAAAGGTTATGACGAATAGACACTTCTTTTGAAATTTAAATTTTGAACTCAACTGTCACCATGTCGACATGGTCACCATAGGCATGTCGACATCCCAAAGCAATTTTTAATAGTTTGATTTTCTTTGAAAATAACCTTTATCTTATATTAAACTATGTTAAACTTTATAAATATACTTGACTATAGATAAGATATATAGATAAATATAGAGAACACTATATATATATAATTTTACTATAATTTTATATTTAAATCTAAGTATAAATATATTATATTAAAAGATAGTTTAAAACAGACGAAGTTTAAAAACAAGAATATTTAAGGCTAAAACATCTTTTTGAAAAATCATTTGAAAAGATAATTTTTAAGGCTAAAACATTTTGAAAAACAATTTTGAAAATCATTCTGAAGTAGTTTTGAAAATCATTTTGAAGTAGTTTTGCAAGCTTCTTCCTGCAGAATATCTCATCATGTCAAGACTCGAGAACTTGTACAAAACCAGGATGTTCGTGGGTTTGTAAGCCACTTGTCGTAGGTTTGTAAGCTACTTGACGTGGGTTTGTAAGCCACTAAAAAGGTAGAAATGGGTTCCATCCCAAAAGAAAAATGGAGTGAAGATTTCAGTGCTATTGTGAAGTTTTAACATAATTCTAGACTCAATATTTATCTTGAAATCTTGAACTCTTGATAATCTTGATACTCATGAGTCTTCAATCTTGATATCTTGAATCTCTATACTGTACAGTCTTCATTCTTTGTACCTGCATGGTTAAATCCTGCATATACATATATATCTAAACTATAATGTTGGTATTTATATTTTATAATCTAATTCTAACGTTGTTGTCATCAAAACCATCATCTCATGGACTAACAGTTCCCGATTCTCCAATACTGGAAGAAGGGGAGTTTGCTAATATTGATGAATTTCTGAAAAGTCTGAACATCAGAGCTCCTCATGTTCAACCTAAGGAAACTCCCACTAAGGTTGATCCTCTTTCTCGTATCTTTATCTCCAACTCATCGAGCCTAATCGAGTAGATGCAAAAGGCCTTGAGGACTTCGACCCCTACTCAAGTGCTAAATGTTCCTGGACCATCACCTTCTAAGCCTTCAAGTGATTTTGAAAAGATGGTCCATTCTTTCTTAAACTCTCCTTCATTCACTTCAATTCAGCCACCGTCCTATGTTTCTGATTTGGCAGGTCACTATCGATCCCTTCTTGAACAACAACTCCTGGTACATTTTACGTACTTAACTTTATTTTTTCTGTTTTTCTTTAAGCTTTTAACATATATTGTACTTTTCCTTTCAGGTTTCCATAAGCTAGTTCTCCTCGCATGAAAATGTGTCCAAATCTTCTACCGAAACATCCAAACTTTGAGAGGAAATTGCTACCTTGAACAATTAGGTTTCCTCCTTATCTATGGAGAAGAGCGAGGCTACAATTGAATTGGATCGATTGAGGGCTTCTCTCACCCAGTTGGAGTCTATTATTTTGGAAGAGAGGAAAGCCCGCCAACTACTTGATGACAAAAACTTAGCATTGACAATGACTCTAAAAGAGTTTGAAGACGAAAAGGTACGAATGGCAGCTAAACAATCCTCCTTAAATAAAAGCTGACAAAGAATAAAGCTCCCTTAAAACCGGCTATCAGCACAATTTCCGATGCAAAGTGGCAAGTGTCACAATTTCTTGACTCTTCTCTTGAAGACATTATTATGAATTCTTTTGAGGATACTTTGATGCTCTCATATGATGATAATGCCGAGAAATGTCCAGATCTGAGCTTCCCCTCACTTGACCCTGCTCTTGAAGATAGGGTCATGGATACAATCAAAAAGATGGAGCAAGGGACTAAAGATGCCGAGAGGGAGGAGGTTGACGCTTCCAAAATTCTTTTCTTTGATGTTCCTTCCATCGAAGTCGAATCTAACTCCTAAGACGAAGATGACAAAGACGAAGTCGTCAAAGAGGAGGGGGTGACAATGATGATGACAATGACGATGATAATATCAACGGAGGTCAAGGATCAGGCGGCAATGGAGGTGGCCAAACTGAAGCTTCTAAAAAAGATGGAGATGATAATACAAAGTCCTTTGAAAAGGATTCGTCTCCTCATGAAGCGATACCGCCTAAATCTCCTGCACCTTCCGGCCTTCAAGAGGAGCTTGCTTTAATTAACGTAGAAGAATTTAAAGGGAAAACGCAGGTCCCCAAGCACCAATTCCCATATCTCAGTTATGGGATTCTCTGTTTAAACATTTTTCGCTTCCGAGATAGTAGTAGTTTAAATCATTTATTTTAGATAAGAAGGAAATCCATTCATCCCTATAAAACCAAGCTTGAAAGAAAACAAGTGGAAATTGATTGTTTATATAGGGAGTTAGACAAACAATTAAAGGAGCACAACATTCTCTTCGATAAATATCAAAGACTAAATGGAACTGCAACTGTATTAGCATCCTTTAAACATCAAGAAGCTGCACCAAGACCGAGGAGGGCGCGCCTTCAATATGACAGTCTTCATAAAGAGAATCAGGAATTGATCACACTTTTTTGAATGTTGATCGAGGAAAGAAATATTCTGGTGGATTTTCTATATAAAGTCTATTATAGACACCCGACCGTAGATTTCTCATATTTAGGTGACCATAGCGGGGGTTTACTTAGGCGTCTACACAAAAGATATTTGGATGAATTTGGGTCTAATCCGCATCCCGACGCATGTCAGAATCTGTCTCAAGTTAAATGAATTCTTCAAGATTTGCCCTATGATAAACTTAAGTATTATAAGGACAAGTTTATTCCAGAATTCTTTACAAAATCAATTTTGTATGAACCAGACGAATAGTTGTAATTATGTAATAATAATGATTTGTGAATGTTTTTTTAATTTTCCCTCTATACTTAGTTGTATTTCACTACTTTATTACAGAGTGAATGTCCCTCTGGCAACTTTGTTTCTAGAGATTATCTAAGCCAGTATGTTAGATTAAGAAGAGATTATCTCGAAAAGGCATTGATTTTGAAATCTTCAAAACATGACAGATATTGTTTTCTTAGAGATTTACAAAAACTTTTTATGGAACATCCTCGTATCCGCTTCGATTTTCATGGTGAAGAAAAGGAAAAGCTACTAAGGGAGATCCGGACATATCATACTAAACTAATATACGAACATGATAGTCTTCCTGTAGGGGAATGAGACTACATTGAATATCCTTCGGTTATTACTCCAGAAGGAGTTAATGTTCCTTTGACTCGATAGTTATCCTTTCTCCTAATTCATTAAATAATTTTAGCATTTGTCGGATCTTTCGATTCTTTTACTGTTCTGCTTTACCTGAAAAGTACAAAATAAACAGTATTTGTTATTGTTAACTTGATACCTGTATAGAAATTTATCCATATCACTTGTAGATATTAATGGATCATTAAGTCAACTTTTGAAAGTAAATGAAAGGTAATCGTTTTTGATGAAATATTTTGAATCTCATTTTTGGTAATGATAAGAAATAACTAAGAAGTTAGCTTTAAACATATCGCTAGAATTTCTGAAGTTTGATGGTAAACATTCATTGTTTCAATCAATGATATAGATGTTTCATAAAGTCATCCTTTGGAGGTAGATAATAGAAAGTTATTAATGACCATGTGATAGAAGTTCAGAGATCACTGTCCGAACACTTGTGATTGAAATTCATTGGCCCAGCTTCAAGCATCGACAAATGGATTTCAAAAGTTAGGAAGTTTGGAACCCAAATTAGAGTATTAGCAGAAAATATCTAGAAATCCATGATAATCTCTTCAATAGAAGTTTGGCCCAGATTTGGGCATTAATAAATGAAATATGATCTTCATACTTGAACTCTCAGACCCAGATTTGGGTGGTAGTGGTGGACAATTAAAAGTCCAAAATGATTTTATTCATGATAGAAGTCTTAAGCCCGGATTAGGGCATATGTTGGATAATCAGAAATCCATAACAATTATCTTCATAGTAGAAGTATCAAGCCCAGATTAGGGCATTAATAAATGAATTCCGGTAATAGTTTCGAAACGTAAATTTGGGTATGATGAATTGAAAGATTCGAAACCAAGATTTGGGTATTAATGAGTAAATCCTCATATTTCAATAATGAATGGCACAAAACCCATATTCGGGCATTAATTGATGAAGTTTAGAAATAAGAATCTCGAAAACCAGATTCGGTTATCAATAAGTGGAATTCCTTTCTACTCCTTAGATCTTGTCTTCTTTGACATTTGTAAGCCCTTTAGATTGTGTATGTAGTTGTGGTTTAACCGGCTGCTTCTCGAGCTTGGACATCTTTGTCCTTCATTCGATATGCCAGTTCTTGAGCTTGGACGTCTTAGTTCGACATTGGATATGCCGCTTCTGGGCTTGGACATCTTAGTCCACTGTTTGATGGACCTCCTTTTGGGCTTGAACATCTTAGTCCATTGTTTGATATGCCGCTTCTTAGGCTAGGACGTCTTAGTCCATTATTGTTTGGTGCTCTAGGTTAGCTTATTCTCAAGCTGGAACCAAGAACTTACCCAACCTCCCTCTAGGAGGTGCCTTTACCTGACCAGAGGTGCATCCAAGGGCTTCTCGATGCTTTAACCTGGCCATAGCGTGGCACGGATAAAGGCTTACACTCCTCCCTCCAAGAGGAGCCACTCCAACAAATTGAATCTTTTACAACGTTTAAAAACCACTATAAAAGCTATTAATAGCGTTTTTGACTACGCTGTGTAACAACATGCAATCATAGGTTAGAAATATACCATAGCAATAGAGTAAACGTTTAAAAGTAGTTTTTAACAGCGTTTGGCTGATGTTATTAATATATTTTATAGCGAACTAAATCATTTTTCTTAGCGTTTCTCCTCTGCTTTAAAATATATTTTATAGCATTTTTTATATGCTATGAGTTATTTTTATAGCGGTTTTATGTGTTGCTATGAGCATTTTCATTGTTAGAAACCCTTTTTTATAGTGTTTACAAAATGCAATTGTGATTTTCCACAGCGTTTTTAAAACGCCGTTGAATTTTTTCACGACATTTTTAAAATGCTGTCGAATTTTCTCACTGCATTTTTCAAATGCTGTGGAGTAGAATCTGTCTAAGATTCTCTGCATTTCCCCATATGCAGGTTTCATTCAGTACGCCGGCACAATTAATATCAAAATATACTTCTCATATATTCATTATCAACATATTATATTAATCACATATTTCATTATCAACATATTATATTAATCGCTAATCTCATAATCAACATGTAACATTACATAATAAACGTATTCAATACTCTTATGTCGAAACATATATAATACGTCCTAAATATTTAATAAACAATGTAGAAAAGATAGCAGCTAGTAACCAAAAATAGTGACACATACAAACCGAAATGTAGTTCTGACATCAAAAGTAACTTCAAATCCATAACTTGTTGCGGCATGGTCCTACTTTTTTGCATCAAGGACATCTACCCACATGTAAAGTAAAATTTCTTTTGTTATACATACTTTTAACTCATTGTAAATAAAACTACGAATAATGAGTTACATTTCATTTAAGACATTCTATTAACATTACATAAGACCTACTAATTTCAAGACATGAAACATAATTTTCAAGATATTCTAAATTGCTAGATTTCTCCCATTACATTCTTTAATTATACTTCACTTAGTACAAGACGGCTATATGACATTTCCTCTTGTTGTAAATGACAAGCATCGTTGCATTCTACAAAATTTAATGCATATGGTCTATTATGTTCTACACCATTTCATATTTCCAGGAATCCACACAAGCAGTCAAACATTTTGGTGCCAAAGTTTGTATACAAAGTTACAAAAATTCAATAAGGTAAAGGTTTCAAATTTTTGCTGAGCTTGATATTTCTAGTTTTAGGTGTGTGCAATTAAGCAATTGTACAAGAATGTGATGCCAATTTTATAAGATTGGTTGTAAAAATGTAGTTTTTTTATTGCCAATCATATTTTGGAATACGTAAAAAGATTAAATGCTCTTGAAAATCAACAATAGCATTATGTGGGTTGAATCCATACAACTGCCCAAAGTTAGGCATGAATGATGCATTGTTCGATCAATGACTTTGCATTTCACTAAGGGGATGTTTTACACTAGGTTATGTATAAATAAGAAAATATACAAGAATGAGATGCCAATTTTATAAGATCGATTGCATAAATGTATCTTGTTTATTGCCAATAATAGTTTGGAATACGTATAAAGGACTAAATGCTCTTGAAAATCAAATTGGCTTGAATTCATACAACAACCCAAAGTAACACGAGCTACTCAAACAATGTCTATGCATCTTCTTTATGTATAAGGGCTTATATAAAATAAATGAAATGAAAAATAGTTAGATTTAACCTTAATTTCTTCTATTCTTTATTATGCTCGGTCATTGATGAAGAACTAGCACATTAGATTATGAATATTGTAAGACGGAGAAAGGAGAGTGTAGTTAACACTCCCTTGAAATATTGAAATAATATTCATTAAGAAAATGTGTACTAGACCTATAATAACAGAAAATAAACGATGCACAAAAAGTCCAGCATATTTTATACAGCTGAATGCATTTTATGTACAGGATATTTTATACAACTAAATGCATTTTATGTACAATAACAGGAAAGATGAGCTTGCATAAATTATGAGCATTTCCAAAGATGAAATAACCAAACATTTCTATTCAAAAAATTTCTTTTGATATTCTGAACTCTGATTTTAAACATGCATTAATAATACAATTCATTATCAGCCAAAAAAGGTATAATATGCTCACCTTAAATTTGTCTTTACCATTTCCAGAATGCAAAAACTCTCTGCCTTTTTTCCTCAGTCATAATAACACTTGGATCTTCAACATAAATCTGCAAAACAATATTCCAAAAATGTAGTTAGAGAAAGGAAACAAAAATTATGCAAAAGATATCCTTCAAATGCATAACAAATAGATGCATAGAAGTAATGGGATAGAATTTAATTGGAAGATTGGACACAACAAAAGGGGACAATTACAAACAAAAAAAATCTTAAGTACTCTATATAAAAGAAAGAGGTGCATTAATAGCGATTTATATCATGAATGTAACAATTTTAGTAGTGACATCAAAAAATTCTATATCATCGCTCTTCTTTCCAAGATAGAGATTAATAGTGCAATACAGTTATCAGTAGAATATGTTAAGATTTTGGCAAAGACAAGATGAGAAATATGATAATTTGATTATTGATCATGTTCAGTAAAAAACACTACTATTTAGTAAAGAATCGAATGTGAATGTGGAAATCAAAAGAAATAAAAAGAACACGAAAAAGATTTGAATCGATCTCATAAAAAGTTAACAGCGGAAGTAGAACAATATTTGAAGTACTGTACAGCCTAGATATGAACTTATTCCCCTTTACACATTTGATATATACAGGTTTAAAGTTGAGTAAATCTATCATAATTAACTATTACATCATGCTTCTTTGTAAAAATAATAATTTACAATTAGATACTTATACTTTATGATTTAAGATTCAAAAGCCTTGTGCACACACTCATAGTCAACACAGATATTCATAAACACATACAAATATATACTTGCACATGCTCGTAGTTACACATCTTCAAAATTCACGCCACCTAAATCTTCAAAACCACTTGGTGTAATGTACTATCATGGGTCATGAAAAATCCAAGTACCTGCTTGTTTGGTTACAATAAATTCCAAATAATCTTGTGTTAATCATAATAAATTTCAATCGACCTAATTCTAATGTCTATATTTTGCATTCAGACCACCCATATTTGTTAACTGTTTCATACAAAAGAAAGATCAATTGTAGATTAAGGTGGAATTAAAATCATTTTGAAATTGCATTACTGTTGATTTAATCAGTTTCACAAACAGTCGCACAACAAACAACAAATGTTACCGCATACACTGCTTTCATCTAAACAATATTTCATCTTTAATACGACAACAATGATGCATTAAGCATTATCTTCAGCTATACAAGGACACACACACACACACACACCAAAACACATAGGTGAAACTTTGAACATGATATTATCTTCAACAATATCATCAGTTGTAAGCAATAATTATTATACCATATATGCATGATCTAAATAAAATTAGGGTAAACTTTGAACTCGATCTGATAACAAAACATGATTTGAAATAGAACTAAAAACTAGGGTAACAATGCTCAAAGAATTCTTTGTTCTCAACTGAGTTTAGGGCAACAGTGGGTAGGGAAATCGAAGTGGAAAGTGAATCCACCTAAGTTTAGGGCAACTGTAGGTAGGGAAACCGAAGTGGAAAGAGAAACCGCCAAGTTTAGCTAGCGATAGAGAAATCGACGGGGAGAATGAAGGATTGAAATCAAAGTCTACCTGAGGGAAAATGGAAATTGAGGGAGAGGGAAATGAATATTGTGCGAAGAGATGGGAAAATGGGCTTTTTCCATCTTACGCAGGGATGAACACTGTGTTAAGAGGCGGCAAATCTTTGTCAGCATTAAACTTTAACAATAATTCCGCCAAATATATTTTCTACAGATTTCACAGTCTGAACGCTATGAGTAAATACCGTCAAAAGCCACTTTTGTTGTAGTGTGCCCCGCCCTGGCCATAGCATGGCACAGACAGGGGCTTGTCGATGCTTTAACCTGGCCATATCATGGCACGGATAAAGGCTTACACTCCTCACTCTAGGAGTTGCCCTTTCCTGGCCATAGCGTGGTGCGGACATGGGCTTGTCAATGCTTTATCTTGACCATAGCGTGGAGCGGATAAAGGCTTACACTCCTCCCTCTAGGAGGTGCTCTGCCTTTAGCCGACTCGGCTCGGACAGAGGCTTTGACTATTTTAGGTAATGTCCAAATAAAAAGAGCATTTCACTCCTAACCACATAAATTTTCTTTAGAAAAGTAACTCTTTATTGACCTCATTCAGTGTTTGTTTACAAAATCATTGATTTTTCCTTGACAAAAAAAGTTGATTATCATCCCTTCTAAGGCTCTACAGTGGTTAGTTTCATTACCATTCATCATATGGTAATGGCAGTAGGATCCTCCCCGATTTCTTTCATATTTTGGTTTCTTCTTTTATGATGACCAATAGTTGAGCTCAACATTTGTTAACAAGTAGACATTCTTAATAGATGTTGATAAGTTGCATTCTTTTGGAAGTCTTGATTTGAAACTTGTTTCTTGAGAATGGATTCTAGGTCTTTTATTACATGGCTTCATGATTTCACCCTCATCGATTATTTTCCTTTTTAATACCTTTTGGGGTTTATGTGCTAGAAGTGCTCCAGTTGTAGCTTGTTGCCATTTGGTAGCAAAGGCGTTGTAATATACCATTATTTCTTTTTCAAAGATTATGCTTTTGGAAAAGCGTTGAATCTTATTCCTCATTTGGTTAAATAAACTCTCACTTCCATTTGTCTTTTCTCCTAAGGAAAAGATAGGGGTGGGGCCAATATGGAAAGGATTTAAGCTCCATTTTACTGGATCCTATGATTCTGCTCTTTTCTTCTTTATAATTCTTAGAGCTTCCAGTCTTAGCATTTGCTCTTCAAATAATTTTGAATCTTGAGTTGTTCTTAGGGAGAATCCTATCAAGTGTAGTTCTGAGGATCCTTGCTTGGATCTTTTGAATCTGCTAGTCATGTTGAATTAAGGTCTTGAGTATTTAAGCTTAAAATAGGATTGGGTTAGAGACAAGTGGTGTTGGACGTTTAACAAGGTCGGAGGTTCAAGCCCTCCTTCTAGCGCCAAAATATTAATAAGGAAACTTGTCAACACCCCAAAGGAGAGTTTAAGAAATAGGTTAATCCTTTTTGATCACTCTTGATTAAGTTAAGGAAGATAGGATGTGGGTACTCCCTTTGATTTAACCTTTCAAATAGGTCTCCTTTGTGGAAACTTTTTCTTATTGACCTTTCGACCCAGTCTAAACACTTAAATTCCATTTCTTTTAGACTTTCGAGTCGATTGAAGTAGTTTGGTTGTTCCTTCGAAACCTTCCTTTCGAAATAGATGTGGAATGTTAGAGGAATGGCTTTAAGGATTCAAGGGAAAGGTTTGTCTTGGAGGGTTTTGACCTTGTCGAAAGCTAGGCTAGTTAACGGCTTAGGTTCAATTTCGGAATCCAAAGTAGACCAGCTTGGGTTAAGGTTTCGACTCAATAGAAGGTAAGTGTTTAGAGAATGGTGGGTTGTAATTAAGGACTTGAATTACATGGAAAATCTGGTGTTCCGACTCACTCGAAAGGAGCCTTTCTTGAAGAAGAAACCTGAAAAATGCAGCTAAAGCCAGTTAAAGACCTTCAAACAATTATATAATCAGAAATATTGAAATCGTCCCTTTTATTAATCCAAATATGATTATGCTAGATAGTTATCCCCAATTTGATTTAAAAATTAGGGTTTACAACATTGCAAATTTAAGAAAATACAAGTTTGGAATGAGCCAATTCAGATCTCCTAAAACAGACCTCTTGGGTCTTATTTATAGATGCGGGTTGGCACCTTTCCACCCATTTCTTTCGTCCTGGTCAAGAAGTGGCTTCAGATACCTTCTGACTCCTTCGACACTTGCTCTCCCCTCTGCAATGCTATCGAATGGGTTCGAAAGCCTCCATCTTCGTCGAAAGGGGTGGTTGCGCCTTCTCTTCTTTATGTTGCTTTGTTGTCATAAGGAATGAAGGTAGGAGCTTTCGACTCTATCGATAGGCAGTTTCCAGGTGTTCCGAAGGTGCTGAAATGCTGATGGTTACGATGCCATGAGTAGCTTCCAAACTTATGCTTGTGAATTGATGCGGAAACTTCCGTGAACGTTAAGGGCTTCAATCGGTTCGAAAGGCTTACTTTTTCTTTCGAAAGGGCAGTTCTATCCATATTGTGTTTCTGAGTGGTTTGAGTGAAGGAAAAACCTTTGGTTTCGAAAGGTTTGGCGCATATATAAAGGGTTGTCGTTCCTTGTCTTCGAAAGGTGTTGCTTTAACTCAATCCAAAGATCTTCATGCGTGCGGAAGCACTTGCTTCAAAAGGGAATCTCTTGAAGCGGAAGGGTGGTTTCGACCCTTTCAACCCCTTCGGAAGGTTGTGATGCTTCTATTCTTTGGTTGTGCATCCCTTCAACTCCTTTGAAAGGTCTTACTGGAGCTTCTTTCTCTTTTTCTTCTTTGTCGTCTATTCAATAGGGTTTCGATAAGGTCGTAAGGATATTTGGTAACAACAATTTTAAATGTCATATTTTTAACTTTTGATTAGTAGTAAAATATATAACAATATTTTTATTACTATTATGGCAAAAAAATTGAGTTTAATTAATTTATAATCGTATACAAATTAATATCAACTCTTTCTAACACTATTCAATATGAATAGAACACAAATTTTTAATATATATTTGACCTCAATCAATTATTTTGAATATCTGTAATAAAATATATAATAATATTTCTATCATTTATAGAACTACAAATTAGAGTTTAAATAATTTATAACCATGTTATAAACTAATATCAACTCCATCTAACTCTATTCAATATAAATAAAACGCACACACACAGAAATGAGATTTTAATCAATTATCCCGAATATTAGTAATAAAATATATAATAATATATCTATCACCGATATAAGTTCTCAAATCAATCCAATCAAACGGGGAAATAATTACATATGTATATATACAGTATCCTACCTTTACTAGACACTATTTTTCCATATATATAAATACACGGACATATATATATATATATATATATATATGTACATATATATAATTATAGGGATTTATACTAAAATATAAACTCAGAGTATTAATTCCGCTCACCTAAGCTACAATTCCCAAGTGTCCGGATCTAACCCAAACCTCTATCGTGTCGTAGATAACCTTACTATGAGTGCAACAACAAAGATTGCGTCTCAATTGGACCTCGTATGCAAAAGTTACACATTAAATAAGACATGAGATTGATTAAATTAATTAATCACCTAATTACCTTAGTTGATCATTCCCCATGTTCCCCAATTCTTCCTCTTCCATAACATATACGTGTGTAAATCCATGATGCTACACACATCCACTTCCCTATCTTGAGCTAAGTCAATGAAATCGACCGCTACCACCTCCTTTCTCCTTGATGAGAAACGACGAACCCAATAATACCATCGAAGCAAGGTTTGCACATCCCTAGTAAATCGTGACATTTTTCCCTAATCGGCTAAGCCCATGTCATGATTCACCTCTGTTGATCGGAGTCCCTTTGGTTGTTGCCAACCGACTCCACTTTGCACCAAATTCACTTTGGCATCCTCTATTTCACAAATCGACGTCTCAAGCTCCGTCATCCCCTATAAAATCCATGGAAGAGAAAGATGAGGCTTGGTCAAGAATCGCTAGAGCCGCCAATGCCACCATGGATGTGAATCTCTCCTCTCCCCGAGACCATTGGATCTAACCTCATCATTTATTGCAGCCCGAAGCTCTAGATTTAATTCAAGGAGGAGGAGCAGCTATTTACTATAAGGATGAGGAGACATAAAATGAAAGGGGAAAGAAGAAAAGTGAGTAGTAAATATCATTGGCTATGTGGATGAATATATATGATAATATATGTATATATATATAGATTATTTAATTTCTCAAATAAATTACCACACGTTTTGAGCTTATACGATCACACGGTACATCGGATCACTACAAAACTCATCGATGCACATCACCTCATTTTTTCGGCTCCAATGGTATAAATTTCATCGCCATCCGAGATAGCGCTCCAATATGATAATTTTATGCATTTCAAGGTCATTTTGGACATCGGATCGCCTTATCCATAAATTCTTCAACCGTACTTCTCATTATAAATTCCTTGTCCCGAAAACATAAGCCGTCAGTTGAAACCCTATTGGATCTGATTACGCATGTATTTTTATAAAATACATATAATGATAAGTAAATCATAAAAATACCATGACTTCAAATATAACAATATTTATACTCATTTTGATTTGCAACATCGATCCAAAAGTAGTCTTGAAATCTAATTCAACTGTATATGAACAAAAACAAATTTTGAACCTTTAATTAACTAATGGTTCAATATCTAAATTACTTATTTAAATATTCAATCCTTAAAAATGCAAACTGTTACATTTTCTCCTCCTTAACTTCCCTAATATTCTTATGAGTAAAATAATGAAACCTGATTGGCTCAAATTTCCAAGCAACTACTATAAATTTCAGCTGATTTTCCCTTTTTCGGTTAGCATTGCTGAAACTTCCAAAGCAAAGAATTTATCTCCTAACCCTTAGGATTCTAAAGCTCTATTGTTTTATAAAAATTCGACAACACTTCCTTTGTGCGACTAGCTCCCAAATAATCCTAAAACAACACACACAACACACACACACACACACCCACATCTCATGTTTGAGACATCCCATATTTGAGACAACTCATTTCTAAATACATAAAGCGTATATATCCATACTATCTACTATAGATCTTAGATAACTCTTTCTCAGCAAGAGCATGCCTTTTAGATGCGAATACAAGTGAATAGACATCCCAATAGCACATAGCTACTTCCATGTACCTAATTATGTATTCAATAAAGAGGATTATACAAAATTGCAACATCATCTCACGAATTTAAGTATGCTAAATCATATATAGCAATCATCACAAATAAATATGCTATATCAAACCATGTGACAATCATCTCAAATAAATGTGGTATAACAAACTATGCAAGAAGCATATCTAATGCAACATCTCTAATAACCATTTCATAACAAAATGTGCAACAAGCATCTTTAATACCATAGGCATCCCTGATAAACAAGTTTCTAATAATTCTCCCACTAGACTTTTATGTTTCAAAAACCCCTAAGAGTAATCGACTAGAAGAAAAAACGTAGCTTAATTAATAATGAAATTATGAAAATGATTAATAACTAGCTATAGCCATGAGTTACTATTGCAAAACAAAGCAACCCGTAAATAAATGACATGTAGAGGTTAGATGAAAAATACTGCTTTATTAGGGAAAATACCATTTTCCATTTAATTATGAATTTACCACTTGGCATGTGATAACTATAGGATGCGATAGCTATAGGTTACAATAACTATAGATTGTGATAGCATTGTAATTGTGACATGCGATAGCTAAGGTAACATTGACACTTGAAAGCTATTAAACTATGCTTGTGATAGCTAGTAAAGATGAATTCTTTAAATAAACTAAGAAAGTTTTAAGTGACATGTTGGAAGCTAGTTTCTAAGATGCTGGGTTTGAATATCAAATTATAAAGGAAAATTTTATAACTTAGAATTGTGTTAACTAAATTGAACTTTGAAATGGAGTAAGCTTAGAGAAGCTAAGAAATAATAGTCGCTTCGTTTAAATTAAAGATAAAAATGCTTTATCCAAAGAAGGTGTAGGGTATACAATAAATAAATGAAAGAAATGGATTGTACCAAGATCATAAAGATATACCGACCCATGACGTTTTTAAATGATAGGGTGCCAAGACAAATGAGGTCTAAAATTCAATGATATATGACAGAGTGCCACGACATGGGAAGTCTATAGGGTTCAATTTAGTTAAATTGAACTTTAAGGTATGTTCATGGTAGGGTGTCAAAAGACCATGGTGGTGCTATAAATTTAGTTGTAACATGAAACAATGGGTTTTGGGACTATGAGTGGCTATCAATGCTTAGTAAGGATGCTTCCTAAAATGTATTCAAAGTGCATACATTTAACATCTTAGGAGAGTCAGCATGGCTCCCATTGTGGAATGAGTGGCCATTTCATCAGATGACGTTTAGAAAAATATTAAACTAGTGAAAGGATGGCGCAGGGAGGTGATCACTTAATAGTTAATGATAACTTTTTGACTGACGCCTAATAATATATTAGGTGATGTGTGTAAATGTGAATAATGAGTGTATGACTTGGTTCATAATTGGATGTTAAGTATAGGAAATACTTATAACTGAAATAATGTTATACGGATGCTCATGTTATGGATGATTGTTTACATGATATGTTGTGATTGCTGTGATATATAAGTGAGGGAAAAACCGGTTCTATGCTTTAGCGACGTTGTCTTACTGTGTGTGTGTGTGTGTGTGTGTGTGTTTAGGGTAAAGCTTTACTCATACCAGACTTTATGTCTGACCCACGTTTTAATTTCTTTTCCTATAAATTCACTTGTGCTCATTCGATTAGGTTGAGTTTATGGATTAGACATGTAACTGCCAGAGGATGAATAAAGTAGCCAAATATGAAGCTGGTGGCATCTAGCTAATAAAAGGTAATTTTTGTATTCCACTATCGTTTAACCAGAGTTTATAGCTGGTTAGGTTTTCATGTCGATGTCTTCATATTTTACCCCTATGAGGGCATATCCTAGGATTCAATAACTGTAAATAAAATTATGTATAATAAAATTTATCTAGTTGCTCTATTTACTTAATATTGTAAAAAAATACTAATCTCACTTTATAACTTGAAAATAATTCTGGTAATAACCGCAGCATCATCGACATTCATTTTTTGATCTCAAAGCGGTGGATATTACTATTCGATTATCCTTACTGAAAAATCATTAAGTCTCATAAGGAGGAGTGACTTTAAGAATGAATCCTTTTCATTTTAGGTACCTTTGGAACTCTTTTCTAATATATTCACCCAATCGATTACATAGAATTGTATTTAGTTCCTTTGCATGTTATGTTTTCTACTTCCGTTTTATATTCTATGAATTTATCATTATGTACTACAAGTTTATCAAATCCAAATGTTTATATTTATTATAACTCATATACGAATTTGATGAAGAAAGTTGATCCGTTTTGGGACCAACAGACCTTGGACTGAATATATTTATAGGTATCAAGTTACAGAGTTCAATAATTCTATTTCACTCCCACTAAATGGGCGTTATGCCCTTAATCTTTTGAGATACAATTCATAGGTAGCAAATGAATCATAATCATATGCTTAAAGAATTATTTCTCAAAAATATGGCTTAGTCCATAATTCTAAAATAATTCTAGAAAATGTACTTCCTATAGGTAATGCATCACTATTGTTATAAAAAAAATTATAATAATTTATTTTGTAACGAATATTCATATTAATAAAACTGTATCTCCTTTTAGTAAATACTGAAAACATTTATAAATTTCATAAATAATATTTGATATACATACGAAAGCAATATTTCGTAACTCAATGCATTCGCTAATAAATGTCATACGGTATGCTCCTAGTATATCCACCATTAGAGTAATAATGCATGAAATACAATGCTCCATTCACCCACTCATTACGAACTATTTATTTCATTCACTATAACTAACTAACAATCGAAGGTTTTAGATTAGACATATTGAACTCAAAGAAAAAACTGTTATAGAAAACTGTTTCATATAAAAATACACTTGGAATATAAATTAGATTTCTCATTCCATATTATCTACTAATATTTTATACAATTCTTGTTTCTAATGTCTCTTCATGAAGTAGAGGTGACCAATCACTCTCTTTATCCTAGTTGTGTCTATGTTACATCCACCATCGGACATTCGCTTTCCTCTCCAAATGGTCTACCATACAAAAGGAAACCCTTACTACAAGACTACACCGAATCTTTACAAAAGCGCATTTGGACATCTTTGACATTTTAAGGATAACGAATAGATTGCACTTAAATAAAGTGATTAGAATCGACATTTCAATGATTGAATTCTTTGGTCGATCATTAGTCCTTGGTCTAGTATTGTATTTAACACAATAAGATTCTCACTTTATTCAATCATATTAAACTCATGATCTTGTAATATATCTTACTTACTCGTTTCAAATGAACCAATTTCATTAAGATTTTGTACATTACAAACGCAACTATTCAATATACAACCGTTGTATGTGAGTAAATATGGATCAAATACAATTATTTTTCAACTTCTTTAGAATTCAAAACTCACATAAGAGAATACACAATCTCAAGAAAATAAACAGTTAAGCGACCAAAGTATGAATTTATTTAGTAGTTTTATAATGGAGCTCTTACATGATTCTTGAAGTGACAACATGCCATTGAAAAATAATTATTTATTGTCAAACTTAATTTAGTTCATGAGTATATTACAGTTGATAAACAAATTTTATCAATTAATCTAGTTGCATAAGTTCATTGAAGTATGCAATCTTAATTTTATATAGCATGTGTTCTTACAATATTAGAAATGTTAAATGTAATCATTTCATTTATCTAATAGGACTTCCATAAGATTTTTATATTCCTCAAAACCTTAATAGAAATATAGGAATCTTCGGATTACTCTATTGAGTGGTAGGACTCGCTCGTCTTGGGATTTTGACCTTGATTTTTCTTAACAAATCATAGGCTCACAAGTGTTGAATAAGCTTTTACCAGTTGTATCATAAACAACTCCTAATTGTGGTTTTTTCCTAATCTTGACCTTAACCTTGATTTTGGTCAATAAATAAAGAGAGATTATTCACCCTTACATATCATTTCACGATAACAAAAGTACAATACATATACAACTTGAGTTTTCTCAATAAATACATGCATGCATCTTACCTTGTCTCGACTATATGATAATAGTACTGCATATAACAACTGTAATGATGGTCTTTCTTTAGCCGAAAGACGAGCCACTAAATGGTACAAGAAAAAGAAAGATAAGAAGAAATTATACAAAGAAGGAATCTCACTACGAATCAAAACAACATATAATAGATAACATAGGATATTACACAGTCATTTCCATAATAATAATACATCATAGTCATTACATTACAACTTCAAATGGACAGTTATAACTACCTTCCCATAAAAAATACATAGAACATACATACATATATAGTGGAAAGAGAATATGATTAGCTAACGGTGAAGCCACCTGCTCCAGCTCCTTCAAAATGATTCCGTAAGAAACCTGGATCACTTGGCTACTCATACAAAAATTTGAGTATCCAAGAGTTTTAGGAAAAGAAAATAAAACTCTGGATCAGACATGGGTCTGGTGTGAGTAAACTCAAACAACTTAATTTTTACTTTTATAAAATGCTTTGAAAATCAAATGTATCTCATAAGACCACGCCGCACATAAACACGGATGGGTTTTTACCTTACAATAACCAAAACACTTTATCTAGAAATCCGGTGGTATAGTGATATTTTCTAATGTTTTCAAGTAAAATAGAACATAGCCGAAATGCTTGCTTCGCACATTTCAACAAATTTAGGCACAACTAAATCCGTATGGTTCTTATTGAAGAATGGATTCCATACATGACTAGGTAAGGAACTACCTTCCGAAGGTGCACCTCTAAATAAAATACACCTGTGGTCTGACAAGAACATCTTATACCCCTACTACACCAAATCGGCCTACCACTTGACTAGTAGTACAAAATATATCATCACCACTATTGGGATCAGCAACCGTTCCGTAGCATACAAAAATGGGTCAAATATCGATTCTAGATATGGTGATGACATACCCTGATGGGAGCGACCCATATAGCCCTGCACCATACCCTATTTTCGTCATTTTCGGTTGATGAGGCCTAAAGCTATCTTTACCTTTACTAAAGCACATCCACTTAGTATGCTACATCGCTTTCCAGATATTGATACAATGTCAGCATTCGTCTATACAAGTCGGTCATGAGACGAATGAACTGAATTCACTACCTCCATTACACCCATTTTGGAATCAGCCTCAGGATTAGTAGCAAGTAGCCCTTGCACTTCAAAGTCTTCATCTTTGACCTTGCCTTCACTATTCGAACGTTTACGTGGGTTCGAAGTAGTTTTCGGATAACAACTACTATCCGATCTCTGTCTCTCCATACCAATGTTCGATAATTTTAAAGGGTCAAGTTGTTTATAGTGGATCATTCCACTACCAGGGTGTAAAGATTTACATATGAACATATGATACATGTGCTTAGATTATATGACCCACTTATGGAAATTAACCACCTTTTATTCATCACGTTACTGAAGTGCGGCACTTGTGATAGGTACAGGTCGACTTACTTTCATTAAAACGTGTCGACGTTTTATTACAACTACTTTAATTCATTTGTCTACTTAATAGCGTGGACAGGAGATCCTTTGGTTTTAAAACAATTTTTCTTAAACAAGAAAGTTGGTTAAAAATAAATAACTGATAGAATTTTGAAAGGAAGTTTTTAAAATAAATAAACCTTATTTAAATCATAAGTTTAAAATTAATTAACCTTAATTAAATCAAAAATCCATACTTTAAACCTTAATTAGTTAAGAATTTATTTATATTTAAACTTCAATTAAATTTTAATTAAACAACATACATTTAACAAACTAATCCTAATTAGGTGGATAATTAACCTTTAATATAAAAATAGTTAATTAAATAATTTAATCTAATTAAATAATTAATTAAAGTAAAAAACTCAATTATAAAAATTAATTCTCTTTTATCTTAATTAATCATTATTTAAAAATTAATTAAAAATATTTACTTGGTTAATAATTTTCTTAAACTCTAATTATTTAACGTAATTACTTAATTAATTAATTCAATAATAATTACCCTAATTATTAAATAATTAAAAATTAAAAATTTTGACTTAATTAATTTATTTGAAATGAGTTTTCAAAAACAATCCAAAAGAAAACACTTTAAAACTTAAAATCGTGAAATTTTCCGAACTGCATCCACAGCGACCGAGCGCAGTTTGCTAGAATTGATTCCTAGGTGAAAACCTCACTTTAGCTCTAGCTACTACGTATTTGAAAACACAAATGGAAGAGTTTTGAAACTTAAACAAAAGGTGAAAACATGGAAAACATTTCCTAAATCCAAAACTAGAAAACTAACTTTTGTTTCAATTCGGATCTCAAGTCCTTTTGCGACTTTTCACAGTGCTAACTTCACAACATTTTTCATTACATATACTTGGTTTGTTTCACAAACACACTACCATCATATTATAATCAACCATTCACATATCCATATCCAGACATATCGTTCAACAATAAATTACAAATTCAAGCTCAACCACTAACTTATGATCATAGTCCATCAAAACAACATGATATTTCAACACAACAACCACTATATTTTCACAATATAGTTCATCCAAATCAAGTTGTTTTCTTTTCCAAAAATAGGAGTTTTACTCATCGTAACTTTACTAATTCAAGGCGAGCTTTAGTTAAAACTTTAAAACAACTTAGGATATTGCAAAATTTGAAACTTTAGATGCTTGAACACCCTAAATGAGCTTGACCATGTGGGCTTTGGGCTCGGCCCTGTAGTGTTTGGGCTCGGCCATGTGGACTAGGGGTATTGGGTGCTTTTATTTTGGAAGAGGAGGTGTAGAATGGCTTGTAGATGTGTTTTAGTGAACTAAGAGAAGATTTTTAGCAAAAGAAGTTATTTTTCTTATTTTTAGAATTTATGAAGAGAAGCCATGGATGTTTTATTCAAGCTCTTATGAATTTTGAAATGAAGAGGAGGATGTAAAAATGAGAACATGAAAGAGTAGTGGTATATATAGGCTAAGGAAATTAATTAAAAATGTAAGTGCTTATAATAAAATAAGTATACATGCATGCACTCCACTCCTCCCTTCCCTTTATTTCCATCCTCATGCACTCCTCCCCTTTTATCTTGCACTATTCATGCCATTCACTAAGAACTTTGTGTTAAAAAGATAGTTTTATATGTGTGTGTGCGTATACACACACACACATATACTTTCCCTTTTATTTTCTCTTATTCGTATATATACACACTTTTAAAGAGAAGTATATGCATGCATATATGCATGTATTCATCATGTTAAAATAGTTTATAGTGCGCGTACAAGTGTTTACAATAGTGTTATGGCATTTTAAATATCTATTAACCGATGAAAACTCAATATTTCAAAAAATAATTTTCGATCACATTTTTTATTCCTTCATGAACTATATATTGGTAAACAAATTTTAAAAAATGATTTATCGTCATTAGTTATTATTTAAAATAGTTTTACTTGTTTATAAAAATTCATTCATTTATTATTTAAAAATATAATTAAATATTCATTTAAATAGCGATTAAATTCTAGGATATTACAACACCTTAAGCTTGAGTTTCCTCAACAACTTGTGCCTATGTATGTGATTAATCAACATATAAATGATAGAGAGATACTGTAACAACCTGAATTCTAGTGGGTCCGGATTTTTCGCAAAAATGCTAAAATCCAAGCCCACTAAAGCCCAAGTTGGGTATCTGGTATCTTGCAAATAGGCAAAGACAAATATATCAGAGCTCAAATATCTCACAACGGAACTGACTAAAATATAATAGTAAGTAAATACTCACCAAGATAATAACACTTTCTCAACAAGTGTCTCAAAGCTGGAAAGTCCCTGCCATCTACCTAACCTGTGGGATGTTATGAGGAGGGAGTCAGAACTAAAGTTCTGGTGAATGGACAAATTATACACTTCTAAGCTTAATTCTACACATACCGTTTTATTTCCATTTTCTGTTATATTAGGTCTATTGGGTTTATAATACTCTCGCCTCTATGCGTGAATTGTAACCATCTACTCCCTAGTAGATTAAAACCTAATAACTAATATATATGTAGCTATAAGCCCAAAGACCAAATCAGTCCTAGGTACTACCCATAGTACCTTCCGTATCCTCCTCGAAAAGGACTCCCTTGTCTTGCTCCTAGAGCATTTTGTAAATACATCTATAAAGGACAGCTTCGTGAGGCCTACAATACAGATGTTCCGTCGTCTACTATGAAAACGTAAAACTGCATCTGCACTAGCTTATACTAGTGCTCAGACATCCAATGTACCACCCAGTGCGTACCTTGAGGAATATATGTAATCGTTCTGTCTACTCCCTAAATTCCGCCAACAAGGTCTACCTTGTATGGAACTCAGTCAGGGATTTTCTATAACTGTAAAGGTCCGCTTCATTAGGCCTACAATACAGATATCCTACTAGGTCTGTCTCTTTTCTCATCGTGGCTTAGGCCCCACGCAACCCCCCCTCAACTAATCAAAAGATCTCTAAAGAGCTAAGTGGCTGTGCGGTACTACAAACACTGTGCCCTACTATAAACAATCTAAACATCCAATTGGCTGTGCCCCTGATCCAATGTCTCGATAGTGGAAGAATCATTGGCCTGTTGGTTTAACTCTAGTCTTTCCCGAACTCGCTCTGATTGATGATGGCTTTATCTCTGCACACGACTACCCTTTTGGATCCTGCCCACTAAAACTATAACGACCTGTAATTTTACCACTTTGAAAATGGAATATTTAATTAATTTTAAATATAGATTATAAGTTAAATGAAATTATTTTAATTAGTTAAAGGTGATAAGAAATTTATTTTCAAGTTTTTTTTACATAAATAAATAGTTTGAATTAAAAACTGAAAATATGACCGAAAAATGGATCCCGAAATCTCAACGGTTTGACAAATGGAAATTGTTTTAAGTTGTTGCAACATTATTTGTATATGCAGACACATACACATACACACACATATGTGTATCACAATTAGTCAAATCAAAGCTAAAGAAAATATCTAAGATATTCTTACAAAAAGTAAGTGAAAAAGGTAACATCTAATCACCATAAAACATGGAAAGCAAACATCAAATTCACCATTAATGCATGCCATTCCATGCTTAAGATATTTTTTCAATATGTCTTATCACATTACATTTCATTAATGCATGCACTTGAGTATGGTGACAAGGATTTGATGTTGAAGTGATGTGGTGTAAGAGATATTTTGATAAAATCTAAGGGTAATTTAGTAATTTGTCACATTTTCCTAAGGCTATAAATAAGACCCTAAGGCTTCACAAATTCACACATCTCATTCCATCTTCTTCTTCTTCACCTCTAAATTAATGGCTTCCATCACCTCCATCCTCTCATCCATAGGCCGAGCCATCTAGAAGCAATAATCCAAGTGATCGTGAGCTAAAAGTTCGAGTTAGCAAAGCTATAGCCCATTTTTAGTTAGTCGTTTAAACCCGAGGTGAGTAAACTCCTAAACTATCGTATTATATGCTATTGGATGTTATATATGTTTGATTATGATTATTGATAATGGTTGTTTAATATGAATGTTTAAAATATATGCAAGTCATAGAAATACACGTCGATAAGCACAAAGGACATCACTTTCCTTTATTTAATGAATTGGTGTATATGGAATGTTAAACCTCTTTAAAATTCTTTAAAAATATGAAATAAATTCTAAAATTATTTTAAAATGTTTTAAAAGTGATAAAAAATGAGTTTCCGAATGATAAAAAAAGTCGTTTGATCAATATAGCTTAAAAAGCACTTTCCTCGGCACTTTTCCGCAGCACTTTTCTATATCTTTTGAAATGTAGTTTTAAACGCAACCGTTCTTTTCCAAATCTTTTGTAAATATTTTCAAATGATTAAGAAAGTATTTTAAATAATATTTGAAGGATTTATGGAATGGTTAAATATTAAATGATTTAGAGTCGATCAAATTACTTGACCGCCTTATGGGTGTTAGAGAGGGAGTGCCTAGGCTTGAGTTTGGAAAACAAGTTTCCTGCTCTCCCTAGCTATCCAGACTTGTCCGATGGATGGGATAGTAAATTTGATTTACTTGGATCAAAATTTTCCAAAGTTAAAGGATATAATTTTCCAAATATAAATAACTTGAATTTTATGATGATAATCTTCTTGTACTCGGTGTTAAAGTCCGAAGAGGGAACTCATACTATTCGTGGAACTTAAAGGGTACTTTCACCGTTATTCCGCCCATAGTATTTGTTGAATATGGGAACTGATATTGAGTAGAATTAGATGATTTCTATAGATTCTGCTCACTTAACATTTACTGCCTTTGGATTAACATCCTAGATAACATGCTTTTAACCAAATTAAAATTATGAGTTTTGAATTAGGAAATCTTTGTTAAGATTTAAATGAAATGAATTGGAAATATTTTTCTAAGTAAAATATGAAAGGGTTTGGAATTATTCCACGATTTAAAAAGGTTTAAATTAACCAAAAGGATTTGATAAATGAGGCTTGATGATTCCATATACTTTGAGAAAGATAAAGAAATATTTCAATGAATATTTCTCTAAGATATATCCATGAATGAATAAAAATATGAATTAAATTGAATGATGATTGATAATCACATATGAACTTAACATCTAGTTAATCGATGATTGGTTCGGAGGAACCTAGGTCGGATTTGGGTAATTCCTATCCGAAGACCACTTCGAACCAATTTACGTATTCGAAGTGAAGACATGGATATGATATTAAGGATTTTCGTAATGAAGGACTACTTGTTGATCATTTGGGGATAAACTCCCAATATACATATAGTAGCAGTAGTCTCTTCGTTATGAAATATCCAATGCAAGGACTAATCGCTACTAATCCTAGGAGTAACTCCCGACAGGATGTGGTAGGAGAGTGCCTTCGGTTTGTCCTATTCCTGGACAACTTGCATGGACGGATATCTGAAGTTGCAATTGTAATTACTTTGGTTGATTTCTATGAACATATCATCTGATTGGTGGCGGAGAAGGCAACTTCTCTTAGCCTAACACCCTTTTCTAGGCATACGAGCACAGGAGTTATAATTTTGTAGAAATCAGTTGTGTGATTTGGGATTGGCAATGTGGCATTCAAAGTGGAATGTGCTATAAGTAAGGTAATCATTACCTCGAGCGTCATCACTCAAAAATGAATAAAACAGGGTAGATGCGGCAGGGCTAAGTGGGTCGCTCCTATTAGGATATAGTCATCACCTTTCTAGATATATTTATTTCCGCTATGACGTCGGGTTTTAAATTAATGTCATGTATGCAAAGAGAGCTCTTGGGTAGGTTGGGAACGACCGGGGTGATGACATATTCGGTACTATCTATGGTAAAGGTAGGCTGGTTATGTGTTGGTGGAGGTTGGAGCCTCAGGTGCATTTTTCTAGAGATGTACTGTCGAAGGTAGTCCTTTACCTTGTCATTATATGGAAATCCATTCTCCAATAAGTACCGTCGGATTTGATTGTAGAGCCTAGTATGCTGGAATTTAATAATGTAACAATTTCGGCTAAGATAATGTATACTTACTTGAAAAGTGTTTTCAAAAGAATGTCATTAAAAATAATATCCACATATTCTACGTAGCAAATGTTTTGGTTATCATAAGGAAAAAACCCATTCTGTGTTTATCTACGGCGTGGTCTTATGAGATACCTTTTGTTTTCAAACACCGTATTTTGAGTTTCTCACACCAGTCCCATGACTGACCCGGAGTTTATTTTCTTTTCCCTTTAAACTCTGGGTGCCCTATTTTCTTGGGCAGCCAACTAGTTAGGTAAGCATGGAGCATTTTGGAATGGAGCATGGAGCATTTTGGGTCTTTTGTTAAAGTCATCTATCACTTTTTGCTGTGTATGTATTATGTATTAGTATCTACCAGCACTGTAAGGATAGGTTGTCATAACTATCCTAGCTGGGTTAGTACATGTCGTAACTTTGATGGAATAATTTGGAGTAATTGCATGTACTACTCATATGTATAATTATGTGTCGAATACGATGTGAGATTCTATTATTGTCCATCTTCTATCTTTATTTCTTTACCCCATGATAATCTGTCTCTCTGGCACTTGGATTTACGGTACGTGAATACCGAGGATGTATTAGTGTTAATTTCTAAGGGTCGAGGAGTTGAGTCGTCACATTTAGTATCAGACCTTATGGTTGAGTGAATACCTAAGCCTAGATGGGGTCAACTCATTAGAGATACGGTTAGTATTACCCTAGAATGAGTTTAGTCTAAGAGAGCACATATTTGAAATTTTATCCTAATAAGTTTATTCACATTTATACCAATTCCCTAAAATAATTTCGTTTATATTTTTAAAAGATGTTCCCTTACTATATGCAGATAGTAGGAGATGAGTAATAGAAGAGGACGAAGGGGAGGTAGCAACACTACGACCACTAATGGTCGATTAAATGCTACAGTAATGGAGGAAGCGGTAATTCCCGTGCCACCTCAAGTTAACTTTGCCACTCTTTGCAATGATTATACCAGCTTGGGAGGAAAGCCATTCCAAGGCACAAAATCTATTATCGAAGTTCATGCCTGGCTAAGATCCTGTGAAAAAATCTTTAAAGGATTAGACATTGATGATAATCGAAAGAGGTTCTTCGCCTCCTGCCAATTGAAGGATGGGGCTCTAGCTTGGTGGGAGTCCGTTACTCTTAATGAATCTAAAGATAATTTCTCTTGGGAAAGATTTAAAGAAGTTTTTGAAGAGCAATACATGCCCGCCGCTGGCAAATCCCGCCTCTATAGAAGTTTCATGGATCTAAAACAAGAAGTGATGTCTGTGGAAGAGTATTTGCACAAATTCAATGAATTGTCTCGCTTTGGGCCTGGATTGATAGACACGCCTTTGAAGAAAAACGAGATGTTCATTTCTTAGATGAAGGAGCAGTATCAGGATAGGATGACTGCCCATGTTAAAGGAACCTTTATGGATTTAAAAGATATGGGTTTCCATTATGAATCTTTGGATAAGAGGAATCCAATCGCAACCCAAAACATCAACAACAACAACAAGAGGAAGTTCAATAACAATGAAAAGAAGCCATGGCAAGGCAAGCCCGGAGGAGGATCTCAAGAAAACTGTTTTAAAGATGTTGAATGTTTTAATTGTGGAAAGAAAGGACATTATTCAAAGTACCATAGGAGTCCCAAGGTTCAAAGGCAGCAGCAAGGAACCGTCTCTCCTATGGTGTAGAAAAGCCTCTGCCATAAATGCCATCAACCCAGCCATTGGAAGAATAAGTGCCCGTTAATGAAGAAAGGAGAGCATGTTAAGGTCTATGCTATCAAAGACGAGCCTTCAACCTCTATTGATGTAAAAGGCAAGGGAGTTCTTGAAGGTAATATTTATGTCAATGATGATTTAGTTATTATTTGATACTGGGGCTTCCCATAGTTTTATTGCTAAAGGACTAGTTGATAGATTAAAACTAATCACAAAAATAGTAGATACCCTTATTTGCGTGTCAAATCTCATAGGCGTACAATTAATCTGTGTATGATTTGTGAAAACGTACGAGTTCCTCACCTCTCCTAAAAAATTTCATGCGACCTATTTGTTCTTGACTTTATTGGGTTTGATGTTTTGCCCGGTATGGATTGGTTATCGAAGAATAAAATTTTCCTTGATTGTGTTAAATGGTCGGTAACTTTGTGGACTAGCTTTGGAAAGTTTATAGAAATATCTTGTGAAGTACATAATCCGATAAGGGATAGTTTCATGTATGCACTAGACTCATCTCAAAAAGATTTGGAGACAATACCAGTTGCCAAGAAATTTCAGGATGTTTTTGAGGAAGTTAAAAGTTTGCCCCCGCATCGGGAAATTGAGTTCCTAATTGACTAAATTCCTGGTGCAAGACCCGTTATTCACCCTATTCAAAGGATGGCCCCGAAGGAAAAGATTGAGTTGGCAAACCAAACCGACGAGTTGTTAAAAAAAGGACTAATTAGACCTAGTCGCTCAAGTTGGGGCGCAGCGGTAGTTTTTTTAGCTAAGTCTGACGGCTCCCTAAGGCTTTGTGTAAACTATTGAGACCTTAATAAGCAAACGATAAAAAACAAGTATCCTCTACCCCGCATAGATGAATTATTTGATCAACTTCATGGTGCCCGAGTATTCTCACAAATGGATTTAGCCACATGATTCCATTAACTAAGAATAGCTGAGGATGGCATTCCATTAACTGCATTTAGGGGTCCAGATTGCTTTTACGAATGGTTAGTTATGCTTTTTGGGTTGACTAATGGACCCGCCTATTTTGTAGACCTTATGAATAGAGTTTTCAAAGATGTGCTAAACAAATTCATGTTGATTTTTATTGATGATATTCTTATCTATTCCAAATAAGAGGAAGAACACGAAAGGTATTTGGAGATTGTGTTGGAAATATTGCGGAGAAATGTACTTAAAGCTAAATTCTCGAAATGTCACTTTTGGGAGAAAGAAGTAAGATTCCTAGGGCATATTGTGTCAGGAGAAGGGATCTCAGTAGATCCAAAAAAGATTTTAGCTATACAAGATTGGAAGCAACCACAAACCCCGAAGGACATCCGCAGCTTCTTAGGATTGGCAGGATATTACCAGAGATTCATTCAAGACTTCTCCAAAATTTCGTCCCGTCTAACAAAATTGACTATGAGGGATGTTAAATTTGAATGGAAACCAAAATATGAAGAAGCATTCAAGGAACTCAAGAGAAGGTTGACTACCGCTCCAGTCCTAGCTATTGCTGATGAAGGCGTCGGTTTAACTGTATATACTGATGCTTGTGGGATGGAGTAGGTACTATTTCGATGCAGCATGGAAAGGTCATCGCTTATGCAAGCAGAGAACTAAAGACTCATGAGAGGAATTATTCAACACATGACTTAGAATTATTAGCCGTTGTGTTCGCATTAAAAATATGGAGGCATTATCTACTGGGTGAAAAGTTCGAGCTCTTCACGGATCACAAATCTTTGAAGTATCTTTTCACTCAGAAGGACTTAAATATGAGACAACAATGTTGGTTAGAATTTCTCGCATCATATGATCTTAAAATCTTATACACACTTGGGAAAGCCAATGTAGTGGCAGATGTGCTAAGCAGAAGGCATGTCATTATAGCTTTTTAGTGGTACATCCAACCTTGATTAATTGTATAAAAGAGAGTCAGCTCAAGGATCCAATCATTTCAACCAGGGAGGTAGAGGAGAATATAATACATGGAAGATGGATAGGATTCAAAGTAGATGAGCAGGGAATCTTAAGAATGAATGGAAGGATATGTGTTCCCAATGTCGATAGGATAAGGCAAGAAGTTTTAACAGAATGTAATAATTCTCCACTTTCTGTAAATCTTGGAGTTACTAAAATGAAACGAGATATGAAGAGAACTTTTTGGTGGGATGGCATGAAGTGGGATATCACTATCCATATTAGCAAATGTACAAATTGTCAACAGATGAAAAGTGATCAGCAAAAGACCGCTGGATTACTCCAACCTCTTGAAATTCCAACTTGGAAATGGGACAAAATATCGATGGCTTACCCCGATCAAGAAAGGGAAATGAAGACATTAGGGTTATCATAGACCGATTAACCAAGAGCGCACATTTTATCCCAGTAAAACCAACGAGAACTGCTGCAAGTCTGGTAGAAATATACATGAGGGAAGTAGTTCAATTGCATGGTGTCCCCAGTAGTATAGTCAGTGATCGAGACCCTATCTTTACCAGTAAGTTCTGGGAGGCATTGCAAACAACTTTAGGAACTAAGCTAAAAGTAAGCACCGCATATCACCCCAGACCGATGTACAAACTGAGTGAGTAAATCGAGTGTTGGAGGACCTTCTAAGAGCTTATATCTTAGATTTCAGAGGTTCATGGGAAACCTACCTTCATCTGATAGAATTCTCTTACAATAACATTTATCAAGCTAGTATTGGCATTGCCCCTTATGAAGCTTTGTATGGTCGTTCGTGTAGATCCCCAGCATGTTGGATCGAGACCGGAGATCGATTAGTACTAGGTCATGACATGATTAGAGAAGCTTTAGAAAAGGTTGACATGATTAGAAAAAAATGAAAGAAGCCCAGAGTAGGCAGAAGAGCTACGCTGATCAAAGGCGAAGAAATTTCAAGTTCTCAGTTGGTGATTATGTAATCCTAAAAGTTTCTCCAATAAGAGGAGTGGTAAGATTTGGTCGGGCAGGGAAGTTAGTACCTCAATTTATTGGACCTTTTCCTTATTCTCGAAAGCATTGGCCCATTAGCTTATCGTGTGGAACTGCCCAAAAGGTTATTTAGTGTGCACAATGTCTTTCACGTATCTCACCTACGAAAATAAGTGCATGATCCAGAGCAAATTATAGAAACAGCTGCCCAATAAGATTTAGAAGTTGAATCTAATTTGGCGGTTATCGAGCGACCAATGCAAATCGTAGACCATGACAAGAAGCGATTAAGGAGGAAGGTTGAAAGATTGGTTAAAGTCCAATGGAGTGGTGATGCAGCAGACTGCACATGGGAGACAGAGGAAAGAATGCGTAAAGCCTACCCTGAGTTTAGAATGCATACATAGTTGTATGTGTATAGTGCACTCACCGGCTTGTGGTGATGTCACTTGCTATATCTTATACATGTGTATCACTTCATTATATATATATATTTATTTATTTATCTTTGAGTTATCTTATTCTTATCCTTAATTTCGAGAGGACGAAATTCTTTTAAGGGGGGAGTATGTAACGAGCGGTAATTTTACCACTTTGAAAATGGAATATTTAATTAATTTTAAATATAGATTTATAAATTAAATGAACTTGTTTTAATTAGTTAAAGATGATAAGAAATTTATTTTCAAGTTTTGTTTACATAAATAAATAGTTTGAATTAAAAACTGAAAATATGACCTAAAATTGGATCCTGAAATCTCAACGGTTTGACAAATGTAAATTGTTTTAAGTTGTTGCAACATTGTTTGTACTTGCACACACATACAAATACACACACATATGTGTATCAAAATTAGTCAAATCAAAGCTAATGAGAATATCTAAGATATTCTTACAAAAAGTAAGTGAAAAAGGTAACATCTAATCACCATTAAAACATGGAAAGCAAACATCAAATCCACCATTAATGCATGTCATTCCATGCTTAAGATATTTTTTGCAATATGACTTATCACGTTAAATTTCCTTAATGCATGCACTTGAGTATGGTGATAAGGATTTGATGTTGAAGTGATGTGGTGTAAGAGATATTTTGATAATATCTTAGGGTAATTTAGTAATTTGCCACATTTTCCTAAGGCTATAAATTAGACCCTAAGGCTTCACAAATTCACACATCTCATTCCATCTTCTTCTTCTTCTTCACCTCTAGTTTAGTGGCTTCCATCACCTCCATCCTCTCATCCATAGGCCAAGCCATCTAGAAGCTATAATCCAAGTGATCGCGAGCTAAAATTTCGAGTTAGTAAAGCTATAGCCAATTTTTAGTTAGTCGTTTAAACCCGAGGTGAGTAAACTCCTAAACTATCATATTATATGCTATTGGATGTTATATATGTTGGATTATGATTATTTATGATGGTTGTTTAATATGAATGTTGAAAATATATGCAAGTCATGGAAATACACGTCAATAAGCACAAAGGAAATCACTTTCCTTTATTTAATGAATTGGTGTATATGGAATATTAAACCTCTTTAAAATTCTTTAAAAATATGAAATAAATTCTAAATATATTTTAAAATGTTTTAGAAGTGACAAAAAATGAGTTTACGAATGATAAAAAAGTCGTTTTGATGAATATAGCTTAAAAAGCACTTTCCACAGCACTTTTTCGCAGCACTTTTATATAACTTTTGAAATCTAGTTTTAAACGCAACCGTTCTTTTCCAAATATTTTGTAAATATTTTCAATTGATTAATAAAGTATTTTAAATATGATTTGAAGGATTTATGGAATGGTTAAACATTAAATGATTTAGAGTCGATCAAATTATTTGACCGTCTTATGGGTGTCAGAGAGGGAGTGTCTAGGCTTGAGTTTGGAAAACCAGTTTCTTGCTCTCCCTGGCTATCCGGACTGGCCCGATGGATGGAATAGTAAATTTGATTTACTCAGATCAAAATTTTCCAATGTTAAAGCATATAATTTTCCAATTATAAATAACTTGAATTTTATGGAGATAATCTTCTTGTACTCGGTGTTAAAGTTCGAAGAGGGAATTCATACTATTTGTGGAATTTAAAGGGTGCTTTCAACGTTATTCCGCCTATAGTATTTGTTGAATACAGGAATTGATATTGAGTAGAATTAGATGATTTCTATAGATTCTGCTCACTTAACATTTACTAGTTTTGGATTAACATCCTAGATAACATGCTTTTAACCAAATTAAAATTATGAGTTTTGAATTTGGAAATCTTTTTTAAGATTTAAATGAAATGAATTTGAAATATTTTTCTAAGTAAAATATGAAAGGATTTGGAATTATTCCACGATTTAAAAAGGTTTAAATTAACCAAAAGGATTTGATAAATGAGGCTTGATGATTCCATATACTTTGAGAAAGTTAAAGAAATATTTCAATGAATATATCTCTAAGGTATATCTATGAATGAACAGAAATATGAATTAAATTGAATGATGATTGGTAATCAAATATGAACCTAACATAATCGATGATTGGTTCGGAGGAACCTGGGTCGGATTTGGGTAATTCCTATACGAAGACCACTTCGAACTAATTTACGTATTCGAAGTGAAGACATGGATATGATATTAAGGATTTTCATAATGAAGGACTACTTGTTGATCATTTGGGGATAAACTCCCAATATACATATAGTAGCAGTAGTCTCTTCGTTATGAAATGTCCAATGCAAGGACTAATCGCTACTAATCCTAGGAGTAACTCCCGATAGGATGTGGTAGGAGAGTGCCTTCGGTTTGTCCTGTTCCTGGACAACTTGCATGGACGGATGTCTGACGTTGCAATTGTAATTACATTGGTTGATTTCTATGAACGTATCATTTGATTGGTGGCGGAGAAGGCAACTTCTCTTAGCTTAACACCCTTTTCTGAGACATACGAGCTCAGGAGTTATACGTTTGTAGAAATTAGTTATGTGATTTTAGATTGGCTATGTGGCATTCAAAGTGGAATATGCTATGAGTAAGGTAATCGTTACCTCGAGCCTCATCACCCGGAAATGATTAAATCAGGGTAGATGCGGCAGAGCTAAGTGGGTCGCTCCCATTAGGATATAGTCATCACCTTTCTAGATATATTTATACCCGCTATGACGTCGGGTTTTAAATTAATGTGGTGTATGAAAAGAGAGCTCTCGGGTAGGTCGAGAACGACCAGGGTGATGACATATTCGGTACTATCTATGGTAAAGGTAGGCCGGTTCTGTGTTGGTAGAGGTTGGAGCCTCAGGTGCATTTTTCTAGAGATGTACTCGGAAGGTAGTCCCTTACCTTGTCATTGTATGGAAATCCATTCTCCAATAAGTGCCTTCGGATTTGATTGTAGAGCCTATTATGCTGGAATTTAATAATGTAACAATTTCGGCTAAGATTATGTATACTTACTTGAAAATGTTTTCAAAAGAATGTCATTAAAAATAATATCCACATATTCTGCGTAGCAAATGTTTTGGTTATCATAAGGAAAAAACTCATTCCGTGTTTATGTGCGGCGTGGTCTTATGAGATACCTTTTGTTTTCAAACACCTTATTTTGAGTTTCTCACACCAGTCCCATGACTGACCCGGAGTTTATTTTCTTTTCCCCTTAAACTTTGGGTGCCTTATTTTCCTGGGCAGCCAACTAGTTAGGTAAGCTTGGAGCATTTTGGAATGGAGCATGGAGCATGGAGCATTTTGGAATGGAGCATGGAGCATGGAGCATTTTAGGTCTTTTGTTAAAGTCATCTATCACTTTTTCGTTGTGTCTGTATTATGTATTAGTATCTACCAGCACTGTAAGGATAGGACGTTATAACTGTGTATAATTATGTATTGAATACGATGTGAGACTCTAATATTGTCCATCTTCTATCTTTATTTCTTTACCCCATGATAATCTGCCACTCCGGCACTTTGATTTACGGCACGTGAAGATGTAATAGTGTCATTTTCTGAAGGTCGGCGAGGTGGGTAATCACATTTGACCCGGATTTTCGAGCCAGTTAAAATCGTCGAAAAATACGTCCGTTCTAAAACTACTAATGAAAGCTACCAACTTAATACACCATATTTTATAAATATTCAACATTACAAAATGTATAGGATACAATTTCAGTTATAAAACTTATCGGAGTAATTAATTAATTTATTAATTCTACAAAGTGTGCTTTAGTACAAACCAAATACAATGACTATAAATCTACCGCTGCACAACTCTGATGAGAGAGACAGCACTATCCTTACCTGCGAACTCAATAAACAACGTAGATGCGGAATAAAATAGTAAGCATGAAAGATACAACAACACAAGATAAAGAACAACCAATAACAGATAAATAGGAAAGGGTTATATTATTTTAGGGGCTGCATCACTACCACTTGTGACTGCCTACGTGCCCCTATCTAATTGGTTACCCAATTAGATATAGGATCAAGCCAACGTAGTTCTCCTATCGCAAAACGGACTCATGGAGCCTACGATGCAACAAACAAATATGCGATTCCCAAAATACATAGCATATATCATGCAAATGTTGGTTCCAAATCTACCCACTTAGCTTAATCCATTCATTTAGATTTTTAAATCTAATTTTCTTTACGAAAATTATCTCTTTGTTCCCGAATTCTTATTTCAAAACTTTTGATATATTTATATGTATATCTTCTATATTCAAACTAGTCTTTTACTTCGGGATCTGAAAACAAATCACCTTTCTGAAATGATATCAATATACAAAACTATATGCTACCTGATCTGGAGGTTTCTAGCCATAACAAGGCAACTGGGTCCCAGCCTTCCAAAAAAATAATATATTAGTGCATCCCTCTACTCCGAGTGGACTAGACTGAGGCTACAGAACATCTGCACCTCCCTTGGCCACCTTTTTAGTTATGGGTTACCCGAATCATCGTTAACATAACAAATCATTTTATATCCCAAAGTGATAAATCATTTTTCACTAATATTCACAAATACTTTAAATTTATATTGTTGTCATTTTCAAAAACCTTTTGAAATCATTTTCAAACATCGGGTTTTAGTCCTCGAAATCCTCACCGTTTATAAAACATATTTTATAAATCATTTCTAGATAAGTCTCTTTTATTATTAAGAAAATGCGATCCGAGTAAATCAAATTCACTATCCCATCCATCGGGCCAGTCCGGATAGCTAGGGAGAGTAGGAAACTGGTTTTCCAAACTCAAGCCTAGACATTATCTCTCTGTCACCCATAAGGTGGTCAAGTTATTTGATCGACTCTAAACTGTTTAAAATGTTTATTTCTAAATATTTCTATTTCTTTTAAAGGGAAAATATTTCATAATAAATCCATTTATGAAAACCCACTTTCAAAACAATTCATTAAATTAGAGTGAATTAATATTATTGCTAAACACCTTATAGTCAAATTGTGAAATAAATCACAGGGTGTTAGCATACAGTTATTTCCTACCCAACACATGCTAAATAAAAAGGATAATTGCTCATAAACTAGTTGAGCGTAAATCAAACAATCAAACCAATCAATAGTAAACATACATCCATTTATTCAAAAATTAATCAACCTATCAATTAACTTCAAAACAGTCATTTTACTTACAAGCATAGAACAGTGTTTTATTTTGCTCAATAAATGTCCATAATTTTTTATTGAACTTATAATAGCAGACTAGGACTTGTTCTGCTAATTAAATGTCACTAATAAATTATTAATTACGTTCGTCGTAACTAAATTTAATAGCTAACAATTTATCACTAAATTTATACTTAATCAAAAGTGTCAATATTTCATACTAATGTATTCTATTCATCAATATGATTCCAACGTCGAAAACCGATTGTAAAACAGAGCTCGAATGTGTGAGATATAAATTTTCTAAGTTTAAACTATTTTAAACTTAAATAAATAAAACAATTTAAACTAACCCATTACCAAAGCCCAAACCAATCTTCTCTAACTCGAACAAAAAGCTCTCACATACTCGACTTGAAGCTCCTAGATAGCTCGACTATGCCTTGTGGTGCTCACGGCCAAGCTATGGAAAGGAGGAAAAAAAATAGTATAGCTATGACCTTGAAATCTCAAAATATAGACTCGAAAATAGGTTTTTTCCTCTCTGGTTTTTGGACTTTCTACTCTCTGAATTTGGAAAAGCGGTAAACTACAAAGTTGTAGGAAATTATTTTCTATATGGTTTTAAAAAATGAAACACTTGATTCTGATTTGTTTTGAGGAATGATCGAATGAAGAGATGGTATTCTGGGATTTATCAAAATCATACCCGAAAATATACTTCAAAGAAGTGGAATTTTGGCATAGCTAGACAAAAAACTAGAAAAGTGCTCAGCATGAATGTTGTATCCACTATAATTTCACACGATTATAAAAAAAGATTAACTTCATTTGGATCAGTTTTGAAGGATATATGGTCGATACAATATGGGGTATTCTCGGCCAAAAAACTGGGCCAGAGAACGCATTAGAAAAAATGGAGTTTTTGACATAGAAATGTTTAGATTGGAAAGAAGGGTTCAACTTCAAAGTTTTAGCCATTGAAATTTTACAAGGCTTCAATAAAAGAATTTCATGTTTTGGAGTTGATAAGAGAGAGTTATGGATGAAAGTAGAAGAGGGAAATGGAGTGGTATTTATAGGATTTTTCAACAAGTAAACATGCCTCAAATCTACCTCCCCTTTACATCACCCATACATCACCCACATACAACCACCTCCTCCTTGCATCACTTCCCCAAGTGCCGCCATATTTTCATAACACTTCATGTTGTTATGTTGACTTAAGGAGGCTTAAGTATTAAGCTAACTAAGATATTTTACTTATGTGTCTATATATATATATATATATGTATGTATGTATGTATGTATGTATGTATGTATGTAACTTGTATATGTATATTTGTTAAACACATCATCCTTGCCTCATCCTTCTCCATCATTAATTACACCCTCCTACACCACCTAGGATGTCTCAAGGTCCTATAATGTTCAGATAACCCTTTGTGTTTTCTTGGATGTGACAAATGATGGTAAGAGTTGGTTGCTTAAGGTTAAAGTTTGTTAAAATATCTTAGATATTTTTGAATTCTACCATATGTAATTTATCTATGTAAATTAGTAAGAATGTTTTTACTTTTCTATCTTTACTAAATGTATATACATGTCTTAATGTGAGTTGATAAATGTTGCAAAGGTGCACAAGTCGTTTGTACGACGTTGTATAACTTATATACGTCAAAACGTTGGAAATCAAGAAACCGATTCCCGATCACATTTTTACTTATTAGTTAACTTACATATATTTGTAAAAACAACTTAAAAACTATTTTCTTATCATTTTAGATGAATTAAAATGATCACATTTGAATTATAAAACCATATAAATCAATATTAAACCGTCGTTTACAAAAAGTGTTATTATATCGATAAACCGATAGCGAATTTTCCTTATATTTTCAAATTAAATCACATTTTTCTAAGTGACGAATTTACGGATCGTTATAGACTCCCCTACTTAAAATAATTTCGTCCCCGAAATTACAAGGATGGAAAAATATAATGAAAAACAAACAATTAACGAAAGTAAAGCACACCAAAAATAGTAATATCACTCATAACCCCGGTCGGAGGTACGGTGCCTTATGCTATCCATTTTATTTATCAAATTAAGGTAGTTTCTTTTTATAAAATTCCTAGGTTGATTTACTAACCCTAGATGAATTTTACTTAGGCACCTAACCTAAGCTCTGATACCACATGTGATGACCCGGATTTTCGAGCCAGTTAAAATCACCGAAAAAACCTTCCGTTCTAAAACTACTAATGAAAACTACCAACTTAATACACCATATTTGATAAATATTCAACATTACTAAATGTATAGGATACAATTTCAATTATAAAACTAATCAGAGTAATTAATTAATTTATTAATTCTACAAAGTGTGCTTTAATACATACCAAATACAATGACTATAAATCTACCGCTGCACAACTCTAATGAGAGAGACAACACTATCCTTACCTGCGAACTCAATAAACAATGTAAATGCGGAATAAAATAGTAAGCATGAAAGATACAACAACACAAGATAAACAACAACCAATAACAGATATACATGAAAGGGTTATATTATTTTAGGGGCTGCATCACTACCACTTGTGGCTGTCTACATGCCCCTATCTAATTGGTTACCCAATTAGATACAGGTCAAGCCAACATAGTTCTTCTATCGCAAATAGGACCCATGGAACCTAGGATGCAATAAACAAATATGCAATTCCCAAAATACATAGCATATATCATGCAAATGTAGGTTCCAAACCTACCCACTTATCTTAATCCATTAATTTTGATTTTTAAATCTAATTATCTTTATGAAAATTATCTCTTTGGAATTTATTCCCGAATTCTTATTTCAAAACTTTTGAAATATTTATATGTACATCTTTTATATTCAAACTAGCCTTTTACTTTGGGATCTGAAAACAAATCACCTTTCATGAATGATATCAACATACAAAACAATATGCTACCTGATCGGGAGGTTTCTAGCCATAACAAGGCAACTGGGTCCCAGCCTTCCGAAAAAATATATATTAGTGCATCCCTCTACTCCGAGTGGACTGCACTGAGGCTATAGAACATCTGCACCTCCCTTGCCCACCATTTTAGTTATGGGTTACCCGAATCATCGGTAACATAACAAATCATTTTATATCCCAAAGTGATAAATCATTTTTCACTAATATTCACAAATACTTTCAATTTATATTGTTGTCATTTTAAAAAACCTTTTGAAATCATTTTCAAACATCGGGTTTTAGTCCTCGAAATCCTCACCGTTTATAAAACATATTTTGTAAATTATTTCTATATAAGTCTCTTTTATTATTAAGAAAATGCGATCCGAGTAAATCAAATTCACTATCCCATCCGTCGAGCCAGTCTGGATAGCCAGGAAGAGTAGGAAACTGGTTTTCCAAACTCAAGCCTAGACACTATCTCTGTCACCCATTAGGCGGTCAAGTTATTTGATCGACTCTAAACCTTTTAAAATGTTTATTTCCAAATATTTCTATTTCTTTTAAAGGGAAAATATTTCATAATAAACCCATTTATGAAAACCCAATTTCAAAACAATTCATTAAATTGGAGTGAATTAATATTATTGCTAAAGACCTTATAGTCAAACTGTGAAATAAATCACAGGGTGTTAGCCTACAGTTATTTCCTACCAAACATATGCTAAATAAAAAAGATAATTTCTCATAAACTGGTTGAGCGTAAATCAAACAATCAAACCAATCAATAGTAAACATACATCCATTTATTCAATAAAAATTAAACAACCTATCAATTAACTTCAAAACAGTCATTTTACTTGCAAGCACAAAACAGTGTTTTATTCTGCTCAATAAACGTCCATAATTATTTATTGAACTTATAATAGCAGACTGAGGATTTGTTCTGCTAATTAAATGTCACTAATAAATTATTAATTACGTTCGTCGTAACTAAATTTAATAGCTAATAATTTATCACTAAATTTATACTTAACCAAAAGTGTCAATATTTCGTACTAATGTATTCTATTCATCAATATGATTCCAACGTCGAAAACCGCTTGTAAAACGGAGCTCGTATATGTGAGATATAAATTTTCTGAGTTTAAACTATTTTAAACTTAAATAAATAAAACAATTTAAACTAACCCATTACCAAAGCCCAAACCAATCTTCTCTAACTCGAACTAAAAGCTCTCACACGCTCGACTTGAAGCTCCTAGATAGCTCGACTATGCCTTGTGGTGCTCACGGCCAAGCTATGGGAAGGAGGAAAAAAAGTAGTAGAGCTATGACCTTGAAAACTCAAAACATAGACCCGAAAATAGGTCTTTTCCTCTCTACTTTTTGGACTTTCTACTCTCTGAATTTGGAAAAGGGCTAAACTACAAAGTTGTAGGAAATTATTTTCTATACAGTTTAAAAAAATAAACACTTGATTCTGATTTGATTTGAGGAGGTTATAATCGAATGAAGAGAAGGTATTCTCGGATTTAACAAAATCATACCCAAAAATACACTTCAAAGAAGTGGAATTTTGGCATAGCTAGACAAAAAAATAGAAAAGTGCTCAACATGAATGTTGTATCCACTAGAATTTCACATGATTTTAAAAAATGATTCACTTCATTTGGATCAGTTTTGAAGGAGATATGGTCGATACAATATGGGGTATTCTCGGCCAAAAAACCGGGCCAGGGAACACAATAGAAAAAATGGAGTTTTTGACATAGAAATGTTTAGATTGGAAAGAAGGGGTCAACTATACAGTTGTAGCCATTGAAATTTTACAAGGCTTCAATAAAGGAACTTCATGTTTTGGAGTAGATAAGAGAGAGTTAAGGATGAAAGAAGAAGAGGGAAATGGAGTGGTATTTATAGGATTTTTCAACAAGTAAACCATCCTCAAATCGACCTCCCCTCTACATCACTCATACATCACCCACATACAACCACCTCCTCCTTGCATCACTTCCCCATGTGCCACCATCTTTTCATATCACTTCATGTCCTTATGTTGACTTAAGGAGGCTTAAGTATTAAGCTAACTAAGATATTTTACTTATGTGTATATATATGTAACTTGTATATGTATATTTGTTAAACACATCATCCTTGCCTCATCCTTCTCCATCATTGCCTCATCCTTCTCCATCATTACCTCATCTGGTAATTCTTTTAATAGCACTTCAGAAATGCTATCGTTTCTGGAATTAACTTAAAATCTGAAGTAAATGATACTGCAGCACTTTGTAAGTGCTGTGGTTGATACAAATGAACTAAAGGCTAATTTAACTAAGGGCTATTGCAGCACTTTGTAAGTGCTGTGGTTGCTGAATTAAAATTTAAAACCTGAAACTAATAAAAAGGCTACAGTAGCACTTGATAAGTGTTGTCTTTGCTGAATTGAACTAGAATTTTTTTAAATTGAACTCTGAACTGTTATAGCAGTTTATAAATGCTGTCTTTTCTAAATTTAACTTGTTTTCAAATGAAACTGAACTACTACAATAGTTTATAAATGCTGTCTTTGCTGAATTGAATTGTTTTCAAATATAACTTACCGCATCACTTTTTAAATGCTGTGAAAGCTGGAATTTTTATGTTTTAATGTATTTAAGTGAATAAATGAACTCAGAAAAAGCTAAATTCTTGGGAATTGAATATTTGATTTAAAGGTATAATGACTTTACTTTTAAATGGTTTGAATGAAGTATTTTAATTCGGAATTATAAACCATTTTGAAATGTTAACCATGGGAACACTTCTCTGTATGCTATTTTATTTCCTTATGATTTATTTGGATGCACACTTTAATTTGAGATTGTGGCTAGAGGTGGACGATTACTACAGCTCTGCGCTACCCTAGTCACATTAACACTACTATTTGCATTGTTTACTTTAATATGGATAGTTCTATGATAGTGTTTATTACTGCTTAATTGATGGTTTAACTGATCCTTAAAGGATGGGCGATCCCAAGCATCCTTTAAGTTATTGTGCATTGCTTTTACATTTCACTTGAGTTGGTTTACATTGTATAAGTATGTATGTCCTGACTTGAGTGTTTATGTTTTACTTTACGCTCGGGTCAGACTGAAAATCACAGCTTTGGATTCACCTTCTGGAGCTAGAGATTTGTTGGAGCTTATTTGTCTTTCAGTTCATCGATTTCTATTCCAGTTATTTCCTATTCAGTTTTGTCTCTGTATTATTGACTTATGTATCCTGACTTCTACTGTATCTATTTTTACTATGAGATTTAGTATATGTTTTGAGAGTTGTTTATAGTAGCTTCATGAACTACTATAGTATTTTATTTCCGCTGTGAGTTATTCTGATATTCTGTATCTATGATTCTGTGTTTGGTTCCATTTGCTCCAAATTTTCTTGACAATCCACTGTTTTGAAGTATACAAGTCCGACATGTGTGGATTTATTGTCGATTTGAATGGTCCAAAATAGTGGGACGTTATAGACAACACCTTGTGTCTTCTTGGATGTGACAAATGATGGTAAGAGTTGGTTGCTTAAGGTTAAAGTTTGTTAAAATATCTTAGATATTTTTGAATTCTACCATATGTAATTTATCTATGTAAATTAGTAAGAATGTTTTTACTTTTCTATCTTTACAAAATGTATATACATGTGTTAATGTGAGTAGATAAATGTTGCAAAGGTGCACAAGTCATTTGAACGACGTTGTATAACATATATACGTCAAACCGTTGAAAATCAAGAAACCGATTCCCGGTCACATTTTTACTTATTAGTTAACGTACATATATTTGTAAAAACAACTTAAAAACTATTTTCTTATCATTTTAAATGAATTAAAATGATCACATTTGAATTATAAAACCATATAAATCAATATTAAACCATCGTTTACAAAAAGTGTTATTATATCGATAAACCGATAGCGATTTTTCCATATATTTTCAAATTAAATCACATTTTCGTAAGCGACGAAATTACGGGTCGTTACAGACTCCCTTACTTAAAAGAATTTCATCCTCAAAATTACAAGGATGGAAAAATATAATGAAAAACAAACAATTAACGAAAGTTATGCATACCAAAAATAGTAATATCAGCCATAACCCCGGTCGGAGGTACGATGCCTTATCCTATCCATTTTATTTATCAAATTAAGGTAGTTTCATTTTATAAAATTCCTAGTTTGATTTACTAACCCTAGATGAATTTTACTTAGGCACCTAACCTAAGCTCTGATGCCACGTGTGATGGCCCGGATTTTTGAGCCAGTTAAAATCGCCGAAATATCCGTCCGTTCTAAAACTACTAATGAAAACTACCAACTTAATACACCATATTTGATAAATATTCAACATTACTAAATGTATAGGATACAATTTCAATTATAAAACTTATCGAAGTAATTAATTAATTTATTAATTCTACAAAGTGTGCTTTAATACATACCAAATACAATGACTATAAATCTACTGCTACACAACTCTGATGAGAGAGACAACACTATCCTTACCTGCGAACTCAATAAACAACGTAAATGCGGAATAAAATAGTAAGCAGAAAGATACAACAACATAAGATAAAGAACAACCAATAACAGATAAACAGGAAAGGGTTATATTATTTTAGGGGCTACATCACTACCACTTGTGACTGCCTACGTGCCCCTATCTAATTGGTTACCCAATTAGATACAGGTCAAGCCAACGTAGTTCTCCTATCGCAAATAGGACTCGTGGAGCCTACGATGCAAGAAAAAAATATGAAATTACCAAAATACATAGCATATATCATTCAAATGTAGGTTCCAAACCTACCCACTTATCTTAATCCATTCATTTAAATTTTTAAATCTAATTATCTTTACAAAAATTATCTCTTTGGACTTTATTCCCGAATTCTTATTTCAAAACTTTTGATATATGTATATGTATATCTTCTATATGCAAACTAGTCTTTTACTTCGGGATCTAAAAACAAATCACCTTTCTGAAATGATATCAATATACAAACATACAAAACTATATGCTACCTGATCGGGAGGTGTCTAGCCATAACAAGGCAACTGGGTCCCAGCCTTCCGAAAAAATAATATATTAGTGCATCCCTCTACTCCTGTGGACTACACTCAGGCTATAGAACATCTGCACATTCCTTGCCCAAATTTTTAGTTATGGGTTACTCGAATCATCGGTAACATAACAAATCATTTTATATCGTAAAGTGATAAATCATTTTACACTAATATTCACAAATACTTTCAATTTATATTGTTGTCATTTTAAAAAAACTTTTGAAATCATTTTCAAACATCGGGTTTTAGTCCTCGAAATTCTCACCATTTATAAAACATATTTTATAAATCATTTCTATATAAGTCTCTTTTATTATTAAGTAAATGCGATCCGAGTAAATCAAATTCACTATCACATCCGTCGGGTCAGTCCGGATAGCTAGGGAGAGTAGGAAACTGGTTTTCCAAACTCAAGCCTAGACACTATCTCTCTGTCACCCATAAGGCGGTCAAGTTATTTGATCGACTCTAAACCTTTTAAAATGTTTATTTCCAAATATTTCTATTTCTTTTAAAGGGAAAATATTTCATAATAAATTCATTTATGAAAACCCACTTTCAAAATAATTCATTAAATTGGAGTGAATTAATATTATTGCTAAACACCTTATAGTCAAATTGTGAAATAAATCATAGGGTGTTAGCATAAAGTTATTTCCTACCCAACACATGCTAAATAAAAAGGATAATTGCTCATAAACTGGTTGAGCGTAAATCAAACAATCAAACCAATCAATAGTAAACATACGTCCATTTATTCAATAAAAATTAATTAACCTATCAATTGACTTCAAAACATTCATTTTACTTGCAAGCACAAAACGGTGTTTTTTTCTGCTTAATAAATGTCCATAATTATTTACTGAACTTATAATTGTAGACTGTGGATTTGTTTTGCTAATTAAATGTCACTAATAAATTATTAATTACGTTCGTCGTAACTAAATTTAATTGCTAATAATCTATCACTACATTTATACTTAACCAGAAGTGTTAATATTTCATACTAATGTATTCTATTCATAAATACGATTCCAACGTCGAAAACTGCTTGTAAAACGGAGCTCGTATGTGTGAGATATAAATTTTCTAAGTTTAAACTATTTTAAACTTAAATAAATAAAACAATTTAAACTAACCCATTACCAAAGCCCAAACCAATCTTCTCTAACTCGAACTAAAAGCTCTCACATGCTCAACGTGAAGCTCCTAGATAGCTTGACTATGCCTTGTGGTGCTCACGGCCAAGTTATGGGAAGGAGGAAAAAAAGTAGTAGAGCTATGACCTTGAAATCTCAAAATATATACCCAAAAATAGGTCTTTTCCTCTCTAGTTCTTGGACTTTGTACTCTCTGAATTTGGAAAAGGGGTATAGTACAAAGTTGTAGGAAATTACTTTCTATATGGTTTTGAAAAAAGAAACACTTAATTCCGATTTGTTTTGAGGAAGTTATGATCAAACGAAGAGAAGGTATTCTCGAATTTATCAAAATCATATTCGAAAATACACTACAAAGAAGTGGAATTTTGTCATAGCTAGACAAATAACTAGAAGAAGTGCTCAACATGAATGTTGTATCCACTAGAATTTCACATGATTTAATAAAAAATTCACTTCATTTGGATCAGTTTTGAAGGAGATATGGTCGATACAATATAGGGTATTCTCGGCCAAAAAACCGGGCCAGGGAACACATTAGAAAAAATGGAGTTTTTGACATAGAAATGTTTAGATTGGAAAGAAGGGGTCAACTATAAAGTTGTAGCCATTGAAATTTTACAAGGCTTCAATAAAGGAACTTCATGTTTTGGAGTAGATAAGAGAGAGTTAAGGATGAAAGAAGAAGTGGGAAATGGAGTGGTATTTATAGGATTTTTCAACAAGTAAACCTTCCTCAAATCTACCTCCCCTCTACATCACCCATACATCACCCACATACAACCACCTCCTCCTTGCATCACTTCCCCATGTGCCACCATCTTTTCATATCACTTCATGTCCTTATGTTGACTTAAGGAGGCTTAAGTATTAAGCTAACTAAGATATTTTACTTATGTGTATATATATGTAACTTGTATATGTATATTTGTTAAACACATCATCCTTGCCTCATCCTTCTCCGTCATTACCTACATCATCCTACACTACCTAGGATGTCTCAAGGTCCTATCATGTATGGACAACCCCTTGTGTCTTCTTGGATGTGACAAATGATGGTAAGAGTTGGTTGCTTAAGGTTAAAGTTTGTTAAAATATCTTAGATATTTTTGAATTCTACCATATGTAATTTTTCTATGTAAATTAGTAAGAATGTTTTTACTTTTCTATCTTTACTAAATGTATATACATGTTTTAATGTGTGTAGATAAATGTCACAAAGGTGCACAAGTCGTTTGAACGACGTTGTATAACTTTTATACGTCAAACCGTTGAAAATCGAGAAACCGATTCCAGGTCACATTTTTACTTATTAGTTAACGTACATATATTTGTAAAAAACAACTTAAAAACTATTTTCTTATCATTTTAAATGGATTAAAATGATCACATTTGAATTATAAAACCATATAAATCAATATTAAACCATCGTTTATAAAAAGTGTTATTATATCGATAAAGCGATAGCGATTTTTCCTTATATTTTCAAATTAAATCACATTTTCCGAAGTGACGAATTTACGGGTCATTACAGTGAAGAAGAAGAAGAAGATGGAATGAGATGTGTGAATCTTTGAAGCATTAGGGTCTTATTTATAGCCTTAGCAAAATGTGACAAATTACTAAATTACCCTTTGATATTATCAAAATATCTCTTACACCACATCACTTCAACATCAAATCCTTGTCACCATACTCAAGTGCATGCATTAATGAGATGTAATGTGATAAGTCATATTGCAAAAATATCTTAAGATGGAATAAAATGCATTAATGGTGAATTAGATGTTTGCTTTCCATTGTTTAATGGTGATTAGATGTTACCGTTTTCACTTACTTTTTGTAAAAATATCTTAGATATTTTTTTAGCTTTGATTTGACTAATTGTGATACACATTTGTGTGTGTATGTGTATGCGTGTGCATATACAAACAATGTTGCAACAACTTAAAACGATTTCCATTTGTCAAACCGTTGAGATTTCAAGATCCAATTTCCGATCTTCAGTTTTTAATTCAAACTATTTATTTATGTGAAAAAAACTTAAAAATATATTTCTTATCATCTTTTAATAATTAAAACAAGTTCATTTAACTTATAAAGCTATATTTATAATTAATTAAACATTCCATTTTCAAAGTGGTAAAATTATGGATCATTACATACTTCCCCACTTAAAAGAATTTCGTCCTCGAAAGTAAGGATAAGAACAAGATAACTCGAAGACAAATATATATATATATAACGAAGTGATACACATGTATAAGATATAGCAAGTGACATCACCACAAGTCGGTAAGTACAGCATACACATACAACTATGTATCCATTCTAAACTCAGGATAGGCTTTAGGCATTCTTTCCACTGTCTCCCATGTGCAATCTGCTTCATCACCACTCCATTGAACTTTAACCAATCTTACAACCTTCCTCTTTAATCGCTTCTCATCGTGATCTACGATTCGCATTGGTCGCTTGATAACCGCTAAATTAGGTTCAACTTCTAAATCTTCTTGGGCAGCTATTTCTATAATTTGCTCTGGATCATGCACATATTTTCGTAGGTGAGATACGTGAAAGACATTATGCACACCAAATAATCTTTCGGGAAGTTCCACACGATAAGCCAATGGGCCAATCCTTTCGAGAATAGGAAAAGGTCTAATGAATTGAGGTGCTAACTTCCCTGCACGACCAAATCTTACCACTCCTCTCATTGGAGAAACTTTTAGGAATACATAATCTCCGACTGAGAACTCTAAATTTCTTCGCCTTTGATCAGCATAGCTCTTCTGCCTACTCTGGGCTTCTTTCATTTTTTTCTAATTATGTCAACATTTTCTGAAGCTTCTCTAATCATGTCAGGACCTAGTACTAATCGATCTCCGGTCTTGATCCAACATGTTGGGGATCTACACGGATGACTATACAAAGCTTCATACGGGGCCATGTCAATAATAGCCTGATAACTGTTATTGTAAGAGAATTCTATCAGATGAAGGTAGCTTTCCAATGAACCTCCAAAATCTAAGATGCAAGCTCTTAGAAGATCATCCAACACTCGATTTACTCTCTCAGTTTGTCCATCATTCTGGGGGTGATATGCGGTGCTTATGTTTAGCTTAGTTCCTAAAGTTGTTTGCAATGCCTCCCAGAACTTACTGGTAAAGATAGGGTCTCGATTACTGACTATACTACTAGGGACACCATGCAATCGAACTACTTCTCTCATGAATATTTCTGCTAGACTTGCAGTAGTTCTCGTTGGTTTTACTGGGATAAAATGTGCGCTCTTGGTTAATCGATCTATGATAACCCAATCATTCTTAAGATTCCCTGCTCATCTACATTTAATTCTATCCGTCTTCCCGGTATTATAGTCTCCTCTACTTCCGTAGCTATTCTTAAAATGATTGGATCCTTGAGCTAACTCTCTTTTATACGATTAAACAAGGTTGGATGTACCACTAAATAAGCTATAACGGTATGCTTTCTGCTTAGTGCATCTGCCACTACATTGGCTTTCCCATGTGTGTATAAGATATCAAGATCATATGATGCGAGAAATTCTAACCAACGTTGTTGTCTCATATTTAAGTCTTCTGAGTGAAAAGATACTTTAAAGATTTATGATCTGTGAAGAGCTCGAACTTTTCACCTAGTAGATAATGCCTTAATATTTTTAATGCGAACACAACAGCTAATAATTCTAAGTCATGTATTGCATAATTCCTCTCATGGGTCTTTAGTTGTCTGCTTGCATAAGCGATGACCTTTCCATGCTGCATCAGAACATCACCTACTCCTTCCCCACAAGCATTAGTATATACAGTTAAACCGCCACCTTCATCAGCAATAGCTAGGACTGGAGCGGTAGTTAACCTTCTCTTGAGTTCCTTGAATGCTTCTTCACATTTTGGTGTCCATTCAAATTTAACATCCTTCATAGTCAATTTTGTTAGATGAGAGGAAATTTTGGAGAAGTCTTGAATGAATCTCCGGTAATATCCTGCCAATCCTAAGAAGCCGCGGATGTCCTTCGGGGTTTGTGGTTGCTTCCAATCTTGTATAGCTAAAATCTTTTCTGGATCCACTGAGATCCCTTCTCCTGACACAATATTACTAAAGAATCTTATTTCTTTCTCCCAAAAGTGACATTTTGAGAATTTAGCTTTAAGTACATTTCTTCGCAATATTTCCAACACAATCTCCAAATGCCTTTCGTGTTCTTCCTCATTTTTGGAATAGATAAGAATATCATCAATAAAAACCAACATGAATTTGTTTAGCACATCTTTGAATACTCTATTCATAAGGTGTACAAAATAGGCGGGTGCATTAGTCAACCCAAAAGGCATAACTAACCATTCGTAAAAGCAATCTGGACCCCTAAATGTAGTTAATGGAATGCCATTCTCTGCTATTCTTAGTTGATGGAATCCTGTGGCTAAATCCATTTGTGAGAATACTCGGGCAACATGAAGTTGATCAAATAAGTCATCTATGCGGGGTAGAGGATACTTGTTTTTAATCGTTTGCTTATTTAGGTCTCGATAGTCTACACAAAGCCTTAGGGAGCCGTCAGACTTAGCAACAAAAACTACCGCTGCGCCCCAACTTGAGCGACTAGGTCTAATTAGTCCTTTTTTAAACAACTCATCAGTTTGGTTTGCCAACTCAATCTTTTCCTTCGGGGCCATCCTTCGAATAGGGTGAATAACGGGTCTTGCACTAGGAATTAAGTCAATTCGGAACTCAATTTCCTAATGTGGGGGCAAACTTTTAACTTCCTCAAAAACATCTTGAAATTCTTTGACAACCGGTATTGTCTCCAAATCTTTTTGAGATGAGTCTACTGCATATATGAAACTATTCCTTATCGGACTAGGTTCTTCACAAGATATTTCTATAAACTTCCCGAAGCTGGTCCACAAAGTTACCGTCCTTTTAACACAATCAAGGACAGCTTTACTCTTGGATAACCAATCCATACCGAGCAAAACTTCAAACCCAATAAAGTCAAGAACAAATAGGTCGCATGAATTTTTTTAGGAGAGGTGAGTAACTCGGGCATTTTCATAAATCATAGAAAGATTAATTGTACCGCGTATGGGATTTGACATGCAAATAGGTGTATCTACTATTTTTGTGATCAGTTTTAATCTCTTAACCAATCCTTTAGCAATAAAACTATAGGAAGCCCTAGTATCAAATAATACTTTAACTAAATCATCATTGACATTAATATTACCTTCAAGAACTCCCTTGCCTTTTACATCAGTAGAGGTTGAAAGCTCGTCTTTGATAGCATAGACCTTAACCTACTCTCCTTTCTTCATTAACGGGCACTTGTTCTTCCAATGTCCGGGTAGATGGCAGTTATGGTAGAGGCTTTTCTGCACCACAGGAGAGATGGTTCCTTGCCGCTGCCTTTGAACCTTGGGACTCTTGCAGTTTTTTGAATAATGTCCTTTCTTTCCACAATTAAAACATTCAACGTCTTTAAAACGGTTTTCCTGAGATCGTCCTCTGGGCTTGCCTTGCCATGGCTTCTTTTCATTGTTATTGAACTTCCTCGTGTTGTTGTCGTTTTGGGTTGCGATTAGATTCCTCTTATCCAAAGCCTCATAATGGAAACCCATATCTATTAAATCCACAAAGGTTCCTTAAACATGGGAGGTCATCCTATCCTGATACTGCTCCTTCATCCTAGAAATGAACATCTCGTTTTTCTTCAGAGGTGTGTCTATCAGAGGTGTGTCTATCAATCCAGGCCCAAAGCGAGAGAATTCATTGAATTTTTGCAAATACTCTTCCACAGACATCGCTTCTTGTTTTAGATCCATGAAACTTCAATAGAGGCGGGATTTTCCAGCGGCGGGCATGTATTGTTCTTCAAAAACTTCTTTAAATCTTTCCCAAGAGAAATTATCTTCAGATTCATTAAGATTAACGGACTCCCACCAAGCTAGAGCCCCATCCTTCAATTGCTAAGAGGACAAGAACCTCTTTCGATTATCATCAATGTCTAATCCTTTAAAGATTTTTTCATAGGATCTTAGGTAGGCTTGAACTTCAATAATAGATTATGTGCCTTGGAATGGCTTTCCTCCCAAGCTAGTATAATCTTTGCAAACAGTGGTAAAGTTAAATTGAGGTGGCACAGGAATTACCGCTTCCTCCATTACTGTAGCATTGGATCGACCGTTTGTGGTCATAGTGTTGCTACCTCCCCTTCGTCCTCTTCTATTACTCATCTCCTACTATCTGCATATAGTAAGGGAACATCTTTTAAAAATTTAGATGAAATTATTTTAGGGAATTGGTATAAACTCGAATAAACTTATTCGGATAAAAAATTTAAATATGCGCTCTCTCAGACTAAACTCATTCTAGGGTAATACTAACCCTATCTCTAATGAGTTGACCCCATCTAGGCTTAGGTATTCTCTCAACCATAACCTCTGATACCAAATGTGATGACCTACCTCCTCGACTCTAAAAAATTGACACTAATACATCCTCGGTATTCACGTGTCGTAAATCCAATTGTCGGAGAGGCAGATAATCATGTGGTAAAGAAATAAAGATAGAAGATAGACAATAATAGAATCTCACATCGTATTCAAAACATAATTATACATATGAGTAGTACATGCAATTACTCCAAATTGTTCCATCAAAGTTATGATAGGTACTAACCTAACTAGGATAGTTATAACGACCTATCCTTACAGTGCTAGTAAATACTAATACATAATATAGACACAGTGGAAAGTAACAGATGACTTGAACAAAAGACCCAAAATGCTCCATGCTCCATGCTTCATTCCAAAATGCTCCAAGCTTACCTAACTAGTTGGTTGCCTAGGAAAATAGGGCACCCAGAGTTTAAGGGGAAAAGAAAATAAACTCCGGGTCAGTCATGGGACTGGTGTGAGAAACTCAAAATACGATGTTTGAAAACAAAAGGTATCTCATAAGACCACGCCGCACTTAAACACGGAACAGTATTTTTTCTTATGATAACCAAAACATTTGCTACGTAGAATATGTGGATATTATTTTTAATGACATTCTTTTGAAAACACTTTTCAAGTAAGTATACATAATCTTAGCCGAAATTGTTACATTATTAAATTCTAGCATACTAGGCTCTACAATCAAATCCGAAGGCACTTATTGCAGAATGGATTTCCATACAATGACAAGGTAAGGGACTACCTTCCGATAGTACATCTCTAGAAAAATGCACCTGAGGCTCCAACCTCTACCAACACAAAACCGGCCTACCTTTACCATAGATAGTACCGAATATGTCATCACCCCGTCGCACCCGACCTACCCGAGAGCTCTCTTTGCATACACCACGTTAATTTAAAACGCGACGTTATAGCTGGAATAAATATATCTAGAAAGGTGACGACTGTACCCTAATGGGAGCGACCCACTTAGCTCTACCGCATCTACCCTGTTTTTGTCATTTCCGGATGGTGAGGCTCGAGGTAACGATTACCTTACTCATAGCACATTCCACTTGAATGCCACATTGCTAATCCAAAATCACACAACTGATTTCTACAAACGTATAACTCCTGAGCTCGTATGTCTCAGAAATGGGTGTTAAGCTAAGAGAAGTTGACTTCTCCGCCACCAACCAGATGATACGTTCATAGAAATCAACCAATGTAATTACAATTTCAACGTTAAACATCCGTCCATGCAAGTTGTCCAGGAATAGGACAAACCGAAGGCACTCTCCTACCACATCCTATTGGGGGTTACTCCTAGGATTAGTAGTAATTAGTCCTTGCATTAGATATTTCATAACGAAGAGACCACTGCTACTATATGTATATTGGGAGTTTATCCCCAAATGATCAACAAGCAGTCCTTCATTATGAAAATCCTTAACATCATATCCATGTTTTCACTTCGAATACGTCTTCGGATTGGAATTACCCAAATCCGACCCCGGTTCCTCCAAACCAATCATCGATTAAAAAGATGTTAAGTTCATATGTGATTATCAATCATCATTCAATTTAATTCATATTTCTATTCATTCATAAATATATCTTAGAGATATATTCATTGAAATATTTCTTTATCTTTCTCAAAGAATAAGGAATCATCAAGCCTCATTTATCAAATCCTTTTGATTAATTTAAACCTTTTTAAATCATGGAATAATTCCAAACCCTTTCATATTTTACATAGAAAAATATTTCCAATTCATTTCATTTAAATCTAAATAAAGATTTCCTAATTCAAAACTCATAATTTTAATTCGGTTAAAAGCATGTTATCTAGGATGTTAATCCAAAACTAGTAAATGTTAAGTGAGCAGAACTGTAACGACCCATAAAAATTTAATTGGTTTTAATAACGTATTTAACTGAATTTTGTGAAAATTTAAATAATTGAATTTTGAAATAAATTTTTTATATTTGGAATGCGTATTTAAAAACATAACAATTGGTAAATTTTCATCAGATAATATGGAAGTTTATTTTATTGTGTAATTCTATTTCAATTCAAATCAGTTAATAATTGATGATAATAAATGTTTTTCAAAAACCTGAATATTTTAAACAGTAAATTTCTAAATCCTCTTCTGAGTGAGACGTAATCTTTCGTTTTTCCAAATTTGGACTTCTTTTGCTATGTTTATCTTATTTTCTGCAAAATAGCAGCATTTTCGGTAACAATTATCGACTTTTGATCGGATGATCGTACCATTGATATATGTATACCGTTTTGATCGTCTCGTCGTGCTGATCTCTGCGGTATATTTATTTCTGTGTTTTGAAGTCTGGTGCACGACGGAGACAATAATCTGTTCGTTGTAACGGTACCGGAATTTTGACTTTATATTTTCCTTAACGTTTCAAATGTGAAACGTGTTGTCCAAACAAAATAAATTGATTTAAATTTTCAGAAGAATTTTCGCGTGACCGTTTTTTTACCTTTCTTTTATATTCGTCAGACTTTGCAATTACTTCAATGTTCATCCAAAAGGTGAATTTGGTACGTATCTTTATTCTCTTCCTCTTCCTGTGCCCATTCGAATTTTTCTCAACGGTCATTTGTTTTATTAATGCCTGAATTTCTGGCTGACTTTCAGCGTTCCTTAAATGTTGTTCCAACATTTCTTATCTTCCTTTTTCACTGTCCATTTCTATATATATTTTATTTTTAAAACTGTACCTGCTTCTTCCTTATATAAGTTTCCATTCATGCAAATCTCCTATTCTATTACCTTCACCATTCGCCTGAGGCGAGCCACCCACACGTGTATCTTTCCACTCAGTAGCGTCCACCCGTGCCTAAGCAACCACCACGCAAGCCTCGTTCCCCAAGCCATCATTCGACCTCACCTTTTCCCCACTCCTCCGAACAGCAGCTCTGCCCCTCCGCCCCTCCCTGATGTCGTAGCCTCCAGCCTACACCCATCCACCACCGAAGCAAAGCCTTCAACCGCCCTCCAGCACCCATTCACACCATGACCCAAGCCTCCTTCTTCCCTGTGTCGTGCCTCATTTGTCTATGGTGGGGTATATACCTATTTCTGAATTCTATTATATATATAACTTGTATTTGAACTATGAAAGCTTAAAAATATTAATATAATGAGTATAGTATAGTATGTATAGTGCATAGGTTATAGGTCTGTTAATGTAATGCCTGTTAAAACATGCGGCAGTACATATTATATATGAATTTCATGCGTTTGTTTATATATATCCTGTATGTCAGTAGCTTGGTTATTTAAATGTATACTATATTTTGTTATATTATATTATATACCTATATATATATTACGTTTTAAAGTTGAATCTGTTCGTTATTTATATAGATTTACACTAGTTATATATAGCTGTTTGTTTATACCCATGGATTGCATAAGTAAATGATCTGTCAAGTTCATATAAGAGTTATATATGTAATACTATAAGGTCTGTTAGATATATATAGGTAATATAAGTTATACCCTGTTAGATATTAAAAGGATATGTATATGAGTTAGCTTATGTATTATTATATTTATAGTTAGTATATATGTTTTATATAAATGGATATAAGATCGGTTGCATTGAAAATTTTATTTTCTCTAAAGGCTTTATATATTGCTATTATATATTAGTATATATATACATTTCATAAAAAGGATACGGTACGAATGAGTTTTATATAAGTTTATATGGATAAAGTGTGCTTACAATAGTTTAATTTATAATATAAACTTCAGGCACCACATATATTATTTTATAGTAGTTTTCGTGAGTGGATATGTATATATATTTGTTCATATATAAAATGTTTATAAAGTTATTAGTTCTTGTTACATGCTTGATTTGAAAGGTATGTTATATATATGTTTTATAGGCATGATTTGGTTTTATACTTTTCTCTTTTAAAGTTAAGTTTATATATATATATACATATGATGCCTGAATTATATATCAGTTATATAAGTATATTGATAGTATACATATAATGTAATAGTCTTAAGAAGTGATTTATTGTACTGTATTGGGTCAAGAGTATTATATATATATATGTGTGTGTGTGTGTGTGTGTGTGTGTGTGTGTATAGCCATGGTTTTAAATATAACTTATAGTGTTTATATATATCTATATATATCAGTCTAAAATTTTGGTTTATTTGTTGATTTCATAAGTTATATAAACATATATGTTAAACTGTTAAGTTTAAATGTATTGATTCAAAATTTATCATTATAGATATACGTTTGACTTTAGTATTTGAGTAATTTAAAACAGTGGATTTTGAAACCTATATATATTTAACTTAATATATGTTTGAAGGTTAAAATATGACTTCATATACAGTTATATATCAGTTCAGTTATACCAATTTATCGTCATCGATCCAGTTCTAATTCGATTTCTTCAATTCCTTGTCATCAGCTTTGATCGTCAAACTCGTGCCATCGTGCTTGCTTTGAAATTCGGGTTTGGATTCGTGACCCATCGCGTAGTCTAATCTCTCTGGCCTCGAAAGGTGAGCAATCACTCACGATTAACGTTCTTATATTTATTAAATTTGATTTCAATTGAAACGACAATTGAAATATGCTGCTGTAGTTATTTAAATTGTTATATATGCTATTATATGTAACTGTTCACCTATGGGATATGACACCATATCCTGTTATTTATATTATATTGTTATTGATGATATATGCATGTCGTTGTATTTTATATTATCTGTTGTCACTCTGCAAGTTCCCTGTTAGTATAGAATTCACTATGGGTTGAAATGATACATACCCGAACGGACTTTAGAATAGGAGAAAATCGTTATGGGTTGAAATGATAAACCCAAGATATTTTCATTTGAATTGAAATTGGGACTACAGGTTGAAATGATATCTACCCGTATGCATTTAATTTACGGATTGAAATGATAAATATCCATATCACTTGACCATAGGATATGAAGTTATATACAGACACCGTTGGTCCATATATAAATATTTTGGAAAAAAATTCTATGGTTTTGGAAAGAAATATATGGTTTTAATAAATGTTGATTCTTAAATTATTATACGTAAAGGGTAATGATATATATAGATTTAATAATAATATTTAATTTAATTAAGATTGATCTAATACATATAATATGTTGAAGTGTTTAAATTTATATTTCAAAATAGATTTCGGTAATAATTTGAATAAGTTAAGGTTGGGAAGATAATTTTATTTAATTAAACCGATTTGAAACTTATTGAAATTGAGATTTAAGACATGATTTATAACTTGGGTTTGATTTAAGTAATTTAATGAATATTTCTTGTTTAAATAAATTTAAGGAAATATTTAGTAAAAATGTAATTTAAGGCTAGTTAAATGATATTGAATTTATTAAGTGAATATTCCATGATTTAAATGATAATGAAGTTAAATCAAGAGCTATATGAAACTGTTAAATTTAACTTTGAAATGTTGAATATTAAAGCTTTAAAATATATTGAAAATTTAAATGGTCTATTTAGAACTGAATTGAATTGATGAATTGAGCTTTGAATAAATTTGAATTTGGAACTTGAGTTGATTTGAATCGATTTGTGAGACTTGAGGAAATTATAAATACTTTACTTTATAAATTATTTAACCTATATATACTATTTTGGAAAACATATATTTTTGAAATGAAATGATTTTTGGGTTTGAAGTATAAATTAAATTGAAATGACCACGGTGTTATAGTGTATATTTCTACATTGTAGATAGTTCCACGGATCCTTAGAGGATGGTTATCCCAAACATCCTTTGAGTTACTTGTATTTCAATTGATATTTCACTTGAGTTGGATTTATTGATATAAGAATGTTAATCCTGACTCGAGTGTTTTTTTTTGCTTTACGCTCGGGTCAGACGGAGTGATATGATATTTGAGACTCACCTTTGGAGTTTGGAGCTTCGCTTGGAGATCCAACTATCGATTCAGCTTTCAGCTTACCGGTTGATTTGTTCAGAGAGGTCATCTATTCGTACTGAAGAGTTCACTGTATTTGAGATATTATGTTGTATTTTATTTTTAACTCTGATGTTTATATAGTAGCTTCATGAACTACTATTTTATCTATTCCGCTGCGTATTATTGTATTACTCTGTGTCTGTGATTCTGTGATTGATTTATTTACTGTATATGCTGAGTTTTGACAAATTTAATTTAACAATCTATTGTTTTAAATTATTCAAGTCCGACATGTGTGGATTTATTGTCGATTTGAATGGTCCAAAATATTGGGTCGTTACAGTTGGTATCAGAGCTTTGGCTCTAGGCAAAACTTAACATATATAGTAAATTTATTTACAGAATCACTTTCGTTCGAGTTTGAATCTCTTCCTTTTGACTCGATTTCCTTTGAACTTTGGAACGTTCCTTGCGGTTCCAAAATTCATTCTTGTCTCTCTATATTTGTATTCTTTTGATTCTGGAGTATCCCATAACTCCACTTCGAATGATCTGTATAAGAATAGGCGATCCCGCCAATCTTTGAATGATTTGTAAAGGGGTGGAACTCCTTTACAATTGGCATTGATTCACCAGAGATTTATATATCCCTCGGTTTGATGTTGCTATCTCTTGTTATGCCGAATTCTATCTTTGGCAATCGAATGTCGATTTGCCTCAGAATTATGCACCAATCTTATTTTGAAGTCACGGTTGACCCTAGGGTCATCCGCGATTTATAAAAATATATCTATCTTGTATTTTGTAATATAGTTATCTCATCTTCGTTCGAGCCTATCTTCAAGTCAGAATTCTATCCGATTGGAGTCCCTCTAATTGAAATCTCTATCTTTGTTTTGAAATCCATTGAAAATCGGGTTTGTTTGTATTTTTAGAAAGTGTTTTATATATCGAAATTATTATTTTGATAAGTATGATTATATTCTATATATAAAAGTGAAATGTTTTCGATAAAGATTATATACCCTTTTTAAAATGAGAATTTGAGGTTTCAAAAGGATTTGTAATTTTGGAAAAAATTATATAAGAAATTTGATTTATCTAAAAATGATTTATAACTAAAGGATTTTAAATTTGAAATTTGAGAATTGAACTCCGGTATTTTAAAATTGGTTTTAAGATTTTGAAAAATATAATAATAATATGATTTAAAAGTATTTTCCGAATAAGAAATGTTTAAAATGATTTTAATGAGTTTCGAATGATTTTGAAGAAATTTCAAAAGAAGTTTGAGAAAATCGAAGTCTAGAACTCACTTATGTCGTTGGAAAATAATTTCGGTGATGAGTGCAAGCATCATCGACATTGATTTTCGAGTTTCAGAGTGGGGGATAGGCCACTTCAGTAGCTTTGCTAAGCGAGTGATTTTGTGAAACTATTTTGATTTCAAATTCCGAAGTATGATTTGATATTTGAAAGATATATGTATATATATTTGAAATGATTTGAAGTAAGCCGGTGTTCAGTCCTCGAGTTTCAGATTTGACTTGGGTATAACCATATCTTTTGAAATTGATTTACTGATTTATTGCTGATTTCCAACTCTTGGATTGGAAATTTGATTTCTTCGACTATTTTGAAGGTTCGAGCACTTCCAAATCAAGGTTTAATTTTCAAAGCCAAGTAATTTTGAAAAGCATGAATTATTTGATAAAGTATATAAGTTTGTTTTGAATGAAGTAATATGATTTAAATAAGTTGAAACTGTTTTGTTAAGTATATGAATAAGGCTATTTTGAATTTTTTTTCTAATATGAAATTTAGATTTGAAATGTTTTGAAAAGAATCTGGTCTTCAAAATATTTTGAATAAAATTTAGTTTAAATGTTTTAACTTAGTAACATCTTTATAAAACTATATATTGAACAAGTTGGAATAAATACATAAGTTATACGTATGCTGTTTTATTCGCATAATTAATTTGATCCAAGTTTGAGTACACAAGTTCGAGGTGAATTTCACCATTTTGTGTTAGGATTTTTCATTTGATTCTTGATGGAGAATATTTGATATGGATTTTGGGCTTGATTCTAAAATTCTCTATCATAGTATATGGCTATGCAAGGAGGCTGATGGCTTCTAGTCGAGAAACCATATCGAAATCCGCATTAGGGAAGTCGAATGGACAATACTAGTTCGAAAGCGAACTTGTGTGATCGAGCGAGCGATCGAATGTGATTTTGCGAAATGATGACATATGTACATCTTGTATCCTAATATCATTAATATACTTGACGCTGAAATGTAAAGTTGTTGGGTTGGATATCTTTGTAATTTAATTGGAATTTTTCTTTTATGCAAACTACTATCAATTTAAACCATTTTTCAAAACTATTTTTTTTCCTAAACAAACTATTTTATTCTATTTTACATATAAACTATTTTATAAACTATTGTATTTACAAAACTATTTTACAAACCATTTTATATACAAAACTATTCTAAATTCAAAACCTTTTAGTAAGCAAAGATGTTCAATCCCATATGGCTCTTCATACAGCGAAATTTATTTTTGAAAATTTTGATCCTTATATAGGATGGACTTTATGTAAATATAAGATGATTTATTTGAAAACATTTGATTTTGGAAATGAATTGTTTGACTTAAATTATATTAATTTAGAAACTTGGATTATTCTCCAAACCTATTATTTTGGAAACTTTGAAACTGAAGATATTTAAATTGAGAAGTAATTTGGTGAAATCGTAGAGGATTTTGAAACTGAACTGATATTGAAAGGAATTGAAATTGAGAACCTTATTTTTTCTAAATACTTGATTTGGGAGTTATCGAACTTATATAAAAAAAATTGGTCTGTATAAGTATGATGTTGATTCGAAAACTATGGATTTGAAAAGGTACTCAATTTGAAAAGTGAAATCTTATATAATTGAAGTCTATATAAGTGTGATTTGATATACTATTGATTTTGGAAAGTATTTGATTTGAAAATGAAATCTTATATATAATGGACTTTATATAAGTATGATATTTGAAAGTGATTTGAAAAGGTACTATATGATACATATTTTCGAAGTAAAGGTATGGAAAGTGCCTTCTGCTTGATATCCGCTTTGTGGCCACATTGTGGATTCATTCTATCGATATTCTCTGATTTTTGGTTTTCCGGATATGATACTCGAGTTTCCATCGAATTCCATAGCGTTACCCATGGTCTTACAAGCACGACTACATAGCGTAATTCACTTGGCTGGATGGCCCAGGGGTACGGATGTTTCCTGGGGGATTCAGGCGTAACCATTGTGTATCCTGTGATCTATGTAGGTCATATTAGTAGCGAAATCCGTAGGGCTGAGAAAGCTTACGGATACGGATGTTTCCTGGGGGATTCAGGCGTAACCATTGTGTATCTGCGGTCTACTAGTCATCATGGCGTAATTCGCAGGGCTGAGAAAGCTTACGGATATGGATGTTTCCTGAGGGACCCAGGCGTAACCTTTGTGTATTTACGATCCATGGTTAGACAAAGGTTTTGTTTGTTTTTTTTGTTTGGATTGTACTTTCCATATCTGTTTTTAAAAAGTTTTCCAGTATTTTCACTGGGTGTTGAAACAAGTCTACTAAGTACCTGGAGAATTCTAGCTTTGCGCCTGATCAACGCACTGCTAGAGTCTGTAGGAATGAGGATAAACTTGTTGAAACATCGAGTTATAACAGTATTTTCGAAAGGAAAATTTGTTTCGATATAAAAGTATTTTATTATAAAGGTATTTTATTATAAAAGTATTTCCAACAAAGAAATTTTGTATTAATATTTTAAATTGAAATTCTTATGGTTTAAATTAATTATTCATGCCCGATGCTATTATTTTGAATCTACCTTATCTGCTCAGCTTTATTTATTCACCTCTATTCTGTTTTTCCAAATCCTCCTTCTTTTCCTTGTTGACTATATCCTTTTTAAATATTGTTTATTTATATACTACATGGTTTAATAGAAAATTTTAGTGTTATAAATATTTTAGAAGTTATTAATTAAATAAAATATATTTAAAGTAAATGATTATTGATTTATTAATAATATTTGAAAAGTATCTTGAGAAAGAAAAAATTAATAAATTTATAAATTATGGATTTAATGTTTTCAAATAGCTTCTTTGTAAATACAAGTAATGATGTAAATAATTGTTTTCAAATGAATATTTCAAGTAAAATTTATATAGTTTAAATTATTGTTTATCCTTGTCTTTTAATCTATCTTTTCTGTCTGGTTGTTTCTATTCTCCTACCTCCTTCCTTTTCGGGGACAAAAAGTTTTGAGTGGAGGAGAGTGTAACAACCCATAAAAATTTAATTGGTTTTAATAACGTATTTAACTGAATTTTGTGAAATTATAAATAATTGTATTTTGAAATAAAATTTTTATATTTGGAATACGTATTTGAAAACATAGCAATTGGTAAATTTTCATTAGATAATATGGAAGTTTATTTTATTGTGTAATTCTATTTCAATTCAAATCAGTTAATAATTGATGATAATAAATGTTTTTCAAAAACCTGAATATTTTATACAGTAAATTTCTAAATCCTCTTTTGAGTGAGACATCATCTTTCGTTTTTCCAAATTTGGACTTCTATTGCTCTGTTTATCTTATTTTCTGCAAAATAGCAGCATTTTCGGTACCGATTATCGACTTTTGATCGAATGATCATAACATTGATATCTGTATACCGTTTTGATCGTCTCGACGTGCTGATCTCTGCGGTATATTTATTTCTGTGTTTTGAAGTCCGGTACATGACTGAGACAATAATCTGTTCGTTGTAACGGTATCGAAATTTTGACTTTATATTTTCCTTAACGTTTCAAATGTGAAACGTGTTGTCCAAACAAAATAAATTGATTTAAATTTTCAGCTGAATTTTCGCGTGACCGTTGCTTTTACCTTTCTTTTATATTCGTCAGAATTTGCAATTACTTCACTGTTCATCCAAAAGGTGAATTTGGTACGTATCTTTATTCTCTTCCTCTTCCTGTGCCCATTCGAATTTTTCTCAACGGTCATTTGTTTTATTAATGCCTGAATTCCTGGCTGACTTTCAGCATTCCTTTCGTTTCTTTATTAATTGTTGTTCCAACGTTTCTTATCTTCCTTTTACACTGTCCATTTCTATATATATTTTACTTTTTAAAACTGTACCTGCTTCTTCCTTATATAAGTTTCCATTCACGCAAATCTCCTATCCTATTACCTTCGCCATTCGCCTGAGGCGAGCCACCCACACGTGTAGCTTTCCACTCAGCAGCGTCCACCCGTGCCTAAGCAACCACCATGCAAGCCTTGTTCCCCAAGCCATCATTCGACCTCACCTTTTCCCCACTCCTCCGAACAACAGCTCTGCCCCTCCGCCCCTCCCTGATGTCGTAGCCTCCAGCCTACACCCATCCACCACCAAAGCAAAGCCTTCAACCGCCCTCCTGCACTTGTTCACACCATGACCCGAGCCTCCTTCTTCCCTGTGACGTGCCTCATTTGTCTGTGGTGGGGTATATACCTATTTCTAAATTCTATTATATATATAACTTGTATTTGAACTATGAAAGCTTAAAAATATTAATATAATGAGTACAGTATAGTATGTATAGTGCATAGGTTATAGGTCTGTTAATGTAATGCCTGTTAAAACATGCGGCAGTACATATTATATATGAATTTCATGCGTTTGTTTATATATATCCTGTATGTCAGTAGCTTGGTTATTTAAATGTATACTATATTTTGTTATATTATATTATATACCTATATATATATTACGTTTTAAAGTTGAATCTGTTCGTTATTTATATAGATTTACACTAGTTATATATAGCTGTTTGTTTATACCCATGGATTGCATAAGTAAATGATCTGTCAAGTTCATATAAGAGTTATATATGTAATATTATAAGATCTGTTAGATATATATAGGTAATATAAGTTATACCCTGTTAGATATTAAAAGGATATGTATATGAGTTAGCTTATGTATTATTATATTTATAGTAGTATATATGTTTTATATAAATGGATATAAGATCGGTTGCATTGAAAATTTTATTTTCTCTAAAGGCTTTATATATTGCTATTATATATTAGTATATATATACATTTCATAAAAAGGATATGATACGAATGAGTTTTATATAAGTTTATATGGATAAAGTGTGTTTACAATAGTTTAATTTATAATATAAACTTCAGGCACCACATATATTATTTTATAGTAGTTTTCGTGAGTGGATATATATATATTTGTTCATATATAAAATGTTTATAAAGTTATTAGTTCTTGTTACATGCTTGATTTGAAAGGTATGTTATATATATGTTTTACAGGCATGATTTGGTTTTATACCTTTCTCTTTTAAAGTTAAGTTTATATATATATATATACATATGATGCCTGAATTATATATCAGTTATATAAGTATATGGATAGTATACATATAATATAATAGTCTTAAGAAGTGATTTATTGTACTGTATTGGGTCAAGAGTATTATATATATATATATATGTGTGTGTGTGTAGCCATGGTTTTAAATATAACTTATAGTGTTTATATATATCTATATATATCAATCTAAAATTTTGGTTTATTGGTTGATTTCATAAGTTATATAAACATATATGTTAAACTGTTAAGTTTAAATGTATTGATTCAAAATTTATCATTATAGATATATGTTTGACTTTAGTATTTGAGTAATTTAAAACAATGGATTTTGAAACCTATATATATTTAACTTAATATATGTTTGAAGGTTAAAATATGACTTCATATAGAGTTATATATCAGTTCAGTTATACCAATTTATCGTCATCGATCCAGTTCTAATTCGATTTCTTCAATTCCTTGTCATCAGCTTTGATCGTCAAACTCGTGCCATCGTGCTTGCTTTGAAATTCGGGTTTGGATTCGTGACCCGTCGCGTAGTCTAATCTCTCTGGCCTTGAAAGGTGAGCAATCACTCACGATTAACATTGTTGAAATATCCCGCACGTCGTCATGACCCGTGCCTAGGACTATCGAATCTGCCCAGAGTACTTGACTACCAATCAGTAGCCTTCAGGGACTAGCGAATCTGCCCAACGTACTCTTGCTTTGAGCATGCTAGAACCTTCAACAACGATGAGATCCCAGCCTTCTAGTCATCCTCCTCGGCGACTATTTTCATACTAGCTCAAGCGCCTCTCGAGCCAACCATTATCCTCAACTCGAACCATATCACCGAGTTATTAACATGCTTGGAATGATCCCGTCTGGATTAGACCAAGACTATCTCATATCATGCCTTGCTTCATCACATCCTCGCAAAGCTTCATCTCAACATCATCATCATCGAATCTATGCATAAGAGCTTCATCATCCGCTACATATGCCACGAGCAGCTTTCCCAATTCAAGAGCCTTTCTCTTAGCTTTTGAATCATCTTCGACCAACTTGTCTAAATCCAATCATCAATCATCTAATTCATAGCAATCAATCAAGTCAAACATTAATCCAAGTAATCAAGCATTCAAATATGATCTAAATAGACAATTATAACAATAATGACAATTTCGTAAATAAAGAGTCAAAAGTCTAACAAGCATGAAATCATGAGTAATGTCTCTACAACCTTGATGAATGAACTTGCATAGGTTAACATGTAGTAAAATGGTTGTCAAATCATCATAAACAATGGATCTATATGGATCTATACTTAGGTTTACAAAAATGCATGGAAATCACTACTTTAACACAAAATCAAGCCAACGATCTGATATACTCCTTTGGATCCGTGTGAAAGATAATCACCACTCACCAAATCACCTAAACAACCCAAAAGCAACACACTTCAGATCTGGACAGCGAAGAATCTAACTTGATCTATCACAAATCCGCTTCAAACGATGAAATCTCTCTTCGAAGAATGTAGATCTTCAATCTAAGCTCTTCGATCTTCGATATGGATGGAAGGAATCACTAGATTAGAGTGGAGAAAAGAAGTGAAGAAGTGTAGAAGTCGAGCTCACAAAATGGCAGCACTTCGTCGCTTCGAAATCCGGATCCCAAAAATGAAGAAAAACTCCCATATTTATATGCTGAAATATCCCTAGGTCGTCCACTTTTAGGTCGTCCACGACCTAAAGAGATTCTGCAACCTACGACCTAAGCCCAGGCGCACTTACGACCTACCAGACTCACCTGTTTACGACTTACGACTTAGCAGCTTAACTCCTAAGTCGCTCGCGACTTAACACATAGCATATGCGTGCGACTTACGACCTAACACATGCGCGCCTTAACGAGTCAACTGGGATACGACCTACGACTTATCAAACCTTGCGACCTAAAATCCCCACGACTTATCTATTCTGCGACTTACGACTTAGCATATGCGCGCTTCCTCGCGACCTATGACTTAACTAAGATGCGACCTAACTTCCCAATAACCACGCGACTTAACTGGGTTACGACCTAACCCTTTACGACCTAACTCCTAAGTCGTCTACGACTTAACCTCCTTAGGTCGCTCACTGCTACCCCAGCTTCCTTAGGTCGTCGCCGACCTATCTATCCCTTAGGTCGTTAACTCGCCCAAACTCTTAAGTCGTTAGCCCGCTTATCCCCCTAGGTTGTTAACTCCCCTAGGTCGGTCACTTACTTAAGTCTGCCTATTCCTGAGTCGCCAACTCCTTAGGTCGCCCATTTCCTAAGTCGGTCATTACCTTAAGTCGTCTACTAACTCTTAAGTCGCAAATCCTATAAGTCGCCAACTTTCCTTAAGTCGTTCACTCGACCTAAGCCACCTCACGACCTATCTTCCACACGACTTAAGCTCTAGTCGATCTAAACTCGGAATGACTTAACAATACTAACAATCTAATAACAACTGTTTTACGATGTTTCGATCCGTAAAAATACAGGTCGTTACATTCTCTCCCCCTTAGGAATTTCTCCCCCGAAATTCCAAACAAACAAGAGCAAACAAAGGCTATTCTGCATGCCTACCATCCACAGCAATCAACAAACCATGCATCCAATTCTAGCTTAGCATGCAGAATTCTAAAACTAGAACAAGTTACAATATCGTGAGATGACACGACACCTTAGGGCCATACCTTGAAGAGTTCAGGATGAGCTGCTTTCATCCTCTCTTCCACCTCCCACGTACACTCGTTATCATCATCACTCCATTGTATCTTGAGCAACTTAACTACCTTCCTCCTAAGCTGTTTCGTATCGGTTTCCACAACACGAAGCGGCTTACAAGGTCTCTTATCGACTGGATCAACTACGAAATCTTCACAGCTATCAGTAGAAACCACTATATTCGAGTCGTGCACATACTTCCGTAGATACGATACATGAAAAACATTGTGCACACCCGACATCTTCTCTGGTAACTCCAATCTGTAAGCGAGCTTTCCAATTCGCTTGATGATCGGGAATGGTCCAACAAATCTCGGAGTCAATTTTCCTTTCTTCCCGAATCGAATAACATTCTTCAGTGGAGAAATCTTCACAAAAACCATATCACCAACGTCGAATTCCAAATCCTTACGACGCTTATCGGCATAACTTTTCTGACGATCTTGGGCTGCCTTCATTCGTTGCCGAATGATCTCTATGCAATCCGAAGTCTGTCGAATCATCTCTGGCCCAAGTAACAGCTTTTCTCCTGTCTCTAACCAACATGTCGGAGAGTTACACGGTCTTCCATACAATGCCTCATACGGTGCCATACCAATACTTGACTGGTAACTATTGTTATATGAAAATTCCACCAAATGAAGGTGATCTTCCCATGATCCTCCGAAATCCAAAACACAAGCTCTGAGGAGATCTTCCAAAACTCGGTTGACTCTCTCGGTCTAACCATCTGTTTGAGGATGATAAGCGGTACTCAAACACAACTCGGTTCCCAAAACTTCCTGGAAGCTCTTCCAAAATCCACTAGTAAACAATGGATCTCGATCGCTCACTATACTCTTCGGAATACCATGGAATCGAACTATCCATTTAACATACAACTCAGCCAACTTTGATGCAGTCCTAGTCGATTGAATAGGAATGAATCTTGCACTCTTAGTCAAACGATCAACGATGACCCAAATCCCTTCATTTCCCGTTCTGGTTCTAGGTAACCCATCAATAAAATCCATCGATATTTGTTCCCACTTCCATGTAGGAACTTCTAATGGCTGAAGCAATCCACTTGGCTTTTTCTGTTCGGCTTTTACCAACTAGCAGTTCATGCACTTGGAAATAAAATTTCCAACATCCTTCTTCATACCTTCCCAGTAGTAGGTTCTCTTCATATCCCGATACATCTTATTTCCACCTGGATGAATTGTCAGCTTCGAGTGATGACTTTCCTTCAGAACTTCACTTCTCAATTCATCTATATCGGGAACAACTAGTCATCCTTGCTTCCGAAGCCAACCCTCTCGATCGACCTCGAATCCTTTATCCTTTTCTGGATCCAATCTAGATTCTAAATCACGGATAATCTTGACAAGCTTATCATCTCGCTTTTGACTCTCGCCAATTCTTTCCACAAGAGTCGGTCTTATCGATAAGTTTGCCAACATCTCAGGTTCCAATTCACATCTAGGCCTGAAGTCAAATCCGGCTAAATACTCGAGATTCTTCCATTCTGAAAACATGGCTCCCAATCCCGCATGTCTTCGACTTAACGCATCTGCCACTGCGTTACCTTTTCCCGGAGTATAAGCTATACCAAAATCATATGATGCCAAAAACTCTAGCCAACGTTGCTGCCGAAGATTCAAATCCTTTTGGGAGAAAAGATTCTTCAACGACTTATGATCTGTAAACAACTCGAATCGAACTCCCAATAGATAATGTCTCCACATCTTCAGAGCAAAAACAATCGCCGCTAACTCCAAATCATGAGTCAGGTAATTCCTTTCATGCGGCTTCAGTTGTCGACTTGCATACGCAACAACTTTATCCCTCTGCATCAGCACTGCTCCAAGTCCAGTACCACATGCGTCGGTGTAAACCACCATCTCATCATTCCCACTAGGAATGGTCAAAACAGGAGCACTTGTCAATCGCTCTTTCAGGATTCTGAAAGCTTGCTCACACTTATCATCCCATCTGAACACTCGGTTCTTTTTCGTCAATCCTGTTAACGATACAGCTACCTTGGAGAAGTCTTTGATAAACCGTCGATAATATCCTGCTAATCCAAGAAAACTTCTCACATCAGATGCATTCTTAGGTCTAACCCAATCCTGGATTGCTGCCACCTTTGCGGGATCAACCACTATTCCACTTCCAGAGATGACATGGCCTAAGAACCTCACTTCACCCTTCCAGAAGTGACACTTCGAAAACTTAGCCTTCAGCTGATGTTTCCGTAAGATTTCCAAAACAATACGCAAGTGCGTCTTGTGCTCTTCTTCAGTTCTGGAATAAATCAGAATATCATCCATGAACACTAGCACGAACTTACCCAACTGATCTCTGAACACCCTATTCATAAGATCCACAAAATATGCTAGCGCATTAGTCAATCCAAACGGCAATACCAGCCACTCAAAGAAACCGGATGGTGTCCTAAAAGCAGTCTTCGGTACACTATCTTTAGCCACTCTCAACTGGTGAAATCCCGTTGCTAAATCCATCTGAGAAAACACCTTAGCTTCGTGAAGCTGATCAAACAAGTCATCTATTCTCGGCAATGGATACTTGTTCTTCTTAGTCACCTTATTCAGCTCACGATAATCCACGCACAACCTCAACGATCCATCTGCTTTGGTTGCGAACACAACTGGTGCACCCCATTCGGACACACTACGCCGAATGAATCCTTTCTGCAAAAGATCATCAACTTGCACCCTCAACTCCTACTGTTCCCTAGGCGCCATCCGCCTAAGAGGCATCACAACAGGTCTGGCTCCTTCAACTAGATCTATACGAAACTCGATCTCTCTATGCGGCGGTAACCCTTTGACCTCATCAAAGACATCCTCAAATCCATTCGCGATTGGCAACGATGACAGTCCATCCCGTGGAACAACCAGCGAATACATGAAGCTCATGAAGACGCCTTATTCATGCTTACATCGTATCACAATCTTTCGCCCCTCCACATTCTCGACTGTCACCTCCAACCTCTCACAATCAACCTTTGCCGCATACTTCCTAAGCCAGTCCATACCCAAAATAATTCCGAACCCCGCAAAGTTCAGAATAAAACAATCACAAACAAAAGAACAATCATGACTCGATACAATCAGACCACGGCATAACATACACAAACAAGACGAACCCCCAACTGGATTAGTCACAACCAATGGCCTATCAACAATATCTGGTTCCAAACTCAACCGGCCTACAAGTTCGTTACAAACAAACGAATGCGACGCCCCAGTATCAAATAGCACTCTAACTGGAACACCACATAGGAAAAGAGTACCTTGAACCACTACACTCTTTCCTTTCTCTTCAGCGGTAGGAGCTTTCGAAGATGATGGAACAGCTCCCAAAGCATAAGCTTGCACAATCTGCTTGTCCTTCCGCGGTTCTAGACAATTCTTCCTGACATGCCCCGGCTTTGTCACAGTTGTGACACTTCATCGGTACCTTCGGATTCTTACAATCCCTAGAGAAATGGCCCTTCTGCTGACAATTGTAGCAAGTCACTTCGCCCTTCGGCTTCTTCTGGCCATCCTTACCCTTCTGCTGCTGCTGCTTCCTCTTCTTGTTTCCACCCTGCTGGGGTTTAGACTCTTCTCTGGTTACAGCAACAACAGACCCTTCCTTAGGAAACAGATTCTCATGCCTGAGAGCTTTCTCCACGAGCTTCTCAAATGAATCGTCCAAATGATCCACCAACTGCCTCCCAAGATAACTGTCCAAGCCTGTCACAAACTTCTCATTCTTCTGATACGAAGATTCAATATATGACCGGGCATACTTGGACAAAGCTTCAAACTCAGAAACATACTCAAGAACTGGTCTTCCACCTTGCTTGAGCTCCACAAACTTCTTGAACAGAACAAACTTCTGAGCTGTAGAAATGAACTTAGCTTCAAATCTGGCTTGGAATTGCACCCAAGTAATCTCTTCCTCCGGAGTGTCAATGGTGATAGAGTTCCACCAATCAGAAGCCCTTCCTTGAAGCTGTCTTGATGCTAACTTCCTCTTAGTTGCATCCACAATTCCCAAATCACCAAAGATCCTTCTACAAGCATCTATCCATCTCTGGACTTCAATGGTTGATTCTGTTCCGAAGAAAACCTTTTCTCCAAGAGCAGTGTAGTCCTTACATAGCTTAGCAAAATCCACCGGTCTTGGAGTTCGAACTTGAACTCCAACATCCACCGATGGCCCCGGAGCTGGCATCCTTCTCATGATCGAAGTCATCATAGCTTCGAACATAGCAGCATAATCAGCAGCCCCTTCAGTAGCACGGCCTTCCCTAGCAGCTGGTCTCCCTCTTCGACTCATCCTTAATATCTATAAAAAGGAATGATTAGCACACCTAGAGAAACAACTGCATAAAGGACTCAAACTCTACTAAGCTACTATATTATATATATAGTAATCATCCATCAAAATACAATTACGTCTCTCATACGTAGTTACGTCAGCGAGCGTTGGGTAAAATCGATTAACCAATGCTCTGATACCAAATGTGACGACCGCTCATGACCCCTGCACCAAATCTAGAGATAGTGCGCTGTAAAGTGTGCCAGGCGACCATGGACGATTGCCATGGTAAATTAAAACAACAGAATCTATCGTATTACTCACAGCGCATGGACAAAATACAATAGAATATATATATAGTGAAGCTTCACAGAATAGAATCTCATCAAATAAACTTCATAATAGTTGAATACAAACATCTGAATAGTCAATACATCAAGCCTCACTACATAACACTCAGAGAATATACAAGCAGCGGAACATCCAGTACATATAGTAAGAAGATAATATGCAAGCCTCCGGCTCGTCTTCGACATCAGCATCGTGGGAAGCAAGAATAGCACCTGTCACCTGCTACCTAGTCTGCCCGTCCCAAAATGGATGAACAGCCCAAGGCAATAAGAGTTAAAACATAAAGCCTTGAGTCAGACAACAGTCTTAGTGAGCGGTAAATTAACTAACAACATACCAAGAGAGCATAAAGGAAAAGGAATAGGAATACAACCCTCCCACTCCACCTCTTTCTACAGTGATAGCCCCCAGACACACACTAAGTAAAAGCAAACATAACAGAGCATACAATTTAAAGCAAAGCAATTATCACTCGAGTCAAGGGCGATGCTTTCCAAGTACTAACCCCCAAGGCCAAAACCAAGATCAGATAAGCACCCAGAAAATACCGCTCTTAAGACCGAGTGATGATACAACCAAACATCCATGACTCTGGCTATCACTGTTATCATTGCTTCGATACCACCGTTAATTGAATGACCGGCACATTCTTTCAGCCGTCCATCAAGGGCTAATGGAAACCCCGGTTCTAGACATTACTCCCGCACGTCGTCATGACCCGTGCCTAGGACTATCGAATCTGCCCAGAGTACTTGACTACCAATCAGTAGCCTTCAGGGACTATCGAATCTGCCCAACGTACTCTTGCTTTGAGCATGCTAGAACCTTCAACAACGATGAGATCCCAGCCTTCTAGTCATCCTCCTCGACGACTATTTTCATACTAGCTCAAGCGCCTCTCGAGCCAACCATTATCCTCAACTCGAACCATATCACCGAGTTATCAACATGCTTGGAATGATCCCGTCTGGATTAGACCAAGACTATCTCATATCATGCCTTGCTTCATCACATCCTCGCAAAGCTTCATCTCAACATCATCATCATCGAATCTATGCATAAGAGCTTCATCATCCGCTACATATGCCATGAGCAGCTTTCCCAATTCAAGAGCCTTTCTCTTAGCTTTTGAATCATCTTCGACCAACTTGTCTAAATCCAATCATCAATCATCTAATTCATAGCAATCAATCAAGTCAAACATTAATCCAAGTAATCAAGCATTCAAATATGATCTAAATAGACAATTATAACAATAATGACAATTTCGTAAATAAAGAGTCAAAAGTCTAACAAGCATGAAATCATGAGTAATGTCTCTACAACCTTGATGAATGAACTTGCATAGGTTAACATGTAGTAAAATGGTTGTCAAATCATCATAAACAATGGATCTATATGGATCTATACTTAGGTTTACAAAAATGCATGGAAATCACTACTTTAACACAAAATCAAGCCAACGATCCGATATACTCCTTTGGATCCGTGTGAGAGATAATCACCACTCACCAAATCACCTAAACAACCCAAAAGCAACACACTTTAGATTTGGACAGCGAAGAATCTAACTTGATCTATCACAAATCCGCTTCAAACGATGAAATCTCTCTTCGAAGAATGTAGATCTTCAATCTAAGCTCTTCGATCTTCGATTTGATCTTCGATATGGATGGAAGGAATCACTAGATTAGAGTGGAGAAAAGAAGTGAAGAAGTGAAGAAGTGTAGAAGTCGAGCTCACAAAATGGCAGCACTTCGTCGCTTCGAAATCCGGATCCCAAAAATGAAGAAAAACTCCCATATTTATAGGCTGAAATATCCCTAGGTCATCCACTTTTAGGTCGTCCACTTTTAGGTCATCCACGACCTAAAGAGATTCTGCGACCTACGACCTAAGCCCAGATGCACTTACGACCTACCAGACTCACTTGTTTACGACTTACGACTTAGCAGCTTAACTCCTAAGTCGCTTGCGACTTAAAACATATCATATGCGCGCGACTTACGACCTAACACATGCGCGCCTTAACGAGTCAACTGGGATACGACCTACGACTTATCAAACCTTGCGACCTAAAAACCCCATGACTTATCTATTCTGCGACTTACGACTTAGCATATGCGCGCTTCCTCGCGACCTATGACTTAACTAAGACGCGACCTAACTTCCCAATAACCACACGACTTAACTGGGTTACGACCTAACCCTTTATGACCTAACTCCTAAGTCATCTACGACTTAACCTCCTTAGGTCGCTCACTGCTACCCCTGCTTCCTTAGGTCGTCGCCGACCTATCTATCACTTAGGTCGTTAACTCGCCCAAACTCTTAAGTCGTTAGCCCGCTTATCCCCCTAGGTTGTTAACTCCCCTAGGTCGGTCACTTACTTAAGTCTGCCTATTCCTGAGTCGCCAACTCCTTAGGTCGCCCATTTCCTAAGTCGGTCATTACCTTAAGTCGTCTACTAACTCTTAAGTCGCAAATCCTATAAGTCGCCAACTTTCCTTAAGTCGTTCACTCGACCTAAGCCACCTCACGACCTATCTTCCACACGACTTAAGCTCTAGTCGATCTAAACTCGAAATGACTTAACAATACTAACAATCTAATAACAACTGTTTTACGATGTTTCGATCCGTAAAAATACGGGTCGTTACACTTTAACACTGAGTACAAGAGATTATCTCCATAAAATTCAAGTTATTTATATTTGGAGAATTATATCCTTTAACATTGGAAAATTTTGATCCGAGTAAATCAAATTTACTATCCCATCCGTCGGGCCAGTCCAGATAGCCAGGGAGAGCATGAAACTGGTTTTCCAAACTCAAGCCTTGACACTACCTCTCTAACATCCATAAGGTGGTCAAGTAATTTGATCGACTCTAAATCATTTAATATTTAACCATTCCATAAATCCTTCAAATCATATTTAAAATACTTTATAATCATTTGAAAATATTTACAAAAGATTTGGAAAAGAACGGTTGCGTTTAAAACTACATTTCAAAAGTTATAGAAAAGTGTTGTGGAAAAGTGCTGCGGAAAGTGCTTTTTAAGCTATATTGATCAAAACGACTTTTCTTTATCATTTGGAAACTCATTTTTTTTATCACTTTTAAAACATTTTAAAATATTTTTTAGAATTTATTTCATATTTTTAAACAGTTTTAAAGAGGTTTAACATTCCATATACACTAATTCATTAAATAAAGGAAAGTGATTTCCTTTGTGCTTATCGACGTGTATTTCCATGACTTGCATATATATTTAACATTCATATTAAAAGCCATCATTAATAATCATAATCAAACATATATAACATCCAATAACATATAATACGATAGTTTAGGAGTTTACTCACCTCGGGTTTAAACGACTAACTAAAAATTGGCTATAGCTTTGCTAACTCGAACTTTTGGCTCGCGATCACTTGGATTATTGCTTCTAGATGGCTTGGCCTATGGTTGAGAGGATGGAGGTGATGGAAGCCATCAAAGTAGAGGTGAAGAAGAAGAAGATGTAATGAGGTGTGTGAATTTGTGAAGCCTTAGGGTCTTATTTATAGCCTTATGGAAATGTGGAAAATTACTAAATTACCTTCATATATTATCAAAATATCTCTGACACCACATCACTTCAACATCAAATCCTTGTCACCATACTCAAGTGCATGCATTAATGAGATGTAATGTGATAATACATATTCCAAAAATATCTTAAGATGGAATGACATGCATTAATGGGGGATTTGATGTTTGCTTTCCATGTTTTAATGGTGATTAGATGTTACCTTTTTTACTTACTTTTTGTAAAAACATCTTAGATATTTTCTTTAGCTTTGATTTGACTAATTGTGATACACATATGTTTGTATATGTGTATGTGTGTGCATGTACAAACAGTCCAAATTACAGATCTGATTTTTTGTCCAGTTCTATTATCCATAGCCTTCCCCTTTTGCAACCCTATTTGGATCCAAAAACCGAAATTTGTATGGATTTATAAATGTGGATCTAATTGGAGAAAAATAAATAGATAAACTAGAAAACCAGATCTGAAAACTCACCTTATACGGACGGCTTAATTTGGACATCTCTTCTCAAGATCTACAGTTTCTACCTCCAATTTGCAAATCAAAAAACCTAAATCTAATATATTTGATTTCTGAAGAATTGGAGGAGAAAGAAAAGTAAAAGGGCTTTCGCGCCCATTCAAAAAAATATGGATTTGAAGGCTAACCCTGCCTGTTTATTTATAGAAAGCCAAAGCAACGTCGTCCGTTCATTTAAAGTGATTGAAATCTAGCCGTTAAAAGCAAGCAAAACACGTCAGTTTTGACGTGTCTAGCCTTTTTTTTATACGTATTAATTTATTTTCTCTATTTTTAAATGTTAACTTTTAACCGTTGCTTATTCATTCTAATTAATTTCCATCAATTGCGAATTTAATTCCCTTTATAACACATGTTTATTTTGAAATTCAAACATTGCTAATTAATGTAAATTAATTTCCTTTAATAGTTGATTTGATTAACATTGCCTACTAACGTTAATTAATTAACTCTAATTGCTGATGTCAATTAATTTCCTTTATGACGCGCGTCTATTTTGAAATTCAAACGCGCGTTATTTATGGAATTTATACGCGCATATATTTATAAACAAATATATTTACGCACATTTAAACATATAATTATTTTTCGATACGAAACTTCGAATGTCAATAACTTTTTCATACGAAGTCCATTCGAGGCATATTATATATGTAAATTAATCAGAAAATCACCACGAACACAATGACATAAGTTTCGAGGCCATATTCTGATAATTCCAAAAACGCACATTTTCACTGTTTATAATTATTTTGGTTATTTAATTATCTAAAAATGCGGGGTTTTACAGAAACTAATATTTAAGATTCATAATCTTTAATATATTTTGGGTGATATCGATTTAAGCAATAATATATTTCTTTTGAAATACCCTCATGATTCAAGTGTTGGATACATCTTAAATCACTTTATACATACCATAAATATGTATTTATTCCAGAAATCTATTTATGTTTCTTATAGTTGCGCTTATATTATATTCATAAATATTTAATTATATAAGTTTAATTTATTTTTAGCTATTATAATTTAATTATCTTATATAATATTTGTATTTATCTTATAAATTGAATCAAATTTGATTAATTTTCATTCTTATAAATTAAGCCATATTTAACCAATTTTAATTCTTGTTAATTAAATCATATATGACCAACTTTCTATTCTTATTAATTAAAACATATTTAGATAATTTTAAATCCTAATTTAATTAAGTAATTTAATTAGCTAATTTAACTAAATTTTACTTTACCACAGAACACTCCGTATTATTCATCTTAAACTATTTAAGGTAATTAATTAATTATTTATATTTTTGTTTACATACATATTAACATATGTATATATAATTAATTCACTTTGAATTAATTTTTTATTTAATAAATTCTTTTACTAAATTAAATAATTCAATTAAAATTTAATTTATTCGAAATTTTTAATTTAATATTACCTTAAACAAATTAAGACAAAGATATAGCTTAATATTATAATTACATACATATATAAGTACATATATATGTTATAATTTTTTAATTAAATAACGGTTAATTATTTATTTTGTTTTGTTTAATTATTCATATTAAGTAAATATATATTAAAATTTTGATATTAATTATGTTTTAAAAAAATATTTTGTAATTTTTAAATTTATTTTAAAATATATATAAAAGTTTCTTTTATATTTTAAAATTAACATTTAAGTTTAATATATATTTTAAAATTTCAAATCTTAATATGAATAGTAGCGCAAGACAAAAATTAATTTGGGCCTTACATCTGAGCTAACCTTTTGGACTTACACCACCCAAAGGGCCAGACCGATGGTCTGGAAGAAGAGAATACTTGATTGTTCAACCCAGGCCTAGACATTACTATTTTAGTCATCCAACAGATATATAAGTTTAATTAGTTAGCTTGAAATGTTGATTAATTAGACTATATTGATCATTTGGGTTCTTGTACCATTGTTGGTCCTGGTCCGATATAGTAGCAGAAGAACTGGGTAGATTTCGAAAAAAATCGCTAATTGTATATTAGTTGGCCCACGTATCTACATATTTCATGCTTGGTTTAATTTGGTTGTTTTAGTAAAATCATTTTATTATTATTATTTCAGTTTTAATCAATTGGTCTATATTAATTAAGTATAAGATGTGAATAGGTATGACATTGTTAAGTGCTAGGTCCAATAGGTATGATCTATATCAATTGATCTATATAATCATTGTTGGTCTAATCTCGTGTCCATGTATTAGTTAAGTGATTGGGGTATGAAAAGAAGATGTGAATAAAATAAAATATTAGATCCGCATTTACTCACATCAGGATTAAAGTGGAAAGAGATAAAAGATGACCTCATTAATTGATTCTACCCTCCTCTTTTCCAAACATCCAATTACCACTATACCCAATCTCCATACTAAATGATGGTGTGTAGTAATAACATTATTAATATGACATATAATAACACACAATAACATTGTTAATATATACATATATACAAATTGGGATTTATATCTACCATGTATATATATTCTCTAGTCATCTATTTATTAATTGCCTTATTTAGTTGTTTAATATATATACATATGATTACAAAAATTACGAAATCTATATATTAATAACATAAAATTTGTTTTGACAAAGATTAGCATAAGTTGACAATTTGAGGTTTTAAAATCCAAATTTAATGTTGAAATATTCTTGTTTGATGTGATAAGATTTATTCAAATTTAGATCTAGATCAAAGTTAATTAGTGTAAAATTTCTATAATTAACTAAGTATAATATATATATATATGAGGATAAAAATAATTTCGATTAATACAATTTATATGAATACATGTTCAATTAGACTGTTTTAATATAAACATATGATTCACATATTTATTAATAAAATGAATATATGTATAACAAAATAGGTCTAATTTAAAAAAAAGACAAAAAATGGATGAGATTAAGTAAGAGAGAAGATATCAGAAGTTGTAGCTTAGTATAAACCTAACGTCCTTTAACTTTGAAAACCTCAATGTGTAAATGCAAATGCTAAAACAATCGATCAAAAAACAGTGAAAATATATGAATCAAAAAGAAATAAATGGGACCATAATTTATTGTCGCAAAATGTGCTTCTCACCGCACTTTCATGATGTTAATAAATCTGTTGTTCTAGCATTGCCCCTGTGTAAATTAACTTTCATAAACTCTACTAGTACAGCCACACAACGGTGTAGAAACCGACCTGTAACGACCCAGAAATTGACCACTTTAAAATATACTATTTAAAGTGATTTTAAATATAAAATATATAACATTTTATGATTTAAATAATATTACATAGGATTTGAAAAGAGAAATATAGACAAAAATAGGAATAATTTCTTATATCGACAAAAGTGACAAAATCATGATTTCAGAAAAATAAGTTTCAATAGTTAAATAAATTATTTTAATTAATTTATGAGCGTTTATATTTTTAAATAACATAATAAAAATTTATTTTTAAATTTGGTTTACATAAATAAATAGTTAAACTAAAACGTCTAAATGTGATCGTAAAATATTTTGTCGAAAATCAACATTTTGTCGATTTAAAGTTGTCGCAACATCGTTGCACCTTTATGTACACATTTTTATATACATTGTAACATATAGGAAGTCATTAACAATTAACTAATTAGGTTTACTTTATTAAAGCATGCTTAGAAACTTCCAGAAACAATTAAGAAAAGTAAGCTTATAAAGACAAAAAGAGTTATAAAAAAATCAAATTCGAAAAGTAAACATCAAATCAAACAAACATAATTATTATATTATTTACTTAATACTTCAGTGAAAGTGACTTAAAGTAATGATTTGAAATGTGATATTAAGTGTTTAAAAAAATAAGTTTGCTTAAAGTATAAGTAAAGGGTATTTTGGTCTTTTTACAAAATATTATTTTAATCCAAATTTTTTCTATAAACACCAACACACTTTCTCACTTTTTTCACACCTTTCTTCTCCATTTTCATCCTCTTCTTCCACTCTTTAATGGCTTCCATGCCTCTCTTAAAAAATTCAAAAAGCATAACAAAGTTATGGCAAAAATAATCGATAAAAAAAGTATATCACTTAAGTCAAATTCAAGCTGGTAAGTTCCATCCATCCACCCAGGGCCATGCCCACCTAGAAGCTATCTCCACCTCTTTTCATCTCAACTTCTGGCATAAAGGAGCTATAGCCGGATTTCAAGAAGTTTCGGAAAATAGTAGCAAAGCTATAGTCAAATTCGTAGTGACAAAGTTAGCAAAATTAGTAGGAAGTGTGGTTTAGATCTGGAGTTCCTTGCCTTAAAGTTTGACGAAGTGGAATCCAAAGTGAATTATTTCTTCCTTTAAGTTCATTAAAATCATTTCTAATTTGAAGGAACTTTAAGTGTTAAGTGTTTTTTGAAAACCCTTGTTAAATAATTGTTTACTTTGTTTGCTAAAACAATGGTTTGATTTCCTTGTTTGACTATGTTTGGATGGTTAATTAAGTATTTTCAAAATTTAGAAGTTAAATACTTAATGGGGTATATGGAAATGACTAGTACACGTGTTTCGTCTGTGAGATCCAAGGAGACATGGGCGAGAGACGGAACATGTCGAAGGGAAAGCCCGGATGCTGCAAAATAAATATAAAACCGTTTTAACCCAAGATAAAATAAAGTGTTCTAAATATTGGATAGAATGAAGCATTGATTATCATTTATTGTTATGTTTATTTCGTTGAACGATTGTTTGAATTAGGCTCGACTTGTTTATGAGCAATTAATTATCCATACCATGGGCTGGGTAGAAAATAATTGTAGGCTAACACCTTGTGATTTATTTCACGATTTGTCTATAAGGTGTTTAACGGTAATATTTGGTTCACTTCAATTTAATAAATTGTTTTGAAAATTGGCTTTCAAGTTTAAATGTTATGAAATGTTTTCCCTTAAAAGAGAAAAAAAAGAGATATTTGAGAATAAATATTTTGAAGTGATCTTATATAAAAGTGGTTTGTATAAAAAATGGATTTATAAAAGTGTTTTATAAAATGGAAAGAATTTCGAGGACTAAACCCAATCGTTTTAAGATGATTTTTGAATGGATTTGAAAGTGGAAAATATTATAGATTAATAGTATTTGTAACTATTAGTGTAAATGATTTTGCCACTTTGAGATATAAAGTGATTTGTTATGTTGCTAAAGATTCAGGTAACCCATAATCTACGAAACGCATTGACAAACGACATGCAGATGTTCTGTAGCCTCGGTGTAGTCCGCTCTTGGAATAGAGGGATGCACCAATCAATTATTTATTCGGAAGGCTAGACCCAGGGGCCTGGTTATGGCTAGAAACCTCCTGAGATTTGGTAGCATATAGTTTTGTATGCTTGTATATATATCGTTTCAAAAGGTGATTTGTTTTCAGATCCCGAAGTAAAGGACTAGTTTGAATATAAAGGATGTGTGTGTGTGTGTATCCAAAGTTTTGAAATAAGAATTCGGGAATAAAGTCCATAGAGATAATTTCCGTAAAGGTAATTAGATTTGAAAAAACTAAATGTGAAGATTAAGCTAAGTGGGTAGATTTGGAACCTACATTTGCATGATATATGCTATGTAGTTTGGGAATTGCATATTCGTTGTTGCATCGTAGGCTCCATGAGTCCTATTTGTAGTAGGAGGACTACATTGGCTTGATCCTATATCTAATTGGGTACCCAATTAGATAGGGGTACGTAGGCAGTCACAACTGGTAGTGATACAGCCCCTAAATTAATATAACCATTTTTTTGTTTATCTGTTAGTGGTTGTTGTTTATCTTGTGTTGTTTTATCATTCCCCTTTACTATTTTATTCCGCATTTACATTGTTTATGGAGTTCGAAGGTAAGGATATTGTTATCTCTCTCATCACAGTGTGCAGCGGTAGATTTATTACATTTGAGTTCGGTATGCACACCTTGTAGAAAAATTAATCAATCACTCTAATAAGTTGTATAATTGAAATTGTATCATATACATTTAGTAATGTTGAATATTTATCAAATATTATGTATTAAGTTGGTAGTCTTCATTAGTAGTTTTAGAACGGACGAATTTTTTTAGCGATTTTGACTGGTTCGAATTTTCGACCCTTGAAAATCGACACTAATATACTGGTATTGTCGCGCATTAACAAAATCAATGTCATATTTTGCAAATGAATTTCGATATTTTTTATATTATTTTATAAGCCAAATATACTTCTTTTAATTTTTCAAAAACGATAAGAAATTTATTTTCAAGTTTGGTTTACATGAATCAATAGTTTAACAAAAACGTCAAAATGTGACCGTAAAAAATTATCGAAAATCAACGTTTTGTCGAATAAAAGTTGCCGCAACGTTGTTGCACCTTTATGTACAAATACATATACAAATTTTTAATTATGTTAAGTATTAACAATTAACTAATCAAGTTTACTTTTGCTAATTAAGGTTAGAAATTTCTAGAAAATCATTAAGAAAAAGTAAACATAAAAGGACAAAACCATGTCAAATGAAATCAAATCAAATCTTTACTTTATTTTCCTTATACATTAAGTGATTAAGACATAAAGTAGTGATGCGATAAAGTAATGGTAAGTGTTGAAAAAGTAAGATAAAGTAAGGATATTTTGGTAATTTTGTAAAGGATTAATTTTGTAATTCACCAATCCTTACTTTTCGTATATATATCCATCCATATCCTCCTTCATTCTTCACAAATTCTTTCTTCTTCTTCACCATTCTTGAGCTTCTTAATGCTCTCTAATGGCTTCTCCTCTTTAAGAGAGGTAGGAGGGTTAAAAATAGTGGAGTGCTTAAGCACCAATCCGCTAATTACTCTCTAACCACTTCTTAATCTGCTTCTTTCTCTTCTCTTATTTAATGGCACTTGGCCGAGAGTTTGGAGATGACGGTAGCATGGGCTGTGAGCAAGGAGGAGGTAGAAATGGTGGCCAAGCACTTTGAAAGCATGGTTGAGTTGTTTAGTGATGTATTGGTGAATTTTAGTAATGATTTAGATGAAGTGTTGTGGTGATTTAAATGTTGGTAGGAAGTTTGGTTCGATTATGGTGAGAACTCTTAAACTATTATATTAAATTTTGAATAATAATATGACGTTTGCAAATGGATGTGTAATATACTTTGATCATCAAGTTTGGTTATTTTCATATGAATGTTGAATATATATATATATGTATATATATATATGTATATATGTCTATATATATGTATATATGTCTATATATATATATATATGCAAGTCACGAATATACACGTCGATAAGCATAAAGGAAATCACTTTCCTTGAATTAATAAAATGGTGTATATGGAATTGTTAAACCTCTTGAAAATGGTTTAAAATGTATTTGAAATGTTTTGTAAGCATATAAAAGTGTTTTGGTGAAGTTTGAAAGGAAATGGAAAATTTAGTTAAAAATAAGCGCGTTGTGTAACGACCCGTAAATTTTAACGATTTTTATAATGTAATTAACTAAATTTTTAATGAAAATAAACAATAAATTTTTGAAATGAAAATTTGATATTTGGAATACGTCTATTTAAACATAGCTATTAACAAATTTTCATTGGAAAATATGAAAGTTTGTTCTGTTGTGTAATTTTCAAACTTTAAATTTAAATCAGTTTAAATTGATGGAAATTAAATATTTTTGAAATCTGAATATTTTTATATAATAAAATTGTCAACCTTTTTCTAACCAAGACGTCATATTTCGTTTCGCCAAATTTGGACTGCTATAGCCTCGTTTATCTTATTTCCGATGTTTTAGCAGCATTTTCGGCAGTGAAAACTCGAGCTTTGATAAGTTACTTGTATCACTGATATCTGTGTACCATTCTGTTCGTCTTGTCGTGCTGATCTCCACAGTATATTCATTTGTGCATTTCGGCGTCCGATACGCAACGAAATCTGCGAAACAATTAGCCATATCGGTTCCGCATTTGGGCCTCTTGGGTTTCTGTGTCCTTTCAATTGTCCAGCCGTGAGATAATGAATGGCCACTAGTTATTAATATTCTCTGAATTCAGTGGTCCTGACTGTTGTTATTCTTACCTTTTCAATTTATTGGTTGATTTGTTCTAGCAGTGGTTCATTTTTTCTTCCGTATACTCTCTTCTCTCTATTCTTTCTTTGGAAAGAAAAAATTTATATATTACAAAACTTTTACATATAATCTAAAGCTTATACTTTCGACCTGTAGTAGTTTCCTCTGTGCTCCTTGCTTGCCGATCGAACTGCCCATAGACCTTCCGCATTAACCCTCCCCTTCCACCTGACTGCACCACTGATGTGCGCCATTCATCGATCAACCCGCTCGTCCTTCCCACCTGAAGCCTCCGCACTATCCTCTCTCACCGCCATCCCAATGATAGCCGACAGCGGTTAATCCCACCTGAGACCAAGCAGTGACCTTTTCACAACCGAACCTTGTCTGACCTTCCATCAAACCCATTAGCCTCTAACCTTGTCTCGCCTCACTACCTTGCACACACGACAGCCCACATACCCCACGACATGCGTCCATCACCCCTAACGACTAGCACACCCCCTCAGGCAACACCCAAAGCCCTCCACTAGCTCGCGCCTAGATCCGTGACCCACTCCCTTCATGGCCGATAAGCCCTTGCACCACAACCATCCCCTGCTCTGCTATTTCTCACATCCACCTTCCACTGCTCCTTTCTCCTCCGCGGCTTTTCCACCACCCATCTTCCATTTGCACAGCCGCCTCCAAGCCTAGAACCCGACCACACCAATCACCGAAGGCATTCCTACTGACCCTTGCTCCATGTAACCATAAAGTTAGCCTTCCAACGCCTCGCCAACAAAATCAGCACATCCCATGGTTGTGCTGAACGGACCCACTCCCACATCATCTGCCGCATCATTGTCTTCTCGCCTATTCGCCCATAGCTAGCCTCCGAGCACTCCTGCCACCTAAGCGAACGCAGCCTCCTCTTTGTTCAAATATATATAACTATTTTTTGAAGAATTTGGAAAAATGGGTTTTAATAAATACCGATTTTAAAAAATATAATATGAAGATTTTTATTTTAAACATTTGTTTTTAATTGAATATTTATGTTAAGAAAAAATAAATAATATAATATATAATTTGTTTCCATTTATATCAAGCTAGTTTTGATTTTTTGCATTCATCGATTCAAGTCCGTCGTGCTTTGCTTTGGAATTTGTGCTTGGATTCGTCACATCTTGTGTTATTTCTCTAGCCTCGAAAGGTGAGCAATCACTCACGATTAACATTCTTATATTTAGTAAATTTAATTCACAAGAAATGATGATTGAAATATGTTAAAATTTAATTTGTTAGTAATTTAATTGTTGAATATGACATGCTATTATCTGCAATTGTTTACTAATATTAATTGACATATGACACCATAACCCGTTGAATATATTATAGTCGAATTGTTAAATATGATATATGCTTGTTATTGATATGTACATCATTTTATATTATTATTTATTTTATTTGTTCTCGCTCTACAAGTTCCCTGTTAGTTAGGAATTCCCTATGAGTTGAAATGATACATACTAGAACGATATTATAGATTAGGGAAAATCATTATGGGTTGAAATGATAAACCCAAGCGATTTTATTGATTTTAAATTTTGGGATTACGAGAAATTATATATACCCGTAAATATTAAATTATTGTAGATTGAAATGATAAATATCCGTTTGACTTGACAATAGGTTAGAAAATTATATACGGACACCATTGGTCTATTTTTAATGATTTCCAGAATTTTTGAAGAGAAAAATGGGTTTTAATAAATATTGATTTTAGAATATAATATAAATATTTTATTTATAAAATATGTGAAAATTTAGATTTTTAAAATGATATGTTTTGGAAATTTTAAAATTACAAGTTATGTTTTAAAAATGTAAATTATAAAATTTTACTTATAACTTTATTATTTTTAAAATATATAAAATAAGATTTAAAATAGATTTAATAATAATAAGATTTAATTTAATAATAATTAATATAAATAAATTTAATTTTATAAAACTTAATTTGATAAAGAGATATATTGTGTTTAAGTATTTATTTAAAATTTGTATTAATATTTTGAAAATAGAATTTGTAATAACTTTATAAATTAAGGTTGGAACGGTAAATTGAAATTAATTTGGAATTTAATTTGTTTAAGAATTGTAATTAATAAGAATTTATTTGAACTTATTAATCTTGAGATTTTAAAGATATGATTCTTTTTATAACTTGATAACTGGATTTCGATTAAAGATGATTAAATGAATATTTCAAATTTAAATAAAATTGAAAATGAAAATTTAATATTGATTTAAATTTGTAATTTGAGATTTTATTTAAATGTTATTAAAAATGATTAAGAGAATATTTTCAAATTTAAATAAAATTAAAGTTTAATTTTGAAATATAAATGAAATTTTTATCAAATTGGGTTATTGTAAATTGTTTGAATATTTAACTTTGAAATCTATTAAATTGGAGGTGGTTTAATTTGTAGTTCAAACCTATATTTGAAATCAATATAAATTAAAATGATTTTATTTATAATTTAAATTGAACCTTTAACTGTTTAATTGAGATTATTGAACTGAGATTGATCTAAATTGAATTTTGGAACTAAAGTTGATTTGTATTGATTTGTGAAATTGGAAGATATAATTCTAATTATAAAATATTTTAATATGTAAACTATTTTTAAATATAAACTATATTTTAATATATAAACTATTTTAATACATAAACTAGTTTAATTTATAACCTATTTTTAAATATACACACTATTTTTAATTTATAACTATTTCAATATACATAAACTATTTTCAATATTTAAACTGTTTAAGTTGGAAATGTTATAATTAGATTTAATGGATTTAAATGCAAATGTTTGATATGATAGTTTAAACTATTTTTGTGGTTATGATTTTGGAAGTGAATATGATTTGGAAAATGAATATGTTTTCAAAAGTGAATATGATTTCGAAAGTGATATGATTTTGAAATGAATATGATATTTTGATATGAAGTATGAACCGTTTGAAAAGAAATATGACCACGGTATGAAATAAGCGTGTGGTTGTTAAAGAAACCGGGATTGGATATTGTCAAACTCTCTGCCAATACCGAAAACCACTTTAACAACTGTGCACGTGGTGGAGAATTCACAACGAAGTAGGATGGTTTGGCAAACGATTATGTATGAGGTATTAACAAAGCCCTGACTCTCGCGAGTCAGCTTGATGCGACTAAAACAGGAGCTACGCCGGGCCAAGTGAGGTCGCACCTCCGATCGAGCATGCTTCTTCGATACCATTTAATTACTTTGTTATTTGATTGGGTGCACTTTTGATTATGGGAATGTGTCTCGAGGTGGGCGGTAGTAGCTGCTATGCATTACCAGCAGTCCGGATCTGCAAAACGTTAGTACCGTACCCTAGGCATTGCCTCGTGTGCCTTGTCATATGCCTTATCGCGCCCTCTACGAGTTTGGTTTGTTTCGTACCTATGGAGTGCTCTCTGATAGCCCACTGGTTTGGTGGAGTTTATAGTACTGTATAGTCTACGGCATTTATATAAAAATGTGTTAAGGGGGATATGGGTAACGCCTTAACGCTATTTTAATAGCTTACTTTACTATAGACATTATCTATGTAGCGTATTGTATTATGTATGTAGATAGTTTAACGGATCCTTAAAGGATGAGAATCCCAAACATCCTTTAAGTTATTTTGTATTTCACTTGAAATTTCACTTGAGTTGATTTACCTGCATAAGAATGTTATTCCTGATTCGAGTGTTTTGTGTTTTTGCTTTAGGCTCGGGTCAGACTGAGTGTCACAGCATTTGAGACTCACCTTTGGAGCTTTTCTTGGAGATCTATCTAATCTACTCAGCTTTTCAGTTATTTCGGTTACTTCCAGTTGTTTATGTTCAGAATTGTCAGTTGCTTTTGTATTAGTGACTACTATGTACTTGGGATTTTCTGTTGTATTTGTTTCAAACTCTGATGTTTATGTAGTAGCTTCATGAACTACTATTTATCTATTCCGCTGCTTAATGTTATATTTCTCTGTGTTTGTGATTCTGTGATTGATTTATTTACTGTATATGCTAATTTTTGCCAAATATAAATTAACAATCTATTGTCTTGAGCAATTCAAGTCTGACATGAGTGGATGATTGTCGATTTGAATGGTTCGAAATAGCGGGTCGTTACAAGTGGTATTAGAGCTCTGGTTTAGGCAAAATTTAACATATGGAGTAAAAGTCATTAGAGATAGAGTAGTGATACCCTAGAATAAGTAGAATCAATTATAGAATCATCTTCATTCGAACTTGAAATTCTTCGTTATGATCCTCCTGGATTAGGATTTCCTTTGAATTTCAGAACTTTTCCTTTGTTCTGAAATCCATTCTTGTCTTTCCTGTTCGTTTTCTTCTTGATACTAGAGCATCCCATAGCTTCATTCTGTTGAACTCTGTAATAAATTTGAGCACACCTTGCAACCTCAATTGGCAACTTCATCCTTGTGTGTGACTAATCCCATCGGCAGTCCCGCCAACCTCAATATTATTTGTAAAGGGGTGAAACTCCTTTACAACAGGCGTCGATTCACTGGAGATTTCTACGTCCTCAGTTTTGATGTTGTTATTTCTTGCAAAGCCCGAATCGTTTCTCTAGTAGACGATCTGGGTAATTCTCTTATGATCGAATGTCGATTGCCCCAGGAATTTTGAAGGCAGTTTTATCTTTTCGCTTGATGCTCAGTCTAGTGATCTTGACTCCACCCCAATAGTCAGGGATTGTCCTAATGTTTTGGTGAAGTCACTTCTCTTCCTCCCAGGTGGGAAATTCAATTCCGCATCGATCTTATTCCTGGAGCTCGACCTATTGTCCTTCCTCCCAGACGAATGGTTTCTATGAATGGTTAGTCATGCTCTTTGGACTAACCAATGCTTCTGCCTTCTTTGTCGATCTTATGAATCGCGTTTTCCACGATGTTCTCAACAAGTTTGTCCTGGTTTTTGTTGATGATATTCTCGTCTTTTCTAAGTCTCGGTTGACCAGGTTAAGGTCGCCGCGATTAATATAAGTCTATATATCTTTCCTCTTTTGTAATTTAATTATTTTATCTTCCTTTCAAGTCTATCTTCTTAGTTAGAATTGCCTTTGATTAGGGTCCCTCTAAATTTGAATCTCTATCCTTGTTTTAAAATCCATTCTGGAATCATCCTATAAGAGAACGTATTTGTAATTGATATAAAAATGTTTTATATTGTGTTGTTTGAGTTGTTAAGTTTAAATTTTTTGTTTCGATCGATTCGTCTGGCCAACACTATCGATAGGAATTCCAAAACACTTGAACGGAGTAAACTGACACAATATTGTTTTCGAAATTGGCAAATGGAATAATTTTAAGTATGATTATATTATATATAAAAAAGTATAATTTTCTGAAATTGGATAGTTAAATGGATTGGTTATTAGAAATGATAATACTAGATTATAATTTATTGTTTTGTTAACATTTCTAAACCATTAACTATTTTTGTATGTTATAAGGAGATGAGATTTTTAAAACAGGGTTTATAAATCTGATTTGTAAATGAAATGGATTTAAATTGAAGATTTGAGAATTTATTTTTGGTGCTTTTCGAAATTGATTTTCAAAGTCTTGAAAAATATATTATTTGAAAGTATTTTCGAATGGAAATTGTTTTCCAAAGAATTTTAAAAAAAGTAAGTCAGTACTCTCCTCTTATGTCGTTGGAAAATAATTTTGATGATGACTACAGTATCATCGACATTCATTTTCGAGTCTCGGAGTGGAGAGACCACTTAGTAGCTTTGCTACACTTTTGTTTTGGAAAATGGATTTGATTTGAATTTCTTAAGTATGATTTGATGTACAAAATATATATGTATATATTTATTTCAAAATGGTTTGAAGTGAAATCGAAAATTTAACTCTTAAGTTTTATGTTAAGTGACGGTTTTCAATTATTGAAATGAAGCAAAAAAATTATTTTTAAATAATTAGAGTGTTTAAAATGAGAAATGAAATTGAAACAACTTGAAATAGTTGAACTAGGATAAAAATTCATTTAATACTCCATTGCAGTCTAAAACATATATATAATTTACCTGAAATATTCAAAAAGTTAAAATGTAATGTGATATGTAGTTGAAGGTTATACAAGAGAAACCTTAAGTAGTCAAAGTGTTTAAACTAAATTTTGCTTAATAGAAATGTTGTAAATATAGGGTAAATTCATAATGGAATAGTATACAACATAAAATATAAGTAATAAGATGTCCAAAAATGAAATTCTATTAAGGGAATTTTTAAATAAAAATTTGAGTGGTTATAATAAATTTTTATAAACTTAATTTATGTTTCAAGATATGTTAAGTGAAAATAAATTGAATAATAAAAAGAAAATGATATTTAAGTAAATAAAATGAACTTAAGTTATAATGAAAATATGGAATGTTAATATTAAATTTAAATAATTTATTGAAGAGTTAATTAAGGGATATTAACATTAAAGGAAATGTATTATATAAATGAAATAAAATAAATGAAATTTATAAGGTTTTAAATTAATTGTTGTATCCAGTACTATGTATTTCGAATTTATCTTTCCTTTCTGTTGCTTCAAATCTCCTATCTCGTTCCTTTTCGGAGACGAAAAGTTTTGAGTGGGGGAGAGTATAACGACCCATAAATTTTAATGATTTTTATAACGCAATTAACAAAAAATTTCATGAAAATAAACAATAAAATTTTGAAATGAAAATTTTGATATTTGGAATATGTTTGTTTAAACATAGCTATCGACAGATTTTCATTGGAAAATATGAAAGTTTGTTCTGTTGTATAATTTTCAAACTTTAAATTTAAATCAGTTGAAATTGATTGAAATTAAATATTTTATAAATCTGAATATTTTTATATAATAAAATTGTAAACTTTTTTCTGAGCAAGATGTCATATTTCATTTCGCCAAATTTGGACTGCTATAGCCTCGTTTATCTTATTTCCGGCGTTTCAGCAGCATTTTCGGCAGCGAAAAATCAAGTTTTGATAGGTTGGTCGTATCGCTGATATCTACGTACCATTTTGTTTTTCTTGTCGTGCTGACCTCTGTAGTATATTCATTGGTGCATTTCGGCGTCCTGTACGCAGCGAAATCTGCGAAACGATTAGCCGTATCAGTTTTGCATTTGGGCCTTTTGGGTTTTTGTGTCCTTTCAATTGTCCAGCCATGAGATAATGAATGGCCACTAGTTATTAACATTCTCTGAATTCAATGGTCCTGACTATTTTTAGTCTTGCCTTTTCAATTTATTGGTTGATTTGTTCTAGTAGTGGTTCATTTTTCTCTTCCGTGTACTCTCTTCTCTCTGTACTTACTTAGGAAAGAAATTTTTTATATATTACAAAACTTTTATATATAATCTAAAGCTTATACTTTCGGCATGTAGTAGTTTCCTCTGTGCTCCTTGCTTGCCGATCGAACTGCCCACAGACCTTCCGCATGACCCCTCCCCTTCCACCTCACCGCACCACTGCTAACCGCCATTCACTGATCAACTCACTCGCCCTTTCCACTTGAAGCCTCTGTACCATCCTCTCTCAACACTACCCCACTGACAGCCAACTTCCATTAATCCCAGCCGAGACCAAGCAGTGACCTTCCCAGAACCGAACCTTGTTTGACCTTCCATCAAACCTATGAGCCTCCAACCTTATCTTGCCTCACTGCCTTGCACAAACGATAGCCCACCTACCCACGGCATGCGTCCATCAACCCTAATGACCAGCACAACCCCTCAGGCAACACCTAAAGCCCACCACCAGCTCGCACCTAGATCCACAACCCACTCCCTTCATAGTCGATCAGCCCTTGCACCACAACCATCCCCTACTCCGCTATTTCTCACATCCACCTTCCACTACCCCTTTCTCCTCCGTAGTTTTTCCATTACCCATCTTCCATTTGTGTAACGACCCGTAAATTTCCGATAATTTGATAAGTTTTGTTATTTAATACTTGAAGAAACGAAAATTTTGTGACTTATTAATGAAAATAATAACTTAAATGAAATATAACAATGTAATTAAAGTTAATCTTTGACAATCGAAATGAAATTCCAATTAATTGAAATAATATAAATGTTATAACTTGGTTTTGAAATTGAATATAAGAAAAACAAATGTAAATATTGAATTAATTTGATGAAATAGTATAGTTAATGGTAATTTAATAAAATTAGTGTTATGAAAGAAATTGTAACATTTGTTTGAATAATAATCCTAAATGTAATTAAAGATTAATGGTAACAACTATTATATGTTACCTCTTTATTTAGTCTATTAAATTGAAATGGGGAATCAATTAAATTAAAATGAAATTTAATGTTACATTAATGAGATTAATACAATAATTGCAAAATATGAATGTAATAAGATGAATGGAAATGTTAGTTTATTTCATAAAGTAATAATGGATTTAATAAAAAGAATGGAAATCAAGATTTATCAATTTATTGGAATTTAAATTGTAATAGTTGAAATTAGTGCAATTAAATGAAATTAATTACAACGAAAAGTGAAAGGAAGATGAAATGGGAAATTTTTAATGTATTAGGATATAAAACAATGTTAATTGTACCCTTGAGATGACAATTGATTGAATAACAGGATTTAAAATCAAATAAATGGATTTATTGGAATTTCAATTAATAATTTATGAATTTACTGAAATTGAAATTAAATACTGTAATTGGTAAATTAATTAACTTTGTTGATATCTAAATTGTTTAAAGTATTGTAATTGTTTAAGAAAACAAAAATGATAAAATTTGTTAATTATGGAATTGAAATTTTGATTTAATTTATTTAATATTAATTTATTTAATTAACTGAAATATAGCTATTTTTGCCATTGGCTTGGATTTCGACGAAATCAGTTTCATCGGATCCGTAACGGTGAATTATTGTAGGATTTCAAGTTTCGTAACGATCGGACTTGTCGTTTGATCGCACGGGCTCACCTTGAAATCAATTTAATTGAAATCAATTGAAATCAATTTGAAATAATCTGATTTTAATATAACTTTGTCATACAATGGAATTTGGACTTGAAACTTGTTACATTGAGTTTTAAATTATCGAAAACATCTATTTTGATATATGGGATGACCCATTTTCGTTCCGGAGACAGCGGGCTTTTCGGGTCATTTATCGTTCAACGTGTAAATCAAATCTTGTCCATTCGGTTCTATTTCTGACCTGCCTATAAATAGCTTTGTTTCTCAAACCCTAGCAGCCAATTCCTATTATCTGTACATACAATTTTGTTCACTCCTTTCTTGTCAATGGCAGAAATCAATTCAAACTCCAAACCCTAATTCCCAATTGCAATTTCAATTTCAAAATCAATCTGAAAAATCAAACTCCTCCAAACTTTATCAAACTATATACTGTTTCGAAGCTCTTGATGAGCGTAATTCAATGGTGTAGTTCGTTTTTCAATTCGATGCACCGTTTGTCCAAAAATCGAGAACGAACCTCGACCGTTTGTTTTAGAGTTTTGACGATCCAACGGCGGATCGTCGCCCGATCGACGATCGGGAGGCGCCGTTGGGAAGAGGGGACAGAGTAGGCCCTGTAGTGGTCATCGTTCATCATAGCATGCTCAGGATTTGCCTGAATTTGGATGAACGTGGGGCCGGCTGCGTGGTCAATTTGGGTGACCGGGCGAGGTGGCGCTCAAGGTGTTGGATCGGCTCGAGCTGTACGGCGCCGTGGTGGGGTCCGATTGGCGTGGCGTTGATCGTAGAGGCACGAGACAAGATGAACGTGGTGGCGGCTAGGTCGTGATGGGGTTCGACATTTAGGGTTCTCGAACGAGCAGCTCTGGTGACGTGTCTTGTTTTTTTATTTAATTTAAAATTTTAGGTTTTAAAATGTTCTAACACGCGTAACTTTTTTATACAAGCTCGGTTTCACGCGCGGTTTGTTCCACCGGGATCGTATTGAAATTTCGGACATTTTGACGCTGGTTTGGATGGATTCTGAGACTGTTCAAATTCGAGGCATATTTTGAATTTAAATTCAGTTTAAATTCAAAGGTGAGTGTTTTAACCCACTCACAACTTCTAAATTTTCTTATGTTGTTAAATTAAATTTATGATGTGATTAGAAATTTATTTATGACTGTTTGGTATATTTTAAATCATCATCTCAGTTAATTTGAATTTATTTGAATTAAATCGTTATTTAATTTGTCATTGAATGAAAATTGCCAGTTAAATATCTGTTATTGATTATCAGATCTATATTGATATTTATTGATTGATGTGGATGATGTTTGTAATGGATGTTGATTGTTGATATTGGATGAATGGATGTTTTATTTTATATCGTTATAAACTGCAAGTTCACTATGGATTGAAATGATACATACCTGAATGATCTATAGATAAGGGAAAAATTGTTATGGGTTGAAATGATAGACTCGAGCGATTTTATGGATTTTGTTATTAAATTTGGGATTGTGGTTTGAAATGATATATAACCGTAAATTTTTAAATTGCGGATTGAAAGGATAAATATCTGTATCACTTGACCCTAAGGTAGAGAATTATATACGGACACCGGATTGGTTAAATTAAATGATTTTAAAATCCTTAATTTTTGAATTTAATTAAATGATATTTTGAAATAAAATTTGATTTATGTAAGTTGAATTATTATTGGAAAATCAAGTTTATGATGAAATGTGAAATGGTTTAAAAAGGAATTGCTTTAAGAAATTAAATTGGAAGTTAAAGTTAAACTTTTAAGTATAAATGAAATTCTATCGAAATTAAGTTATTGAAGTTGTTTGAAAATACTTTGAAATATTTTGAAATTTGAGTAATCCGAATTGATATTTGAACATGGATTGAAACGATATGAAATTCAATAATTTATTGAAACGTTAAATTGAAAGATTTGGAATTTGGTTTGTTTACTCGGAAATTGAAATTGGTCCAAATGCGTTGAAATGAAATGAATAGTTTAAATTGATATTATTTCCAAATTCATGTTTTAATATAAACTGTTTTAAAAAAAAATTTCAAAATTTCTAATTATTAAGATTTCAAAGTATTGAACTATTTAACCTATATTAATTATATTAAATCATTTTAACTTATTTTAAACCATTTAATTTATTTAAACTAATTAACCTGTTTTAACTTATTTTAAATCTAATTAATCTACTTTAAAGCTATTTAATCTATTTAATTATATTTAATCTATTTTAAATCTATATTAACTATTTAAAAATATTTTCTTCTAAATTCCAAACTAGGTAAAATGGATGAGTTTATATTCAAATTCTCGATTTTTAAGTGAATATGGTTAATGATGTTATAACCGAAGTTGGGAATTAAAAAACATATTTGGTTTAATATGATATTTTGAAATGAGAGTTTAGCCTATTTTGGAAATATGACTTTTGAAGGAAATATAATTTCGAACTATGATTTCAAATGTGATATGATTTCAAAGGTGAATATGATTTCGAAAGTAAGTAATGATTTCAAAAATGATATGATTTGAATTGAATATGATATTTTGATATCAATTATGAAATGATTTTGGAAATGTAAAAGAACCATCTGGTGTGTAATAAGCGATTGGTTGTTAAAGGGTCCGGGATCAGATATTGTCATACACTCTGCCAATACCGAAAACCACTTTAACAACTGTGTACGTAGTGGAGATTCCAGAATAAATAGGATGGTGGCGACGATCCTAAAGGTTTACATACGTGGACCTAACTCCCGTGTGTTAGCATAAGGTGGCTAAAACAGGAGCAATTGACGGGCTAAGTGAGGTCATTCCTCCGATCGGGCACATTCCTTCGATACTATATTCTGACTTTCTGATTTATTCGGTGGCCACCCTCGATTTTTGATTTGGGAGTGTGTTCCGAGGTGGGCGGTAGTAGCTGCTATGCATTACCACCAGTCCGGAAGTGTAATTGGTATTTCTACCCTGGTATTGCCTAGTTGTGCCGTGTCGCCTACCCTAGCGCGCCTTCTACGAGTTTGTTTTATGTCGTACCTATGGGGTATCCTCTGGCGGCCCTAGTTTGCGGGGAGTTACGGTGCTGTATAGACTATTGGCATTATAAAAATGTGTTAAGGGGGAAAATGTAACGCCTTAACGCTATTTTAATAGTTTATCTTACTGTAGACATATTATAATAGCGTATTGTACTACATAGTAGATAGTTTAACAGATCCTTAGGAGATATGAATCCCGAACATCTCTTAAGTTACTGCACTCATGTTAGACACTGGATAGGAGATGTCAAACCCCGTAAACATCTCTGACGCCATTCCACTCATATTTATTTACCATTGATTTGACTCACATAAGATCTTTTAGTTCTGACTCGAGTGTTTTGTCTTTTCAATTCACTCGGGTCAGCCTAAGCATTTCAGGATTTGAAGACCTTATTTCGGGAGGACGAAGACGAAGATTTGTACTACCATTATTTACTATATTTATTCCACTGCATTCATACTATTCTACTGCATTATTTGTTTGTCTCTGATATGTGTAACTCTGATTTTGTATTGTATAAGTATAATCAAATGTTTTCTATACAGCTTCATGAACTGTTATTTGATTATTATATTTTTGTCATTCCGTTGCGAGATTCTGTTTTCTTTTTTTCTTTCTCTGCTTTTTCTTATTCACCCCAATAATAATCCGCCCTTCTGTATGCTTTGAGTCGGCACGTGTGCCTGCTTAAATCGTCCAAAAAGGCGGGATGTTACAGTTGGTATCGGAGCGAGGTTTAGCGATAAACTTAGCTTTGTGGGGTCTGACAAATATTAAATAGGATAGTAATACCCTATAATGAGTCGCTGAGTGTATATATATGACAGAGCGTATTTGTTAGTGTTATAAAAGGTTTTTATATTGTGTTAATTTGTTCTGTTTTGTAATTATAAATTTCGATAGGTACATAGGATGCTATGACATCGATAGGGATTTCTAAATGCTTAATTGGACTCACGGACATAATATTGTTTTGAAATGTTGGTAAATGAAATAATTTTACCTATTGTATATTTTTATATAAAATAATGATTTATAAATTATATATTTGGTTGTAATATATTGGTTGTTAGGTAGTGAAATTTATAAATATAGGTTGGAAATAAGATTTTAAAATAAAATAAATGAAATTTGGAAATTTAGAACTTAAGTTCTGGGGTTTTTGAAAATCTCTTTCGAATAATTTTGGAATACAACAATAGTATTATTTAGAAGTATTTTCTGATATTAATATTTTAATATAATTTGAAAGAATGGTTTTAGTGAAATTTTGGAAAGAAATAAGTTCTGTACTCCCCTCTCTGTCACTGGAAAATAATTTCGGTGATGAGTGCATGCATCATCGACATTCATTTTCGAGTTTCAAAGTGGGAAGGCCATTGTAGTAGTTTTACTACAGATCTATTTTGATAAACAAATAAAATTTTTTTAAAGATTAAATATGATTGGATAAAAAGTTATGAGTGTATATATATATATGTATATATTATTTTAAATGATTTGAAATGGAACCCAACATTTAGTTCTTAAATTTCTATGAATTAGAGATTTCAATTATTGAAATGGAATAAAAATTTAACTATTTAATAATTGAAACTTCTAAATGAAAATAAGAAATTATATGCTAAGTTATAAATGAAATATGTAAGAAATTTGAAACTTGTAACCTATAAATAAAAAGGGTGTGAAAATGAGGAATGATAACTATTGAACATTTTGCTAGTTAAAATAAATAAGTCAAACTTGTGCAACTTTCAATTGCATTCTTAAAGACATATATATATATATATATATATATATAACTTACCAATTATAAAAAGTTGAAATGTTAAAAAAATATGTAATGGAAATTTTTACAAGTAAAACTTATGTAATGGAAGTGTTCAATGAAATTTACTTTTATAATTAAGAAATTTGATATGAAAATAGTTATAAACTTGAGTTAAAATTGTAATACTACTAATTAAATGAAATAGAAAATAAGTACTGTAAGTAAAGGATTTTGAACTTAAATTAATATTGAAACTATTTATAATTAAAGAAAATAATAGAAAGAATGTAATGCAATAAAAAGAAATTGACTTGATATGAATAAATAAAAATGATTTTTTTTGTAAGTAATAAAGAAAAAATAAATGAAATAAACACTGAATGACTGAATAGAAAAAAATTTGTAAGAAATAAATGTAAATTTAAAAAAAGATAAATCATTGGATGAATGAAAAGAAAAATGAACAACAAATGTTGTGAAAGAAAATTTAAAGAATAAATTTAAATAATGTTAGAAGTTATTGCTTGTTTGGCTTATGGGTTGTTGGGAAAGGATACTCCTAATTGTTTAAGATGTATGAATAACCTATTGAGTAAATGGTATACTTAGTAGTTATTTGTCATTCTATACGATTAAAAGTTTCCGAACCCGAACGAACCATTTGTTTGTTTGCTATGGATGGATAGTTGATTCTATTGATTTCATATTATGGTTGTATGCTGTGGTTGCCAGTGATTGTTGTTTATATTTATTTGTTTGTTAGTGGTTGAAACAACTTTAAATATTTCATTTTATATAATCATTAACTCTTTTAGATTATATAAGTGAAATACAGGTTATGGAAGCAATTGCCACTACTTTTGGTTTCGTAATTAAGAGTTGTTTGCCCGACAAATAGGTTGTAACGACCTGAAATTTTCAGCCATTCGTATCCACATATGTCGCAAATTGAATTGTTCAAAATATCAGATTGTAAATTTAAATTTGGCAAAACTCAGCATATACAAAAGAAAAAAAATCATAGATCACAGACACAGAGTAATATAACAATAATGCAGCGGAAACAAAAGAATGGCAGTTCATGAAGCTACTATATATATATAACAGAGTTAAACAAGATACAACAGAAGTCACGAATACATAGATGTCTTAATACAATAATAAAATACAAGATCTGAATACATCACTGGAATCAACTGAACAACTGAAAGAAGGATAGGTAGCTGGATCTCCAAGAGAAGCTCCAACTCCAAAGGTGAGTCTCGGATACTGTATCACTCAGTCTGACCCGAGCGTAAAGCAAAACACAAAACACTCGAGTCAGGATTAACATTCTTATATCAATAAATCCAACTCAAGTGAAATATCAACTGAAATACAAGTAACTTAAAGGATGTTTGGGATAACCATCCTCTAAGGGTCCGTTAAACTATCTACTATGTAGTAATATACGCTATTATAATAATGTCTAATATAAAATAAACTTACTTTTAAATAGCGTTAAGGGGTTACCCATATAGCCCTTAACACATAATAGTGCCAATAGTCTATACAGTACCTGCATACCTCGAGAGGCTACGAGAAGATACTCCATAGGTACGACACAAATAGAAACTCGTAGTAAAGATCGATATGGTAGGTGACACGGCACAACTAGGCAATGCCAGGGTAGATATACCAATTACGCATCAGGGCTGGTGGAAATGCATAGCAGCCACTACCGCCCACCTCAAAACACACTCCCAATCAAAATCGAAGGGTGGCCACCAAATAAATCACAAAGTAATAGAATGGTATCGAAGAAATGCGTCCGATCAGAGGTGCTACCTCATTGGCCCGTCAATCGCTCCTGTTTTAGCCACCTTATGCCAACTCACGGGAGTTGGGTCCACGTATATATACCACAATAGGAATCGTCGCCACCAACCTACTTCATTCTGGAATCTCCATCGTGTACACGGTTGTCAAAGTGGTTTTCGGTATAGACAGAGAGTATGCCCAAATCTGATCCCGGTCTCTTTAACAACTAAACGTTATTATAACACCGCGGTCATTTCAAAATAGTTTATACTTCAAAACCAAAATATCAATTTCATTTCAAAAACAAATCGATACGATATCATTTCCATTTCAAATATATCCATTTTCAAAAATCACATCACTTTCCAAAGTTATAACGCTTTCGAAATCATAGTCTTTAAAAATCAGAACACTTTGGAAATCACAGCTTTGAAATCATAGCATTTTGGAAATCATAACACTTTGAAATTATAGCATTTTGGAAATCATAACACTTCCCTCTTAAACAGTTAAGATATTAAAATTAGTATATATAATAAAATAGTTTATAAATAAAATAGTTTATATAGATAGTTATAAGTTAAAATAGTTTATAATAAAATAATTTATATTAAAAATGATTTATATTAAAACAGTTTACATTAAAATAATTTATAAAGTAAAATATCAATAGTTTTAAATATAATTTAAAATTTCTTTATAAAATAAACTAGTTTCCTCGACTTTCACAAATCGATTCAAATCAATTCGAATTCCAAATTCAAATGTTATCAAATCTAAATCATCAATTTCAATTCCAATTCAATTAAACCTTTTCAAGTTATATCGATTTCAAATACCGATTTGAACCACAAATAAACCATTTCAATTTCACTATATTTCAAAGCTTCAAATATTCCACATTTCAAAACTAAATTCGATAATTTTATATATATATATATATATATATATCAATTCACTTTTCTATTATTTAGTTTTGAAATATTTACTTAATTATTTCAATATCATTTGAATACAACTTCAATTTACAAAATATCCCATTTAAATTTATATAAGTTTGAAATATCCATTTAAGTCACCATTAATCGAATTTCAAGTTGTAAAACACTTCTTTAAAATTTCAAATTCAATAAATTTCAAATCAAACTTATTTAAGTATAATTCTTAAATAAATATAATTTCAAATCAATTTCAAATTTATCTTTACAACCCGAATCATTACAACTCTATATTTGAAAATATAAATTTTAAATAAATACTTAAACATATTATATATCAACTTTAATAAATCTTTAAAATCAATATTTATCAAAACCATATATTTCTTTTCAAAACCATAGAAATCATTTTCAAAATATTTATATATAGACCAACGGCGTCTGTATATAATTTTCTATCCTATGGTCAAGTGATACGGATATTTATCATTTCAATCCGCAATTTAAATATATATACGGGTATATATCATTTCAACCCGCAATCCAAAATTCAATTTAATGAAAATCGCTTGGGTCTATCATTTCAACCCATAACGATTCTCTCCTATTCTACAGATCGTTCGGGTATGTATCATTTCAACCCATAGTGAATTCTATACTAACAGGGAACTTATAGAGTGATAACAGATATGATAATAATAACATAACTGGCATATATCATCAATATAAATAACAGATAATGGTGTCAGAAGTCATAGGTAAACAGATACAGATAATGGCATATATATAGCAATGTAAATAACTAGCAGCGACATATTTCAATTGTCGTTTCAATTGAAATCAAATTTAATAAATATAAGAACATTAATCGTGAGTGATTGCTCACCTTTCGAGGCTAGAGAGATTCGACAAATGAAATGAGTTACAAATCCAAGCCCGAATTCCAAATCAAAGCTATATTGGCACGAATTCGACGGATAGAGCTGATAGCAGAAATCGATGAAACAAATTGAATCTGTTTTGATATAACTGAAAATATTTACATTATTATTATATTATGTATATTTTTCAATATTTCAATTTAAAACAAATATTAAAATAATATAAAATTTTCGAAATCACTATTCAATTAACCACACATAATATATATATGTTATATAAAGTCAAGACTTGATAAGCCTTATGACCTTGGTAAAATAGAAATCAAAATTATTATATACAAATATCATATTCAAATCAATACAGAATCAAGGCATATATTCTACATGAATTATATATATCATATGTACACCACCTGACATCATAAAATAAACTTATAAAATAACATTTTCTGCGACTCTATATATATATATGTGTACTGGCAAGCAATACTTATAATTATACTTCAAATTGATTATAACAATATACACATATTATAACTAAATATTAAAATGCACTCACATGTTATATACCATATATCATGGCCTTATAGACATATATTATATTTAAAACAACATCTGACATATATAACAGTTTTTTTTTCTCAATTTCTATAAAACAAAACATAACACTATTTTGTAATACTCAGCCTATAAATAAATATATATATATATATATATATACTATAACCCAGAAGTACACTTCTATATAAATATATATGTTTATATACCAACGTATATATACTGTAACAGGCAAGTGAAACCAAATATATATCAACAAAGCTAAAAAAATTAAACTCAGACAACTTATGCACACTAAAAATAGAGCACGCAAGAAAAACGAATACAACATATATACTATATGTATACAAAACAAATTTATACCATAAGCAGACCCATACTTAATATATAAACACGACTTATAAAAAAATCAACATATTATTACTAAAATATAAATGCACAGTCTTCATGCGAAATACAAATATATTCTATATAAACTGTTATATAAACCTTTATATATTATAACTACATATACAAAAATAAAATGGAACTGTTATATATATAATAACAACCTATGCAGACTATACATATCACAGTATATTAATGAAAACATATAACATGCGTATTGTAACAACTTATATAACAAATGCTTAACTACAAACTTGATAAATATATATATAAACTAAAGTGTGCATAGTTAACAGTGTATAAAAAATGTATATACTAACAAAATCAAATAACCTATAATATGTAAAGGAATAAATACATATGACACTGCAAATTCTTATAAAAATATATATATATATATATAAACTATATTGTAACGACCCGTATTTTTACGGATCGAAAAGTTTGTCAAAATCTGGGATTTTCAGCATTTTCTAGTTGTTTCAGATTTTGGTTGAAATTGCCTAAGTCCTAGGTCGTACGCGACCTAAATGTTGTTGGCAACTTAGGAGATAAGTCGTGAGCGACTTAGAGAAGATCTGCGACCTAAGGGGATAGGCAAGTTAAGGGATAAGTCTGGGTCGAGTTGCCGACTTAAGGTAGTGACCGACCTAAGTGATGAGTCGTGACCGACTTAAGAGGTTTAGGCGACCTAAGGAAGAGGTTTAGGCGACCTAAGTATTCTGGGGTAGAGTTAGGTCGGCAACGACCTAAGGAAATGTTGTGAGCGACCTAAGTGTTTGGGTGTTAAGTATTAGGTCGGCAGTTCGAGTTAGCGACCTATGGGATTTACCGACCTAAGAAATAAGTTAGTTAACGACTTAATAGTTAAGTCGTAGATGACTTAGTAGTTAGGTCGCGTGGGTGCTAAGTTGTTAGGTCGCAGGGTTTTGTAAGTCTTAGGTCGTAGCTTAGTAAGTTGTTAGTCGCAGGCTGGCTCAAGTGTTAGGTCGCGTGAGAGTCTAAGGTATTAAGTCGTAACCTGTTAAGTCGTAGGTCGCTGGGTTCTGGCTTGGTGTTAGGTCGTAGCCTGTGTGTTAAGTCGCGAGCGACCTAGGAGTTAAGTTGTATCTCGTTGAGACCTGGTGCGTTAAGTCGCGTGAGGGCTTATCAGTTAGGTCGTAGGTCGTAAGGTTTGGATAGGTCGAGAATGATAGGTCGGAGGCTCTGTTAAGTCGTGGGGGTTTTTAGGTCGTAGGTCGGCGTAATGTTAAGTCGGCAGCGACTTAAGAAGATAGCCGAGTTACGACTTAGGTTATTTTCAGCTATAAATAGGAGGGGTTGTTCTCACTTTTTGGGATCCGGATTTTGAAGCGACGAAGTGCTGCCATTTTGAGAGCTCGACTTCTACACTTCTTCACTTCTTTTCTCCACTTTAATCTAGTGCTTCCTTTCATCCAAATCGAAGATCAAGATTGAAGATCCAAGAGCTAAAGTTGAAGATCTTCATCCTTTGAAGTGAGATTTCTTCATTTGAAGCGGATTTGTGATAGATCAAGCTTGATCCTTCGCTGTCCAGATCTGAAGCGTATTGATTTGAGGTTGTTTTGGTGATTTGGTGAGTGGTGATTATCTCTCACATGGATCCAAAGGAGTAAATCGGATTGTTGGCTCGTTTTGGTGATAAAATAGTGATTTCCATGCATTTTCTTCATCCTAAGTGTAGATCCATATAGATCCATTGTTCATGATGATGTTACATCCATTTTATCATATGTTAACCTATGCAAGTTCATTCATCAAGTTTGTAGAGATATAATCCATGTTTTCATGCTCATTGGACTTTCAACTCTTTAATTACGAAAATGTCATTATTATTATAATTGTCTACTTAGATCATTTTTGAATGCTTGATTGCTTGGATTGATGTTTGATTTGATTGATTGTTATGAACTAGATGATTGATGATTAGATTTAGATCGAAGGTGATTCAAAAGCTAAGGGAAAGGCTCTTGAATTGGAAAAGCTGCTCGTGGCATATGTAGCGGGATGATGAAGCTCTTATGCATAGATTTGATGATATGAGGATGAGATGAGGCTTTGCGAGGATGTAATGAAGCGAGGCAATCATGTGATGAAGACTTGGTCTAATCCAGACGGGATCATTCCAAGCATGTTGATAACTCGGTGATATGATTCGAGTTGAGGATAATGAATGGATATGATAATAGTCGTCGAGGAGGATGACTAGGAGGCTTGGATAGCATCGTTGTTGAAGGTTCTAGCATGCTCTAAGCAAGAGTACGTTTGGGCAGATTCGATAGTCCCAACGGCCAACTGTTGATGGTCGAGTACTCTGGGCAGATTCGATAGTCCTAGGCACGGGCTGCGACGACATGCTGGAGTTATGTCTAGAACCGGGGTTTCCATTAGCCCTTGACGGACGGCTGAAAGAATGTGCCGGTCATTCAATTAACGGTGATATCGAAGCAATGGTAACAGTGATAGCCAGAGTCATGGATGTTTGGTTGTATCGTCATTCGGACTCAAGAGCGGTATTTTCTGGGTGCTTATCTGATTTAGGCCTTGGTACTTGGAAAACATCGCCATTGACCCGAGTGATAGTATCTTTACTTTAAATTGTATGCTCTGCTATGATTGCTTCTGCTTAATGTGTGTCTGGGGCTATCACTGTAGAATGAGGTTGGAGTGGGAGGGTTGTATTCCTATTCCTTTTTCCTTTATGTTCTTTTGGTATGTTGTTAGTTAATTTACTGTTCACTAAGACTGTTGTCTGACTCAAGGCTTTATGTTTTAATTCTTATTGCCTTGGGCTGTTCGTCCATTTTGGGACGGGCAGACTAGGTAGCAGGTGACAGGTGCTGTTCTCTTCTCACGATGCTGATATCGAAGACGAGCTAGAGGGGTTGCATATTATCTTCTTATATGTACTGAATATTCCGCTGTTTTGTATTCTCTGAGAGAGATGTAGTGAGGCTAGATGTATTGACTATTTGGATGCTTGTATTCAACTATTATGAAGTTTTATATAATGTCATTTTGTTCTGTAAAGCTTCACTATACATATGTTCTATTGTATTTTGTCCATGCGCTGTGAGTAATACGATAGATTCTGTTGTTTTAATCTTACCTTGACAATCGTCCATGGTCGCCTGGCACACTTTACAGCGCTCTATCTTTAGATTCGGTGCAGGGGTCATGGGCGGTCGTCACATTTGGTATCAGAGCATTGGTTAATCGATTTTACCCAACGCTCGCCGTCGTAACTACGTATGAGAGACGTAATTGTATTTTGATGGATGATTACTATATATAATATAGTAGCTTAGTAGAGTTGAGTCCTTTATGCAGTTGTTTCTCTAGATGCTCTAATCATTCCTTTTTATAGATATTGAGAATGATTCGAAGAGGGAGACCAGCTGCTAGGGAAGGCCGTGCTACTGAAGAGACTGCTGATTATGCAGCCATGTTCGAAGCTATGATGACTTCGATCATGAGAAGGATACCAGTTCCAGGGGCAGCAGTTGATGTTGGAGTTCAAGTCCAAACTCCGAAACCAGTGGATTTTGCTAAGTTGTGCAAGGATTATACTGCTCTCGGAGGGAAGGTTTTCTTGGGAACAGAATCAACTATCGAAGTCCAAAGATGGATAGATGCTTGTAGAAGGATCTTTGGTGATTTGGGAATTGATGATGCGACTAAGAGAAAGTTGGCATCAAGGCAGCTTCAAGGGAGAGCCTCTGATTGGTGGAACTCTATTACCATCACTACTCCGGAAGAAGAGATTACTTGGGAGCAATTCCAAGTCAGATTTGAAGCTAAGTTCATTTCTACAGCCCAGAAGTCTGTTCTGTTCAAGAAGTTTGTGGAGCTCAAGCAGAGTGGAAGATCTGTTCTTGAGTATGTTTCTGAGTTTGAAGCTTTGTCCAAGTATGCCCGGTCATATATTGAATCTGCTTATCAGAAGAATGAGAAGTTTGTGACCGGCTTGGATAGTTATCTTGGGAGACAGTTGGTGGATCATTTGGACGATTCATTTGAGAAGCTTGTGGAGAAAGCTCTTAGGCATGAGAGTCTGTTTCCTAAGGAAGGATCTGTTGTTGCTGTGACTAGGGAAGAGTCTAAACCCCAGCAGGGTGGAAACAAGAAGAGGAAGCAGCAGCAGCAGAAGGGTAAGGATGGCCAGAAGAAGCCGAAAGGCGAGGTGACTTGCTACAATTGTCAGCAGAAGGGCCATTTCTCTAAGGATTGTAAGAATCCGAAGGCACCGATGAAGTGTCATAACTGTGACAAGCCGGGGCATTTCAGGAAGAATTGTCCAGAACCGAGGAAGGACAGGCAGATTGTGCAAGCCTATGCTTTAGGAGCTGTTCCGTCGTCTTCGAAAGCTCCTACTGCTGAAGAGAAGGGAAAGAGTGTGGTTGTTCAAGGTACTCTTTTCCTATGTGGTATTCCAGTTAGAGTTTTGTTTGATACTGGAGCATCGCATTCGTTTGTTTGTAATGAACTAGTAGGCCAGTTAGGTTTGGAACCGGATATTGTTGATAGGCCATTGGTTGTGACTAATCCAGTTGGGGGTTCGTCTTGTTTGTGTATGTTATGCCGTGGTCTAGTTGTGTCGAGTCATGGTTGCTTTTTTGTTTGTGATTGCTTTGTTCTGAACTTTGCGGGGTTCGGAATTATTTTGGGTATGGACTGGCTTAGGAAGTATGCGGCTAAGGTTGATTGTGAAAGGTTGGAAGTGACAGTCGAGAATGTGGAGGGGCGAAAGATTGTGATACGATGTAAGCATGAAGAAGGCGTCTTCATGAGCTTCATGTATTCGCTAGTTGTTCCACGGGATGGACTGTCATCAGTGCCGATCGCTAACAGATTCGAGGATGTCTTTGACGAAGTCAAAGGGTTGCCGCCGCATAGAGAGATCGAGTTTTGTATAGATCTAGTTGAAGGAGCCAGACCTGTTGTGATGCCTCTTAGGCGGATGGCGCCTAAGGAACAGCAGGAGTTGAGGGTGCAAGTTGATGATCTTTTGTAGAAAGGATTCATTCGGCGTAGTGTGTCCGAATGGGGTGCACCAGTTGTGTTCGCAACCAAGGCAGATGGGTCGTTAAGACTGTGCGTCGATTATCGTGAGCTGAATAAGGTGACTAAGAAGAACAAGTATCCATTGCCGAGAATAGATGACTTGTTTGATCAGCTTCACGAAGCTAAGGTGTTTTCTCAGATGGATTTGGCAACGGGATTTCACCAGTTGAGAGTAGCTAAGGATAGTGTGCCGAAGACTGCTTTTAGGACACCATCCGGTTTCTTTGAGTGGCTGGTAATGCCGTTTGGATTGACTAACACGCCAGCATATTTTGTGGATCTTATGAATAGAGTGTTCAGAGATCAGTTGAACAAGTTTGTACTTGTGTTCGTGGATGATATTCTGATTTATTCCAGAACTGAAGAAGAGCACAAGACGCACTTGCGTATTGTTTTGGAAATCTTACGGAAACATCAGCTGAAGGCTAAGTTTTCGAAGTGTCACTTCTGGAAGAGTGAAGTGAGGTTCTTAGGCCATGTGATTTCTGGAAATGGAATAGCGGTTGATCCTGCTAAGGTGGCAGCAATCCAGGATTGGGTTAGACCTAAGAATGCATCTGATGTAAGAAGTTTTCTTGGATTAGCAGGATATTATCGACGGTTTATCAAAGACTTCTCCAAAGTAGCTGCTCCATTAACAGGATTGACGAAGAAGAACCAAGTGTTCAGTTGGGATGCTAAGTGTGAGCAAGCTTTCGGAATCCTGAAAGAGCGATTGACGAGTGCTCCTGTTTTGACTATTCCTAGTGGGAATGATGAGATGGTGGTTTACACCGACGCATGTGGTACTGGACTTGGAGCAGTGCTGATGCAGAAGAATAAAGTTGTTGCATATGCCAGTCGACAACTGAAGCCGCATGAAAGGAATTACCCAACTCATGATTTGGAATTAGCGGCGATTGTATTTGCTCTGAAGATGTGGAGACATTATCTGTTGGGAGTTCGATTCGAGTTGTTTACGGATCACAAGTCGCTGAAGTATCTTTTCTCCCAAAAGGATTTGAATCTTCGGCAGCAACGTTGGCTATAGTTTTTAGCATCATATGATTTTGGTATAGCTTATACTCCGGGAAAAGGTAACGCAGTGGCAGATGCGTTAAGTCGAAGACATGCAGGATTGGGAGCCATGTTTTCAGAATGGAAGAGTCTCGAGTATTTAGCTGGATTTGACTTCAGGCCTAGATGTGAATTGGAACCTGAGATGTTGGCAAACTTATCAATAAGACCCACTCTTGTGGAAAGGATTGGCGAGAGCCAAAAGCAAGATGATAAGCTTGTCAAGATTATCCGTGAATTGGAATCTGGATTGGATCCAGAAAAGGATAAAAGATTCGAGGTTGATCGAGAGGGTTGGCTTCGGAAGCAAGGACGACTAGTTGTTCCCGATATAGATGAATTGAGGAGTGAAGTTCTGAAGGAAAGTCATCACTCGAAGTTGACAATTCATCCAGGTGGAAATAAGATGTATCGGGATATGAAGAGAACCTACTACTGGGAAGGTATGAAGAAGGATGTTGGAAATTTTATTTCCAAATGTATGAACTGCCAGTTGGTAAAAGCCGAACAGAAGAAGCCAAGTGGATTGCTTCAGCCATTAGAAGTTCCTACATGGAAGTGGGAACAAGTGTCGATGGATTTTATCGATGGATTGCCTAGAACCAGGACGGGAAATGAAGGAGTTTGGGTCATTGTGGATCGTCTGACTAAGAGTGCACGATTCATTCCTGTTCGATCGACTAGGACTGCATCAAAGTTGGTTGAGTTGTATGTTAAGTGGGTATTTCGTTTCCATGGTATTCCGAAGAGTATAGTGAGCGATCGAGATCCATTGTTCACTAGTGGATTTTGGAAGAGCTTCCAGGAAGTGTTGGGAACCGAGTTGTGTTTGAGTACAGCTTATCACCCTCAAACGGATGGTCAGACCGAGAGAGTCAACAGAGTTTTGGAAGATCTTCTCAGAGCTTGTGTTCTGGATTTCGGAGGATCATGGGAAGATCACCTTCATTTGGTGGAGTTTGCGTACAACAATAGTTACCAGTCAAGTATTGGTATGGCACCATATGAGGCATTGTATGGAAGACCGTGTAACTCTCCAACATGTTGGTTGGAAACTGGAGAAAAGTTGATACTTGGGCCAGAGATGATTCGACAGACTTCGGATTGCATAGAGATCATTCGGCAACGAATGAAGGCAGCCCAAGATCGTCAGAAGAGTTATGCCGATAAGCGTCGAAAGGATTTGGAATTCGACGTTGGTGATATGGTTTTTGTGAAGATTTCTCCTCTGAAGAATGTTATTCGATTCGGGAAGAAAGGAAAATTGACTCCGAGATTTGTTGGACCATTCCCGATTATCGAGCGAATTGGAAAGCTCGCTTATAGATTGGAATTACCGGAGAAGATGTCGAGTGTGCATAATGTTTTTTACGTATCGTATCTACGGAAGTATGTGCATGACTCGAATACAGTGGTTTCTGCTGATAGCTATGAAGATTTCGAAGTTGATCCAGTTGATAGAAGACCTCGTAAGCCGCTTCGTGTTGTTGAAACTGACACGAAACAGCTTAGGAGGAAGGTAGTTAAGTTGCTCAAGATACAATGGAGTGATGATGATAACGACTATACGTGGGAGGTGGAAGAGAGGATGAAGGCAGCTCATCTTGAACTCTTCAAGGTATGGCCCTAATGTGTCGTCTCATCTCGCGATATTGTAACTTGTTCTAAGTCTTAGAATTCTGTATGCTAAGCTAGAATTGGATGCATGGTTTGTTGATTGCTATGGATGGTAGGCGTACAGAATAGTCTTTAATTGCTATGAATGCTTGGAATTTCGGGGGCGAAATTCCTAAGGGGGAGAGAATGTAACGACCCGTATTTTTACGGATCGAAAAGTTTGTCAAAATCTAGGATTTTCAGCATTTTCTAGTTGTTTCAGATTTTGGTTGAAATTGCCTAAGTCCTAGGTCGTACGCGACCTAAATGTTGTTGGCAACTTAGGAGATAAGTCGTGAGCGACTTAGAGAAGATCTGCGACCTAAGGGGATAGGCAAGTTAAGGGATAAGTCTGGGTCGAGTTGCCGACTTAAGGTAGTGACCGACCTAAGTGATGAGTCGTGACCGACTTAAGAGGTTTAGGCGACCTAAGGAAGAGGTTTAGGCGACCTAAGTATTCTGGGGTAGAGTTAGGTCGGCAACGACCTAAGGAAATGTTGTGAGCGACCTAAGTGTTTGGGTGTTAAGTATTAGGTCGGCAGTTCGAGTTAGCGACCTATGGGATTTACCGACCTAAGAAATAAGTTAGTTAACGACTTAATAGTTAAGTCGTAGATGACTTAGTAGTTAGGTCGCGTGGGTGCTAAGTTGTTAGGTCGCAGGGTTTTGTAAGTCTTAGGTCGTAGCTTAGTAAGTTGTTAGGTCGCAGGCTGGCTCAAGTGTTAGGTCGCGTGAGAGTCTAAGGTATTAAGTCGTAACCTGTTAAGTCCTAGGTCGCTGGGTTCTGGCTTGGTGTTAGGTCGTAGCCTGTGTGTTAAGTCGCGAGCGACCTAGGAGTTAAGTTGTATCTCGTTGAGACCTGGTGCGTTAAGTCGCGTGAGGGCTTATCAGTTAGGTCGTAGGTCGTAAGGTTTGGATAGGTCGAGAATGATAGGTCGGAGGCTCTGTTAAGTCGTGGGGGTTTTTAGGTCGTAGGTCGGCGTAATGTTAAGTCGGCAGCGACTTAAGAAGATAGCCGAGTTACGACTTAGGTTATTTTCAGCTATAAATAGGAGGGGTTGTTCTCACTTTTTTGGATCCGGATTTTGAAGCGACGAAGTGCTGCCATTTTGAGAGCTCGACTTCTACACTTCTTCACTTCTTTTCTCCACTTTAATCTAGTGCTTCCTTTCATCCAAATCGAAGATCAAGATTGAAGATCCAAGAGCTAAAGTTGAAGATCTTCATCCTTTGAAGTGAGATTTCTTCATTTGAAGCGGATTTGTGATAGATCAAGCTTGATCCTTCGCTGTCCAGATCTGAAGCGTATTGATTTGAGGTTGTTTTGGTGATTTGGTGAGTGGTGATTATCTCTCACACGGATCCAAAGGAGTATATCGGATTGTTGGCTCGTTTTGGTGATAAAATAGTGATTTCCATGCATTTTCTTCATCCTAAGTGTAGATCCATATAGATCCATTGTTCATGATGATGTTACATCCATTTTATCATATGTTAACCTATGCAAGTTCATTCATCAAGTTTGTAGAGATATAATCCATGTTTTCATGCTCATTGGACTTTCAACTCTTTAATTAAGAAAATGCCATTATTGTTATAATTGTCTACTTAGATCATTTTTGAATGCTTGATTGCTTGGATTGATGTTTGATTTGATTGATTGTTATGAACTAGATGATTGATGATTAGATTTAGATCGAAGGTGATTCAAAAGCTAAGGGAAAGGCTCTTGAATTGGAAAAGCTGCTCGTGGCATATGTAGCGGGATGATGAAGCTCTTATGCATAGATTTGATGATATGAGGATGAGATGAGGCTTTGCGAGGATGTAATGAAGCGAGGCAATCATGTGATGAAGACTTGGTCTAATCCAGACGGGATCATTCCAAGCATGTTGATAACTCGGTGATATGATTCGAGTTGAGGATAATGAATGGATATTAGAATAGTCGTCGAGGAGGATGACTAGGAGGCTTGGATAGCATCGTTGTTGAAGGTTCTAGCATGCTCTAAGCAAGAGTACGTTTGGGCAGATTCGATAGTCCCAACGGCCAACTGTTGATGGTCGAGTACTCTAGGCAGATTCGATAGTTCTAGGCACGGGCTGCGACGACGTGCGGGAGTTATGTCTAGAACCGGGGTTTCCATTAGCCCTTGACGGACGGCTGAAAGAATGTGCCGGTCATTCAATTAACGGTGATATCGAAGCAATGGTAACAGTGATAGCCAGAGTCATGGATGTTTGGTTGTATCGTCATTCGGACTCAAGAGCGGTATTTTCTGGGTGCTTATCTGATTTAGGCCTTGGTACTTGGAAAACATCGCCCTTGACCCGAGTGATAGTATCTTTACTTTAAATTGTATGCTCTGCTATGATTGCTTCTGCTTAATGTGTGTCTGGGGCTATCACTGTAGAATGAGGTTGGAGTGGGAGGGTTGTATTCCTATTCCTTTTTCCTTTATGTTCTTTTGGTATGTTGTTAGTTAATTTACTGTTCACTAAGACTGTTGTCTGACTCAAGGCTTTATGTTTTAATTCTTATTGCCTTGGGCTGTTCGTCCATTTTGGGAGGGGCAGACTAGGTAGCAGGTGACAGGTGCTGTTCTCTTCTCACGATGCTGATATCGAAGACGAGCTAGAGGGGTTGCATATTATCTTCTTATATGTACTGAATATTCCGCTGTTTTGTATTCTCTGAGAGAGATGTAGTGAGGCTAGATGTATTGACTATTTGGATGCTTGTATTCAACTATTATGAAGTTTTATATGATGTCATTTTGTTCTGTAAAGCTTCACTATACATATGTTCTATTGTATTTTGTCCATGCGCTGTGAGTAATACGATAGATTCTGTTGTTTTAATCTTACCTTGACAATCGTCCATGGTCGCCTGGCACACTTTACAGCGCTCTATCTTTAGATTCGGTGCAGGGGTCATGGGCGGTCGTCACATATATATATTTATCAAAGAACAGTCACAAAAGTATATACCTCGCTGAAAAATTTTGCCTGGCCGAAGTTGATGATTGGAACTGTCTTGCATGAAAGGAGTGGGTGACCGTATGAAAGCATGTGGGAGAGAGAGGAGTAGAGTTGGAATGTAGGGATAAGGTGTCAGGGCCTCGGGTTGTGGCGAATCCAGCTGTGGTGGCTCGACTGTTCGTGGTGGGGTGCTGAAATGAACAGGCCGAAGTGAATAGAGGAAGGATCGAATGGAAAAATGAGAGATGGTGGGGAGAAACGGCCATGGAGATGCAAGCATACATATGAGAATTGTTAGAGCTAAGTATCTTTTTTTAAAGAGGAATAGGCGGTGGTAGGAAGATAAGGAGATAGGCCACAAAACAATGAGCAGGTGAGAGAATAAGATGAGCTGTCTTCTATTTGACAAAGGAAACAGTGCTGAGAGAATTTGAACATAATCAAATTGAACCACACAAATTATATTAATAGCAGGGAATATTGATAGTCAACAGCTAAAACATTAATGACTGATGACTATTTGTTTGCACGGTGGGTAATTGAATAGACAAAGGAATTCAAAAAGTTCAAAATGGTACCGATACGGGTGACCGTTTTGCAGTTTCCACGGCGTACCGAACTCCGAAATATACAAATGAGTATACTGAGAAGATCAGCACGACGAGATGAATAGAATGGTACGATCATCCTATCAAAAGTCGATAATAGGTACCAAAAATGCTGCTGAAATGCCAGAATTAAGATAAACGGAGCAACAGCAGTCCAAATTTGGAGAAATGAAATATGACGTCTCACTCAGAAGATGAGTTAAAAATTTATTATATATAAAAATATTCAGGTTTGGAAAACATTTTATTATCATCAATTTTAACTGGTTTGAATTGAAATATAATTACACAAGAAAATAAACTTTCATATTATCTGGTGAAAATTTACTATTTGCTATGTTTAAGTAGACGTATTCCAAATATTAAATTTTTATTTGAAATTTTATCTTTTAAAATTTCACAAAATTTCAATTAAATAAATTAATAAAACAAATAATATTATTAAAAATTTACAGGTCGTTACACTCTCCCACACTCAAAACTTTTCGTCCCCGAAAAGGAACGAGGTAGGAGAATAGAAACAACCAGAAAGAAAATAGATTGATAACAAAATAAAACAACTAGTTCAAACCATATAAATTTCCATTTAAATTAATTCATATTCAACAATTTATTGATTTATACAATAAAATGACTATTTATTGATTTAACATAAATAGATTTACTAAATTGTTAAATATTAATTAATTTAATTTCAATTTAAATCAATTAATATTCAATAATTGATTTTTGATTCAAGGTATTTCATTAAGTTGAGTCAATTTCAATTTGATAATTCTTTCAGAACAAAATTTATTTTATTTGTGTCATCTGTTATTCAATTAACTTATTATTCTATTTATCTCTATTTACATTTATAAATAAAATTAAGTGTATAACATTTATTATAAACACTCAAATTTATTTATAAGGCATTTATATTGTATATTATTCAATTACATATCTAACTTCTGAATAATTTAGGTAAGTTATATTGGAATGCAATTTAGTATTATACAAATAAAATTTTCAAATTCAATTATCTCGAGTTTAAATATTTACCGAAAAGTTTAACTTCAGTTTATAATTGAAATCATCCTTTAAGAAAATTTAAGAATTAAATTTCCGATTAACTTCAAACAATTTAGAAATATATATATATTATATATCAAAATAATCATATACCAATATATATTATAAATCAAGCCATACTTTAGAAATTCAAATCAAATTCATTTTTTTCAAAACAAAAGTGTAGCAAAGCTACTAACGGGTCTCTCCACTCTGAAACTCGAAAATGAATGTCGATGATGCGGCCGCCATCACCGAAATTATTTTCCAGCGACAAAAGAGGAGAGTACTAATTTCAACATTTAAAATTCTTTGGAAACAATTTCTATTCGAAATTACTTTATATAATATACATTTTTAAACCTTAAAACCAAAGTTTGAAATCACCGAAAATTAAATTCTCAAATTCCTGACTTAAATTCATTTCAATTCCAAATCAATTTATAAACCATGTTTATAAATTCATTTAGAACAATAAATGATAATCAAATATTATCATTTCAAACAACCAATTTAATTAACTTATTAAATTCCAGAAAATTATACTTATATATATATGATATAATCATACCAATTTATTTCATTTACAAAATTTGAAAATAATATTGTGTCAGTTTGCTCTGTTCAAGTGGTTTGTAAATCCTATCGATAGCGTTGATCAGACGAATTGATCGAAAACCCAAATTGACATCGACAACTCAAACAACACAATATATAAAACAACTTAATATTAATCTACAAATACAAAATACACTCCTTCACTCGATGATACAAGAATGGATTATAGAACAAGGCTAAAGATCCAAATTCAAAGAGACCCCTAATCAACGAGGATTTCTAACAACGAAGATAGGCTCGATAGGGAGATAGATAGATTCCAACGCGAGGAAAGAATGGATAGACTAATATAAATCGCGGGCAACCTTAACCGGGTCAACCGTGACTTCAAAATAAGATTGATGTAGAATCTAGAGGCAACTCAACATCCGATCACCCGAGATAGAATTCGGGCATAGCAAAAGATAGCAGCATCGTAAACCGACGATACAAAATCTCCGGTGAATCAATGCTTATTGTAAAGGAATTTCACTCTTTTACAAATCATTCACTGGAGCTATGGGGTGCTTCGGAATCAGAAAACACGAATAGGGGAGACAAGAATGGACTTTGGAACCGAGGGGAACGTTCCAAAATTTGAAGGAAACAGAATCAAAGAGGAAGAGATTCAAGCTCGAACGAAAGCGATTCTGTAATCAAATTTACTACATATACTGAGTTTTGCCTAAAACCTCGCTCTGATACCAACTGTAACGACCTGAAATTTTCAGCCATTCGTATCCACATATGTCGGAAATTGAATTGCTAAAAATATCAGATTGTTGATTTAAATTTGGTAAAACTCAGCATATACAGAAAAAAAATAATCACAGATCACAGACATAGAGTAATATAAAAATAATGCAGCGGAAACAAAAGAATAGCAGTTCATGAAGCTACTATATATATATATATATAACAGAGTTAAACAAGATACAACAGAAGTCACGAATACATAGATGTCTTAATACAATAATCAAATACAAGATCTGAATACATCACTGGAATCAACTGAACAACTGAAAGCAGGATAGATAGCTGGATCTCCAAGAGAAGCTCCAACTCCAAAGGTGAGTCTCGAATACTGTATCACTCAGTCTGACCCGAGCGTAAAGCAAGGCACAAAACACTCGATTTAGGAATAACATTCTTATATCAATAAATCCAACTCAAGTGAAATATCAACTGAAATACAAGTAACTTAAAGGATGTTTGGGATAACCATCCTCTAAGGATCCGTTAAACTATCTACTATGTAGTAATATACGTTATTATAATAATGTCTAATATAAAATAAACTTACTTTTAAATAGCGTTAAGGGGTTACCCATATAGCCCTTAACACATAATAATGCCAATAGGCTATACAGTACCTGCATACCTCGAGAGTCTACGAGAAGATACTCCATAGGTACGACAAAAATAGAAACTCGTAGTAAAGCTCGATATGGTAGGTGACACGACACAACTAGGCAATGCCAGGGTAGATATACCAATTATGTATCCGGGCTGGTGGAAACACATAGCAGCCACTACCGCACACCTCGGAACACACTCCCAATCAAAATCGAAGGGTGGCCACCAAATAAATCACAAAGTAATAGAATGGTATCGAAGAAATGCGTCCGATCAGAGGTGCTACCTCATTGGCCCGTCAATCGCTCCTGTTTTAGCCACCTTATGCCAACTCACGGGAGTTGGTTCCACGTATATATACCTCAATAGGAATCGTCGCCACCATCCTACTTCATTTTGGAATCTCCACCGCGTACACGGTTGTCAAAGTGGTTTTCGGTATCGACAAAGAGTATGCCCATATCCGATCCCGGTCTCTTTAACAACTAAACGTTATTATAACACCGCGGTCATTTCAAAATAGTTTATACTTCTAAACCAAAATATCATTTTCATTTCAAAAACAAATCGATACGATATCATGTCCATTTCAAATATATCCATTTCCAAAAATCACATCACTTTCCAAAGTTATAACGCTTTCGAAATCATAGTCTTTAAAAATCAAAACACTTTGGAAATCACGGCTTTGAAATCATAGCATTTTGGAAAGCATAACACTTTGAAATTATAGCATTTTGGAAATCATAACACTTCCCTCTTAAACAGTTAAGATATTAAAATTATTATATATAATAAAAGAGTTTATAAATAAAATAGTTTATATAAATAGTTATAAGTTAACATAGTTTATAATAAAATAATTTATATTAAAAATGATTTATATTAAAATAGTTTATATTAAAATAATTTATAAAGTAAAATATCAATAGTTTTAAATATAATTTAAAATTTCTTTATAAAATAAACTAGTTTCCTCGACTTTCACAAATCGATTCAAATCAATTCGAATTCCAAATTCAAATTTTATCAAATCTAAATCATCAATTTCAATTCCAATTCAATTAAACCTTTTCAAGTTATATCGATTTCAAATACCGATTTGAACCACAAATAAACCATTTCAATTTCACTATATTTCAAAGCTTCGAATATTCCACATTTCAAAACTAAATTCGATAATTATATATATATATATATATATCAATTCACTTTTCTATTATTTAGTTTTGAAATATTTACTTAATTATTTCAATATCATTTGAATACAACTTCAATTTACAAAATATCCCATTTAAATTTATATAAGTTTGAAATATTCATTTAAGTCAACTTTAATCAAATTTCAAGTTGTAAAACACTTCTTTAAAATTTCAAATTCAATAAATTTCAAATCAAACTTATTTAAGTATAATTTTTAAATAAATATAATTTCAAATCAATTTCAAATTTATCTTTACAACCCGAATCATTACAAACTCTATATTCGAAAATATAAATTTTAAATAAATACTTAAACATATTATATATCAACTTTATTAAATCAACTTTAATAAATCTTTAAAATCAATATTTATCAAAACCATATATTTCTTTTCAAAACCATAGAAATCATTTTCAAAATATTTATATATAGACCAACGGCGTCTGTATATAATTTTCTATCCTATGGTCAAGTGATACGGATATTTATCATTTCAATCCGCAATTTAAATATATATATGGGTATATATCATTTCAACCCGCAATCCAAAATTCAATTTAATGAAAATCGCTTGGGTCTATCATTTCAACCCATAACTATTCTCTCCTATTCTACAGATCGTTCGGGTATGTATCATTTCAACCCTTAGTGAATTCTATACTAACAGGGAACTTGCAGAGTGATAACAGATATGATAATAATAACATAACTGGCATATATCATCAATATAAATAACAGATAATGGTGTCAGATGTCATAGGTGAACAGATACAGATAATGGCATATATATAGCAATGTAAATAACTAACAGCAGCATATTTCAATTGTCGTTTCAATTGAAATCAAATTTAATAAATATAAGAACATTAATCGTGAGTGATTGCTCACCTTTCGAGGCTAGAGAGATTCGACAAATGAAATGAGTTACAAATCCAAGCCCGAATTCCAAATCAAAGCTATATTGGCACAAATTTGACGGATAGAGCTGATAGCAGAAATCGATGAAACAAATTGAACCAGTTTTGATATAACTGAAAATATTTACATTATTATTATATTATGTATATTTTTCAATATTTTAATTTAAAACAAATATTAAAATAATATAAAATTTTCGAAATCACTATTCAATTAACCACACATAAAATATATATATATATATGTTATATAAAGTCAAGACTTGATAAGCCTTATGACCTTGGTAAAATAGAAATCAAAATTATTATATACAAATATCATATTCAAATCAATACAGAATCAAGGCATATATTCTACGTGAATTATATATATCATATGTACACCACCTGACATCATAAAATAAACTTATAAAATAACATTTTCTGCGACTCTATATATATATATATGTGTACTGGCAAGCAATACTTATAATTATACTTCAAATTGATTATAACAATATACACATACTATAACTAAATATTAAAATGCACTCAAAGGCTATATACCATATATCATAGCCTTATAGACATATATTATATTTAAAACAGCATCTGACATATATAACAGCTTTTTTTCTCAATTTCTATAAAACAAAACATAACACTATTTTGTAATACTCGGCCTATAAATATATATATATATATATATATATATACTGTAACCCAGAAGTACACTTCTATATAAATATATATGTTTATATACCAACGTATATATACTGTAAAGGGAAAGTGAAACCAAATATATATAAACAAAGCTAAAAAATTTAAAACTCAGACAACTTATGCAGACTAAAAATAGAGCACGCAAGAAATACGAATACAACATATATACTATATGTATACAAAACAAATTTATACCATAAGCAGACCCATACGTAATATATAAACACGACTTATAAAAAAATCAACATATTATTACTAAAATATAAATGCACAGTCTTCATGCGAAATACAAATATATTCTATATAAACTGTTATATAAACCTTTATATATTATAACTACATATACAAAAACAAAATGGAACTGTTATATATATAATAACAACCTATGCAGACTATACATATCACAGTATATTAATGAAAACATATAACAGGCGTATTGTAACAACTTACATAACAAATGCTTAACTACAAACTTGATAAATATATATATATAAACTAAAGTGTGCATAGTTAACAGTGTATAAAAAATGTATATACTAACAAAATCAAATAGCCCATAATATGTAAATGAATAAATACATACAACACTGCAAATTCTTATAAATATATATATATATACAAACTATATATATTTATAAAAGAACAGTGTAACAACCCAGGGTTTTATAGCAAGTGATTATCGTCAAATGACGATTAAATTGATGGTTAAATTGCTGTTTGGAATTTTTGATCGGATGTAAATTCTTTTAAAGATCTGTTAAGGGATTTTATTGGTTGAAGTTCCCTTTATAGTTTTGTTATAGGGTTGTGTGGGCCTTATGAAATTCAAGCTTGGCCCACGTTCAATTGGTTTGTCTGCCGCGATAACTATCTAGGGCAAAACCCGTCCCTCCATTTCATTTTGTTTTCGTTCGTTCAAAACCCTAAACGAAAAGAATAATAAATGGTGGCGGCTCGTCTTCCTTTCGATTCTCTGTTGCTTTGAATTAACCCTTTAGCCTTTGCGAATGTGAGATTATTTATGGCTTCAGCCTCGATGCTTTGTTATGCTGTATTCGATGCTCCTTGCCTCGAGTCTGGAATTAGGGCTTTTCCTTCTCTGGCGATTCTGGATTTCTGAGCTTCGGCTTCTTGAATCTCTGTTGCTTCGCGATGATTGATTTGCTTGCTCGTTGAAAAATGGTGAGTAATTCTCACATCTAATTTAATCTCATTATTCGTGAATTTTGTTGTTCGCTTTCTTGGCTACTACTGCTTCGAGCTTGAGTGATTTTTATTCTCTTACATCTAATTTAAACCACTGTTTCACTCGATTTGAATTCCTATATTCTGTTCGTTGGATTTGTGATTTAATTCATCTCGGCATTGTTCGATTTTGTTCGTTGATGATGATTTTTGGCATTTGGGTCGTGATGTTTTTATGAGATGATTTTGGGCTTCGATATGTTTACCATTCGAACTTTAGCATTGGCTATTTTTAAAACTTGAATTTTTGTTACTTGTTCACTTCTGCTTTGACTTCGAACTTGTCTTCTTGTCTTTGATGCATTGTTTCTCGACTTCACACAGATGTTAACGGCCTTGGTCTTTGTGTACTCTGCTGATGTTGTTTCTTTTTACTGTTGCATTGTCTTTATGGTCTTCATATTCAAGTGTGTCTGTTGCACTTGCTAATGTACCCTGAGCATTGTTTGCAATTGAAAATCTGGCATACCAACTTATTGAGGTCATGATATTTAGATGCTCTGGTTCGAGGCTGCACACGCGTTGATCTCTGGTTTTGCATCTTGTAGTTGGGTAGTTGGTTCATCACGACATCGGGTTGACACTTGAATTACGTTGATGATTTTGAGTTTATTTGCATTATACCACTGTCTCGTTCATCCCTACGACATTGGTTTTGACCTGCAGCTACACTGTTCACTGTTCTTCACTTTTACCTGTTCACTTGAATTACATTCATTCTGGTGTTTGCATTGTGTAGTTGCCATTGTATGTTTTCTGACATCACCTGTGTACATGCTTCACTGCATCTTGAACTTGAGTCATTGACTTGATATTGTTGCAGTTGCTTTGTAGTTGTCACTGATTCTGTACTTCTGTTATATGTGCATGTATCTTTAGCTTGTGTTCATTTGAGGCTGCTGTTCCACTTTGTTCATTACAGTTTCATTTGCATGTGTTTGTGTCCCTTGTTAATGTTGCTGTTGGTCTTCACTGCACTTGAATGTGTAGTCTTGTTCACTGGTCGAGTTCATTTGAGCCTTGTTGCAGTTCGTGTCTGCACTCTTTTATTGATAGTTGGTTGGTTTGTTGGTTTCACTTCTGGTTTCACTGAATTGAGTGGCACCAGTCTTCGTTCATGTATTTGCCTTTGAGCATTTCACTCTGGCTTTGGTTCTTCTTCGGTCATGACTGTCTGAATTTGCAGTCTTGTATTGACTTGTAGCATTCTTTGAGACAGTTTGCATTACTTTGTATTCGAGTCTGATGTTTTTGAAGCCTTGTACTGTCCTGTTTCACCGTTGTATCTCTGATTCATTTGCCATGTGCAGTTTGTTATGTACCATCACTTGTGTACATATTTCATATTCTCTTAGTTGAAGCTTTATGCTGCTACACTGCCTTTGTTCTTGAATCTGATACTTTGCATTGATGCTTTGTATCCATTTGCATTTGGTCATTGTGCTTCACTGGTGACCTTATTTTCTAATGAGGCCGATCTGCGTCTTTTTCTGTTGAGTGTTGTAGTGCCATATCCTTGGTGCTCTCACCTTCAGTTTGCTATTTCACTGTGCCTTGCTTTGTGACATGTTGAACTTGTTTCACTTGTTGCCTCTGATCTTGTTTAGTATTGTTTTGGGTTGTTTTGTAGTGGCGAGGCAGTACACGCGTGCGTGTACTGCAGCCCTAGCAGGATTGATAGATTTAGTTGATATTTCGATTGTTAAATGGTTTCGTTGGTTAAATTCAATATTTTGAAGTTGTATTTTGAAATGGTTCATTTTGATTTGAGTTGGATCCATTTGCTTTTGGATTCATTGATCTTCTGAGTATTTCATAGACTGTTTTGGCGAGGCAGTACACGTTAGTGCGTACTGCAGCCGATCAGCATTGATGTTTTTAAATTGATATTTCACTTGTTTAAATTGCTTTGGATTGCTGATTTTTCGTTTAACACTGTTTAGTTTTATATCTGCCGTTATCTGATTTTCTTATCGAGAAGTCGGATATATGTGATTTCTGTGACTATCGTCTATTTGAGATTGATTATTATTGCTTCTGTGCATTAAGAACTGAGTTTGAATTAGACTGACCCGTGTATTATTTTCTTTTGAATGTAATACTCGGGTCAGACCCGAGTTATTTCAAGTTGTAGATTTCCTGCTTTGAGTTGTTGTTTGAGCTATGAAGACTTTTCGTATCTTTGAAGTGGTCTTCGTCTTTTTGTAGTAGTCAGTGTGTCTGTTTTAAGATGATATGTACTCATGTATATTAGTTGATAATGTACTTGTGTATATAATTTCCAGAGTCGACAGTTGTAGTTGTACCATATGTAGTGTCAACTGTATTGTAACTGACATCAGTTATATATATATGATGCTTTTTGTTATCTGTGTTCCGCATTCTTTTGTATCTGTGTTATTATTATATATATTGTCCTAAACTATTATGAACCATCGTAGTTCGTTTTATACTGGTAATTGGGTATGTCGATGGGAGTAAATAAAGAAACGATGAAAAATGAAAAATATATACCACTCCTATCGAGGTAACCAATACTAGTGTAAGGCCAACTACGGATGGCTGCTCCTATCCAGCCTTATTCTTCGTAATAACAGACAGTATTTCTTTTAATACTCTTTGTTATTGTGAGCATAGAGGTGGGGCGTCACAGTTGGTATCAGAGCTTGGGGTTTATGGACATAATATAAAACATAACTTGGAACATATGTTACAACTATTGGTTGGTGTTTTATGTGTGCTTTGAGTCAAAAATTAAAGTTTTGAAATTATGATGAAATTTTTAAATATCTTTATTTAAAAATAAAAGTGAAATTGTGTTTTGATGATTTGATTAAAATGTGTTCTGTTAATCAGAGTGCGCAGCGGAAACAGGGAAACTGTGTTCGTTGAGTACAACTGATAACCTTTTTGATTTAAAAATCGAAATAGGGAATTGAAATAGATTTCATTTGTGTTTACATAGCTGTGTTTAATTTGTTTCTTTGAAAAGTTCGAATCCAAATTAAGGATTCGAAGCGATTGCAGCTATGTGATTTTGTTGAGATTTTTGCTGGGTTTCTTTTATGCTAATCATATATTGATTAGATTTTTGCTGTTTTAAATTATCTTCATTGAAGATAGATTCGAATGATTTCTTTGTTCATTTTGTAGTACGTGCAAATTTGAGTTGCACATTACTGCATTTATTTTACGTTGAACCGATGCTTGGTTATGAAACGTATTTTGTTGCCGTTATTTTTATAACGGGATTTTTACACCAATGCTATATTTTTTAGCACGGTATTTTGTGGCATTTTTGATGAATGAAAATTCACTAGTGTTACATTTTGATGTGAATTATTTTGATGAGATTTTGACGTTTAAAAATTACTGTCGCTTTGACTTCAGTAACCGTCAAATCTTAAAAGTGGATTTTCAAGCGGTTATACCGCAATGCTGATTTGTGACCCGTTTTTACGGTATTTTGAGAAGTACAATTTCCTTATCGAAATTGTTACTAATATTGCTGCTTTAATCACGTGATTGGAAATCATTTTAAAAATGAAAATTGTTTTACAAAATTTTTCAGTTTGCGCTTTCAATAGAATGAGGAAGCGACTTAAACGATTCAGCAAAATCGAGGACTATGACCCCTTTCTTTTACTGATTCGCTTAACTCCAGACTTGTCCAGTTGAGAACGTGAATTTTTATTTTTATAAAATAAATAAAATTGTTTTCAGAAATTTTACAGTTTGCGATTTCAAAAGAATGAGGAAGCGATTTAAACGTTTCAGCAAAATCAAGGATTATGACCCCTTTCTTTTACTGATTCGCTTAATTCCGCACTTGTCCATTTGAGAATGTGAAATGTATTTTTACAAAATACACAATTTTGCACTTTCAAGGAAACGGTGAAGAGAATCAAACGATTTAGTAAAACACGTGGTATGGGACATGTGCGTTTGCTATTTCGATTAATTCCGGACTCGTTAATTGAAATATTTGATGTTTTGATGATTCTGATGATTTGTGTGCTTTCGAGCCACTTTGTTGGACCTTCGGGTCATTTGTTGGACCTTCGGGTCATTTGTTGGGCTTTCGGGCCACTCTGATGGACCTTCGGGTCAAATACCAGTACTAGACCTTCGGGTCACTCTGCGGACCTTCGGGTCAATCTGATGGGTGCCAAAATTATGTTGAGTACTTGGTAGGCTTCAACCATTTGTTGATGCACGTGCGGCGAATTAAAAACTCGCCATCTGATGGGATCGATCCAAGCTTTTATGTTGATTTTCTAGTCTTCTTAATTGATTTCTAGATATTTGTTGTTTCTAATTATCTGTAGGTAATTAGATATCTGATGTTATGAGATTTAATTATCGTATCGGTAATTAAATATTTGTTGTTTCTAATTATCGCTTGTGATAATTAGATATTTGTTGATATGAGTTCTGATTATCGTTTTTGATAATCGGATATTTGTTGTTTCTAATTATCGCTTTTGATAATTAAATATTTGCTGATTTGAGATTTAATTATCGCTTTTGATAATTAAATGTTTGCTGATTTGAGATTTAATTATCGCTTTTGATAATTAAATATTTGCTGATTTGAGATTTAATTATCGCTTTTGATAATTAAATATTTGCTGATTTGAGATTTAATTATCGCTTTTGATAATTAAATATTTGCTGATTTGAGATTTAATTATCGCTTTTGATAATTAAATATTTGCTGATTTGAGATTTAATTATCGCTTTTGATAATTAAATATTTGTTGATTTGAGATTTAATTATCGCTTTTGATAATTAAATATTTGCTGATTTGAGATTTAATTATCGCTTTTGATAATTAAATATTTGTTGATTTGAGATTTAATTATCGCTTTTGATAATTAAATATTTGCTAATTTGAGATTTAATTATCGCTTTTGATAATCGAATATTTGTTGATTTGAGATTTGATTATCGCTTTTGATAATCGAATATTTGCTGATTTGAGATTTGATTATCGCTTTTGATAATCGAATATTTGCTGATTTGAGATTTGATTATCGCTTTTGATAATCGAATATTTGCTGATTTGAAATTTGATTATCGCTTTTGATAATCGAATATTTGCTGATTTGAAATTTGATTATCGCTTTTGATAATCGAATATTTGTTGATTTGAAATTTGATTATCGTTTTTGATAATCGAATATCTGTTGATTTGAAATTTGATTATCGTTTTTGATAATCGAATATTTGTTGATTTGAAATTTGATTATCGTTTTTTATAATCAAATATTTATTGATTTGAAATTTGATTATCGTTTTTGATAATCGAATATTTGTTGATTTGAAATTTGATTATCGTTTTTGATAATCGAATATTTGTTGATTTGAAATTTGATTATCGTTTTTGATAATCGAATATTTGTTAAATTGATGTTGTCTGATTATCGTTTTGATGATTGGAGATTAGCCAGTTTTGATGATTTTGAAATTTGCTAGTCTCAAATTGATCCTAGAGTATGCTGATTTTATTGAATCGTTGTTTTCTATCTATTTCTGTTAATAGTTATAATGCTGATTATGAAGTTCATGTTTTGCGATTTGTGATTTGTGCTTTCTAATCATCTTTTGTTGATAATTAGATTTTGCACTTTTCTAATTATCGTATCGATAATTAGATATTGCTGTTTTATGATTTCTGAATTCTAATTGTCTAATTGATAATTGAATATTGCTGATGATTGCATTATTCAGCTTTGTTGTTTTCTAGTTATCAATTGGTAATTAGACTTTGTTGAGAATTTGCGAATTTCCTTTATGAGATTAAAAGATTTCTTGGTGTTTGTGTTCTTGACCTTATTTTTCTAGCTTAACCAGTTTATGTTAGAAAAATAATTGCTATTGACGCCTTTAATTATGAAAATTGCGGGGATGCAATTTTTATAAGGAGGGGAGTCTGTAACAACCCAGGGTTTTATAGCAAGTGATTATCGTCAAATGACGATTAAATTGATGGTTAAATTGCTGTTTGGAATTTTTGATCGGATGTAAATTCTTTTAAAGATCTGTTAAAGGATTTTATTGGTTGAAGTTCCCTTTATAGTTTTGTTATAGGGTTGTGTGGGCCTTATGAAATTCAAGCTTGGCCCACGTTCAATTGGTTTGTCTGCCGCGATAACCATCTAGGGCAAAACCCGTCCCTCCATTTCATTTTGTTTTCGTTCGTTCAAAACCCTAAACATAAAGAATAATAAATGGTGGCGGCTCGTCTTCCTTTCGATTCTCTGTTGCTTTGAATTAATCCTTTAGCCTTTGCGAATGTGAGATTATTTATGGCTTCAGCCTCGATGCTTTGTTATGCTGTATTCGATGCTCCTTGCCTCGAGTTTGGAATTAGGGCTTTGCCTTCTCTGGCGATTCTGGATTTCTGAGCTTCGGCTTCTTGAATCTCTGTTGCTTCGCGATGATTGATTTGCTTGCTCGTTGAAAAATGGTGAGTAATTCTCACATCTAATTTAATCTCATTATTCATGAATTTTGTTGTTCGCTTTCTTGGCAACTACTGCTTCGAGCTTGAGTGATTTTTATTCTCTCACGTCTAATTTAAACCACTGTTTCACTCGATTTGAATTCCTATATTCTGTTCGTTCGATTTGTGATTTAATTCATCTCAGCATTGTTCGATTTTGTTCTTTGATGATGATTTTTGGCATTTGGGTCGTGATGTTGTTATGAGATGATTTTGGGCTTCGATATGTTTACCATTCGAACTTTGGCATTGGCTATTTTTAAAACTTGAATTTTTGTTACTTGTTCACTTCTGCTTTGACTTCGAACTTGTCTTCTTGTCTTTGATGCATTGTTTCTCGAATTCACACAGATGTTAACGGCCTTGGTCTTTGTATACTCTGCTGATGTTGTTTCTTTTTACTGTTGCATTGTCTTTATGGTCTTCATATTCAAGTGTGTCTATTGCACTTGCTAATGTTCCCTGAGCATTGTTTGCAATTGAAAATCTGGCATACCAACTTATTGAGGTCACGGTATTTCAATGCTCTGGTTCGAGGCTACACACGCGTTGATCTCTGGTTTTGCATGTTGTAGTTGGGTGGTTGGTTCATCATGACATCGGGTTGACACTTGAATTATGTTGATGATTTTGAGTTTATTTGCATTATACCACTGTCTCGTTCATCCCTACGACATTGGTTTTGACCTGCAGCTACACTGTTCACTTGAATTACATTCATTCTGGTCTTTGCATTGTGTAGTTGTCATTGTATGTTTTCTGACATCACCTGTGTACATGCTTCACTGCATCTTGAACTTGAGTCATTGACTTGATATTGTTGCAGTTGCTTTGTAGTTGTCACTGATTCTGTACTTCCGTTATATGTGCATGTGTCTTTAGCTTGTGTTCATTTGAGGCTGCTGTTCCACTTTGTTCATTACAGTTTCATTTGCATGTGTTCATGTCCCTTGTTCATGTTGTTGTTGGTCTTCACTGCACTTGAATGTTTAGTCTTGTTCACTGGTCGAGTTCATTTGAGCCTTGTTGCAGTTCGTGTCTGCACTCTTTTATTGATAGTTGGTTGGTTTGTTGGTTTCACTTCTGGTTTCACTGAATTGAGTGGAACCAGTCTTCGTTCATGTATTTGCCTTTGAGCATTTCACTGTGGCTTTGGTTCTTCTTCGGTCATGACTGTCTGAATTTGCAGTCTTGTATTGACTTGTAGCATTCTTTGAGACATTTGCATTACTTTGTATTCGAGTCTGATGTTTTTGAAGCCTTGTACTATTCTGTTTCACCGTTGTACCTCTGATTCATTTGCCATGTGCAGTTTGTTATGTACCATCACTTGTGTACATATTTCGTATTCTCTTAGTTGAAGCTTTATGCTGCTGCACTGCCTTTGTTCTCGAATCTGATACATTGCATTGATGCTTTGTATCCATTTGCATTTGGTCATTGTGCTTCACTGGTGACCTTATTTTCTAATGAGGTTGATCTACGTCTTTTTCTGTTGAGTGTTGTAGTGCCATATCCTTGGTGCTCTCACCTTCAGTTTGCTATTTCACTGTGCCTTGCTTTGTGACATGTTGAACTTGTTTCACTTGTTGCCTCTGATCTTGTTTAGTATTGTTTTGGGTTGCTTTGTAGTGGTGAGGCAGTACACGTGTGCATGTACTGCAGCCCTAGCAGGATTGACAGATTTAGTTGATATTTCGATTGTTAAATGGTTTCGTTGGTTAAATTCAATATTTTGAAGTTGTATTTTGAAATGGTTCATTTTGATTTGAGTTGGATCCGTTTGCTTTTGGATTCATTGATCTTCTGAGTATTTCATAGACTGTACTGGCGAGTCAGTACACGTTAGTGTGTACTGCAGCCGATCAGCATTGATGTTTTTAAATTGACATTTCAATTGTTTAAATTGCTTTGGATTGCTGATTTGTCGTTTAACACTGTTTAGTGTTATATCTGCCATTATCTGATTTTCTTATCGAGAAGTCGGATATATATGATTTCTGTGACTATCGTCTATTTGAGATTGATTATTATTGCTTCTGTGCATTAAGAACTAAGTTTGAATTAGACTGACCCGTGTATTATTTTCTTTTGAATGTAATACTCGGGTCAGACCCGAGTTATTTCAGGTTGTAGATTTCCTGCTTTGAGTTGCTGTTTGAGCTATGAAGACTTTTCGTATCTTTGAAGTGGTCTTCGTCTTTTTGTAGTAGTCAGTGTGTCTGTTTTAAGATGATATGTACTCATGTATATTAGTTGATAATGTACTTGTGTATATAATTTCCAGAGTCGACAGTTGTAGTTGTACCATATGTAGTGTGTCAACTGTATTGTAACTGACATCAGTTATATATATATGATGTTTTTTGTTATCTGTGTTCCGCATTCTTTTGTATCTATGTTATTATTATATATATTGTCCTAAACTATTATGAACCATCGTAGTTTGTTTTATACTGGTAATTGGGTATGTCGATGGGAGTAAATAAAGAAACGATGAAAAATGAAAAATATATACCACTCCTATCGAGGTAACCAATACTAGTGTAAGGCCAACTACGGATGGCCGCTCCTATCCAGCCTTATTCTTCGTAATAACAGACAGTATTTCTTTTAATACTATTTGTTATTGTGAGCATAGAGGTGGGGCGTCACAAACAGTCACGAAAGTATATACCTCGCTGAAAATTTTTGCCTGGTCGAAGTTGATGAATGGAACTGTCTTGCGTGAAAGGAGTGGGTGACCATATGAAAGCATGTGGGAGAGAGAGGAGTAGAGTTGGAATGTAGGGATAAGGTGTCAGGGCCTTGGGTTGTGGTTAATCCGACTGTGGTGGCTCGACTGTTCGTGGTGGGGTGCTGACATGAACAGGCCGAAGTGAATAGAGGAAGGATCGAATGGCAAAATGAGAGAGGGTGGGGAGAAACGGCCTTGGAGATGCAAGCATACATATGAGAATTGTAACAGCTAAGTATCTTTTTTTAAGAGGAATAGGCGGTGGTAGGAAGATAAGGAGATAGGCCACAAAACAATGAGCAGGTGAGAGAATAAGATGAGTTGTCTTCTATATGACAAAGGAAATAGTGCTGAGAGAATTTGAACAGAAGCAAATTGAACCACACAAATTATATTAATAGCAGGGAATATTGATAGTCAACAGCTAAAACATTAATGACTGATGGCTATTTGTTTGCACGGTGGGTAATTGAATAGACAAAGGAATTCAAAAAGTTCAAAATGGTACCGATACGGGTGACCGTTTCGCAGTTTCCACGGCGTACCGAACTCCGAAATATACAAATGAGTATACTGCGAAGATCAGCACGACGATATGAATAGAATGGTACACATATATCAATGGTACGATCATCCTATCAAAAGTCGATAATCGGTACCAAAAATGCAGCTGAAATGCCAGAATTAAGATAAACGGAGCAACAACAGTCCAAATTTGGAGAAATGAAATATGACGTCTGACTCAGAAGATGAGTTACAAATTTATTATATATAAAGTTATTCAGGTTTGGAAAACATTTTATTATCATCAATTTTAACTGGTTTGAATTGAAATAAAATTACACAAGAAAATAAACTTTCATATTATCAGGTGAAAATTTACCATTTGCTATGTTTAAGTAGACGTATTCCAAATATTAAATTTTTATTTGAAATTTTATCATTTAAAATTTCACAAAATTTCAATTAAATAAATTACAAATAAAATTATTAAAAATTTACGGGTCGTTACATAGGTACGTTCTCGGATTACAGTTTTCTAGCGGTATTATATTATTTTCCCGCTGTTGGGATATATATTATTTTGAAATATATAATGTATATTGATTATATTGATATTATTATTTTCTCCTGAGCCTCTCTGTACAAAGGAGACTCTGCCGAAATTTTTCGTGAATTTTGGACTTAGAAAATCTTGAGAAATGTTTTCCAAACTTTATTAATTTGAGTATAAAAGGATTTGATTGTTATAAATTGATGCATTTTATTTAAATTAATTAATTTTGTAAATTTATTTGTTTATAAATTTAATATTTTGAATAAGATATATTGATTTCTAAATTCTTTCTTTTCCCTTCTTTTCCTTTTCGGGGACGAAAAGTTTTGAGTGGGGGAGAGTGTAACGACCCGTAAATTTCCGATAATTAAAAATTATTAATTTAATAAGTTTTGTTATTTAATACTTGAAGAAATGAAAATTTTGTGACTTATTAATGAAAATAATAACTTAAATGAAATGTAACAATGTAATTAAAGTTAATCTTTGACAATCGGAATGAAATTCCAATCAATTGAAATAATATAAATGTTATAACTTGGTTTTGAAATTGAATATAAGAAAAACAAATGTAAACATTGAATTAATTTGATGAAATAGTATAGTTAATGGTAATTTAATAAAATTAGTGTTATGAAAGAAATTGTAACATTTTTTTGAATAATAATCCTAAATGTAATTAAAGATTAATGGTAACAACTATTATATGTTACCTCTTTATTTGGTCTATTAAATTGAAATGGGGAATCAATTAAATTAAAATGAAATTTAATGTTACATTATTGAGATTAAGACAATAATTGCAAAATATGAATGTAATAAGATGAATGGAAATGTTATTTTATTTCATAAAGTAATAATGGATTTAATAAAAAGAATGGAAATCAAGATTTATCAATTTATTGGAATTTAAATTGTAATAGTTGAAATTAGTGCAATTAAATGAAATTAATTACAACGAAAAGTGAAAGGAAGATGAAACGGGAAATTATTAATGTATTAGGATATAAACCAATGTTAATTGTACCCTTGAGATGACAATTAATTGAATAATATGATTTAAAATCAAATAAATGGATTTATTGGAATTTTAGTTGATAATTTATGAATTTACTGAAATTGAAATTAAATACTGTAATTGGTAAATTAATTAACTTTGAATTGATATATAAATTGTTTAAAGTATTGTAATTGTTTAAGAAATCAAAAATGATAAAATTTGTTAATTATGGAATTGAAATTGAAAATTTGATTTAATTAATTTAGTATTAATTTATTTAATTAACTGAAATATAGGCATTTTGGCCACTTGCTCGGATTTCAAGGAAACCAGCTTCATTGGATCCGTAACGGTGAATTATTGTAGGATTTCAAGTTTCGTAACGATCGAACTTGTCGTTTGATCGCACGGGCTCGAAACGCCTTGAAATCAATTTAATTGAAATCAATTGAAATAAGCTGATTTTAATATAACTTCGTCATACGATAGAATTTGAACTTGAAACCTGTTACATTGAGTTTTAAATTATTGAAAACATCTATTTTGATATATGGGATGACCCATTTTCGTTCCGGAGATGGAACGGGCTTTTCGGGTCATTTATCGTTCAACGTGTAAATAAATCTTGTCCATTCGGTTCTATTTCTGACCTGCCTACAAATAGCTTTGTTTCTCAAACCCTAGTAGCCAATTCCTATTATCTGTACGTACAATTTTGTCCACTCCTCTCTTGTCAATGGTAGAAATAAATTCAAACTCCAAACACTAATTCCCAATTGCAATTTCAATTTCAAAATCAAATCGAAAAATCAAACTCCTCCAAACCTTATCAAACTATATACTGTTTCGAAGCTCTCGATGAGCATAATTCACTAGTGCAGTTCGTTTTTCAATTCGATGCACCGTTTGTCCAAAAATCGAGAACGAACCTCGGCCGTTCGTTTTAGAGTTTTGACGATCCAACGGCGGATCGTCGCCCATCGACGATCGGGAGGCGCCGTTGGAAAGAGGGGACAGAGCAGGCCCTGTAGTGGTCGTCGTTCGTCATAGCATGCTCAAGATTTGTCAGAATTTGGATGAACGTGGGGACAGCTGCGTGGTCAATTTGGGTGACCGGGCAAGGTGGCGCTCAAGGTGTTGGGTCCGCTCGAGTTGTACGGCGCCGTTGTGGGGTCTGATTGGCGTTGCGTTGCTCGTAGAGGCGCACGACAGGATGAACATGGTGGCGGCTGGGTCGTGATGGGGTTCGACATTTAGGGTTCTCGAACTAGCAGCTCTGGTGACGTGTCTTGTTTTTTTATTTAATTTAAAATTTCAAGTTTTAAAATGTTCTAACACTCATAAATTTTTCATACTGGCTCGGTTTCATGCGCGGTTTATTCCTTTGGGATCGTATTGAAATTCCAGACATTTTGACGCTTGTTTGGATGGATTCTGAGACCGTTTAAATTTAGGGCATATTTTGAATTTAAATTCGATTTAAATTCAAAGGTGAGTGTTTTAACCCACTCATAACTTCTAAAATTTCTTATGTTATTAAATTAAATTTATGATGTGATTAGAAATTTATTTATGAATGTTTGGTATATTTTAAATTATCATCTCGGTTAATTAAAATTTATTTGAATTAAATCGTTATTTAATTTACTATTGAATGAAAATTGCCAGTTAAATACCTGTTATTGATTATCAGTTCTATATTGATATTTATTGATTGATGTGGATGATGTTTGTAATGGATGTTGATTGTTGATATTGGATGAATGGATGTTTTATTTTATATCGTTATAAACTGCAAGTTCACTATGGGTTGAAATAATACATACCCGAATGATCTATAGATTAGGGAAAAATCATTATGGGTTGAAATGATAGACTCGAGCGATTTTCTGGATTTTGTTATTAAACTCGGGATTGCGGTTTGAAATGATATATAACCGTAAATTTTTAAATTGCGTATTGAAATGATAAATATCTGTATCACTTGACCCTAGGGTAGAGAATTATATACGGACACCGGATTGGTTAAATTAAATGATTTTAAAATCCTTAATTTTCGAATTTAATTAAATGATATTTTGAAATAAAATTTGATTTATGTAAATTGAAGTATTAGAAAATCAAGTTTATGATGAAATGTGAAATGGTTTAAAAAGGAATTGCTTTAAGAAATTAAATTGGAAGTTAAAGTTAAACTTTTAAGTATAAATGAAATTCTATCGAAATTAAGTTATTGAAGTTGTTTGAAAATACTTTGAAATATTTTTAAATTGGAGTAATCCGAATTGATATTTCAACATGGATTGAAACGATATGAAATTCAATAGTTTATTGAAACGTTAAATTGAAAGATTTGGAATTTGGTTTGTTGACTCGGAAATTGAAATTGGTCCAAATGTGTTGAAATGAAATGAATAGTTTAAATTGATAATTCCAAATTCATGTTTTAATATAAACTGTTTAAAAAATATATATATTATTTCAAAATTTCTAATCATTAAGATTTCAAAGTATTAAACTATTTAACTTGTATAAATTATATTAAATCATTTTAACCTATTTTTAATACATTTAATTTATTTAAACTAATTAACCTGTTTTAACTTATTTTAAATCTAATTAATCTATTTTAAAGCTATTTAATCTATTTAATTATATATAATCTATTTTAAATCTATATTAACTATTTAAAACTATTTTCTTCTAAATTCCAAACTAAGTAAAATGGATGGGTTTATATTCAAATTCTCGATTTTTAAGTGAATATGGTTAATGATGTTATAACCTAAGTTGGTAATTAAATAACATATTTGGTTTAATATGATATTTTGAAATGATAGTTTAGCCTATTTTGGAAATATGACTTTTGAAGGAAATATAATTTCGAACTATGATTTCAAATGTGATATGATTTCATAGGTGAACATGATTTCGAAAGTAAGTAATGATTTCGAAAATGATATGATTTGAATTGAATATGATATTTTGATATCAATTATGAAATGATTTTGGAAATGTAAAAGAACAATCTAGTGTGTAATAAGCGATTGGTTGTTAAGGAGACCGGGATCGGATATTGTCATACTCTCTGCCAATACCGAAAACCACTTTAACAACTGTGTACGCGGTGAAGATTCCAGAATGAAGTAGGATGGTGGCGACGATCCTAAAGGTTTACATACGTGGACCTAACTCCCGTGAGTTAGCATAAGGTGGCTAAAACAGGAGCAATTGACGGGCTAAGTGAGGACATTCCTCCGATCGGGCACATTCCTCCGATCGGGCACATTCCTTCGATACTATATTCTGACTTTGTGATTATTTGGTGGCTACCCTCGATTTTTGATTTGGGAGTGTGTTCCGAGGTGGGCGGTAGTAGCTGCTATGCGTTACCACCAGTCCGAAAGTGTAATTGGTATAAATACCCTGGCATTGCCTTGTTGTGTTGTGTCACCTACCCTAGCGCGCCTTCTACGAGTTTGTTTTATGTCGTAACTATGGGGTATCCACTGGCGGCCCCAGTTTACGGGGAGTTACGGTACTGTATAGACTATTGGCATTATAAAAATGTGTTGAGGGGGAAAATGTAACGCCTTAATGCTATTTTAATAGTTTATCTTACTGTAGACATATTATAATAGCGTATTGTACTACATAGTAGATAGTTTAACGGATCCTTAGGAGAGGTGAATCCCGAACATATCTTAAGTTACTGCACTCACGTTAGACACTGGATAGGAGATGTCAAACCCCGTAAACATTTCTGACGCCGTTCCACTCATATTTATTTACCGTTGATTTGACTAACATAAGATCTTTTAGTTCTGACTCGAGTGTTTTGTCTTTTCAATTTGCTCGGGTCAGCCTGAGCATTTCAGGATTTGAAGACCTTATTTCTGGAGGACGAAGACGAAGATTTGTACTACTATTATTTACTATATTTATTCCACTGCATTCATACTGTTCCGCTGCATTATTTGTTTATCTCTGATATGTGTAACTCTGATTTTGTATTTTTGGAGGACGAGGACGAAGACGAAGACGAGATTCTGTTTTGTTTTTTTTCTCTGCTTTTTCTTATTCCCCCCAATAATAATCTGCCCTTCTGTATGGTTTGAGTTGGCACGTGTGCCTGCTTAAAACATCCAAAAAGGCGGGATGTTACAATTTGCACAGCCGCCTCCAAGCGTAGAGCCCGACCAACCAATCACCACGTAGCCACCAAGCTAGCCATCCAGCGCCTTGCCAACACGGTCAGCCCATCCTATGGCTGTGCCGAATGGACCCACTCCTACATCATTCACCGCTTCATTACCTTCTTGTCTATTCGCCCATAGCTAGCCTCCAAGCATTCCTGCCACCTAAGCAAATGCAGCCTCCTCTTTGTTCAAATATAGATAATATGTTTATGTTGATGTTAATATTTTGAAATGTATATATATATAATATGTTTATATTAATATTTTGAAATAGATTTTTCTATAACCATAATATATATATTTTTTGTTTAACTATTTATTTGAAGAATTTGGAAAATATGGGTTTTAATAAATATTGATTTAAAAATATATAATATGAAGATTTTTATTTTAAACATGTGTAATTGAATATCGATTTTAGGAAAAAAAATATAATATATATTTTGTTTCCGTTTATATCAAGCTAGTTTTGATTTTTTGAATTCATCGATTCAAGTCCGTCGTGCTTTGCTTTGGAATTTGTGCTTGGATTCATCACATCTTGTTCTTGTTATTTCTCTGGCCTCGAAAGGTGAGCAATCACTCACGATTAACATTCTTATATTTAGTAAATTTAATTCACAAGAAATGATTATTGAAATGTGTTGTAAAAATTTAATTTGTTAGTAATTTATTTATTGAATATGGTATGCTATTATCTGCAGTCGTTTACCTATATTAATTGACGTATGACACCATAACCCATTGAATATATTATAGTCGAATTGTTAATTATGATATATGCTTGCTATTGATATGTATGTTATTTTATATTATTATTTATTTTATTTGTTCTCACTCTACAAGTTCCCTGTTAGTTAGGAATTCCCTATGGGTTGAAATGATACATACCCGAACGATATTATAGATTAGGGAAAATTGTTATGGGTTGAAATGATAAACCCAAGCGATTTTATTGATTTTATATTTTAGGATTACGGGAAATTATATATACCCGTAAATATTAAATTATTGCGGACTGAAATGATAAATATCCATATCACTTGACCATAGGTTAGAAAATTATATACGGACACCGTTGGTCTATTTTTAATGATTTTCAAAATTTTTGAAGAGAAAAATGGGTTTTAATAAATATTAATTTTGGAATATAATATAAATATCTTATTTATAATATATGTGAAAATTTAGATTTTTAAAATTATATGTTTTGGAAATTTTAAAATTATATGTTATGTTTTAAAAATGTAAATTATAAAATTTTACATATAACTTTATTATTTTTAAAAGGGGTTTTTAGGCTCAAGGAAAAAATTGAAAAAAAATTTAGTCTCACGGACAACATGTTTGTTTTCTAGGTTGAAGGACACTTTCTAGTGCAAATCACAGAATGATAGTTGTAACTATCATTTTCTGTTTACACTAAAATGTGTCTTTCAGACTAAAAAGCAAACTTGTTGTCCCTGAGACTAAATTTTTTTGCAACTTCTTCCCTGTGCCCATTTTCCTGTTTTTAAAATATATAAACTAAGATTTAAAATAGATTTAATAATAATAATATTTAATTTAATAATAATTAATATAAATAAATTTAATTTTATAAAACTAAATTTGATAAAGAGATATATTGTGTTTAAGTATTTATTTAAAATTTATATTAATATTTTGAAAATAGATTTTGTAATAACTTTATAAATTAAGGTTGGAAAGGTAAATTGGAATTGATTTGAAATTTAATTTGTTTAAGGATTGTATTTAATAAGAATTGATTTGAACTTATTAATCTTGAGATTTTAAAGATATGATTCTTTTTATAACTTGATAATTGGATTTCGATTAAAGGTAATTAAATGAATATTTCAAATTTAAATAAAATTGAAACTGAAAATTTAATATTGATTTAAATTTGTAATTTGAGATTTTATTTAAATGTTATTAAAAATAATTACGTGAATATTACCAAATTTAAATAAAATTAAAGTTGAATTTTGAAATATAAACGAAATTTTTCTCAAATTGAGTTATTGTAAATTGTTTGAATATTAACTTTGAAATCTACTGAATTAGAGGTGGTTTAATTTGTAGTTCGAACCTGTATTTGAAATCAATATAAATTAAAATGGTTTTATTTAGAATTTAAATTGAACCTTTAACCGTTTAATTGAGATTGTTGAACTGAGATTGATTTAGATTGAATTTTAGAACTAAAGTTGATTTGTATTGATTTGTGAAATTGGAAGAAATAATTCTAATTATAAACTATTTTAATATGCAAATTATTTTTAAATATAAACTATATTTTAATATATAAACTATTTTAATACATAAACTAGTTTAATTTATAACCTATTTTTAAATATATAAACTATTTTTAATTTATAACTATTTCAATATATATAAACTATTTTCAATATTTAAACTATTTAAGTTGGAACTGTTATAATTTAGATTTAATGGATTTAAATGTGAATGTTTTGATATGATGGTTTAAACTATTTTGGTGGTTACTATTTTGGAAGTGAATATGATTTCGAAAATGAATATGATTTCGAAAATGAATATGATTTCGAAAGTGAATATGATTTCGAAAGTGATATGATTTTGAAATGAATATGATATTTTGATATGAGGTATGAACCGTTTGAAAAGAAATATGACCACGGTGTGAAATAAGCGTTTGGTTGTTAAAGAGACCGGGATCGGATATTGTCATACTCTTTGCCAATATTGAAAACCACTTCAACAACTGTGCACATGGTGGAGAATCCAGAACGAAGTAGGATGGTTTGGCGAACAATTCTGTATGAGGTATCAACACAGCCCTGACTCCCGCAAGTTAGCTTGATCTGACTAAAACAGGAGCCACGCCGGGCCAAGTGAGGTCGCACCTTCGATCGAGCATGCTTCTTCCATATCATTCAATTACTTTGTGATTTGATTGGGTGCACCTTTGATTATGGGAGTGTGTCTCGAGGTGGGCGGTAGTAGCTGCTATGCGTTACCACCGGTCCGGATCCGTAAAACGGTAGTATCCTACCCTAGGCATTGCCTCGCGTGCCTTGTCACATGCCTTATCGCACCCTCTACGAGTTTGGTTTGTGTCGTACCTATGGAGTGCTCCCTGATAGCCCACTAGTTTAGTGGAGTTTACAGTACTGTATAGACTACGACATTTATATAAAAATGTGTTGAGAGATATGGGTAATGCCTTAACGCTATTTTAATAGTTTAATTTACAATAGACATTATCTATGTAGCGTGTTGTATTATGTATGTAGATAGTTTAACGATCCTTAAAGGATGAGAATCCCAAACATCCTTTAAGTTATTTTGTATTTCACTTGACATTTCACTTGAGTTGATTTACCTGCATAAGAATGTTAATCCTGACTCGAGTGTTTTATGTTTTTGCTTTATGCTCGGGTCAGACTGAGTATCACAGCATTTGAGACTCACCTTTTGAGCTTGGAGCTTTGCTTGTAGATCTACCTTATCAACTTAGCTTTTCAGTTATTTCCTGTTGTTTATGTGTAGAATTATCAGTTGCTTTTGTATTAGTGACTCCTATGTACTTGGGATTTTCTGTTGTATTTGTTTCAAACTCTGATGTTTATGTAGTATCTTCATGAACTACTATATATCTATTCTGCTACTTATTGTTATATTACTATGTGTCTGTGATTCTGTGATTGATTTATTTACTGTATATGCTAAGTTTTTCCAAATATAAATTAACAATCTACTGTCTTGAGCAATTCAAGTCTGACATGAGTGGATGATTGTCGATTTGAATGGTTCGAAATAGCGGGTCCTTACATGTTGCGTAATGGTAGTTCACGATTTCGCGCTATAAAAGTCAAACAAGTGTAAAAGTTAGAATATAGCTTGGAATTCTTCGAGATAATAATTTTTGAACTATTATATCAAGAGTTTTCCAACGAAGAAAGAAAATCGAGATTTCAATAAGTGAATTTTGAAATATGAGTAAAACAAGTTTTTGAAAAATCCTGAATTTGCAGTTCGGAATCCAAAACTGATTGTATGTTTAAACAAGAATGTTAGTTGTATTATCTGAAACAATCAAATAAAATTAGTAGATGATAATGATGCAACAAAACCTTATTGTGCAAGTACATACAAGTTTTCTTCAATTTTGTTGGCGCAATTGATGTGAACTCATGCTACACACAGGTTGTATTGGTAATGCAATATTTTTATGAACATATAAATAAAAATTCTAGTTCAATTCAAAATGCCCGTTATGTGTAATATTACATATATACCACATATTTATATTCACTTGCAAATATAGTGGTATACATGAAAGCAAAACATAATTCATACGCAAGTTTCAACAAATACCGAATATTAATAACTAAAGATATTAAACAATAATGTAAGTGATTCAATATTGACTACTAGCCAGGTAGCCTCTTGTAAGTGTCGTGTTTCCTACAGGCTTGTTACTAGTCAAAGGAACACTAGGGCATAAGAATTCCTATTTATATCTTTGATAACTAACTTGCAAAATTCCCATAATATAATGTACCAGCCATTTAGAAAAAATGGTTGCAACCAATAAATTTACTTACAGCTTGTGCTTCTTCTTAAGGGGACATCGGCCTGTTCGGTCTATATTGTGGTTCTATCTCCTGGCTCAAAGCCAGAAGCGTTGAAATTGAACTGGGATTCCAAACTCTTTTTGCCACTTCTTCCTGCATGGCAGTTCAATGTTACCCAACTAACTAGCCATAAAGATGTGGTAAAAGACAACACAGTGCTGACAAACACTGAAGATAACTATTTGTTCAATTTCACAAGTAAATGGTCAACAAATCATAGTTGAATTATTACGACACTATTAAAAGAATTTATTTCACTGTGTTCTCATCTTAGAAACTTATTACACATTTAGGCAAAAACAAACTCATAAAATGATTAGCTAGAAGGTTAAATTTATTACACATTCTGTTAGTTGAAAATAATAATAGTAATAAGAGGAAAGCTTAAAAGCCTACTTTCCTACAAAAAGTATTTGTTTACCTATGGAACATGTGTCTGCAAGCAAAACTACACAATAATTTATCGAAACAAATTGCACTAAATGCATAATAAGCACATGTGCCAACTATATTTTCAGCATAAGGATGCATGATAAATAGTTGGTTCTTTTTTATTAAGACAAATAGTTAGTTCTTGATAAACCATAAGTAGAAAGTCGCTAAATATTTTACAATCACAAAATTCATATGGAGCTGTTGTTTGAGTTATTACCTTGAATTGGCTGAAAGGCATCTGCTTCTGAACTCTAAAGTTGTGAACTTTGTCATGGTCAACTAAATCAAAATATATCCCATGCCCTATTTGTTATTCCAAATCTACATCCCGAGCAACCTTGAAGAATTTACCACAAAAACAAAGGGAGAAACAAAATATTAATTTTGATGACTAACTTGGTAATAATGAAAAACGGATAAATCATATGAAAAACCTTTATGATGGTATAAAGATGTGATTTAGCTTTTTCCTTCTTTTTCTGCTCTTTATCCTCTTGCTCTTTTTTCAATCTTATCTTAACAAAGTTTAAACACAGAAGAATCAAATAAACAAGAGTTTCCAGGACTTGGAATCACAACCAAAGTTGGATCTAAGAGTGGCTTACTGTAAGGTGCTCTGCTATATCTTTCTCATTTACAACTCATATAATTTTATCCCTGTCATTGCAAAGACATACACGAGCATGTATGCTTTTAAATACTTGGTAAATTTGAATGGGCCGTGACTCAAACTAGGATTTATCTACGGCGATTACTATGCACGAAAAGCAAAAGTTGGTCACATAACTAATAATATTTAATTTGGAAAGTTGGAAAAGACAGTACAAATTACCTATTCCTCACCACCTTACTACTCTTCTAGCGCTCTGATCATGCCTTCTTTTGTTACCCGCTCACCGTCAAATTTCAATCTGAAAATAGCCATGGAGATCACATAATTAACCAATTAAAACATTCAGTGCTAGCGTCTGCGCTTTGATACTATGTTTGAAGGAAGAGGATAAAAGAAAGGAAGCTTCTTACCACTTATCCGATAAAGTGGGTCGAATATATGTCCTCCGTGAACTCTGCCACTATAAACGAGAACACTAGCGACCAAAAAAGAAAATAACTGCTGATTAACAGGAAACAAAATATAATATAGTGATTAATTCAAGTGGGATGATGAAGTTCATTGTTATAATGCCATGAATTGCATCATGCAATAATCGTAACATGACCCAAAAACTAATAGATATGAAATAAAGATGTGTATTCTATGAACCAAAACTTGGGCATTGTATTACATCTTAAGTTACAAATGGGTTACTGATATATAGATAAGGAAATCAGATGCTCTAGCTTACAGGTATATGGGGGGATAGCAATACCTGGTATCTCCTTGAATTTAAAATTAACAAAACCTAGTTATCAAGAGGTCTTTAGAGACCTCTACCACCGACAGAGGATGTGCATAGTTAGCAATGATTTTGCATGTCATAAAAAACCAACAGTGATGACATTAAGTGATCAATAGTCCATGTGTAGTTATTACAAAGATGAGATGACAACTAGAATGGCTAAACAACTTACATGGCATTTCCCTACCATATATATAATAAAAATATGTACTCAAACAGTACTAGCAGCCAGCCATGACTAATACACAGATCCGTAGGAAGATACCAATAAGATTCAATATCTTAAGTATTTGGTTTTTCTCATCTCACCAGTGTAACATATTGAAGTATTAGAAAGGCCAAGTCTAATAAAACATATGTACAATGATGAAACTGGAAATAGAGGGCTGAATCAGAACTCAAGACTTCCTATGCAGAAGTACCTGTGTAAGTTATAAAGATTGCAGACTGATTTGTTCGCATCTGGAGAAAAATATTTTCCATTATCTCTGTCAAGGTCAAGTTGCAACGAGAACTCATAATGGTCATTTATCTACTTCAAGAATTATGAATATTTGCAAAGTATTAGCATTTGAACTACTGATGATTAAAGTAACTCTTATTGGAAGATAGAAATCTACAGTCTGTGAGTTGATTGATATAATAGTATCTGAATCAAATATTAGATGGTTTATTGTAACATCCCTAATTTTTGATAACATTATTTGGAAGGTTTAATTAGATAAATTAAATAAAATAATGATGATAAGGAGGTTTAGATAGAATAAACCATATATAGATATAATGGGTCATGCTTAACCATAAAATAAATGGGCTTTAAATTGGTTTATAGGTTAATTAAACTACACATGGGCATAGTAGTAAATAGCCATTTTATTTTACACGGCTATACACTACATATCTTTGTCCATTCATGTTCATTTTTCTCAAACCAAAAATAAACACAAGAACCCTATAAATGATTTACTTGTTTTACATATCATCATAATATTTTTAAATACTATGTTTTTAACAATTAAGGATGCAGGAGTACAGTATATGGTTTATAAATGTTTTAGGATACTACTAAGGGGAAAATCCGTTCCGCTAAGCGGCGTGGTCTCACTAGATATCCAAATGGTTTGAGATGGTAGATTATTATTAATACCAGGCTTTATGTCTGACTCGAAGTTTTTGTTTTCACCTTAAACTCTCGGGTACTCAATTGATTTTGAGTAGGTTGAGAGTTATGGTTTTCAGGCGTTCTTTTAGACGAATAAAGCTTCCGAAGATGTGCAGGAGGCAAGCTTATTATTAGAGTTCTTTTATTTTCCGCTGTGTATTTGGTTGTAAAGGCAAACTGTTTAATGCCTTATTATATACTCCGATCAACCAAGGAGGCATCTTCATATGTCGCTCTTGGCATATTTTGTAATTATTATATGTTATCTGAATGTGGTCTGCGAACTAGGATTATGTAATCAATTTGAAATATTTTGAAATGGAATATAGACTTTATTTGCTGTTTAAATTTTTTCTGGAATCTTTTGCTTTTGTGTATCAGTGTATCTAATATCATCGTATTTGGTGGTCGGGGATTAATAACTATGGATGACTGTAGCATCTGTAGCCATTAGTTTTGGGCCTCCAAGTAGGGGGATGTTACAAGTTGGTATCAGAGCATAGGTTTATGAAACTTTAAAAGAAATTCAAACCTAAAGATTTTTCAAACATAATCCAATGAATCAGATAATAAGACTGGGGTTTGGGGCCAACACTATAATAACGTACTTGTATTTGATACACACACACACACACTCATATAAGTACGTATCCCCCGTTCTCTTAGACCGTTATTCTTTATCTTACCAAGGCTCGTATGCAGATTTACGAGAAAGGAGATATGAAAGTAGGAAATGGAAGAGGAAATCTTGGTGGAGGAAGCACCACAACCAATGGAATTGCTTGATCCACTACCAGGAGAAACCCGGGTCGACTGGCTAATGCTAGTAACCAAAATGCTGAAGCTAATGTGGGTGTTGGAAATACACCAGTAGATATGGGGGCGATGTATCGGTTCTTTGTTGGTATGATGCAAGCAGGAGCTGTTGTGGGTGTTGCTGGAAATGTAGGAGGAGCTAATCCCGTGGCTCAAGTTGGGAATATTGCTTTGCTAAGTAGAGATTACACCAGTTTGGGTGGGAAACCATTCTTGGGGACAAAAAGTGCCATAAAAGTTCAGAATTGGCTGTTGCATTATGAGCGAATATTTACTGATTTGGGCCTGAATGACGGACAAAAGAGAAGGTTGGCCTCTAGACAGTTGCAGGGATCAGCATTGCACTGGTGGAATAGTGTTACTCTTGGAGTGCCGGAAGAGCAGATAACTTGGGCTGATTTTAAGACGAGATTTGAGCATAAGTTTGTATCTGAGTTCTCTAAGTCTGAGCTGATGAGGAAGTTTATGGATTTAGTTCAGGGAGAGATGTCAGTAGTTGAGTATGCTACTAGGTTTGAAGAGTTGTCTCGATATGGATATGCTATTATAGATACTGACATAAGGAGGAATGAGAGGTTCATTCAGGGATTGAGGCCCGAGTTAGCTAGAATGACCATAACACATGTTCGTGATCCATGTAATATGGTGGTGGAGATGGCCATTCGCCATGAAGAGTTACTTGTTGATCAGGCTAAGGAGAAAATAGTGGAAGCTCAGGGTTCTCAAGGGAAAAAGAGAAAGTTCTTTAAAAAGAAAGGAGCCCAGAAGGGATATACAGCTAAGAAGTCAAAGGCTAAGGTAGTTTGCTATAAGTGTGACAAGAAGGGTCGCTTTGTGAATGAATGTCAATCAGGAAATGGGAAGAAAGCTGCAACCAAGAAGAATGTGAAGTGCTTCAACTGTGATCAAGTTGGGCATTACAAGAATCAATGTCCAGAGCCAGTCAGGGCAGATAAATAAAAGGTTTTTGCTATCGGATCAGCTAGGCCTACTGCAGCAGATAAGGGAAAGACTGTGATGGAAGTATGCTTGTGATTCAGAGTATTCCAGTTAGAGTACTTTTTGATACCGGTGCACCACATTCATTTATATCTCAGTGTTTAGTTGATAGATTATGTTTAGAGCCCACCTACCTTATTACCACCTTAAGGGTTGCGAATCCTATAGGAGGTTATGCAACTCTAGGGATGAGATGTGACCAGTTAGAACTTGATTTGTTAGGTCATCAATTTGCATGTTGTTTGTATGTTACTGATTTCGTAGAATTCAGGATCATTTTACAAATGGTTTGGTTGGGTAGGTATAAGGCTAGAATATTTTTCCAAGATAGAGAGATATCACTGAGACACCCTGATAGTCATAGCCGAGTGATATTCATAGTAGAGAATACTGACTGGAGTGTTAGTGCTTTGCTTAATGCTATGGAGATAGGTGATGAGTTAAGTCGGGTTCAGGTAGCAAGGGAGTTTGTAGATGTCTTTAAGGATTACCACCTAAAAGGGCTGTTGAGTTTATAATAGATCTTGTGCCCGGAGATGAACCTGTGAGTAGACCACCTAGTAGGATGACACCAACATAAATGAAGGAATTGAAGGTGTAGCTAGTGGATCTAGAAGGAAGGAATTTTATTAGACCAAGTAGTTCTCCTTGGGGAGCGGCCGTGGTGTTCGTGAAGAAACCAGATGGGTCGTTAAGGATGTGTATTGACTACCGTAAGTTGAACAAAAGGACAATTAAGAATTTATCCTTTGCCTAGAATAGATGATCTGTTCGATCAGTTGAATGGAGCCAGAGTGTTTTCCTAGTTGGATTTAGCGATAGGTTTCCATCAGTTAAGAGTGGCAAAGGACAGTATTCTTTTGATAGCATTTTGGACTAGGTATGGTTCATATAAGTGGTCGGTGATGCCATTTGAATTGACGAATGCACTTGCTTTCTTCGGGAATTTAATGAACCACGTTTTCTGAGAGTACTTAGGTTTGTACTGGTGTTTATAGATGACGTTCTAGTATACTCTAAGGAAGAGAGATAACATGTAGTTCATCTTAGAATTGTGCTTGAGACGCTGAGGCATAATCAACTAAGGACAAAGTTTACCAAGTGTCATTTTTGGAAGAAAGAGGTTAAGTTTCTTGGTCACATGTTTCAGAGAAAGGATTGTCAGTCGATCTAGATAAGATCGAAGATGTGAATAATAGGAAGAGACCAAAGATGTTGACCGATATTAGGAGTTTTCTTGGACTTGCTGGCTACTACCGGAGATTCATTAAGGATTTCTTACGGATAGCTGTGCCCTTAACTAAGCTAACTAGAAAGAAGGCAAGATTTGTTTGGTCTGACAAATGTGAAGAAGCATTCCTTAAGTTGAAGCATTTTTTGACCAATGCACCCATGTTAGTAGTTCCGGACGGAAACCAAGGGTTGGTGGTATATACTAATGCGTGTGGAACTGGATTGGGAGCAATATTGATGTAGAATGGTAAAGTTATTGCATATGCATATAGGCAGCTTAGACCGCATGAAGTAAGATATCCTACTCATGATTTGGAGTTGGCAGGAGTGATCTTCGCATTGAAGACTTGGAGGCGTTATCTCTTAGGGGAGAGATTTGAGTTGTTTACCGATCATAAATATTTAAGATATTTATTCTCTCAGAAGGAGTTGAATATGAGACAACAGAGGTGGCTGGATTTTTTGGCAGCTCATGATTTTGGTATAGAGTATACACCAGGAAAAGGTAATAAGGTAGTAGATGCTCTCAGCATAAAACATCAGAATGTGGTGTTAGAAATGTTGGCGGAGTGGAAAGATTTAGAAGCTTTAGTCAGCTGCGATGTGTAGTTAAGATCGCCTGTTGGTTCCAACCAAAGTTCCGCCAGGTTGTCTTGTTTAGATGTCCGACCAGTATTGATTGAGAGAGTCGCTTCTAAGTGGAAAGAGGATCCAGTGTTGACTGATGGTGAAATTAAAATACTGCAAGTATACAGGTATGTAGTATGCAGGTCGAACATAGAGAGGAAACTTAAATTATATTATTTATGTAATTTAGTGGGCAAGTTAGACGAATTTGGAGGTGATTTCTAAACTACAAAAAAGTGCAGAAAAATAGACAAGTGAAGAAATATTGATTTAAACTCCAATCCTTTTCTCATAGAAGGATCCAACCATTTGTCACGGAAGAGTGGTTGAGAGTTAAATAAGAACTCCTTCACAAGTTCTAAACAATGGAAAAAAAAATAAAAAAAAATAGAAATTCAGATAAACAAAAAATAAAATTAGGATAGCCGCTAAAACTAATTAATGGTCTATCACTAATGAAGAAGGAAGAAAAACTTAGATAATTATGTCTAACAAAACTAATTAACAGAAGCCACAATTATCTAAGTATAAATAAAAAAACAGAAAATAGAAGAAGAAGAAGAGCTTTATTCTACACTAGAAATTATGAGATATGAGATATCTTTTACAATGAATACACCTGGGTATTTATAGAGTACAAGTTGTTTCCCATCAAAAATTTATAAAATATGTTACCATAAAAAATGAATATCTTCTCTTTGATCATGTAAATATAAAAATTCATGAGAGATAGCTTGTCTTTAGATCTTTGACATGTGGCATGATGGGTGATTGAGATTTGAGGATGATTTGTTGATGTGAATCAAATCCATGATAAATTGACATAGTCATCTGTATGTGATAGTGATTGCTTGATTTGATTGGAAGATTTTGATTGATTGTGATTTGATTGGAAGAAGAATTGTGATTGATTGGGAGATTGTTGATTTGTGTGTATACAATCAATCACAAGTATGTTCATATGTATATGCATATCTTCTCAATAATCCTCCATTTTTATATGCAAAAATAATGTGCTTTCCAGGATTCGAACTCAACTCCTTCCGCCATTTAGGAGATGCCTTAACCACTCAGCTACAACTTCTTTTGTTCAATCTTTTTAGAGTAGCTGATATAATCCAATGCAAATCTCCCTTTTTCTTCTCTTTTGCTCCATTTAACATGAAGGCTCCTCAAATCTGTATATCTATAGAAATACTCAAAAATACCTAGTGTAATTTTTTTTATATACAACATAGGTAAGATATGAGCGTATGCAACAAGCCGTTAAACCTTTTACTCGTCCTCGAGTAAAACAAAAATAAAAACTAAACTAGGTAGGTCACACTTTCATAGGAATCACGATTGCATTGAGCGTATGCAACAAGTCGTTAAACCTCTAGGTGTCCCTAGTAGGACGAGTGGTGTCTCGTGAGGGATTTTCAGCGAATACTACCCATAAAATCCAAATGCAATATGTGATGATTCTAATGCAGCTACATGAATGCAACGAGTATATACAAATGACAACATGACTTATTTCAGAATATTTGCAACACAATAATGTATACAAGTTTAAGTCATTTTCTAGAAATTTTTGTTCCTCAACTAGTTACAATTTTCCAACATAATTCAAGATTTCATATGTTAAACTCTAGTTTGGCTAGTTGGTTCGGTTGACAGCATAGTGCGGCCATGAAATAGATTCTTTGTTTGCCTGTCACAGTTTGCAAAGTGGTATTGTTATTTCCTTTTGTATAACTAGTCAAATCAATAAAGTCAAGAAGGTGCTTGGCTTTTAATTGCTTACTCTCTCTTTATTTGCAAAAATAAAAATCTATACACCTAACTTAAAAGACCAAGGTATACCACCCATGCACTGCCTCGCGGGCTTATGTGAGGGTCAGGATAGAGCTTGGCGGATTGTGCAGACCAACGGTGACAATGTCAACAAGGTGTCGGTAATCCTTAGGTGTCCAACTCATAAAATGAGACCAAAGTATACCACCCATGCACTGCCTCGCGGGCTTACGTGAGAGTTAGGAAAGAGCTTGGCGGGTTTGCACACCAACAGTAAATGTACTAGCAATGTTGGATACCCTTGGAATTTTATTATTATGTTTTTTTTAAGAGAGAGTTATGCAAAATCATCTTAGCACTTATTAACTCTACTGAAAAAAACAAGTGTCAACACAAGTACTTTAAAGCAACCACTTTTTAAACAAAGACTACAATTTAGAATAGATTTCATAACCATCACCTATGAGTCTCCTTATATACTAGTTACTCTATTATCTCTTGTAATTCATCTTTTCGTTATATTTTCCATTCGATCTTAGTGATTCAAAAAATTCCATCAAATGACTAAAACTGTTAACTTACTTTATTGTACTGGTTTGAAACAAGTCGTGATGATGATTTTTGTTGATGTAAAAAATGAAATACGAATGATACCCCTCCCCCCATACTTGGATGAGGCAGTGTCCCTACTGTCTAAATCATGCGAACGCTGAAAAGGAAACATAATATAAACAACCTGACATGATCGAGGTGTTTTAAGAAGCATGATTGGGTTCGTGAAAGTCCACGAATTCGTCTTCCTCATATTGCTCAAAGTCTAGGAATGGTTTCAATCGCTATCCATTGACCTTTGAAATAGAGCCATCCATTGGATTTTCAATTTCGTTCGTGCCATATGGGTACACTGTCTTTACAACATATGGTCTAGTCCAACGAGATCTTAGTTTGCCCGGAAATAAATGAAGCCTAGAATCATATAAGAGAACCTTTTGGCCTACTTCAAATGTATTTCGAAGTATGGATTTGTCATGATACATTTTTGTTCCCTCTTTATAAATCTTTGCATTTTCGTAGGCTTCATTTCTCAATTATTCAACTCTTGACAGCTGCAGCTTTCGATGTGATCCTACTTTTTCCAAGTCAAAACTAAGTTATTTGATTGCCCAAAGTGGTTGATGTTCCAGTTCGGCAGGGAGGTGGCATGCTTTTCCAAAGATCAAGCGATATGGTGACATTCCAAGGTTGGTCTTATAAGCTTTGCAAAATTCCCAAAGGGCATCTACTAATTTAGATGACCAATCTTTTCTATTGGAATTGACAGTCTTTTCAAGAATCTATTTGATTTGCCTGTTGGAAAATTTGACTTGACCGCTAGTTTGTGTATGATATGGAGTAGACAGTTTATGAATGATCGAGTATTTCTTAAGAAGAGATTTGAAGGCACGATTACAGAAATGAGTACCATTGTCACTTATAATAGCATGAGGTGTACCAAAATGAGAAAATATGTTCTCCTTCGGAAATTTGACAAGAACTTTATTGTCATTAGTTTTGGTAGGAATGGCCTCAACCCATTTAAAGACATAGTCCACGGCAAGTAAGATGTAAAGGTTTCCAAACGAATTAGGAAATGGACCCATGAAATCGATGCCCCAAAAATCGAAAATTTTAATGACAAGGATTGGGTTTAGAGGCATCATGTTTCGCTTGGAGATTCGGCCCATTTGTTGGCATCGAGCACATTTAGCACAAAATTCGTATACATCATGAAAGAGAGTAGGCCAATAGAATCCACACTGCAAAATCTTTGCAGCGGTCTTCCTTACTCCGAAGTGTCCCCCACATGCTTGGTCATGTGAGAAAGAGAGAATATTTTGATATTCATGATCGGGGACACATCTACGAATGATTTGATCAGGACAGTATTTAAAGAGATAAGGATCATCTCAATAAAAGTTTCGAACATTGGAGAGAAATCTTTGTTTGTCTTGTTTCGACCAATGGGAAGGCATTTCGTTTGTGACAAGATAATTTACGATGTTGACGTACCATGGTGTACTAGAAATGGAAAGTATATGTTCATTAGGAAAGTGATCATTGATTTGAGTGTTATTGGCATTCTCATACATAATACGAGAGAGATGATCGGCTACATCATTTTCAGAACCCTTTTTATCTCGTATCTCTAGGTCAAATTCTTGAAGAAGTAGTATCCAACGGATTAAGCGGGCTTTAGCATATTTTAAAGAAGAGAGCGCAATGCGGCATGATCGGTGTAAACTATGACCTTAGAACCGACGAGATAGGATCTGAATTTTTCAAGAGCGAAGACAACTGCTATAAACTCTTTCTCAGTGGTTGAGTAATTCAACTGAGCATCATTTAGAGTTTTGCTAGCATAATAGATGACACAAGGAAGTTTATTGACATGTTGGCCTAAGATGGCTCCAACGGCATATTAAGAAGCGTCACACATTAGTTCGAAAGGTAGAGTCCAATTCGGAGGTTGGATTATAGGTGCTGAGGTCAAGATCGATTTCAAGGTTTCAAAAGACGTTTTGCATTCATCGGAAAAGTCAAATTTAACGTCTTTGGCAAGCAGATTTGAAAGTGGTTTTGGAATTTTTGAAAAACCTTTAATGAATCTCCTATAAAATCCAGCATGTCCAAGTCCTTTACCGACCTAGGCGGAGGTAGGTTAGCAATTAAGTCGACTTTGGATTTATCAACCTCTAGACCATCTTTTGAAACAACATGGCCTAAGACTATTCCTCTCTTCACCATGAAATGGCATTTTTCCCAATTAAGCAGGAGTGACATTTCCTTACATCATTTTAAGACACGTTCTAAATGATGGAGGCATTGGTCAAAGGGTGATCCATAGATAGAAAAATCGTCCATGAATACTTCAAGAAAATCTTCTACAATATCAGAGAATATACTCATCATACATCTTTGAAAAGTGGCATGAGCGTTACAAAGACCGAAGGGAATGCGACGATATGTGAAAGTTATGAAAGAACAAGTGAAAGTCGTTTTGTGTTGGTCTTCTAGAGCAATAGGGATTTGGTTATAGCCAGAGTAACCGTCAAGGAAACAGTAATATTCGTGGCTAGCTAAACGTTTAAGCATTTGATCGATGAAAGGAGGGGAAAAGTGATCTTTTCTGGTGGCTGAATTGGATAATCGATACAGACTTACCATTTGGTTTTGATTTTGTGGGAACAAGTTCGTTATTATCGTTCGCGACCATAGTTGTCCCCGATTTCTTTAGTACAACTTGTACCGGACTTACCCACGTACTATCAGATATTAGGTAGAGGATGTCATTATCCAAACATTTGATGATCTCCTCCTTCACGACTTCTCTTAAGTTGGGATTTAAACACCTTTGAGCTTGGCGAGTGGGTTTGGCCTCCTTATTTAGATGAATCCGGTGTTCAACGATCGAGGGGCTTATTCCTTTAATGTCCGTGATAACCCATCCCAATGCCTCTTTATTTTCCTTTAGGATTTTCAAAAGTTATTTTTCCTGGTCCTCCATGAGATAGGAGGCCAAAATCACCAGGAGATTTTCATGTGGGTCCAAGAATGCGTATTTAAGATCGTGTGGAAGAGGTTTGAGGTCCAATTTAGGAGGGTCTTCTGTTGCGACTTCAGTTGACATTAGTTGGTCAAATTTCTGTGAATTGTAAGAGAGGTCTAGCAAATCATTCAGTTCAGAGGTGTATTCATCGATATTGAAGTCAGAATTAAAGTGATCGAGACACATCGTCAGAGGGTCAGATGTGTCACCAAGATTTCCATCCACAAGCATTTGGATCATATCAAATTCTTCTGTTTTGAAATCCCTTGGTTGTTTATTAAGATTGAAAATGTTTAGATCAATGGTTAGGTGTCCAAAGGAAAGTCTGAGTTGACCATTCCTATAATTTATGACAACGTTTAAAGTTGCTAAGAAGGGACGACCTAATATCAGAGGGATTTGAGCGCTAGGATTTGAAACAGGTTCGGTCTCTAGGACTATGAAATCCACGAGGAAATAGAATTGTTCAATTTGGATTATCACATCTTCAATAATGCCCAAGGGCTTTTTGACAGATCGATCAGCTAGTTGAATCATGATGTTTATGGGTTTCAATTCTCCAAGTCCTAGTTGACAGTAAACAGTGTAAGGAAAAAGATTGACACTAGCACCAAGATCAAGTAAGGCATGGCTAATGTGAGTGTTGCCAATTCGATAGCCGATTGTAGGACAACCGGGGTCCTTATACTTGATTAGGGCACAATTCGCAAGGAAAGAGCTAGTATTTGCAGTCAAAAATGCGGTTTTTGAGACACTGGTGGCACGTTTTTTAGTACAAAGCTCTTTCAGACATTTCGCGTATTGGGGAATCTCTTCAAAGGTATCAAGGAGTGGTATATTCACTCGAACTTGTTTGAAAATTTCAAGAATTTTATCAAAATTGGCGGACTTCTTCTTTGTGTTGAGTCTATAAGGGAAAGGAGCCTTGATTTATAGACTCTTTCAGGAGTTTTTTCGTTTGAGGAAGAGGATGTCGCATCACGAGATGAAGGCGACAAAGCTATAGAAGCTGAATGTTCAGATTGCCAATATCCGAAGATGAAGACTGGTCGGGATTTCCGACCTTGGACGAAGAAAGAGGATCGTTTGGATCAACAAGAGTGGTGTCAAATGAGTTTCAGAATTTGGAGCATGGGTAGACTTTGGAGGAATGTCGGGGTTGCCGATTTGGTTGTCTACATTCTTTCCAGACCTCAATGTGGTGACAGCATTAACTGGATTTACATTTTCATCCTAACAAGAGTGCACTCCTCGAGAATTATACTTTGGGTTTTCTTCGGGCTGACTAGGCAATTTTCCTTTCTCGTTACTTTCATTAGTTCCTTCATCATGTTCATCATTTGTTCAATTTTAGCATCCTGATTTCTTATTTGTTTCTCTAGTTGAACAATTTCTTATGAGGGAGTTTGAGAAGGTTGAGCTGAAGAGTTAGGATGCCTATATGGTTGATTCGAAGGTTTAAATCGAGGTGCAGTTTGAGAAGGTTGAGCATTTTGGTTAAGAACCTATAAAAATGCGAAGAGTTTGCAAAATTATTAGGGTTTGACCACAACAGATTTGGATAGTTTCGCCAGTTGGAGGTGTATGGAGAATTGTAGGCATTATTGTGGGCTAGGGCATTGGCAAGTTCCATAGGGTACACCTGGGGTATTCCTCCTTCGGCCTGGTAACCGTCAACGAAAAACAATGAGGGTCAATTGCGTGTACCCCTCTCATACGGGATGGGACATGAATCGATTTACATTGTTGGTCCTTTCGGCAAAATCTTTGAGGAAGGCCTAAGCCTCATCGGTAGATTTGCTCATAAAATTGTTTTGACAAATGGTTTCAAGTTGGATTCGAGTTGGATAGTTAAGCCCTTCATATGCAACTTGGCATAGAATCGTTTTGGATATTCCATGATGAGGGCAACTATATAAGAGTTCTTTAAATCATTCAAAATATTGTGAAAAAGTTTCTCCTTTATTTTGTGTGAATTGATTGATTTCATTTCTAATTTTAAGAGTTTTTGGAAAGGAAAAAACTTTTTCACAAAGATATCATTGAACTCATTCCAACTTCGAATAGAGTGTGGTGGTAGAGAATTCAGCCATCTTTTTGCACTAGCTTGTAGCGCAAATGGAATCAATTGAAGTTTGATGGACTCATCAGACAATTGTTGCATTTTCAGTGTGGAAGTGTAGAATTGGAAATCCAGAAAAAATTCGTACGCGTTTTCCGAACCCGTGAATTTGGAACTCCTTGGATGAAAGAACTGTTCAACTCGAAATTATTTCCTTCGGCCGGTGGAAAGAGAATGGCCGAAGGTTGGACAGTTCTTGTTGGATAGCATAGCTCCCTAAGAGATAAGGGTCTATCTACTCTGACGTTGAGATTTGGAAAGTTATGATTCATCAAATTCTATGGATCAAGCTCGTGTGAAAAGTTTTGATTTATTCGAGACTCTCTTGGTGAATTTTGGTTACTTTCACTCATTTTGAAAAGTTTTTAGAAGTGGCTCCTACTTCAAAATAGTATAAAATACTAAGTTGTGCTTTATTAGTTGGCAGTCTCAATTAGAAGGGGGAAGAGGGTCTTATGGTCGTTCACGTTTACTAAGGGATACGACCAATGTTTTACAGGTAGTATGCAACCTCTTTTGCTAATAGTTCAAAAATATTGAACTGCTATATATATGCGATCTAATTGTACGAGATAGTCAATTTCACAAAAACACCCATTTTCAATTATACTATTTTGTCCTATGAGCTCGGTTTTGTCCTAAGGCCAACGTCTAATGTCTTTTAAAGTTGAAAAAGATGATAGATGATGATTTTAGTTATTTTGGAGCCAAGGAAAGGGTAATTACTTCCCCCGCCTTATGTTTGTTATGGGAACTTGCTCCTAACTAGATTGATTCAGAAATTTGCAGCCAAACACAATTAGACGATAATAATTACAGAAATTAAAATTGTACAAGCAAGCCACGGTACTTGCAAAAAAATTTTACAAGCAAGTTTTATACGTCGGAGTGGACACCTGTAGTGAAAGAACGACTTACAGTGGGGTATGGCAGTCCGTCCAGAGTAGTTGAGTAGCGCTAGCGATTCAAACTCCACTGTTTGCAATCGCTCGACCCTGGATCCTTTATCGTCACATGTGAGTTCAATTTGAATCTCAAAAGCTATTTTTTTTATTTGACATAAACTAAGATGCAAATTAAAATGCAACTAAAAAAGAACAAAAGACACAAACTAAAAAGAACAAAAGAACATGGTGAATTAGCAATGAACGCAAAACAACTAAAAAAAATCAGAAAACACAACACGAAACCTGATTCTTCTTCTTTATTTTTCCTTTTTTTTATGTAGAAAGGAAAAATTTTGTAAGAAGAAAAAAAATTAGAAAATTTGGAAATAGAAAACAAAGATGGAAACAAATTTGAAAAAGTGCAGAATCTCCTTTATTTTTTTGGTATTTTTTATTGAAAAACAAGGAAATACAAAATAAAAGGGAAACCAAATACTAAATAAAAACGAAAAAGAGAATGCAAAAAAAGGGAAACAGATTTGAAAATTGCGAATGAAATCAGAAAAAAGTGGAAACAAATTCTAAAAAGAGAAAAGAAATAGACAACAAAAGGGAAAATATCTCTTTTTTTTTAAAATAAAAACAAGAAATAATAAATATTGAAAAGAGAAAAATCTAAAAAGAAGAATACAAAAAAATCTGAAAAGAGAAAAAGTTGCAAAAGAGAAATAAGCATAAAAAAAGATATCTTTTTAGTTGCAGCATAGATACTACGATATATGTGGCCTAAAATAGGCAAAAGGGAAAAAGGGATAGAAATAAAAAGAATAAGACGAGGCTTTGCAATCTAAAAAGAAGGAAAAAAAAGAGATTGTGTAAGCTAAAAAAGGAAATAAATTATAAAATCTGTAAACAGATTGATATTTATTTGTTTCATTTTTTTCTTCCTTTCTTTGATTAGATACACAGAAACAAAAATAAAAACAAACACAAAAACTAACTCGATTAAACAAAAAAAATTAATTGTTGCCTCCCCGGCAACGGCGCCAAAAAATTGATGGTGAAATTAAAATACATCAAGTATACTGGTGTGTAGTATGCAGGTCGAACAGAGGAAGAAAAATTAAATTATATTGTTTATGTAATTTCGTGGGCGAGTTAGACGAACTTGGAGGTGATTTCTAAACTACAAAAAAATGCAGAAAAATAGACAAGTGAAGAAATATCGATTTAAACTCCAATCCTTTTCTCACAGAAGGATCCAACTATTTGTCACAGAAGAGTTGTTGAGAGTTAAATCAGAACTCCTTCACAAGTTCTAAACAATGGAAAAACAGAAAAAAATAGAAAAACAAACAGAAATTTAGATAAACAAAAAATAAAATTAGGATAGCCGCTGAAACTAATTAACAGTCTATCACTAATGAAAAAGAAAGAAAAACTTGGATAATTATGTCTAACAAAACTAATTGATAGAAGCCACAATTATCTAAGTGTAAATAAAAAAACAGAAAATTAAAGAAGAAGAAGAAGAGCTTTATTCTACACTAGAAATTATGAGATATTTTGTACAATGAATACACCTGGGTATTTATAGAGTACAAGTTGTTTCCCATCAAAAATTTACAAAATATGTTTCCATAAAAAATGAATATCTTCTCTTTGATCATGTGAATATAAATATTCATGAGAGATAGCTTGTCATCAGATCTTTGACATGTGGCATGATGGGTGATTGAGACTTGAGGATGATTTGTTGATGTGAATCAAATCCATGATAAATTGACATAGTCATCTAAATGTGATTGTGATTGCTTGATTTGATTGGAAGATTTTGATTGATTGTGATTTGAAGAAGAATTGTGATTGATTGGGAGATTGTTGATTTGTATGTATACAATCAATCACAAGTATATTCATATGTATATGTATATCTTCTCAATAATCCTCCATTTTCATATGCAAAAATAATGTGCTTTCTAGGTTTCGAACTCAACTCCTTCCGCCATTTAGGAGATGCCTTAACCACTCAGCTACAACTTCTTTTGTTCAATCTTTTTAAAGTAGCTGGTATAATCCAATGCAAATCTTCCCTTTTCTTCTCTTTTTCTCCATTTAACATGAAGGCTCCTCAAATCTGTATATCTATAGAAATAATTAATAATACCCGGTGTAACGTTTATTTATATACAACAAAGGTAAGATATGAGCGCAAAAATAAACACTTTTACATGTCAATCATTGACCGAGAGGATCATAAGACTTAAAGTTGGAACTGAGATCGATGATCTAGAAGATTTTAGCCTTGACTAGAGAGGATGGTTAAGAAAGAAGGGACAGGTGTGTGTTCCGAATGTGGAGGACTAAAGCACGGAAGTTTTGAAGAATGTCATCAATCCAAGTTTAAGATTCATCCTGGAGGAACCAAGATGTATTAGGATATGAAGAGGAGCTTCTATTGGGAAGGCATGAAGCAGGATGTTGGCTTGTGGGTTAGACAGTGTGCAAACTGTCAATAAGTGAAAACCGAACATCAGAAACCTAGTGGATTGCTTCAACCTTTAGATATTCCAGTTTGGAAATGGGATTCGATATCTATGGATTTTATAGATGGGTTGCCTAGGTTAAATAGAGGTAATGAAAGTATATGGGTTATAGTGGACAGATTGACCAAGAGTGCCCATTTCATTCTTCTTAAGTCAACTAGGACGATACCTGTTTTAGCTAAGTTGTTCCTGAAGAACATAGTTAGACTGCATGTGGTTCCTAGTAGTATAGTCAATGAAAGAGATGCTTTGTTCACTAGTGAATTCTGGAAGAGTCTACAGGAAGTGATGGGTACCAAGCTTAATATGAGTACTGCATATCAACCTTAGACAGATGGGCATACAAAGAGAGTCAATAAGGTACTCAAAGATTTATTGAGAGTATGTGTTGGACTTTGGTGGATCTTGGGAGGATCACCTACATTTGGTAGAGTTTTCCTATAATAATAGTTATCAGACTTGTACAGGAATGGCGCCGTTTGAAGCTTTGAATGGAAGGCCATGAAAATCACTAGCATGTTGGTTGGAGACCGAAGACAGATTAGTCTTAGGTCCAGATTTGGTTAGAGAGGTGTCAGAGAAGATTGATATAATTCAAGAAAGGATGAAGGATGCTCAATCTAGGCAAAAGAGTTTCGCAGATAAGAGGCATAAAGACTTAGAGTTCTCAGTGGGAGATAAGTTTTCATTAAGGTCTCACCGATGAAGGGTGTGGTACGATTTGAAAAATCGGGAAATTTAGCCATGAGATATATTGGTCCATTCCAGATTTTAGAGAGAAATAGAAAGCTCGCCTATAGAGTAGAGTTGCCGAGCAGTATGGCAGGTTTCCATAATGTATTTCATATGTCTCATCTTTGTATGTATGTGCATGATCCAGAAACTACTATTCCTCCGACAGGGTTAGATGACTTAGTAGTAGAGCCTAATTTGACTATTGTTAGACAACCAGTTCAGGTTGTAGCTAGAGATGAGAAAAGGCTAAGGAACAAGACAGTCAGATTGGTGAAAGTTCAGTGGAGCAACAACGAAAAAGACTGTACTTGGGAGACAGAGGACATGATTAGAGATACTTATCATGATTTGCTTTGAGGGTATGTCCATATAAGATTTTTATAGATAGTTGCTAGTCAGATAGGCTAGTATGATTGTTAAGAGTTGTTACAGATGATTGCTATGTTTAGTATTTGGTACTTACTGAATTTCGAGGACGAAATTGTTTAAGGGGGAGCTTGTAACATTCCTAATTTTTGATAGCATTATTCAGAAGATTTAATTAGATAAATTAAATAGAATAATGATGATAAGGAGGTTGAGATTTGAATAAACCATATATAAATATAATGGGCCATGCTTAACCATAAAATAAATGGGCTTTAAATTGGTTTATTAGTTAATTAAACTACACATGGGCATATTAGTAAATAGACATTTTATTTTACACGGCTATACACTCCACATCTTTGTCTATTCACGTTCATTTTTCTCAAACCAAAAATAAGCACAAGAACCCTAATATAGCCGGCCATTAAAAAGGAAGGAAAAGAGATCAAAGGATAAGATCAAAGCTAGGAAGGATTAAGCAATAACAAATCTCAAGTTCCTTATCAAATCTAAGGTGAACAATAATTATTCCATCTTTTTTTTGTTTCTATAATCCTATGATTTCAGATTAAGTGTTTATTTTGTTTCTATGATATTTTGGATGATGATATGCTAAAGTTACGGATTGTTTGATTTAAACAATTTATTTATACGCAAAATTCGAATGGTTTTAGGGGCAAAACCATATGTTATTGATTTTAAAATGCCATGGAAACTTTTTTATGTTAAGTAAAATATGATTTTGGAGATGTGTTTTAATTTTTAGAATTTTCCAAGCTATGGAAATTTTATTATGAATTTTTGATGAAAAATATGATGTAATTGGGTTTAAAATTTATTTTGAATGTTTCAGGAAGAAATTAGGTCTAAATTTTCAATATGTTTGATAACACGATGAAGTCGAATTTCTGTGATTTTTGAGGATTATTCCCAATTGATTTACTAAGGGAAATAAATCATTTTAAAGGAAGGACTTTTCTGAAATTGGTTTGGTATATGGAAGGGCTTAAACGTTATAATTTTATGTTTTAAGATTTGGTATAAGTGCGGCAGTTTTAAATAAAAAGTATTTGAAAAGATTTATGGTAGTCAATCAATGTTTTACAAATAGGCAAGTTGTTATAAAGCAATTACTAAAAGAAGCAACATTTCAGCTTTTAATTCAGAAAAAGATGTTCCGTCTCAGATGGTAAGCACCTTTCGACTCCATTGATTTCGCTCCATCATAGTCGAAACCCACATAGTCGAAAACAATACACACGGTATAAACTAGATGGTACGCGGTGGATTGGAAGGAAGGCAGAAACATTGGTGTCGAAAGGTACGCTTCCGATGGGGTCGAAACCCTGCTTTGTTTTCGAAAGTTAAAGACTTGCCATATTTTACTTAAAGCTTTCGACATAGTCGAAACATGTGCTTTCGAAAAGGGTTTTATAAATAGCTTTCGAAGAAGTTTGTCATGTTATGTTAAAGTAATAGCTTTCGAAGGGGTTCCTTTTTCCTTAAATAAGAGCTTTCGAAAGGGCAGGTTTCGACCAAGTCGAAACCAAGCCGCTAATTTCCCTTTCGACTGCATTGAAGTCATCTATGTTGTCGAAGGGGTTACTTCTGTTTTAACCTAAACTAAGCCTTTTTCCTAATTACTTTTGAAAGGGTTGAGGGTTTTGAAGGTGGTGGAGTCGAAAGGGGGTTTCGACTCTATCCTTTGAAGTTTCAATTTCTCAAGGTCTTTACTTTCGACTAGATTGTTCCGACACCATCAACTTTTCCCCAAATTAACTATTAGTTGGTTTCGAAAGGGATACTTTCATATATACCCATTTTGACCCAAATGTTGTTTTTAAAGAGTAAACCCAATGCTTTCGAGAGGGGAACTTTCATTTTTTCGAAGCTCTATGTTTTAAAGATGATTTGATACCATCGAAAGGTAAAATTGGTTTTGAAAGATAACACTTACCAAGTGCTTCGAAAGGTATGTATACTATGTTTTGAAAAGAAGTCTTTGCTTTCGAAGAAGGCTATCTAGAGGTTTTGAAAGAGATGTTTTTACGATTTCAAAACATAAACCCAATCTCAATTTAAAGTAATAGCCAAGGCATAAATAAATAAACAAAGTGTTTTGACATGAAGAAATTTTTCCTTGATTTAAAAGGTTAAAGGGTTTTACCAAGATATATATATATATAAAGAGGATTTCAAGGATAATAAACCACATGTGTTGGTATTATTTTGTTGTTATGTTTACTTTTTCATATATTTATTCACATTGTCATTAACCCATAACTGTATTTTGGGGAAAGGGCAGAATAACCAATTACGTTGACCTAAAAGTGAATATAACTTAACAAATGTTAAATTTTAAATTAATGATATTGGCAGGGGCCAATAGGTTTACAGTAAGCCCATGAAAACTGAATGATATTGGCAGGGGACAATAGGTTCATAGTTAGCCCAAGAAAACTATGATTTGATGTTGGAAGGGGGCAGTATGTTTGTAGTTAGCCCATGAAAACTATATCCGGATTAAGATATTGACAAATAGTCAATAGGTTCCTAGTTAGCCAATTTAAACTAGGATATGTAAAAATGATATTGGAGTTACCAATATGTTCTTTGTTTTCCCATGAAAACTATGAATTTTGACAGATGGTCCATAAACATTTAAAAGGTTAATAGTAACCCTTAAAACTATAATTGAGAAAGATAGTCAAAATAAATGGGGATGGGAAATCTAGAGCCGATTTACTTATTTTACATATCATCATAATATTTTGAAATACTATGCTTTTAACCATTGTGGATGCATGAGCACGGTATATGGTTTGTAAATGTTTTAGGATACTAGTAAGGGGAAAACCCGTGTCGCTAAGCGGCGTGGTCTCACTGGATATCCAAATGGTTTGAGATGGTAGATTATTATTCATTCCAGGCTTTATGTCTGGCTCGAAGTTTTTGTTTTCGCCTTAAACTCTCGGGTACACAACTGATTTTGAGTAGGTTGAGAGTTAAGGTATTCAAGTGTTGTTTCCGACGAACAAAGCTTCCGAAGATGTGCATGAGGCAAGCTTATTATTAGAGTTCTTTTATTTTCCGCTGTGTATTTGGTGGTAAAGGCAAATTGTTTAATGCCTTATTATATACTCTGATCAACCAAAGGGGCATCTTCATATGTCGCTCTTGGCGTATTTTGTAATTATTATTTGTTATCTGAACGTGGTCTACGAACTGGGAGTATGTAATCAATTTGAAATATTTTGAAATGGAATATGGACTTTATTTGCTGTTTAAATTTTTTCCATAATCTTGTCTTTCCGTGTATTAATGTATCTAATATCGCAGTATTTGGTCGTCGAGGATTAATAACTATGGATGACTGCAACAAACGCAGCCGTTAGTTTTGGGCCTCCAAGTTGGGGGATGTTACATTTATGACCTAAAATATTCCACTTCTTCATTTCGTTGTTGTTCAAACTTTGAACATGCATGCCAGTTAAACCTGTGCATCTATAATTTTTTCCACTCACGAAGGAAACGGACGCAGTCAAAAGTGTAAATGGAATAACTTGATAATGCAGTGGAAATTTGGTGAGAATATTAGTATGTACAAGCAAGAAAAAAATTAACTATAAAAGCTACTGAGGAAAGAAACAAGCTATGACATAAAATATTTAGCATTTATGATTTAGAATCAAATAATGCACTAGCATGAGCAAAGAAAAATAGAAACATATAACAGCTTCATAGTAATATTTTCTACTAATACCTCACTAATGTTACAAAATAAGTCCCTCTTAGCTTAAATTATGTAAGTAATAAAGCATATGATGTAAGAACATACAATCATGAAAAGAAGATACATTATAGCGTAACAGATAAGATAGGGGAAGGTAAGTTATATTTCCAACAAACCTTAACCATTGTATCACGCATGAAGTTGTTAACCATAGAACTCATTCAAGAATGTAGGTATGAAAGAAGGTCTGCGAAGGCATTGTAGAAGCTTTGCAAGAATTGAAAAGGAGGCTTTCACCGTGGTTCAAAAGCCGGGTTTTGAAGGCATTGGAGTAGATTTCGAAGAGGTTGGATTGGTGCTGCAAGCGGTTGATGCTTCTGCAAGTATTAAATGGAGTATGGACTTCCAAAGGAGTCGAAAGGGGACAAGACTGCCATTCTGCTTCAGTTGATCCTTTCGAAATAATTGGTTTCGCATGCATAAAGGAGTTTTTAATATGTTAAAAATACCTTTTGAAGGTATCAAATAACAAACTTCCGCACATACACCAGACCCTTTGAAACGGTGGGAGAAGATCCTACCAAAACAACATTTTCAAAAGCAAAGACTAGCCTTTCAAATCGGTTGAACCCTTCCACAATTATTAGAGAGGTTTCGCACATGGCCAATATTGCCTCCACAAATATCAGAAGATGAGCTTCCACATTAATCAAGGGGATATTTTCGAAAGCCACATTCCGCAACCATCATCTGTCTACCAATAAGCCTCCTCCATTACAATGGACCATTCATGTTGACCCTTACGTCACCATTAAGATCCTTTTGAAATCATCCAAATGTCCTTCCTCAATCATTCAAGAAGCAATCTATCATACTAGCACCAGATCTTAACAACAATAAAGTGGTTTCGAGGGTTTTGAAGAGGTCAAAAGTGCTTCCGCTTATACTCAAGCAGCACAATGAAATTTCATGATTCATTCACTGTCAAAAGAAGTATACCTTTCGATGGGGTCGAAAGGCTCCAGAAGTACTTGAAAGCGGTATTGATGAGTATCAGATCAATATCCATTATTAGCAGGCTTTCTATTGAGACGAAAGGGAAATTCAATTATAATAAAAGACTCAAATACCTACCCACAACTTCGAAACCATGAAGGTGGAAGGACGAAGGCGAAAGGATGGGTGCGAAAGGTCGGAAAAGGGACCTTTCGACGGCTTCGAAAGAATAAACGCGGAAGGGTCCAACTCGCATCTATAAATACAAACCTAGGGGTCCATTATTTCCTACTTAGCCATTTTCTTCTTATGTAATTTTCCTATATGCAATTTTAATTCTTGCTATTTTATTTCATGTTATTTCCTTTTATGTTTGTAGTGTAGTTTATTTCTTATGCAAGTAGATTAGCTTTTATTTTAGTTTAATTAGTTCTCTTCTTACTTTGCTTTCATTTTCCTCTTTTTTTTTATGTTGAATGCTACGTTTGTTGATATGATAATAAAACACAAATTACCTCTTTATCTACATATGATTATGGTAATGAAGTGATTTTAAAATAAAAATTTGATGGTCTATATTTCTAATCAATAGTTAATAGATCATTGTTAGAATAGATTTTATTTTCAAGTTCATTAACATTTTCATGAGAGTTAAAAGTGATTTAGTGGTTGTGTTATAGTTTGATGGTTTATACTGGGCTAATTAATAGCACAAATATTTCATACCTATGATAAGCACATCAACTAATTTCACTAATGACCAAAAGACAGATCATAATTTCATTTTGTTGATTTATGTGATCGTGAGAAGGAAATTACCTCTAGATTGCCTTCAAACTCTCATATTTTATTCAATTTCTTTTTGTCCTTTTTCTACATTTTTAGCTAATCACAATTTCAATTCTTTGGCTAATTTGATTGAATGGAAATTTTAAAATCTAAACAATTCCCTGCTGATCGACCCGTACTCGCCACGTACTATCATTGTATGTCGTGCGCTTGCGCTTCATTTTAATTTTAATTCGATTGGCTATTTTCTAATCCGATAGAGAATTGGCCGTTTCGAACAAGTTTTTAGCGTCATTGCCGGAGAGTTGATTTTATTTTATTTTATATTCGTCGAATTATTTCATTTGATTTTATTGTGTGTTTGTTTTGTGTGTTAGTTTGAATTTAAAAAAATTATTTGTTGTGTGTTTATGTGATTTTTGTTTGCATTTTGTGCTTATTGTTGTTTTGCCTTTGCATTTGCATATTTCTATATATAAAACATACAAAAAATATTAAAAAAATTCTATTTCATTTTCATCTTGATTTTACAGTCTCGACTTTGTTTTTACAAAATTTTATCCTCATTTTACAATTCTGTGCAAATTTCTGTGTTCACCCACTCCACTTTCATCAAACAACAAACCTCTCGGTTACCCCCTTCTAACCACCTCTTCACTCATGTTGTCCACTGTCTTGCTCCTCCTTGCACTTCTGCCAACATACTTTAAACTGTCCATAAAACTGAACATATCAACCCACTACTTCAAACTGCACTTCAATGCACACAGTGCATAACTGACAGAAAATACCCTTGATCCCCACCTCCTCTTGATCACCGCTGCCTTATACGACTTCCATCACCGCACACAACTGCTGTGACCACTTCTTGCAGCACTATAAGTTCATTACTTCCACCTGCACCATAGTCATCACAAACATCTACTTTCATATCACTACTACTGTGCACCTGTGCACATCTTACCACTACCAAAAATTCATCAACTTACAATCCCACAATATCATATCCACCATCTCACTTCTGTTTCTCCATAAACTGCCACAGTCAATACAACCTCCAGCCATACAAACTCGCAACCACCTGCTGCGATTTGCCACCAGTTGCACCTCCTGACCAGTCTCCATCTATCCACATTACTGTCACCCTATCCTACCATCAACAGCACCACTTCACATTCCACTACACAACACTTACTTCTTGCCTATTATCTTCATCAACAGCACTCAACTTCCAACAGGATCATACAACCATCATTTCACCAAAACCAAACATATTTCACTATTGAACCCTCCTCCGCCTATACCATAATTCTCCAATACCTCTTTTTCAACCCACTGCATACATTTGCCAACCCCTGCCTTCATTCTTTCACAACTCAATTCAACACTGCATACATCAAATATCCCTTGCAACATACTGATCATATCACCTCTCTGCTTTCTCCACTTCACCACATCAAACTCCACAACAGCCATACAACAACCTTACATCAGTAGCATTAGTTAGAAACTTCCCTCTCCGAACCACCCAAGTCACCACTGCAAACTTCATCACCACAGCTTACAAATGCACATCAACCTCACAGAGCATATCAACCGGTGAACCACAGCGGCCTACACCATTTCACCCAGTGAACGTCACAACCTCCTTCATCATCAACACTCCATTGCACCCTTCTCACAATTTCTTCACAATCTTCCATTGTTATCTCATTTACATCACAGCACAGTGCTATGACAAACATCAATACGCTGCCTAACTTCCCAAACCATCACAACCACCTTCCAATACCATCATTTGTGCAACCATTTCATTGCATTACAATCATCTGTGCAACCATTACTGACAGTGCTTCACAACACAATAGTGCAACCTCCTATCTGCTGCTACCATCAACACTGCCTCGCACATTACCCCTACAACCACAACAAACTTCACATCAAATACCATTAACATTCATCGACATCTCTACATTCATCTAACACGTCCATTCAAACTGCTGTCAAGCAAAACTAATACCATATTAAAGACTACGCACACAACAAAACTTCACATTCACATATACCATTGGTCATCCCACCACCGCCTTTCTTGCACTTTTGTTCATCACTTCCCTGATCATCATCTACCCTTCTTAACTAATGCACTTCACCTCCTTGCAGTGAGCATACGCCACTAAATCATTACACAGACAACCACCTGCAATCCAAATCAACCATATCCTATCACCTACACTGTTGGGGAAAATCCCTTCAGATGATCAGTCTAAGGGAATAAAAACCCAACACAGTAAAAAAACAACTGGATCGTGATTGTAGTGAGACGGAACAAAAAAAAGATGAACACCAGAACAGACAGTCACAGATCTATGCAATGCAGAAAAATAAATAACACCAATATTTATAGTGGTTCCACTACCGCTAGGCAGTGTACATCCACTTGGGAAGAGGAGATTTTATTAATCATCGAAAGATTAGATTTACAAGATTGATTCACTTTTGGAGGCTATACATAAGAAAAATTACAATACAGACAAAGTTCTGCAGAGTTTCAGCTCTCTAGGATGGCTCTGAAATTGGCTGAAATTAGCTCTCAATTTCGGCTCCATTATTGTCCAGAGGCTCCTCTATTTGTAGAAATGAGGAGGGGTGGCTGCTGTATAGCAGCCCTAGGTTTTGGTTCGGCATGCATCTGGTTTGGTTCGGCAAAATTCCGAGCGAAGAATTTGGATCGGCATCTTCCTTATTGGAGCGGCATGCTCAAATACCGAATGGCGCATCTGGACAGGCATCTCCTTAATACCGAATGGCGCATCTGGATCAGTATCTCCAAAATACCGATCGAAATATTTCGTTCGGTGAATCACCGAACGAAATATTTCGTTCGGCAATTTTCTTTTCTTCTCCGCTCCAAATAGATGGTTTGGTCCTCCTCAATGTCGAACGAGGTTTCTACATCTTCCCCAAATCACGTTCTACCGCTCCAAATCTTCATGCCCTAATTCCCAAACGATAATTCTCATTCGGTATTTTCACCGATCGAATCCCTTCTTCCTCAACAGCCTAGGGCTTCTTCCTCCTCCGTCTGCTGCTGCATCAAGGAATTTAGGTACCAATTTCTAACAATCTCCACCTTGGTACCTTATTCCATACAAGCCTTCCAACTTCATCTACACCATCACGCTCCAAGCAATGGATACTTACCGAATGAGCTTCGGCAATGCATCACCCATTACACTCTGTCAATGTACTCCGGCAAAGCCACTGCCCGTCAACAAAGTGTTCGAAGTACCCAGTCTGCGTAGAACCTATCAATCTCCACCGTGAAAACAAACGTTTCCATGAACCATCTCAACTCTCCCCCCGTGCCACCCCGTGGCACCTAGCACTTTATTAAGCGAATCAAGTTCGAGCAATGCTCGAACTTAGCAATAGAAAATGACTTGGTAAACATGTCTGCTGCATTCTCCTTTGTGTGAACTTTCTGAAGATGAACTAGCTTCTCTTCACTCATCAAGACAAGGAATGACTCTCTCACCTCAATATACTTCGTCCTCGAGCTGAATGCCAGATTTTCAGCTAGGTTAATTGCACTCTAACTGTCACAGTACACATCCACGCCTTCATATACGAAGCCCAAATCACACAATAATCACCTTAAATAAAGCGCCTCCTTAGCTGCTTCAACCGCAGCTATGAGCTTTGCCTCTATCGTAGACAAATCCACAATCGTCTGCAACCTCGCTCTCCAACTGATCGATGTCCCATCAATGGTGAACACATATCCGGAGGTTGACTTCCTTCAATCTCTATCACCGGCATAGTCGGAATCGCAAAATCCAACCAAGCTAAAATCTCTTCTTCTGCCGCCAAAGACAAGTCCATGGTTTGGAGTTCCTCTAAGGTATCTGAAGATACACTTCACTACTTCCCAACGTGTCTTTCCTGGATTTATCATGAACCTACTCACCAATCCAACAGCCTAGTGCAGACCATGGCATACATCAAGCTGCCAACTGCACTTGCATATGGGACCATCATCATATAAGCCTTGTCTTTTTCCGAGATCGGAGAGCCTTTACTAGAAAGATGTATGTGCAAAGGCATGGTTGTGCTGATTTTGTCTTTGCCCCTTCCATGCTAAACCGAGCAAGCACCTTCCGAATGTACTCCTTATGAGTGAGGCTCAAAAGTCCTAGCTTTCTATCCCTTTGTATTTCCATACCCAAAATTTTCTTTGCTTCTCCAAGGTCTTTCAATTCGAATTCCGCTTTTAGCTTTCGCTTTAAACTATTGATTTCAGCCTTATCCTTGGAAGCAATCAACATATCATCCATGTACAAGAGTAGGTACACCCATCTACCATTCTTTAAATGCTTGAAGTACACACAAGCATCTTTGATTCTACGATCAAAACCAAGTGAAAGCATAAAAGAGTCAAACCTCTTGTACCATTGTCTAGGCGACTGCTTAAGTCCATATAATGACTTCTTCAGTTTGCAAACCCAATTTTCTTTCCCATCTACAACAAATACTTCTGGCTGCTTCATTTGGATGGTCTCATCCAAGTCTCCGTGCAAGAAAGCGGTTTTCACGTCCAGTTGCTCCAGCTCCAAGTCATGAGCTGCGACGATAGTGAGCAAAATGCGGATGGATGTATGCCTCACTACTGAAGAGAATATCTCATCATACTCCAATCCCTTTCTTTGTGAAAACCCTTTAGCAACTAGTCTAGCCTTGTATCTCCCATCATCCTTCACCTAGAACGCCCACTTGCAACCTATGGCTCGGCTTCCTTGAGGAGGTGGTACCAAATCCCAAGTCTTATTCTTCTTCAACGACTCTATCTCCTCTTCCATAGCGCACATCCACTTTGAACTGTCACATGACTTCAAAGCTTCATCAAGGTCAAGCGGCTCCCCATGAACCACATGTAGGGCATAGTCAAATTGATCACTAAGGCTAAGGTTCGCAAACTGCCAATCACCATACCTTTCGGGCGGTCTAATAGTCCTACGACTAACCCGAGAAGGTACTACTTCGCTTAAACTCCTTTCAGCTCCACCTTGAACTGAACTTCCTCTAGATTCATGCACATCACCAGCACTACTAGAAGGTACATGTGGACTATCCTGTGATGTTGCATCAACTGCATTTTCCTCGACAGCATCAACAACAACTCTACTATTTGGCTGGAACACGGGAACTTCTTCCATCTCCTTAGGCCTATCAGAATTTTTTGATGTGGTAGGTAGCTTCTCCTTTGGATTGAACATAGCAGACTCATCAAAAGTAACATGTTTGGAATGAACAATCTTCCGATCAACAGAGTTCCAAATTCGATACCCCTTGATACCATCGGTGTATCCCATTAGTATGCCCTTGTATGCTCTAGCCTTCAACTTGTCATCGCCTGTATGGTGAACGTACACAGGAGAACCAAAAATATGGAAGTAACCAAGATACACTGCTTTACCTCTCCACTTTTCCTCCAGAATGTTCCCATCTATGGCTGAGCACGGAATTCAATTTATGATATGTGCCGTAGTTGATAATGCCTCAGCCCAAAAGCCTCTAGACAAGCCTGCCGCCAATCTCAAGCAATGAGCCTTCTCCAGTAGAGTCATGTTCATCCTTTCTGCAACCCCATTAGATTGCGGTTCGCCAGGTGTAGTGAAATGTCTCTGAATGCCATGCTGTCTACAAAAGTCAAGGAACTCCCTAGAGACAAATTCACCGCCATTATCAGATCTCAGCACCTTCAACCTAGAACCAGATTGGTTCTCAACAAGCGCTTTCAGTCTTTGAACTTCTCAAAACTTTATGATTTACCATTCATCACATACACCCATACTTTCCAAGAGAAATCATCAATGAAAGAGATAAAGTACTTTGCTCCTCCAAGAGAAGAGTAGCAACCAGTCCCCAAACATCTGTATGCACGTACTCAAGTACTCGCCTCGATCTATGGAGTCCAACTCCAAAAGATACTTTAGTTTGCTTGCCTAACACACACTCCTGGCAAAAGTCCATCTTGTCGAAGCTTTCTCCTTTGATCATCTTCCGTCTTCGAAGCAACTCTAAGCTCTTCTCTGAAATATGACCCAATATGAGATGCCAAAGCTTTGTGGCATCCAATGCACGAGAACTCTCTACTCCAACACACGACTCTCCAAGAACTCTGGTTCCTTTAAGCAAATAAAGATTTTGGAACACATCTCCTTTCATAAGAACTAGTGCACCTCTCGAAACCTTCAAACTATCCTTCTTGATAGTTACCTTGCATCCCAAAGATGCCAATTGTCCTAAAGAAATTAAGGACTTCCGAAGACTTGGAACATACCGGACACCTATCAAAGTGCGTATCACTCCATCAAACATCCTGATCCTTACTATATCTTCACCCATTGCTCTACAGCTAGCATCATTACCCATAAGAATAGAGCTTCCCTCTCGTCCAATGAAAGAACTGAAGTAATCCTTATTAGGCGTCATATGGAAAGACGCCCCCGAGTCCAGCACCCATTGGTCTAAGACATCCGACACTGCTGTAGACAACACGTCGTCAGATACAGACTTCTCCATCGCAAATGATGAAGATCCATTTTCTTCCTTCTTCTTCAAATCTAGACAATCCTTTTTCCAATGACCAAGTTTCTTGAAAAAAGAGCACTTCCCGTCCTTAAACTTTCCTCTCCTGCCATTACCGGGCTTCCTAGACTTGGAACGCCCTCTAGAGTGCCAATTCTTCTTATCTTCTCTACCTCTTTCAACAAACAAGCTGTGACTACTACTTCCATCTCTACTTCCTTCACTTATCTCCTTCATCTGATCTCTCAAGCCTTCAGATAGAAGGCCTGACTTCACATCTTCCACTGTTAATGTGTCTCTAGCGAAGATAAGGCTGTTAGCGAAACCTGTGTATCGCTCCGGAAGAGAACACAAAAGAATCATTGCCATTTGCTCCTCATCCATCTTTAAGTCAACAGTCTTCATCTTCATCACGGGATCATCAAAGAAATTAAGATGTTCCTTCACTGAAGTACCCTCTCTCATCCGCATGGTGAAAAATGTCTTCGGCAATATTAGACGGTTAGTCAGAGATTTCTTCAAGTAGAGATTTTTCCAACTTGGTCCAAATGCCCCTAGCAATGGTCTCATTGCTAATCTCTGAGATGACATTCTCTCCCATAGCTAGTTGTAAAGTAGTAAACGCTAATTTCTCCATCTCCTTCCTTTCCACGACTGAGATGTCAGCCGTTAACTCCTTAGGGGAGAATACTACTGGATGGACTTCATTCCTCATTAGAACAGCCTTCATCCTCCATTGCCACTTGTCGAAGTCTTTATCCCCATTCCATTTCTCAATTGCCAACTGTGATCCTGACGCGATATACATCCCTCTAGTATAGGGTCTTGTAACAACTGGAGTCGCTTCATCTCCTGCTATAGCGTCTAACACTCCTCAATCAACTTATGCAGCTCCGATACCAGACTGTTGGGGAAAATCCCTTCAAATGATCGGTCTAAGGGAATAAAAACCCAATGCAGTGGAAAACAACTGGATCGTGATTGTAGTGAGACGGAACAAACAAAAGATGAACACCAGAACAGACAGTCACAAATCTATGCAATGCAGAAAAATAAATAACACTAGTATTTATAGTGGTTTCACTACCGCTAGGCAGTGTACGTCCACTTGGGGAGAGGAGATTTTATTAATCACTGAAAGATTAGAGTTACAAGATTGATTCACTTTTGGACGCTATACATAAGAAGAATTTACAATACAGACAAAATTCTGCAGAGTTTTAGCTCTCTAGGATGGCTCTGAAATTGGCTGAAATTAGCTCTCAATTTCGGCTGCCATTGTTGTCCAGAAGCTCCTCTATTTATAAGGTGAAGATATGAGGAGGGGTAGCTGCTGTATAGCAGCCATGGGTTTTGGTTCGGCATGCATCTGGTTTGGTTTGGTTGTGCAAAATGCCAAGTGAAGAATTTGGACCGGCATCTTCCTTATTGGAGCGGCATGCTCAAATACCGAATGACGCATCTAGACCGGCATCTCCTTAATACCGAACGGTGCATCTGGATCAGTATCTCCAAAATACCGAACGAAATATTTCGTTCGGCAATTTTCTTTTCTTCTCTGCTCCAAATAGATGGTTCGGTCCTCCTCAATGTCGAACAAGGTTTCTACATCTTCCCCAATCGCATTCTACCGCTCCAAATCCTCATGCCCTAATTCCCGAATGATAATTCTCTTTCGGTATTTTCACCGATTGAAGCCCTTCTTCCTCAATAGCATAGAGCTTCTTCCTCCTCTGTCTGCTGCAGCATCAAGGAATTTAGGTACCAATTTCTAACACACACAACTCTGCGTTGCTTCATCACTCTATAAACCAAAACCATCTTCTCTGCCAACTTCACCTCCAGCTATCTCTCATATCACTTGCACTGTCACATCCCCTGCTTCCTCCCACAGCACCAAAACTACACGTTGCTGCCACAGTACAACACATTTGTATCTCCACAGCACACTGCAAACCAAAAGAGCGAACCTAATCCAACAGCAACTCCATCACAATCCCGAAGCCGCAACCACCACATACTTCGATTTCAACCAATAAAAAAAGCCCAAAATTGTCACTTGACCTACATCATCCTTCCTATCGCCATGACGACGTCAACCTCTACCAGACCTCGCAAACAACTACTCGATCCCAACCCCAACATCTAAGTCGCCCCAACCTCAACTGAAGTTACCACCATGCCGCAACTCGACTCAGACTAGGAGTTCGAGAATGGCGAGAGTTTGATTGGTATTTTGATGTAGATAATTTGGTGCGAATTTTGTTTTAGCAAATATCATTTTGTAGTTTGATTAAAGATTGATTTTATTTTTACTTCGTTTGGTCGTTGAATGTGTGAGAATTTAGACTAGAAGATTGGTATTTTGCTGATTGTTTTATTGGGCCGGGCCGTTTTCTCACTATTTTTCACTTGTTTTTAGTTTCTTTTCACTTGTTTTAGTTTTTTTTAGTTGACTAAAGAATATATACCATTTTCACTTGTTTTTAGTTTTCATTTGTTTTAGTTCTTTTTTTTTGTTTTTCACTTTTTTAGTTTCTTCTTTGATATTTTATATATGAAAAATATATTGTATATATCTTGTTTTTAGATTTAGGTTACCAAAGCAGATAGGAAGAGTAGCTTGCTTCGCTTTGCTTGCTAAAAATAAACCACTTGCTTTCTTATATAAAAAAATCGCCGTTTTAAAAAAAATTGCTAATAATTCTACACGCTCTAGTATCGTGCCCTTATCTCCTATTTTTATTTGTCTTGCATTATTGTTTGCTTGCATTTTAGAAAAAATTTCAAAAACACATTTCATTCATAGGTGCATTGTTAATACACGTCCAATTTCAGCATTGCATTACATCCTAGAGTTTTGATTAATAATAATGCTTAGATATCGATAACGCTTAATTGTATATTGACAAGTTCTCCTTTTTCGACACTTTAATTTCTTGGTGTCTAGGCTACGGCAAAGTAATAACCATTTACTAATATTACGATGATTCGTAAATATTATAGTGGTTGTTTTTCTAAAGGTACTTAAACCTTCGGTTGCATTGCTACGATGATTCGTGGTGCACCGATAACTCCTGTCCGTTACCTGGCTAAGAACTATCTTGTTGAATAAGGAAAAAGTGTGATTATACAATTTTGGGTTAGAAGCTACTTAAGATAGATAATTTGTAATTATGCCCTTGCATTCATTTGGTTGCATTAGTTCATGCATATTTAAAAAAAGAAAATTTTTAAAATATGAAACTAAAAAAAATTCCTCCACTTAGTTTTTAAATCCTTTTCCTTTGAAAATTTTCAAAATCAAAAATCCATAAAAAAAATTTAAGTTATTTTTTATTACAAAAAGCCAAAAAAATATAAAACCTTTTCAAAAACAAAAAAAATTAAAACTCCAAAAAAAAAATCAAATTTCCCTTTAGAAAAATAAATTCTTTTGGTCAATAGTTTTCCTTTAAAAAAATCCAAGAAAATAAATAAAACATTTTGAAAATGTCGAAATTTGCTTATTCTTCAAAATTTTATGATAGTTATGAAAATCAATATAATCCATATAATTTCACACCAAATTCTTATGGATATTTCAATGACAACTATTATACAAACAATTCGAATTTCGAACAACAAAATTTTCAAAATGAGGACCAACTCTCAACTCTCGAAAATAGCATTGAAATGATTTCGTCTTTACTTGAACTTTCTACACAACAAAATCAAAGGATAAATGATTTGTGTAACTCATATTTATGCGATAATTCAAGCAAAAGCTTTCAAAATAATCAAAATTTGAATTCACTTCAAAATTCAAATGATTTCGAGTATAACCCATGCCAATTCGATTTCGAACTTCAAAATGAGTTTGAAAGTCAAAATGAAAATGGAATAAACTTTTTAAATAATTTTGGCAATGGGAATAATCTCGAATACGATGCGATTGATAATTTTCATTCTCAACAATTTCAAATTGAAAATCCTCAAGTTAATAATTATAAATTGGATTTTTTTGAGAAAATGGATGAAATTTACAAAGATCACACGGATTTGTTGTTTAAAACATATATGAAACAACATGAGAAACAAAATCAAAATCCAACGATTTACGAGTCAAGTGATACTCCATCTTTTACTGAAATTGAAGATTTTCAAATAACAACTTTTGAAATTGAAAATGACAATCTTAATGAAGCTGTTGAAAAAACAGTAATTGAGTTGGATTTCAATTCTTTGAGGGTGAGAAACTCGATTTGAAATTCGATCTTCCTTTTTCTGATTTTGAAAATTTGAATACAACAACTTTGGATTTTGAACATGATATATGCAATGAAGTTGTGAATAATTCAATAAAGGAAGATGAATTAAATAAACACGATTTCTTTGGACTTTTCGAAAACGAGTTGTTAAATTCCGAAAAGGAAGATTTAGACAACCATTTTGATTTTGAAATCGATAATTCTGGAGCGGTTTTCAATGATAAGTTTAAATTTCAATTTGGTGAAAATAAAGTTGAACTTCAATCAATTGTTTTATCAACCCCAAAAATCATCGAAAATAAAACAACTCACATGATTTCTAATAAAACAACATTCATTTTTCTAAATCAACATTCAACTCTGAAATCTTTTATGGTTTGGTTTTCCGAGCTTCAGCTATGTCTCTCATACTTGACAAGAAAAATGAATTGGATTTTGAAAGACCGTTTCATTTACTCCTTAACGGCATATTTTTTGATGTCTTGTAAATAATAATCTTTTCATTTTCATGTAAATATAAGTCATATTTTTATTTTATTTTTCTCGTTCCACTTGGGTTGACTGTGGGGACATAGTCAAAATCAAGTATGGAGGGAGTCTCATTTCCATTTTTAAAATTTTTCATGGTTTAGTTTTGCATTTTTCTTTTCAAAACTCAAAAAATAATTAGAAAAAGAAAAAAATCCCAAAACAAATTTTCTTTTTAGCATTTGGATTTATTTTTAAAGAAACACTATTGGAAAAATATAGGATTTTGGTAATTAAATTTAAATTTTTAAAAATTTATTTGTCTCAAAAAAAATTAAGTGTGATCATAAGTAACTATGGTTTAACTAGTATGTAGGAAGATTCATGGGCAATAATTATGAAGTATATCCTAATGGAAAATCTTTGTTAAAATAAAGTGGTAAGTTTAAAGTAAATAATATAACATTTTTTAACTTCTAAGTTAAATGGTGCTAAGATGATTTTGCAAAACCCTCTCTTCAAAAAAACAAAAAAACAATATATATATATATATAACAAAAAAACAAAAAAACAAAAGAAAAAATATATATATTTGTATATATGTATATTTTTTAATTAACACCTAGAGTCATGTGTTCACACTTGTGTGTTCACTCGCCATGCTCTGTACCCTTCTCACGTAAGCCCGAAAGGCAGTGCACAATCGTTATATCTGGCCTCAGTTTATCTGAGTTGGGTATATGTATATAAAATTCTTTTTAATAATGCCTACAGTCGGTAGATGTTCACACGTGTGTGTTCACTTGCCACACTCAGTATTCTTCTCATGTAAGCCCGAAAGGCAATGCATGGGTCATATATCCGGCCTCAGTTTATCTGAGTTAGGCATATGTAAATATTGTAAATATCAATAAATTTCAAAAATAAAGAGAGTAAGAAATTGAAATCCGAGCACTATTTTGACTTGTTTATTTGACTTGTTATTGAAAAGAAATAAAAATACCACTTTGGAAACTTTGATAATCGACTGAGAATTTGTTTTATAGTTACACTATGTTATCAACTGAAACAACTAGCCAAACTAGAGTCTACTTATCATGATAACTTTATTTTTGCTGGAAAATTTGACAAGCAGAAGGACTTAAATTTCTTGATAAGAACCAAAACTTATTTTAACTTATTTGTGTCAATTCAAAAGTAAATCCTTCATTTGTAAATATTTTCAAAAAATTGCATCCATATCTTTGTAAATAAATCTTGCATTTAGAAAATTTTCACTTTGCATTTTGATTTTGTGGGTATTATCCGCTGAAAACCCTCATGAGACAACACTCGTCCTACAAGGGACACCTAGAGGTTTTATAGCTTGTTGCATATGCTCAATTCAATCGTGCTCCCTACGAAAACGGATTTATCTTAGTGTTCCTTTATTCGAGAAAGAATAAAAAGATAAGTGTGGGGGTATTTGATGTGCACTTAAATGTGCATATTTTTACTTCCATATTTAATCTAATTTAATTGAATAAATGAGCATATAAGGTATTTTAACATGTTTAAACTAATATTTCAATTATTTTCAAATTGTCGTTTATTCGTTTTTATATAGGGGCAAAATGGTCATTTTTGTGCATATATTAATTTGAAATTTTTACTTGGATATTTTTGTGATATTTTATAGGAATTTGGATTCAAATGGAAGAGGTTTTCATAAAAAATATGCATGCATAAGAGAAAACAAAGGAATGAAGATGGAGATAATTCAAACCATGCAACATGGAGGACCCCACCTACCCACTTACCATGATCATCTATTATAAGCTAATACACATGCTAATGAAGATCAAAGTTTCATGCATACTTGATGATGGATTAATTAGAGGCTAATGATAACTTGGTGGCCATACTTCCTAAGGGTGTAGTTTGGGTAGTTCCCAAAAATTGGATTAGGGTTTCCTAATATGTATAAATACCCCATATGTTTATGTAATTTCTCTTCTCCTTTGAGCCTCCTTAGTTTAGGATCAAAAATAAACAAATCTCTCTTTTCTTTTTCATGGCTACTTGGCCATTTTCTTCTTATGTAATTTTCCTATATGCAATTTTAATTCATGTTATTTCCTTTTATGTTGGTAGTGCAGTTTATTTCTTATATAAGTAGATTAGCTTCTATTTTAGTTTAATTAGTTCTCTTCTTACTTTGCTTTCAGTTTCATCTTTTTATTTTATGTTGAATGCTACATTTATTGATATGATAACAAATATGAAAGGTTAAACCCCTTCGATTTAGGAGTAATGAAGCTCTCTTAATCATGTAGCTTTAACATTTTGCTAATTATTTATCTCTTTTTGTGCTTAATGGAAATGAAAGAATGTGATAGATATTTTGTTGTTTAGCTTTGAATTTGATAACCTATATTGTTAACACCAAATAGGCTATGCTTAAACAAACAAAACACAAATTACCTCTTCATCTACATATGATTATCGTAATGAAGTAATTTTAAAATAAAAATTTGATGGTATATATTTCTAATCAATAGTTAATAGATCATGCTTAGAATAGATTTTAACTTCAAGTTAATTAACATTTTCATGAGAGTTTAAAGTGATTTAGTGGTTGTGTTATAATTTGATGGTTTATATTGGGCTAATTATTAGCAAAAATATTTCATACTTATAATAAGCACATCAATTAATATCACTAATGACCAAAACAGAGATCATAATTTCATTTTGTTGATTTATGTGATCATGAGAAGGAAATTACCTCTAAATTGCCTTCAAACTCTCATATTTTTATCCACTTTCTTTTTTCACTTTTCTACATTTTTAGTTAATCACAATTTCAATTCTTTGACTAATTTGAATGAATAGAAATTTTAAAATCTAAACAATTCCTTACGGATCGATCCGTACTCGCCACGTACTATCATTGTACGCATTGCGCTTGCGGTTAATTTTAATTTAAATTCGATCGGCTATTTTCCAGTCTGATAGAGAATTGGCTGGTTCGAAAATGTATGATATTTAGCTGACTTGCCTTTCAATTACTGAGTTGGCTATTTTGTTTTCCATTGTCTGTTTATTTCGAAATAAGTGTGTAACTTAGACATTTGGTTTAGCCACATTGATTTCGGATTTGATAGTGAGTGGAGTTAGGGATGAGGATGATGGCTCTAAGCTAATTCCGAGTCTATTACCTTTGTTGCAAATGCTTTCAGTGATTGTTGCCGTGAGTTGATAAGTGATGATTTTCTAGTGTTGTTGCTTACATAAGGGTGTTGGGATGTGTTCCTTCGTCCTTGGGATTTCGAAGACGAAATCCTTTTAAGGATGGGAGAACGTAACGACTCATATTTTTAATGGTAAAATATTTAAATAATTTATTTAAATATTGGATCTTTAATTAATTGATGGTTTCAAAATATGATTTTTTGCATACGATCAAATCAGAACTCGAGACCATTTCCGTTTAATTCATATCGATGTTGCAAATTAAAATGAGTATAAGGATTACTATACTAGGGGATCAGACGATTCGATGGCTGAAATGAGCTAAAAAAGTGCGAAATTATCATCCTGGAGTGTTTTGGATAGTAATGAAATTTTTACCATCGGGAGAAGAAAAATGAGGTGATGTACGCAGATGAGTTTCGTTGCGATCGAACATGCCGTGTGATCGGACGAGCTCCAAACGCACGATGTTTATTTGAAGAATCAAATAAATAAGAATAGTATATTTTTCAAATTAACACTCAAACCCTCCTCTCTCAAAATAAAATAATTTTTTATTTCATTTTAGTAAAAATATGGTCATCTCCCCTCATTTATTTCAAAAATCAAAATTGAGCAATTCGCTCCACGAAAAATTACTAACCACCTCATTTGAACCCGTATCGAGAAAAGCTTCACATCCATATCAATTTTGTAGGGTGTGGTCATGGTTTTGGGAATGGCCGTTAGCGATGGCGAACTAGGGTTTCGATTATGCAAGGCTGGAGGCGATGTTATGTGAAATCAAATATGACATTTGTTTTCTCTTCGCAAACGGCACCTCCCTACAAAATTTGGTCAATTACGATCATTATAAGCAAAATGCATTCATAGGCATGTAGCGAGCTTGGCTTTAGGTCAGATCTTCATATGAGCATCCGAGCTTTGTCTCTTTAGGTCCAGGGCGGAGAGGTCGCATAGTGGAGTGTTTTGGCGAAACTCGTTTGTCGGTTCATTGAGTAAACTGGGAGAAACCGATTAGAGAAGAAAGTGGGTTTTGGGTCTTATTGTGCAGGTGGTGTGCATGAACAACCTAGGGATTAGAGATTTGAGGAAGAAAGATTAAAGAGGTAATCAAGTGACTAACATTTGTAATTAGTTATTTTATTTATATATAAATCGATTCTTATAAATACCATATCTTTTGCATACGAGATCCATTTTGAACGTCGTTTCTTGCATTGCACTCATGATGGAAAGCTCTACAACTTGGTGATGGTTTGGTCAGATTTGGTGAGGTGAGTGATATTGTCTCTCACAATACTATGATTGTTAGTATAGTATTAAAACGTCATTTTGAAATGTTTTTAAATTTTAAAACGTGATTTCTAAAATGTTTGAACCTATATATTATTTTATAGAAAAATTTAAAAGTGTTTTAAAATGGTTTTAAATTAAATATCATATTTTTCCCATTGATGAGCTATTTTGCCGATATTGATAGATTTAGGATATTTTGGTATTAATCCCATATTGGTTTCTTTGGATGGATTGTATTGTGTTATTATAGATATATGTAGGCTATTATAGACATTAGTATGCATGTTAGTTGTATGTATGTAAGTTTATTTGTTTTGGTTAAAAATCAAAGGTGGTATAGCAATAGAAAATATTACATAGTATAGGATTTCATGCATAGAGTTTTGTGCGTGCTGATTGATCTGAAGATGAAGGATGAACTTGGGTATGTGCTTTGGATTTCGAGATGGATGCCGGACGTTTTCGTTTGGTTTGTACTTAACCACTTTTGGTTAAGTACACGACCAATGTGGTCGTTGTCAATTGCTCTAGAATGGTCGATATCTACCACTATTGATGATGGTTGATTTGGCCAATTTTGACGTGAATGATGTAGAAGCTTTAAGGAGCATGATGCGATGGTTTGTTCATTCGTTCGACATTCGATTTTGGTGTTACTACTCTTTGATGAGTGGTTTTGGCGGTGAAGCAAAGATGTGATGCTTTGACGTGATGACTTCACTATTCGACGATGATAATTCCATGATGGGAAGTGATGGTATCGATGATGGATAGCTGTACGTCGAAATACAGAATAGTAGACTATGAATTGAATGGAAGGGTATAGGACGAACAACGTTATTCTATGATAGATGATGATGGTCTAGAATAGTTTCCAACCAAGGTGACTCGGACAGGAATTGTGATGACATTTCCAAGATGAGCTCAGCTACGAATGACGTGTGAAAAAGGATTGTTGATTCTCGAGATGATGGGGCACACTCGTGAGATAATGGTATATAAGGATGTGATCAGAGTTTGTTGATGTTAGGACCTGATTTGGTCGTACTCTGGAGTTCGTTGATGTTAGGACTTGGGTATGGTCATATATTATAGTCCGTTAATGTTAGACATACTGACGACATGGCAGAGTTCGTTGATGTTAGAACCTGACTGTACCCTGATGGATTGAGTGGTCAGGGACATTGAGTAGTCCCTGATAATGAGACGGAGTATATGAGTATGACATATCCAATGCATTGAGTGAGTGAATGTGAGGTTGGATGATGGATGTTATGTTTGCTTGATTGTTTACCACCTTAGAGATGTCACATGGTATAGATAGTATAGATGCAGACACCTAGACGCTCATTAGTACTTTGGTATATAGTACACCCATGATGACTACGATAGGGTAACATATATCTTATGTTATGTGCTAACTCTGTAGATGTAGGGATAGGTCAGGTATGATTCTCCATACCCTCTGTTCCATATATTATACCGACATTTATAATGTTTTGAGATTATTTAGCACTTACATCAGACTTTTCTCTGACTCGAGGTTTTATGTTTTTTTCTTATTATCACACATACTTTTAAATGAGTACACTAGATAGCAGGTGTAAATAGCACTTGGAGTTGTGCAGATGGACTAGTAGAAGGCAAAGCTTTCTCATACTTATATTTTGAGTTTATTATTATTTAATCCTGTTATCCATGAAATATACCCAAGAATGAAAGTATGAAAGAAGAAGCGACAACATTGATAAAGACCAGATTTCACCAGAATGGTCTATTTAAGCACAAGCTTTTGACAAGAAGACGAAAGCGCCAGCAGCACCTTTCGAAGAGATCAAGAGGACGATTCGACAGAATAAGAAGAAAGCTTTCGACGAGGTCGAAGGTTACCTTGGAAGGCAATAGCAAACATGTTAATAGCTCCCAAAGGGCTCAAAGGATACCTCTCTAAGGCAATGGATACAAACTCTCTACATTTTGGGCCAAACCATTCGAAATGACTTGGTTTCGCCTTCATTCATCTCCGCCAGAAATATATTCAACCAAATCAGCCTTTTCGAAAGCATATATAGCCTTTCGAAGTGGTTGGGCCACTCTCACCTATGAAGGAAGAACTACACATCTACTACCATAAAAGCATAAGGTTCCGAATTGGCCAGGACAAAAGCTTTCGAAAGGGACCATTTACAACAAAGCCTTTTAGGTGTTTCAACTCATTCGAAACCAAAAGAAGGAATGTTTGGATAGCATCGAAGGCCAACACCCAGGTCAACTCATTCGGCACATCAACATTTAAGTCAAGAGCACATAAATAGACCTTTCGACGAGGTCAAAGGCTATCAAGCAACACCTTTTGACAAAGTCGAAAGGAAACTAAGAAAGAGGGAGAAGCCTAGCCTCTAGTGGCAGCTTTCGACTGCATCGAAAGTTGGGGTTCGAAAGGTCCCAACACACACCTATAAATATGACCCTAAGGGTCAGTTGTAAGGGATCCAATTTCTTTCACTTTTCACTTGTACTTTCTTAAGCTTGTAAACCCTAATTCCCAAATCAAATCGGGAGATCTGGTCAATTTTTACAATCGAGTTCAATAAAAAGAGGACTGTGATAGACTTGATTACTAAGCAACCCAAATTTTCTTATTTTTCAAAAGTATATCAGTCTGTAGTCAAACTAATCGAAAGGTCCGTCTTTGACCAGGTTAAAACCTTTAGTGCTCGTATTTCTTATAAGTATTAGCTCAAGTCCACAAGATAGTAGGTGCTACCCCTTTCGACAGAATCGAAACTTTTTCTAGTTCCATTATTTCCAGAGATCATTGAGTACTCAAATTAAGACACCTTTTTTGAATCAAAAGGTAGCTCCAAAAGAGTTCTAATCTAACCCATTCAAAAGGAGTTTACGAAAGAGAAAGCACCCTACCGAATGTGTAGAAAGGAATCGAGGACGAGTCTTTGATCAACTTTACCTACTTCAAAAATTTAGCAACCTATACTCACTCGAAAGGAAGTTTTGAAAGCATCAATCATATCCTAATCTTCAATTTTTTGATAAGTTTTCTTGTCAACATTTTTGGCACTAGAAGGAGGGCTCAAACCTCCTTTCCACAATAATTTCATTATAGATTAATTGCATAGAGTAATTCATCCAAAAAGAAAAGATGAAAGAAACAAGGAATGATAATGACATCTCGAATGAAGAAGCTAGCCCCCAATCAATTTTGGAGAACAACATAGTCCCAAACTTCAACTTAGATAATATGGAAATTAGGAAATCGTCAACCTTAATAAAATTGGAAAACAACAAGGTTAAAATCCAGAATCTACAACAACAAATAACACAATGCGAGAATTGCTTGAAGGGGTTCCATCTCAAGAATCGATGAGAATTATGGAAGGAGAAGGTGAAGCACAACCTCTAAATATGAAAATCAAGAAAGCCAAGGTAAGAGAATCACTGAACAATCAAACAATTTAACTGTGGGGGACAGTAAAGATTACCACGACAGCATTCACAACCAAATCATATAGGATACAATAAAAGATGTAATCAATGAATTAGGGAAATATGTTATCCTACACAAGGCTCCTTTTTCAAAAGAAAATTTGACAGTTAGCATCCCCCCTCACATTCAAATTCCCCCACCAAAGTATGATGGGACTACTGATCCAGATGATCATCTTACAGCTTTCGAAAATTGGATGAACTTATGTAATGCTCCTGGGCCAGTTCGATGCAAATTTTTCTTGGTTACTTTTCATGGAGAAACTGTCAAATGGTACAGGAAGTATCGAGTGAAGACCATCTGTTCTTGGGAACAATTTTCTTATGAATTCAAATCACAATTTCACATATATGGAGATCCAGTGATAGATTCCTACATGTTAGCTAATATCAAGCAAAGGCCAGATAAATTGCTTGGTGAATATATTAAAAGATTCAACATGGAAGAATTGAAGGCCGAGAACGCGACTGATCAAGAAAAACTAATGGCAGTTCGCTCAGGGTTAATCGAATAAACTCCTTTTTGGAAGGAACTTCATATTCATGGGTGTAAGGATCTACAACATTTCTATCTCCAAGTTGAAAAGTTTATCCAAATGGACGAAATGCATCATGCTATAAAGAAATCCCGGCAAAAACAGAAGACAGAAAAATTTGAATTGAATCGTCCCAGCAAAAGATCTAAATGGAGAGAAAATAGAAAAGACGGCCAAATGGTGATATCTAAATTCAGATTATTTGAATTAAACAAGCCCCTCTCCTATATCTTTTCCATAACAAAAGATGATGATAGTTTCTCCATTTCCTATAAGACAAGAACTCCCACTAAACCTAAAGAAGGAAAGAATTATTGTGCTTATCAAAAAGTGAATGGACACGAAATTGACAATTGTAATGTTTTGGAAAAAATAGTTCAGTGCTTAATCAAGTCTGGATTCCTAAAAAAGTTTTTTAAAAAGGATTAAAGGATTTCCTTCCTCAAAAGGAGTAACTCGGTTATTTTCAAGCCCTGATAGAAAACCAAAATAACCACTTCCCCTTCAGATACTGATCGGGCTATGAGGCCTAGCAGCATTTGTCTATCATAAATCTTCTTTTCTTATAATTTCTTTAATTTGAATTTTACTTAGAATTGGTCATATATTAATAAAAAATTAGGGTATCATTACAAGTAAAAAATAAAACTAGTCCATGGCATTCAACATACTCTTGGAGCACAACAAATCTCTAGAAACTTGAGAAAAACAACTCAAATGCCTAATATAAAGTGGCTACCAATGTCGGAGCCAATATAGTACAAAGGTCTGCCCTCATGAAACATTGGGCTACAATCAGTCCTCCACCAATCTCGAAAAAAACTTGCAAATAGACCATTACAGAACAACACTTACCAAAGTATGGTAATCTAATTGAAGGAGAAAGCAGTGTACTCCAATTCTATCTTTGACAAATTATTTTACTAAAAGAAATTTCCCAAACCTGTTTTCAAAGAAAAACTACTTTCGATTACCCCACAACCCGGGGAAAAATAAGTATTTATCTATTCCAAGAACCGATTTAAGCAATCTTCCAAAGATACTATATAGCATTGGTAAATTCACAAAAAGGATTTCCAACTAAGCAAACGCAATATTTTAAAGTTTTCTGAAACCATTGGCGAGGAGAAGCCTATCCATACTTTTTAAAGAAAAGTTTTAAAGCTATCAAAGTTTATTGACAAAAACACAGATTAGAGAATCATATTCTCAACTAAAATACTATTGGTTCATGAATCAAGACCTCCCAGTCTCCTATTTCAGATCTGTGTCTCTACTATGAGAATAATTTGAAAACCTCTATGGAGGGCAGCATTAAGAAAAGATTCTCATACCTCCAAGCTCTTTTCAAAAGAAATCCCTCGATATATTAGAAGGGTTCATTTATAAAAATTCTCTCTCGCGAGAAGAAACCAATATTTAAATGATTTTCAAAAGAAGGTTTCAATTGGCCAAAAATGATTTTCATACACAAATTAAAAGCCTACAACCAATCTGTAGCACCTTCTAAAGGGAGGGTGGTCTTGTACCAATCAAAAGCCTACGGACAATCTATAGCACCTCCTAGAGGGGGAGGCGTCCTGTATCCACCAAAAGCCTACGACCAATCGTAGGACCTCCTAGAGGGAGGGGGTCCTGTACCCACCAAAAGCCTACGACCAATCCGTAGCATCTCCTAGAGGGACAAACAAAACACCCTAACATTCTATGGGAAGGTTTAAGATAGGAACCCGTCAGTAACCTTATGGAGGAAGGACAACCTAACATACACTACATCCCTTAGAACCAAGGGGAAGCCTAAAAGAGGCACCAAACAAATGAAGAAAGATAAAGATGTTTACAACTAAAAACAAATATCATAACCCAAGAGAATAAAAGGTTAAAGAAAGAAATCCATCTACTAATTTAAGACTAAATCAGAACCCAAGAGAATAAAGGGTGAAAGGAAGAAATCTATTCATTGACTAGGACAAAGTTGAAATCCCAGAAGAGGGGAACCGACATAGGCAAAAGGATAAAGGTGTCCAACGCCAAAATCTGGACAGAACAAAGGATCCGAAATCATGTCCCAAAGAGATAAAATATGGGCTAACAAATCTTAGAACATCTAATGCTTGAGAAATGATTTCCACATCAAAGGATTAAGAAACATGCATCCTAAAAGGAAAAACGAGACCAGAAAATGGATAAAAGGAATCCATAGCATGGTAAGAAAAGTGAAGATCTATACAAAAGTCAAAAGAATGGAATAGACAGCAAGTTATCACTAATAATAATAAAGTGACTTCACTCGTGGATTAGATTGAGTAAACCATATCTGAGTCCCCAGAAAAAGGGTGACCCCTTAGGACAGAGGAGTCTAAATATTATATATGGAACCACTGTTCCGAATGATTCATGCCTTTACAGAACTACTCACTACTAACCCATAGGTGTAGGAATCTTTTGCATCAACTTACTAAGATTACGTTTACTAGACAAATTTCTGATTTTATGCTTCTATCGAATGAATTTCTAACAATCCATTTGTCAGATGATATCCTGATTAGATTTTGGTTAAATTTCTAATTTTATGAACTTTTGGTTTCGTTCGCTAAGGATTTAATTTTTTGGTTTTGTCAATCCAAAAACCCCATATTGACTTCTAAATCTGATTTATGAGTTTCTTATTCCTAATTTCATTGGTGAATTTCCATAGTGATTTCTTACTAAATTATTGGTTTCATGAATTTTCAATTTCCTCGTTGACTTTGGTGGTGATTTGTGAATTTTATATATTACGATTTCCCATATGATTTTCATGGTGATTTCCTATTGATCGCTTTTTTTTATGAATTCTTGATTTTTTAACTCCTTATTGAGTTTCCATGATAATTTTTGGATTTCCCATTGATTTTCTAACTTTGAGTTAGAATGAGCGGGTTTCTGATTACATTCTTGAATTCTTGGATTTTTCGGTTCCTTTTTATAACGATCTTCCTTTTTAATGAAATCTAAGTATCCTTGTTGATTTTTATGGTGATTGATGAATTTCACATTCCTAGTTTCCTTACTTAAATTTTTGATGATCTTTTATTGAATTTTTAATTTGGAGAATTCCAAGATTGCTTGTTGATTTTCATGAAGATATGTGAATTTCTAATTTCCATATTGGATGTTTGATAATCCTTTATGAGATTTCAGATTACAAAATTCCAAATTTCCTTGTGGATTTTATGATGATTGGAGAATTTTGTATTCTTAATTTCCTCAATAGATTTGTGATGATCTCTTGTTGGTTTTCTAATCTCTTTTGAAATTTTGATATAATGAATTTTGAATTTCCTTGCTGGTTTTTATAATTATTCATGAATTTCGTGTTCCTCATTTCTTTATTAGAATTTTGACGATCTCTTGTCGATTTTCGGATTTGATGAACCCTACACTTCCTTATGGATTTTGATGATGATTTATGAATTCCATATTCCTAATTTTCATACTTGGATTTATGATGATTTCTTATCGAACTTTTGGTATTATGAATTTTAAAGGTCTTTACTGAATTTCATGGTGATTTGCGAATTTCACATTCTTGGTTTCCAAAATAGATTTTTGTGATGTATTCCTACCGAACTTCTGGTTTATGAATCCTTTGACCCTCTTATTGAATTTTCATGATAATTTGTGAACTTCCAACTAAATTTTTGAATCTAAGTAATATACAATATTTTCTCAACATTAGATTAAATGGGGTAAAAGGGAAAGAGAACCTCCGAATCTTTATACTAACAAATGGCATCAGTATCAAATTACTTACAAATTTTTCACTGAATAGAAACTACTAACCAATAGTACAGGGAGGAAAATAAAATTATATCAAAGGGAAGAGATAGGGGCACCGAAAGCACGAAGTTAATACCTATAGGTTGAAAGAAACCTAACTCAAGAAAAGGATATCTAGAGTACATGGTAGATTTTTTACAAAGGTTCTTTTACCTGAGCCAATGCTTGCTGATCAAGTGATATTGTTCCATATATTTTTAGTAAAAGAGGTTTAATCGTGTAATATTCAGAATACTTTATCTAAAGATGCTACCAAATAAGACTTGTAACATTGACTTCATAAGTTTGAAGATTACCTATTAAAGATTCATAATAAGGTTATAATCCTAATAGAGTCTATTAAATGTTTCATAGGAACTAAAGAAGGAAGTTCGTTGGAATTTTTGTCCTAAAGAACAGAAGCTTCTTTCGTACTGGGGAGGGGCACTAAATGTTATCCATGAAATATACCCAAGGATGAAAGTATGAAAGAAGAAGCGAGAGCGTTGATAAAGACCAAAAAGAACCAAAATGGTCTATTTAAACACAGCTCTCGATAAGAAGACGAAAGTGCCGCCAGCCCCTTTTGAAGAGGTCAAGAGGACGATTCGACAGAATAAGCAGAAAGCTTTCAACGAGGTCAAAGGTCACCTTTCGAAGGCAACAACAAACATGTTAACAGCTCCCAAAGTGCTCGAAGGATACCTCTCGAGGGCAATGGATAGCAGACTCTCTACATTTTACGCCAAACCATTCGAAACGATTTGGTTTCGCCTTCATTCAACTCCGCCAAAAATATATTCAACCAAATGAGCACTTGCGAAAGCATATATAGTCTTTCGAAGCGATTAGGGCCACTCATACCTATGAAGAAGAACTACAAATCTACTACCATAAAAGCATAAGGTTTCGAATTAGTCAAGGCAGAAGCTTTCGAAGGGGACCATTTACAACAAAGCCTTTTAGCTGTTTCGACTCATTTGAAACCAAAAGAAGGCATGTTTCGACGGCATTCCAGCACCTAGGTCAACTCATTCGACACATCAACATCCAAGTCAAAAGCACATCAATAGACCTTTCGACGAGGTCGAAGGCTATCAAGCAACACCTTCCGACGACATTGAAAGGAAACAAAGCAAGAGAGAGAAGCCCAGCCTTGCGTGGCAGCGGAAGATTGACTAATACCCTTTCGACCGGGTCCAAAGGTAGGGTTTAGTAGATGCTCACGGAAGCAGAGAGGTTGACCTTTCGACCACGTCGAAAGCTTGGGGTCGAAAGCTCCTAACTCGCACCTATAAATATGACCCTAGGAGTCAGTTGGAAGGGATCCGATTTCTTTCACTTTTCACTTGTATTTTCTTAAGCTTGTAAACCCTAATTCCCAAATCAAATTATGGGATTGGGACAAATTTTACAATGGAGTTCAATAAAAAGAAGATTGTGATAATCTTGATTACTTAGCAACCCAGATTTTCTTATTTTTCATAAATATGTCATCCTGCAGTCAAACTAATCGAAAGGTCCCCTTTCGACTAGGTCAAAACTTGTAGTCCTCTTATTTCCTAGAAGTATTAGAAGTCTACTAGATAGTAGGTGCTACCCCTTTCGACAGAATCGAAACCTTTTCCAGTTCCTTTATTTCCAGAGATAATTGAGTCCTCAACTTAAGCCACCTTGTCTGAGTTTAAAGGTAGCTCCGACAGAGTTCTAATTCAACCTATTCGAAAGGATTTTCCAAAAGAGAAGACACCCTATCGACTGTTTTGAAAGGAATCATGGACGAGTCTTTGACCAACTTTACCTGCTTGAAAAATGTTAGCAACCTATACTCACTCGAAAGGAGGTTTTGAAATCATCATTCATATCCTAATCTTCAATTTGAGGTGTTGACAAGTTTTCTTGTCAACAATTCCGCTATGTGACACTGTGGAACCTTGACAGTGTTCGACTTACTATTATTAGAGACAGTTTATCAGTTGAGTTTATTTGCCACATGTATAAACTTTATTACTACTTTGTATAACTTTATGAGCCTGTGTACTCTGTATCTATTGTTCACATAGTTATTACTGTCTTGTCTGTTTTATATCTGTGATGATTACTATATTTTATCTGATGCGTTGTGAGATATACGACAAGTTATGTGATTGTGTGATGTTTTCTGTCTCTTCTTTTCTATTCTCTTCTTCTATATTCCACTTTTTCACTTCTATTTCTTTCCCTTGACAATCGTCTTACATTGGTCGAATGCTCCAATAGCGCACTATTCGGTTATATGAGCATCAGAGGTGTAGGACGGGTGTCATATTTAGCTTCATTGGGCACCTCTACTAATGGCACATTTATACTTCACTATTATTAGGATATTAGCCTTGAAGTAGAATTCTCGTTAATTTGTTTGTTTTTATGTAATTGGATTATGTCATACCCTTTATAGTTTCTTACTTAGTTATAATCATAATATTGCTTGTTTTATTTTTTTATTAGACTAGTATATTTTTATTTCACATATATATGTATATAAATATGTATGTGTGTGTATACATATATATGTACCTTACACTTTGGTATAATCATTTTTGCAGCTTTAGATATGTTCGTTCGACTGGATGGATTCAGCTAATTTGAGGATATGAGCACTCATCTTATTTAGTGGATTATACTGTTGTATTATTTTATTCAGGACCCTAGTTCTCTAGAATTGGGTTTCATTTTATCTTTCAATTTTTTCACATTATACGAGGTGGGTATTGTTAACTATCAGGCATGGTGACAGCTCATTTTTGTAGTGTAGAATGAAATACATGAACGATCACCTCTGCAAATAGAGGATCACTCATCTCTCTCAACAAAAATATACTTAAATAATTAGTTAATTATAACACATTATTGTTAGTTCCTGAGATGATGGTTTTGATGACAACAACCTTAGGACTTGTTATAAAATATGAATACTAATATTCTTGTCTAGATATATATGTATATGCAGGATATATATGTGCAAGAACTAATAATGAAGATTGTACAGTATAAAGATTCAAGACTTAGTATAAAGATTCAAGACTGAGTATAGAGATTCAAGACTGAAGAATTCAAGATTAAAGAAATCAAGACTGAAGACTAATGAGTATTAAGAGTTCAAGATATCAAGGTAAGTAATAGAGCCTAGATTTATGTTAAAAATTCACAATAGCGCTAAAATCTTTATTTGGATTTTAACTGTGGAATGGAATCCACCTTCTCGCTTTAATAGCGGGATGGAACCCATGACCTATTTAGTGGGATGGAACCCACGACCTTCTTTAGTGGAATGGAATCCACGAAATTTTCAAAATGATTAATTTTTAAGATTTTTTCAAAACTATCTTTTTAAAAGTTATCTCTCTAGGTTTAAATATTTTAGCCTAACTATTTTTAATTTCAAAATCATTTCTTGTTTTTAAACTATCTCCTGGTTATAATGTGTTTTAGCTTTAATCTCAAAATATTTATATTGAGCGTTTATTACTTTTATATTATAGATTATGTATTTTAAGATTACTTTCTAAAACTCTTTTATAAGTTTGAACTATTTTCAAAATGATTTACAAAGTTTAGAAATTGTTTTGACAAGTTTTAGAATAGAAATCAATTTAAAGCAAAATAAATTTCCAAAAAATACATAGACATGTCGACATCCCCCGTCCCCCCATGTCGACATGGTAACCGTAGAATTCAAATTTCAAATTTTCAAAAGAAGTGCCTATTTGTCACAACCATTCACGAATAGACATGAATGTTGTTCTCCTATAAATACCAGTTGTCTTCAACGATTTTTAAGTTAGTTTTCTTCAATTCTTCACTCCTTCTTCTCCACTTAAATATTCTCTTATATTTCAAATTCTTTAACAAAACTCTATCGAAATTCTAAGTGAATCAAACTCGATCATCTCTAGTTTGATTCTCTACCACTCTCTCTCAAAGATCTTAGTGCTATTCGGAGTTATAGGATCATTTGTAATCAAAGATCGAAGTGTGTCGAGTCTCTCTCTATCAAAGTGTGATTGGAAACGGTGTGATTGTGACCCGTAAATCAATTGGGTGTGATTGTAGCCCGTAAATAAATTAGGTGATCTTGTAGCCTAGTAAGATCAAGAGAATTTGCCCTGGACTTGGAGACAGGAGGGTGTATCTCGTGGCCATGAAATCGAGGTTGTAATATCGACATTATATTTGAAAAGAAATCTTCACAAGACATTGTGTGGGACTGGATGTAGGGTAACTCCGAATTAGTATAAAATTCCGGTGTGTTCTTTCATTTAATGCTTTTATTTACTATTTGCATCTATGTCTGATTCAATTATTGTTTCTGTGTTTGTGAATTGTATCTATTTGGATTTAATTTGGAAAGATTTCAAAAATTCCATAACATCCATTAAACACTATTCACCCACTCCCCCTAGTGTTAATCCAGCCTTAAGATCCGTTATCCGCATTTCCTACATTTGGTATCAGAGCATTGGTTTTCAAAGATATCATAATCTGAATTTTGAAATAGTTTAAAATGGCAATTTTTGGAGATTATGTTAACACTGGTTCAAAACTGTCCAAATCATCATTGTCTCATAAGTCTGCAAATTGTTATTATAGAAAATCAAGTTATCTATCGAATTGGTGTGTTGTGCAGGAACAGATATGTTATATGGCTTTTAAAGAATCAACACTTAATGGACAAATGGTGCAAATCAAGAAAAACAAATGGTTACTTGATAGTGGATGTTCAAGACACATGACTGGCAATTCGAAGATACTGAATGACATAATTTATGAAGATGGAGGACTGGTCAACTTTGAAGACAACTCAAAAGATTATGTGATTGGCATCAACAATGTCGGTAACTCAAAAAATCCTACTATTTTTGATGTTTTGTTAGTTAGGAATCTAAAACACAATTTACTTAGCTTAAGTCAACTATGTGATAATGGCTACAAAATTTGAAAAAGATAAGTGTCACATCGAAGATAATAAATCAAATATTGTCTTTGAAGGAATTAGGAAGAAAAATATTTATATTCTTAGTATGAAAATCTCAAATGATAACCTATGTCTTTTGGCTAATACAAGTGACCCTTGGATCTGGCATAAAAGATTTGGGCATTTTTGGGCATTTGAATATCAAACTCTCAACTAGACTTTCAAAACTTGATTTAGTAAGAGGTCTCCCTAAAATGGATTTTAAAGTAGATAGTATATGTGATGCTTGTCAATTAGGAAAACTTAGGAAGAGTTCATACAAATTAAAATATATGATTTCAACTTCAAAATCCCTTGAGTTGCTTCATTTAGATCTGTTTGGCCCATCTCAAATTTAGTCAATAAATCACAGTAAATATTTTTTTGCAATTGTGGATGATTATTCTAGATTTACATGGACAATTTTTCTGAAACTTAAAAGTGATGCTTTTGATTTATTTAAAACTTTTGCAAAAAGAATTCAAAATCAACTTTCTTTAAAAATCAAAACTATTCGTAGTGATCACGGTGGAGAACTAGAAAATGAAAATTTTGAGAATTTCTGTAATCAAAAATGAATAACTCATAATTTTTCCTTTCCATGAACACCACAACAAAACGGAGTGGTAGAGCGTAAAAGTAGGACGATTCAAGAGTGTGCAAGAACTATGCTTTTAGATAGTAAATTACCAAGAAATTTTTGGGCTGAAGAAGTGGCTACAGCTTGATACATTTTGAATAGGATTTTAATTAGACCTCTAACCAATAAAACACCATATGAACTTCTTTTCACTAAGAAACCAAAGGTATCTTATTTTAATGTTTTTGGAAATAAATGCTTTATTCTAAAATACAAAGGATAATTTGGATAAATTTGATCCTAAATCCGATAAAGGAATCTTTATCGGATATTCTAATAGAAGTAAAGCATACAGAGTTTTCAATTTAAAAACTAACACCATTGAAGAAATAATGCATGTATCTTTAGATGAACATTTCAAATATTTTGTTCAAATAAATGATGAAGATGGTTTTGTTACTTTAAATAATGAATCAAATGAAACAAATTGTGAAACTGTTCATCCTAATAAAAGGATCAGGCTTTTAAAAGATCATCCTATAGAGAATATACTAGGAAATATTGAATTTGTTGTTAGAACTAGAAATCAACTAAACAAGATGAGTAATATAGCTTTTATATCAACTATTGAACCCAAAAATCCGAAGGAAGCATCATCTGATGATTCATGGATTCTTGCTATGCAAGAAGAACTGAATCAATTCACCAGATATGATGTATGGAAACTTGTTCCTAGACCTGAGGTCAAAACTATAATAGGAACTAAATGGGTTTATAAAAATAAAATGAATGAACAAGGTGAGGTCCTTAGAAATAAAGCTCGGTTAGTCGCGCAAGGTTATTGTCACGAAGAAGGAATAGACTATGATGAAACCTTTGCACCCGTAGCAAGATTAGAAGCCATTAGAATTCTATTTGCTTTCGCAAACCATAACAATTTCAAATTATTTCAAATGGATATCAAAAGTGCATTTTTAAATGGTTTTGTTAAAGAAGATGTTTATGATGAACAACCATCACTTTTTGAAGAAGAAAAGTTTCCAAATCATGTTTACAAATTAAAGAAAGCTTTATATGGTCTGAAACAAGCTCCAAGAGCCTAGTATGACAGACTAAGAACTTACCTATTACAATCAAATTTTGAAATTGGTAAAGTAGATTACACTCTTTTTATTAAAAGAAACAAAAATTATATCCAATTAGTACAGATTTATGTAGATGATATAATTTTTGGATCAACAAATAATGAAATGAACAAAGAGTTTTCTGAAATAATGACAAAAGAGTTTGAGATGAGTCATATGGGTGAACTACTTTTTTTTAGGATTGCAAATAAAATAATTAGATAGTAGTATTTTCATTAGTCATGAAAGTATGTTAGGGGTCTAATTAATAAGTTTGGTATAACCACTGCGAGTGGAAAAACCACTCCTATGGCAACCAATGAAGCCTTGAATAAAGAAGACATGTCAAAAGATGTCGACCAAAAACTATACAGGGGAATAATTGGATCGCTACTCTATATAACTGCGAGTAGGCCTGATAGCATGCATAGTGTCTGTTTTTGTGCAAGATACCAATCTCAACCCAAAGAGACCCATTTAAAAGCTGTTAAATGTATCCTAAGATATGTTAAACACACTTTAGACTATGGCCTATTTTACCCTAAAAATGATTCATTTGATTTAATCTCATATTGTGATGCTGACTATGCTAGTTGTAAATTAGACCGAAAAAGTACAAGTGGAACTTGTCACTTTTTAGGACATTCTCTGGTTTCCTGGTTTAGTAAAAAGCAAAATACTGTCTCACTATCAACAACTGAAGTACAATAAATTTCTGCTACTTTGGGTTGTTCTCAAGTTATCTATATGCAACAAACCCTAAAGGATTTTGGATTAAATATTTGAAAATCACCAATTTATTGTGACAATACAAGTGCAATAAATTTATCCACAAATCCTACTCATCATGCCAGAACCAAACATATTGATATCAAACATCATTTTCTCAAAGATAATATAAGTAAAGAGATTATTTCTCTTGAATTTATCAACACTGAGAATCAAATAGCTGATATTCTGATCAAACCCTTGAATCAATCAACGTTTACTAAATTAAGAAGAGAACAAGGTATTTGTTCTATAACTGAGATATAGAATATAGATATAGTAACATATATATTTAAATAAATAGAGAAAAACAAAATTTTCAAAATTTTGAAAGGGATGTCGACATGCCCCTCCCCCCATGTCGACATACAACGGTAAAATTTGAAATTTTTAGTTTCCCTCTAAAATTAGTTTGGTGGTTATATAATCATAACATTTCGAATTTTTCTGTCTTGTTACTTCATTTTCTCTGTAATAAACTTCTGAAAATATAAAATAATGGCCTCATCTTCTAAATCAAACCAAAATGCAACATTTTCCTTCCCTTCTCCTAATTCTGGTCCATTTCAACGAACTACATTGGCTCGAGTAATGAAGATCGAGGAAATTATGAAGGATTCTCTGCAAATGCTGACTGAATTATAAGTCATGCAAATAAGGATGGCAAAGGAGCAAGAGAAACAAGGCAAGATTCTTAGAAATTTGCAAAAAATTCTAATGGTAATCATGCAGACCCAATTATGATTGAAGATGATTCCTCTAACATATGTATTCATAATCCATTGGAGGACGACGACGAAGAAGAAGAAGAAGAAGTGGAAGAAGCGCAAATGGACGAAGACGATAAAGTTATTTGTGTTGGAGAAGTCTGTTTTGACAAAAATGGTAATTTGGTCGAACAACATGGAAACTTTTGTCTCCATTACCCTAATTGTTCCATTCACAAGTCAACAATTGTCAAAGAATCTCATTAGATTGTTATTATATTAATGTTTTTATATTTTGTGTACTTGTATATATTTGTGTCTATGTTTCATATATGTAATGTAACATCATATATAATAAAATTAGATTTATGTTTCGCTTATTATACTTCGTTATTAGCATTTAGTTCCATAGTATTAGTTTAAGGGGGAGTTATGTAGTTTATGCTTAGTTTTTGTTAATGATAGAGGGGGAGAATTATAAAATAGGTTAGATAGGCTTAGATTAAGGGGGAGTTAGTAGATTAAGGGGGAGTTGTTGAAATAAGGGGGAGTCGGAGTAGAATCGAAGTTTGTTGGAGTAGATTTTATAAACATAGGTTGTCATCATCAAAAAGGGGGAGATTGTTAGTTCTTGAGATGATGGTTTTGATGACAACAATCTTAGGACTTGTTATAAAATAAATACTAATATTCTTGTCTAGATATATATATATATATGTATATGCAGGATATATATATGCAAGAACTGAGAATGAAGACTGTACAGTATAAAGACTCAAGACTGAGTATAAAGATTCAAGACTGAGTATAGGGATTCAAGACTGACGAATTCAAGATTGAAGAAATCAAGACTAAAGACTCATGAGTATCAATAGTTCAAGATATCAAGATAAGTAATAGAGTCTAGATTTATGTTAAAACTTCATAATAGCACTAAAATCTTTATTCGGATTTTAATTGTGGAACGGAATCCACCTTCTCGCTTTAATAGTAGGATGGAACCCATGACCTTCTCTAGTGGGATGGAACCCACGCAATTTTCAAAATGATTTAATTTTAAGATTTTTTCTCAAAACTATCTTTTTAAAAGTTATCTCTCTAGGTTTAAATATTTTAGCCTTAAATATTTTTAATTTCAAAATCATTTCTTGTTTTTAAACTATCTCCTGGTTATAATGTGTTTTAGCTTTAATCTCAAAATATTTATATTGAGCTTTTATTACTTTTATATTATAGATTATGTATTTTAAGATTACTTTCTAAAACTCTTTTATAAGTTTGAACTATATTCAAAATGGTTTACAAAGTTTAGAAATTGTTTTGACAAGTTATAGAATAGAAATCAATTTAAAGCAAAATAAATTTCCAAAAAATACATAGGCATGTCGACATCCCCCGTCCCCCATGTCGACATGGTGAACGTAGAATTCAAATTTCAAATTTTCAAAAGAAGTGTCTATTCGTCATAACCTTTCACGAATGGACATAACTGTTGTTCTCCTATAAATACCAGTTGTTTTCAATGATTTTTAAGTTAGTTTTCTTCATTTCTTCACTCCTTCTTCTCCACTCAAATATTCTCTTATATTTCAAATGCTTTAACAAAACTCTACCGAAATTTTAAGTGAATCAAACTCGATCATCTCTTGTTTGATTCTCTGCCACTCTCTCTCAAAGATCTCAATGCTATTCAGAGTTATAGGATCATTTGTAATCAAAGATCGAAAGATCGAAGTGTATCGAGTCTCTCTCTATCAAAGTGTGATTAGAAACGGTGTGATTGTGACCCGTAAATCAATTGGGTGTGATTGTAGCCTGTAAATAAATTAGGTGATCTTGTAGCCTGGTTAAATCAAGAGAGTTTGCCCTGGACTCGGAGACAGGAGGGTGTATCTCGTGGCCTTGAAATCGAGGTTGTAATATCGACATTATATTTGAAAAGAAATCTGCACAAGAAATTGTATGGGACTGGATGTAGGGTAACTCCGAACCAGTATAAAATTTCGGTGTATTCTTTCATTTACTGCTTTTATATACTATTTGCATCTATGTCTGATTCTGTGGTTGTTTTTGTGTTTGTGAATTGCATCTGTTTGGATTTAATTTGAAAAGATTTCAAAAATTCCATAACATCCATTAAACACTATGCACCCCCCTCCTCTAGTGTTAATCCAGCCTTAAGACCTGTTATCCGCATTTCCTATAATTATAAAAAGTATATAAAAGAAAGAAAAACACCTTTTGTTTTCAATGAGAATCTATTACAGAATTAATAATTTATAATAAATTGCAGAATTGTCCCTAGGGCATACCTCTATCTCTATCAAGAAGAAGATGTTTTGAAACTTTGATGAAATTTTGATAATTTTTCCCTGAATTTTCGAAATGTTATGAATTAAATAGCTAAAGAAATTATTAGCTTGATTACTGAAAAATAATTAATGAAAATATTAATTAAAGGGGGTATATTCATGATTTGGTTAGGGAATACCATATGAAGTAAAATCAACAAGTGAATAAATTACATTTGTAATTGTAAGGTTATAAGTCATTACATTATTAAGGCAAAATATCATTTTTCACTTACTTATGGGTTTGACATTGTGACTTACGATAGCCTTATTTAGGTCTACAATAGCTTCAAATTTTGACATTCGATGGCTTTAAAAAGGATAACATGAGGTAGCTTATATCTACTTACACATACGATAGCCTAAAATTATTCACCTTCGGTAGCTATCAAACATTTGATAGTCATTCATCTTAATATGTAATAACTATAGCCTTTGGCATGCGATTGTTTGTACTTTTATGGCACTAAGTTATGACATATGATGTGTTTGGTCAGTGATAGGCATGTATGCGATAGGTTGATAGGTTGGGCATGTGATAGGTTTTGCTTGTCATAGCTTTTAAACTTGTCTCGCAAGAGCATTCAGTTGCAGTAGCTTTGCCATGCGATAGCTTTGGGTTGTGGTAGCTTTGCCAAGTGCAAAAATGATATTAGATCAGGAATATAAAATTGCATACATGATAGGTCATATTGCCAAAGAATAAGGGATCGTTCTAATGTGCTCTTTCATCATCAATCAACGAGTAGCCCTTTTTTGAAAGGAAAAATCCATTCTAGTGTGGAAAAGTACAGTTACCATCACCTTCACCTCTCTCTCTCTCTTATTTATTGATTAAAGGACAAAAATTTTATATAAGATCGATAAAAAAGTTATGATAATAAGCCTTGTTCAACACTTATTATAGAAATAGGTTGCATTTTCTTAGCACAAATTTGTGGAGACATAAATAAGCTAAAACACTTTGAAAATACCCATATAAATTCATAGTTTTAACATGTGCATTTGGTTGCTTGTGCACTTTGAAAGTGTGCAAACTTATTTTCTACCCCGATGGAAATCATGATTATTTCTACAATAAGTTTTGAATGGATCTATCATTGCAATTAAATTTTTTTGGGCTCATATATATGATTCGTCCTTGATTTAATTAACCTCACTTTGTACAAAATGAATTAATATGTACGCACACCCCATGGCATTTGAAAAATAGGAATTTAAATTTTACTAGAAGCATGTTCTATTAGATATTAAACCTTATTTTTTATTGGTTAAATTAATTATTTGAAATGAAAGGCTTTGTCCAAGATCACTTCTATTTAGAAAAGGTCATTAGGTGAAGATTGTTTTTTTGAAAAGAGTAAATATAAGGCCCGAAGCCCAAAAGATACAGGGTAGAATAGAGTAATATATCCCTACCCGAATACACAGATCAAATATCAGCTAACCCTAACCGTAACAAACAAACTCGTCTACCAAAACGGAGAAAAGATATAAAAAAACCCTAAGAATTAAAAAAGGGTTTGAGGCGATTTCAATGCAAAATTGATTAAATCAAAGAGGTTTCCAAGGATAAGCTTTCTCCGTGCTATATCTATTCTTGTTGATTTGAGAATCACTTGAAGAATCTCTAGGGTTGAGCTGAATTTTAGTTTTGGTCAAAGATGTCTCCTTTTGCTTTTGAGATTTGCTGCTTAGATCTGATAAGCAACTATCTATGTTATCTGGAGTATATCGGTCAAATATAGCATGCTTCTCCTAATCTGGATTAAATTAAATTTTAGTTCCGATCAAAAGTGACTCCTTTTGCTTTCGAAATATGCTGCTTTGATCTGAAAAGCTTTGACCTAAGTTGTTTGGGATAACACTATCGACTGTAGTAAGCTTTTCATGATCTAGAAGCTTGCTCCTTTTTCCCAAACAGATAAGTGATATACTTGGTTGTTAATGTTTCTTCTATATAGATCATCGTAGATTCTCTAGTTATTGATGTCCAGTTGCGAAATTTTACCCATTTTAAGGGATTAGCCTCGGATTCATGCTGGCTGTGTGTGGTAGCTTTCGCCCCTATCAGGTAATAAGAGAGTTGATAAGTATTCACATTTAGCTCATTATTAGAATTATTCTTAATAAAATTATGTTTACTTCCCTTTCTTTGACAGGAACTGATCCTGATTTGATGGTAGAGGTGGCCGCCTTCAGCGGATGCGATCTCGTAATTTGAACCAATATAGCTTTTAGGCTCCTTCATCCAGTGATTGCCACTGTGGTGAAGGAGTCTGCCTCTAGAAAAATCAGCATTGATTTTCCCATTCTGTAAGAAAGCTTCTAACTATCTTCATAGTTATTAATTCGCCAGATATCTTGATTTGAATTGTCCGAATACATGCATTGATTTTTAAATTTGCCAAGAAGGATTTGACTTTTCATTTCAATTATTTTCCATAGTTGAATGCTTTCTATTTCTCTTTGAGTATGAAGTCCTTGATTTCTCTCTTTCTAAATGTGAAAGATAGCTGTTCTTAGCATTGTGCTTGCTTTTCTGAATTCTTTTGATTTTGCTTGAAGTTTTGTTGAATGTACTTGATGCTTTTCCTAATATTTTGCATTGCTTGATTTTGTTGAGCTTTGTTTTGGCAATATACCAAATATGTTTTGAATATACATAATCAAAAAACATATGATTAATGCTTTCTGTTTCATGTTTACAAAGGAGACATATCGTTTCCCCTTTTTGTTCCATTTTAGACTTATGTCTCCTGTTGGTAATCTGTTTATAATAGCAAAAAAGCACAATGTGACATTTTTGAGCAATTTGATTTATTCCAAACAACATTGTGCCAATCTACTTCTGTTTCATAACATTTTTAAACTCCTAAGTTTTTTTGAAAAAGAAAACACCTTTTGAAGAAAGCTTCCATTCTCATGTATCTTTTTGAAGATCTGGGTCAATATTGATCTGCTTAATGGCTGCATTAATTATTGATGTAGCAGGATGACCAAATGCATTCCAACTATTATTTCGAATTATGTTATTAGCATTTTCAATAGCCCCTCCAAACCAATATAAGTTGTTCCATCCCAAAAGACTTACTAAAGTTCTGCCTTGAATCCATGGATCAAACCAAAAACTAGTATGATTTCCATCCTTATATTTTCTTTCCAATAATTTGATACCAATTTCTCTGAAACTGAGAATATATTTTCATGAAAAAGAATGGTGATTTTCAATACTTGCATTCCAACAATTCTTTTTTTTGAGATATTTTGCTTTCATCCATTTTGTCCATAATGAATTCCCATTCACAAACTTCCAAAATAATTTGAATTTACAAACTTCTCTCAAATCATTAATATTTCTTAGTCCCAACCCCCTGATTTCTTTGGTTTACAAACCTTTTCCTATGCAATTTTATGATGCTTTCCTTTCCATATGAAGTTAGCACATGTTTTTTCTATCTTGTGGATTGCTACTGTAATATTGTGAGCTTGAACCCAATAATTATGATTGCAATGATGACAATATAAGTTAGCTCAAGTCTACCAACTAATGACATAAGTTTACTAGCCCACCCTTCAAATCATTATGTATTAGGTCTAATAGTCTTGTGCAGTCTCTGTCATTAATTTGATTGACACTGAAAGGAAATCCCAAGTATTTAACTGGTAGACTTCCTTCTTTGAATTTTAAAATGTTTAAAATCTCCATTTTCCTAGAACAACCTTTGCTGAAATAAACTTTACTTTTTAAACCATTAACCTTCAAACCAGCATGATCCTCTAATTTCTCAAAAATATAAACAATGGCCTTTGCACTTTGTGAGTCTGCATTTAAGAACAAAAGCAGATCATCAGCATATAACAAATGTGTAATATATGGTTTGATTCTATTAATTGGTTTAATATTTCCTTTTATTTCTTTAGTTTCCATTAGAATTGAAAAATATTCCATTGCAATAGTATATAAGTAAGGAGCGAGTGGGTCTCCTTGCATAATACCTCTATTGCTATGAATAAACCCATCAGGAAAACCATTTACCAATATTGAGTATGAGACATTGTTAATACATTCATGAATTAGAGAACAGAATTTATTATTAAAACCCATTTGTTTCATCGTATGAATTATAAAATGCCTATTAATCTTGTCAAAAGCTTTATGTAAGTCTATTTTAACACACATGAGATTTCTATTTTTATTATCTAGATCATTCTGCCTCAGCTCACATTCCTCTCCAATATGTGTTTAACGACGGAATTTCTATCAGATTATAAAACCGCCGATAAATTTTGAAATAAATTTATATCTCAAGCGCACGGCGTACTATCGTAGTACGTGGCGAGTACGGGTCGATCCGCAGGGAATTGTTAGATTTTACATCTTTATTCAATCAAATTAACCAAAGTTGAAAATGTGATTAGCTAAAAATGTAGAAAACTAACAAAAGAAAATTGATAAAAATATGAGAGTGTTAAGACAATTTAGAGATAAATTCACTCTCTAGATCACATAGTTCAACACACATGAAATTATGTTTTCCCTTTTTTGGTCATTAGTGAATTTAAATGATGAGTTTATCATAAGTATGGCTCATTTGTGCTATTAATTAGCTCAACATAAGCCATCAAACTATAACACAACCTTTAAACCACTTTTAATTCTCATGAAAAATGACAATAAAGTTGAAAATGAAAATCTATTTTAAGCATGGCCTATTAACTATTGTTTAGAAATATAGGCCATCAAATTTTGATTTAAACATTCACTTCTTTGCCATAATCATATATAGATGAAGAGGCAATTTGTGATTCATATGACTAAACATAGCCTATTTGTTTTGAACAACATAAGCTATCAAACTCAATACTAAACACAAAATTACATAAACATCATTTTTCCATGAAGCACAAAAAGAGAGCATAACATCAAAATGTTGCATCTACATACTAGAGAGCTTCATTACCCCTAAATTTAAGGGATTAGCCTCTCATTTGTATTATCATATCAACACTTGTAGCTTGCAACATGAAATAAAACAAGAGGAAAAAGAGAGCAAGATGAAAAGCAAAACTAATCTACTTGCATAAAATAAAATCTACTCTATTTGCATGAAAATAAACTAACTACTAACAAGAAAGTAAAAGAAGCATGTAAAAGAAAAGAGAGCACTAATTAACATCGCATATAAAAAAATTACATGGAAATAAAAATGGCTAAATAGCCATGGAAAAGAGAAAGAGAGTTTGTGTTTTATTTTGAGCCTAAAACTAACTAAGAGGAAGAGAGGGTTACATGAAGATATGGTGTATTTATACAAGTTAGGAACCCTAATTCATTTTTTGGGAAATGCCAAAAATGCCCTTGTAGGAAGTGTGTTGGCCAAGTTATCATTAGCTTCAATAATCGCCCATTAAGTGTGCATGAAAATGTAATGGCCATTAGCATATGGATTAGCTTCTAATTTGTACATAAGGAATGTGGGTAGGTGGGGTCCTTCATGATCATGGCTGTGAATTATTTCCATCTCCATTCCTTTGCATTCACTCTTGTACATGTATATATCTTCATGAAGCCACTTGCATAAGAAGCCAAATTCCTACAAAATAATATAGAAATTTCTAATTAAATTTTCTTAAATTAATATATGCACAAAAATGACCATTTTGCCCCCATATGGAGATGAATATGTGACAATTTGAAAATAATTTGAATTTGGTTTAAACAAGTTAAAATACCCGATATGATCATTTATTTAATTTAAACATATTAAATATGGTGGTAAAAATATGCATATTTACGTGCACATCAAATACCCCCACACTCATCTTTTTATTCGTCCTCGAATAAAGAAAAACTAAGATAAATCTGTTTTCGTAGGGAGCACGATTGCATTGAGCGTATGCAACAAGCCGTTAAACATCTGGGTGTCCCCAGTAGGACGAGTGTTGTCTCGTGAGGGTTTTCAACGGATACTACCCACAAAATCCAAATGCAGAATGAAAATATTTACAAAATGCAAGATTTATTTACAAAGAGATGAATGCAAGTTTTTGGAAATATTTACAAATGAAAGATTTACTTTTAAATAGATACAAATAAGTTAAATAAAGTTTTGGTTATTATCTTGAAATTTAAGTCATTTTACTCGTCAAAACATCCAACAAAAATAAAGTTATCAAAGCAAATATACTATAGTTTAACTCGTTGTTTCGGTTGATAACAAAGTGTAACTATGAAATGGATCCTTAGTTGATTATCAAAGTTTATCAAAGTGGTATATTCATTTCTTTTCAATAACAATTCAAATCAAATAAGTTAAAACAGTGCTTGGATTTCAATTGCTTACTCTCTCTTATTTTTGAAAATTTTATTGATATTAACAATATTTACATATGCCTAACTCAGATAAACTGAGGCCAAATATATTACCCATGCACTGCCTTGCGGACTGATGTGAGGGGAATACATAGCATGGCAAGTGAACACACAAGTGTGAACACTTATTGACTGTAGGCGTTATTAGTAAAATAATTTTTATATACACACACCTAACTGAGATAAACTGAGGCCAGATATACCGATCGTGCACTGCCTTACGGGCTTACGTGAGAAGGGTACAGAGCATGGCGAGTGAACAAACGAGTGTGAACACATGACTCTAGATGTTTATTAAAAACTATACATATATACAAGAAAATAAAGTTTTTTTTTAGAAAAGAGAGTTTCGCCCTATCATCCTAGCACCATTTAACTTAGAAGACAAAAAAAATGTTATATGTTTACTTTAAATCAACCACTTTTTTTAAAACAAAGATTTTCAATTAGGATGTATTTCATAATTAACAAGTATGAATCTTCCTATATACTAGTTAAACCATTGTTATTTGTAATAAAACTTCATTTTTATTTTTGTTAAGACAAGTAAATTTTCAAAAATTTCAATTTAATAAACCAAAACCATATATTTATCTTATAGTGTTTCTTTAAAAATAAATCAAAATGCTTAAAAAAAATTGTTTTTGAAATTTATTTTATTTATTTTTGTTGAGTTTTGGAGGAAAACTGAAAAATTAATCATGAAAAATCAAAAAGAAGATGAGTCTCCCACCCACCCACACTTGATTTTTACTATATCCCCACAGTCAACCCAAGTGGAAGGAGAGAAATAAAATAAAAATAAAAAGATGACCTATATTTACATGAGGGTGATCGGTATTTACACGAGATCAGAAAGTATATCTTCAAAAAGTAAATGAAACGGTCTTCCAAAGACCGATTCATTTGTCTCGTCAAGCATACGCGACACAGCTTAAGCTCAAAAAACCAAACCATAAAAGATTTCGGAGTTGAATGTGGATTTGGAAAAACGAATGTCGTTTTATTGAAAATCGTATGAGTTGTTTTATTTTCGATGATTTTTGGTGTTGATAAAACAATTGATTGAAATTCAAGTTTATTTTCACCAAATTGAAATTCAAGCTTATCATTGAAAACTTCTTCAAAATGGTGTTTTAAATCTTCCATTTCAGAATTCGACAACTCATTTTCGAAAATTCCAAAAAATTTGTGTTCATTAAATTCGTCTTCCTTTACTGGATTATCAACAACTTCATTGCGTATATCATTTTCAAAATCCAAAGTTGTTGTATTCAAATTTTCAAAATCGAAAAAAGGAAGATCGAAATTTAAATCGAGTTTCTCACCTTCAAAAGAATTGAAATCCAACTCAATTACTGAATTTTCAACAACTTCATTAAGATTCTCATTTTCAATTTCAAAAGTTGTTATTTTAAAATCGTCAATTTTTTATGCAGCAGCGGATAACGAAAATGAATGATACAGTGTAAGTAGCAATCGATGGAATAGAAGATACCGAATGGCCCAAATCCGTTGATCCAAAGATGTCGGATTCTAGCTATCCCAAACAAGTTGATCGCGCACGATACCGTCTTTAAAGATCTACGATTCTTCGTACGTTGATCTAGCGCACTAGATACCGTGAATCGGCTTCAGTAGTCGTTGAATCGAGCGCACTCGATTACCGAAAGTGGAGATAGGAGATCACACTCAACTACCAATTGGAGAAGTGGCACAAAGCACACAAACAAGTTTTTATTCAAAATCAACTAACTATTACAAATGACACCATCCGCCTATTTATAGGCTTACAACTCAACACTACTCCACTCGACAACACATAGGTCGGAGACGACCTAAGAGGGTACACGACCTAACATTGGCCGCGACCTACGACTTATGTACAGAACGACATACGAAAACACTTTACAACACATTACATCACTTAGGTCGGCAACGACCTAACATAGACAACACTTAGGTCGTGAGAGACCTAATACTTATTACAACACAGCGACATAAAAACATTACAACACCTGCGACCTAAACAAACACGACTCAAAACTGTAGCGACTTAGTACATAGCGACCTAAAATAATGCGACTCAAGAAATCCAGGCGGCATAAGCTTTAGCGACTTATCTCTTCATGTGAGTCAACTTCCATAGGTCGTTGAGCGACCTTAGTCCATGCGGTATATGTTGGTAGCATGCGGCATTGGCTTGTGCGACCTAACTCTTCACACGACCTATTACTTGAACGATCTAACGACACAGAACTTGAGTTAGGTCGTTCGCGACCTAAAGAAACGAGCACTGGTTTTATAGGTCGCTGGAATGTCTGATGTGTTAGCTCGGTAACTCGCGAGCGACCTTCCCTAGGTCGTGAATCCCCACTAGGTCACGCCCGACTTACAACATGTTGCCCGTTAACTCGTAAGTCGCTAGGCCGTTCATGACCTAAAGCACGTGACTTATTACAGCCTGTTGCAGCTTCCCCCTCTTGACTCTGGATAGGTCGTACTTCCTTATCTCGCGACCCGTTAGATCGTTTTCGACTCAAGAATTGGATAGGTCGCTCGCGACCTATCACTTCACCATTCTGGGCTGCATCATCCTCCCCCTGTTGGAAGAAATTCGTCCTCGAATTTAACAGCTCTTCGTCTTCAATACTCTGATCCTCGTGAAATGGAACCTAGTGTTTGATATTGTCAATATTAGCCATAGGACGATGATCCGGCAAGCTCATCTTACAATCATTCTCACAAATTGTCTTCATAATTTCCAAATGACTCATTCCTCTGGCATCTAGTTTGTTGAACGTACCAACAAGAAATCGTTCAACCATCAAGTAGATAGAATTGTTGTCACTTTGTGTCTTCATAAAATTCAATACAGAGTCCATATTTACATTCACCTATGATCTAGTATGTATAGGTAATGACATACATAATCCTGACTTCGTCGCGGTCTCCTTTGAAATTTGATAACTTTGACTCTTCTGAACAAGCCTTTCGACCTCTTTCCTTATTGACGGCCCAAAACAAAACATTGTCACCATCTGCATGGTATGGTCACTGTCCATGTGTCTTTCTACACGCTCATCTTTGATAACTTTTATTTGCCAACTGCGATCAGGAGTATACAATTGCCTTCCTTTGAACAGAAACCCCTCAACCAATCTTCTCAATTCTATCTGCTCTGTCGGACACATATGGTTACGTAGTATATACGGTACAATAGCACTTGACACTTGATTAACATGAAGTACGTCCCTCAGTGGCAGTAATTCTTTGGACAGTTCTGCAGGAACTACATCATCACATTCATTCACCATTGGCTTAACCTCTTCGATAATTTCAACACTTTTACTAGGTTCAATTTCATTCAACAGGAATACTTCTGCACTACCCTCCACTTCTTTAACAAACTCTCTTATAGATTGTAGACTAGTCGAATCCACTTCCTTCATCAACAATTTACCCTCTTCATCTCCTGACTTGCTTTCTTCACCATCATCCAACTTTGCTGATTGTGAATTTTCAACCTCATGTTCAATAGATTTCGTTGGTTGAAACTCATCAACTTCATCTTTATCAAACTTTGATGATTGACAACAATCGACTTCATCTTCCACATCAACAAGTTCCTTTAAAGACAACAAAGTCTTTAGCTCCTCGATTTCTTCCAATTTGTTTTCACTCTGTTGACGCTTCTTAGGAACCAAAACGATTCGTGTATCCTCGAACATAAAACTGTAGCTGTTTGTGCGTCCATCATGTTGCACAGCTCTATCGTATTGCCATGGCCTTCCCAACAACAGATGGCATACATCCATATCAACTACATCACACCAAATTTCGTCTTTGTATTTCTTCCCAATGGAAAAATTAACACAAGCTCTTCGATTAACCTTCACCTCCCCTCCTTTCCTCAACCAAGCTAATTTGTAGGGGTTTGGATGTTTCTCTGTTTTCAACGACAATTTCTTTACAGCTGTTGAAGAAATAATATTATCACAGCTTCCTGCGTCAATCACAAATTTACAAACCTTCCCTAGAATAGTGCATGTTGACTGGAAAATATTGCTCCTCAACCAACTAGAATCATCTTCTTGCTTTGGTGTTAAACAAGATCTCCTCAACAACAAACTACAACCCTCATCCCCAGACAATAATTCTTCTTCTTCAACTGGTATAGAATTGACACACTCTACCTCTGCATTTTCATTCTCAATCTCCACAATCATTGCTCGCTTCTTGGTCTTTGTACATTCATTGCTTTTATGGCCCAACTCTTGACAATTAAAGCATTTGAAATGACTATTGACCTTTTCTTTGTTGAATTCATTCACAATTGACTTACTAACGACTTTGGAAACATCCGCACTGTTACTAACATCCTTGTTCTGATTATTGGAATTCGTAGACACTCCACCACCTCTCCTTCCTTGCTTCTCCCAAGCAAGTGCTTTCTGATGTGCTTCGGCGACAGATCTTGGATCAAACATATTCACCATGTCTTGAATCTGTGTTCGCAACCCTCCAACATACCTTGCTGTTAGCTGTTCCTCCGTTTCCATAATATCATTTCTCGCAATCAATTGGTAAAAATCATCTGCATACTCATTCACTGATCTTGCCCCTTGTCTTAGGTTCTGCAAACGTTGATACATAAGAGATTGATAATTGTGCGGCAGGAATGTAGCTTTCATCAACTTTCTCATTTTCTCCCAAGTGACAATTTTAGATTTCCCATTCTCGCCCGTGTTAGCTTAGTTTGTTGCCACCAAGCCATAGCTCTCCCTCTTAATCTTGTAGCAACCAACTTCACTCTTCGATCCTCGGGAATTTCTTTGAAGTCAAAAATTTCCTCTACATTTGAAACCCAATCCAAAAATTCCTCCGTTACCATTCCTCCCTTGAATTCTGGAATTTCAGTTTTCATCCCCGACTCCCATCGGCGATCATCTTCTACAACCCGATATGCACTTCGTACTTGGTCTCGATCTCGCGAATGCATACTACATCTACCACCATCTTCATCAAAAATAGATGTACTTCGATAACGATCTCGACCACCCACATCTTTATGATCATGCATATCTCTTCGACTTTGTCTTTCATCATCATGGTATGGTTCATGTTCAAACTCACGTGGAGTTCTTCTCTCTTCATCTCTATACTCATGATGTTCTCTTCTCATTGAAACTGAAGATTCTCTTCTTCCTCGGAAAGATTGTGGCGATACCCTCCTCGCTTCCATAATCGATGGCGAAACTCTGTTTCCTCCATGGTTCGAGACTGGCGATCTCCTCCGTTGACTTTGATTCATGTCATTCATCAGTTTCTCTAACTTCCCAATGCCTTCATCAAACTTTTCATTGATGTGTTGTTCCATTTTCTCGGCTTCTTCTCTCCTATACAACGCTTCAACATTCTGATGGCGATTAGCTCTTCTCGGTGGCATGATTTGAAACTTCACAAACACTTCAATTCTCGGCTTGGACTTTCAAAATGATACCAAATGATGCACGGTCTTCAACTTCAAACTCTCGGCCTTGAATAACAAAGTGATGCACGACTTGAACTCTTGAATAAGAATTGGCTCCAAGACTCGGCTTAGCTATGATTGGCTAAGTCTAGCTCTGATACCAAATGATGCAGCAGCGGATAACGAAAATGAATGATACGGTGTAAGTAGCAATTGATGGAATAGAAGATACCGAATGGCCCAAATCCATTGATCCAAAGATGTCGGATTCTAGCTATCCCAAACACGTTGATCGCGCACGATACCGTGTTTAAAGATCTACGATTCTTCGTACGTTGATCAGCGCATTAGATACCGTGAATCGGCTTCAGCAGTCGGTTAATCGAGCGCACTCGATTACCGAAAGTGGAGATAGGAGATCACACTCAACTACCAATTGGAGAAGTGGCACAAAGCACACAAACAAGTTTTTATTCAAAATCAACTAACTATTACAAATGACACCATCCGCCTATTTATAGGCTTACAACTCAACACTACTCCACTCGACAACACATAGGTCGGAGACGACCTAAGAGGGTACACGACCTAACATTGGCCGCGACCTACGACTTATGTACAGAACGACATACGAAAACACTTTACAACACATTACATCACTTAGGTCGGCAACGACCTAACACAGACAACACTTAGGTCGTGAGCGACCTAATACTTATTACAACACAGCGACTTAAAAACATTACAACACCTGCGACCTAAACAAACACGACTCAAAACTGTAACGACTTAGTACATAGCGACCTAAATAATGCGACTCAAGAAATCCAGGCGGCATAAGCTTCAGCGACTTATCTCTTCATGTGAGTCAACTTCCATAGGTCGTTGAGCGACCTTAGTCCATGCGGTATATGTTGGTAGCATGCGGCATTGGCTTATGTGACCTAACTCTTCACGCAACCTATTACTTGAACGATCTAACGACGTAGAACTTGAGTTAGGTCGTTCGCGACCTAAAGAAACGAGCACTGGTTTTATAGGTCGCTGGAATGTCTGATGTGTTAGCTCGGTAACTCGCGAGCGACCTTCACTAGGTCGAGAATCCCCACTAGGTCGCGCCCGACTTACAACATGTTACCCGTTAACTCGTAAGTCGCTAGGTCGTTCATGACCTAAAGCACGTGACTTATTACAGCCTGTTGCAGCTTCCCCCTCTTGACTCTGGATAGGTCGTACTTCCTTATCTCGCGACCCGTTAGGTCGTTTTCGACTCAAGAATTGGATAGGTCGCTCGCGACCTATCACTTCACCATTCTGGGCTGCATCAATTTTGGTAAAAGATGGATTATTACTTAACTCGTCACACGTTGGAATTTGACTTTGCTTTTCACGTTGTTTCATATATGTTTCAAACAACGAATCTGTGTGATCATCGTAAATTTCATTCATTTGCTCAACAAAATCCAATTTATAGTTATTAGCATGAGGATTTTTACTTTGAAATTGTTGAGAACAAAGATTTTCAATCGTAACGTGGTTAAGATTATTCCCATTACCAAATTCGTTTGAAAGTTGTTTCCATTTTCATTTTGAGTTTGAAATCCATTTTGGAGCTCGAAATTGAATTGGCATGGGTTATAATCGAAATCATTTGAATTTTGAATTGAATTCAAATTTTGAAATCCTTGACTCGTGTTATTACACAAATATGAATTACACAAACCATTTATACTTTGATTTTGTTGTGTAGAGAATTCAAGTAAAGATGAAATGTTATTTTCAAGAGCCGAGGGTTGTTCATCATTTTGAAAATTTTGTTCAAAACTTGAATTATTTAAACAATAGTTGTTGTTAAAATATCCATAAGAATTTGGAGTGAAATTATATGGATTATATTGATTTTCACAACTATCGTAAAATTCATGTGAATATGGAAATTCAGACATTTTCAAGAAATTTTTTTTTAAGGAAAAATATTTACAAATAGAATTTATTTTTTTCAAAATGGAAAATTGACTTTTGTTTTGTATTTTGGTTTTTCAATTTTTTTTTGTTTTTGAAAGATTTTATATATATATTTTTGGATTTTTTGTTTTTCTAATTTTTTTTTTTTTTGAATTTTTAAAATTTCAAAGGAAAAGGATTTAAAAATTTCAAAGAAAAAGAATATTTACAATTTTTTTTAGTTTTGGATTTTTGAAGTTTTTTTTAAAATATGCATGAAGTAATGCAACTAAATTAATGCAAAGGTCTAATTACAAATTATTTATCCTAAGTTAACCCAAAATTGTATAATCACACTTTGTCTTAATTCAACAAAATAGTTTTTAGCCAGGTAACGGACATGATTTATCAGTGCACCACGAATCACCGTAGCAATGCAGCCGAAGGTTTAAGTACCTTCAGAGAAACAATTCAGTATAATATTTACGAATCACCGTAATATTTATAACTTATTATTGCTCTACCGTAGCCTAGACACCAAGAAATTAAATTGTCGAAAGAGGACAACTTGTCAATATACAATTAAGTGTTATAGTTGTCTAACCGTTATTATTAATCAAAATTCTAAGTTGAAATGCAAAACTGAAATTAAACGTGTATTAACAATGCAACTACAATGAATTTTTTTGTTTTTGAATTTTTTTTATATATATAAATGCAAATACAAGCAACCAACAATGCACTTAAATAAAACTGGAGATGAGGTTATAAGCAGCCACTTTTTTTTTATATAAGCAAGCTAGCAATTTATGTTTGGCAAGTGGAGGGCAGTTTTCAGCAAACTATTATTCCTTTATTTTCTGCTTTGGCAACCTGAAAATAAAAACAAGATATATATACAGTTTTTTTTAATAAAAAAATCCTAAACAAAGAATTTTTTTAAGAGATGAAAGGAATAACTAAAACAAATCAAAATAAAACAATTTTAAAATTCTCTTTTTTTTCAAGGATAAAACAAATTAAACAAAACTACACTAAAACAATTAGACCAAACAAAGTAAACCAAAGAAAACACGTTTTTTTGTTGAAACAAAGTAAACAAAAGAAGCTAAAACAAAGTAATTAAAAGAGAATGTTTTTTTTTAAGAAGAAGAAGAAAGGAAATTAACAAAAGAATAAATGAACACCAAGCCGTAAAAAAAATCCACCCGGCCCACAAAAAAAAAACCAACCCAGACCTTTATCGTTCCCAAAAACAATTCGAACCCAAAAACCGTATATCTCGTCCAAAAGAATAAAATTCTCCTTGCTCAATCAAAAATTATCAAAATACCCGAACTTAAATCCCCTTTCCTTGTGAATTTCCAAATCCATAAATCAAACAACAACGATTTTCCCACACTTCAGCAACCAATGATTCACGCAATTTGGGCGATTGCAGAGGATGGTTGTGATTTGAGTTTGGAGTGGTTAGCTCTGGTGGTGGAAGTGGAAGTTGAAGCTGATGAAACGAGTTCGAGTGCAGTGAGTTCGCGATGGAGTTCGATGATTGGTGGTTTCGATGTTCGACATTGGAGACTGTGTTGTAGGTGGTTCGAGTTAAGAGGCGATGTCGATGGAATGTGGTTCAGCAGGAGGAGTTTGTTGAATTATGGTTGAGGAACAATGTTGATATATGGGAAGTTAGTATTGTGAGATTTGTGAAGCAGTTATGGTGATCGACAGGAGAGGTTGGGGATGGTTTGGACGGTGAACATGTGGCTGCTGTTATGGGATGTGCAGGCTGGCACGTTTTGAGAATGGAGGGTGGTTAAGTCTATGGAACAGGGTGGTGTTGTTTTGTTTGAGACAGTGTCACTGGTGATTGATGATGGAGATGAAGTTGTGATATGGTGTTGGTTGTGTTGTTCTCAGGCAGGGAATATGGTGAAGGAGGAAGGCTGTTTGACAGTGCTTGGTTGGAAGTTTCAGTTTGTATTGGTTGCAGGCAGTGATTGTGGTTGATGATAGTAAAGGGTTGTGAAGGAGGTGTTGTAGTGATGTTGGTCGGGGTGATGGCAAAGATGTTTGAAAGTGCAGGGTGAACTAGAGAGGGGAGATATGTCAAGTGGTTGTAGTGAAGTTTCGACAGCAGTTTGAGTATGTAATGTGGTAGTGGCAGTTTGATGTCGTGATGCTGTTGTGGATGGTGACTGTAGGAAGGAGTTGATGATGTATGGTTAGATGATGTTTTGACTGTTTCAGTGGATGGACAGAGCAGTGAAATTGAGAAGTTTGAATTGGTTATGTGAAGTGATGAACGGTAGGAAAGAACTGCAGGGAAGAATTGGGTATGTGCTAGTGATGTTGAGGAATTTGAATTGGCTATGTTGATTGTGGAGTTGATTGTTATGTGAAGGGGAAGTATTTGTCTGTGGGTGGTTTGTAGTGATTAGGCTGTGGAAGGCCAGAGGAAGTTTGGTTGTACTACAGAGGTTGGTATGTATGGTATGAATGAGTTGTCAGGCCTTGCCTTGAGATGAATGTAAGGCTGGAAGTGCTGCTGTGGGTAGATATAATTGTTTGGAAGTGGTCTATTTGAAGACAGAGGCAGAAGTGGGTGTCTGCAGGGGGGCAGCAGGGAAGTGGTTAGTTGTGGTGGTGAACTGGAGATGTGGTGCAAGTGTTTGGAAGCAATGATGCAGTAAGTCTGGTTGTGATGATTAGGAATGGTTTGAGTGCAATTTGGTGTTTGTTAGCCAATGTTATGCAAAGGAGTTAACAGGGGTTGTAGAAGTATATCTGTGCAAATGCAGAATGGTTTAAGGTGGCTGTTGGCTAGGAGTTTTTATACAGTTGTTTGATGATGTGGTTGCTCTGGCAGGTGGCGGTGGCAAATGTTTGTAGGAGCAGGGTTGATGTGTCAGTGAGGAGTTGTTGGTTGCACTGAGTGTTGAGAAGTGATAGTTGTAATACAAGGCAGTGGAGTTATGTAGCAGTATGGTAGGAGTGGATGTATGTGAATGAAGATTGAGAAGTAGATTGAGAGGTGAATGTTGAATGATGAAGGGGTAATGAGTCTGTTGACTTGGGGAAGGCAATGGCAATGTTAGAAGCTGCTGTAAGAAGTTCAAGGCAATACAGTGCTGATGAGTGTTGAAAAATGCACAGTGAAATATGAAAATTGTATCAGTGAAATGAGTGAAAATTGTAATAGTAAGACACTGTTTGTGAATGTGAGATTGTAAATGGAACAGGAAATAAAAAATTGTAAATGTAATTCAAAATGAATTTTTTTTTTTAAAATAGAAGAGCAAATGCAGGTGCAAATAAACAACAAAAAGCACATAAACAAAATTGACAATAAAAATCACACAAACACACACAATTCTTTTTTTTTTATGTAAAACACACACAACAAACACACAATGAAAATCAACAAAAATACTCGAAGAATAGAAAATCAAAATCAAAGCAAATCTCCGGCAACGGTGCCAAAAACTTGTTTAACGACGGAATTTCTATCAGATTAGAAAACCGTCGATAAATTTTGAAATAAATTTATACCGCAAGCGCACGACGTACTATCGTAGCACGTGGCGAGTACGAGTCGATCCGCGGGAAATTATTAGATTTTAAATCTCTATTCAATCAAATTAACCAAAGTTGAAAATGTGATTAGCGAAAAATGTAGAAAACTAACAAAAGAAAATTGATAAAAATATAAGAGTGTTAAGACAATTTAGAGATAAATCCACTCTCTAGATCACATAGTTCAATACACATGAAATTATGATTTCTCTTTTTGGTCATTAGTGAATTTAAATGATGTGTTTATCATAAGTATGGCTCATTTGTGCTATTAATTAGCTCAACATAAGCCATCAAACTATAACACAATCTTTAAACCACTTTTAATTCTCATGAAAAATGACAACAAAGTTGAAAATGAAAATCTATTTTAAGCACGGCCTATTAACTATTGTTTAGAAATATAGGCCATCAAATTTTGATTTAAACAATCACTTCTTTGCCATAATCATATATTGATGAAGAGGCAATTTGTGATTCATATGACTAAGCATAGCCTATTTGTTTTGAACAACATAAGCTATCAAACTCAATACTAAACACAAAATTACATAAACATCATTTTTCCATGAAGCACTAAAATCGAGCATAACATCAAAATGTTGCATCTACATACTAGAGAGCTTCATTACCCCTAAATTGAAAGGATTAGCCTTTCATTTGTGTTATCATATCAACACTGGTAGCTTGCAACATGAAATAAAACAAGAGGAAAAAAGAGAGCAAGATGAAAAGCAAAACTAATCTACTTGCATAAAATAAAATCTACTCTACTTGCATGAAATAAACTAAATACTAACAAGAAAGTAAAAGAAGCATGTAAAAGACAAGAGAGCACTAATTAACATCGCATATAAAAAAAGAAAGTTACATGAAAATAAAAATGCTAAGTAGCCATGGAAATGAGAAAGAGAGTTTGTGTTTTATTTTGAGCCTAAAACTAACTAAGAGGAAGAGAGGGTTTCATGAAGATATGGCGTATTTATACAAGTTAGAAACCCTAATTCATTTTTTGGGGAATTCCAAAAATGCCGTTGTAGAAAGTGTGGTGGCCAAGTTATCATTAGTTTTAATAATCACCCATTAAGTGTGCATAAAAATGTAATGGCCATCAGCATGTGGATTAGCTTCTAATTTGTACATGAAGGAAGGTGGGTAGGTGGGGTCCTCTATGATCATGGCTTTGAATTATTTCCATCTCCATTCCTTTGTATTCACTCTTATGCATGTATATATCTTCATGAAGCCACTTGCATATGAAGCCAAATTCCTACAAAATAATTTAGAAATTTCTAATTAAATTTTCTCAAATTAATATATGTATAAAAATGACCATTTTGCCCCCATATAGAGATGAATATGTGGCAATTTGAAAATAATTTGAATTTGGTTTAAACAAGTTAAAATACCGATATGATCATTTATTTAATTTAAATAGATTAAATATGGTGGTAAAAATATGCACATTTACGTGCACATCAATATGTTTTAATTCATTTTTGGTTCTGTATTTGTTCCAATTTTTCTGTTTATCCTTAGTAATTTGAAGAATTTTACAAAATTTGTATTGGGCAGTGCCCTATACTTTTGTAGATAGGTTATTCTTAACTATATCTCTATAATTATCCTCAAAAACCCACCCATTTATGAAAAGGAGTATTTTTCTTAAAAAAATTATTCAGTGTGAGATAAATTTGTATTGGAGTATGGTCACTTGTAGCCTGGGGTAATGTGTAACATTTAAAATCCTTAAAAAAATTATTAAACTTTGATTAATTAAAATTCTGTCTAATTTACAATGAATGTTTTTGAATTTCCCAGATTTCCAAGTGAACCTATTACTAAATATAGTTGGTTCAATTAAACCAGTTGTAAGCATAAATCTATTTAACCTTTCTAATTTTTTAAAAGGAATAGGAATCCCTCCATTTTTTTCATAAGCATGCATGACAGTATTAAAATCTCCAATGACAATCCATTAGTGACCCATATTTGAGTTAATTTGTTCAAGTTGATTCCAAAGAGTTTGTCTTTCATTCTCACTGTTAGATGCATAAACAAAGATAATTTTCAGGTGTAACCCTCCTTTATTTATACATTTACAATGGATAAACTGAAAATTAATAAAGTGTTGAAAATATCCCATATATTAGGATCCCAAATAACCATAATTCTACCATTCCCTCCCATCTGAGTATTATTTATAATATTCCAATTATTTAAACTTTTAATTTGATAATCTACTATTTTAGAATTATCTAACATATATTCTAGTAATCCAACAATACTGGGTTTTAAAGTCAACAGAAGATTTGATAAATCCAATCTTTTTTCAGGTGAGTTGAGACCTCTAACATTCGAAGCAATAATAGACATGATGAATAAAAAGTGTATTTATAAAAGATATTTTAAAGGATACAATCAGTAGTAGCAGTTAAGCACTGTGTATGTTCCCATCTTCTATTGTCTTTCAGCCTCTTCCCTTTTTTCTTGTATGATGTTTTGCTTAATACTTTTAGCTGATCATCCCATTTGGAGTTCTTGATGATGTATTTTCTTCAAAATTCACTGTCATTTGCATCTTCAGTACTATCATTTGCAATTATGTCCTTTATCTTTTTCATTTTGCCTTTCGTTTTGTCTTTTATGTCCTTTCAGGTTTTGCTTGTTAATGAAGAGGAATTTGAAACTAAACTAATTACCTTTTGGATATTGAATTCTGAAATTGAATTTTTAACTTGTGGAGATAGATAAATTGCTAGATGGTTAATATTGGGGTTTTCAGATAGCATTTTACTAAGTACATTATTAATGTATGAACTTTCATCCCGATTCATGCCATCAGATTCAGAGATAAACCATTTTTCTTGAAGTTCTATTTCTTTTCCTTTAATTTGTGATTTAGAAAGGTCTTCAGTGATTTCCTCTGTTGCTACAAGATTTTCAGAAGGAATAGCATCCATATTTCCAACAAAGTTACCCGCCGTTCGTAGCTCGGTTGGTTTGGGAGCTGGGAGATGGGAACCAAAGGACTGCGTCCGGGCAGGTTCGAATCCCAGCGCCAAACCATCAGTGGAAGTTTCAACGTTAAGCATCCGTGTGCGACGACTAAATAAAAGCGGGGTAGACACACGGCGTGGTTTACTTAAGTGAGTATCAATGAATACCATGATCTTAAGGTTTTCCATGAACTCAAAAAAAATATTTCCAACAAAGTTCTGATCATTAATGCCTTCTTGAATTTCCCTTTCTTGGGAAAATTCTTGAACAGAGGTTAAACCTTCATTATTCTTGCTCTTTTTTGGGATGTCATTTAACGATTGTGAACCGGTCATATTATTAAATTGAAACAGAACTCCTTCAATGTTTGCATCTCTTTTCTCTTATATAATACTACTATTTTCTACTGGTTTTTTCTTGCATTGTATACTTTTCCTTTTAAATCACTTTGGATGCACAATTATCAATTGTATGGCCAAAACAAGAACATGTTTTGCATCTAGGAGGAATCCATTCATATTCTATGTTTCGCACTAAATTATCTCCATCATGCCTAGAAATGTAGGCTTTTTATGGTAAATTTGCATTAGCCTTAATTTATACCAGAATTCTTGGAAACGATAGCCTAGTTTCCTTTGTAGTGTGTTCATCTAACTTAAGAGGGTTACATACTACACCAGCTATAGCACTTAAAATCCCTTTTTCCCACAGTCTAAGATTCAATTCCAATAATCTAATCTATATTGTCATTGTAGTAAGTAGATCTCTATTTATTTTATTACTCCATTTCTTCATAATAATGAGTTTTTCATTTATGAAATATGAACACCCTTTTATAGATTTTTCACAATTAGAAGCATTTGAAAATACGATAATAAAGAAACCATTATTACAAGTGAAAATGTCAAAATTACCAGTGAGATTACATGATCTAGCAATGAGAGCCTTGAAGTGATGATATGTGGGTCTGCTGCCAAATACATAAGCAATGATTAAGAATTTCCACTTACCTCTGCCTTACTACTGGCCTTTGCATTCACAACAACTATCCTTTTCTCATTAATAGAAAGGGGAGCAGCATATTTAAGATCAAAATTAGAGTTTGATCCCCTTTCGTGATCATATCAGCCCATGAAGAGGCATTGTTCAGGTTAGTCTTGAACTGTGAAAATGAATTTCCATTAAATTGACTGTTTCTTGAATAAATTATTGTGTTTCTGAACTGAGATTCTGAAGCCAAATTTGGATGATTGATTCTTGTTGAATTTCTTGTATTTACAGTGTATCGAAAACATTGTGATTTATCTGATTTGCATTTCTTTGATTCAGATTTAACTTGTTTGAACCAATACTAGTTCAATGATTTTGAGATGTAGATCTGTTATACGAAAATTTAGATCGACGATCTGAACAATCTTAAAGCCTTCTTCATCAATTTCAGAAGTTATTCCAGTTGGAAGTGGTTGTGAATGCAGATTGAGACTCGGTGGGAAAGGAGAATTAGATGGAGATGAATGAAGAGACCTCCCATCTGATCTTGACTAGCATTAAAGATAGGATTGTCAAGAAATTTTGTGTAAGCAGCCATGGTAGAGAGTTTTTTTTGCACAATGATAATGTTATAGCTGTAGTGAAGATTATGAGACACACTTAAGTGAAGAGTTATGTGCATTAAATAAAATTGTTTTGCAGAGTTATTTCATTTCAAACAAAAGAAGCGTCTAAATGAAGGGACTGACTATTGGGAAAGGTGGTATAGAATACTATAAATACGTGTACCTAAATGCTTTCTGATTGTAAGAAAACTTGAGTTCATAGAAACTATCAATTTCCTATTCTTCTTATCAATACGAGCGTTACGGCACGCGCTTCGTGCGTGAATTGTTCTCCTTATAATTGTATATGTTTAAATCGGTCAAAAAATGATATTTTATTTTCAAATGATATCAAGTTAATTTTAGATCCTATTTTTAGAAGTGTTTTGAATTTGTAAAGCATGTTTAATTATTAGATCCTATTTTTATGGACGTTTGAGTTTGTAAAAAAAATTTAACATTAGATCCTATTTTTAAATGATTAAGATTCGATAATCTTTTCTTTAATATTAGTTGTAATACCTTTGGTGTCACACTTTTTTGGTATCAACGTGAACTATCAAAAATGCCCCTTATAATTATTGTTAAATATTAATCACTTAAAATTAAGATCTAACAGATAAGTTTCCTTTACCAATTTAAAACACTATCTGCAAATATTATTAAAATCTCAATATCACTTAAAAATAGGATATAACAAATAAACTTTCTTTTCAAAGTCATTCTTTATTAATTAATAATAGAAATAAAAATTCAAGCTGATAAAAAATTAAATTCATTCTTTATTAATTAACAATAAAAAAATTCAAACTAACAAAAAAACAAATTAGATGTTGCAATTTAGAAAGAACAATTAAAACTTACTACATGTCATTTCAACTCAAAAAATGACTATATATTTATGAAATCATATTTTTCCAAACGAGTTAAACATATACAATTTGTAAAAAAAAATCACGTGCGAACTGCGTACCATCATCACGTGCGAAAAACGTGCGGTAACGCTCGTCTTTAATAATAGTTGTAATACATTCGGTGTAACATTTTTTTGGTATCAACGTGAACTACCAAAAATGTTCTTCTACAAATGTTATTAATTATTACTATAACTTAAAAATATGATCTAACGCATAAGTTTTCTTTACCCATTCAAAACACCCCTCTATGGATATTATCGAAATATTAATATCACTTAAAAACAAGATCTAACAGATAAGTTATTTTTACCAATTCAAAACGTCATTCTATAGATATTATCGAAATCTTAATATCACTTAAAAATAGGATCTAACAAAAAAAATTCAAAGTCATTTTTTATTAATTAGTAATAGAAATAAAAATTCAAACTAACAAAAAATTAAATTCATTCTTTATTAATTAATAATAAAAATAAATATTTAAACTAACAAAAAATAGGTGTTGCAATTTAGAAAGTAAAATTAAAACTAACTACATTTCATTTCAATGCAAAAATACGGTTAAATATTTGCACAAATCATAATTTTTCGAAAGAGTTAAACATATACAATTTGTAAAAAACAATTCACGCGCGAAGTGCGTGACATTATCACGCGTTAAGTGCGTGCCGTACCACTCATATATAGGGGGCATTTTTGTTAGTTTACACTGAGACCAAAAGTGTGACACCAAATCTATTATAACTATTATTAAAGATTCTTCGAGTTTAAATCAAATTTGAACTCAAATATCCAACATGTTCTGTAACATTCTGTGTAGGTAAAACTCTGAAAAAGGCTATGCGATGGGGCGTTCTAACATAATATAATACAAAATCCATGTCTTAGCTTTATGGTTTTAGGTAAATATATGTAGGCGCAACTAAAAAAAAATGATGGGATGCTAATTTACATGCAACATAAAATGCCTTCTGGTAAAATTTAAGCGTCCTTTCTCTACAAAAGGCAGTAAGGTACGCACTGAAGTTATGTCTAATCACATCTATGGTGGTATCAGTGACTCATTGCATTCTTATTGGCACAAAACAAATCACAACCTGAAAATTATTGATATGAAATGAGTAAATGCACAACAGGTTAAATAGAAATTACATTATATAAGCATATGCAGTACAAAATTTAGGAAGTAAAATTATAAAGACTGTAATTTATGTTTGTACACGGTCAGTTCCAAGTAATTGATTGCTTTAAGAGAGTCTGTGATGGGATCATTGGGATGTACCATCATTAATTCAAGTTTTGAGGTACAAAATTTAACCTGGATATTTTGAGATAATAGTAGAGGTTGATCACGATAATCATCTTATATTTGTACTAGTTGTCCTTAATGTGTCATGGCAGTGGTGTGATTATTCTGAATTTTCTTGAAGACCAACCAATTATATTTGAAGGTTTCTGTTCTCCACAAGTAAGAGAGATTTAGAGTAACATCGTCATTTATATTAGAATGAATATGTGTGTGTATTAGGCTTCTGTTCAATTTGCATTCATCCTGATTGAAATTTAATTGTTTGTCAAGGCAGTATTATAAGCAGCTTAAAATTTGGCTAAACCATTATTGTAATAAGCATAAAAACAAATATTGACTTGGTCGATCTGGGATACAATCTCAGTAGGTGTAAAGTCGAAAATTCAGTAGCCTGGACATGTGCAGCTGATGGTCAGAAAAACTACAAGTAAAGGACCTTTTTTCCACATTGGTGTATAAGGTGTCAGACACCTTCACTCCTCATTACTGTTTATTGTCTGCTGTAATTCCCTTGTGAAACTGAATATTGTTTTATAAATAAATGATAACAGAAAATAATTGTTTGTGAATAGCCTTAACTGAATTGATGTACCGTTCTGTCAACTTATGATCTAAGGCACTATGTTAACAAAGGGTTGCTTTTTATCTAATCTCTGCCACAGCTTAAATAAACCAGAAAAGTTTTTGAAACTCTACCTTAAAAAATGCATATTAATTGAAGGATAGTATCTGTAAAATTAGCATCTCTTCTTTGGAAAAAAAACAGAAAAATAAGTTCTAAAGCAGTACAGAAGGCAGTTTTTCAGTTCTTATTGCCTTTATGCATTCATGTTTCATTCAGTTATCTGTTACCTCATTTAGAATATGTTCTGAAGCAACACTTGTTTGATGCATTTGCTTATGTGGCTAGGTTACTGATTTTGTAATATGTCATAGACACTAGTCAACATACCCCAGAAACAGATACTAACAACTCAATGCATAATAATTCTATATAATAGGCATAAACAACTTTCTTATTATAAATCTTAACTGAAAACATAGGAAATTTCTTTATTTATATAATAGGCATAAACAGCTGATTTGTAGAATGTCATAGACATTATAATCTGCAGTATTTCACAGTGTATAAGGTGAACAATTTTCTGCATGATCTCAGACATTACCCTTTCCAGCAAACCTATTTTGGTAATCGTTTATCCAACCGTCTATGATTTTGATTTCTGCATTTCTTTGTGCAATCAACCAATCTGGGTGCTCAGGTTGTGAGCCGGCCAGATCCACGCAGTGGGAACCTACAATAGTGCAATTTCATATTCACATATTTTGAATATCTTTTACACTGAAAATATGTATACAACCATTTATCTCCTAATTTTTTTAACTTAAATTCTGGGTTCATTCGTAAATTAAAGAAATTCTGGTGGGAACAATTTACCTTGTTCGGTATTGATAGCAACAATGCTATCCGATATGTTATATAGCACTCTGTAAATTACATAAAACACAAAATAAGTCATCTGAAACTATGCGTGAAACATGAATAAATAGATATATGTTTACCCTCCGCTACTGTAAGGATCTCTTAAGCCATTAGAAAATATGATATTGCTTCCAAAATTCTCAAGCACAGATTTGATACTCTGCACAAACAACATACTTCAATTTAATCATCACGGTTTCTTGAAATGAAAATTTGTATTATTTTTTTTTTTAAGTGCCCATCCAATATTGATATACAGGCATAAAAAAGTCGTGGAAGAATCTATTTAGAAACTAACATGCCCTCCAAATTCCGTAGTCACCCAATTGGGTCTTGGAGTTGCTCTGAAAATTTGTTCACATTGCTCCATTAAGTTTTTAATATCAAAAGGTGCCTTCTGAAACATGCTAGTATTGCTACTAACCCCCATGGGCATTATTATTTCTGTGCAGGTCTGCAATATATTGCCAATCAGTTAGAAAATACTACGAATATCACCCCAAAAAAAAGAGAGGAGGAAAAAAAACAGAGAGAGAAAAACTTGTAACCTGCCAATCCCATCCAGGAAGATAATCATCGTCGTCGTCATTTGCCACTTTAAAGCATGGTTCACTGGGTTTTCTAATTCCTGCATATATCCTATCGAGAACAGTGGCCCCTTCTGCGCTGTCTATACGTGCACAGAGAGCATCAACATATGAATATGGTGGAGGTGGACCATATTGAGCACACTCGCTGTATATGTCTGCTAACTTTTCTTTCAGTTCTCGAGTGTTGTTCAGGGGACTTGTACAAGCAAAAATAAAGAAGTTCATTTGAATAGAGAAATAAATTTGCACCAGAACATATCAGAAACTGAAGTATATTACCTGCAAGTGTGAAATATTTGGCTTAAAAGGTCTAAACCGTTTCTTTTGGCACCTAGTTCATCGATATCAGACCAAGATTTTTTTATAGTTGTGTAGCAGCTTTGACTTGCTTCCTGGATCAAATAAGGAGTTTGGTTAGTAATTTTGTATACCAGGAAAAACTAGAAGAGAAAATGTGGAAATTTACTTGAAAGTCCTTCGTCACAATGTCAGTGTACCCATCTTGAGGAGTAATATCATCAAAGTAGAGAACTGGCGCTGATGAAGCAAATGCCCCTATCACTATGTGTGGATATTTTAGACGAAACCATGATGCCAACACTGGTAGAAAAGGTGCATTTTTTCATCAGCAACTATCTTAAATAAAATAACAATGGTAAAATTTGGAGATCGTACTTCCAGAATATGATCCTCCTACAGCTATTACAGGACAATTTACAGCAGATAAATTCTTTTTCAAATCTGTAATTAGTTGTGCGTAATCAGCCAGAGCTTGCGTAGCACTGAGATAACCTAAAGCGCTAGAGTTTCGAAATGATTCTTCTTCCGAACCAAATGGATAGGATTGTCCATAATACCTATGCTGTATGCCAAAATCCACTAGATTAATTATAACATGATAATACAGATTTAAAATATAATAATATAAGTAAAGAAAATTTAACCTCAATGACCACTAGTAATGCTTGGAAATGTGCAGCATTATCGAGTAGAATATCCACAACTTACCTCAAGTTTTCTTATAGTTTCCTTCGTTATGAGAAACTTAATCGTTTGCGAGTTTTTATTTCATCTGCAAGCCAAAAATTCACCAAATGAAAAGTAAAAAATATCCAAATGACCCTTAATCTTCATTTTGTCATCTTAATTAATTATTCAACTTTGAAATTCATAGTCAACTAATAACTATAGCCAACTCTCTTATTAGAGAGCAAATCCTTTAGTTTTATTTTTCGATGTCCCAATGTGTCAAAACTCTACCATTCATTGTTAATTTACTTACGGAATTTTGTAAAACACCCTATTTAAGTTTATATATAGCCGCCCTTCTGAAAATCATGTTTTGAAAAATAACCTTATTTTTAGTTTCAGCCAGCCGGGTTATAAATAGAGGGAATTAATTTAAAGGACAAAAATTTGTATATTTTTAGGCTCAAGGACACGACCTCAATATTTTAACCACAAAGACAAACATTCTTCTAAAAATTAATCATAAGGACAAACATTTTTTCAAAAATTTTCATAAGGACAAACATTCTTCCAAAACTGCTACCGAACTAAAAACTGATACCTAAAAACTGCTACCGATAACTACAAACTGATACCTAAAAACTGCTACCAATAACTAAAAACTGATACTTAAAAGAAAGTTGTCTTTCGGGCTAAAATACTGAAGGTATGTCCTTGAGGCTAAAACGTTGAGAAATTTTGTCATTGACAATAATTTCCTGTTATAAATACGTGCAGTGAAAACTGCAAATGTTTGCAGATTTCACTGTAAATATCTGCAGTAAAAAATGCGAAGATTTGCGCTTTTACGAAAATTAAAAAAAAAACTTAATTTTGATCACAAAAACATGTAATTAAATGCAAATTTAATTTTTGAAAAACAAATGAAAACAAATTTCGAAAATAAATTTCGAAGTATAATTTAAAAGTGGAAAACAGGTGGAAGGACAAATATAAAGAAAATTTTGACGCAAGGATAGCACGTTTTTTTATTTAATACAAAGACCAAATTTGCTCTAAAAATACATCGCAACACCAAAATTAAGGGGCGACTAAAATGGTGGCGGCTTGGCAGGCGGCGCCATGACGGATGAGGCTTAAGAGGTGGCAAGGTGGTGGTGGCTTGGGATGGCCACATGGTTGGTCGAGGTGACGAGATGGCAGCAGCTTAGAAGGCGACGAGGTGGTTTGGGAGGCGACGGAAGAGAAGAGTGTTGGAGGTGTAGCAGCGATGGTCAAGTCATGGCGTCGATGATGGTGTGGTCGAGGTGGATTGACAGGTGATGGCGACAGTGGAGAAGGCGATCAATTATTTTTTGAAAACCTAATAGTCGAAAATGCTAAATATAACTAGCATTATCTTTAAGTGAAAACGAATATGACATTATATGTCTATAATGTGTATAATGCTAATTTAGTTTAGCATTTTTTAACTATAAAAGGAATGATAATGCTAGTTTGATTTATTATTTTTTAAACTATAAAAAAATGAATATAGCACTATGTTGATTTTATATTGGTTTAATTTAGAATTTTAGAACTACAAAAATTGAATATAGCATTATATGTGTATTATGCTAATTTATTTTAACATATTTTTAGCCTATAAAAATGAATGATAATGCTAGTTTGATAGAATGAATCAAATGTGTCGAATGATAGTTAAAATAGCATTTGTATTTTCAAAGTGCATTAGAATGTAATGAATGTGCCGAATAATAGTTAAAAATAGAAATTGTATTTTTAAAGTACATTATAATGAATGTAATGTACCAAATGATAGTTAAAAATAGCATTTGTATTTTTAAAGTCCATTAGAATGTATCGAATGTGCCATATGATAGTAAGAAACAACATTTGTATTTTTACAATGCACAAGAATGACTAGAATATGCCTGATGATAGTTTAAAATATCATTAAAATTTTTAAAATGCATCGAATGTGCCGAATAATAGCATGATAGTTAAAAATAGCATTTGTATTTTTAAAATGCATTAAAATGAATGGAATATGCCGATTGATTCCATATGCACCCGGTTAGAATTGGCATCCGGTTAGCTTTTGCATCCATACGTACCCGATTAGGCTTGGATCCAATTAGCTTTTACATTCGGTGGTACGCTCACTTAAACAATATATCTTAGGTGTAGATTGGTTTCATATATACCTGATTAGGCTTGGCATCCGGTTAGCTTTTGCATTCATACGTACCCGATTAAGCTTGGCATTCGATTAGCTTTTGCATTTGATGGTACGCTCGGTTAAACAATATATCTCAATTAGATTGATTCCATCGTACCCGATTAGGCATGACATTCGAATAGCTTTTGGATCCCTATGTACTGATTAGACTTGACATCCGCTTAGCTTTCGCATCTATACGTACCCGATTAGGATTAGCATCCGGTTAGTTTTTGCATTCAAACGTACCCGATTAGGCTTAACATCCGGTTAGCTTTTGCATTCGATGGTATGCTTGGTTAAACAATATATCTCGGGTATAGATTGGTTCCATATGTACCCGAATAGGCTTGGCATTCAGTTAGTTTTTGCATTCATACATATCTGATTAGGTTTGACATCCGGTTAGCTTTTGCATCCATATGTACCCGATTAAGCTTGACATACAGTTAGCTTTTGCATTCGACGGTACGCTCGGTTAAACAATATATCTCGGGTATAGATTGGTTCCATATGTAGCTGACTAGGCTTGACTTTCGGTTAGCTTTTGCATCCATACGTTCTCGATTAGACTTAGCATCCAGTTAGCTTTTGCATTTGATGGTACGCTCAGTTAAACAATATTTCTCGAGTATAGATTGCTTCCATATGTATCCGATTAGGTTTGGCATCCGGTTAGCTTTTGCATCCATACGTACTCAATTAAGCTTGACAACCGGTTAGCATTGTAGTTATGATTTAAAATATTCCAAATGATATTACAATATAGCATTTTAATTACAAAGTCCACAAGCATGTTTATAAAAAGTAAAATTGTAGTTTAATGTAACATTTTAATTATGAAGTCCCCTATCATATTTATGATATGCAAAAAAAAAATTTACTGTACCATTTTAATTACAAAGTCCACTAGCATATTTAGGATATCCAAAATGATGGTTTAATATAGCATTTTAATTTTAGAGTACATAAGATTTTTTTTAAAATATGCAAAATGGTAGTCTAATGTAGCAAGTTAGTTACAAAGTATAGTAGCATGTTTATGATATCTAAAATGATAGTGTAAAGTGACATTTTAGCTGCGAAGTACATAGTACATGCAAAACATAAAAAATGATAGTTTAATGTAGCATTTTAGTCACAAAATCTAGTAGCATGTTAATGATATTTGAAATGATGTAGCATTTTAACTATGAAGTACACTAGCGTATTTAGGACATACAAAATGATAGTTAAAGATAATATTGTATTTTAAAAATAGTCTAGCATGTATGAAATATGCTAAATGATAGTTAAATGTAGCATTGCATTTTTAAAGTGAACTAGCACGTGTAAAATATGCTAAATGATAGTTAAAGGTAGCATTTGCATTTTTAAAGTGAACTAGCACGTGTAGAATATGCTAAATGATAGTTAAAGGTAGCATTGCATTTTTAAAGTGAACTAGCATGTATAGTGTTAACCATAGATTCCATTTAAGAACAAAGGTATGAAAGAAGATTAATAAAATGTCGTGCTCTACTGAAATTACAAACATGGTTTCGACAAGGATCACGAAAGGGTGTTTCGAAGGCATTAAGAAGGCTTACGAAGGAGTCGCAAGCACAAGGTGCCCTCATAAGTGATAAACAGTGTAAAAGCTTTCGAGAAAGATGAAAAGGAAAGCGGGGCTACCCTTTCGCCTCTTTAAAACCTTCCGATGCAGATGGATTCATGTATATAGAAAAAGAAAGGACGGGCTCGGAACCCCTTTCAAAGGCAATGAATAATAACCTTTCATATGCACGCCAAACCTTTCGAAACCAAAGGTTTCGTTTTCATTCAAATTACTCAAAACAACCCTTTCGAAAGCATAGTCAGGCCTTTCGAACCAGTCGAAGCCTATAACACCAGGAGAAGGTTCCGCATCAATTCGCAAGCATGCATTTAGAAGCAACCCACCATGTCGAAACCATCAATACTTCAACATCTTCGAAATCCCAATAAACAACCTATCGATAGAGTCGGAAGCTCTGTATCAATCAAAGGTTGGTCAACAGAATGTAGGGGCTATCTATCAAAGGCTGGTCAACATAATTTTTGAAGAACAGATTGGCCGAAATATGGAGGTTTACGTGGATGACATGCTAGTGAAGTCTAGAGAGGCTAAGAATCATCTTGAGGATCTAGAAGAGATGTTCATAATACTACACAAAATATCTAATGAAATTGAACCCACAGAAATGCTCCTTCGGAGTCCATTCGGGGAAGTTTTTAAGCTACCTTGTGAGTGCCCAAAGGATAGAAGCTAGTTCTGACCAAATTTAAGCTATTAAGGACATGGAAGAACCCAAAACCAGTAAAGAGGTAATGAGTTTGAATGGGAGGGTAGCCGCTCTAAGCAGATTCATTTCCAAAGCGACTGATAAATGTATCCCATTTTTATACGTAATCAAGAAAAAGAAAAACTTTGAATAGGGGGAAAATTGTACAAAAGCTTTTCGGGAGTTAAAAAGTCATTTGGAAAAGCCATCGATACTTTCTAGTCCCGAGGATGGAGAGATCTTGTACCTATACATGACAGTTTCACAGCATGCGGTCAGTTTAGTGTCGATTAGAGATGGAAGTGGAGCTCAACTTCCAGTGTACTATGTAAGCAGGCGATTCAAAAATGCAGAAGTTCGGTACCCGGTGATAGAAAAGCTAGCCTATTGCTTGATCCTTACAGCACGAAAACTTAAAGCATATTTTCAAGCTCATCTGATCCTGGTATTGACCAATTTCACCCGCAAACAAGTTTTCAGTAAGCCAGAAACTTCGGGTAGGCTGGTAAGTGGAGAATCGAGCTTAGTCAGTATGATATTGAATTTCAACCGTGAGCCGCTATCAAAGGTCAAGCATTGGCGGATTTTATTAATGAACCAACTTTAATAAAGAGTAATCAGAAAAAGAAAGGGATTATAAGCCTATGTGGCAATTGTTCGTCGCTGGTGCGTCAAATGAACAAGGGGCCGGTGTAGGGTATGTGATAATGACACAAGACGAACACCACTTACATTATACCATGAAATTAGGATTCCTCACAACGAACAATGTTGTTGAATATGAATCAATGGTGGTGGGGTTAACTTTGGCATTAGAGCTCAAAATACCACGAATTCAGATCTTTAGTGACTCCCAACTAATGTTAAATCAAGTGAAGCAGATATATCAAACAAAAGACTCCAAGCTATCTTTACTTGCAAAGAGGATATTGAAAATTCTTGATTTGTTTGAAGACTTTTCCATACATCAAGTTCCAAGAGCGAAAAACTCACAAGCAGATTCATTAGAGAAATTAGTTAGCTCAAGGGGAGCCTCAGAAACACGGATTATTCCAGTAGGATATCAAGAAACTCCAAGTATTAAAGAGGAAATATTTGAACAGGAAAAAGGAACCGTTAGTTCTGACAAGGTCCCGAGCTATGTTACAAGATAAAGTGGCAAGCGAAATTAATAGAGAAGTACCAAATAAGAGAGCTAATCTGTAACAACCCGCATATTTATCGATTGTATATTTAAATATTTTATTTAAATATAACATCGTTCGTCGGATTATAGTCCGAAAAGCTACTTTCTGCAAACGGTCGAATTGGGACTCAAGACCACTTCCATTGGGTTCAAAATGTCGTTTGCAATCTTTTTGAGTATAAGCTTCGATATGTTTGGAGTAAGTCGAATTTTGCTACTTTTTCTATTGGGTTTTGGGTTTGGGTTCAGCCCACTAGCTAACTTAACCCCCTAACTCAGCCCTCTCCTCTCCATTCACTCATTCCCACCCCTCAAACTTAAGCTAAAACTGAAAATGGGGGAATGAAAGAGGAATTAGAAATTCCAAGCCCTAGTTTCTTCTTTCAAACTTGAATTCTTGCTCCAAAATCAAAGAGAAGCTATTGATAAGCCTTCTCTTCATCTTCTCCAACTCTTTCTCTCTTTAGTTTCATAAATTCCTAAACTTAAACTTAGGAAATACGTGTTTTGATCTTAGATTGAAGCTTGTTGGGTTGAAGTGGAGATTGGTTGGTCTTCTCCTTGTAATTGAGCTCCTTCTTCCTTGTTTTTGGGTTAAAGGTGAGATTTTTATCTCACATCTATTACTATAACTATCCTTGATTGTTAGGCATAAATTCCTAACAATTATTCATGTCTAATTGCTTTTGATTTGGATCGGTTTTGTGAACATTGCAATTTTTGGTGTTTTGGAAGTCTAAAACTCTAAAAATCATAGCTTTGATGTTTTGATCATGTTTTGGTGATGAATCAAAGAGCTTATAAGGTTGGGTAGCCGATAGGCGTAAACCCCTAGCGTTCGTGCTTGTCCGATTGCAATTAGAGAGAGTTTGCACTTCATTTAAAATAGGATAGGAAATGCAGGAAATCAGGTTCAGTCGACTGAATTCTCTGAGTCAGTCGACTGAGCTGAAACCCGAGAATTTTTCAGGTCTGTGTTCAGTCGACTGACTCAGGGAATTTAGTCGACTGACCTGCTCCTATTTTACTTGTTTTGCCTATTTATGCCCAATTTGCTTGGTTTTCCAAATTTAATCGATGTATGTTGATTCTAAGTAGTTGTTATTGCATATTTGGCTTTGATGACTTATTCTTGACTCCATTTATAGGTTTTTACAAATGATCTCTTCAAATCGTATTAAAAACTCGCTTCTCCAATTTATAAATTTTATTTAAAACACACACACAATTTCGCACTCCGAGCGAAGTGGGAGGAGAATTAAATGATTAGGTAAAACGCGTGCAATGAACACGTGCGTTCATCTTTTCAGTTAATTCCCAATCTATTCGTTTGAACGTTTCGACCTTTGGGTTTGGTTTACCGATGAGATGAGGTAAACTTTGTACTGCTTTGAGTGTGAAATTGACTAACGGATAGTAAACCGTTTAGTGCGAACGGGTGGTTATGGGACTCACGTTAACACTTTTCGGGTTCCTTTTCGGGAGTTTGTGACACATGCTGCCTTTGGGATAGTGTCTTCGGACTGTCTCCTTCTGGCTTGTTGCCTTTAATATCGCTTTTGGAGTTGGTCCTTTGCCCCGGCTCGAGAGATATTTGGGATTGTTGTTGCCCTATAGTATCGCTTTCGGAGTAGTTTCTTCACCACCGCTCGAGAGATATTGGGGTGTTGCGTTTTATAGCGCTTTCGGAGTGGTTCCTTCACCACCGCTCGAGAGATATTGGAGTGGTTTCTTCACCACCTATCTAGAGATATTGGAGTGGTTTCTTCACCACCGCTCAAGAGATATTTGGGTTTGTTGCAGTTGGAATTTTCTGTTGTTTCTTTGATACGTATATTCCCTAGGTATCGCCCTTCGGTGTTGGTCTTTTGAGCCACACGATGTATAGCGGGTACCTTGTGGAACCTGTATTACCTTCATTGGTATTGGTTAATTTCCTTTTTGGCTTATTTTGGGATATTGGTATCCTTTGTTTATTTGAGTTGCCGATGATATGAGGCTTGTTTTGTTATGATTCATCTTATGTTAGATGATTGAATTATCTCCTTTAGAGATAATTGTTATACTATATGATCTTGCAGGTTCATTATCGTTCAGTTTATCTAACTGTTTTTTTAGCTAGACTGACTCGTGTATTTTATACTCGGGTCAGACCGAGATGTTTTCAGGTTAGGTGCTTTTGGACTTAGCCTCTTTTGCTTCCGCATGGATTATTCCGCTAGTTTCTTTTGTCTTAGCTTTTGTGTAGTCCTTATCCGTTGTAACTCTGCTATGTATTCTTGTGAACTCGTCTGTATATTGTGGTTTGCTATACCACTTGATATGTATCATTTTGTATACTCTGTTTTGTATCAGTATATGTGTTTATGATGATCCACTGTTCTGTGATGTATATTACATTTGAGTTGTTATATTCTGTTCTGATAGATCCTCCAGCCACCTATGGTTTTGTTTTAAGTATTCATTGGATATGTCGATCTGCTTGGTATTGCAATTGTCGATGTACTCAATAGATAGTTAAAGCAAGGCTATAGATGGTCGCTCCTCAACAGCCTTATTCTCCGCAATAGCAGACGTTATTCTTTCTAATAACCTTTGTTATTGTGGGTATAGAGGTGGGGCGTCACAGCTTGGTATCAGAACTGATTTCAGAACAAAATATGATAAACATAGAACAGAAGCACATATTAAGGTACATCAAAGTGTAACAAGTGTTACAAATCTTTGAATCATCTTGCCTCTATTCCTTCCGTGTATTTTGGGTAGATAGGATTTGGGAATACGTCTAGGAATGTATTTTTATTCCGTAGTATTTCGTATTGAAATATCTACCTTGAGATTAATCTTTATCTTATTTAACTTTCAGCTTATGGCTGGAAGAGGCAGAGGACGACGTTCGGATACTGGGCAATCCAGTGGCTCGCATCCGGACGACGTTTATATGTCTTCTGATCAGTTCTTGGAGTTATTTAGGAGCACTCAGCCTCCAGCTCCTATTCGTGCATCTCCTCCATGCAAGTCTGCTTTTGCACGCCTATGCAGTGATTTTTCTCATCTTGGTGGAAAGCCATTCAAAGGCTCCGAGTCTGTTCTTGAAGTTCAAGCTTGGATTCGCACGTGCGAGCGTATCTTCTCTAGAATGGATATTTCTGATCATGATAGAGTTCTTGTAACTTCTAGCTTATTGCAAGAGCGTGCCCTTGATTGGTACGAGCTTCTTGTAGCCGAAATTGATGAGTCTGCTCTTTCTTGGACTCAGTTTCGGGAACGATTCGAACTCAAGTTCGTTCTTGAATCTGAGAAAACTTTATTGGCCCGTCGCTTTCTTGAATTGAAGCAAGGGGAGTCTTCCGTTTCTGAATATGTTGCATCTTTCGAGGCCTTATCTAAGTATGGTCTTGAATTCATTAGCACTTCTTATAAGAAGAATCTGAAGTTTGTCTCTGGTCTTAAGAAATATCTTAAGAAATCTTTGATGCTTGAGCTTAAGCTTTCTTTTGAGGAGTTAGTTGATTCTGCACTTCATCTCGAAGCCATCGAGACGGAGTGTGATAGTGGTGATGGTGTTGAGGTTCTCAAGAACCCCAACAAGAAGCAGTCTCCGTTGGATAAGCGGGAATTTTTCCCTTCCAAGAAGAAAAAGCCCGTTGAATCTGATTCTCAGTCTCAGTCTGCTGGAACACCTTCCATTCGGAAGTGTTTCAATTGTGGTTCTCCTGATCATATGATTCGAGCTTGTCCTCAGCCTCTCTTCTGCCGCTATTGCAAGAAGGAAGGCCATCGTAGTTCCACTTGTCCCATTGCTCTGAATAATTCTCCATCTGGCAAGCTAAACATAACAGATGCTTCTGGAGGTTCTTCTCAGGGATAAGGTATGTCTCCATCTATATTGGAAGGTTTCTATTTTTGTGATTTCGATTCCAATTTGATGGCATCATTTTATTCTTTAAGCCCTCATGATGAGGAATGTGTTGTTTCTCTCATTCATGTAGTTTGAGAATTTTCTGGTATTTTGGTCTTGTCTTAGGATTATCACCTAAGCAATCTTTTGAGTGGTGTTGAGATCTTTTCAGCTCGACCTTGCCACCGGTTTTGATTTGGCTATGAGTTGCGGAAGTTAGCACTCCACTTACCGCATTCCGCACTCGTTGTGATTCTTTTAATTTATTATTTATGTCATTCAGTCTGTCTAGCTCATTTAATCCATTTTATGAATCGAGTATTCTGTGAATATCTCGATGATTCCATTTTTGTATTTATTGATTTTGGATGGAAATTAGCAATTTCAAAATTTTTGCAAATCTTTTTCATAAGATTTATTTATAAGTATAATTGGATTTTTGTTCTCTCGATGATTCCATTTTTGTTATCATATAAAAGATGATTTTGTGATTGTATTGCCCATTGAGTGCTTTAAGAATTCTGATCGATGCGCTTGATCAACGTTATCGGTACGAATTTCCTAAACGCTTTGATGAGACAATCAGACACAGTGAATTGATTTGGAATAAGAAAATTTTTCTAGAAAAATGATTCCATAAAGATAATTGTAAATTTTGAAGTTTTAGCTTTTCGAGAAAGAAGATTATTTTCTTAGGGTTCCCGAAGGGAACCAAGACCTTATCTTTTGTATCAATGCTAATCGTATTGGTTTGGAATGTTTATTTTCTCATAAGGAACTTAGTGTTGGCTCGAGTTCCTTGCGTCTTATGAGCTTGATGTTCTTTTTATTCCCGAAGGGGTGATCGTGTTGCCAATGCACTTAGTTGTAAGCAACAAGTGATTGTTTCTTTGTTGGTGTCCGAATGGAATGATCTTTTTACCATGTTCATTGGACATTTCATTGTGCTTCATTTTGTTGAGCTTTGGTTCATTTGACGTATTGTTTGTACCACGTCGGTGTTCCGAATTATTTGAGCTTAGGAATTCAAGGAATTCTCTGAGCAAACAAGTTCGGGCTTATCCTTTCGTGCACTTTATGGTGAACTTCTTATTTCAGATATTCTTTTGTGTTGATATGCTTTATGGTTATTACTCTTTATTTTCTCCTTAAGAATTGCGAGGACGCAATTTCTTTAAGGAGGGGAGTCAATGGTGGTGGGGTTAACTTTGGCATTAGAGCTCAAAATACCATGGATTCAGATCTTTAGTGACTCCCAACTAATGTTAAATCAAGTGAAGCAGATATATCAAACAAAAGACTCCAAGCTATCTTTACTTGTAAAGAGGATATTGAAAATTCTTGATTTGTTTGAAGACTTTTCCATACATCAAGTTCCAAGAGCGGAAAATTCACAAGCAGATTCATTAGAGAAATTAGTTAGCTCAAGGGGAGCCTTAGAAACACGGATTATTCCAGTAGGATATCAAGAAACTCCAAGTATTAAAGAGGAAATATTTGAACAGGAAAAAGGAACCGTTAGTTCTGACAAGGTCCCGAGCTATGTTATAAGATAAAGTGGCAAGCGAAATTAATAGAGAAGTACCAAATTAGAGAGCTAATCAATCAAGAACGAATGACCTATATGATAACACTTGAATGTTGTCCATCATCGAATATCTTTCTAAAGGAACATTGCTATCTGTTAAGGGTGAGGCAAGAAAAATCAGGCGATAGGCTCCAACCTTCACAATAGTGGATGGAATCCTTTACAAGAAGGGATATGCGCTACCTTACCTAAGATGCATAAACCTTGAAGATGGTAAAATTGTTAGCAGAAGCACATAAGGGATTCTGTGGGGACCACTCTAACGGGAAAAAATTGGCAAAAAAGATAACGAGACAGTGTTTTTATTGGCCTCGTATGGTAAGCAAGCCATTTGAATATTTGAGGAGATGCGAGAAATGCCAAAGGTATTCAAAAGTTCCCCGATTGCCACCAAGTCAGTTAACCCCAATATCGTTCATGGCTCTTTGACATATAGGGAATTGATTTAATCGGCTCATAGCCAATTTCAAAAGGGGGAGTAAAAATACGCTGTATTCGCCATAGATTACTTCACTAAATGGGATGAAGCAGAACCACTCCCTAAGATCACTTCTGGAAAAGTACTCAGATTTGTCATTAAAAATATTATAATCAGATTTGGAATTCCCCATAAGATTATCTCCGATAATGGAACACAATTTGAGAGTGAGGTATTCTCTCAGTTTTGTCACAAGAATGGAATCATTAAGAGCTTTTCCTCCATTGCACATCCAAAAGCAAATGGGGCAGTTGAGGCTGCAAATAAAACCATAAAGACAATTTTGAAAAAGCGACTGTACAAAGTTAAAGGAAACCAAGTAGAAGAGCTGCCACTTGTATTATGGGCTCATCAAACATCTACCAAAACGGCAAACGGGTCGTACTCCCTATTCATTGACATATGGGTATGAGGCGATGCACAAATCGATATTGAAATACCCTCATATCGAAGAATTGCATATGCATTCGACTTAAACCAAGAGCTAAAAAGAGAATCACTGGATTAGATACATGAGTTAAGGGACAAAGCAGCAATCAGAACAGCGGAATATCAAAGAAGAATTTCAAAGTATTACAACTCAAAAGTAAGAACATGATCATTTCAAGAAGGAGATCTGGTACTCCGAAGAGTAATGGCAAACACAAGAAATCTCACGGTTAATTCTTAAATAGTAATTGACTTAATATAAACTAACTTAATTAATAATTAAATATACTTTAAACAATATAAAATAGTTACATGACTTTGAAACAATAATTAATTTTGATTTATTAATAAAATTCAAATCGATTCACAATACTTATTTATAAACTTATAATCCATTTTGACAATTTTAAAATATTTAAATAATTAATTTTCTGGAATATTTTTATGCTAAAAACATTTTTTAAATTACCTAGTTTAATAATTAAAAATCCTCCTTTTTAAAACAAACTCAATTTCTCGATAAAAATATATTTTCCAATTCCAATATGACCAGTCTAACATTTATAAATCTCTCTCGATTTATCACCAATTTGATTTACGTCCCAATTTCGTAAATCCCCTTTTTAACTTTTCTAGAAGTAAATCTATTATTTATTTTTAAACCGATTTACCCATCTCATTATAAATCCTCACCGTGAATTTATAATTTTAATTTATCCACTGATAATCACTTCACTTTATTTATAAACCTTGTTTATAAATCTCATAGTCTCATTTCCCGTTTATAATAGTTTCATAATACTTAATCGATTATAAATCGATTTCTAAATTGAATTCCATTTTTAAATCAATTTCTTAAATAACCCAACTATATTCCAAAACCCCACTAAATTCTGATTCCACTTCCATTTCATAATTTTAAATTCTTATTTAATATCTAGTATAACAATTTTATATTTTATTTTCAAATTTCCCTTTTATTTTCTCAACTATTTAAAATCTCAATTTTTAAAATAAATCCTTTTACACTTAACAAATATCGTTTAAGCTTTATTATTTAAAACCCTTTTATTTACATTATTCCAAAATCTCTATTTTCCATATTCCGAAATTATTAAGTACAAATTTAAAATCAAACTATTTATTTTACCCAAATTCATTTCTTTTAATTAATCCAAATTTCACTATAAATATTTTTACTTTCAATTTCCCTTTTTATTTTCTTTCCAAATTTCAAACATTTATTATTGGTATTTAAAAATACCGAAATCTAGGCCAAAACTACCCTAGCATCCAATAAATCCAAATCACACTATAATCCACCACATACTATTCAAACAGACCATATATCAATATATATGAAATTTAATTCGACATTTTTGAGGAATCTAGTTGGATCCCTCCAACCTGTTTTCCCTGCATCCACAGATGTTAATACAACATAAAAATACCAATTCCACTTCGAGGGGTATATCACGGTATATATGGTCATCCGCTATTATGCGGGGCGTATAGGGTCTCATCCGCTAAATATATGTGGGAACAACAATCCAACTACTAATATATATACTATATATATAATAACACATTCAACTGATAATAATTTATCAATTCAATCAATCGATCCATAATTAATTTTAACTATTTAAAATTAACTGCAGTAATCCAAATGAGTGAGATTTACTCACCGAAATTCTCTGTCGTTGCTGAGACATTCCGGTTTGAAACTAAAACCGAACAACGTCTGATTTTATCCTAATTTTCTATAGTCTCCAAATCCATCCAAACCAGTTTCATTGCAAAGGTCTCATCATCACGATCACAACGCAAAAAGTTTCGTCCAAAACGGACCTCGTATGAAGGAGATATACATTTTATAAGTTTGTCGATAAATTAATTATATTAAATACAATATAACATATCTTAAAATCCATATCCACACTACAAGGACCCGACCCACTCAAGTTTCTTCCCCCCTCTCTCTATTTTTTTTCATTTGCCCGCAGTTTCTATTCTTTTTTTTCTTTTTTTAAAGAGAAAGCCCGTACCACAAACACACCCGGCCCGCTAACTACATGCTTCTTCCCCAAATGTTCTTCTCGCCTGTAACCCCACATGCACAGTCAAAATCGTGCACGTGCACGCGACTACCCGGCCACTGCCGCCGCTTCCAAACCCCCACCCACATCGCTCTCCTCAAGCTCGACCCGATGGCACCACCCCTAGCTTCCTCGAACGAAACGTGACATGTCGTTACCCCCTTCGCACGCGATCAAGTCGTGACCTCCTCTGCTTCACCGCACCTTCCCAAACTACGTCCACGCCTGTGCCTATCCACCGCAAGTTCGAATCCACAACCGCCTCCTCCCAATATGCAACCAATCTGCCGAAAATCGAAGCCTTGGTCTCGAAACCCATTCGCCTCTTAAAGTCGATCCACCTAAATGACCATCGCACTCTACAAACCCCGTATCAAATTGAAGATCTCCCCAAAATAAGATTTTACGAACTTGTCAAGGAATTTTTCGTGAATTATGTTTCTCGATTTTGATTTTTAAAGTTTCGAAATCCCTTTTTTTTTCCTTTCTGTAAACGGTTGCGTGAGTTTAAAAAAAAGAGGGAAGATGCTTTACATGTTTGAATAGGCCATCTACAGTGACTAAAGTGAAGGGAAAAAAAGTTGATGGAAATATGGTCAATCAAACAATATATACATACATACATATATATATATATATATATATATAATTTAAATTTTAAAACGTCTCGATTTACACAACTCAAAATCTCGAACCCTTATCGAGGCGTGCCACTAGACGTTTATAATGTTATACCCCTATTCCGAACGCAATGGAAAATGTTTCGAGTCCTAATTCGATCGTATGGAGAAGATAGCCTTTTGAACTCAATTATTATATTAAATTTTCGATATAAATTTCAACGCGTTTATATCCTGTACGACCAAACGATTACTCCAAACGCTATGAAATTTGAAATTCAATAATACACTATTACAGATTCAATGGAACTGGTTTCGTCGAAATCCGAAACTGTGCCCCGGAAGGCTATTTTTATACGTTAATTAAAACGATATATTTTTAAAATTGAACAAATCACTTTTAAATTCAATTTAAAATATTTTATTATCTTCATTATTATTAATATAAATTTTATAAGCCTTTAAATTATTTTTAACAAGCTTAAAACTCAAGATTTAAAAATTTAACCAATATTCAATTGTTAAAATTCAATAATTAAATTATCCAATAAATCGTTATATTTGAAATTCGAGTTAAAAATTAACTTTTAAAATCAATTAAATATTCCAATTTCAAATAACCAAAATTCTGGATCGTTACGATTATTTTAAACATCGTAGGAGAATTTGATCAGTATTCCAACCGACTTAATTTTAATTAATAATAGTAAATAATTCCTACTAATAGTTAGTAATTAATAACTAATAATGCTAACATCTGGCTTTCTTAGCCTGTTAAGCTATACTCTGTTATGTTTTTTTTTGTTTTTTTTTATTTTTTCCTCTCCTCTCCCTTTTTATATCGTAGCATGTTGCGTTATAATTTCACTCTTATATATTTAAATAATTACTATTAATTTAATAATTAATTTTGAATTACTATTAATAATTAATAATTAATTGTAATTACTACTAATAATTTTAGAAAACTTGAAAATGTAAAAAAGATCAATATTATATTGCAAATTATTACTTCCATATGTATTTAGATGTTTTCTTTTGTAGTTATTTTGTTTTAAATATACAAGTTTTTTGGTTGTAAATAACAAACATTTAGGCTCCAATGCTAAAAATTTCGCTGCTCCTTTGAAAATTTGGCTCCAAGTTCAAATTTTCAGGCTCTCACATTCGTTTCCTGTCTTCTCATTTCTCAAAAAATCAAAATCCCCATTTCCCGATTCATGTTTCTCTCGATCCTCTTCTTAGCATCCCCAAAATAATTGGCCTCCTTCCTCAAGTAATTTGTAAACCTCCTTCAAACAATTACTATTAATCTTAGATCGCTCCAGTTCACAATGGCCGCGCTCGACTAACCCGTTATCTCCCCGACACATTTCTCCTTAATAGTCTCTGACACCTCCTTCTCTACTTCCCTTCTAGGTGTCGCCGCTGCCTCAACCTCCAAATCCGTCCTCCACGTGGACCCCAATTCCTTCTGTGGCTCTCACTCCTCTACTCTCTCCCCATCTTTTCCATGATCTTCTACACGTCCCTCAATTTCTTCCAGAACCTTCAAAAATGCTTCTATTAGACGTTTCCGCGCCAAAGCTCCTCTACTGCGCTGATTCGATGGTTGATATACTCATCGGGTCAGGCGTAGGCAATCACGTTGAATTCAAAGGTGTCGATTCCAGCTTGATTTATGAGGATGGAAAGCTCTATAGTGTGCCTGATTCAAGGCAGGCCATTTTAAATTAACGATAAAAGTTTGGGTTAGGCTGAAAAAAGAGAGATGATGAAGTTTTTGAAAGTTGTGCAAGGTCATTTTGGTAATGGTGATGGGCTAAATAGGGTTGAGCAGGAGGATTTTGAGTTGCAATTTGTGGAGTTCTCAAAGAAGCAGGGGTTGCCAAGTAGAATTATATCGTGAGTTTCTAATATTTGGTTTTTTTGTGAAGTTTAGTTTATAATATACTTTTGTTGCAAATATATTAGTAAACAAAACTGTGGTGTAGTTTTCGTAATATTGTATTATATACCATAAACCGAGCACATAAATGATTGAATAGAACCAAATTTTGATCAAGTTTGGTGTGTCTTATGTAGCAGGTGCTGTACTGATGACCCTATACAAAGGACCCATCCCGAAAATGATATGGACCAGACACACGGCCCATCATGAAAGCGGTGCACCTGATGTGGCTGCATCAGACAAAGAATGGTTAATTGGCTCGCTGTTTCTTGTACTGGCGACTCATGCCTGGGCCTCTCAATTAGTCCTACAGGTATGTTATATTGTTACAATAGTCAAAAACATACAATATATACATAGTTTGTTATTAGTGTTGATCCCATTATTTTTGTATATGTGATAGGCAGCTGCACTGAAGAAGTACACTGCTCAGCTATCTCTTACAACATTAGTTTGTTTTTTGGGGACATTACAAGCTATCGTGGTTACTCTTATTATGGAGCATAAGCCTTCAGCTTGAGCATTGCAGTGAAATAGTTGATACTTATGAGCCAAATCGTGTTTTATATATGGAAAATAGTTTGGTTGGTAAATATAGAAGATTTGAGAAATAGTTGGTGGAAATTGATATTCTATTTTCATAAGATGTCCTTATTTAACTTTTATAGCGAGCTCAGCAATTGTAGTAGTTTAGTATGTTAACTTAGGTTGGCGAAATTGCATTACCTTTATTAATTCCTGTTACCCATCTTTTATAGTGAACACTGAACTCCAGTTTGTTATGTACATCAACAACATTATCATGTGCTAGACGCTTTAACTTTTTTTTTCAATTTTTTTCAAACAAGTAGTTATTGTTTAGTCTTAACTCTTAATATATTGATAACTTTAATCTTATGACTTACATAAACTATAGTTACCATCTTTATTCTCAACCATATACAATGATATCAAGATATAATCACTTAAAGCCTTCATTCACAATGCCATAGGAAAACCTTCGAAGTGGCTTAAATCTTTAGTTGGACTCAAGAAGAAAGATAAATCCCCAGTCTTTGACGATGATGGAAACGTGAGCAAATCCATTTATTCATGATTTTAATATGTTCCATTAGTCTTTACAATACCTTTATATTCTTTTCACATGATAGCCACAACATCTGGAGCAATCTCATTTTCCATACTATAAGATGCTACAAATATGTTGACCTGATAGCTTATCTTATTTGCTTTACTGCAGAAGAAAGGAACCGGTCGATTTTGGCATCGGAGCAGACAATCACAAGATCTTGATTATGCAATTAAAGATGAAAACTTCTTTGTCAATACTGCTCCTTCAACAGAAGAAAATGATCCACAATTGAATTCAATTTCTACATCTTCATTACACTTCAACTCTCGTACCAGACTGAGCAAAATCTAAAAGAGGAGCATGCTGCCACAGTTATCCAATCTTCTTTTCGAGCATTCTTGGTATTTACATTTTTGTTTCAATATCTTTTAGTATCTCTATGTTCTGCACATATACATCAACATCTGACGAAAGTTCATTCACACATCAGTATACATAGGTTTACAATGGAAAATGCATCATTTTTTTAGCATGGTTCATTAATGCCAACAAGTGTCGATCTTGGGGATCGAACTTGTGACCTTTAATCTCGGGCATCATTTTTTGTACATACATAACATTTTTTGTAAGGTTTCCCGTACATATTAAATTGTTCTACCCTTTGATATGTAGTGCAATGTCTTAATTCCTTCAGGCTAGGCGGGCCTTAAGGGCCTTGAAAGGCTTGGTTAGACTACAAGCCCTGGTGAGAAATGCACGGATTCATTAAGGATTTCGATTATGAGGAAGATCATTACGATCACTAGCTAGACTAATGATCAACTGCACATGATGCTATCTTATTTTCTTAACTTCCTTTTGTTTTATGCAATTCAATAGAATCGATTTGGATAACATACTTATGAAACAAATCATCACCTTGACTAACATCATATAATGACAAATAAGGATGGTTATGATGTTTCGGCACCAATAAGTTTATAGAACTTACAAATATCCAAGATGAACTTATATCGTGTACACTGAATGAAGCTTAGGCAATTGTGAATTAGATCTGTTTCGAAAGGACAAAATCCCTTTCAACCTGGTCGAAAGGGATGTACCGAAGGAAATCCAGTTCGTAACTGGCAAACAATTGTGTAAGGAGGAGTTCATTGATGGGGAAAATCCCTTCGGATGATCAATCTAAGGGAATAAAAAACCCAACGTAGCGGAAAACAACTGGATCGTGATTGTAGTGAGACGGAACAAACAAAAGATGAACACCAGAACAGACAGTCACAGATCTATGCATTGCAGAAAAATAAATAACACCGGTATTTATAGTGGTTCCACTACCGCTAGGCAGTGTACGTCCACTTGGGGAGAGGAGATTTTATTAATCACAGAAAGATTAGAGTTACAAGATTGATTCACTTTTGGAGGCTATGCATAAGAAGAATTTACAATACAGACAAAATTATGCAGACTTTCAGCTCTCTAGGATGGCTCTAAAATTGGATGAAATTAGCTCTCAATTTCAGCTACCATTGTTGTCCAAAAGCTCCCCTATTTATAGAGTGAAGATATGAGGAGGGGTAGCTGCTATATAGCAGCCCTGAGATTTGGTTCGGCGTCAATCATGTCCGGCAAAGCTCTTGCTTCGGCAAAACGCCGAGCAAAAAGTTTGGACCGGCTTAGCTCAAATGCCGAACGAGATTTTTCGTTCGGCATCACCAAATTACCGCTCCAACTATTTCGTTCGGCATTCCTTCCACCGGACGAAGACTAATGCCGCTTCAAATTCGTTCGACAACAAATCATTTCACCACTCCAACATCACCGCTCGGCAAAATCATTTGCCCCTATTTCTTGTTCGGTGATTTCAACTAGGGTTTCACTTGCTTTTGCGTTTCCTCCTCCCGGCTCCTTCTTCTTCTTCTTCAATTGGAACCGGTATCAATTTCAACAATCTCCACCTTGATACCGAATTCCAAACAAGCCTTCCAACTTTATATACCCCTTCATGCTCCAAGCAATGGATACTTACCCAATGAGATTCGGCAATGTCATCACCCATTACACTCTGTCAACGAACTCCGGCAAGGCCACCACCCGTCAACATAGTGTTCGAAGTACCCAGTCCATGTAGAACCTATCGATCTCCACCATGAAAACAAACGTCTCCATGAACCATCTCAACTCTCCCCCCGTGCCACCACGTGGCACCTAGCACTTCATTAAGCGAATCAAGTCCGAGCAATGCTCGAACTTAGCAACAGGCAATGACTTGGTAAATATGTCTGCTGCGTTCTCTTTTGTGTGAACCTTCTGAAGACGAACTAGCTTCTCATCACTCATCGAGACAAGGAACGATTATCTCACCTCAATATGCTTCGTTCTCGAACTAAATGCCAGATTTTCAGCTAAGTGAATTGCACTCTGACTATCATAGTACACATTCACTCCTTCGTATTCAAAGCCCAAATCACACAGCAATCGCCTCAAATAAAGCGCCTCCTTAGCTGCTTCAACCGCAGCTATAAGCTCTGCCTCTGTAGTAGACAAAGCCACAATCGTCTACAACCTCGCTCTCTAACTGATCGCTGTCCCACCAATGGTGAACACATATCCGGAGGTTGACTTCCTTCGATCTCTATCACCGACATAGTCGGAATCGCAAAATCCAACCAAGCTGAAATCTCTTCCTCTGCCGCCAAAGACAAGTCCATGGTTTGGAGTTCCTCTAAGGTATCCGAAGATACACTTCACTGCTTCCCAATGTGTCTTTCCTGGATTTGCCATGAATCTACTCACCAATCCAATAGCTTGTGCTATGTCAGGCCTAGTGCAGACCATGACATACATCAAGCTGCCAACTGCACTTGCATATGGGACCTTCATCATATAAGCCTTGTCCTTTTCCGAGATCGAAGAGCCTTTACTAGAAAGCTGTATGTGCAAAGGCATGGGTGTGCTGATTGCCTTTGCCCCTTCCATGCTAAACCGAGCAAACACCTTTCGAATGTACTCCTTTTGAGTGAGGCTCAAAAGTCCTATCTTTCTATCCCTTTGGATTTCCATACCCAAAATTTTCTTTGCTTCTCCAAGGTCTTTCATTTCGAATTCCGGTTTTAGCTTTCGCTTTAAACTATCAATTTCAGCCTTATCCTTGGAAGCAATCAACATATCATCCATGTACACGAGTAGGTACACCCATCTACCATTCTTTAAATGCTTGAAGTACACGCAAGCGTCTTTGATGCTACGATCAAAACCAAGTAAAGCATAAAAGAGTCAAACCTCTTGTACCATTGTCTAGGCGACTGCTTAAGTCCATACAAAGACTTCTTAAATTTGCAAACCCAATTTTATTTCCCATCTACAACGAATCCTTCTGGCTTCTTCATGTAGATGGTCTCATCCAAGTCTCCGTGCAAGAAAGCGGTTTTCACGTCCAGTTGCTCCAGCTCCAAATCATGAGCTGCGACGATCGCGAGAAAAATGCAGATGAGTGTATGTCTCACTACTGGAGAGAATATCTCATCATACTCCAATCTCTTCCTCTGTGAAAACCCTTTAGCAACTAATCTAGCCTTGTATCTCCCATCATCCTTCACCTTGAATACCCATTTCCAACCTATGGCTCGGCTTCCTTGAGGAGGTAGTACCAAATCCCAAGTCTTGTTCTTCTTCAATGACTCGAACTCCTCTTCCATAGTGCACATCCACTTCGAACTGTCACATGACTTCAAAGCTTCATCAAGGTCAAGCGGCTCCTCAAGAACCACATGTAGGGCATAGTCAAACTGATCACCAAGGCTAAGGTTCGCAAACTGCCAATCACCATACCTTTCGGGCGGCCTAATAGTCCTACGACTAATCCAGGTAGGTACAGCTTCGCCTATACTCCTTTCAGCTCCACTTTGAACTGAACTTCCTTTAGATTCATGCACATCACTGGCACTACTAGAAGGTACCTGTGGACTATCCTGTGATGTTTCATCAACTGCATTTTCCTCGACAGCATCAACAACAACTCTATTATTTGGCTGGAACACGGGAACTTCTTCCATCTCCTTAGGCCTATCAGAATCTTCTGATGTGGTAGGTAGCTTCTCCTTTGGATTGAGCATAGCAGACTCATCAAAGGTAACATGTCTAGAATGAACAATCTTCCGATCAACAGGGTTCCAAATTCGATATCCTTTGATACCATCGGTGTATCCCATTAGTATGCCCTTGTATGCTCTAGCCTCCAACTTGTCATCACCTGTATGGTGAACGTACACAGGACAACCAAAAATTCGGAAGTAACCAAGATACACTACTTTACCTCTCTACTTCTCCTCGAGAATCTTCCCATCTATGGCTGAGCACGGAATTCGATTTATGATATGCGCCGCAGTTGATAATGCCTCAGCCCAAAAGCCTCTAGACAAGCCTGCCGTCAATCTCAAGCAACGAGCCTTCTCCAGTAGAGTTCTATTCATCCTTTCTGCAACCCCACTGGATTGCGGATCACCGGGTGTAGTGAAATGTCTCTGAATGCCATGCTGTCTACAGAAATCGAGGAACTCTCTAGAGACAAATTTACTGCCATTATCAGATCTCAGCACCTTCAACCTAGAACCGGATTGATTCTCAACAAGCGCTTTCCAGTCTTTGAACTTCTCAAAACTCTCTGATTTGGCCTTCATCACATACACCCATACTTTCTGAGAAAAGTTATCAATGAAAGAGATAAAATACTTCACTCCTCCAAGAGAAGGAGTAGCAACCGGTCCCCAAACATTTGTATGCACGTACTCAAGTACTCGCCTCGATCTATGGAGTCCGACTCCAAAAGATACTTTAGTTTGCTTGCCTAACACACACTCCTGGCAAAATTCCATCTTGTCGAAGCTTTTTCCTTTGATCATCTTCCGTCTCCGAAGCAACTCTAAGCTCTTCTCTGAAATATGATCCAACCTGAGATGCTAAAGCTTTGTGGCATCCAAAGCATGAGAACTATCTACTCCAACACACGACTCTCCAAGAACTGTGGTTCCTTTCAGCAAATACAAATTTCGGAACACATCTTCTTTCATAAGAACTAGTGCACCTCTCGAAACCTTCAAACTATCCTTCTCGATAGTTACCTTGCATCCCAAAGATGCCAATTGTCCTAAAGAAATTAAGGACTTCCGAAGACCTGGAACATACCGGACACCTGTCAAAGTTCGTATCACTCCGTCAAACATCCTGATCCTCATTGTACCTTCACCCATTGCTCTACAGCTAGCATCATTATCCATAAGAATAGAGATTCCCTTTCGTCCAACGAAAGAACTGAAGTAATCCTTATTAGGCATCATATGGAAAGACGCTCCCGAGTTAAGCACCCAATGGTCTGAGACATCCGACACTGCTGCAGACAAACAAAGTCAGATACAGACTTCTCCACCGCAAATGATGAAGATCCATCTTCTTCCTTTTTCTTCAAATCTAGGCAATCATTTTTCCAATGACCAGGTTTCTTGCAGATAAAGCATTTCCCGTCCTTAGACTTTCCTCTCCTGCCATTACCGGGCTTCCTGGACTTGGAATGCCCTCTAGAGTGCCAATTCTTCTTATCATCTCTACCTCTTTCAACAAACAGGCCGTGACTACTACGTCCACCTCTACTTCCTTCATTTATCTTCTTCATCTGATCTCTCAAGCCCTTAGATAGAAGGCATGACTTCACATCTTCCACTGTCAATGTGTCTCTAGCGAAGATAAGGCTGTTAGCGAAACTTGTGTATCGCTCCGGAAGAGAACACAAAAGAATCATTGTCATTTGCTCCTCATCCATCTTCAAGTGAACAGTCTTCACCTTCATCACGTGATCATCAAAGATATTAAGATGTTCCTTCACTGAAGTACCCTCTCTCATCCGCATGGTGAAAAATGTCTTCAGCAATATCAGACGGTTAGTCAGAGATTTCTTCAAGTAGAGATTTTCTAGCTTGGTCCAAATGTCCCTAGCAGTGGTCTCACCGCTAATCTCTGAGATAACATTCTCTCCCATAGCTAGTTGTAAAGTAGTAAACGCCCATTTCTCTATCTCCTTCCTTTCTACGACTGAGATGTCAGCCGTCAACTCCTTAGGGGCAAACACTACTGGATGAACTTCATTCTTCATTAGAACAGCCTTCATCCTCCATTGCCACTTCTCGAAGTCTTTATCCCCATTCCTTTTTTCAATTGCCAACTGTGATCCTGATGCGATATACATCCCTCTAGTATAGGGTCTTGTAACAACTGAGGTCGCTTCATCTTCTACCATAGCGTCTAACACTCCTCAATCAACCTGACTCTGATACCAGACTGATGGGGATAATCTTTTCAGATGATCAATCTAAGGGAATAAAAAATCCAACGCAGCGGAAAACAGCTGGATCGTGATTGTAGTGAGACGGAACAAACTAAAGATGAACAACAGAACAGACAGTCACAGATCTATGCAATGCAGAAAAATAAATAACACCAGTATTTACAGTGGTTCTACTACCGCTAGACAGTGTACGTCCACTTAGGGAGAGGAGATTTTATTAATCACTGAAAGATTAGAGTTACAAGATTGATTCAATTTTGGAGGCTATACATAAGAAGAATTTACAATACAGACAAAATTCTGCAGAGTTTTAGCTCTTTAGGATGGCTCTGAAATTGGCTCTCAATTTCAACTACTATTGTTGTCTAGAAGCTCCCTTATTTATAGAGTGAAGATATGAGGAGGGGTAGATGCTATATAGCAGCCCTGAGATTTGGTTCGGTGTCAATCTGGTCCGGCATGCATCTAGTCCAGCAAAGATTTTGCTTCGGCAAAACGCCGAGCAAAAAGTTTGGACCGGCTTAGCTCAAATGCCGAACGAGATTTTTCGTTCGGCATCACCAAATTACCGCTCCAACTATTTCATTCGGCATTCTTTCCACCGGACGAAGACTAATGCCGCTTCAAATTCATTCGGCAACAAACCATTTCATCGCTCCAACATCACCACTCGGCAAAATCATTTGCCCTTATTTCTTGTTCGGTGATTTCAGCTAGGGTTTCACTTGCTTTTGCGTTTCCTCCTCCCGGCTCCTCCTCCTTCTTCTTCTTCAATTGAAACCGGTATCAATTTCAATAGCGATGAGGTGGTTTGATATTTGTTTAACAAGCCAACGAGCTTCCCGCCGATGAAGACGATGGAAGAGTGACACCCACGCCAATGAGGCGGAGCAGGGTGCGGTGCAGGTCCAAGCCGCAGTGGTCGAGGTCGAACTGTTGAAGGCGATGGTGATGAGAGGGGGAATGGCTACAAGGTGGTGGTGTTGGCAGATGAATAGGGACAACGACAGTTGAATGTGAAATCTGATCGTGGATGTCGACAAGAGAGAAAACGTGGTTTTGTCCGTGAGTCTAAATTTGAAAACTTATGTACTTGATCTAATTTTTTTACTAATTTTTGTACTTTTGGCTAATTACCTCAATTCAAAACATGTTATGAGAAAAAATATATCAAGTACCAACTTTTAAAATAAGCGGCGAATCCTAATTTACACACGAATCCTAATTTACACATGATGAAGAGGCAGATTCATAGAGGCACATTTGGATAAGGAAAATGGATAGGATATTTCCATTCTTTTTAAATCCTAACGAAAACTTTTTCGTAACGATTTCTAATAATATCAAAGAATTTGTACTAATTTCCAATGTTGTGATGAAAGTAACTAATTTTTTTTTAAAATTAGATAGAGAAGAATAATGTGAGGAATAAGGTTTTCTATTTTGATAGAGAGAGAAAACATGCTGAAAGTTCGTGGTCTAATTTCCAAAATAAAGTGTCAGACAACGAACTCTATTTTTAAGTTAAAAGGGTACATAGTATATACTAGTATAACCGCACAACGGTGGGTAAACCGACCGTTGTGTTATTTGATATTGAAGAAAAATGTTTTTGTGGGTATACCAAAAACAGTGGATAATGATGTGGGCATCATAGACCGCTCTTTTGGGTTTCAAACAGCTGCTGAGATGGCTCATCAGGCAATAAGTGCAGCCCTTGTGGAGGCAGAGAGCGCTGTGAATGGCATTGGGCTAGTGAAGTTCATGGGTCGAAGTACAGGGCATATTGCTCTACATGCCACTCTCAGAAGTCGTGTTGTTGATTGCTGTTTGATTCCTGAGAATGATTTCTATTTGGAAGGCAAAGGTATCAAAATGCAATATTGATTCATTCGCTGATTGTTGGATGGATGTAGTCTTTTTATTTAACCACTTAACTATTGCAGGTTTTCACTTATAAATTCGGTTATGTAAATGGAAAAAGCTCTAAAAAAAGAACACTGCGGTGATGAGTTACACATGCATGACAAGAGCAGTTCCTGCAAATGCAACTGATATTTTGTACTGTACTTTGTTGGCTCATTCTTCTATTCACGGAGTTATGCCAGGCTATACCGGGTTTGTGTCTGGTCCGATTAATGGAAATTAAGCTTATATTCCAGTTGAGGAAGTTGCCATTGGGAAGAATGTGGTAGATGTTGCTGATCATAAGTGAGCTTGGGTTCGATCCATCACAAACCAATCTGATTTTGTTAAGCAGTTGTAAAGTAAATTATAGAGCTATAATGTTGAGTGAAAACAGTTTATTTGCTTCATTTTCACTTTGTTAATTTGATGGGAACAACTAGGTTTTGCTTAGATAAAAGGTTTGTACTGGATATTATTATTATCTGAAGAAATATCAGTGAATTCTTTTAAGCACACAAGGAAAGAAGGTTATAAATAGGCCAGACCCCATTCAATAATGCTGCTTAGTATATGATGCTGCTGGCGGCTAGGCACTGTAATAACAAAAGCCTATAATTTATTATGTTGTATGACTTGGTGCATTTGTCATCGGTTTGAATTTTGGTTTATAAGTGGGCAGTCCATTAGTATGAAACAAGCGGAATATGAGAATTTCAATTACACCAGCCTGTTTGATGGCAGTTTGCTGGCATATAAATATATTGTTCCATACATTGGTAGGGAGGTATATACAGAAAAATAAGTGTGTTCATCAATTATTTTAGATTTATTACCATTTAGTCAGACGAATAAGTAGCAAATAATTAAAATGAAAAAATTAATCCATTATTAGACTTAAACAGTGTATTATTAACAAACGGAATCTTCAAAAAGAACATGAATGTTCAGAAGTTAGTTCTCCACAAAATGTTTGTATACAATTTAATACCATCAATTACAATAGTTTGATCTAATAAAAATTATCAATATGAGCTTCGGGAACTTCATCTACCCAGGGCCTCTGACTAGTATCATCATACAAACAGTGTGCAACTAGACAAGCAATTCGATTATATGTGCCTTCTGGATAATCAATCTTCTGCCCATCTACCCTTTCTGAGGTCACAAGCACTTCATTAGAAAATATGCAGAGCTTTGGTGGCATAGTTGGATCGGTACAGGAAGCTGCACTTGATGCAGCAACTAAAGGAAATCGATACATAAATTCTGGGAATTCCTGGTCAAGCAGTTTATAAGCTTTAATTTAATGCATTGATCCATATCAAATACTTGATTCGCATGGTTTGTATTTTTCTCTAAATCACGAAAAGTTACAAGTCAACTAATATTGAATAGAATTATAAAATTCAAATTGTATTACTTCACAAACAAGTTTTAATATACCATCACTACAACCATGTTAGGCATATATTTTGAGAATATCTGGGCAAGAACCGTCAATCCAAATGCAAAAGGTTTTGGTCTTCAAAGAAACCCATCTTTGATCAAAGGGGAAAAAACAAAAACAAAACATACCATCATTTCATGTAATTCAAGTACAGCAGTACTCCTGTGATGGTATGACTTTATTTGATATGAGATTGGAATAGCTTCAACTGATCATATCTAATTACTACAATTTGAAATCCATTAGTTTTAGTTTCAGAAATATACCTCATAATTGAAGAAAGAATCAAACAAAACTTTAGGCTATAATCCATAAAGAATTTAAAAGAAATACAATTTGTGGTCGTAGTTCATAAATCATTTCTATAGGCAGTAGGCACAACCGCAAAAATATAGATATGAAAAAAAATTAATCCTAAACTGAAAGAACAAAGGGTCTGTTAAATGATATCTATACAAAAAGTGATACAGAAATGATCGTAGATCATTTAAGCCTACTATAAGAGAAAAAGAAGAGTAACAAAGGGTATACTCAATGGCTGATTCGACAGTTAATTTTGTATTTACATGTATGTTCTACCAGGTTGATCCCCGTGTATGATTATATATTTTCCCCAAAAAAAAACTCTCTTTTTATATTAAAAAAAAGAAAAAAAAGAATTTGGCTAAAATCATATAGTTTGCCAACACACAGAATCAAAACCACTATGTCAATCATGGACTAGCTTTCAAATATTCAAGTGGACAACAAATTTACTCAAAGCTCTAACCTCCTGACATGAACTTAAAAGATATCCACAAGAGAAGTCACCAAAGATGGATTCCTTTTTGAGAGCAAGATACTCAATCCAGTTCCTAGCTGCACTATTTTTAACTGTTAATGGTTTCGATCATATAATACAACAAACTATTACTGCACATCGTTAAGAGACACTATGGCTAAATGTAAGAAACATAAACAATATTCAAAATTATCTACATACCAGATCTGCTATATTGCCGTCACATTCTCCTTTAGCTGTAACATCCCCAATATTTTCGCCTCTTGCATAAGCCTTGTATATTGGAGTACGAGTCGAAGTTGATGTCACTGCACCTACGTTCTACTCAATTTACAAGGCAAATAAATTTAAATAAAACAACAGATAAAGTGAACAAAGCTCATTCAAATAAAATTAAATAAACACTACACATTAAAAATGTTAACCTTTGCGACATTGGCTAAACATGCTAATGGTAGAAAAACATGCGGCATAGCAGTAGTTGCAAACTCTATTCCGGCACCCAACTCCATCAAAAGATCACCAGTAAATTGCAGCTGGGTTACATTTTGAATTTGTTAATTCACACAACAAAATATGAAATTATCTAGAGTATCAAGTAGATTTTACTTGTTTTAGATCATAGTCAAATTATTTTCCTTGGCGTGCAAAAAACATTTTTCCGACCCTTCCTGCTCCATCCTGTTAGTTATCCATGGTAACATGGAAAAACTTATTAAATTGAACATATAACATAGATCTAAGTGCTTGTGCAGTTATTTACCTTAAGGATGCAGTTAATAGCAACAACGCCTTGCATGGTTTTATGATTTGATACCCCAACAGAGCTCAATAGTTCCTGCGCTGTGAACACACCCATATCTCCACCAAAGAAATGCTGGAGGAAAAATATTATAAAAGATAATGCTATTATATAATTGAAAAGCATACTTTGATTCTGAAATATTAGAGTTGTGCCGCGAAAATCTACAAAAATTGACAATGGGGAAAACATAAATGATTTAATTCATATAAATAAATTGAAAACCACAAATTAATTTACACTTTGAAAAAATGCAAGTTATATCATGTTATTGAGCAATAAAAAATATTGTGATGATAGTAGTTGTATTTACTTACCATTTATTCAACAGACATTGCATTCAAACGTTCTTCCTCTAATAATCTAGATGGCAGGCCTTTGGATCTTCCAATCTGTGCAAGTCTTTCAAAAGTAAACATTGGATTGAAAGCAAGATCCTTTAATTTTCTAGTTCTTGATAATGCAACAAACGTTAAACCAAGACTTTCTCGATCACCGATATCAATGATTGCTTGATCAAGAGTCATTCCTTGACTTTTATGTATTGTTATTGCCCAACATAGCGCTAAAGGTAATTGTGTTCTCATACAAGTTGTACCAGATGAAGTTTTCCAATTTACTGTTTGCGGAGTTACTGGAATAATATTTGTTCCCTCACGAAATGGAGTACCACGGTATTTATCAAAATTGACTATGACCGCTAGTGGTAGATCGTTAGGAGAACTTGATGACTGTGAATATACAATATCCATAACAGTACCCATTGCACCATTAACCAGTCCATTATGCACTGAAGGATTAGATCGTAACATCACTCGAGCACCCACAGAAAGATAAATACATCGTTCTAAACCTTTTGCATCATCAACCATTGCATTAGATGTTGTTTCACAGTTATTGAAAGAAGGAATGCGTGCAATAGGTTTTACAAGTTGAATCAAACGATTTTTGTTTTGTTCGTTAGCAGCAATTCTTGTTGGAAAAAGACAAAGAGCATTCTTAAAAGTTTCCTTCTCTTTGTTCGATAAAATTGACCAATCTCTGGTTTTGAAAAGATTCCAATCGTCTAAATTAGATGCACCTCTACTCAGTCTTTCTAAAGCTCCTCTTAAAGGTGCTTGCTCATCTCCAACTTGACGGAATATATATGATAGTCTCACACACTTATCAAAACTCAGATATGCAAGTCCACCACGCTGTTGTAAGAGATTACCACCTTTCAAGTATAACGAACTATCACAAACAGGAGGTAGTTGTCGCATATCACCAACTAAGACAATCGAAATGCTATCGAATAAATCATTTATTGAATAAATATCACGACACCGTAAATCAATATTTCCCATCATTGTTCTACCAAGCATACTATATTCATCTATTATAATCAACTTTGTATTTTTAAATTCATCCTGCATACGATGACATTGCTCTGATGATAGTTCTTTGTATGTTGATTTTCTTTTCGTGGATATTTGAAGTTCATGATGAATTGTGCTACCACCAATATTAAATGCAGCCACTCCTGTTGGAGCCATAATGCGAACTGCTTTGCTGGTTCCAAAATGAGAAACAATTGTTCGAACAATGGCATTTACAAGCGTTGATTTTCCTGTACCAGCACCACCGCAAATAATCATTCGAATTGATTTACCTTTAGATATTGCTTTAAATATCACATTATGCGCAATCCTCTGTTCTGTAGACAAGCTCTCAAAAGGAACATCATTTGAACTGTTTATGATCTCACTTTCATTATCCATAATTGAACGTAAATTTGTATGGATAAAATTACGTTCAATATCTATATTAGGGTATCTCTGAAGTGCTTCATTCCAATTATGCAAAGTATCAAATTCTCTAAAGCCCATTTCTATTTCCTCTCCTGAAACAAACATTGGACCCATCGCGGCTGCTATCATCCATTCTTCCTTTTGATTTTCTTCTACATCATTGTTTATACTATCATCTTCGAAATCATCTTCTACAGCATCTAGGAGTGATTGATTTTGAATCAAACCTAAATTAACATATCTTTCAGACCAAGCATCGAAGTTTCCTTTTGCTTCATTAAGATTTCTATAGTGATGACGTAGTAGTACCTGTATTCATATTAAAAAACAAGTTTAAGTATGATTTCATAATTTAAATATAATTAAAATCAATGTTTTTTTAATTATCAAAGTTTGTCATTAATATTTGTAAAATATTATCTAATAAAAAACAGAAAAGGTGCATTACCTATTGTTCGCAATAAAATTCCCACTTTTCACCGAGTGGAGGAATATTGCCACTTAGATCTGGTACTATTCGTACAATTGCCTCTTTTCGAAACTTATGCCACCCTTTATTATTGTAACTGAAATTTTTTGCCATATCAAGTAGTGAATGGTTTTCAAGTTCGCTTGGTCGATCCATATACCTTGTAATAAAATTTGGGTCCGAATCAACGGTATCTTCATCTATTGTTGTATTTCGACGTCGAATTATTGTTGATAACATGTTTTTTTCAGTTACGTTAAGTTGCACTATTGTTCTAGATGAACTTACTAGAGGGTAAGACATGAGAAGATGACATACCTCTTGTGCAGAAATGTCTCGTTCGGATGCACTCTTGAGAAGTAGTTTCTTGATTGCGGAAGTTGATGTTTGACAAGGTCGATGGCTATTTTCAACTATTGTTCTGAATGTGTCTGTAAAGCTCTTTGAAACTGGTTCACATTTTGCTGCATATTTTCCAATATAATTTACCACAGCATGCACAGATAACACAGGAGACCAATCTATATTAGCACGCCAAACCTGAAGTACTTTTCTATTATGTGAGCAGATCAGAGGATCGTTTCGTTTTGAAATAAATCGAAAGATTTTACTATTTGGAGGATCTTCTATAATTTTAGATTGTGGAAGCACGTCAAACGGATATTTAAAGCGACATGTCAATTGTTTGGTTGTTCTATGTACTCGCAAACAGTAGTTTCCACACCTTGAATGACGCATGACCCAAGTAACTAGATTTCCATAATCATCGTCGTCCATATCCAAATTTGCATCGGGTGGAATAACTTGAGAACATGGATGCTCTTGTTCACGTGAAGGTCCACCCAAATTTGGGTTAATTGTACAAACAAGACGATCAAAATATTCAATAATTGTAGAATTTTCAGATGAATTTTCGGTAACAGAAGAAACATCTGGTGCATCATGTAACCACAAAAAGCCATGGATATGTCCACTTCCACGATTTTGCCATTCAAAACGATACCAGTAGTCCTTAACAGAAAATTCTGGTGTCAAAAAATCTACTACAAAATTTTTAACCCTTGCTTGGAAAAACCATGCAGCAACAAGTGGATTTTCATTTAATAACTGTGCCTTTCTTTTTATTTGTTCACTGTAGCTTAATTTTTGCAATTCATTTGTTTGATCAAGAAGTTTGTAAAGTTCTGGCCATTGCAAATCTGCTGAACTTAATGTAAAAAATATAGTTGGCGCACCTAACTGTTTGACCATAGCTGTAAGCTCTTTTAATCTTGCAGACCAGTAAGAACGGCTTCCACGAATGCCCTTTGCATAGTAAGAAATGCGTTGGGATAACTGCTTATCTCCCGATTTTAACATTTCACGGATATCAGTTATAGATAAATTCCCATCATCCGGGTTTTTTTGTACATATATGCTACCAATATCTAACGCACGCCACCTACTAATTGAATTGTATGCAAAATATCTAAATCTAGAATCTTTTGCAAACCTTTGATCATGATATTTCATTAAAAATTGAAAATATTCTAATGGTCTAATTTTCCGTGGTCGTGCTTGTCGTAAATCAGAATTACCCAAAGGAAATAATGTTGGAAATGCCATCGAGATATATCCAGGAGTATTAAACTCATCAATAGCAGCAGAAGAAATAGGCATCTGAACAACTGTTTCATTTATTTCTTTATTTTCCAAAAAGGATAATAGATAGGCTTGGTGGTTCGGTTGTACTGCAGCTGTGGCTGCACCTGATATCTCAAATTCACCTATGTGAGTTATTTCGCTTTCATATTCTGGAGGTCCTTGAAAATCGTCGTTGTGAATTTGAGTTTGCGAATTATCTTGAATATGAGGAAGATTTAAAGGTACACCGTCCTCTGGTAACTCATGGAGAGATACTTCATTAATGTGCACATCAGAGTAAAATATATTATTAGATTTAAGCCAAAGTAGTGCCTTTCTTACATGTTCACGTCTTACGCGAAACTCTTGACTTTCAATCGTTCCACTTCTTTTGACAACTAAAACTGCCGATAATTCATTTGGTGTGAAAGGGAGAGAACGTGCTATTGCATTGATATCCTGAGGGAAATTAATAATATTTCCACTATATTTATATTGTTGTCCTTTAAAACGATAAACTGACATAACTGGATGAATGCGCACAATGAGGATTTGCTCCAAGTTAGTAAGGCAGGATAATTCAGGTGGAACAGGACCGGGATCCATTAGATTTTGAGAACTAAACTTGTAGGGAAGGCCATGCTGTGGTTTTTCAGTACGACAATAAGAGCATGTACTTGATGTAACAATTAAATCCGGAAAAAATCGAGAACAAGTCTGACAACTTGCCCAATTAATATTTTGGCATGAGCTTATAAATTTGTGAGCATTTGTAACTTTTGAAACTGGAGATATTAGCATTGTAGTGTTGATGTTTGAGGATTTGTCATGATTTCCCTTTTGTTTATATCTTGCTGCATCAATTGCTCTTCTACGTTGTTTTTGTTGATCAGTTTCTCTCAAACGTCTAGCTCGTTGGTTGGATGACCGATTTTCATTATATTTAGCCATCATTTTTTCATATTGACGAAATATAGGCGAGTCTCTAGTATAAATATATGTACATCCAATTAAAAAATAAGTTAGAAATATTAAGAGTAGTAATATATTATTTGCATGTTATAAGTAAATGTAGCATTTTATACCTTTGTAAGGTGCATGATAATTCTGAAGGACAAATTGCATCAACTGGCTCTTTTAAAAAATCGTGAGATATTGAACCGGAAGGGGTGAATAAATCAACCTTGTTGGATACATCAAAAGGAACAAAATCTCTATTCAAAGCATCAGATAACGATAATGGATCTTCTATGAGGATAGGCTGATGTAGTACATCATGTTTTCTCTATTCAAGTATAGAGAAATTTGAAAAGTAAGAAAAATGGTAATATGGGACATAAATTAGCAAATTGTCATTAAATATTTATACTATATTAAAATGACTGATTAATGTAAAAATTAAACATTAAAATTAAAATAACAGTAAATGTGGAAAATATTATTATACGGAATTTCACCTTTACGTTTGTCGTTGACACTGCTTGCATATTATCGACATAAGCTGATATTGACTGCTCCTCACTGTCAAGCAAAGGTGATGCATTCAGATCAATACAGTGCATATCAACTGCAGAGGTGAAGACAAATAATATTATTCATCATAAATTTAAAAACATCACAAAAACTTATAATAGAAGTGAAAAAATAATAATTTGTACTGATATATTATACGATTGTTGATTTTGGTAAACAAGTCACCTTTATTGTTAGTTTGTGTCTTTTTTGAAGTTTCTTCAAATTGTGCAGCACCTACTGATGATCTTGGAAGTTCTTTACATATTTCTTCAACCGGATTCTAAACATGTTAGTGCAAATATAATTATAAACTTATTCATCTGACCTTCGAATAATCTTGTATTGTAAATTAAAAAAATTAACCAAAAATTTGACATACAGACACATTAATTAGGAAATTTTAACATTGTAGAGAAATTTACCGTACAGAAGTTTGACTGTGATGTTGATATCATTTGTTCATGATCAACAAGATCTTCATATAGTTGCTTGTCATTACTACACAATGGCATTGCATTCAAATCAATAGGAAATATATTTTGCATCCCATTTTTCTGAATATGTGAAATAAATTAATAAGCACGATTGATCAAAGTAGAATTATTATTAGAAAAAAATATCTTTATACATTACTGTATCTGAAAATGATTACCTTATCAAAGATTGACGTTAATACCACATGCTTATTATCGTCACGATCTTCAAAAGGTTCCTCATCATTGTTCATTGAAGGTGTTTTATTTAAATCAATATGATACATATTGTTTGTCATATAAGCCTAAACATAGTAAAAGGTAGTGAGTATTTTAATAAAATAAGTACTTTAACTCGGTTAAGCAAACAATGAAGTTAGAGTGCTAGTTTGTCGTCTTCCATATGATATGTCAGTTAACAGTACAAATGTATATCTATGTACTCTACGATGTTAATAATTTAGCAAACTTGTAATTATACTACTTTCCAATTTTATAACTTAAACCACATATAATTTTAACACAATTATATTTTAATATAAACTTAGTTAGCTCAATTGTCAAACATCAGAACAAAAGATGCTTTTACAGTTGAGAAAGCTATCAGATTTTATGAGGCAAAAAGTTCTCACCTACATGTATGTAGCCAAATTGAACTGGAATAGCTTTTAAATATTCAGATTGAACAACAAAATTGTGCTTTTATACTTCAGTTGAAAGAGTCGCACTAAAAATGGAAGAACTATGCTTCTGCAGAATAGATAAAATAACGTATGTTAACTTGCATATAAAAGCACTTAACATATAGACCCAGCAAATAAACAAACACTTGGGGGTTAAAATTCATTGCAAAGTTTGCACCTTCTTGAAATCTTAATGCTTTGCCAAATAAGTCATTCTTTGTAGCACGGATAAACATTTATAACTAATAAAATAAATATATATTACCTGAGGCTCCCTTAAGCAACTGTAAATCTAATGTTCGTAGGCAGCACACAATTGTGGATCCTCCTGACCTTCATCTAAATCAATGATTCCGTCAAATTTCAATGGATTAGGGACATCTTTTCTCCAACCAGCGAGTCTGTCCCTATATCTTTTCACCTTCCAGTAAGTGCCTAGTAGAAGTGTTTCCCTATAAATAGTAGATACTCGGCGACTTTCTGTACCAATCACGTTTCGAATATCGCACGATTTGCAATCGATTCGACTGTTCCGTCAAATTTCAATGGTTTAGGGACATCTTTTCTCCAACCAGCGAGTCTTTCCCTATAAATAGTAGATACTCGGCGACTTTTTGTACCAATCACGTTTCGAATATCGCACGATTTGCAATCGATTCGACTGGATATTTATTGATTGTAGCGAGTCTTTCCCTGCTTCCAGCTATAAATAGTAGATACTCGGCGACTTTCTGTACCAATCACGTTTTGAATATCGCACGATTTGCAATCGATTCGACTGTTCCGTCAAATTTCAATGGTTTAGGGACATCTTTTCTCCAACCAGCGAGTCTTTCCCTATAAATAGTAGATACTCGGCGACTTTTTGTACCAATCACGTTTCGAATATCGCACGATTTGCAATCGATTCGACTGGATATTTATTGATTGTAGCGAGTCTTTCCCTGCTTCCAGTGAGTCTTTCCCTAGTTCTTGTCACCTTCCAGCGAGTCTGACGTAGATCAATCGACTCGACTTGGTATTTATTGGCTTCTGTATTCCGTTTTTATCTGAACTAAATGTTGAGCGATTATTTGAAAGAGAAGATTGGACGGAAAGAAAGGAGGTGAAATAGTCAAAGGGAGAAAAGGCGGTGACGAAGAGAAAAATCTGGGAATAATCAAACGCGGAAGGAAAATTTACAAAACAGGGGGAGTGTTTTTTTGGCTTCAGGAAAATTGATTTTGCCTAGTAGAAGTAGGCAAACCTCCCTACGGTCGGTTTGACTTCCAGCGAGTCTGACGTAGATCAATCGACTCAACTTGGTATTTATTGGCTTCTGTATTCCATTTTTATCTGAACTAAATGTTGAGCGATTATTTGAAAGAGAAGATTGGACGGAAAGAAAGGAGGTGAAATAGTCAAAGGGAGAAAAGGCGGTGACGAAGAGAAAAATCTGGGAATAATCAAACGCGGAAGGAAAATTTACAAAACAGGGGGAGTGTTTTTTTGGCTTCAGGAAAATTGATTTTGCCTAGTAGAAGTAGGCAAACCTCCCTACGGTCGGTTTGATTAATATCAATATTAAATTTTGATTGAAATTTCATCTACCTTCTCCGTTTGATGAACTTTTACACACTGGCATACTACAGTTGCTTCAAATGGAAGATTAAAGTTATGGTATGCACTATATATATATATATATAAAGACTAATCTGGACATATGTATAATCACATCCATTTTAAATACAGAAAATATATGGAAGAATGGTCGGATATGGTACTGTTTGAATCAACGACCATTGCATATGTAAGTAAATTGAAATGATATTATAGATATTTAAGACAGTATTTGAAATTGTTCGTGCAGTAAATTCAGATTACCAGATATATGAAATACGTTAATCTATCCCTTGGTCGCATTATTTAAGATTGTGCATTTTGTTGCACAAAATTTTCTCTCATTTAACTTTTGTTAAAAAATATGAATGTTTACCATGTACTTCACGATATAAAATTTATATTTAGTACATCTAACTGAATTTGAAGGTGTATACCAAAATTCGACATCAAGCGGTGTAAAATTTCTACTTTTTAGTTTCCTGAAGGCACCAATGAAACCAAACGAATTGCTTAAAGGCTTATACTTCTAAAATAGCAATGCTTCTACCCAATTAAAAATGCTAATAAATATTTAACAAGAAAAGAGTCACAGGTCCCTGTTTTTGATGTTGTTGTACAAAAAGTCCCTGCAGAAATGAATATGTAAATTTGGTCCATATTTTTCAAAAATAAAAAAAACGCAAAGTGTCTTGCACTTTTCTGACAGAAAAAAGATAATTTGCACTTTTCTAATTTTGAAATATTTTTTGAAATTTTCGAAAATTTTAAAAAGCGCAGGTTAACTTGTACTTTCTATCAAAAAAGCGCAAGCTATTTTGCACCTTGCACTTTCTATCAGAAAAGCATAAGTTAGTTTGCGCTTTCTGATTTTGAAATTTTTTTTGAAAATTTTAAAAATTTTGAAATTTTTGAAAAGCGCAAGATAGCTTGCGCTTTCTATCAGAAAAGCGCAAGCTAGTTTGCGCTTTCTGATTTTGAAAATTTTGAAATTTTAAAAAGCGTAAGCTAACTTGCGTTTTCTGATTTAGATAAAACAAGAATTTAATTTACATATTTATTTCTACAGAGACTTTTCTTGTAAATAGGAACCTTTCGTGCAAAGTCCCAATATATAATACCATTAAAAGGAAACAGTCAAGATGGTCAACTAAGCGCAAAACTAAAAATATAAAGAGAAAGAAATATGGTTTAGGTAGTAGAAAAAATGGGTCATACATTATCCTATCATCAACACACCAAAAGAAAACTTCAACAGTTTAATTTTGATTTATTGAAAACAGTGCATTAATTTAATTAGTAAGTGAAATAAATTGTTTGGTAAATAAAATAAAAGCACGAAATATGTTATGGTGTATATGTTAGCTACACGGTTAGTATGAATTGGTAAAAAGGTAAAGTTAAAGCATTAAGATAAAATGGTGCACTTCTATACAAAAAAAAAGCAAAAAAGAAATAGAGTTATTCATAAAACATGACTGCTGACAGAAAGTAAAGGTCATAGAAGATAAAAGATTCATGAAAGAAAGGATGTATCTGTCCTAGTGATATTGTTCAATGATCCATAGTGTTTCCAAACTGAAAAACAGCTGCTTCATATCAGGGCCGGTCCATATCGCTGGGTTGCCCAAGGCGATTTCAAATTTTTGTTGCCCTTACTGTGAAATGCTTTGAATTAAACATTAACCATTCTTATATTCGTGCTACAACTTGTAGTCATATGCATCAAATGTGAACTTTTTGAATGTCAGATTCAACTTATTATGGAAAATGTTATGAGATGAACATTTCTAAGCAATGTACTATGATATTAACCATAACTATTTTTTTTCCTTTTTTTCTACTATGTATTATTGAAGAAAAAAAAGCACGTTTTATCTTCATTTTACCCAATATACAAATGTTAATTAGTTGACATGTTACACAATCAAGAATATATCATCTAATATTACAAAGAAAAGAGCAGTCAAAAATTGAGATTAAGAAAAATATTAGATCTATAAATATTTCCTTCATAATGTGAAGTACGTGCAATCAGGCCCGGTTCTAGGGGCAGTCAAGCTAGGCAAATGCCTAGGGCAACCCCCTTAGAATAGGCAACCCCCCATAGATATAAATTAGTTGTACTGAACACAATATAAGATTGTGATAATGAACTACATAGTTTAATATATTAATTTTGTGCACAATACAAAAATATTGGTACTCTACTACAAAGTACAAACTAAGATGTCTTATTTAAGTAAACTCAGCATTATATTGTAGTACTAAACAATATAAAATAGTACTATAAACTACACATGCACAGTACAAAAGAAAAATGTTACAAAGTAAATATTTGCTTACAAATCTTACAAGTTCTTGTATTTTAGTATATTACTTTATAACACATAGTAGGGAATTCATGATTTATTTATGTTTCCATGTTGCAAAAAGGAAAGAAAAAAATTGCCATAGCGGCAACAAAATTTGGTGTTGCCTTGGGCAACCAAACCTTGTGCACCGGCCCTGCGTGCAATTCTATTCAAGATTCAACTTGTAGTCTATTAATGTTATTTCATAATATAAAGTATGTACAACACTATTCAATATTATACTATTTCACAGCATGACAAATTTGAACTTGTAGAATACTATTATTTCATTCGTGTATTAGTACAAAGAAGACATGCCTCAATGCTATCTAAGACAGTAGGTTTTTTTACATAACATGTCAGTATTGTGTACTCTAGTAATAAAAAATAGGAGGAATTAATTTAAAGGACAAAAATTTGTATATTTTTAGCCTCAAGGACACGACCTCAATATTTTATTCATAAGGACAAACATTCTCCTAAAAATTATTCATAAGGACAAACATTCTTTCAAAATTATTCATAAGGACAAACATTTTTCCAAAACTGCTACCGTACTAAAAACTGATACCTAAAAACTGCTACCGATAACTACAAACTGAAACTTAAAAACTTAAAAACTGATACCTAAAGAAAGTTGTCCTTCAAACTAAATTACTGAAAGTCTGTCCTTGAGGCTAAAATTCTGAGAAATTTTGTCCTTGACAATAATTTCCTGTAAAAAAATATATATACTTACATTTCATTGAGGGTTGCCCTGTTCCGGGGGGTTGCTCTAGGCTCTAGGCATTTGCCTTGCTTGCCTGCCCCTAGAACCGGGCCTGCTTCATATTAATGTAGAAAAAGAAACCAAATTAAAAGGAAATATTTAGGCGAGTTACTTAGTATATGCTAGACTTCGTTGCAAAGTATGATAACAACCATAAAAACCGTCCATATGTAAGAGTAGAAGTAAAATTTCACAAAGATTTTTACGTTACATCAAAATCATAACATAGTCGATAGAGAGAAAATCGCGGGCCACTAACGAAGATGAAGCCAATTAACCTCAGAGAAGGTAAAAAAAGAAAAAAGATCCTGAAAACTCTTGAAAATTGCAATCATAACCAAAATTTTGTAAAATCTAATCCTATATTATAGTTTGCATAATGTCATCAACTGATGCAAGTAAATTTATACATTTATATATTTCACACATCATGAAAAACTCCACCTAGTAAATTCGGATAAGCACAACATAGTTGGTAAATTCAATAGTTGGTAAATTCAGACGCAATCAGATAAAATTAAAAAATGATAAGTTAATTCATAGTCCAAATTTGTAGCTTCAGTCCCATGTATATTAGTTAAGATACTCCCATTTTCCATTTTTCACAAAAATATCAATATTAATTTTGTTTTGCCTATTCATGCAGGGTACAAAAAGTACTGTTTCATAAACAATACTTCTACAAAATTAACTTAAAGATCATTAGTTATATATTCGTTGTGTCTTGCCCAATCACTTACATTAGTAAATACAGAGATACTGAAAGAATTGTGAAATAAAATGTCAAGCTCCTCCTAATCCATATTTTTTGATTGCATAACTTAAAATTGTAACATTTGGTGTCATTACTGCTAATAGTTAATAGAATGCTACATTGAATTATTACTTCTAATGACTGTCACAATTAGATCTATGTCTCCCATTTTCGAATTTTCAAATTGAATCCCATTTTTTTTACTGAAGAGAATTATATCAAAAGAATGCTTAGAAAATTAACTGGTGCGCAGAAAGAAAAAAAGGAAAACAGTGAATGTCTTCTAAACTGAACAAAATATGATATAAAAAAACAGGAACTAAAATTAGAGCAGTGCTAAATGCACCACGATACCCCTTTCATTTTACCCAAAAACAAAAAAAAATAACAAAAAGGATACGGTGCTTCATTTTACCCAATACGGACGACATCATATTGCCGAACGGTAGTATGAGACCGTTCGAAAAATTGTTTGTTTTTTTAAAACCACACATACGATCGGCAGCAGAAGACCGGTCGCCAATATGAAAACGTTTGTTTTTGAAGCACTAAATGCTGGACGGCGTTATACTATCGTTCAGCAGTACAAAAATCGATTGCTGGATGGGTAGTATGAAAATAATTAGTGCGTATTTGGAAGTGTGTAATGGTATGTGGAAGGGTAAAATGAAGAATGGGTGAAATGAAGAAGATACCGTGGTGCATTTAGCACTGCTCTGAAATTACCTAAACTAATATGTACAACTGTCCATCACCTTTTGATTCGATTTCATCATCAGATTAAGATCCATTTTCCTAAGAGAGAAACAAAATAGATATTTAGTAAATTTTGATTAAGATATATTCAGCTATAGATTAAGTAGAGTAGTAAAATCCAATTAACATCTAAGACAATTAATTTATCACGAAAATTTTCTAATTAAATAGTTCAAATTTCAATGAAATTACATTAATATATATGGTAGCTACTAATGGAATGATCAAAAGGATAGCTAAAATGACTAATTACTTACTAATTTTGATTAAAATACATTTAGAGTAATCCAAGTATATCTTTTTTAAATCAAAATATAAGTAATTTAGCTATTATAAATTAGCATTATTTACTACTAATTTTTAACCAGCAAAATTTGATTAAAATGGCGGTAGACCAAGTAAACCAAATTATTTTGTATAAAATATGTAGCAACTTCAAATTATGTACTGACTAATTTTACAAATCAAATAAAAAAATGTTAGCACTAAATACAATCTTATAGATTAATCAAATTAAATAATATAAAATATATTACCCGTATTATTCCAATAAATTTGTTCTAAACACTGCAGTAAAAGTTGGTTAAAATGTTATATGAAGTAGACTAAGTAATCATAATTCAAAATTAACTCTAGTCTACAAAACTATGCAACACTATACTTGAACTATTTAGTGAACGTAACACTAATATAAATTTTTTTAAGGTTAAACCAATAAGGCAACATAATATACAAATCATGCCAATTACTAATTTTAGTTTGCTACATGAATAATTATATTTAGCACATAGCATGTATTAATCCATAGTCAAAGTTCGATTTAGCTGGAAAAAAAAAGTTTTAAAGCGTTAAAATTATTATCTAGCAAATAACACAAGCAAACTAATTACAAAACGAGGAAACGTTTATGGTCCGTTTGGTTTCATTTTGTATTTTGAGTTTTGTGTTTTCAACTTGCACTAAGAAATAGCAAAAAATAAGTGAAGAAGATATATAATTCTTAGCCATTGCGACGACCAACGGACAACGAAGGAGTCAGATTGTTCTTCGTGCTTTTGTTATCTCTCGAAATACGAAAAATAAAATAAACTTGTTTTCTATTTTACATGTTAATTCCATTTTTCAAAATTATTTGTTTTTCAACAATACATACAACGGGCGCTTTTGTATAGACGAAAACACAAAACTAAAAACGACAAGCCAAACGGGGCCTTACTTTTTTAAACGTGGGCTATCTTTATAGGTTTACGACAAATCTAAGAGATTGTTATATTGGCCATCAGATTGAGAACCCTGTCTAACAATACATGGTAAAGATTGATTGCAACAACACTTTCAGAACTGAGCTAGTATTTCTTGAACTCAGACTACATATTAAAAATCATTTCATTTGTTATAAAAAAGCCATATATCTAATTCAGCAAGTATATGAAGATTATATTCTAAATGTGATATATCTTTGTAGGCTTATGATATGACAATGATACGATATGCTCTACTATATCACACATTACTGCCCGTCCCAAATGCAGCTACAAAATTCAAATTAAATATTAGTAGTAAGTGTTACAATTTGGTGCATCAATATTATGCAGACATGACAAGGCACTAAAGACAAGAATGGTAGCAACTTTATTTTCATTTGCTTTCTGTTACAAATCATGTGCTCTAGATTATACATTTCACGAGCAAATAGAATTATGCCACCTGTTGAATTAGTTACACGTAAAACAAAATGTATCGGTTATAAAAGAAGTTGAATGAAAAGGATTCAGTAGGCTGGAATTAAATCAATTTATCTTCTCTGTTTTCTTTTCTTCCCCTCTCCTTCTTCCTCAGACAAATTAGTGCCGTATCAACTTATCCATGTAACCACTTTAATAGGTATCAACAACAATTATATATAACTAGTATAGCAACATGCAAAATGCATGCTTGTATAACTTCGCTCACAACCATACAGGTTTAAAAACAATTACAACACTACGAAAAAAAACTGAACAATTTCCAGCAACTCTCATTTTATTCATCACCTCAAATAACACAACATACACAACTTGACAACAAAAATCTCATAATGCAGACATAGACCATTCAATCCGCTCAAAGTCAATAATCTGACCGTCAATCTTAATAGCTTTAACCTTCGGTTTCTTTGATCTCCTCCTTGGGCACAGTGACACTGAGAACCCCATTCTCAATGGTTGCCTTCACCTGATCCATCTTTGCTTTCTCTGGCAGCATGAACCTTCTCATAAACTTCCCACTGCTCCTTTCTACCCTATGCCACCTTTACAGGATTAAGCGCCATTGGCATTAATTGAATTAGTGACCAAATTGTTTTGATTCAAAATTAAATAAGCTTACTGGCCTTGCATAGTTTATTAAACTAAAAATAACGGATCATTGTAATGCATTCCAATCAACCATATAATAAGTCCAATCAATCAACATATTAGAAAAGGCTATAATTTTATTTATGTAATTAATTGTTTTATTAACCACTAGAAACTAATATGAAAAAAACTATTTTTTGATAATATATATTTGTGAATTCGTTGTAAAAAAAGGTTAAAACACACCAAGCTTTGTACGTTACACATGATCACTTAAAAAGTTGAATATGATATATTAGTTTAATCAGGAATGCAAAACTAAACCTATTTGTTTATTGACCATATATTTTATGAATTCATTTCGTCAGAATAAACTCATAAATTTAAAATAAAAAATAATTTACCCACTAAGGTTTCTACATTATTCTAGAAACGAATTTTACAAATTTGTGATACTTTTACTTCCTACTACTTTATGGGAATCAAATTCATTTTAGACATCATATAACATTGAACAAATAATTCATAACTAATTTCCTTATCAAATCTGTCAATTGAGAATTATATCAATTTACTCAACAACGTTTTTCATACTTAGTTAGCATGTACATATATATGTAGCTAGGATCTCAAAATTATTCAAATAATATTTAAAGGCAAAAGTGAATTTATATATTATTCCTTACACACTAATGTCGGGATCAGTGAAACTTATTTTTCATGATGGCCACGACCAATACTTATTCTTCCAGGCCGATGGTTGGCAAGAGGACCATGAAATCCCAGCAATTCAAAGGAAACAGTGCATTAATATGGTTAAAATATGAGAAAATATAAGTTGGCTTGTATCATATTTTAAGAAGACTGATATTTGTACTTATAATGAATATATATTTACCCATAGACTGATATTCCATTTGTCTAAGTTATTGGACAAATATGTATAGATAAACAACCAAACATTATGAGTGCTCTCCTCCTCTGCATGATGACTCGTTTTCCTATAAAAAGATAAACAACCAAACATTTGTGGTTCATTGAAGATATTCTGTTTGTCTAAGCTGTTGGACAATTATTTATCCAAATTATTTTAAAAACAGTTCTACATACTCCAAAACTTAGTTCAATTGTGGATACTATTAAGAAAACGTTACAATTCTAAATTGCCCTCACATGATGCCAGATTGCTTTAATGAGCTTATGGAGGCAAAATTGTTTATTGGTTGTTCGTCAAGTGTAATATTTGTCTTTACATAATACTTTTATTGTTATTTTGAATTTGTCAATGTAAATTTGAACTCAATGTAGTCCTATGTGGGATATGTGCAAGGATATCAGTGATTAGAAGAATAAATATATTGCTAGCCTAAGGAAATGGAATTGATAAAACTACTAAATTTTCAAATTTCAACATGTACCAGCAAATATTCAACATATAAGAGAAAATCTATTGTCTGGTCTAAGGGTCTTCTTACGTAGCTTCGTGAAGTCACAAATGAGAACAACTACCTTGATTATCTATGTTTATTTAATGTTGGATCAAGTTCATCTACCAGCATCTATGGCTATTCAATCTTTAATATGATAAAAAAGTATAAAAAAATGTACTATTTTCAGCCCAAAAGCTTTAGTTAATTGAATTGCCTATTCACATTATTTTCTCTCATTTCTTCTCTAGTTCTATCATAGAGTTCCAAAAGTAATATAAAATCACTTTGTTATTTTTAATTATCAAAAGTAATTAAAAAAAATCAAATAGACGATAATCATGGGGACAATACATGTATATTAATAACTTTCAAGTTAGAACTCTATGTCCTCTAAAAATGTACAACGCTACCTTGAAAATTTTGCATGATACCGTTCATGCTAAGATATAGCTATCCCGATAAAAAAACGTTATTCACTAACCTAGAAATATTTAAATATCTAGATAAGAAACGCGACTAACATGATACTTTATTTGATTCAAGAGGGAAAATTTATTGGATAACATCGAGTGTTCTAAGTTAGGTAGTGAAGATAAAAATAAAATAACTTATTTGGATGTAAAAAAATAGATAACAAAATTGAACTTAGGTTGAATAACGATTTAACAAACATAGGGGAACGATGTACATCCATAACTAAAATTGAGATAGCCTTGTTACCAGTAGATAGATTAAAACAACTGACAGACCCAATTTCCATGCAAAAACTCAATTTACTATAAAGTAAAAATGTACAAAAAAATAAATTTATATAACAATTAAGTCAATTCAGCTAAATGTTAGCAAATCTACGTCAAATTATATTAGTTCAAACCGTTACAAACATGTAACAACCCGCATATTTATCAATTTTATATTTAAATATTTTATTGTTAATCGGATTTTGGTCCGAAAAGCTACTTTTTGCATACGGTCAAATTAGGACTCGAGACTACCCCCATTGAGTTCAAAATGACGTCTGTGATCTTTTTAAGTGTAAACTTCGATATGTTTGGAGATAGTGGAATTTTCGCCACTTTTTCACTTTGGCTTTGGTTTGGGCTGAACTTACTAACTCAGCCCAACCCCTTCCTTCTCTTCATACTTCATTTCTATTTGCATATACATTCGAGCTTCTTCAAAAATGGTGGAGGGAATTGGAAATTAAAACTCCAAAGCTTTAATCTTCATTGCAAATCTAACATCTACTCCGAATTCAAGTGAAGACATTGATTCAAGCTTCATTTTCATTAGTTTTTGGTGCAAAGGTGAGATTTTTATCTCACATCTTGCCTATGACTGTCATTGGACTGTTGGGAATGATCCCCTATCACTTGTGCGCATGCATTTGCATTTGGTTTGGACTGAATTGGTGAAAAACCCAATTTTTAGTGTTTTGGCAAAATTTTGGGCTTAGGTCGTTCGGCATTGGAGAAGACAGGCCTGCAAATCTTTGTTCTGGACTTAGGTCATTCGCATGTGGTAGGTCGTTCGGCAGATAGGTCGCTCCACTATTAGGTCGTTCGGCATTAGGTCGTTAGGCAATGGCTCGTTCCACATTAGGTCGCATGCCTGGCCCGTTTGCTTTAGGTCGCTCTGCTGCTAGCTCCCAACCATTTAGGTCGCTCGCATGCTTAGGTCATACCTTTTTAGGTCGTTTGGCCTTAAGCCGTTTGCAGTTAGGTCGTTCGACCTTATATGCTCACATTAGTTCGTTCGTAGTTAGGTCGTTCGCCGCTTAGCTCGTACTTCCTTTAGGTCGTTTGTACCTTAGGTCGTCGCCCTATTAAGTCACGCACATTTTAGGTCGTGTACCATCTTAGGTCGTGTACCATCTTAGGTCGCGAACCACTTCGGTCGCGTATCACTTAGGTCAAAACCATTTAGGTCGCTGGGCCTTTTTACCTTTAGGTCGCATGACCTTATTACTTTAGGTCGCAACCACTAAGTCGCTCGGCACGTACAACTTTATTAGGTCGCTCACTATTTTTGGTCACAACATTTCGGCCTGCTTTAACTCCTTAAGTTGCTTGCAACTTAGGTCGGCTACGTTAGGTCGCCATCACCTTATGTCGCTCGGTCTGCTTGCAGTTTTTACCTCGGCTATGTTAGGTCGTACATCACTTTAACTCGGCCACCTTTGGTTGCACGAGCGTTCATACTTTGATGGTTTTGGGATTGATTCCTTTGGACTTTACTCACGTCTTCGAATGTGAAATTTTGTGATTCGATTTGTTTCAACAATCGTTTTGTGACTTGTCACTTTAAAAACGTGAAGGCTTCAATACTAGTAGAGAATATCAAAACTCTTTCATCAAAGCGATTTCAACACTATTTTACTACAAAGCTCTTTTTCTCAAACCGTTTTCCAATCTACTAGTATATACAAGCCTTTACTTCACTCGGATGAGAAATTGAATTAAACGACTTAGTAAAACGAGTGGTATGAAACGCTCGCGTTCACTTCATCGGTTAGCTCTTGGACTTGTTCGATTGAACCCTTTTGTGACAATTTTCTAGTGAAGACCTACAACTTGTTCGTAAATATTTAAGTTAAGCAAGTGGTTATGGGACATGAAGCTAAACTCATATATTTACTAGCTTGGTGTGATTGACACTTCTTGATGATCATGATGATCATTTTTTTGATTTAGACTAGCAATTGTGCGATGTCTCTTTGTCTACGAGGGAGACTAAACCCCGTTTGTGTGATGATTCACCATCACATATGTGGAGTAGCGCCCCATGGTCTTCGGGCCGTTCGTATGTCAAAATTTAATGGATAGCTTCCATGAGATAGCTTCTCGTTCATGTGTTACATGTGTTAGTGAGTTTTCATACTCCCGTTGTTGTGATAGGCCTCCCCCTTTTTATGTGATTTCTGGATTTCGTGTGTTGATTTCTGGAATTTGTGCTTCACCAATTTTCATGATTTTCATTGATATGATATCAATTTTTGTGCATTGGTGAATTCGTGTGTCATTGACTTGTTATGAATACAAGTTTAGGGTATGATACCCTATTTTATCTTTGAGAAGATTCTTGTGATATTGATTAATCTCTTGTTGATTTTCAATTACATACTTATAGTAGTATGCCATTATGGTTATTACATGTTCATGACATGTCTTTTATTTCATACCATATCATCTAATATTTATAGCTAGACTGATCCGTTTATTATTTTCTTATAAATAATACTCGGGTCAGACCGAGATGTTACAGGTGCTTCTGCTTGACTTCTCTTCAGGATTATTCTGACTTTTGGCTAACTACATAGATTAGTAGTTTTTGGATGTACACATTTGAGATATAGACTCTATCTGGTGTACTTATTCTTTTGTATAGCACGTGTTGCTATTCTTTTGTATTATCGTGGATCTTTCAGACCACTACTCTGATGTACACTTTCATGTGTTATATATATATTCATATCTTTTTCCGCCTTTGTGATATGGATGTCTGTGACTGATTTATGTTATGTTTATTTCTATGTTTGTTTCCGAAGATTATTTATAGCCACTGTGTGATACCTTTGAGTTTGTATCGGTATGTCGGATTTCCTCCTTAAATGATATGCATTCTATACTATCTGACATATCAGTGCTCGCACAAAGAAGTTACATGTATGGTCTATCCTCAACAGCCTTATTCTCCGTGCTGATTGACAACACCACACCGTAGTGTTCTTGGTTAGCGTCGGTATAGAGGTGGGGCGTCACAGCTTGGTATCAGAGCCAAACTTCGGAACAACGTAGAATAACTTAACAAGGATCATCGTCCTAAGTCCAACTTAGGAGTAGTGCCATAGGATTTAAGTCGAGTCTTCGAACCGACTCATCTTATTCCCTTTTATGTATCCTTGTTTTATCTATCAAGATTTGCTTGATATTTAATTGGAGAATAACTTTTCTTCTTTTCTCTTCCTTAAAGGAGAGAATGTCTAGACCAGGTCGTCCCAGAGCTGGACCTTCTACTGTTACTCCCCAGGATGGAGTTTTTTTGACTGCTCGACAGCTTCTTGATTTAGTAAAGAATGCTCAAGCAGCTGGTCCTAATTAGGAACCTACTCATCCTAAGTCTGGATTTGCACGTTTGTGCAACGATTATACCAACTTGGGTGGGAAACCATTCAAAGGTTCCGAAACTATTATTGAGGTCCAGGCTTAGTTAAGAACATGCGATCGAATCTTTTCTCGCATGAATCTTGTCGATCTTCACCGTGTTCAGGTGGCTTCCAGTATGCTCCAAGAGAGAGCACTGGATTGGTACGAACTTCTTATTTCTGAAATTAATGAAGCAGATCTCACCTGGGAGCAATTCCGTGAACGCTTCGAATTAAAATTCGTACTAGAAGTAGAGAAAGTGATATTGGCTCGACGTTTCATAGACCTCGTTCAAGGTGAATCCACTGTGACAGACTATGTCGCATCCTTCGAGTCACTGTCTAAATATGGGGTTGAATACATCAACACCCCATTGAAGAAGAACCAGAGGTTCGTCTATGGCTTAAACAAGAATCTCAAGAAGCCATTACTTCTAAAATTAGAAGTTTCTTTCGACCAACTCATTGATATCGCTCTTCGTCTTGAAGAGGCTGATAAGGACAGTGATGTTGAAGTGGTGGCTTCCAAACCAAACATTAACAACAAGAAAAGGCCTAACAAGTTCAAAGGTCCTTATCCTAACAAAAAGGGTAAACAAGCAACTCCTGCTACAAAGACATTTTCCCCCAGTGATAGGAAATGCTTCAACTGTGGTGCTAAGGGCCATTTTGCGAACAAATGTTCAAAGCCCCGCTCTTGTCACTATTGTAAAAGTCCAGATCATTTTATGCATCTATGCCCTAAGCTTCAAGGCAAGGAGGGAACGTTAAACGTTGCTCAAGCCCCTGGCAACACATCTCGCGGTCAAGGTATGTCTCATTCTGTCCTTGATGCATTATTATATTTCATGATCAACCTATTAGAGTTCTCTTTGATACGGGTGCATCCCATTCTTTTATATCAAAGGAACTTGTCGATACTTTTTCTTTAAGTGTTGTTGCTTTAATGACTTCTTTAAGAATTGCGAATCCAGTTGGTGGATCCACAACTCTTAGTCTGCTTTGTAAAGATGTCGAGATTATTTTGTGTGATTTTTCTTTCCTAGCCGATTTGCATGTCATGCGTTACTTAGGCTTTGGAATGATTTTGGGTATGGATTGGCTTAATTGTTATGAAGCTCATATCCTATGTCCTGAGCGGACTATTTGTCTTCGACATCCACTATCTGTTAAGCAGATTTCTATTGTTTTTAAAGATTTGGATTCCGCTTTGGTTGCATCTTTATATTCTTTAAATCCTCGTGATGATGATAATGATGATGAGGAAGATGTCATTTCTCTTATTCGCGTCGTTCGTGAATTTTCTGACATCTTTGAGCCCGTTTTAGGACTACCACCTAAGCGAGCAATTGAGTTCAAAATTAATCTAATACCAGGAGCTCAACCTATTACTCGTCCTCCTTATCGCATGTCCAATAAGGAGAATGAGGATATGCGCAAACAATTATCCGAGTTGGAGACGAAGCAACTTATTCGCTCTAGTTCCTCGCCTTGGGGAGCTTCAGCTATTTTCGTAAATAAGTTCGACAGTACACTTAGGCTTTGCGTCGACTACCGCAAGATTAATGATCTTACTATTAAGAATAAATATCCTTTACCTCGGATTGATGATCTGTTTGACCAACTTAGTGGTGCTAGAGTCTTTTCACAATTGGACTTGGCTACCGGTTTTCATCAGCTTCGTATTGCAGAGGATAGTATTCCTTTGACTTCATTCCGTACTCATTATGGATCTTATGAATGGCTAGTTATGCCATTCGGTTTAACGAATGCTCCGGCTTATTTCGTTGACCTCATGAATCGAGTTTTCAAAGATTTCCTCGATCGGTTTGTTCTCATCTTTATTGATGATATTCTTGTATATTCTAAAACCGAAGAGGAACATGAAAAGCATCTTCGAATTGTATTGGAAACTCTTAGGAGTAATCAATTGAAAGCAAAATTTTCTAAATGCCACTTTTGGCAATCTAGTGTGAAGTTTCTCGGTCATATTATTTCCGAATCCGGAAAATCAATGGATCCTTCAAAGATTGAAGCGATTCAAAATTGAAAGAGACCGGAGAGTGTGACTGAAATCCGTAGCTTTCTTGGATTGGCAGGTTATTACCGCCGTTTCATAAAAGACTTTTCTAAGATTGCCGTGCCTCTTACTGGCTTAACAAAGAAAGGTGTTGAATACATTTGGTCGGACAAATGTGAAACTTCTTTTCAGAAATTAAAAGAACTCCTTTCTGATGCTCCTGTTCTTGTTATTCCCGAAGGGAATCAAATTTTGTCGTTTATACCGATGCTAGTCGCGTTGGTTTGGGTGCCGTTCTTATGCAAAAAGAACGTGTTTTTGCTTATGCTTCTAGGCAATTGAAGCCGGTTGAGACTAGATATGCCACACATGATTTAGAACTCGCGGCTATCGTTTTCGCCCTTCGAATTTGGCGACATTATCTTTTGGGAGAAAAGTTTATACTTTATACTGATCATAAGTCTTTAAAATATTTATTTTCTCAAAAGGAACTTAATTTGCGTCAACAGCGTTGGCTCGAATTCCTTGCTTCTTATGATCTTGATATTCTTTATACTCTCGGAAAGGGAAATCGAGTTGCCGATGCACTTAGTCGCAAGCAACAAGCGGTTGTTTCCATGATGATGTCTGAATGGAACGATCTCGAGGTTTTATCTACTTGTGAGATTAGAGATCGTGTCTCCGATTTATGTTCATCTCTGGTTTTATGTAGCCTTGAGGCTCATCCTTCTCTTTTAGACCGCATTCTTGAAGCTCAGAGGCTAGATCCCGAATTGGCTCTTCTTAGCCAGAATATTAGGGATAAAACCGATATTGAAGGTTTGAAAGACTTTGATATCGATTCTCGAGGCGGCATTCGAAAATTTGGTAGACTTATCGTGCCAAATATTAGAGATCTTCGTAAAGATATTTTAGAAGATTCTCATCGTTCCAAATTTTCCATTCATCCCGGTAGCAGTAAAATGTACGCAGATATGTAGCGACTTTATTACTGGGAGGGAATGAAATCCGATATTGCTAACTTTGTTAAGTGTTGCATGACTTGCCAACTTGTTAAGGCCGAACATCAAAGGCCCGGTGGGTTATTGCAACCGTTGGAAATTCCAGTTTGGAAATGGGATCAAATTTCCATGGATTTTATTGATGGCCTTCCCTGTTCTCGTTCGGGTCATAATAGTTTTTGGGTGATTGTGGATAGACTTACCAAATCCGCCCATTTTATTCCCGTTCGGTCGAACCGAACTGTTCCTCTTCTGGCCAAACTCTTTATTAAAGAAATTGTTAAACTGGATAGAGTTCCTACTTCTATTGTTAGTGATCGTGATCCATTGTTTACCAGTGGATTCTGGAAGAGTCTTCAAAAAGCTTTGGGAACGAAGCTTAATTTTAGCACCACTTATCACCCCAATCCGATGGACAAACTGAGCATGTGAATCAAACTCTTGAAGATCTTCTTCGTTCTTGTGTGCTTGATTTCGGTGGAAGTTGGGAAGATCATATTTCACTCGTTGAATTTTCCTATAATAACAGCTTCCAATCTAGTATAGGTATGGCACCTTTCGAGGCACTCTATGGAAGGCCATGCCGATCTCCTTCTTGTTGGCTAGAGGCCGGTGAGAAGCTCGTTTTAGGTCCAGATTTTATTCGAGATTCCACAGAAAAGATTGAGCTTATTCGACATAGGATGAAAGAAGCCCAGAGTAGACAAAAATCCTATGCCGATAATCGAAGAAGGAAATTAGAATTTTCTATCGGGGATCTTGTATTTATTCGTGTTTCCCCTATGAAGGGTGTTGTACGTTTCAGTCGATCGGGAAAGTTAGCGCCTCGATATATTGTGCCATTTCCTATCACCGAACGTATTGGTTCCATGGCTTATCGCCTTTCATTACCAGCTCAGTTTTCTGCCATGCATGACGTGTTTCACGTTTCTCAATTACGGAAGTGCCTTCGGGATTCCGATTCTATTCTTGAGCCCGGTGTTGTGGAAGAGATTGAAGTTTCGCCTAATTTAACTTATGAGCAACAGCCTGTTCGAATTATTGCTTCGGAGATCAACGACTTCGAAATAAAGATGTTCCGCTTGTTAAAGTTCAATGGTCCTCAAATCCTAAGGATTGCTCTTGGGAAACTAGAGAATTCAACGAGCGAACACATCCGGACTTACTTTCTCATGCTCTTTGAGGTAAACTTCTTATTTCAAATTTCTTTTGCGTTAATATGCTTTTGTGGTTGTTACTTTTTATTTCCATCTCATATATATTGCGAGGACGCAATTTCTTTAAGGAGGGGAGTCTGTAACAACCCGCATATTTATCAGTTTCATATTTAAATATTTTATTTAAATATTTTATCGTTAATCGGATTTTGGTCCGAAAAGCTACTTTTTGCATATGGTCAAATTAGGACTCGAGACCACCCCCATTGAGTTCAAAATGACGTCCGCGATCTTTTTAAGTGTAAACTTCGATATGTTTGGAGATAGTGGAATTTTCGCCACTTTTTCACTTTGGCTTTGGTTTGGGCTGAATTTACTAACTCAGCCCAACCCCTTCCTTCTCTTTATACTTCATTTCTATTTGCATATACATTCAAGCTTCTTCAAAAATGGTGGAGGGAATGGGAAATTAAAACTCCAAAGCTTTAATCTTCATTGCAAATCCGACATCTACTCCGAATTCAACTGAAGACATTGATTCAAGCTTCATCTTCATTAGTTTTTGGTGCAAAGGTGAGATTTTTATCTCACATCTTTCTTATGACTGTCATTGGACTGTTGGGAATGATCCCCTATCACTTGTGCGCATGCATTTGCATTTGGTTTGGATTGAATTGGTGAAAAACCCCAATTTTTAGTGTTTTGGCAAAATTCCGGGCTTAGGTCGTTCGGCATTGGAGAAGACAGGCCTGCAAATCTTCGTTCTGGACTTAGGTCGTTCGCATGTGGTAGGTCGTTCGGCAGATAGGTCGCTCCACTATTAGGTCGTTCGGCATTAGGTCGTTAGGCAATGGCTCGTTCCACATTAGGTCGCATGCCTAGCCCGTTTGCTTTAGGTCGCTCTGCTGCTAGCTCGCAACCATTTAGGTCGATCACGTGCTTAGGTCATACCTTTTTAGGTCGTTTGGCCTTAAGCCGTTTGCAGTTAGGTCGTTCGACCTTATATGCTCACATTAGCTCGTTCGGAGTTAGGTCGTTCGCCCCTTAGCTCGTACTTCCTTTAGGTCGTTTGTACCTTAGGTCGTTGCCCTATTAAGTCGCGCACATTTTAGGTCGTGTACCATCTTAGGTCGCGTACCATCTTAGGTCGCGAACCACTTTGGTCGCGTATCACTTAGGTCGAAACCATTTAGGTCGCTGGGCCTTTTTACCTTTAGGTCGCATGACCTCATTACTTTAGGTCGCAACCACTAAGTCGCTCGGCCTTATCACTAGGTCGCTTGGCATGTACAACTTTGTTAGGTCACCCACTATTTTTGGTCACAACATTTCGGCCTGCTTTAACTCCTTAAGTCGCTTGCAACTTAGGTCGGCTACGTTAGGTGGCCATCACCTTAGGTCGCTCGGTCTGCTTGCAGTTTTTACCTCGGCTATGTTAGGTCGTACATCACTTTAACTCGGCCACCTTTGGTCGCACGGGCGTTCATACTTTGATGGTTTTGGGATTGATTCCTTTGGACTTTACTCACCTCTTCGAATGTGAAATTTTGTGATTCGATTTGTTTCAACAATCGTTTTGTGACTTGTCACTTTAAAAATGTGAACGCTTCAATACTAGTAGAGAATATCAAAACTCTTTCATCAAAGCGATTTCAACACTATTTTACTACAAAGCTCTTTTTCTCAAACCGTTTTCCAATCTACTAGTATATACAAGCCTTTACTTCACTCGGATGAGAAATCGAATTAAACGACTTAGTAAAACGAGTGGTATGAAATGCTCGCGTTCACTTCGTCGGTTAGCACTTGGACTTGTTCGATTGAACCCTTTTGTGACAATTTTCTAGTGAAGACCTACAACTTGTTCGTAAATATTTAAGTTAAGCAAGTGGTTATGGGACATGAAGCTAAACTCATATATTTACTAGCTTGGTGTGATTGACACTTCTTGATGATCATGATGATCATTTTTTTGATTTAGACTAGCAATTGTGCGATGTCTCTTTGTCTACGAGGGAGACTAAACCCCGTTTGTGTGATGTTTCACCATCACATATGTGGGGTAGCGCCCCATGGTCTTCGGGCCGTTCGTGTGTCAAAATTTAATGGATAGCTTCCATGAGATAGCTTCTCGTTCATGTGTTATATGTGTTGGTGAGTTTTCATACTCCCGTTCTTGTGATAGGCCTCCCCCTTTTTATGTGATTTCTGGATTTCGTGTGTTGATTTCTGGAATTTGTGCTTCACCAATTTTCATGATTTTCATTGATATGATATCAATTTTTGTGCATTGGTGAATTCGTGTGTCATTGACTTGTTATGAATACAAGTTTAGGGTATGATACCCTATTTTATCTTTGAGAAGATGTTTGTGATATTGATTAATCTCTTGTTGATTTTCAATTACATACTTATAGTAGTATGCCATTATGGTTATTACATGTTCATGCCATGTCTTTTATTTCATACCATATCATCTGATATTTATAACTAGACTGATCCGTTTATTATTTTCTTATAAATAATACTCGGGTCAGACCGAGATGTTACAGGTGCTTCTGCTTGACTTCTCTTCAGGATTATTCTGACTTTTGGCTAACTACATAGATTAGTAGTTTTTGGATGTACACATCTGAGATATAGACTCTATCTGGTGTACTTATTCTTTTGTATAGCACGTGTTGCTATTCTTTTGTATTATCGTGGATCTTTCAGACCACTACTCTGATGTACACTTTCACGTGTTATATATATATTCATATCTTTTTCCGCCTTTGTGATATGGATGTCCGTGACTGATTTATGTTAGGTTTATTTCTATGTTTGTTTCCGAAGATTATTTATAGCCACTGTGTGATAGCTTTGAGTTTGTATCGGTATGTCGGATTTCCTCCTTAAATGATATGCATTCTATACTATCTGACATATTGGTGCTCGCACAAAGAAGTTACATGGATGGTCGCTCCTCAACAGCCTTATTCTGCGTGCTGATTGACAACACCACACCGTAGTGTTCTTGGTTAGCGTGGGTATAGAGGTGGGGCGTTACAAAACAAAACTACTTCGACCCGCTAGACTGAAAAAGCCTTTTTGCCCCCAGCAAACGGATCCCTCATCCATTTATGCGATTCAAAAATACAATTTGAAAAAAGTTAGTTATATTTTTTGATGAAGAAACTAAAAGTACATAGTTGATACAATATGAATTGAGTCAGCAGGTCCCTTGATTTAAGTTAAAATGGTACCTTAATTTATCTTTCTCGTCCACTTCATCATTCCATGTACCATGTATACAAAACTAAGCATCAATAATCACACTGAAGGTTAATTCAACAAATACTCATCAACATTAACATTTCTACTTTAATGCATTTAAACTGAGCAAAAAATTCAAAGCAAACATAGCAGGCCATCAAACATTAAATGAAGAAAAAGTTCAACAACTAACAAAGAAAACAGTGTCGTAGTCAAATTTGAATGAACTGAGTTGCGGCAATGCAAACTATCGAACTGTAGTGAAATATGAAAATCTAGAATTGAAAATTTAATCTAAGTATATCTCAAAACACTATTGAAATACGGAACTATCGAACACAGTTTTGGCAGTTCAGATCACTTCGACCATATCTCAAATTTAATTTGATTAAACCCACACGTACAACATGAGTCTAATCGAATCATAAAGTTAATTCAAATTGGTAATTGAAAATATGGAGTTGGCGAAAGAGTTGAAGAGAAGTAACCTGAAGGAGTGCGAGAGAAGATGCTAAACGTGACATCGACGATGAGGGAATGTGGCGATGATGAAGGAGGGCGACGACGGTGGAAGTTAAATTTGTAAATAATTTAGAATGTTAGCGGTGTAGACTTAGAATTGGATTTTGAGGAGCCGACTTTGGGAAAGTATGGTAATTGGGGAAGAAAGAGCGTGTTAAGGTTCATGAAGTGGATGGGTTTTTGGAATTACTGAGGGAATTTTGGGAATTGCGAAAAGACATGGTTGAAATTAGTTGGTTGAATTTTCATTATTAGTAGTAGAGATGTACACCTCAAATATACATTATTTTGAATAGTTGCAAAGTGTGAAAAGTTATTATATTCTATTAGCAATGACTTTTATACAACACATGAAAAGATGATATAAGACTAATTTTCATCACCATACTGGATAAGCAATTAATCATAAAGCATCCATTTGAAAATCTTGAAATAGTTCGCAAATATTTGTCAGTAAATAAAGTAAACATGTTAATATAGAATGATACCTCCTAAGCATGATCGTGTAACATGATGTCTCCTGCTTCTTATTCCTCGCCAAATCCAAATTTCTCCAACAAATGTTTTCCATCATTGTGTTTCCACCATATAGGCTTCTGATAAAAATACAATATCACTATTGAATCACATACAATCGTTACCTGGCATAAAATTTTCGTAAACTTACTGTCGAAAATAAGAGATTACAAAATTTAGCTTCATAAACCAATTTAGCTTCATAAACCAATGCGGTGTAGTCAATAATATGCCTGGTCTTAATTCATACTATTCAGAAATCAATATTATACATAATTTTTAAGAACGCTAAAATCAGATTGCAATACTCACAGAGTGAACCACTTACGTGCTTGCACATGCACCCTAAGATAAAATTTAGATTTTAGTACTCAAAAAGCCGATGTACATGCACAGGCAAGTAGAAGGGGACAAAAAAGTTTAAACAGCAGCATGAACAGGAAATGACAACAAGTGAAAAAATGAATAATGTCAAAGATAGGATGTTTTTGAATTGATACTTATATATTAAGTACGCTCATACTCCTCTTTCTCTCCTTCTCCACTTTATTCATTCGAGAAGAAGAAGAGAACAACATGGGAAATTAGAGAAATACCTGGATTTCTTTTCTCACTTTAAGCGAATGTCCAATAATCTTGTAATTGCAAAACTTAGAAATTCAATACAATCGATCCGTGAAACTATCTACATACATAGTACAATACACTATTATAATAGTGTCTACAGTAAAGTAAAGTATTAAAATAGCGTTAAGACGTTACCCATATCCCCCTTAACACATTTATATATTCTCGTAGTCTATACAGATACCGTAAGCTCCACCAAACCGGTGGTTTATTCAGGGAGCACTCCATAGGTACGGTACAAAACAAACTTGTAGAAGGTGCGATAAGGCATGTGACACGGCACACGAGGCAATGCGAGGGTAGGATCCTACCATTTGCACTCCCGGACTGGTGGTAACGGATAGCAGCTGCTACCGCCCATCTCGGAACACACTCTCAAATCAAAATCGAGGATTGACCACCAAATCAATCACAAAGTCCTAATATGGTATCGAAGAAATGTGCTCGATAGGAGGAGCGACCTCACTTGGCCCGGTATAGCTCCTATTTTAGCCACATCAAGCTGACTCACGGGAGTCAGGGCTACGTAAATAACTCATACAGAATCGTTCGCCAAACCATCCTACTTCATTCTGGAATCTCCACCACGTACACAGTTGTTAAAGTAGTTTCGGTATTGGCAGAGAGTATGACAATATCTGATCCCGGTCTCTTTAACAACCAAACGCTTATTTCATACCGGATGGTTCTTTTACATTTCAAAAGTCAATTCATAATTGATATCCAAATATCATATTCAATTCAAACATATCACTATCGAAATCATATTCACTTTTGAAATCATATCGACAATATAGGTTAAAGCTCATTTCAAAATCATCATATTCAATCAAATATGTCATTTCACTAGAAAATTTCATTTAAATCCCAACTTAGGTTATAACATCATTTAACCATATTCGCTTTTAAATCAAGGATTTAAATATAACAGTCCAACCTTGCACTGTTTTATTTTAGAAAATAGTATAGATAATTTAAAATAGTTTTAAATAGTTTAAAATAGTTAAAATAGTTTAAAATACTTTAAAAAAGTTTAAAATAGATTAAAATAGTTTAGGTGGATTTAAGATAGTTTAAATAGATTTAAAATAGATTAAATAGGTTTAAAATAGATTAAATAGATTTAAAATAGATTAAAATAGTTTAGGTGGATTTAAGATAGTTTAAATAGATTTAAAATAGATTAAATAGGTTTAAAATAGATTAAATAGATTTAAAATAAATTAAAATGGGTTAATTAAATCATATTTATAAGTTTATTATCTACAAATAAATGTTATAACCATTTACACAACACTGATTTTATCCAATTACAATTAATTACATATTATTTCACCAATTAATATAACATTCAATCTATTTCCTTATTTACAATTTATAACCAATTATAACTTTTCAATCATTTCAGTTAATTGAAATTGCATTAAAATAGTTATCAATTACCTTAATTAACATTATTACATTTCATTCTAGTTATTATTCTCATTAATACATCATAAATTATATTTTCTTTCAATATTAAATTTCAAAATCTTATTAAATTCAATATTTTAATTATCGGAAAGTTATGGGTCGTTATACTCTCCCCTACTCAAAACTTTTCGTCATCGAAAACGGAAAAGAAAGAATTAAGAAATTAATATATCTTATTCAAAGTATTCAATTTATGAACAATTAATTTACATAATTAAATAATTTAATAAAATATATCAATTTAAAAACAATTAAATCCTTTCATATTCAAGTTCAATAAAAGTCTGAAAAACATTTCCACTTTCACAAATTTTTTCTAAGTCCAAAATTCACGGAAAATTTCAGCAGAGTCTCCTTTGTATGGAGATGTCCGGGAGAAACAATAATATCAATAATATATATATATATATCATATTTCAATAATAAAATATACCAAACCAAGGAAAAACAATATAATATCGCTATAAAATTGTAATCCGAAAACATACATATTTGTCGGGCAAACAATGCTTATTTATGAAACCAAAAGCAGCAGCTATTGCTTCCATAAACCTGTATTTCACTTATATAATCCAAAGAAGTTAGATTTATGTAGAAGAGAAATATTTAGTTGCTTCAATCAATAGTAAAACAAACCAACACAATACAACAACAATCACTCGCAAACAAAACCATAAAATCATCACATGCAATCAAAGTTATCAACCATCCATCCATACCAACCAAAAAAAATGGTTTGTTTGGGTTCAGAAACATTTAATCATATAAAATGATAAACAACTACTAAGTATACCATACACTCAACAGTCTTAGATAGAACTCAATAGATTGTTTATACATCTTTATACAATTAGAACTATCCTTTCCAAATATCCCATAAGCCAAACAACCATTAATTCCAAATATTATTTAAGTTTATTCTCATTACTTTCTTTTCACCTCATTTACTGTTCTTCAGTTTCATTCATTCATACAATGATTATTTTATTAATTTAACTTTATTAGTTACAAATTCATTTCCTATTCATTCATACAATGCCACTTGTCTCTTTTCATTACTTTACATTCATTTGCTTACATAAGTTATTTTCATTTCAACTATTTAAAATAATCAATGAATTCATTATTTAAGTATTACATATATTTTATTTCAGTTTACTTCACATTTATTATTTACTTTGATTTCCTATTAACATCAATATTCATTTGTGGAGCAACTCATACTTAGATTTTTTTTTCTCGTTTTCTTTTCACTTTTATCTCTTTTATATATAGTATTCACTTTTACTATTTGCTTTAATTATAATTGGCTTCAAACTTCACTTAAGTTTATAGTCATTTACTTACAGTATTCGCCTTTTAGTTAGTTATAATTACTAGCATTTAAAATTATTAACTTAAGTTTATAACATTTTTATAACATCTGAATTCTTATTTATATAAATAATTCTATTAAACACTTACATTACTTAAGTTTTACTTATATAATGTTCTATTACATATCCTATTTAACATTACAACTTTTAATATTTTGGTAAGTTGCATATATGTCTTTTAGAATGTAATTGAATGTTACCCAAGTTTATCTTATTCATTTTAGTTAACAAAATGTTCAATTGTTACATTTTCTAAATTTTCATTACTCATTAATTTATAAGTGACAACCTTTAATTTTTTTACATTTAATTAATCACTTAACTATAAATTTCTATTTTTTTTTTCATTTTAGAAGTTTCCAATTATTAATATAGTCAAGATTCCATTTCATTATAATAATTAAAAGCTACTAATTATCAAAAAGTTTTAAGAACTAATCTCCGGGTTACATTTCCAATAATTTAAAATAACACACACACACACACACACTCACACTCATAACTTATATATCCAATCATATTTAGATATTAAAATTTAAGAGTCGTTATCAAATAAATGTGTAGTAAAACTACTACAGCGGTCTTCTCACTTTGAAACTCGAAAATGAACGTTGATGATGCGTGCACTCATCACCGAAATTATTTTCCAACGACAGAGAGGGGAGTACATAACTTATTTCCTTTAAATTTCCCTTGAAATCATTTCTTTCAAATCATATTGAAATATTTATATCAGAAAATACTTCCAAATAATACCAATATTATATTCCAAAATCCTCAAAAAACAATTTCAAAACCCCGGAACTTAAGTTCTAAAATTTCCAATTTATATTTACTTTATTTGTAAATCCTATTTTTAAATCAATATTTATAAAATTTCACTTTCTAACAAACAACATATAACATCCAACTATATCATTTACAAAAGTCATCCATTTATATACAAAATATAATACTGGGTAAAATTATTTCATTTACCTATATTTCATAACAATATTGTGTCGGTCTGCTCTATTAAGTGTTTAGAAATCCTTATCGATGCCATAGTGTCCTATGTACTGACCAGAATTTATAAACACTAAACAGAACAAATTAACACAATACAGAAACCTTTTATAACACTAACAAATACGCTCTCTCATATATATACACTGAACGACTCATTCTAGGGTATTACTACCCTATTTCTAATGAGTCAAACCCCACAAAGCTAAGGTTATCGCTAAACCAAAGCTCTGATACCAAATGTAACAATCCACCTTTTAGACGGTTTAAATCGACAATAAACTACACATGTCAAACTCAAACCATTCAAAGGGGAGGATAAATAAGAAAAAGAAGAGAAAAGAAGGAAAAATAAAAGACAGAATCTCACAGCGGAATGACAAAATATAATAATTAAATAAACAGTTCATGAAGCTGTTTTACAAATAACATTCGATTACACTTTTACCATACATATCAGAGTTACATACAATAGAAATAAATAAAATGCAGCGGAACAACATGATGTAGTGGAATTAATATAATAAATAATAATAGTACTAAATCTCCGTCTTCGTTCTCCAGAAAAGCAATCTTCGATACACTGAAAGCTCAGAATGACCCGAGTGAATTGAAAAGACAAAACACTCGAGTCAGAACTAAAAGATCTTATGTAAGTTAAATCAACAGTAAATAAATATGAGTGTAACGGCATCAGAGAAGTTTACGGGGTTTGACATCTCCTATCCAGTGTCTAACGTGAGTGCAATAACTTAAGAGATGTTCGGGATTTCCATCTCCTAAGGATCCATGAAACTATCTACATACATAGTACAATACGCTATTAATAGTGTCTATAGTAAAGTAAAGTATTAAAATAGCGTTAAGGCGTTACCCATATCCCTCTTAACACATTTTATATATTCCCATAGTCTATACAGATACTGTAAGTTCCACCAAACCAGTGGTTTACTCACGGAGCACTCCATAGGTACGATATAAAACAAACTCGTAGAAGGTGCGATAAGGCATGTGACACGGCACGCAAGGCAATACGAGGGTAGGATTCTACCATTTGCACTCCCGGACTAGTGGTAACGCATAGCAGCTACTACCGCCCACCTCGTAACACACTCCTAAAATCAAAATCGAGGGGTGGCCACCAAATCAATCACAAAGTCATAATATGGTATCGAAGAAATGTGCCCGATAGGAGGAGCGACCTCACTTGGCCCGGTATAAGTCCTGTTTTAGCCACATCAAGCTGACTCACGAGATTCAAGGCTACGTAAATACCTTATACAGAATTGTTCGCCAAACCATCCTACTTCATTCTGGAATCTCCACCACGTACACAGTTATTAAAGTGGTTTTCAGTACTGGCGGAGAGTATGACAATATCCGATCCCGGTCTCTTTAACCACCAAATGCTTATTTCACACCGGATGGTTCTTTTACATTTCAAAAGTCAATTCATAATTGATATCCAAATATCATATTCGGTTCAAACATATCACTTTCGAAATCATATCGACAAAATAGGTTAAATCTCGTTTCAAAATCATTATATTGAATCAAATATGTCATTTCACTAAAAAAATATCATTTAAATCCCAACTTAGGTAATAACATCATTTAACCATATTCGCTTTTAAATCAAGGATTTAAATATAGCAGTCCAACCTTGCACCGTTTTATTTTAGAAAATAGTTTAGATAATTTAAAATTGTTTTAATAGTTTAAAATAGTTTAAAATAGTTTAAAATACTTTAAAATAGTTTAAAATAGATTAAAATAGTTTAGGTGGATTTAAGATAAATTTAATAAATTTAAAATAGATTAAATAGATTTAAAATAGATTAAATAGATTTAAAATAGATTAAAACGGGTTAATTTAATCACATTTATAAGTTTATTATCTACAAAGAAATGTTATAACTATTTACACAACACTGATTTTATCCAATTACAATTAACTACATATTATTTCACCAATTAATATAACATTTAATCTATTTCCTTATATACAATTTATAACCGATTATAACTTTTCAATCATTTCAATTAGTTGAAATTGCATTAAAATATTTATCAATTACCTTAACTAACATTATTACATTTCATTCTAGTTATTATTCTCATTAGTACATCATAAATTATATTTTCTTTCAATATTAAATTTCAAAATCTTATTAAATTCAATATTTTAATTATCGGAAAATTATGGGTCGTTACACTCTCCCCCACTCAAAACTTTTCGTCCTCGTAAAGGGAAAAGAAGGAATTAAAGAATTAATATATCTTATTCAAAGCATTCAATTTATAAACAATTAATTTACATAATTAAATAATTTAAATAAAATATATCAATTTAAAAGCAATTAAATCATTTCATATTCAAGTTCAATAAAAGTCTGAAAAACATTTCCACTTTCACAAATTTTTTCTAAGTCCAAAATTCATGGAAACTTACGGGTCGTTACATGAAATTAGTTTTTATAATGAAACAATGCAAATTAGCAACACTTCTGTTTTATGAAAATTAGTAACACTTGACTAATAAATGTACATCTTAACTCATTTAGCCCAAAACAATAGAAATAGAAACATACGCATATTTTTTCTCATTCTCATTTCTACATCGAAACCAAAAAATCAAAATTTCTCTATGTCCAAAACCCTAATTCCCAAATTTCAAAATTAAAGATTTCAATCAAAGGGCTTTTAATCAATTCTAGTGAATATTTATAAAAGGTAATCTCTTTTACCTTTCTATGCATCTAATTAGGGATTTAATTCAATTTTTGTTTCTAATTTTGATCAATTCCTATCTAATCTTTATTCATAGGCTAGGTTGGGCCTGAATTAGAAAAGCATGGGAGATTCTAAGCTCTAACCTTCCATTACGGGTTGTTTAGGCGAGTTTATCTCACAATTTCTAGTCTATGATGAATGGTTGTTGATGTTATATGAATTTGGTTAAATCGGATCGTCAGGGAGCCACCAGAACCGCGTGGGAATCAACACAGGCAGCGCAACCGGTGGATCGGTTTACATGACCGGTGCAACGGTTGTAGCCTGAGGTTGAGCCTTAGGCTATGTTGCTTTGGTCCCCGAGCGCTCCCGTTTGTCGCTAGTTCGTCCGGTTGATCTCCTTATGTTGTTTGCTTAATTTTGCTGTTGCATTTCATGTCAAATTTTATTTCCGTTTTCAGCTTTTGATTGGTGAATTGATGAGTTCATTTTGATGTTTTAAACCATAGAATTGTTCTATGGGTCTTGAGGAAAAAGCATAATTTTGATGCACATTTTCAATTCGAAATTATAAAAGGATGATTTCTAAATCAAACCATTTTATGAAAATCTTTTTAAGTATAAATCTAATTTCTATATACATTGTTTCAAGAAATATACATATATATATAGTATAATTCTCTTTGAAAATGGTTTTAAAAATGATTTGGAGTAATGACTTGAAGAGTATATATATATATATATATTCGCTATAAATCCATGGTTTACTAAAAATGATTTTTTTAAAGTAAAGAATTTTATATAAATTGCATAACATCGATCGAATGAGGAATTAATTTAAACGGTCAACTAAAACGAGTGATATGGAATGCTAGCATTTGTTTTACCGATTAATTCTCGGAATTGCTCGACCAAACCATTGCTACACACAAGTAGATTTTACTATTGTATAATAAACATTTGCGTAAACCCTTATGGTGTCAGACACCTGGTTATTATCTATTCGGTTGCTGTATTAAAGTATTTAACACTTTTATGACCGAGTTTATGACTCGCCTTCGGAGTTTATAGGTCTCGTACCTATCTTTATGTTTATCAATGTCGTACCTATCTTGATGTTTATAGGACTTGTTCCTATCTTGATGTTTATAGGTTACGTACCTATATTGATGTTTATATGCTTATACATCTATCCTGGAGTTACATTTAGGTGAATTTATTTCACCAATCTTGAAGTTCAATGCCTTTTCCCTTTTTGTGAGATTTCTGGATTTCTTTTACTGAGATTTCTGGATTTGATGTTGTTTGAATTATCACCAAATAATTTTAGCGATTTTTTCTTTTAATAAGCTATCTTGAGTTTTAGTATTTGGTGATTTAAAGTTATTGATGCATGTTTGATATTTGTCGATATATGGCTATATTTGAGATCTAGTTCACTTTATCCATCATTCATTTTTGCTAACTCATTTATCTCAGTCTAGAATAACTCGTTTATTATATTTCATATATACTCGGGTCAAACTCAGATGTTTTAGGTCCTCCAGCTTGATGCTTAGAGTGGATGTCTTATTTATTAACTAGTCGTTACTTTTGTCATCTATGTTTATATGTGATGTTATTTTGTATCTTATGTCGAGTTCGACTCCTTTTGTGTACATATTCATATTTTAAGATGTAACACCTTGCATAGTTGTAGTCTACATGTATTTATTTTAGGTCGATTTAGACTTGTATCTATTTGTATTCCGTTGTGTTTGATTTGTGATTCTGCGATCTATATTTATTATATGTTGTTTTAGATTTTATTATAGCCACCGTAGTTTTGTTTTAATACCTGAATTTGTATATGTCAGTTCCACTTGATTAAAGAAAATGCATAACATATTAGTTGACATATCAACGCTCGCTTAAAGTAAAATTCATGGATGATCGCTCCTAACCAGCCCTTTCTGCCCTTTCTCTACACTAGCTGACAATGTTAATTTGTAATATTTTTTATTTGTGTGGGTCTCGTGGTAGGGCGTCATAGCTTTGTATCAGAGATGACTTCAGAACAAATTATGATATTATAAAAACAAATTGTGGTTTAGGCAAGTCTTAAGAATCGTTCCTTAGGTTTTCATGATAGTATATCCTTTTGCGTTTATCTTTATAATTCCTAATATCAAATCATATGACTCTTGAATAATCTTTTATCGTACCTTATTCCTTTCAGAATCTTAGATGCCTAGTGGTAGACCACCTACACATTCTGTTGATGGGCAGTCCAGTGGCCCTCCTTCGGATGGAATGTTCATTTTCGCCGAGCAGATCATGGAACTCGTTAGGAATACTCAGCCTTCTGGACCTCCTTCTGATCTTCTTGTTCACAAGTCGAGTTTTGCATACATGTGCAGTGACTTTGCACATCTTGGTGGTAATTCCTTATGAAGTTCTGAGAGTGTGATTGAATTGCAGACTTGGCTTAGGACATGCGAGCGGATATTTTCTTGCATGGAAATTTCTGATTAGCATAGAGTTCAGGTAGCATCTAAATAGCTTCAAGGACGAGCTCTAGATTGGTATGAGCTTCTTATAGCAGAGGTGGATGAGTCTACCTTATCTTAGGAACAGTTTGGGGAACATTTTGAGTTGTGGTTTGTTCCGACTCCGAGAAGGTCTCGTTAGCTAAATGGTTTAGTGAGTTGAAGCAAGGAAATTCTTCCGTGGTGGAATATGTAACGGCCTCCGAATCCCTTTCCAAATACGGGGTTGAGCAACTAGTACCGCTCAAGAAGAATGAAAATTTGTGGAGGGGTTAAGAAAGCATCTTAGGAAGGTGTTGTTGTTGTAGTTGAAGGTTTATTTTGAAGAGTTAGTTGATTCGACCCTTAGGCTTGAGGCTGTTGAGAAAGATAGTAGTGAAAAAGATGTAGTGGAGAAGAATAGCTTTTGTCCTAAGAAGAAGCAACCTTTCAACAAGTCCAAGCCTTTTTATCCTAATAAGAAGATTAAGAAGCAAGGTTCTAGTTCCACTCCTACACAACCATCTCAAGGAGAATGCTACAATTGTGGTTCCAAAGAGCATTTCATTAAGGATTGTCCTAAAGCTCCAATTTGTCGTTATTGCAAGAAAGAAGGTCATCTTGTAGCATCTTGTCCTCGAGTAGTTAAAGGACTCGCTTTCAGAAGCTTAGTGTTGTGCAAGCTTCTAGTGGGCCTTCTCAGCATCAAGGTATATCTCCTTCTATTCTTGAAGGTGTTATGGATTTTTAGAATCTTTCTATTTGGGTTCTCTTTGATATGGTGCATCTCACTCATTCCTATCAAAGGAACTTTTTGATGCTCTATCTTTAGATGTTGTGTGCTTAGTGACTTCGCTGAGAACTGTGAACCCGGTCGGTGGGTCTACAACCCTTAGTTAGTCGTCCTCTTTATCAGATATCTTCCAAGGAGAATGAAGAGTTAATGATGCAGTTGTCGGATTTGGAAGAAAAGTAGTTTATCTAGTCTAGTTCTTATCCTTGGGGAGCTTTTGTCGTGTTTGTGAAGAAATCTAATGGTACTCTTAGCTTTGCATAGATTATTGCAAGCTTAATAAGTGTATCATTAAAAACAAGTATCCCTTGCCTAGAACCGATGATCTTTTTGATCAGCTTTGTAGTGCTTAGGTTTTTCCCAGTCATACATAGCGATCTATTTTCGTTAGCTTCGAGTGGCACAGGATAGCATTCCTCTGACTTCATTCCATACCCGTTATGTTCTTATGAGTGGCTCATTATGCCCTTCGGATTAATGAATGTTCCAGCTTATTTTGTTGACCTTAGGAATCGTGTTTTCCGAGAATTTTTCGATCAATTTTTCCTCATATTCATTGATCATATTCTTGTTTATTCTAAATCTGAGGAAGAGCATAAGGAGCATCTTAGGATTGTTTGGAGACATTAAGAAGAAATAAGTTGGAAGAAAAATTTTCTAAGTGTCATTTTTGGCAAAGGAAAGTGATGTTTTTGGGAATGTAGTTTCTAAAGAAGGCATTTATGTTGATCCATCGAAGATTAAGCTACTCAAAACTGGAAGAGGCCTGTGAAATGTATCGGAGATTCGCAGTGTTCTTGGCTTGGCGGGTTATTACCGTCAATTACAAAGGACTTTTCCAAGATTATCGTACCCTTTACTTCTTTGACTAGGAAAGGAGTTAAGTATGTTTAGTCTGATAAGTGTAAAACTTCGCTTCAGAAATAGAAGGAACTCCTTTCCAATGCTCATGTTCTTGTTGTTCCGGATGGGAACCAAGATCATGTGGTCTACACAGATGCTAGTAGATTTGGTTTATGCGCTGTTCTTATACAGGGAGACCGTGTTGTTGCTTTTGCTTCGAGGCAGTTGAAGCGGAATGAGGTTAGATACGCCACTCATGATTTGGAGCTCGTAGCTATTAACTTTGTTTTGAAGATTTGGCGACATTATTTGTTTGGCAAGCGATTTGTACTTTATACCAACCATAAGTCGTTAAAGTACTTATTCACTCAGAAAGAGCTTAACATGAGACAATATGGATGGCTCGAATTCCTCACTTCTTAGGATATTGATATTTAGTACAATCCAAAAAAGGGGAATCGAGTAGCATATACTCTTAGTCGCAAGCAGCAGGCTGTTGTCTCTTTAATGTTAGCTGAGTGGAAGGATCTTGAGATTATATCTTCTTGTGAGATTAGAGATCATATTACAGATTCTAGTTCATTTTTGAATCCTCTTGTGTGTTGATCTAGTAATGATCGTAATCTTGTTCTTTCTTTTCCTTTTTAGGTCTATATGGATTTCATTGATGATCTTCCTCGTTTGAGGGCTGGCCATGACAGCTTATGGGTAATTGTTGATTGTTTGACCAAATTAGCCCACTTTATTCCAGTTAAGTCCAATCGGACTACTTTTCAGCTCACCAAGATTTATTTTAAGGATATCATAAGACTTCATAGTGTCCTAATGCCATTGTATGTGACCGGGATCCCTTGTTTACAAGCAGATTGTGAAAAGGTCTACAGAAAGCCTTGGGTTGAAAGCTTAATTTCAGCATTGCCAATCATCCATAGACAGATGGGTAGACGGATCTAGTTAATAAGATATTAGAAGGCTTACTTCGTGCTTGTATTCTAGACTTCGGTGGGAGTTGGAAAGATTATATCTACCTTGTAGAGTTTGCTTGCAACAATAGTTTCCAAGATAGTATCGACATGGCTCCTTTCGTGGCCCTTTATGGAAGGCCATGTCAATCACCTTCCTGCTAGCTCAAGTCCGGAGGAGGAAACACAGTATAGGCCCCGACTGTATTCGTGAAGCTTTTGAGAGGATCGATCTCATTCGATAGAGAATGAAAGAGGCATAGATCAGACAAAAAGCTTATGTGGATAATAGGAGGAAAGCATTAGAATTCTTTATAGGAGATCGAGTCTTCGTTCGTGCATCTCCATTGAAGGGTGTGATGCAGTTTAGTCCTTCAGAGAAGTTGGCCCTGAGATATATTGGACCATACCTTATCATTAAACATATCATTCTTGTTGCTTATCAAATATCTCTTTCATCCAAGTTCTCCAGAATTCATGATGTGTTCGATGTTTCTCAGCTACGGAAGTGTCTTCGTGATGCGGATTATATTCTTGAGCCAAGAATTCATTAGGAGTTTGAGCTTTCACCCAACCTTACTTATAAGCAGAGATCAATCCATATGGTTGCACTAGAGGTTAAATGCCTTTGAAATAAAGAAACTACACTAGAGGGGGGTGAATAGTGTTTTTAAGAAATTACTAAATCTTTTTGAGTTTATGTTAATTTGAACACAAATGTATGCAATATTCAGACACAGATATAATCACAGAAACAAACACAGATGTAGAAATAAAGTAAATGCAGTAAAGGAAAGAACACACCGGATTTTATACTGGTTCGGGGTTACCCTACATCCAGTCCCGCACAACTAAGTACGGATTTCCTTTCAAAAGCAATTCAACAATTACAACCCTTGGTTTCAAGGCTACGAGGTACACCCTCCAGAATCACAATCCTCTGGGTAGAGATACTTGATTTCTGGGGCAACAAGTTCACCCAATTGATTTCCAAGGCCACAATCACACCTTTTCTCGCTAGATAGATTACAAAGAAGCCTATAACTCTGAATAGCACTTGGAACTTGTTGAGATAGTGATAGAGAATCAAACCAGAGATAATCTAGTTAGATTCAATGTTGATTTCGGTAGAGTGATGATAGGATTTTGAATAAGAAAATGTGGAAGAAGAAGAGAAGTGAAAAACCAGAAAATCTGATCTTAAATTCATTGAAACTAACCCTTATTTATAGAAGAACAACAATCATGTCCATTCGTGAAAGGTTATGGCGAATAGACACTTCTTTTGAAATTCAAATTTTGAAACTAACTGACACTATGTCGACATGGGGTACTAGGGCATGTCGACATCCCAAAGGAAATTTTGATGTTTTGTTTTTCTTTGAAAATAACATTTATCTTATATTAAAACTATTTTAAACTTTATAAATATACTTGACTATAGATAAAATACATAGATAAATATAGAGAACAATATATATATATATATAATTTTACTATAATTTTATATTTAAATCTAAGTATAAATATATTATAATTAAAAGATAGTTTAAAACAAACGAAGTTTAAAAACAAGAATATTTAAGGCTAAAACATCTTTTTGAAAATCATTTGAAAAGATAATTTTTAAGGCTAAAACATTTTGAAAAGCAATTTTGAAAACCATTCCGAAGTTGTTTTAAAAAACATTTTGAAGTAGTTTTGCAAGCTTCTTCCTGCAGAATATCTCATCATGTCAGGACTCGAGAACTTGTAAAAACTAGGATGTTCGTGGGTTTGTAAGCCACTTGTCGTAGGTTTGTAAGCTACTTGTCGTGGGTTTGTAAGCCACTAAAAAGGTAGAAATGGGTTCCATCCCAAAAGAAAAATGGAGTGAAGATTTCAGTGTTATTGTGAAGTTTTAACAAAATTCTAGACTCAATACTTATCTTGAAATCTTAAACTCTTGGTAATCTTGATACTCATGAGTCTTCAATCTTGATATCTTGAATCTCTATACTGTATAGTCTTCATTCTTGGTACCTGCATGGTTAAATCCTGCATATACATATATATTTAAACTATAATGTTAGTATTTATATTTTATAATCTTATTCTAAGGTTGTTGTCATCAAAACCATCAACTCATGGACTAACAATCTCCCCCTTTTTGATGATGACAACCTTTGTTTACAAAATATTACTTCTATCCTAATAACTCCTCCTAAATCTAATAACCCCCTCTTAATATATGCCTAACTACCCTATTTTATATTTCTCCCCTTTTGTCATCAATAAAAAACAAACTAACTCTAAACTATATAACTCTTAGTCTAATAACCTATATGATGATAGTGTTATCATCAATACTTACTTGTAAACCTAAAAACTTAGTCCTAAATTACAAACTCTCCTAACTAAGAATCTATATAATAATACTTTTAATAGAACATATATAATAACACACATTATTTATTAATTATATATTTGTTTATATTTACATTTTTCGTAGAGATCGAAAAAAAACAAACAACAAAATAGAAAAGAAAGAGAAGAAACTAATGTGTGTCTTTGAACATAGGAGATCTATGAACCGAACAATTTGGATAGTGGAAACAGAAATTTCCACGTTGTTCGACAAGATTTCCATCTTTGTCAAAGCACACTTCGCCAACGCAAACAACTTTGTCATTGTCTTCTGCATGCTCTTCTTCCATTGGTTCTTCTTCTTCTTCACTTTCCTCTTGTTCATGATCTCCTGAAGAGTCCTCGTCAATCAAGATTGGGTTAGCGTGATTATCCATCAGAAATTTTGCAAATTCCTAAGGATTTTGCCTTGCCTCTCTTGTTCTTTGGCCATTCGAAGTTGCATCACTTGGATTTCAGTCATTAACTGAAGGGTATCTTTCAGAGAATCCTCTATTTTCGTTACACGAGCGAGCGTTGATTGTTGACACGGACCAGAAGTAGGCGATGGGAACAAAAAAGTTGATTTTAAGTTTGATTTGGAAGAGGAGGCTATTGATAAACTGATCTCAGAAGATAGGACAGAAAGAAAACAGAGATAATGAAGAAAATTTCAAAATAGGAGAAATTTATAACCACTTATTTGAATTTTGGTGGGAAAAAAAATTTAAAAAATAAAAACGTTATATGTTGACATGGGTCTAGGGGGGATGTCGACATGGTTCTTGAATTTTTGCCTATTTAATTTATTTTGAATTAATTTTGAATTATACTTTGTTATTTATATTTTATATTTCAGTTAATGAACAAATACCTAATTCTCTTCTTAATTTAGTAAATGAAGATTCATTTAAGGGTTTTGTTAAGATATCAGCAATTTGATTTTTAGAATTGATATAGTCGAGAGTAATTACTTCTCTACTTATATTATCTTTGAGAAAATGGTGTCTGATATCAATATGTTTAGTTCGAGCATGTTGAGTAGTATTTTTGGATAAATTTATTGCACTAGTATTATCACAATAAATTGGTGATTTTGAGATATTTAAACCAAAATATTTTAAAGTTTGTTGCATATATATTACTTGAGAACAAGCCAAAGCAGCAGAAATATACTCTGCTTCAGTTGTTGATAGAGAAATTGTGTTTTGCTTTTTACTAAACCAGGAAATCAGAGAATGCCCTAAAAAGTGACAATTTCCACTTGTACTTTTTCGGTCTGATTTACAACCAGCATAATCAGCATCACAGTAGGATATTAAGTCAAACGAATCATTTTTAGGATAAAATAAGCCATAATCAAAGGTGTATTTAACATATCTTATAATACATTTTACAGCTTTTAAGTGAGTTTCTTTAGGTTGGGATTGATACCTTGCACAGAGACAGACACTATGCATGATATCAGGTCTACTCGTAGTGATATAGAGTAGTGATCCAATCATTCCTCTATATAATTTTTGATCTACATCTTTTGAGAGATCTTCTTTACTAAGGTACTCATTGGTCGCCATGGGAGTGGGTTTTTCACTCGCAGTAGTCAAACCAAATTTACTAACTAGATCTTTAGCATATTTTCTTGACTAATAAAGATACCATTATCTAATTGTTTTATTTGTAATCCTAAAAAGAAGTTTAATTCACCCATATGACTCATCTCAAACTCTTTTGTCATTATTTCAGAAAATTCTTTATTCATTTCAAAATTAGTTGATCCAAAAATGATATCATCTACGTAGACTTGTACTAGTTGAATATCATTTTTATTTCTTTTAATAAAAAGAGTATTATCTACTTTACCTATTTCAAACTTTGATTGTAACAAGTAAGATCTTAGTCTATCATACCAGGCTCTAGGAGCTTGCTTTAGACCATATAGAGCTTTCTTAAGTTTGTAAACATGATTTGGAAATTTATCATTTTCAAAAAGTGGTGGTTGTTTAACAAATACTTCTTCTTTTACAAAACCATTTAAAAATGCACTTTTAACATCCATTTGAAATAATTTGAAATTATTATGATTTGCAAAAGCAAGTAGAATCCTAATGGCTTCTAATCTTGCTACGGGGGCAAAGGTTTCATCAAAATCTATTCCTTCTTCTTGACAATAACCTTGAGCGACTAACCGGGCTTTATTTCTAACAATCTCTCCTTGTTCATTCATTTTATTTTTATAAACCCATTTAGTTCCAATTATAGTTTTATTTTCAGGTCTAGGAACAAGTTCCCAAACATCATTTCTAGGGAATTGATTTAATTCTTCTTGCATAGCCAAAATCCATGAATCATCAGTTGATGCTTCTTCTAGATTTTTGGGTTCAATAGTTGATATAAAAGCTACATTACTCATTTGACTTAGTTGGTTTCTAGTTTTAACAACAGATTGCATATCTCCAAGTATATTTTCTATAGGGTGATCTTTTAAAAGTTTAATCCTTTTATTAGGATGATTTAATTCATTATTAGTTTCAGTTGACTCTTGGTTTCGAGTGATTAAATCCTCTTCATCATTTCTATCTTAGAATTTTTTGAAATTTTCATCAAATGAAACATGCATTGTTTCTTCGATGGTATTAATTTTTAAATTAAATACTCTGTATGCTTTACTTCTATTAGAGTATCCGATAAAGATACCTTTGCCTGATTTAGGATCAAATTTATCTAAGTTATCTTTTGTATTTAAAATAAAATATTTACTTCCAAATTTTTTAAAGTAAGATACCTTAGGTTTCTTTGAGTAAATAAGTTCATAAGATGTCTTATCAGTTAAAGGTCTAATTAAAATTCTATTTAAAATATAACAGGCTGTAGCAACTGCTTTTGCCCAAAAGTACTTTGGTAAATTACTATAAGAAAGCATAGTTCTCGCACACTCTTGAATCGTCCTATTTTTACGTTCTACTACTCCGTTTTTTTGTGGAGTTCTTGGAAGTGAAAAATTGTGAATTATTCCCTTTTTATTGCAGAATTCTTCAAACTTTTCATTTTCAAATTCACCACCGTGATCACTACGGATGGTTATAATTTTTTGAGAAAATTGATTTTGAACCCTTTTTGAGAAGTTCTTAAAATATTCAAAAGTATCACTTTTATGTTTTAAAAATATTGTCCATGTAAATCTAGAATAATCATCTACAATTACAAAAACATATTTACTATGATTTAATGACTGAATTTGAGATGGACCAAATAAATCAAGATGAAGTAATTCAAGAGGTTTTGAAGTTGAAATCAAATCTTTTAATTTAAAGGAACTTTTTTTAAGTTTTCCTAGGTGACACGCATCACATATACTATCTACTTTAAAATTCATTTTAGGGAGGCCTCTTACTAGATCATGTTTTGACAGTCTAGATAAGAGTTTGAAATTCAAATGCCCAAATCTCTTATGCCAAATCCAAGGGTCACTTGCATTTGCCAAAAGACACAAGTTATCATTTGAAATTTTCATACTAAGAATATAAATATTCTTTTTCCTAATTCCCTCAAATATTATGGTTGAATTATTGTCTTCAATGTGACACTTATCTTTTTCAAATTTAATTTTATATCCTTTATCGCATAGTTGACTTATACTTAGCAGATTGTGTTTCAGATTCTTAACTAGCAAAACATTAGTAATAATAGGAGTTTCAGAGTTACCGACTTTGCCGATGCCGATCACATAACCTTTTGAATTGTCTCCAAAGTTAACCAGTCCTCCGTCTTTGTATATTATATCATTCAGCATATCTGGATTCCCAGTCATGTGTCTAGAACATCCACTATCGAGTATCCATTTGTTCTTTTTGATCTGCACAGTTTGTTTGTTCTGGATTGATTCCTCAATTCCTATAAAGCTTGATTCCTGCACATCAATCATTCTTAGTAGACAACTTGTATTTGAATATGGATTATATGCAAACTCAAGAGACAATGATGATCTGAATATTTCTAAACATGCATTAAATTTGTTTTTAAACATAGCCATTTTAAAAAACATTTTCAAAAATCAGATTATGAAACTTTTGAAAACCTTGCTCCGATACCAAATGAGAGGAATGCGGAATATGGATCTTAAGGCTAGGAATAACACTAGAGGGGGGTGAATAGTGTTTTTAAGAAATTACTAAATATTTTTGAGTTTATGTTAATTTGAACACAAATGTATGCAATATTCAGACACATATATAATCACATAAACAAACTCAGATGTAGAAATAAAGTAAATGCAGTAAAGGAAAGAACACACCAGATTTTATATTGGTTTGGGGTTACCCTACATCCAGTCCCGCACAACTAAGTACAGATTTCCTTTCAAAAGCAATTCAATAATTACAACCGTCGGTTTCAAGGCTATGAGGTACACCCTCCAGAATCACAATCCTCTGGGTAGAGATACTTGATTTCCGGGGCAACAAGTTCACCCAATTGATTTCCAAGGCTACAATCACACCTTTTCTCGCTAGATAGATTACAAAGAAGCCTATAACTCTGAATAGCACTTGGATCTTGTTGAGATAGTGATAGAGAATCAAACCAGAGATAATCTAGTTAGATTCAATGTTGATTTTGGCAGAGTGATGATAGGATTTTGAATAAGAAAATGTGGAAGAAGAAGAGAAGTGAAAAACAAGAAAATCTGATCTTAAATTCGTTGAAACTAACCCCTATTTATAGAAGAATAAAAGTCATGTCCATTCGTGAAAGGTTATGGCGAATAGACACTTCTTTTGAAATTCAAATTTTGAAACTAACTGACACTATGTCGACATGGGGTACTAGGGCATGTCGACATCCCAAAGGAAATTTTGATGTTTTGTTTTTCTTTGAAAATAACCTTTATCTTATATTAAAACTATTTTAAACTTTATAAATATACTTGACTATAGATAAAATACATAGATAAATATAGAGAACAATATATATATAATTTTACTATAATTTTATATTTAAATCTAAGTATAAATATATTATAATTAAAATATAGTTTAAAACAAACGAAGTTTAAAAACAAGAATATTTAAGGCTAAAACATCTTTTTGAAAATCATTTGAAAAGATAATTTTTAAGGCTAAAACATTTTGAAAAGCAATTTTGAAAATCATTCCGAAGTTGTTTTGAAAAACATTTTAAAGTAGTTTTGCAAGCTTCTTCCTGCAGAATATCTCATCATGTCAGGACTCGAGAACTTGTACAAAACTAGGATGTTCGTGGGTTTGTAAGCCACTTGTCGTAGGTTTGTAAGCTACTTGTCGTGGGTTTGTAAGCCACTAAAAAGGTAGAAATGGGTTCCATCCCAAAAGAAAAATGGAGTGAAGATTTCAGTGCTATTGTGAAGTTTTAACAAAATTCTAGACTCAATACTTATCTTGAAATCTTGAACTCTTGATAATCTTGATACTCATGAGTCTTCAATCTTGATATCTTGAATCTCTATACTGTACAGTCTTCATTCTTGGTACCTGCATGGTTAAATCCTGCATTTACATATATATCTAAACTATAATGTTAGTATTTATATTTTATAATCTTATTCTAAGGTTGTTGTCATCAAAACTATCAACTCATGGACTAACAGTATCGACATGGCTCCTTTCGTGGCCCTTTATGGAAGGCCATGTCGATCACCTTCCTGCTAGCTCAAGTCCGGAGGGGGAAACACATTTTAGGCCCCGACTGTATTCGTGAAGCTTTTGAGAGGATCGATCGCATTCGATAGAGAATGAAAGAGGCATAGATCAGACAAAAAGCTTATGTGGATAATAGGAGGAAAGCATTATAATTCTTTATAGGAGATCGAGTCTTCGTTCGTGCATCTCCATTGAAGGGTGTGATGCAGTTTAGTCCTTCAGAGAAGTTGGCCCTGAGATATATTGGACCATAGCCTATCATTAAACATATCATTCTTATTGCTTATCAAATATCTCTTTCATCCAAGTTCTCCAGAATTCATGATGTGTTCGATGTTTCTCAGCTACGGAAGTGTCTTCGTGATGCGGATTATATTCTTGAGCCAAGAATTCATTAGGAGTTTGAGGTTTCACCCAACCTTACTTATGAGCAGAGATCAATCCATATGGTTGCACTTGAGGTTAAATGCCTTTGAAATAAAGATTTTCTGCTCGTTAAAGTCCAATGGTCTAGCAATCCAAAGGACTGTTCGTGGGAGACAAAAGAGGTTGTCGAGAAAATGCATCCTAAATTATTTTCTCATGCTCATTAGTGGTGAGACTCTTACTTTGAATTATTTCATGCTTATGATTTTATCCTTTTTGATAGATGCATCATTGTAATGTTATTGACTTTCCCTTAAGGAAAATTGCGGGGATGCAATTTTTATTAGGGAAGAGTCTATAATAGTACTGGTGAGATTACCTATAATTAAAATTTAAAATAAGATTTAATTAATTTTAATTAATTAATAAAATAAATTTGGGAAATTTATGACTATTGTGTTTTCAAATTTAAAAGGGACTTGAAATGAGAATAAATTGAGAATTTATTAAAATTTCCTTTTTGTAGGTAATTCTTGTATTTAATTGTACAAGAGCAATTTTTGAAGAAAATGACAAATTAAATTATATAGAAATAATTTCATTGTTTGAAATATGATTTCTCAACTAATGGTTCATTTTATTAAATATACGGAGAATAACTTCTCATTTTAAAAGTTGTATATAATATTGATAAAATATTTCAATATTGATAAAAATGAGATTTTGAAATATTATTCATTTTGGGAAAAATTATGGAAATCAATGTTGATTAAATCATAACATTGCTTAAATCAACTTAGCAATTATAAAACGTTAAAAATGAGACAATACAAATTAGCAACACTTTTGTTCTAAGAAAATTAGTAACACTTAGCTAATGGATCTACATCTTAACCCATTTAGCCCAAAACAAGAGAAATAGAAATATAAATATATTGTTTCTCATTCTCATTTCAACACCGAAACCAGAAACTTAAAATTTCTCTAAGTCCAAAAACCTAATTTCCAAATTTCCAAATTAAAGATTTCAACCAAGGGGCTTTTAACCAATTCTAGTGAATATTGATAATAGATAATCTCTTCTACTTTTTTATGCATCTAATTAGAGATATAATTCAATTTTTATTTCTAATTTGGATCAATTCCTATCCAAACATTGTTCATAGCTAGGTAGGGTTGAATTAGAAAAGCATAGGATATTCTAAGCTCTAATCTTCCATTCCGGGTTGTTTAGGTGAGTTTATCTCATAATTTCTAGTCTAAGATGAATGATTGTTGCTATTATATGAATTTGGCTGAACCTTTAGTGTATATGATCTCAAAATATTGATAAATCCTGTGTCTAATTGAATTGGATTCTCTGTATGCTGAAAACCTACTTATGAAATTGTGAGTTTCATTCAATTATACATGTATATATGCTTACGTCATTACTAATTTAGCACTCCAAACTTCTAAAGAATCAACAATGAAGAAATAAGGAGAATCAGATCATTGGGGAGCCCCCGAAGCTGCTTGGGAATCAACCCAGGCGACGCAACCATTGGACCAGTTTACACGACTGGTGCATCGGTCTTAGCATGAGTTTGAGCACCAGGCTGTGTTGCTTTGGTCCCCGATCACTCTCATTTGTCGCCAGATTGTTTGGTTTATCTCCTTATGTTGTTTGCTTGATTTTCCTTTGGCATTTCATGTCAAATTTTATCACCGTTTCCAGCTTTTGCTTTGTGAATTGATGAATTCATTTTGATGTTTTAAACCATAGAGTTGTTCTATGGATCTTAAGGAGAAAAACACACATTTGATGCACGTTTTCAAATCGAATTTATAAAAGGCTAATTTCTAAATCAAACCATTTAATGAAAATCTTTTTAAGTACAAATCTAATTTCTGTATGAATAGTTTTTAGAAATATATATATATATATATAGTATTATTCTCTTTGTAAATGGTTTTAAAAATGATTTGGAGCAATGATTTGAAGAGTATACTTATATATATATATATATCAACTACAAATCCATGTTTTACTAAAATTGGTTTTTCTAAAGTAAAGAATTTTATAAAAATTGCCTGACATTGATCGAATGAGGAATTTATTGAAATGGTTAAATAAAACGAGTGGTATGGAACTCTCGTGTTTGTTTTACCAGTTGATTCTCGGACTTGCTGGACCGCACCATTGCTACACACAAGTGAAGTTTACTATTGTATAATAAACATTTGGGTTAAACTCATGTGGTATGGGACACCTAGTCGTTATCTTTTCGGTTGCTATATGAAAGTATTTAACACTTTTGTCGACGCTATTATGACTCCTTTTAGAGTTTTTAAGTCTCGTATCTATCTTAATGTTTATATGTCCCGTACCTATCTTGATGTTTATAGGACTCATTCCTATCTTGATTTTATAGGTCTCGTACCTACTTTGATGTCTATAGGTCTTGTACCTATTTCGGAGATTATATGACTTGTTACCATCTTGATGTTTATAGGTCACATACCTACCTTGATGTTTATAGACTTATACGTCTATCTTGGAGTTACATGCATGTAGGAGAATTTATTTCATCAATTTTGAAGTTTGGCGCCTTTCCCCTTTTTGTTATATTTTTGGATTTCTATTTGTGAGATTTTTAGATTTGATGTTGTTTGAATTATCACCAAATCATTTTAGGGAATTTTGCTTTTAATAAGCTATCTTGAATTTTAGCATTTGGTGATTTGAAATTGTTAATGCATGTTTGATATTTTTCGATATATGACTATATTTGAGATCTAGTTCACTTTATCCATCATTCAATTTTGCTAGCTCAATTTTCTTACTCTAGACTGAACCATTTACTATTATTTTTATAACACCCAAGTCTGACCGAGATGTTTCAGGTCCTCCAACTTGATGCTTAAAGTGGTTTCCAATCTTTTAGCTAGTAGTTCCTTTTTTCATCTATCTATAAATGTGATGTTATGTTGTATCTTCTGTCGAGCTAGACTCCTTTTGTGTACATACTCATATTTTGAGATGTAGCACCTTGTTTATGTGTAGTCTACATCATGTATCTATTTTGGGTTGGTTCAAACTTGTATCTATTTGTATCCGTTGTGTCTGATATGTGATTCTGCGATCTATATGTTGTTTTGGATTATATTATAGCGATCGTAGTTAATGCTTGAATTGTATACGTCAACTCCACTTGATTAGAGAAAATGTATTACATATTAATTGATGTATCGATGCTCGCTTAAAGTAAATTTTACGGATGGTCGCTCTTAACCAGATTTATTCTCTACACTAGTTGACAATATTACTTTGTATATTCTTTGTTAGTTTGGGTCTCGGGGTAGGGCATCACATAACGTACCTTTGAATTAACTTCACAAAGCCATTTATTATAACATAAGCGTTATAACCCAAAACTTCTTTTATTCTTTTATAAACACTTAACTTTTCCAACTATATATATTTGTAGATACTTTCAAAAAACTTATAAATAGGTTTTATATGTAAAATATTACTTAAAAATAACTAATTTTATAATCTGTTAAAAATCTTTTATTATAAATGCTTTAAAGGGAATATTTTTCTTTAAATATTAATACTTAATTACAAAAAATATATTTAAATTCCAAAACACTTTTAAAATACTCTAATATAAGTTATTAAACATTAGTAAAAATATTGAAGAGAAATTCTTAAGTTAGAAGTCATTTTTAAACAATTAAAGCTCAAAACAGAAACTTAAGCAGCATTTCAAAACAACTGTAAAAAGTGTTCAGAGCTACTGCAACAGCTAAAGTGCTATCGTTGACTGCTGTAACAGACAATGACCTGGTGTAGTTTTATGTACTTGAAAGTTTTGCTATTTTTCAATATGTTGACCATCCTTTTAAGGTCCAATCGTTTTGCAATAAGCAATATACACAATATACATCATAATCATAGCGAGAAACCACTAGGGGTCTCTTTACAAAATATTATAGAATTTATCGAACACAAGGCATTTCTAAGCGCTTCTATATCAACTATTCGTTGTAAAACCACTTCAAACTCAAGTCCGATTCAATCCAAGTCCAACCAAACCCTATGTGCTTTAGATCAAGGCTATGCAACAAGTCATAGAAAGTCATATGAGTCCAAATACATTAATTACATATGCCATTTACTTTTCAAAGCAATAATCAACAAAAGCATATAACAATAAATAGTCAAACAATTTACCATAGTTTAAACAAGTATATTACACTTCTTATTCATTCAAATGGTGAATTAGCTCACCCTTCAATAAGCACAGAACCAAGCACAAGACTCTAGCATGAAACCACTTCCTACCTCAACCAAAACAACACCAAAATACCTCATTCCCTCAACTTTCACTTGATATTCTTGCTTCCTATGTTGCCTTAGGCCTTTAGCCAAAGTATGATAAAGTTTGGAGTTGATTTGCTTTGGTTAGAGAAAGGTTAGTGGAGATAAAAATGGATTAGCATTAATTAGTTTCTACCTTTTTTACTTTTTTGAAAAGGTGATTAGTATTTGCCTAAGGAGTGTATTTGTAAGCTTAAACAAGAGGTCATCCTCACCTTCAACCCTTCATGAAAGGTCACAAAGGAGCCTCCCCTTCACATGCCACTTTACACCTCATTTCCTAAAACATATATCCAAAACATTATTCATCAAAATATCTCTTTCTTAACCAATCTGCTAATCTCATTTAACTTTTACATTTAGTTAGCGATATCATAGAAAATATTTTTAGTTTCTAATTACTTACACATTAATATATTTGGAAAGCACAAAAAGTTTGAATAACTTTTACGGAGAAAAAAGTTGTTTATCAATAAAACGATTTTCAATCACACTATATATTTCTTCGAACAATTTATTATTATACATATTTTTTCAAAACAAGTTTACCATAATTAGTTATTAATTAAAAGGTGTTTAACAAGGTTATTAAATAAATTTAATCACCATAAATCCAAAATTCAAATATTTAAATAATTCAAATATGAACTATTCGAAATTCCAACATTACATTCTCCTCCACTTAAAACATTTCACCCGTGAAATCCAACATGACCAACACATAAAAGAAACAAGCACAAATTAATACTTAATGGTATTCAAAATTGCTAGCAACCAAAGCTCATGGGTTTCTCAGGTTCAAAAACTTCTCATCGCATAAGGATGATAAATGATCCACTAAGCATACCTTATGCTCAACTGCCTCAGGTTATTACTTAGACAATTCCTGCTACCTTAGAACAAATCGAAGGGTCATTTCCTCAACTCTCCATAAACCAAAAAAACATAATAAATATATAGATAATCCCCTATGATGTGTGTGGATCATCCATACGCAATATCATATCTGATCGTTTGCTCAATCAAACAAATTTCACTTCCAAAATAGTATAGATCACTTGACCTCTCTAGTACAGACTCTATCAAATTCCTTGATTAGAAACTTCTTTTTTCCTTACATTGCTATATACTATAACAGAAAACTTATAGATCATATTAAGAACTTTTTTCAAAAGTTCTCCATCGAGAATCGAGTAAAAAGTCCTTGTTCAACTGGTTAAATCACTGAGAAATCATGTACTCGAATCTTAGATCAAGAACATTCATGCGAATAAAATGATATAGGTGCAACTTACATATTTTATCCTATTGGTTTATTGACTACACAAGTATCCCTTTTAATCATATTCATCTACACTAATAATATATCATTCACTACTAAAATCATTTATGAAATATTCCATAAAACCTAACTCAAATTTTATAAACATTTTATAAAGACATAACTTTAATTAATAAACATTTCACAAAATCTTACTTCAAGTTATTACTCGTATAATACTCTACGACATCCTAAGGGTATACACAAAACATCAAATTTATTTTACTCTCTAAAATTCAGATGAAGGCCCAAAACAAATATGGGTCTTACAATTGAGTCGACCTTTTGACTTCTTTAACCATCGAGTTAGGTATGTAGCTAGGAAGAGCAGGACTCTGGTATCCAAACCCAAGACTAGGGCCTACTTTTCTTAGATGACCCTAAGGTAAAGATGTTTATTAGTTGGTCCAATAACATCAAATGATTACTTAACATAGATGTTCAAAAAATTTAAAACATGTATTAACTTACTACATTCTCAATAAAAGTGTGATCTTAACTCATCTTTGTATTCTCTAAAACACTTACCTTTAAGTTCTAAAATGATTCAGAAGTTTTCGACTGTCCAAAATTTTCGAAATTCCATTTCATTCTAAAACATGAAAACTACTAAACAATTATATTATAACAAGATGAACATACCACATTATCCTAATGCATAGGATTCATGTGTCAGTAAATAACTTATCAAATTTTCACTTATTTATTAGAAAAACTTTACTATAATAGAAAAAAGTTTTCATATTTACTTGGGTTATGCCACTACCACTTAGGCACCCAACATAGCATACAAACAAATCCTTTCTATAGACAGTTGATATCGAAATCTGTATTACCCAAAACTACTCTTTATTAAACTACTCGATATTTTATATCAAACTTCCTTAAAGAAAACTTTAGAACTAAATACCGGGTTTTATCTGATATCAATTGAAATATTAATGCTTACATATATCTTTTGTATATCAAATCATACTTTTGAGATTTACAAAATCATTTTCAAAGCAGTATCAAATATTTCGTATATATAACTAAGCATCATGATCTTAATTCATAAACTAATTTTCCAAACATTTACTTTACAATCTATAGAAAATATACATATAGATCGAGAAATACAAAAATGATAACATGGAAATCGGTCCTACCAAGTCGTACTATATATTCCCTTGCTAAGAAGGGTGATATCCATGAGAAGTGCTTACCAACCAAACACACCTCTTGGCCATTTTTAGTCACTTTCGAGCCATTTGAACTAGATAACATAAACATACTTTTTTCCCTAATCGATTTGTGAATTTGAGAGAAATCTTGAACACGTACAAATCTAAAATCTCTTTTCAATTATTAGTATTCACAAATACTTTCAAATAATACTACTATTGTTTTCTCCAAAATCTTAGAAACAATCTCAAAGACACTAGGATTTAAGTTCTTAAAACATTAATTTAAATCAATTTTATTTGTAAACAATATTTAGAAAATTTACGTTAAAGTTCTTTTATTGGAATAAACTTTTAACCATTATCACCAAATGCCTTATAGTCAAACCATGAAAGTCAATTCACAAGGTGTTCATTTCAATACACGCATACATATTGCCCACCCAAACCATGCATTAAATAGGTAAACTGGTCATGTCGAGCACAAATCAATAATAAATAAATGATAACAACGCTCGTAAACTAGCCGAGCAAGACTAAGCAATCAATAAGGGATAACAAAAGAACATAATTAATCCCTACATTAATTAAACTACATTTACAAGTCATACTTATATAATTACTTAAATATAACAATTACATATTCGCTTTCATATGTATAATACACTCAATTCATTCTAGGGCATCGTTTACCTTATCTCTAATGAGTTATACCTAACCAAAGCCAAGGTTCTCGCTTAACCTTTAGCTTGATATCAAATGTAATGATTTGCATTTTCGAACTAAATGTCGACATTAATACATTCACGGTATTCACGTGTTGAGCACTCAAGTGCCAGAAAGAAAAAATATTAAGGTAAATAAAAAGAAAAAAATAAGAAAGAGAGAACACAATATCAGAATATCACAGTGGAGCGATAAAATATAATATCAATAGACAATACAAACCATCACTCTAAGATACGTAGCATTTTAGAATTACAATCCTAAGTACTATCATCGGCTTGGACCGTTATAACATCTGCTCTCACAAATGCTGATATATATACATAATAGTGGTGTAATAGAAATAAAAATACTACGGTAGGTGAAAATATACATCTCATTTACTCGAGCTCCGAAGAATATCAACAAAAACTTGCCTTTCTCAAACTACTCGAAAGAGCACCCATGGAATAAGGGAAGTATAAAACCATGAGTCAGACATAAGTCTGGTATGAGAAATTCAAGAAATATGTAGCTAGCATATCATAGTACTTTGGAGACTGTTTGAATCATAGCAATGGTTACCCCTCAAAAGAACCAAACTCATCTAATAAGTATATATGGTGATATAATAGATAAAGTCTAGGGTGTAGAATATAAATAAAAAAATTGCCGTGTTGCTTGCATCTCACAACACAACAATATTCAAGTACAACTAATACCGCTAAGGTAAGTTCGCATATGGATTTCCATTGGAGGAGACCTCTGTAAATTGAGGCAGACCTTTTGACAAGGGTCGGATGCTAACTTATAAAACCATGCATATCTCTAGATAAAATATGTTACAAAGGGAAACATAATTGGTCCACACCTAAAAACGTGATGCCGAATACCATTAACTCCTACGTGCCTCAATCAAAATCATCTCTAGATATTTAGAGTTGAGTATGCTCTTGGGTTAGCTAAACCTCTTGGCTATCAACCTGCTTTGTTTTCTATCACTTCCAGTGGTGAAGTCATGTTTAGCATCTCAATACACACAAGTCTTGATCATTCAAATAGATCTCGAATCTCTCTCGGGACTCCAACATCTCGAACAACTCACGAATCCCTCCATGGATCCTAACATAAGTTGTCTGATGAATGCTAACGCTGACCTCTCCCCTAGACTTAACCTTAGGATAGGCAGTTTAACTCTATAGCATTCCACTCCACAACCGCTTCCAAAACATAGAACTCGTATATCAGTTTTGAATTGGTTTTCTTAATTCTCGGTTAACTCAATTCTGGATCTTAAGAAGTAAACGAACGATATAAAGGTGTCATCCCCGAGGGATCTCGTATATACTTCCTTAAAGCTAGAGACGATTCATATGAATGGGTCCTCTCTAGGGGATCTCAAATCGTATCAATATGTGATGCTTAATATACTTCCAAAGTTAAATTTTGTCAATTTCGATAGTTGACTAATCGACTATCAAGTACAAATTAGAAATGATCGCATATGGAAACCAAGTCTTGTATACTTATCATGTTTCCGACTTTCTCAATTTATACCATCTCTCGGTATAAAGTGAAGCTGGTAGGTTAGAGCACTATTGGTTCTAAACCCTACTTGAACATCATTCCTAACTCTCACAGATAGAATAAATCTAGCTTGTTGGATTCTTATGCCAAGTATATGATTAAATGTTTTCCATAAATAAGTATAACACACTGTTATCCAGAAAATGTTCTCAAGAATGAAAGTATGAAAGAAGGAGAAAAAGCATTGATGAAGATCATAAAGCATTAGGATGGTCCATCTAAACATAAGATAAAGCTTTTAACAAGAAGACGATGGCGCCAGCAGCACCCTTCGAAGAGGTCGGAAGGATGTTTCAACAAAGTTTTGGATAAGCAAAGAGCTTTCGACAAGGTCAAAAGCTACCTTCCGAAGGCAACGAGTGGCGTGCATTTTGCACATGCACCAACCCATTCGAAACGATTGGTTTCATCTTTATCCACATTCATCGTAAGAATATTCGGCCAAAGTAACCCTTTCGAAAGCATATGACCACCTTTCGAATTGGTTAAAGCCACCCTTACCTATGAAGGAAAGACTATACATCTGCAACTACCGAAGCATAAGGTATCGCATCAGCCACATAAATTGCTTTCGAATGAGCTCACCTGCAGCTAATTCCATAATAGTGTATCGACTCATTCGAAACCCATAAAGCACACGTTTCGATAGCTTCGAAGGCCAACACTCGTGCTAAGTTGCACAACACACAAGCAACTAAGTGAAAAGCGCATCTATTGGCCTTTCGACGAGGTCGAAAGCTATAAAGTAATACCTTTCGACGAGGCTAGAAACATTCGAGCAAAGCACCTTTCGACGAAGTCGAAAGGAGTAAAACAAGAAAGGAGAAAACCCAGTCCTAGGTAGTAGCGGAAGGTTGGCCATATGATCCTTTCGACCAGGTCGGAAGCTAAAATCCAAGACATGCGCACGAAAGCAGGAATGTTGACCTTTCGACCGTGTCAAAAGCATTAAGTCGAAAGTGCCAACCCGCACCTATAAATGAGACCCTAGGGGTCTAGTTTAGGGGATCTGATTTCTTGCACTTCTCACTTGTATTTTCTAAGAGCTTGTAACTCTAATTTGTAAATTGAATTGAGGATTTGTCCAATTTGTTCATCGTTGATCAATACAAAGAAAAAGGATAATAATTCTGATTATATGGTTGTTTTAGGATCTCATTTACACGTGATTATAAGCATCTGAAGTCGACCTGGACGAAAGGTTCCTTTTGACTAAATTGAAGCCCTTAGTATTCACATATTCTTTGAGTTTTAGTTTAAATCCACTGGATAACAAGTGTATACCCTTCCGACGAGGTTGGAACCCTTCCAGATTAATTAGTTCTAGAAACCATTAAATTTAAAACTTTGACCATCTTTTTTGCATCGAAAGGTGGTTCTGAAAGGGTTCCATACCAACCAGTTCGAAAAGATTTTCTGAAATAAGAACTAACCTTTTGACTATGTCGAATAGCACTAAAGAGGTGTTTCCGGCCATTCTCACCTATCTGAGAAGCATTGGCTACTTTCATTCGTTCGAAAGGAGGTTTAGAAAGTATTACTCATACATCAAACCATATTTTGAGGTGTTGACAAGTATTCTTGTTAACATTTTTGGCGCTAGAAGGAGGGCTTAAACCTCCGATTCCCAATAACCTTCACCAGAGATTAATAGAGTACTTTGTTCAAAAGAAGAAGATGGTAAGAGCAAGAAATAATAAAAACAACCATCCAAATGAAGAAGTTGCATCACAATCAACTTTGGGAAATGATATAGTCCCGAACTTCAACTTTAAGAATACGGAAATTGGGCAACTTCAATTCTACAAAAATTGGAAAACAATGGGATTACAGTCCAGAACCTACAACAACAAATGATAGCAATGCAAGAAATTTTTCAAGGGGCTCCATCTCAAGAATCATTCAAGGTTATGAAGGGAGGGGATGAAGCACAATCTCTAGATGAGGCTAAAGATAAAGAGTTAGACCAAGAAAGTAAAGTAGAAAAGTTCCTTGAGCAATCAAATAGTTTAACTTTAGAAGACAATAAAGATCGCTGCAATAACATTCTCAGCCAAATCACAAAGGGTATAGTAAAAGATGAACTCCTTGAACATGAGAAATATGTTATCCTGCAAAAGATGTCTTTTCCAAAATAAATAATGGCAGCTAGGTACCCTCCCCCTATCCAAATTCCTCCACTAAAATATGATGGAACTACTGATCTAGATGATCACCTTGCAGCTTTTGAAAATTGGATGAACTTATACAATGCTCAAGGGTCCATTCCCCGCAAGCTTTTTCTGGTCACCTTTTAAGGAGTAGCTGTCAAATGGTTTAAACATTACCAAGAAGGAACTATTCATTCTTGGGAACAATTCTCCTATGAATTCGTGACACAATTTTACATATTCAAAGATTCAACTATGGACTTTAGCTTGTTAGTTACTATCGGACAAAAAACAGGAGAACTACGTAACGAATATTTGAAAAGATTTAGTACAAAAGCATTGAAGGCAGGAAATAATACTGATAGAGAAAAGCTAGTGGCGATACAATCAGGACTAATCTAGCAAACCCCTTTTTGGGAAGAACTTCATTTTCATGGGTGTAAGAATCTACAACATTTTTATCTCCAAGCTGAAAAGTTTATACAAATGGACAAAATGTGTCATGCCATGAATAAATCCGAGCAAGAAAAAAAAGAAAATTTTGACTTCAACCAACCTAGCAAAAAGCCTAGATGGAAGGAAAACAAAAAAGACATTCTGACTTTAACATCTAATTACAGACCAATGGAATTAAACATGCCTCTTTCCTATATTTTTGCAATGAAAAAAGATGATGAGAATTTTTCCATTTCATATTAGACAAGAACTCCAGTAGAACCCAAAGAAGGAAGGAATTACCATGCTTATCATAAAGTGAATGGACATGAAACCGACAATTGCAAAGTTTTGGCAAAAATAGTTCGGAACCCATTCAAGTCTGGATTCTTAAAAGAATTTCCAACAAGGATTAGAAGACCTTTTTATGGCAACTTGATCTTTTAAGGCCCTGATAAGGAATTAGATTTACAGCTTCATCATCAAACTCCTATCAAGCCATGAAGCCTTGCAGTCATAGTTCAACTATGAATTTTCTCCTTTCATAACTTTTTATTTGATTTGTACCTTGATTTTCACTTGTGCTAAAAATTTATTATGTACGTATTCAAAATTAGAGTGTCATTACCGGTAAAAACAAAACCAGCCCATAAAATACAACATACTCTTGGCATACAACAAATTTTTAGCTACTTGAGGAAGACAATTCAAACGCTTGATGCAAGGTGATTACCACTGTTCGAGATAACGTAGTACAAAGATTAGTTCTTGTGAGACCTTAGACCCCTAGTAGACCCTCATCAATTTTAGAAGAAAAGCTGACAAGTCAACCATTATGTTGTGGAGGATACTTACCAAGGTATGGAAATTTATCTGAAAGAGAAAACAATGCACTCCAATCCAATTTTTGACAAATTATTTTACTAAGAGAAGTTTCCCAAATGTATCTTCAAAGAAAAATTAATTCCAATTATCCCACAACTTGGGAAAAATAAGCATTTATCTATTCCAGGAACTGATTTAAGCAATCTTCCAAAGATGTTATATGGCATTAGTAAATGCATACAAAAGATCTCCAACTAAGCAATCTCAACATTTTAAAGTTTTCTAAAAAACGTTGGCGAGGAGAGGCCTATTCATACTTTTTCAAGAAAAGTTTTAAAGCCACCAGAAGTTCGTTGACAAAAACTCAGATTAGATAATCTTATTCTTGACTAAAAGACTACTGGTTCATGAATCATGACCTTCCAGTCTCCTACTTGAGATCGGTGTCTCTACTATGAGAATGATTTGAAAACCTTTATGAAAGACATCACTAAGAAGAGATTTTCAAAATTTCTAGGGACCAAAAAGGGTGTTTACAAGTATTTTAAGAACTATCCTTTCGAATAAAGTTTCTAAAATTATTTTCGTACCTTCTAGAGAGAAGGTCAAAATTACTTTCATGCAAATTATTTTCATACCTCATGAAGAGAGAGAATAAAACTATTTAATCCTCCATGAGAGAAGTGAAGACTTTTTCAAAATAATAATCAAAATGTTTTTGAGAATGAGTCTCCGACGTCCAATCTGGAGCAGAACGAGCCTTTGATGTCTAATACGGAGCAAAATGTTTTTGAGATTTAGCCTACGGCCAGTCCGTAGCACCTCCTAAAAGGGAGGGGGGGTCCTATACCCACCATTTTAGCCTACGGCCAATCCGTAGCACCTCCTCAAAGGGGGGGGGGGGTGTTCCTCCACCCACCATTTTAGCCTACGGCCAATCCGTAGCACCTCCTAAAATGGAGGGACAAAAACCCCTAACGTCAAAATCACCTCTTAGGGGAAGGGTCAAGAGAAGCACCCACCAAGAAACTTCTAACGTCCAAATCACTTCTTAAGGGGAGGGTCAGGATAAGCACCCATTAGTAGCCTTTCGGAGGAAGGTCAACTCAACATATACCACATCCCATAGAAACAACGTAAGCCCAAAAGAGGCACCAAACAGGTGGAGAAGGACACTGATGTCTATAACTCAATGCAAAAGTCAAAACCTGAGAGAACAAAGGGTTGAAGAAAGAAATCTATCCACCATCTAAGACAAACATGAAACCCAAGAGAAGGGTACAGACAAAGGCAAAACGATGAAGATATCCAATGCCATAATCAGAAACAGACAAGAGGTCCAAAATCATAATCAGAAAAGTCCAAATATGAGAAAGCAAATTTCAGTGTATCCAAAACCAGAAGAGTGACTAGCACATCAAGAAATTAAGAAACTTGGACTTAGAAAGGAGACATAAGACATGAAAATGGATATACAAATTCTTAACATGAGATGGAAAGCAAAGATCTGTACAAAAAGTTAAAAGGATGGAATAAATAAATTTTTTTAACTACAAAGTACAAGTGACTTCATCTGAAGAATACATTGAGTAAACCACTCACTACTACAATACAGGTCATTTGCGACAGTTGTTTAACCCCTGTTGCGACGGTTCAACAACCGTAGCAAATGCAGACGTCGCAACAGGCAAAAACCTGTTGCGACGGTTTTTAAACCGTCGTAGAAAACCACTTTTTGCTACGATTACTTATGGCAACCGTGACAACAAACCTATTTTATGCGACAGTTTTTCGTAACAACCGTTGTAATAAACTGTCATTTTGGCTTCGAAAAGGTGACATTTTGCTACGGTTGGATTAAAAAACCGTCGCAAATTGCCTATTTTTTGCGGCTGTTCTTCGTTACAACCGTCGCAATAAACTGTCATTTTTGCTTCGAAAGGATGACTTTTTGCTACTATTAAGTTAAATAACCTTCGTAAATTTCCTATTTTTTGCTACGTTTTTTTTATAATAAACGTCGCAATAGACTAGCATTTGGCTTCAAATATTATAGATTCACATAATGGATTACACTAATAGCATAACTTTCTATTTCTATACATAAATTACTAAAACATAGAATATAAATTACTAAAACATAACTAATAATTGAAAAGGTAGCAACTAATTAAATGTACAACATCTCCTTTGTACATTGAAGTTATATGTACAAATTTACTTATAAAATATTGTTAGGAATCTGTAAAAATAAAACTTGCATATGGCTCAATGTAGCAATTTAAATGATACCCCTAAATCCTACAGTATTTCCTTTGTACAACATTCAACATTCCTCCTGCACACCCGACCTGATCTGCCAGGTGACTAGCTTTTACATGTTATCTGCTTCCTTTCCCCAATAGCACATCTGGCAAAATCAGAAAATATGAATGTTTTCTATATCAATAACCTATTATTTGTTTTTGTCATTGGTTTTTAATTTTTAATTTTTCATAATATTCACTTGTTCTTCTTTTACGGATCATGTGAGAAAGATATTATATGGTTGAGCAGTCCAGGCTGTTAACAATATAACAGATACATTTGTTGTAAGTATGAATCCAAACAATGTACACCATACCTACTTTATGCAGTGCATAGTACAAACAATGGAAAATCACTATTAATCAAGCTATTAATTAATGAATCAAATTTTATAAATTTTGTAGTTTTAAGTTTTCACTCCAAATGTTTACCAGGTACCAATACTTATGTGTATGATTCCCTTTGAACAACTTTCTTTATATTTAACATTCAATTTGGTTGAAATCCTGAAACAAATGCTAATATATATGTTCATTACTAAAACCCACTATTGTTATTCATAACTAATTCTGCTTTTTATAACCTTTAACACCATAAAGCAAAACAAAACATAAAGTGAATAATCAAAAACTGGGCACCAAAATTGAAACCAATGAACTGTTGCATGCTAATATAAACAGAACTCTTTCAAGGAGACTTTCATCTATTTGATGCCACGTGCAAGAAACATGATACTTAGTTCATATCACATTATGGATTCTGCATTGATCTAATATTTTTTTTCAAGTAGCTTGTGAAAGATGAATTTAGATAAAAAATATCATATTGAAGCAGAAGTTTGGACAATACAGATATGAGCATACGAAATATTTTCAACTTTATTTCAGAATCAATAAATTAGGTAAATTATTAAAAAATTTAGTATTACATTTGCTACGTAGATAGATATGTTGAAATTTGAAAAAATGTTACATAGATCGATTAATGGGTCATATTTAATAAAATATATTTCAATTTATTATTTCTGTTGGAATATGAAAACACGTCTATTAGCAAGGATTTTGAGCAAGTACTATTCACCTAATTATGCAGACAAAAGCAAATATATGGCTATAACCGAGTGAATTAAAGTGGGAACAAACAGTTGAAGGAGGGAAAGAAAAGGAAATTACCCAAGCGTTTTGGACAGTAGAGCAACAACATTCCTTAATTTAAGACAAAAAGAAAATAGACCAAGAGGGAACCAAGAATAATGCCAAATAAATGAATGTTAAAGGAATAAAAAAATACCCATGTAGAGCAGCAAGAATTCATCCCCAAATTTAAGCATATAAGTTTGTATTCCTGTGGATATCACATCCCCAAATTTGAATATGTAAAGTTGTTTTCCATTAGTTGCCAAATGAAGGTTAAACAAATCAACCCTTCAACTTGTATTATGTATATAATAGAACAGATAAGCATCCTAACATGCAAATAAAATAAACTTCTACATTTCCACAATTCATAAAAGATAATCCCATGAAAGAAATTTTTAAATATTTCTATACAAAATTTGAAAACCTTGTAGAAAATATTTATAACTTCACGTAATAAATATGAGAACCTTTCCACAGAAGGTAGACAAAATTTCCATATTAAATTTCAACCCTTTTACAAAAGGTAAGTAATAATTGCATAATAAATTTTGTTTTCAAATTTAACTTCAAATTTTGCATATGTCGCTTCAAAAATTAGAAATCCACGGTAGAAATTTACCTTCTAAGATTAAAACACACCGTATAATTTGAATATTTAATGGGATAATAACTGCAATAAAAATATTAAAATGTAACACCCATAGGCACTTTATTGCAAAAAGATTGGCAAGATTCCAGACAAAAATCATCAAATGAATGTTAAACCACGATTTTATTATTCAATTGTTGGTTTAACATAAATGTAGAAGAAATAAAGAGATGATAATAAGCTTATTCTAAAAGAATTTAGTTAGAAAAAAATACTTTCATTTTCAAAATCACCTTCGTGGACTTGCATTGTTCCGTGATCATCAAGGGCAGCTATAAGCTCCTCTACACCATGCTGAGTTCAGTTAATCGGTTTCAAATTTTGTTCCAAACAAAAGAAATTTGTTGCTGAAATTTACAATCTAATTGAATGAAAGAAAATATCAGAAGATGATTTTCTTGACAATTTAGAAAATGATTTATAATCTTGTAGTAAAAGCGTGTGACGATCCGGATTTTTAACGGTTGTAAATTGGTAATTAACTGGTTTAAAATACCGAGATATTAATTTTGATGGGTCGAACAAATGAATTTCTGATAATTAAAAATATCTGAATATATATGTTAATTTGGAAATTAAAATAAATATTGAATTAAAAATTTATATTAGATATTTAATCTCTGGATATGACAAATCCCATAGAAAATAAATAATAAACTCTCCATTTAAATTTGGATAAAATACGTATAAATATATGTAATGATAAAATATGCCTAAGCATATGTATGTGTATATAAAAATGTATAGGTAAAAGTTTTATATACATGGAAAAAAGAATTTGGAACGAAGGAATGTAAACATATACATGTATTTATCTATATAATAACAAATACATATGTAAGTAAAAATGTACAGTAAGTAAGCAATGTATATGAAATATATATGTATAAGATGACAAATACAAATGAAAGTATATATTTCTTAAATAGTGGAAATGCAAGTATATATATATACAATAACAACACATGTGGATCAAATACATAACTATATATATATATATACACACACACATGCTTACAAAAGGACATACATACATATATCAATTCATATAATAGTATATGTATGTACACAAGGGGACAACCTCATAAATGCATTTCAAATTAAATGGCAAATCACCCAAAACTTCAAATCATGAAGAAGGGAAAAATCAAATCAGTTTTAATCAAAATACATATAAAAAAAGGGGAGAACAGAAGCTTGCTGGGTACGACAGAGAGCAGCAGTATATTTCTCTTATGTATACCTCTGTACCTCTCCCTTAGGTTCATTTTCTTTCATTTGAAAACTAGCAAGTTAAAATAAAACACACAACAGATTCAAACATCTGTCTGAAACAAAAAAATCAGTAAAAACTCAAGAATCATCTCAACAATCAAATCTTCCAAGTTTTCAAACCTGAAGCTCAACAAATTCAAGTTCAATTCAGTTCAAAGCAGATCAAAACTTCCAGTTTCAAAAATCAATCCAAGCAGATTAAGTTCAAAATCAAACCACTTTCAGGAAGAAGCTTCTCTGTTCAAATAAGGTGAGTAAACCTTCCTTTAAAAACAGTTTAATCTATGATTTTATGGATGCATGTGATAAATTTGTATAGAAATATTGCAATATGGTTTGCATGATTGTTTTTATCTGGGATATATTTTGAACTGCTCTATTTATATGTGTACATATCTGAATATATATATATATATATATATATATATATATATATATATATAATGGTCTCTGTTATTTTCATAGGCTCAAGAATTACTTTTAAATATTCATATCTTCTTATACGATCAGGTTTAAGCTTTGATCTTTGAATGAAAGATGAACATTACAGTGTAATATTAATCTTTAAAATGGTTTTAAGATTTTATATTTAGAAATTTTTACAAAATATAGAAATACAGTGATGATCTAAATTTAACTTAAAAATAAATCATCCTAATTTTCAGGATTTGTTTTCAAACTAGATTAGTATTAGAAAATCATGAATTTTGATATGGGTTTTGAGATTTTTAAGATTGGGGTCGGTAAGGATTCGAGAGATGAACGATTTGGGTATTTTCGTTGATTGCCGTTGATCGGCGGTGAGGTGTGTGTCGGGGTTAGGTCTGAAGGTGGCCGGGGTGTTGACGATTCTCTGGAAAAATGGCCAGGTGATTTATCAATGGTCGTGGTGGTCAGGGGAGGGTGATCTAGGGTTTGAAGACCAGTTTTGGACGTCGAGGTAAATGAGGTTCGTGCATCGTCGTTGGATCATCGGAGTTAATCGCGAAGGTTGGGATCGTTGCGTGGATCAGTGATGATGCTCTGGTTGGAAGGGCGTGAGCTCCGGTCGTCGAGATCGTCGTCGGTGAGAGAATTGGTTGATAGTGTTTTGGTTCCAGTTTTGTTGAGGTAGTTCGATTTTGATCTGTTGTTGGATTTGTTAATGTCGGGTTGAGTATCGAGGTCATCGGTAGCTTGGCGAGAATCGGAGGAATGGCCGGAGAAGGTGGATTCAACGGTGTACGTGCACGGTGCACGTTGGTGTCTGGGGAAGTTTGAGACTTCGGGGAAGAAGGATCTGGCTCGGGTCGATCTCGTAGATGTTGTGCGTTCGACTCGAAGCGGTGAGTTTGCATGGTTGTACGCGAGTGTGCTCGGGGAAAATTTGTAGTTGTCTCAGGTAAAATAATTATGTATTCAAGTGTTTAAAGATAACATAATTAAGTTTTTTTTTATAATTCACTTAATCATTATTTTAAATAAAGTGGAAATTATCCACAAGGGCCTCTTTAGCAAGTGCAATTAGCTTCTAGGACACACAACTGAAATAATTACTTATAAGGACAAAATGCAAAATAATTAGTTTCTAAGGCCTAAAAACCTATGAAATTATGTCCTTGAAAGTAATTGGACTGCTGACTTAGTCCTTAAAAGTAATTATTCTTCTGACTTTGGCCTTAAAAATAATTTCTATGGATATGTGTCCTAGAAACTAATTGGACTGCAAAGTTTGTCCTTCTGGTGAAATGCCCCAATTTAAAGGTGTTATTTAAATGTTGATTTAATTAAGTTGTAAAATATATTTTTACTTAGAAAGTTATTTCTTAAAGTTTTACTTAATTAATAATGTAATTAAATTAAGAAGATTAAATGTGTTTTATCATTAATTAAACTTAAAGAGTTTAAGTTAAATTATAGATTAATGATAAATTAATTCAAAAATTATTTAATAAGATTTTTAATGATAATTAAGAAGTTATTTAAGATAAATGACTTATCTTTTAATTAATTAAGGTTTGAGTGATTTAGATTAATTAACTAGAGAAAGGTTAATTAATTATTAACTAAGGGTTAATTTATTAATGTGATTAATTAATGATAAATTAATTAAGGATAATTAATCAAGGGTAATCAATTAAGAAATAATTAAGCAATAAGTAATTAAAAGGTTAATTACTTAATGTTAAGAAGATTATTAATAATTACTTAATGAAGTAAGTTAAAGAAAATTAATTACTCAGTGAAATTAATTAAGTAAATGTGGTTAATTTTAATTAATTAAGTTTAATTAATTAAAGGTAATCATTTGATGAAAGTGATGAGGTGTAATTACTTAGTGAAGTAATTAATGGATAATTACTGGGAGTAATTAATTAAAAGGAAATTACTTGATGGGAAGTAATTAAAGGATAATTACTTGGTGGAAGAAATTAAGTGATAATTACTCAGTGTAATTAAAAGATTTATTAATATAAATAATCAAGGAGTAGATTTAATTGATGGAGAAATTAAGGAAAGTTAATTTCTGATTGTGATTAATCAAGGTTGATTAATAAATGTAATTAAGTTAAAGGTTAATTATTATATGAAATTTAAGAATAATTAACTAATGAAAGTAATTAGAGGATCATTAATTAATGTAATTAATGGAAGAGATCTGTTTGCGACAAAATTGGTCACAAACACCCAATAGCCGTTGAAAGCATCAGTTCGCAACCACAGATCACAAATATCAAATATGTAGAGGAATAAGTATGCAAATCACTCAGGAAACTCAATAAAAACAGTAAATGACACAGGATTTATAGTGGTTCGGCGATCTTGCCTACGTCCACTTTGAAGTTGATGAATTTATTGCTTGATACTTGAAGATCACAATTTCTTATAATGTAGTACAACTGATTTTATAAGCTAAGTCTGAAACTAAGGTAGCAGTGGTGATTTGGAGTAAATCTTGCAGAATCTGGGCGCTCTTTAGCTCTTAAAATTATCCCCCCCCCCTTTCTGAATGACCAGGGGCTCTATTTATAGGTGTAGGAGGCTGATATTTTGCCTAAAATTAGGGAGACTACTTCTGGCACGTGTGGGGGCCCATGCGCCCGCGTCCAGGAAATCTGGGCCCGCTTCGAGATCGATTCGAACTCCATTCAAATCGATCAAAAAATCATCCGATCGAGCTGAAATTTGGTGTGGACATTCTTCAACATGTATGCAAGCTTCTGTGAAAATTTCATAGCATTTGGACTGGTAGATCTCTAGATTTCATCGATTCGAAATGGTGATCTTCGTCGTATTGCTTCGTTCGAATCGATCTTGTTCGAATCGATAGGGTCGAATCGATATGCTTGCGCGTGAGGATGTTGACGTGGCGCGCGCTTCCCAGGTTGATCCAGCTTTTTCTCCGAGTTTACTGGGTCAACTCCACGTTTTTTGTTGCTTCGACTTGGTGGATTCGAGGGAAAGGATTCGAGGCAAGGTGCGTTCGTATCGATCGTGGCCTATAACGGTTGATCGATACGAAGCCGTCTCAACCGGATGGATTCGAAGTATAGTGGCTTCGTGGATTCGAAGCGTTCCGAATGACTTTGGTCTCATCGATTCGAAGGGCTTTAATCTGATGTATACGAGCCAATGACCCCTGATGGATTTGAAGCGGCACATCCTGACTGATTCGAACGAGTGCTTGTGGTTGCGAACTGGATGGATTCGAACCAAAGGATACGAACAGAGGCCGATCGATTCGAACGTAGGCCTGGCTTATGGATTCGAACACATGCTTCTGCATATGGATTCGAACTCAAGGCCATGTCCTCATCTTGCATCGATTATATCTTGAGCATACGAACTCGGATTGACTTGAAACTTGGAACGTTGGTTTGCATGGCTTTACTTGTCATGTCTTATCAATTGTAGCCTGATCTGGACTCGGACAAAATTCATCGATATCCACGGTGAACTTGTGATGTAACCGTCCTACAGGATGGACTGTCATTGATTTCTAGTCAATTTCTTGGTGTTACGGCCTTGCCAAAAGGCGGGATAACATTTGCCCCCCAAAACATGCCTTGCGATGGGAAAGTGTGTTTTGTAATACCATAAGCTGGACGTTCATATCCTGTCATCGACCTGTAAAGAACTTGATAGTCTTTCCTAACCACAAATGACGATCGTTCGCGACCGTATGTCATTTAAGGTAATATGGTATCGTTCGAGGTCGGATGCCGTTCGCGGCAAATAGAGAAAATAGGACCGTTCGAGGTCGGATGCCGTTCGCGGCAAAATGTGATCGTTTGCGATCGGGTGCCGTACGAGGCAATTTGTGACCGTTCGCGGTCGGGTGCCGTTCGAGGCGATTTGTGACCGTTCGCGGTCGGGTGCCGTTCGAGGCGAATTGAGTGTGCCCGGGGAGGGACTTAGTATCATCGATACCAGGTTTCACGTTCGGGTGAATTCCCGGATTGTTTGTTGCAACGGTTTATCGCCATCTCAGAGCATGCCTAGGGACCGTTTGCGATCCCGTACATGTGTAAGTGGCTTAGCCGTTATGAAATCACAAGTAGCATTTTTTCATTGAAAATAAGTCTTTAGCAGAAATGTTAAACAGAATCAAGTTCAAATGTTCAAATCAAGATGAAACAAAAGCAAAGCAAGGATGTCAAAGTGTAAACTCCCACAACGATAGGGTTAGTAGTCATTCAGAGCATGCCTATGGACCGTTCGTGATCTCGCACATGTGCAAATGACTTACCCGTGTTGGTGAGAGGTTTACGACTTGTTCATCGTTATTTCAATTAATTGATAATCATACGTTGTCCCGGCTCGGGGTTACCCCTAGCTGATGTAGACGGTGGTCGCTCTGGCTCCACCGCTGGTGCTCGCCTCCTCACATACTGAAGTAGCATACCGTTCCTGATGTGCCCTTCCACCTCATCCTTCAAATGTCTACAGTCGTTAGTGTTATGACCATTCAGTTCATGGAATAAGCAATATCTGTTTGATTTCCTTTCGTCAACAGTGGGGTCCCTTCGTATTGGCCTACGGTAGGGGACTTGCTCTCGGGTATCTTGGTAGATTCGCTCCAAACTCTCATTCAGCTCTGAATAAGTGGTGAATCGTGGCTCTTTCCGCAGTCGCTTCGGCCTGTCGCCATTGTCCTCAGCCTTTCGTTTTCTTTTATCCTGGTCTGAATCCTTTTCAAAAGGCTTTTTGTCTTTAAGTGCATAAACTTCTATTCCCTCTCCTTCTTCTCTTTCAGCATTAGCGTCTTCCAATCGCAAAAACTTTTCTGCCTCATGATAGAATTCTCCTAGATCCATAGGCGGATCCTTAGTTAATGAATTTTTGAATTCTGTGCCGTCGGCTATTCCGGACACAGCTGCCATCATAACCATGGATGGATCTGGCCGATCCACCGATGCTGCTGCCGCATTGAATCGCGTCAGGAAATTCCTCAAAGACTCCCCAGCTTTCTGCTTTAGCGTTGCCAAACTCATCACATTCTTGGGTCTTGAAATGTGAACCCTAAATTGCCTCATAAATTTCTCAATCAAATCGGTCCATGTCCCAATGGAGCCGCTCTCTAGCTGTTTGAACCATAAAGCTGCTATGTCTGTCAAATACAATGGGAAGCACCGAGCCATGATTTCCTGTGATGCCCCCAGCACTTCCATGTGCCTTATATACCTCGTTAGATGGACCGTAGGATCCGTCCTCCCATCACACCTTTCTACTGTTGGCAGTTTGAATTCTGGTGGGTTCCTAGCCAACCTAATCGTAGAAGAAAAGGGACTCATGTTCACGTCTTCAAGATCTCTGTTTACTAATCCGCCTCTCATGGCTCGCCTGACCATCTCTACCAGTCTATCATTGTCTCCAAGCTGTAGTCCTCGTTCACTACCTTCGATCTGTCCCCCGAGTCCGTGTGAGCTTTCGGGTGTCTTCCCCCCTGGCTGAGCGTTCATCCCTCTATCGCCGCCAGGTTGCTCGGATGTCCTTGTCTCTCTTCCCGGGTTCGGATCAACATGTCCTAAGTGTGTGCCCCCCAGCTCCGGCGCTGCGCTAGATGGTCCTGCTCCGTTCTGGGTTCTGGTTGCTCCTTGATTTTGCGCTCCAAGTTGTCCAATCTGTTGAAGCAAATTCTGGATCATTTCCTCCTGTCTCTTCATCATTGTCTCCATCTCATCCCTGGTGATGAAAACTGAAGCTTGGTTTGCTCCTGAGGAAGCCTCTTGACTCCCTTTGTGCTGACTTCGCTCTGCCCTTGGCCTTCTGCTCGCTTGTCTCGTCATAACTTTTCAAATCTGAACTTTTAAACCTTCGAATTCGACTTCCAAGCGGTAGATCCCTGAGTTCAACTCTCAGTGAAAGCACCAAAATGTTTGCGACAAAATTGGTCACAAACACCCAATAGCCGTTGAAAGCACCAGTTCGCAATCACAGATCACAAATATCAAATATGTAGAGGAATAAGTATGCAAATCACTCAGGAAACTCAATAAAACAGTAAATGACACGGGATTTATAGTGGTTCGGCGATCTTGCCTACGTCCACTTTGAAGTTGATGACTTTATTGCTTGATACTTGAAGATCACAATTTCTTATAATGTAGTACAACTGATTTTATAAGCTAAGTCTGAAACTAAGGTAGCAGTGGTGATTTGGAGTAAATCTTGCAGAATCTGGGTGCTCTTTAGCTCTTAAAATTATTCCCCCTTTCTGAATGACCAGGGGCTCTATTTATAGGTGTAGGAGGCTGATATTTCACCTAAAATTAGGGAGACTACTTCTGGCACGTGTGGGGGCCCATGCGCCCGCGTCCAGAAAATCTGGGCCCGCTTCAGGATCGATTCGAACTCCATTCGAATCGATCAAAAAATCATCCGATTGAGCTGAAATTTGGTGTGGACATTCTTCAACATGTATGCAAGCTTCTGTGAAAATTTCATAGCATTTGGACTGGTAGATCTCTAGATATCATCGATTCGAAATGGTGATCTTCGTCGTATTGCTTCGTTCGAATCGATCTTGTTCGAATCGATAGGGTCAAATCGATATGCTTGCGCGTGAGGATGTTGACGTGGCGCGCGCTTCCCGGGTTGATCCAGCTTTTTCTCCGAGTTTACTGGGTCGACTCCACGTTTTTCGCTGCTTCGACTTGGATTCGAACACATGCTTCTGCCTATGGATTCGAACTCAAGGCCATGTCCTCATCTTGCATCGATTATATCTTGAGCATACGAACTCGGATTGACTTGAAACTTGGAACGTTGGTTTTCATGGCTTTACTTGTCATGTCTTATCAATTGTAGCTTGATCTGGACTCGGACAAAATTCATCGATATCCACGGTGAACTTGTGATGTAACCGTCCTACAGGATGGACTGTTATTGATTTCTAGTCAATTTCTTGGTGTTACGGCCTTGCCAAAAGGCGGGATAACAAGATCAATCTTGCTTATGAATGATTGAATGGTGAATTAAATACCTTGAATTGGTTGATATCTCTGATATGATATGTTTTGTGATATGATGTGTTTGGATGGACTATGATAATATGGTTACCTATCGATGATGAATTGCTATGTAAAAAGTGACATCTTGTCTTTAAGGTTGAATTTTATTTCACTTGAATAACTTGGGATAAGAGGGTATTGAATTCGAAGAGACAGGAGTCGGGTATTAGGAAATACCCAAAACCACTTCGATTCTTTATAGATTGATTTGTGAAATCAATAGTCTGGAATGGAATGATTTAAGTGAATTGGACCATTTAATCTAAGTTTTGTTACTTAGAAATTGATGTGTGAAATAAGTAACGTCTCTAGCAAATTGTGAATTTGTAAATCGACACGAGTTACCCCGGGTTTTATGCCAGTTTTATGCTGTTGTATTCCATGGTTAGATGGGTTTACTCACGCTGGTTTTCAGCCTGACCCGGGTGTTATTGTAATGATCGGGTCAAACCGAGTATTAAAGATTTTCAGGTAAGGTCGTTCTGGAGCTCATGAGGCGAGCTAGATGGTAGGAATGTATGGAGTGTTTCCGCTGTGATATAATTCTGTTTATTTGAGACATGTTGATTTGTATATGTCCAGTGTATGTGTGTAACTCTGATGTATTAAAATGTAATTGACAGATATAGTATTCTTTTGTAAACTGTTATTATTTGATATTATATTTTGATCCGCTGCGATTTGTGAGAATCAGTGGTGTGTTTCTGTTTCTTCTTCTTTTATCTCTTTCTTCTTTTCCCAACTATCTGGAATTTTCGGGTTCGAAAATTTCGGGTCGTTACAAGGCGAAATTAAAATTCTGAAAACGTACACATGAGAATGCAAAAAGCCTGATAAGTAATCAAATCTTAATGATTATAATATCTCAAATCCAGTAATTTCATGCTTTACTTTGCTTTAAGAAATTTAATTGTTTTAGATTTTATTGAGGATAACCACTCCAAGCCTTAAAGGGAAACATATCTCGGCTACGGGACTCGAACCCGCAACCTCCAGGAACTTTGTTCCATGGTTGCAAGGAAGTCCTCAACCAGCTGAGCTATGTTTACTGACAATAATACTTGATAAGTTTCTCAGCTATTATAAACTCAAATTGACTTAAATTTTGATACGTACATGCAGGTAAAAGCTTACGCTAATAATTTCAAGTAGAAGGGTCTACCAAAAGCCATGAAGCAAAAGAATTTCTTGTACACATTTTTTTACACAATACGCATAGGGTAACCACAGCCATGGCCCTAGTCACCCACACACAAATGCAAACGCACGCTGTGATTTGGTGAGGCGAGGAAGGTTCAATGCAGAAATAAGCAAACAAATTTGCAGTGGAGAGTAAAGTACCTAGGAGCGAAGCCTATTGGATTTCGGATCAATGATGGTTGAACGTAATCGTTAAGATGCAGAGGTGATTCGGGGAATAGGTATTAATCGTCACTGTTGAGCAGTCACTGGAAATCGATTGCACAGATGAATTGCCAGGCGGTGTTGCTGTCGGTCTCAATGGAAACTAATTTAAACGATGAATTGTTAAGCACTGCTGCTATCGCACAAAATGGAAATCGATTTAATAGATTAATCACTATGTAATAGAGATGGAACTCTTAACCGATCTAATTAATGAAAGCAAATGGATAATTACCTGCGAGTGTAGCATAATGGACGTCACCCATTGGAAATCGATTTAGACAATGAATAATCACTGTCAACCTCACTGGAAATCGTCATCGGTGGTAAACAGGGGAAGAAATTGATTTTTTTTAATTATGAGAGCAAAAGGAAAGTGATGGTTATGTAGTGTTGGTAAGGGTGAGGAAGAAGCAAAGGTGAGATACGTAGTTGGAAAACAGGGAGAGGGTATATTTGGAATTTCAGAAAGACACTGAGTAAATCTATTCAATGAATTCTCTTTATTTGTAGTAAAATATGAGCTCGATCGACACCAGCATTTATAGTCATAATTTTATGTAACTACGCACTAAAATAGGAAATCATAATTTTCTACTAATATGCAGTGTGATTATAAGAGAATTACTATCATAAAATGATATGCGCATGTTAAATTTGAGTTTACAATTTTGAATGCAGTATGCGTTTGTGGAGGAAAAAAACTTGAAATCAACATTAATGGAAGATATTGAAGAACAACAGCTCCCAGAAATCTACGATAGAAAGTTGCACTTGGTTCCAATTAATGAATCAAAATACTGGTTCTGGATAATGTAATTATCAACATAGTGTTGCCATTAATATAAGACTTAGTTTTATCATTTGTGTATGACTAATATGTTCAGGTAAGTAGTTCAGCGTTGCTAGAGTTTGGTAAAAGAGTGCAGTTATTGTACTGCAAACTGAATAACAGGTAAACTAATAATTTATACAAATATGGATAAACTATATACCTACACAGTTTAATGATAAGAGTTGCATGCATTTGGTGTAATGCTAAGCTAAGGATATTAAAATTAACTAATACAATACTTGAGAATTCAATATACTTCTATAAATAACAGCTCCTTAGCATGTAAGTTTTCATGATCTCAGTCAAGTTCTTCATAACTTTATTGCTTGAGTTTCTGAACTAAAGCTTTTTTTCTCATTTTTAGGCAAAGCATTGAACATGAAAATTGATTTGTCACTGATATCATCCTTTTACATAATATCAGAATAATTAATGAAAATATAAAAGCATATTATTCTGTGAAATTTTATAAAGAGAGGCAAACAGATAGAAATTCCTTAATCGGTTGTTGAAATTTCCTTTCTACACATAGAGGGGAGGTAAGGACTATGCTACACATAGCAAAATTGATTTTTCTCCAAATTAAGAACAAGTGCGGCACTCACCTTCAGATCTAAGAATAGGAGAAGTGTGGTAGTGCGAACTCCAAACTATCACAGCAAGTATTGGATCAGCAGCTTCATCGCAATTTCAGGCAAGCTCTGACGACGTAGATTCAAGGCGCCACTTTCGAATCCAATCAGCAACACCACTCACATACCCAGGAGCAGCGAACTTTAGTGACTCGGAGTACTCAAATCGGACAATGCAAGTGGTTACTGATTGAGGCGAGATCGAATGCATACCTATAGCCTACGACGACTTCATATCCAAGGATCGCTAGCAAACTCAAGTGGCGACGTGTTTTCTAAGTGGTGACGGCACGTTTACCTACGGCGGCTATGTCGAAATGTTAGTTTTGAGGCTAAGATTTACTTTAGGGATAAATCGATTTGGTTTTGAAGAATTAAGAGATGAGGTGGAAGTCACGTGAATGAAGGGGAGTATTATTTTATGCATATGTATTTTTAACATGCATTTGCTACTGTTATTCATATATCCATTGCAAATAACCTTATTTACATCTAAGTTATTTTCGGGTCGGATAGGACAGGGTAAAGAAGTCACAACAGAGGCAACAACAGCGTAACCTAATGAATGAGGCTTAAACTGCAAATATTCTTTTTAACATAATACCCCTCTTGATGGTCTGATTACATAATAGATAGATGGATCACCAGTTTCATTGCTTCCCCGAGCATACCTACATTTATATTTGCTACGGTTGTAGATGACAACCGTCGCGAATTGGTTTTTTTAATTTTCTAATACTTTTCATAGACCAATTGCTATGGTTGTTAATAAGAACGGACGCAAATGATACTATTTGCTACAGTTTTTACTTAAACCGATGCGAATAAGGCGACGCAACAAACATATTGTGTACTAGTGACTTCCGAATCCTTAGAAATAAGGTGATCCTTTAAGATAGAAGAGTCTATATATTACGTGTGTGTGTGTGTGTGTGTGTATATTAACATGTTATTTGACCATTGCACTGTTGAACGACCAAGCAGTAGGACGAAACTTGCACTCTTGAACGGCTGACTAGTCAAACAGAGCTTGCACTGTTGAACGACCAGTCAACTGAACGGAACTATCTGCTGAACGGTTGAACGGCTGAAAAGTTGGACAACCGAGCAAAACTATCTACTGAACGGTTGGCTGGTCCTACGAACTACTACTCCGAATGGCTGACTAGTACTATGGAACTACTATTCCGAATGATCGCATGGCTTTATGGAACTACGTGGCTCCAACATAACAATGACACTACTAACTTATAGGCACTTTAAGAATTACACATATATTAATAGGATACTTTTCTTTGAATAACAAGAATCCTCATCACTATTCAAGGCATGAGTTTTAGATAAAACTCTGGCATAGTATTCTAGGAGTAATTTTATAATTAAGGCCAGATAGGCTTAAGGATCTTTTGCTTGTACCCACCAAGTCTACCATTACTACAAAGTTCTCTGACTTTATATTTATATTGAGTGAAATTTTGAATGGTTTATTCGTCAAATGAGATCCTGACAAGATTTTGGTGGAATTTCTGATTTTGTGAAATTTCAATTCCCAAGTTTCTTTTCATGCTGATTTTTTGATCTCCTATTTTTATGAATACCTGATTTCATGACTTCTTCATTAAATTTCCATGATAAAATATAGGCTTCTTATTGAATTTCTAACTTCGTACTAGTATTAACAAAAAAATTGTTCAGTTTGTTTGACAGATGGGATCATATCGAATTATTGACTAAATTCTTGACTTTATGAACTTTCAATTCCCTTGTTCCTTTCCATGAAGATTTCATATATATTTTCCAAATTCTAAATTTCTTTGTTGGTTTTATGATGATTTGTGGATTTCGTATTTTTGATTTCCTTACTGAATTTTTGATGATCTCTTATCGGATTTCTAATTTCGTGAATTCCATATTTGTTTATTAGTTTGTTGATGATTTGTAGATTTCATTTTTTTGATTTCTTTATTGAATTTTTGATCGGATTTCTAATTTTGTGAATTCTTGATTTCCTATTTGACTTTTATGTTGATTTGTGAATTTCATATTCATGATTGCCTTATTGGAATTTTGGAGATTTCTTATTGAATTTCTGATTTTATGATTTCTAGATTTCCTTTTTGGTTTTATGATGATTTGTGAATTTCGTATTCTTAATTTTCTTATGGAATATTTGTCCTGATTTCTTATTGAATTTCTAATATCGTGGATTTTAAATTTCCTGATTGATTTTAAGATAATTTATGGATTTCACACTTTTGATTTCCTTATTGAATGTTCATAACGGTTTCTTATTGAACTTCTAGTTTATGAATTTTTTATCCCTTTATTGAATTTCTATATCGATTTTTGAATTTTCCATTGAATTTCTGAATTGGAATTCGATACATGACTTTCTCAATATCATATTGGCTTCTGTCAAAGGTTAGAGGATGAAAACAGGTTATAGTGAAGACATAAGGTAAAAATCACCTAAAGCAAGAAACAAATACCTAATGGCTGAAGAAAACTTAATTCAAGAAAGGGAGATTTGGAGTGAATAATAGCTCCCTTGAAAGGTTTATTTATTTAAGTCGATACCTACTAACCAGGTGATATAGCTCCCCATCTCTAATATTGGTAAATTAAAAGGGCTTTGATCATATACTATTTAGAATGCTTTTGTTCAAAATATATCATAAAATAATATTTTGAACGTTGGCTTCATAAGTTTAAAGCTATCCAATAAGTTCTCATAATAAGGATATGATCCTGATAAAAGTTATTATCTACTTTGCAGGAAACAAAAAAGAAATTCTTTGGAGTTTTAGTCTTAAAGAACAAAAGCTTCTTTCATACAAGGAGGGCTAAATGTTACCCATAAAATATTCTCAAGAATGAAAGTATGAAAGAAGAAGCAAAAGCATTAATGAAGATCATAAGGCATTAGGGTGGTCCATCTAAACATAAGATAAAGCTTTTAACAAGAAGACAATGGCGCTAGCAGCACCCTTCGAAGAGGTCAGAAGGATGTTTCAACAAACTTTGGGATAAGCAAAGAGCTTTCAACTGGGTCGAAAGCTAGAAAGCTACCTTTCGAAGGCAACGAGTGGCGTGCTTTCTGCACATGCACCAAACCATTTGAAACGATTGGTTTCGTCTTTATCCACATTCATCAAAAGAATATTCGGTCAAAGCAATCCTTTCGAAAGCATATAACAGCCTTTCGAATTGAAACTAAAGCCATCCTTACCTATGAAGGAAATACTATACATCCGGAACTACCGAAGCATAAGGTTTCGCATCAGCTAGATAAATCGATTTCGAAATGAGGTCACCTGTAGCTAATTCCATAACAGTGCATCCACTCATTCGAAACCCAGAAAGCACATGTTTCGACAGCTTCGAAGGTTAGCACTCATGCTAAGTTTCATAGCACACAAATAACTAAGTGAAAAACGCATCTATTCACCTTTCGAAGAGGTTGAAAGTTATAAAGTAATACCTTTCAACGAGGCTAGAAACATTCAAGCAATGTACCTTCCGACAAAGTCGAAAGGATTAAAACAAGAAAGGAGGAAGCCCGGTCCTAGGAGTAGCGGAAGGTTGGTCATATGATCCTTTTGACCAGGTCGGAAGCTAAAATCCAAGAGATGGGCAAAAAATCATGAATGTTGACCTTTCGACCGTGTTGAAAGCATTAGGTCGAAAGGTGCCATCCCGCACCTATAATTAAGACCCTCTGGGTCTAGTTTAGGGGATCTGATTTCTTTCACTGCTCACTTGTATTTTCTAAAAGCTTGTAACCCTAATTTTTAAATTGAATTGGAGATTTGTCCAGTTTGTTCATTTTTGATCAATACAAAGAGAGAGGACAATAATTCTGATAGTATGTCTGTTCTAGGATCTCATTTACACGTAATTATAAGCATCTGAAGTCGACTTGGACGAAAGGTTCCTTTCGACTAAGTCGAAGCCCTTAGTATTCACATATTCTTTGAGTTTTAGCTCAAATCTACTAGATAACAAGTGTCTACCCTTCCGACGAGGTCGGAATCCTTCCAAATCAATTATTTCCAAAAACCATTAAATTTACCACTTTGACCATCTTGTTTGCATCAAAAGGTGGTTCCGGCAGGGTTCCATACCAACTAGTTCGAAAAGATTTTTCGAAAGAAGAGCTAACCTTTTGACTATGTCAAAAGGCACTGAAGAGGTATTTTTGGCCATTCTCACCCATCCGAGAAGCATTGGCTACTTTCATTCGTTCGATAGGAGGTTTCGAAAGTATCACTCATACATCAAACCCTATTTTGAGGTGTTGATAAGTTTTCTTGTTAACGCACACAAAGCACCCTTAAGTCACATAAAGCACAATTAAGTCACTTAATTGACTTCTAATCACCTTTTTATTTAATTAATTCTTTATTAATTAAATCTTCTTTGTAAATCCTTAGATATATATTTAAAAACCATCACAAAAGATATATACATTCATATTACTATTTCATTATTCATTTTTTACTCTTTCACTATTCAGCTCTACTCTTTTACCATTCATCTTTATTCTTTTGCTATTCATTTCTAGTCTTTTCAATACTTAGAAATGTATCCAAATTATTATTCCAAATGTTATAAGAATATTCACAAATCTTAAACAAGATTTAACATTTCCAAAAGTATAACTAAATAAGTTAAAACAAATGTTATTTAAAACATCGTTACTATAAACGCCAAACCATTTTATACTTGATATTATCTTTAAAACATTCTTTGCAAATATCTAATTACATCTACACATATTTAACAATTTAATGTACCATTGAATTAACTTTACAAAGCTATTTATTGTAACATAAGTGTTATAATCCAAAACATCATTTATTAATTTATAATATACTTAACTTAACTTTTCTTAACTTATACACACACACACACATACTTTAAAAATACTTATAAATAGGGTTTAAATATCTATGGAAAATATTACTTAAAAATAGTTAATTTGTAATTTGTTATAAACCTTTTATTACAAACGGTACAAAGGAGATCTTTTTCTTTAAAAATTAATGTTTAATTACTAAAATTATATATAAATTTCAAACCACTTTTTGAATACTCTAATATAAATTATTAAACGTTACTAAAAAGATTGAAGTGAAATACTTAAGTTAAAAGTCATTTTTTTGAACCAGATTCAAAAGCCTTTTTATTACATATATCAAATCACCGTGCATAAGTCCACAAGACATTACATGATTATGTAATGCTCAAACATACAAATATTTACAACATACCATACCAAAATTAGAAATAAGGCCTAACAAAATAACAAACCTTATTCGGCTCATAAGAACAAATACCGCAACAGCTACAAAATATAGGACCAACACATAAAGTTCACCGATTCATTGAAGGCAAGCCTCACTTTAACACTCCTTCTTCCTTAATTAGATCACGAGAAAAAAAATGGCAGTGAATCTATACAAATGGATCTGAAATCTATTACCACCCACTAATCAAGAATTTCACCGTCTCTACCACCACCAAGACGCATAAAATGTACTTCTTCATTGTATCTTCTACCAAGCTGTTACCTCCAACGAAAGATCTTCAATTGGTTTTCCAAGATAAGGATTAAAATGTTTTTGGATTAGAATTAATGGTCATATGCTGATTTTCTATTGATATAGGGATTGCTAAGCATTGAAGGTGAGAAGAATAATTGGCAAATTCTATTTCAACACGTATAATTATTCAGTATCCCCCTTAAAAAATTAAAATTTTAAGGACTAAAATACCCTTAGAAAGCTTTCTTCTCAATTCCTTTATTTCTTACGTAAGTTTTTACCGTCTAAACCACAGATTCTTCCAAACCCTAATTTCTAAATCATTGTAGAAAAAATTCAATTTTTAACTACTAGCTGATGGATTTTGAAGAGGAGAATGAACTATTAATGCAATCACAGTAGGTAATTAAAAAAAATTGAATTTTTTTAATTTTTTGCAAATACAGTCGTAGGCTGTCGATTATGGGGATTGGTGATAATTCACGCAGGGGCTATACTAGGTTTTTGGCTTAATCGCGCTAGTAACTGCATGAATTTTTACACAACCACGTAGAATGCCTATATGGTACTAACACTAACCACGCAGTCACCATGCGTGGTAGTTCATTTTGTTTTTTTCCGTTTGAACTTTTCAGCGTTTGATACTTGTTTTCTGCAGATTGTACCATTTTCTAGTGATGAAGAAATGTGCGACGAAATAGCTTTGGATTATTCAAATGAGTTTATGACTTATGATGTAAGTTTACTTTGATTAACTTTCGAATAAATCCATATTACTTACATTTTATTTAACATTTTTAATGTAGATATTTCCTTCAAGAAAAAAATTGGTTGATTGGGTTCGTGATACGGGACAACGTCTTGGTTTTGTTATCATAATAATGAAATCGGGTACCGGTGCTTCAAGCAAAAAAACAAAGAATTATGTTTGCTTATGAATGAAGTGGTGTGTACAAGAAGCGAAAAGAGAAAAGCCCGAAGAACCTCAGAATGACCGGTATAAAAAATACAATTGCCCGTTTAGACTTAAAGGTGAGGATAGATGATTGGAGATTGCATGTTGTGAATGGTGTTCATAATCATTTGGAATTAAAAAATACTGAAGGACATTCGTATATTGGTCGACTAAGTGAAGATGAGACCAAGTTATTTATTGAGATGTATAGAAACACGGTAAAAGCAAACAAAATTTACACACCATTAAAAGAAATGATCCTGCAAATCGTACCACCATCAAACTAATTTACAATGTTATACGAGCACCAAATTCTATTGAGCGAGCAGGGCATTCTCAAGTTCAATACTTTCTTAGTAAATTGAAAGAGTTTGGTTACTTTGAATGGCACATAAAACATTAGACGGAACATATATTATTAAAGATATATTTGGGTGTATCCTACTAGTTTGGATTTTCTATGTACATTTCTCCAAGTTATCATATTAGATTGCACATATAAAAACAACAGGCACATAATGCCTTTACTTGAGATTGTTGGCGTTACTTACACAGATCTTACATTCTGTATCGCTATTGCATACTAGTTAGTGAAACTGAGGAAAATTATATATAGGCCTTAGAACAGTTAAAATCTGTTTTGATTGACTATGAAGTGGAATTGCCATCAGTCTTCATTTCTGATAGGGAAACAACACTAGTTAATGCTATTGGATTTGTTTTCCCAAACTCTGCACATATGTCATGCACATGGCACATTAAAAATAATGTTCTAACTTATATGAAAAAAAGTGAAAGGAATGGAACTTGAAGAGAAGAAGTCATTTTTATTTGATTGGAATGTACTTGGTTTTTAAAATAATTTAGTTATATACAATGAGAATCTTCAAGTGTTACATGAAAAGTATGCAAAGCATACTTCACTCTTGAAGTATATTCACGAGCAATGGTTGGATACGTACATAGACCGATTTGTTCAAGCATGGACGGATGATAGTAAGCATTTCAGAATTTATACTTCTAATAGGTAATTATCTTTAATAATCATGTTAATATTTATTTCTACTAGTAATTATTGTTTTAGTAATCATATGTTTGTGTTATATACAGGGCCGAGTCCGCTCATTCAAAATTGAGGAAACGTTTAGCTAGTTGTAAATGTAATTTTGAACAAGCTTGGACGAAGATGCATTCACTATTGGAGCTCTTGTTTACCGAACTTAAAGCATCATTTGAGCAAAGTTTAACAAAAGTGAAGCATATATTTCATATAAGAGAGTTCAGAAATTTACGAGGCTTTATCTCCATCAAGGCATTTGATTTGATTCATTTAGAAATACTTAGAATAAATGATGTTGGTGAGGAAGAATTATTATGTAGATGTGTAATTCGCAGAACACATGGACTGCCTTGTGTGCATAAGTTAGCTCGTCTTGGGCTTGGTACCGCAATATCGCTTGGTATGATTGATGTTCATTGGACAAGACTTCATTTTTTTGAAATAAGTGGAAAGAAAGATGTGAGCGTAGTAGAAAAAATGGAACTGCTATTTAAATGATGTGAAAAGTTGGATACTCCTTACCAAATGCAAATTTATAAGAAGATGTTGGAAGTTGTTGAACCATGTACATCATCTCTCGCATCTCCAAAAACCAAAATAAAAACATGTGGAGGAGAAAGCAAAAAAGTGCTAATATTTCAACTAAAAGAATGCCTTCTTCATTTGAGCTTGTCGAAAGTGTTTACTCTCAAAATCCGTGTACTACAAAAAAGGCTCGTACCGATAAACTTCCTATTTGTAAACCAAAAAAGGTATGTATAATAAATATTATTTGCATACACATATAAGTACTATATTAACTTACTATATCATACCTTTTTTTCAATTGGAAGATCTAACTGTGGCATGAGAACTTATTTACATCAAATACCATTGGAGTTGAAGGCATTTGTTACCGATATTATTGATGTTCGATCGGATGGTAACTGTGGAAATTGGTGTGTGGTGGCTTTGCTTGGTTTCGGAGAATCAAGCTGGAGTCAAATTCGAAGGGAGTTATACGAAGAATTATATAAAAATCAGGCTTTATACGATCGTGTTTTCATAGAGCACGATAGAAGTACTATTTTTCTCAAAAGCCTTATGCATGAAGAAGAAGGGTTTGCACCGAAGGAAGAGTGGATGTCAATGCTCGATATTGGTTATATTATTGCAACTAGATATAATGTTATAGTATTCAACATTAGTGAAAGACTTTTGTTGACAATACCTCCATTGAAAGGAAAAGTGCCTACACTGATATAACATACCGAAATTGGAATAGCTTTTGTTAACCAAGATCATTTTGTTTAGGTACGCAACTTACATATTATTAAATTTCAATTTATTTCATTTCTTTTCATTTAAATTGAAATACACACTACCAATCGCAGGTAAAACTAGAGCCTAAACATCCGGTACCAGCAATTTATTCAAAATGGTTCATGGCTCGTGATACAGATGAAAGTAAATGGGAATACATTTACACCGATCGAAGACAAGCTTTGGATGAAAGAAATGAATACGCTAAATGGAAGTAGTCAAGGCACCATTTTGGAGTTGTTAAATTGTATGTTTAACTTGAATGATTATTAGTAACTTGAATGTTTGCCTTGCAAATTATTGCTTCTTAGTAACTTGAATTTACTTTGTTCGCAAATTGTTGGATTAAAATGTGTATCATTTATTTGAATTTCCTTGAATGAACTGTGTATTATGGAACTGGGTGATAGTTAAAGTGTGTTTGTTTGAGGCGATGAAGAAGAAGTATTTTTTTTCCATTTTTAGGACTACCACGTAGGGAGAATACATGAATTTTGTTCCAGTTCGGAGAAAAACAACGTGGTTTGGTCAACTAACACGTATAGGTAAAACGTGGTCTGTAAACTTACCCCATACTAAGTCAACGTGGTATGAAGATAAACCACGTAGCGTCACTACATTGTAACTCCAGAAACCAAAAAAATAAAACAAAGAAAAGTATTGTGATTGCAAAGTATTATGTATACAACCGGAGAACTAATTTTTTTCCAAGTTTACACCAACCACGCATGGACTTCTCGTGGATTATGTTCCAGTTCGTTTACATTGTATGTGGTTTGTCCAATAACCACGTAGGAGCCCAACTTGGTTTTCTTCCTTACCTCGCAAAGTCTCTATGTGGTTTGTTAGTTAACCACGTCTTGTCAGTGCGTCGTAAACTCAGAAACTCAAATAATAATAATAATATAGAGGCCAGTATGATAGCAAACACAGATGGCATTCCATTACCAAACATGTCTAATGCAACAGAGACAACCAACATAGACAACAAACCATTACATTAACAAACAATACACTATGTAGAGTCAAACAGTAGTAAACATTACATTAACAAAGCCATACATGAACAAACATTACATTAACAAAGTCAAACAACAAACCACAATACCATATGTTGTTCAAACACACCAGATACACCAAAATACATGCAGTCATAAAACATTACATTAACAAACTTCAACAATGAGTTACTTAAACTATTGTTGACGACGGATGTAGCGTCCACTAGCAACTCTGGCACTAGCAACTTGAGTGTTAGCTTCGTCCAAAAGACCATGCACATCATAGAGTCTAGAAAAAAACTAAACTTACAGGTTTGTTGAAAATTAAACTTCATCCTAATTTATAGTGAAATGAAATGTGAAAAAATAAATAAAACATATCGAGTACATTTGGCTCATAGGTGGGCTGAAAATGAGATGCTCCAATCATTATATTAGCAGGTAAGCTTACTAAATTGTGAACCCATAAAACACTATGATCCATGTACCACTCCATATAATAATCCATGCAACTCAGAAAAAACTGATTGAGTAGTATTGATCTACGCCTTTCTGCAATTACATGATGGTACCAATTCTCCCATATACTTTCTAAAAATTGATAACACATCCGAGTATATGTAGTTGAAGTTGTACCTTGACATGCATTTGTTCCAACTGGAGGAATAAGAGCCATGAGAATGTTCTGAACTCTGCCAAACTCCCTAAGTACTCTATCAGGATGATACGGCTCCACAACGTTGAGGAAGAGAATGCAACCGCTATACCAAGATATAACATGAAATGGATGGTAGTGACGTGCAAAGATGTAAGGATAAAAAATAACCCGTAAGAAAAGAAATCAAAATTAGTGCTATTAAATGGACTGATTACTCATGGCGTATGACTAATCAAAATTAGTGCTATTAAATAATAAATGAAGATAATTACCTGTTCAATCTGAACAGCATCAAGGAATATACATAGATCGATGACTGATGCAGCACTATCTGATGATGGATTCCATCGAGCAGAATGAGGTAAATTCTCGTAGTAAAGATTTGTGGAAGGATGAAAGCATGGAAAATACTCAAAAATCCATGACTCCAGTAAGCAAAGAAATCCTGCAAACTGCCTCACACCCATACGGGTCGCTAATCCAGCTACCTATAAAGAAATGCAAGTGCTGTTGAACCCCAAGAGTAAGTGTTGACAATGTCCAAATTTTTTAATGGATCCAGAAGCGATATGTGCACATGAGAGTTGTTTTTGTCAGCAAACAATGTGTTGCCAAGCATGAATAAAAGATAATCACGAGCGACAAGCCTAATTGCCTGATCAGTCCAATCATCGCTCACATATTTAAATTTATCAACTAACGTAGACAAACTTAATTTATATCCAACCCTCTCATTCATTTCCAACCTAGCTTCTGCTTTAGTAAGGCCAAGATACTTTGAACCAATACTAATTGCTTGTTCCATTCCATATGACATACTTTGTACAGGTTTACCTTCGACTGGAATGTGTAATAAAGAAGCTACATCATCAAGGGTAATAGTCATCTCACTGAATGGTAAATGGAAGGTATTACTCTCCGAATACCAGTGTTCCACAAAAGCTGATATCAAATTGTTGTTAACACTCTTGTAGCAAGTGCTAACAATGGGAAACAAGCCAGACGATTCAATAATGGCTTTGAATCTAGTAGCATTATCTGGAATCCTCCACTCTGATACCTTCTGTGCATGGTTGACACATGTAAGCAGTGATCGTTCCTATACAAGTAAAATTTACATTTAGTAAATGCTGTAATTCCAAATCAATTGTTTAGAATAATAATAGATACATACCTAGCTAATCCATATCAAAGACACAACATGAGTATCAAACTCTCTAATCACATCACTGATTCTTGGTCCACCATTCTCATTTACATCTTCTTCGGCTTCACCTTCTACCTCAGGCTCATCATCTATCTCGTCGCCATCATCCATCTCTGAATCATCCTCTGTGTCATCTCCATCTTCTCCTGATGAGTCTGAACCATCCCCATGTTCCTCATCTCCTTCTTCATGTTGTTCCTCATCTTGCCTTGCAAAAATCTAAAAGTTAGCCTTGTCTGTCTCATGTTGCCCCTCATCCATATTGTTTTTCCTTGAAACTACATCAGACCTATCCTCGTTCATGTCCGAATTAGTACCTTCTATCGCTTTCTCCATTCTTCGTTTTCTTTCAAAAGCCGTCATACGAGTTCGACCCATTTGCAAATAATCAGAACGATAATATAAATAAAAAAACACTGATTGAACCAATAAAAATGTTGTTGCTGGTTTCAGCAACAACTATGTTGAAGCTGCGTGGAAAGCAATTTCCACGCAGTGCCGCTACGTGGAAAAAATGCCTACCACGCAGTGCCAATGCACGGAAAAAATGCCTACCACGCAGGAAAACTGCGTTGTAGGCATTTGTTTTCAACGCATAGGCACTGCGTGGAAATATCGCTTTCCATGCAGTTCTCTTACATGGTAAATTTTTTTTCAATGCATCTTCAACATGGTTGTTGCTAAGACCAACAATAAACCATTTACTACGATCGGGTTCTGCGTTTTCATGAAAGCGAATTTACTACGATCGGGTTTAGGGTTTGTTGCTTACGGGAATCAGCTTCAAAATTGATTTAGGGTTTCTTGCTTACGTTGAGTATAGTTAAATATTATCTGAAGATGGTTGATGCTTACGTTGATTGCTGGTAGACCACTGGAGGAGGAGGAAGAGGCGCGGCGTGAGTTGAGGAAGAGGCGCGACATGAGTGGAGGAGGAGGAAGAGCACGTTAGGTTTCTTTTGATTCGGCGATGGAGGAAGAGGCTCGAGCACTTTTTTTTGATTCGAGAACGTGATGGGAAGGCTAATTCTGGAAATGGTAAGGAGCCACTAAGTTATTTTTTGGGCTTACAGACTTTTTTAATTTTTGGGGGGCTACTAAGTAAATATTCGGGTTGAAATAGAATTTTCCTACTTCAAAATCTCAGATCTGCAAATGGATTGTGATGTATAATAATGTATAACGATAGTATTGGAAAAAAATCATACCATGACAGCGGAGGTGAAAAGGCACCGTAACAAGTTCAAAGATTACCTAGACCGCTTAACCCGGTGATACAATTCTTAATCCCAATTATTAAAAGTTTCTCTTTTATGGATGTTGCTGACGTTTCTATGTTTAGATTTGGCCATACGGATAACAACATATCTTTAATGAGTCTACAAATCTGATTTTCAGTGGCTAATAAATTCTTGAATAGTCTATTATTTCTTTCACGCCATAACATCCACACTATTGTTGATAGAGCTAAGCAAGCCAACGGGGTCCTGCGGGAATGGCTCTCCTGGAGACATGAGAGCCTATGCGTCAACCCACACACCAAGACCGTTTTCCGAATCAAACACTTGGTACGGTGACTGGCTGCCGCCCCCAAGACAACCAGACATCAGAGGCATATATAGCAGATATGGTCAAGAGACTAATGGACGAGAGTAAGGGTCGAAAGGATGATGAGTAGGGATCTGCCCCTAGTCGGACTCCTTTCACTGAGGAAATCTTAAATGAAAGATAACCAGACAAATTTACTATGCCAAAAATTCCTTCCTACGATGGAACCAAGGACCCAAAACACCACTTGTACAAGTACAGTTGGTACATGGACGGAGCCAACGCTCTAGAAGCTGTTCGCTGCCGTTGTTTCCCTATTATCTAGAAGGAGTGTCATCTATGTGGTTCACCATACTTCCCCCAAGATCTATCTCTATCTTTGACCAACTTGCAACCATGTTTCTCGACCAGTTTAGGCTCCATGCCACGCAACCGAAGGATGTCATGTCCCTATCCGGACTAGTTCAAGGGCGCAACGAGTCATTGAGATCGTTCATGAGCAGGTTTAACACTGCAGTGACGGAAGTGAGCAACCCCAATGAGGACATGGTCTTTATGGCGTTAGTCTGCGCTATCCACCCGGAAACAGAGTTCAAAAAATGGATTAAGATGAAGCAACCTACTAACAGGAACGACTTCAACCGCAAGGCGAGCCAGTACTTAAGATTGGAGGAACGCAGGAGCTGGAAAGAAAGGATGCTAGTACACAATAGGTGAATGCCGAATAGAAAGGGATGATGGAAACTCAACACACACATGATCCTCGAAACAGCCACGAAGTCGCTGGAAAGAATGGGAACCAGAAGAGAAGAAATCAGAATTCCGACGAGAGAAAAAGTGGTGGCAACAACAAAATATTTAGAGAGTTTGGACCAGGAGACTATACCTCCGTGCATGACACCCCGGAGAATATTTATCTTGCAACACAAGAAACTAAAATGTATAGGAAACCCCTCAAAAATGAGGCAACAGAATAGCAGAAGCGCTCAGGGAAGTTCTGCCGCTTCCATGAGACGCACGGGCACAACACGAACGAATGCTGCCACCTTAAGGACCTCATTGAAGGGTTAATTCGATACAACAAACTTCAGAAGTATGTGAAAGGGTCGTGGAAACCCAACCAAGCTATGGTTCCTCAACCACCTAGAGAGCAAATGAATTAGGATGGAACTAGCAAGGAAGGGTCGAAGCGAACTGACCGAAGGCTTGTCATCGGTACAATATCTGGAGGACCACATCTTGCACAAAGAAGTTGGGGGGAGATGGAGCGGTATGAAAGCTCACTAAAGCATGCCCCGAATGAAGCATGTTTGGCAATAGATGATGAGACTCTGGTCTAGCAGCAAAAGGTCCTGAGCAGTGACATAGTGTTCCGCAATCGGGACACCAAAGGAATTGAAGCTCCAACTCTTGACCCGATGGTGGTGACAGTAGGAATCGGGCCCACCATAGTCCGACGGGTGCTTGTTGACAGTGGAAGTTCAGTTAACATACTTTTTAGACGTACTTTTGATCAAATGAAGATTGGTATGAAAAGTGTATCGGCGTGCCAATCAAAGATTCAGGGGTTTATCGGAGAACCCAAGCAACCGGTAGGAACTATTGACCTACCTGTAGAACTTAGAGAAGGCGAGCGACGAGTCACCGTCATTCAGACTTTTGTGATCGTGGATGAAATGTCGGCATATAACACATTCTTGGGACGACCTGCATTAGCCGATTTCTGGATAGCCTTGGCCCAATGGTGCCTTACAATGAAGTTTCCTACCGAGCATGGATTGGGAATTGTTAAAGGAGACCAAAGCGTCGCACGAGAATGTTATATCGTGGAATTGTACGAGTCCAGAAGGAAGGAAAATGGGAAGGATGTGGGGAAAGAACTCCACATCCGTCAACCCAACTACAGAACCACCGCTGGCTCGGGGACCATAGCCGGTTTGACATGGCTTTGGACCTTAGGAAGAAGAGCTTAGGGGAAGATCGAGCAGCACCGGAAGAACTAACGGTGTCTGTCCTAGTCTGTATGGATGACCCAATGCGGGTCCTGAGAATCGGGTCACATCTAGGAAACAAGATGCGGTCGGAATTAACCAAATTCCTCCGCGCCAATTTGGATGTATTCACCTGAATGCACTCCGACATGTGTGGGGTGTCACCTGAAATTGCCTGTCACGCCCTTAATATTGACCCTAAATTCACTCCAGTTAAACAAAAAAGGCGCAGCTTGGGCCCTGAACGGTCCAAGACGTTAAGAGATGAAGTGGATAAACTGATGGCTAACGGCTTCATTTGAAATGCAACTTACCTCGAATGTGTATCGAACCCGGTCTTAGTTAAAAAAATCTAATGGAAAGTGGCAAACCTGTGCTGATTTTTCAGACCTTAACAAAGCCTGTTCGAAGGATAGCTTCCCGCTACCTAGGATTGATCAATTCGTGGACGGAATAGCGGGACATGAACTGCTGTCGTTTATGGATGCGTACTCAGGTTACAACCAGATCCTAATGCATGAACCAGACCAAGAAAACACCAGATTCATCATCGATTTGGGACTATATTGCTATAGAGTAATGCCATTTGGTTTGGAAAACATCGGGGCAACATATCAAAGGCTGGTGAATACTATGTTCAAGTGCCAGGTTGGGAAAACTATGGAAGTTTACGTGGACGATATGTTAGTCAAATCCCGAGTAGTCGCTAACCATCTAGATAATCTCGTTGAAATGTTCGAAATACTCCGCAAGTATGGGATGAAGCTCAACCCGCTAAAATGTCACTTTGGAGTAGCCTCTGGAAAGTTCTTGGGATTTATAGTAAGTGACTAGAGGCATCGAAGCAAATCCAGAGCAGATAATAGCATTACGGGAAGTCTAGACCCCTAAAAATAAGAGAGAACTTCAAAGTCTGATTGGGAAAGTCACAACACCGAGTCGATTTATTTCCAATGCTACAGACAAGTGTGTACCATTCTTCGATGCGTTGAAAAAGGGAAGGAAAAACTTTGAATGGAGTGAAGCATGTCAAAAGCCCTTCGAAGAGTTGCTACGACACATGGAAACTCCTCCTATCCTATCAAAACTGTTGGACGGAGAAGCCTTATTCATCTACTTTGCAGTTTCTCCCCATGCCTTGAGCGCTGCTCTCGTGCGAGAAGAAGCAAGAATCCAGCGACCCATGTACTACATTAGCAAGCGATTCACTAGGGCTGAGAAGAATTACCCAAAGCTAGAGAAACTGGCGTATTGCCTTATGATCGCATCTCGAAAATTACGACCATATTTTTAGGCTCATTCGATTAAGATATTAACCAATCAGCCATTAAAACAAGTCTTATACCAACTAGAAACTTCCGGACGATTACTCAAGTGGAACATAGAGTTGAGCCAATACAATATCACATACCATCCAAGAAAGCAATTAATGGGCAAGCGTTGGCCGACTTCGTTGCCGAATTCACTATAAAAGACAACGAGGAAGAAGTTTAGCCACAAACGAACGCGCAATGGAAGCTTTTCATCGATGGCGCATCAAACAACTTCTGTTCAGACGCAGGGGTAGTGCTCGAAACCCCCGAGGGGCGAGCCATTAGCTATGCTTTGCACCTGGAGTTCCCAGCTACAAATAACGAAGTAGAATAAGAAGCACTTATCGCAGGACTAAAGGTTGTGAAGGAACTCAAAATAAAATCCGTTCATATATATAGCGACTCCCAACTTGTCGTATGTCAAGCAAAGGGAGAGTACCAAGCGCATGGTGAAAATCTAGCCCTGTATCTGTCCAAAGTGCAAGAACTACTAAGCGACATTGAATACTACACGATAACTCACATACCACGGGAACAAAACACCAAGGCAGACTTCTTGGCTAAATTGGCAAGCTCCGGAGATGCACAGTCATTGGGAGTGGTTTCAGTTGAAACTCTAACCAGTTCAAGCATTAACGAAATGGATGTGGAATGGATTTTCGAAGCCACTGTGGAACCAGACACATGGATGACGCTGATAAAAGACTATCTGCTGGCAGGAACCCTTCCCACAGACCGAAACCAACAGAAGAAACTACTCCGAAAGGCACCGCGGTTTATGATGCAGAACGAGATACTTCATAGAAGGGGATTCTCGAACCCTCTTATTAGGTTTGTGACCGATGATGAGGCACAGCGAATTCTAAGGGAAGTGCATAAAGGCGAGTGCGGAGACCACACTAAGGGGCAGACACTGGGAAAGAAAGTCCTGCCATATGGATACATCTGGCCTAAACCGCGATGCCGCAGATCATGCCAGAAGATGCGATCGCTTTGAGAGATTCAGCAAAATCAAGAGAACCCCTTCAGCAGAACTGACATAGATGGTCAGCCCATGGCCGTTTGCAATATGGGAGATCGACTTGATTGGCGTCCTTCCAATAGCCAAAGGAAGAGCCAAATATGCTATAGTGGCTGTAGATTATTTCGCAAAATGGGCCGAAGCGGAACCGCTGGCCACCATAACCACAAAGAAAGTTATTAACTTTTTTACCAAAAACATCATTTGCAGGTTTGGCGTGCCGTAAAAAATCATCACGGACAACGGAACACAATTCGAAAGCGTCGAGTTCAAAGACTTTTGCAAGCGCTTCCGAATTGAAAAAATCTTTTCCATACTGGCTCATCCGTAGGTAAACGGGCAAGTGGAAGTAATAAACAAAATCATCAAGTCCACCATCAAGAAGCGACTAACAAAAGCAAAAGGAAACTAGGTTGACGAGCTTCCACTCGCACTATGGGCTTACAGAACCACACACAAAGCGGGAACCGGCCACACTCCGTTCGCATTAGCATATGGTTCAGAGGCAATGATTCCTGTCGAGTTAGAAGTCCCCTCGCACCGAAGGCAGAATTTCTATCAAAAGCAGAACGAGCAACTCCTACTCGAGTCATTAGACATAGTTGACGAGAAAAGAGAAGAAGCAGAGTTGAGAATTGCTGCCCACCAAAAAAGGGTCACACGGTACTTCAACTCCAAAGTGCACAGTCAAACTTTCGAAGTCGGCAATCCCATGCTCAAATGAGTTTACCCTATCCTGGGAGTCTTCGGACCAACCTTGGAAGGATCATTTGTCGTTAACCAGAAGCTTGGTGACGGGACCTTCAAGCTGACAACTGTTGATGGGGTCGCAATTCCCAGAGCCTGGAACATCGAATCATTCCACCATTATTTTATTTAAAAGCAACTTTATGTACATTCTATTTTTTAGCAAATAAGCCATTCCGGAAATGCATGTGGCATTGTATATAGGAAAAGAATCTGCCGTATTTTTCTTAATAAATTTTTCTTCTTGGACCACCCAAACTGCGTTCATAATGATTACCCGATGAGTCGACGAAATCAAATTGACTCAAACCGTTGGACCGTCGGAACCCGATCTTGGCCCTCTCAGACCTGATGCCGCTCCGAATGTTTCCCAGAAGAGCTGCCTGTTCCCCTACATTTCCTCGACCTCCGGGTTTTCTTCGAGGCCTTGACTGCTTCCACTTTCTCCTTTTTAACAGCAACCAAATCGATAATTGTCTTATATGGTTGCTCCGTCTGTATCTCCTGCTCCTTAACCTCAGCAGTGTATCACCTTCCAGCGATGCCGAAGGGTCGTCCAAGCCACAGAGCGCTTCAATCTTCTCGGCCTCTAGTCCCGGTTGTGAGCTAGATATAGATGTGGGAACAGGAGCAGGGACAGATACAATCTCGGAGGATGTAAAGATAGCAGCATGCACAAGTGCTGAAGTAGCTAGCGCGGCAACCAGAAGAGCGGATGGACCTATAAGATCCAAAAAAAAAGCATTAAACTCCTTTTGCTCCTTTGGTGTAAGATAGAGGTGCCCGAATTCGGGAGAAGCATGGGCGCTACCTGCGCCAGTGGAAGGGTCGTGAACGGTAACCTCAAACTTGTCCCCTTTGCCTTCTTTGGAAGGCTCTACCACATGAGGAACCATGTCGATCCCCAAGCTCGTTGGCTGATTATGAAGCTGCCCCAACAATTCGCCCACATCAATGGCAGTCACCAAAGCCGCTTCGGTGGCTTCTCTCTCCCATTCAATCCGAAGAATCTCTTGATCTTCAAGCAATTCCTTCTTAGAATCCTCGTTGAAATAGGCTTCTCGCAACTCTTGGTCTGAATAAACGTCGCCGTTCTCAGAAAAACGGGACAATATTTCTTCCTAAACGAGGGCAAGAGTGCGTGGGAACTTCGGGCCAAGATAGCAAAGGCTCCCATGATGCAGCAAAGAGTTGACATAATAATTAAAGATCGTCGCATCTAGTTTCTCTATATTCTGATCAAAAGTATGATGGAGGTCTAGATAATTTGCTGTCACCGCAGCCTTCTCTATCTCAACAGCAGTTTTGTCGGCACTGAGTTGTGTGACCTGAGCCTGTAATTCTGCAATTGTCTCGGCTTGGTCGAAATTGTTTTATTGTGCCCCTCGACAATCAGATTGTGGTCGGCGATCGTCTTCCTTTGAGCTTCAATGATAGCATTGCAAGCGACCACATCTTCCTTCAACCTAGCTTCCTTCGCATGAGTCTTCTTGATGTCGTCTCTCCAGACAATTTTGGACTTCCCATGCACGTTTTACATCTCCTTCATTAGACTAGCAGTCCTCCTACTGTCCCGGAGTGCTGTCTCTTTCTCCTCCTCCAACTGCTTGATTTTAGCATCTCCGATCGGTCAACATTTTTCAAAATCGTCTTTTTCAGCTTCAAAGGAAAGGATCTCCCAGTAGTTGTTCCTATTGGTGTCTGCTAATTGCTTGAAGAGCTTCTCCTACTTCTCAGCTTGTTCCAAATCATCTTGAATAGCTTGGAGGTGTGGCATATAAGAGTTCGTGCAAATGGGATGAATATCCATATCAAACTTAACGCCCATTAGGAACCAACCCAGAAGAGCCGCCTCAAGCTTAGGCAGGCCTACAGGAAGAATGTAGGCCGGTCTCCGATGGGGATGAGAAGTCCCAGGGGCAGCAACAACAATAGAAGAAAATTAAACATGTGTTGGGGGCGGAGTTGGGGCAGAAGAAATGAGAACTTCTTGTCCCACGGGAGTATGCCTTGGAATGGGCTCGGAAGGATGGGAGCGGTGATCGGACTTTGGCTTCTTCGACGGCTCTTCCCTTTCATCAAGAGACCGTCTTTTCTCATACCCGCCTCTGTGCAAACGGGCCCTATCTCTTTCCTCCCGACGATGGGCATCCGCCTCAAGTTCTTTCCTTCGCCTATATTCGTCTTGCGTCTCCCGAACTTGGTAGCGGCTGAAGGAGCGCTTCGGGTACCGCTGTGAATCGATATAATCCTCGAAGTTGTTAAAGAAACCCCACCCTCTCGTCATTCCTGGAATGATGCATACACAAAAGACTTCAGAAACATATAAGGAATCAAGCAAGCATGCGAGAGAATGAAAAATAAGAATAAGTGCAATCCTAGTGTGTTGTGTCGTGCATTCCTAATACGGGCCTAAGGCATCGTTACAAACTAGAGCGAACGGCTATCGAAGGGGTAATCAGACCGGCTTCGGTTGTCATAAGCGGAGTTGGGCTGACGGATGGCGCAATATCGCTTGAACAGGATAGCGTCACGTCGAATTTGAATTCTTCCTTCATAAGGGCGTCGAAGTCGACGAATACATCACCGAAATCCCTAAGGTCTACCTCGGCAGCCTTGCCAGGAGAATCTTGACGTCTGCTAGTTTTCGGGGCCTTATCTTTGTCCCAAGTGTCGAAAGGGGGCAAATCCAGAAGAACGGGACTCATGCCCGGTGTCTCATCGCAAGACTCTGAGTCTTCACCTTCGGATTTCGATGAGAAGTAATCGCTGGCCGTGGTTTCACCACTGCTGCTTTCAAACTCTCCCTCCTCCCTATATGAGTTCATTGTGGCTTTCCCTTCTCTATGCCTGGGCTCGACTTCCGCTTCCTCATGAATTGGAGACATTCTAGCTGAACCACTTAGACCAGCCGCAGTGTCCTCCTCATGAGTCTCATCGAGTGGTCTTTCGGACGGGCCACCTATTTCCTGGCCCTCATCAGAATCATGTGAAGAAGAAGAGGGCCTTGCAGGAACTGGCTCGGTCGAGAGAGGGAACGTCAATTTGAGCAACGGATCTGCCCGGAGCTAACAGTCCATATTTGCGCAAATTCTCGTCAGTTAGCAAAACTCTAACGCACCGCTCCTCGGCATCAATGGCCTTTAGAGTTTGACATATTTCATTTAGAGCTATGTCTCTGTTTGGCCTCGGGATAACTGCAAAGAGCACGCGATCAGTTAGAAACTCTATTACATCACATCAAAGCTTGGCAAACGGAGAATAAGAAAACTTACCCCCTGTCATCCATCGATAGTTGAATCCCGCGGGGCGCCTAACGAAGAAGTACCGCGTCTTAAATTGCGATAAGTTGCTTTGTAGTCGCAAGACGATCTTTCGATTCTGCTGGGCCTCGATTATGATCAGGGAGAGGTAGTCATCTCTCATCTTGAAAGCCGAGAAGTACCGCAACTCATCGAAACTCGGAGCGCAATGGAACGTCCGCATGAAAAGAATGTGCAAGCAAGTAAGGATGGCGTAACCATTTGGATGAAGCTGGAATGGGGCAATCCTAAAGTTTGTGAGCGTTTCGCGCAGGAAGTCGTTGAAGGAGGGCACAACTCCATTCAAACACATATATCGGTGACAAGCTGTGAACCCCGAAGGAGGCATGTGAGCAAACTCATCTTTCACCGGTAGGCGAACGTCCTCTTCAGGAATCCCATGTTGTATACATATATTGTGGAGAACCTTGGCAGAAACCACCGACGGGGCTTTTTCAGGTGGATTGAGCAGGACTCAAAAGTTGGGAGGAGTGCAATCCACGATGGGCCCAACCAGAACTAATTAACCAAACTGGGCCTGTGAGGTGGATGATGATTCAGCTTCGAAGAGCGACGGGCTTCGTCCACTTGGCTTGCGACGTGTGGATGGCTGTTTCATTCTATATAACAGAGCTCGTGTCCAAAAACAGTCAGGTAAATCTATTCTATTTTATGAGTTTTCCACTATGACATTTGAATTTCGAAGCAACTGTAACTTGGGATTAGAATGTCGGATTCAAAGTATGAACCGGGGAAAATGCAGTGTGTTGTCAATATGGGGTAAAACTTTGTGTCCAGCACTGCAAATGCCCTATCACGTGTAGATAGTTCGCTCGCAGCGGAAGGAGAAAAGAACTTCCCGTGTAACTTTGCTTTCTGCTTTTGTTTGTACTGCTTGTACACTTACCCGTTATCGATCTACGATCGATAACGGATGTAACGACCCGCCACTCATTCCACAGAATGACGCATCATTAATAAGAAAGAAAGGGGTAGAAAATAGAAAAGAAGAGAAGAAAGAAAGGAACAACAACAACGATCTCACAGCGGAACGAATAAATTATATTAATAACATAAACTATTACAAGGTATACAACACTTATCAGAGTTTACACAACTATACAACACATACTAGACAGTTATAAACATCTGTCTAGATATTACAACTCAAATACAATACAAGACTCTAACACAGATATCAACACAGCGGAAAACTATATCTTCGAACGCCGAAGCCTCCTGCTCCATTGCTCCTCCGCAATTCGTCAAAGCTAAACCTGAATCCCTTGGCTACTCGTAAAAATTTGAGTACCCAAGAGTTTATAAAACAGAAATAAACAACTTGGGTCAGACATGGGTCTGGTGTGAGTAACAGGTTAAACTTGTTTAACTTCAAAACCTTTTGAAAGAAAAGGTATCACGTAAGACTCCCCACAAATAAACATGGGTAAGTTTTTACCTTACGCTAACCAAAACATTTGATAGGAAATTCGATTGTATTATAATAGGGTCTAGGGTTTTCAAATAAATATGAAATAGCCGAAATTGTTACATTATTAAATTCCAGCATACATAAGTATACAATCAAGTCCGTTATCACTTATTGGAATTTGGATTTCCATACAATGGCAGAGCTACCGGGGTACCGCTCATCACAGTACGGGGCCTAGATCACCGTACCGAGGATCACTCCCAATCCCCTGCAACACAAAGCCGGAACCATCCCTTACTGGATAATTCCGAATAAAATCACCCCACAGATGGCCGTCGCCAACTGCACCACTAAGCCGAAATAAAAGAAGGAACTCTCTAGACAGGGATGACCTTACTCTCAGTGGGTGCTACCCACGAAGCCTTGCTGCACCTCCCCTGTTTTAGCCATTCCCGGTTGATGAGGCTTGAGGTCACGATTTACCTTTAAATCAGAACACATCACTTAGAATGCTCATCGTCCACCTGACGATGTTCTGAAAGCATTCAATCCATATAAGTTCGTTCCGGGTTCGAACGAAACCGAAGGCATTATCCCGTTACACTCGTGTTGGAATCACCCTCAGAGTTAACGACAATAACCCTTGCACTCTGAATCTTCATCTTCACTTGAGATTCACGACCTATCGTAAATTTGGATCGATGTGGTATTCGGGTCTCCAGACCTGGAATTCCGGTATACGGAAACCCGATCCCGGTCTCATCGAAATCCAAAACGTATCTTTTAAGGCCAAGTTGTTTTAAGGTTAATTCAATTCTTATCTATATACACACAGATAGATAACTCAATAGATAATCTACATTATCATCCAAACAGATAGTTCATATTATCATTTCAATCCAACCAAACATCTATATCATAGATCAGCACATCTCTTATCAGAGATATCAACAATGCAAAGCATTCAATATCATTCATTCACTTTATATCATCTCTAATTAATTTAAAGTTAATTAAATTAATTACTTCATTTTATAAATCCTGCTTACTTTAATCATTAATTAAACCAATTAAATTATCATACTTTAAGTATCATCTTAATTAATCATTTCTGATTAATAATCCTTTAATTGCTTTAAGTAATTAATCCTTAATTAATTTCACAAATAAATTATCTTAAACCATTTCAGTAATTAATCTTTAATTTCTTCATCTATTAATTAACTGTACTTAATTACATTAATCCTTAATTAATTACAATTAATTAATTACTTTAATCACTTATTATTGATTAATTAATTTAAATTAATCAACTCTTAATTACATCATTAATTTTATTAATTTATGATCCTTAATTACTCCATTTAAATTAATTATAATTAATAATTAATCTTTAATTAAACCATATTTATTAATCACCTTTGATTAATCACATTTAGTAATTAACTACCCTTAATTACTTTTCCATAAATTAATTACTCATTAATTAATTATCTTTTAATTAATCCCTTGATTAATTATTCAAAGCAATTAAACTCAAATTACTTTTATTAAACCATCTTTAGTTAATTACATCCACTAATTAACTTTAATTACTTTCCTAAGTAATTTATACTTCCACTAATTACATTTAAGTAATTATCAAATCACCAAGTGATTCCTTAAATTAATTAAACAAATTAGTTTAAACTTATCAAATTTATTTAATTAATTACTTTAAGTAATTAATTCCTTTAATTACTTCCATTAAGTAATTATACTTAACCAATTCATAAAAATTTATCATTAGTTAATTAATCTACTTGATTATCAAAATTAATCCCATTTATAAATTATTTAATAATCCCTAATTAATGATCCCTCATTAATTATTAATCATTATTTAATTACTTCTTTAAGTAATTAAACTTTAAATCAACTATTATTAATTACACATTAATTCTTCATTACCAATTAATAAATCTCTAATTATTTAATTAATCTTAAATCACTTGATAAATTAATTCCCAATCATTTATTAATAACTCATACTTATTTAACAAATGATTCTAAATCCCAAATTAATTAATACTTAATTAATTATCTTATAATCCTAATTATTTAATTAATTAACACTAAACCATTAATTAATTAAATAATTAAATTCTTCTTAAATTACCTTATTAATTTAATGAATCCTAAATCATTAACCCTTTTAATTATATATTTTAAATGCTTTAAATTTGGTAAAACATTATAAATTTTATAATCTTTATTTATTCAACCTGGATACAAACTTAAATTGAATTCAATTACAAAATAATTCTAGTTTATTTTTTTCTTTTTTTTAAAAAAAAAAACAAACACTTCTAAACATTTAAATTTTTGAAACATATTCAATTTTAAAAACATACTTTTAAACTAGTCTAATATCCTTCTTTTGGACATTTAATAAATTCAAACTTGCTTTCTTTTTAAATTTGAACTTGATATCCCTTTTTAAAATTTTAAACCTGGAAATTAAAATTCACTTTACAATTTGAAACCAGGATTCTATGTTTACAGAATAACCGAGCAAACAAACCAAATTCTCGAGCCTACCCCGTGTCTCTCGCGATCACTCGCGTACTTCGAGAAAAACCCCTTCAACCCCGAGCCTGACCCGAGTATTCTTCTTCTTCCCCGAATACATCTCCTGTCACCAACACGTACACGATAACGTGCACGTTCACGTGCACAACCACCACGATCGCTGACGAACTCCCCTCCGGCCTTCGACGAATCGACCCTAACTTCGACAATACCACGCGATCACCCAGTAAACTCGATTCGTTCTAGGATCGAATTTGACCCAAAAATCCATACCACCTGAAACTATATCATCGGAAAACGACCATTGCCGTTGATCTCCACCACGAGTTTCCCTTCCGACATCATCAGACCTACATCTCGACTTCCCACTCCTAATCCCCCCCTCGCGATTTCCTCCGTTTCCCCATGGCCCTCGCGAAAGCTTCGAGAACATCAACGTTTCAAACCGTCCCTAGAACCCTAGTTCCTTCAAATTCTGATGCCATGGCCAATAATAGATGCTTTCACTATTTTTCCCAACCTTCCCAGATGCCAAGCTAACTTCGATAAAAACCCGACCATTCAATAGTTCATCGATCGCCGGAAAAAGTCTAAAATTCACTTTCTGTTCAACTTTGAACTGCTTCCTTAATTAAATGCTAAAAATTATGATTCTACTTTTAAAATTCATGTTTCTAGATAAGCATTCAGTCTATAACTCTGAATTTATGAATTAGAGTGTTTGAATTTTTCACTTATACCAGACTTGCTCTGTTGTTTTTGATTTTCAGAGCCATTTAAGTTTTATTTTAACTTAAGTAAAATTTTAAACACTAACCCATGATTAAACAAACAAATATTGTTTGAATCCTAAGTTCTATTAAAGATCAGATAGGGAGATAATAAATTTTTGACTAAAATTTAACTTCTGAACTAAGAACAGGCAGAACATATATAACTATAATCATGCATCTACACATCCATATATATACATAGAAATTTCAAACATATACAATACACATTTTATTCCAGAAGTTCACATGCAAACATAGATCATATGCTTAAGTTTAAAATAAATGTTACTCACCTTTTTAAAAGTAAACAGAGCCTCTTTGAAACCAATTTTTGAAAAAACCTTTAAACTGGAATGCCCCTTTGATCTTTAAAATCTTTTAAACTTGAATGCTTGCTAGAAAACTTGCATGCATGCTATTTGTTTGTTGAGACATTGCTTAAGATTCCAGGTTTACTTGCTTCAAATAGATTCCAGATTTGAAGAAAATTGCAGGCTACAGACTCTGATTTGAAAATGAGTTACAGGGTATTGTTCTTTTGATTTGAGGGGTTTGATTCTCTGGTTTATGAGGTGATTTAGTTACAGATTATGGTTTTGAGGAATGTTTGATTACATAATTGTTTTTGGAGAATTTCGTTTGAGGATTTGGTTTATAGGACTGTTGAATTTTGATTTCTGGATTTGAGGAGTTGATTTCTGATTTTCAGATTTGAGTATGAACACATTTTGTTTACAGGCTGAAAGTTTCTTTGCTTTTGAAAATGAAGATTTGCAAAAGAGATGAGAAGGAGGAAAACATCTTTTTATAAATATAAATGGTTTATTTAAAAATAAAAGAAAAATTAAAAACAAAATGACACTTGTCTTTATATGTGTTAATTTGTTTACATTTGTTATAACAAGCTTTTATAGATTTACACATGTCCTTATGATAAATTTATATTTATTTTAAATGTAAATAAAAGCTTTTTCTTAATTTATTAAACACTTATTACTTATCTATTTATATATAAAGATAACTTTTTAAAGAAATAACCAATTATACTTATAAATAAAAGCTTATACATATATTTTAAAGTCTAAAACTATTTAAATATTACTTCTTTTGAATTTCAAATTCAAATTCAAATTATATTCTTAAAATCCAATTTAAAGTAAATTTAAAACAACACATTCAATTTGAAATAATAATCCTATTATAATTATTGTTTGAAATAACAAATTTATAAATTTTAAAATAATTTATAAAAGAGATTATAAATTACTTCTATTACTAAATGAATTAACATATCATATGTAAATTAAATACAAACCAAAGCTTTTCTATTTACAATATATACAAATATATATACATTATAAATAGAAATCAATTTATTAGGTTTTAAAAGATAAAATTCATTAAATATTTATTAAATTAGATTATTAAATCAATTCAAATTTTATTATCAAAAATTATCAATCAATTTAATTATTTAAACAGATTATTAAATTGATATTGCCCCAAATTTCCGGGATATTACATTCCTCCCCCCTTAAAATAATTTCGTCCCCGAAATTTAAAACAAAGGTAATTTAATAATCTATTTAAATCACAAGCATATATTATTATCTATATGCTAACAACAATAGCAAACAATTCTCCCAATCAAACAATTCTAATTATCCAGATAAAATTCTGGATAAAATTTCCTCGAGTTTCCCCAGGTATATATATATCGGGATACTCGCTCTACAGAATCCAACAAACCATACTACTAAGCTATAGAGCTTCTACTCTTCTAGATCTACAGAACTAAACAAGATATCAGACTACAGACGAGTCTGACTTAACAACCAAATCTTCCAGAACTGCTGGTTCCAAAACCAGAGATAGATCAAACACGTACTCCCTCAGAGATACGTAAAACACAATGAATTCCAGTTATCCAAACGGACAATTCAATCCAGTAGATCAAAGCACTTATCCAAATTAGATCACAGAAAAGATCCAAAACAATTCGGAGCTGACTTTCCAGACTTACCAAATCTTATTGCTCCCTTTAACCAGAGAAAAACTTCACAACCACGAAGTCTCCAATTTCGAATTTCAAATTCTATCGTCTCTTATCCACAAAATCCTTCAGACGATCCTGAGCTGTCTACAGATCTTTCCTGATCAACTCAACCTTCGCTGATGCTTCTAGCAATAACTGGACCAGAAATAACCCAATCAACAATGATCCTCTCAAGATCTACCAATAATCCAAAACACAACTCTACTTCACCATATCAGTAGACTGAACTAACTTCTCCTATCTGGAAAAGATAAACAGGAGCACTTGCCAAACTGCTCCCGCTGCACCACTCTGATCTGGAGTAGAAATGAAAATGCTGATGAATGAACATAAGCACAGACTGGACAACACATCCCAGAAAATCTCAGATAACTCAAGAGAATACTCAGCAATCGCAAGTCACTTTTGCGATCAACCCAGCCAAAATGCAAAGAAAACTGTTCTCTCTTTACCAATCAGAACAGTTCATACTTAACTATCCAATCCATCGAAGAAATGGATTCACTATACTGCTTCTGAACTCTATCTTCAGAAAAACTGCTCAGCCAGAAAACTTCCTGCCAATGCACAGAATACTCCGAGCTGCACTACTGCCACAGATGCCAAAGACTTCTCAATCCAAAGCTCTTCGAGAAACTCGAAACACAAACCAAACAGAAACACCCTGCTGAACTCAGCCACAACACCGAAACAGACACACTTCATTAACTTGTTCCAAAGAAAACATCTTCGGGAACATCCATATTCACTGCGTCTCATCACACAGCTACTTCTTCCAGAAGATACCAAGATACTATCACTCGCTTCTGCCCAACTAACAGATCCAACTCTACTCATCCAACTTCAAAGATAAACTCCGAACCTTAACAGGTTTTCTTCAGAGATTGTGAAATCCTTACACAACTGTAAAGTTCACTCGAGACGGTATTAGGTTTACAGTCTCGACAGATACTCTTCCAACCTCAACACTCAGACTCCTAATCCTAGATGATAAATTATTATCATCTCAACCAATCATTACAAATACCATATACATTTAAAATGATACTTTTTATATAGAAATTATATCTGGGTAGAATTATTTCATCTACCTCTTTAAAACAATATTGTGTCCGTTGGCCTGGTCAAGTGTTTAGAGATCCCTATCAATAACGTTAGCTACTCGTATTGACCAGAATCCATATACCACTCAACCGATCAATTAACACAATATAAAACCATTTTATATAACTAACAAATACGCGCTCTCGTATATATATATATACACTCAGACTCAAACAGGTTGCTACAGATCCTAATTGAACAACCCTTCTGAACCTAGGTATTCACTCAACCTAGTGTTCTGATATTCACTTAACCAATAGCTTAGGTATTCGCTCAACCTATGCTCTGATACCACTGTAACGACCCGCCACTCATTCCACAGAATGACGCATCATTAATAAGAAAGAAAGGGGTAGAAAATAGAAAAGAAGAGAAGAAAGAAAGGAACAACAACAACGATCTCACAGCGGAACGAATAAATTATATTAATAACATAAACTATTACAAGGTATACAACACTTATCAGAGTTTACACAACTATACAACACATACTAGACAGTTATAAACATCTGTCTAGATATTACAACTCAAATACAATACAAGACTCTAACACAGATATCAACACAGCGGAAAACTATATCTTCGAACGCCGAAGCCTCCTGCTCCATTGCTCCTCCGCAATTCGTCAAAGCTAAACCTGAATCCCTTGGCTACTCGTAAAAATTTGAGTACCCAAGAGTTTATAAAACAGAAATAAACAACTTGGGTCAGACATGGGTCTGGTGTGAGTAACAGGTTAAACTTGTTTAACTTCAAAACCTTTTGAAAGAAAAGGTATCACGTAAGACTCCCCACAAATAAACATGGGTAAGTTTTTACCTTACGCTAACCAAAACATTTGATAGGAAATTCGATTGTATTATAATAGGGTCTAGGGTTTTCAAATAAATATGAAATAGCCGAAATTGTTACATTATTAAATTCCAGCATACATAAGTATACAATCAAGTCCGTTATCACTTATTGGAATTTGGATTTCCATACAATGGCAGAGCTACCGGGGTACCGCTCATCACAGTACGGGGCCTAGATCACCGTACCGAGGATCACTCCCAATCCCCTGCAACACAAAGCCGGAACCATCCCTTACTGGATAATTCCGAATAAAATCACCCCACAGATGGCCGTCGCCAACTGCACCACTAAGCCGAAATAAAAGAAGGAACTCTCTAGACAGGGATGACCTTACTCTCAGTGGGTGCTACCCACGAAGCCTTGCTGCACCTCCCCTGTTTTAGCCATTCCCGGTTGATGAGGCTTGAGGTCACGATTTACCTTTAAATCAGAACACATTACTTAGAATGCTCATCGTCCACCTGACGATGTTCTGAAAGCATTCAATCCATATAAGTTCGTTCCGGGTTCGAACGAAACCGAAGGCATTATCCCGTTACACTCGTGTTGGAATCACCCTCAGAGTTAACGACAATAACCCTTGCACTCTGAATCTTCATCTTCACTTGAGATTCACGACCTATCGTAAATTTGGATCGATGTGGTATTCGGGTCTCCAGACCTGGAATTCCGGTATACGGAAACCCGATCCCGGTCTCATCGAAATCCAAAACGTATCTTTTAAGGCCAAGTTGTTTTAAGGTTAATTCAATTCTTATCTATATACACACAGATAGATAACTCAATAGATAATCTACATTATCATCCAAACAGATAGTTCATATTATCATTTCAATCCAACCAAACATCTATATCATAGATCAGCACATCTCTTATCAGAGATATCAACAATGCAAAGCATTCAATATCATTCATTCACTTTATATCATCTCTAATTAATTTAAAGTTAATTAAATTAATTACTTCATTTTATAAATCCTGCTTACTTTAATCATTAATTAAACCAATTAAATTATCATACTTTAAGTATCATCTTAATTAATCATTTCTGATTAATAATCCTTTAATTGCTTTAAGTAATTAATCCTTAATTAATTTCACAAATAAATTATCTTAAACCATTTCAGTAATTAATCTTTAATTTCTTCATCTATTAATTAACTGTACTTAATTACATTAATCCTTAATTAATTACAATTAATTAATTACTTTAATCACTTATTATTGATTAATTAATTTAAATTAATCAACTCTTAATTACATCATTAATTTTATTAATTTATGATCCTTAATTACTCCATTTAAATTAATTATAATTAATAATTAATCTTTAATTAAACCATATTTATTAATCACCTTTGATTAATCACATTTAGTAATTAACTACCCTTAATTACTTTTCCATAAATTAATTACTCATTAATTAATTATCTTTTAATTAATCCCTTGATTAATTATTCAAAGCAATTAAACTCAAATTACTTTTATTAAACCATCTTTAGTTAATTACATCCACTAATTAACTTTAATTACTTTCCTAAGTAATTTATACTTCCACTAATTACATTTAAGTAATTATCAAATCACCAAGTGATTCCTTAAATTAATTAAACAAATTAGTTTAAACTTATCAAATTTATTTAATTAATTACTTTAAGTAATTAATTCCTTTAATTACTTCCATTAAGTAATTATACTTAACCAATTCATAAAAATTTATCATTAGTTAATTAATCTACTTGATTATCAAAATTAATCCCATTTATAAATTATTTAATAATCCCTAATTAATGATCCCTCATTAATTATTAATCATTATTTAATTACTTCTTTAAGTAATTAAACTTTAAATCAACTATTATTAATTACACATTAATTCTTCATTACCAATTAATAAATCTCTAATTATTTAATTAATCTTAAATCACTTGATAAATTAATTCCCAATCATTTATTAATAACTCATACTTATTTAACAAATGATTCTAAATCCCAAATTAATTAATACTTAATTAATTATCTTATAATCCTAATTATTTAATTAATTAACACTAAACCATTAATTAATTAAATAATTAAATTCTTCTTAAATTACCTTATTAATTTAATGAATCCTAAATCATTAACCCTTTTAATTATATATTTTAAATGCTTTAAATTTGGTAAAACATTATAAATTTTATAATCTTTATTTATTCAACCTGGATACAAACTTAAATTGAATTCAATTACAAAATAATTCTAGTTTATTTTTTTCTTTTTTTTTAAAAAAAAAAAAACAAACACTTCTAAACATTTAAATTTTTGAAACATATTCAATTTTAAAAACATACTTTTAAACTAGTCTAATATCCTTCTTTTGGACATTTAATAAATTCAAACTTGCTTTCTTTTTAAATTTGAACTTGATATCCCTTTTTAAAATTTTAAACCTGGAAATTAAAATTCACTTTACAATTTGAAACCAGGATTCTATGTTTACAGAATAACCGAGCAAACAAACCAAATTCTCGAGCCTACCCCGTGTCTCTCGCGATCACTCGCGTACTTCGAGAAAAACCCCTTCAACCCCGAGCCTGACCCGAGTATTCTTCTTCTTCCCCGAATACATCTCCTGTCACCAACACGTACACGATAACGTGCACGTTCACGTGCACAACCACCACGATCGCTGACGAACTCCCCTCCGGCCTTCGACGAATCGACCCTAACTTCGACAATACCACGCGATCACCCAGTAAACTCGATTCGTTCTAGGATCGAATTTGACCCAAAAATCCATACCACCTGAAACTATATCATCGGAAAACGACCATTGCCGTTGATCTCCACCACGAGTTTCCCTTCCGACATCATCAGACCTACATCTCGACTTCCCACTCCTAATCCCCCCCTCGCGATTTCCTCCGTTTCCCCATGGCCCTCGCGAAAGCTTCGAGAACATCAACGTTTCAAACCGTCCCTAGAACCCTAGTTCCTTCAAATTCTGATGCCATGGCCAATAATAGATGCTTTCACTATTTTTCCCAACCTTCCCAGATGCCAAGCTAACTTCGATAAAAACCCGACCATTCAATAGTTCATCGATCGCCGGAAAAAGTCTAAAATTCACTTTCTGTTCAACTTTGAACTGCTTCCTTAATTAAATGCTAAAAATTATGATTCTACTTTTAAAATTCATGTTTCTAGATAAGCATTCAGTCTATAACTCTGAATTTATGAATTAGAGTGTTTGAATTTTTCACTTATACCAGACTTGCTCTGTTGTTTTTGATTTTCAGAGCCATTTAAGTTTTATTTTAACTTAAGTAAAATTTTAAACACTAACCCATGATTAAACAAACAAATATTGTTTGAATCCTAAGTTCTATTAAAGATCAGATAGGGAGATAATAAATTTTTGACTAAAATTTAACTTCTGAACTAAGAACAGGCAGGATATATATAACTATAATCATGCATCTACACATCCATATATATACATAGAAATTTCAAACATATACAATACACATTTTATTCCAGAAGTTCACATGCAAACATAGATCATATGCTTAAGTTTAAAATAAATGTTACTCACCTTTTTAAAAGTAAACAGAGCCTCTTTGAAACCAATTTTTGAAAAAACCTTTAAACTGGAATGCCCCTTTGATCTTTAAAATCTTTTAAACTTGAATGCTTGCTAGAAAACTTGCATGCATGCTATTTGTTTGTTGAGACATTGCTTAAGATTCCAGGTTTACTTGCTTCAAATAGATTCCAGATTTGAAGAAAATTGCAGGCTACAGACTCTGATTTGAAAATGAGTTACAGGGTATTGTTCTTTTGATTTGAGGGGTTTGATTCTCTGGTTTATGAGGTGATTTAGTTACAGATTATGGTTTTGAGGAATGTTTGATTACATAATTGTTTTTGGAGAATTTCGTTTGAGGATTTGGTTTATAGGACTGTTGAATTTTGATTTCTGGATTTGAGGAGTTGATTTCTGATTTTCAGATTTGAGTATGAACACATTTTGTTTACAGGCTGAAAGTTTCTTTGCTTTTGAAAATGAAGATTTGCAAAAGAGATGAGAAGGAGGAAAACATCTTTTTATAAATATAAATGGTTTATTTAAAAATAAAAGAAAAATTAAAAACAAAATGACACTTGTCTTTATATGTGTTAATTTGTTTACATTTGTTATAACAAGCTTTTATAGATTTACACATGTCCTTATGATAAATTTATATTTATTTTAAATGTAAATAAAAGCTTTTTCTTAATTTATTAAACACTTATTACTTATCTATTTATATATAAAGATAACTTTTTAAAGAAATAACCAATTATACTTATAAATAAAAGCTTATACATATATTTTAAAGTCTAAAACTATTTAAATATTACTTCTTTTGAATTTCAAATTCAAATTCAAATTATATTCTTAAAATCCAATTTAAAGTAAATTTAAAACAACACATTCAATTTGAAATAATAATCCTATTATAATTATTGTTTGAAATAACAAATTTATAAATTTTAAAATAATTTATAAAAGAGATTATAAATTACTTCTATTACTAAATGAATTAACATATCATATGTAAATTAAATACAAACCAAAGCTTTTCTATTTACAATATATACAAATATATATACATTATAAATAGAAATCAATTTATTAGGTTTTAAAAGATAAAATTCACTACTTAAATATTTATTAAATTAGATTATTAAATCAATTCAAATTTTATTATCAAAAATTATCAATCAATTTAATTATTTAAACAGATTATTAAATTGATATTGCCCCAAATTTCCGGGATATTACAACGGATCTCTCATCCGAAGCAATACAGAAAACTCTTCTCACTACAAGGAGACCAAGCATGCAATAGGTAAACAAGACAAGTCCAAGTTCTCAGAAGAATCAAGGTCAACTGATGAAATGACATGCAAGTGACATCCGTAAACCAGTAACAAGCCAATTCTGGTTTGATGGACGAAGATAGCAAAACGCGTCAAGCCTTGGGCCAAAGCCCGAATGTCATTCCAAGAGACAGCTAAAGACCTGATCTCCTATCTTCCTCCAAAGAACCACAATCAAGATGAAATCTTGTAGTCAATGTCACAAGCTAAGGCAAGGCATTAAACTATTATACCAACATAGCAAATAATGACTCAACCAAGCAAACCCACTTCAAATTGGTTTAATGGAACAAGAAGAATCTCGAATTAAGCTTGGCGAGCTATTGAATAGGTCATGAGCGAGCTAACGATGGATCGGCTAGAGCAAAGTGGATCGGCTAGGGCTTCGCGAGAGAGGCAAATCGAGTTGATGACCAAGTGAATTGGCAACAAGTGAATCAAGCTAGCTAGAACAGCGGGTCGAATCGATATAGGGTTTGGATCGCAAGACCGGATGATCGCTTGAAGGAATTTGAGCATCTCGGGTTGAATAGGCAGTGTGGGTCAGCTAAGAAGATATAAGTAGGCAGATGTAACGACCCTGAATTTTTGACATTTGAAATTTGAATATTTAATTGAGTTTAAGGTTTGAAAGTTAGTTTAATTTGAAATTCAAATATCAGAATGAATTTGGCAATTAAATTATTGAATTTAATATATTAAAATTGGGTAAAATATTGATTCTCCAGTTTTAAGCATGTTAAAAATAATTTGAAGGCTTAGAAAATTTGTATTGATAATACTGAAGTTAATGGAAGCTTCAGAATTGAATTTGAAACTGTTTTGTTCAGTTTTGAAATTTTATTGTTTAAATCGATATTTAAAAAATAGCCTTCCGAGGCACAGTCTCGGAATTCGACGAAACCAGTTCCATTGGATCCGTAATATTGTATTATTATCGGATTTCAATTTTCGTAATGTTTAGAGTGATCGTTTGGCCGTACGATAAGCAAACGCGTTGAAATTTATATCGAAATTTAATATTATAACTGGTTCAAAAAGCTATCTTCTCCATATGATCAAATTTGGACTCGAAACCTTTTCCAATGTGTTCGAAATAGGGGTATAACATTATAAACGCCTAGCGGCAGGCCTTGATAGGAAGTAAAGATTTTTAGTGGCATTAATCGGAACGATTTGAATTTGAATTTGAATTTAAATTGGATATTTATATTAGTCCAACTTCAGTTGAAATTCTTTCACCATCAGCACTTTTTCAAAACACGGTTTCCCTGTTCAGACACGCAACCATCTCTTCTTGTCTCCCTTCTGATATACGATACCCTCAGCTTTTCAGTCGTAAAATTATGTCCTGCCTCCTTCAAATCGAACGAGATATTTTCTTTCGTTCAAAACTAAATCATGGCCGCGAGTTTCCCTTCCATTCCTTTTTCTCTTTTAATTTTTCGAAGGCAATTTCAAATCAGAGCGAAGAAAAATAAATGGCCGACACTTCAAATAAATCCCTCTTTCCTTCAGAATTCACAATCAAATCGAAACCAGTAATAAATAAAAAATGGCTGAGCTTCTTCACATCAAAATTCAAATAGGAAATCGAAATCAGAGTTCGAAATTTTAGGCCAAGCTCCCCCTTCTCGTTTAAAATGGCCAAGCGAATTAATCAATAATTCATTCCGAAATTGTGTTGAGCATGGTACTTGGGTGAATCGAAAACCTAGTTCGATTTAAGTCTAAGCAACATCAAACTCGAGGAGGCGATGTTCTCGACTAGGGTTGGTGTGCGGCGCGAGCGAGCAAGGTAAGGGGGGCAGTCGACTAGGGACTTTCGAGTTCAGACTCGATGGCGCGAGGAGGCGGGGCAGCTCGATGCCGAGTGTGGTGGAATTGAGTGTGGCAGTGTAACGACCCGCCATTTTGGACCATTCGCATCCATTATAAGTGTATAGGTAGACACTCATGCCGGAGTTGAATTTCTCAAAATACCGCGTTGTTAATTTAAATTTGGCAAAACTGAACATATACAATAAATAAATAATCACAGATCACAGACACAGAGTAATAATTGCAGCGGAAATAAAAGAGATAGTAGTTCATGAAGCTACTATATGAATATATAAAATACAACAGAGTTTACAACAGAAGAGTAATACGATACATTAGAGTTAAACTAGATACAACGGAAGAGTAACAGATACAAATCAGAATACATCACTGGAATCATCGAATATCTGAAAGCTGGATAGATAGCTGGATCTCCAAGCGAAGCTCCAACTCCAAAGGTGAGTCTCGAAAGCTGAACTACTCAGTCTGACCCGAGCGTAAAGCAAAACACAAAACACTCGAGTCAGGATTAACATTCTTATATTAATAAATCCAACTCAAATGAAATAGCAATTGAAATACAAGTAACTCAAAGGATGTTTGGAATAACCATCCTTTAAGGATCCGTCAAACTATCTACTATGTAGTAATGTACGATAAGTAGATAATGTCTATCAATAATATAAAGATATCAAAATAGCGTTAAGTCATGGCCCATTCCACCCTTAACACATTTTTATTCCCACAAGCATATACAAGACCGTAGTTTCCCCAAAACCGGAAGTCACCAGAGGGCAATCCATATACTCAAGGTACAAATCAAATTCGTAGTGGTCGCGCATAAATGGAATACAAGTATGACAAGGCACATGAGGCTATACCCAAGGTAGTGATACTACCGTTCGCCTGATCCGGGCTGGTGAGAACGCAACGCCGCAGCGCCCGCAACACCGTGAGACAACACTCCCAAAATCAAGGGTGCACCAATCGACAACAAGTATAAGTAGTTCGAAGAAGTGTGTCCACTTGAGGTATCAATCCTCCATTGGCCCGGCACAGCTCCTGTTTTAGTCATTTCCAATTTGACACAAGTGTCAAGGCTATCCATTATCGTTCTCTTTCTTCAGTCAACACGTACATCATTCCAACCACTTCATTCTGGATCATCACTCCGCGTATAGTTATTAAAGTGGTTTTGGTTCAGATAGAGAGTATATCCATTACCGATCCCGGTCTCTTTAATAACTTTCGTAATTATTACACCGATTGGTCGTTTATTTATTTCAAAACCAAATCAATTTCAACTTCAATTTCAATTCGTAAACCAACATTTCATTTGTCTTTCAAAACCAATTTCCGATAATTTACGTTTCAAAACTTCCAAATTATCGTTTCAAAATCTTATAATTCAAATTCAGTATCTATTTAAAACCATTCAAATATTGATTCAAGTTCGAATACGAGTTTCATTTCGAAAACATTTAAATTAAATCTTATTTAACATTCAAATCAATTTAAAATCATTTATCGATTTCATTCAATATTCGTTAAGTTACTATGCCATTCAAAACAATTTCCATTAAATTTCCAATTCATTAAATCAATTTCTTAAGTTCAACTTCATTAAATCAAACTTCCAATTTGAATTAAACTAAATTCGTCAAATCAATTCTTTCAATTACAAGTCTTACATTAATTTCAATAAATATCGCATTTTCATTTCTTGTTAAAGAAATTCAATTTCACCTATTTACTTTCTTAAATAATTTTCCAAAACTTAATTAATAAAGAAACTCAATTTCAGTTATTATGAAGTAAAATTCACTTATTCAAAAATTCAATTTCTCTTATTAAAGAATCCAAATCAATTTAATCATTAAATAATTCAATCTTATTTAATTATTAAATAATTCAAACTTAATTATTAAATAATTTCAAAGTTTAATAATTTCAAACTTAATTATAGTTTCCAACTTAATTATTAAATCATTTCAAAGTTTAATAATTTCAAACTTAATTCAATAATTTCTCAGATTAAACAACATTCTTTCATCAATTACATTGTTAATAATTTGTTTCAGATTATTATATATTAACATTTTCCTTTAATTAAAAATTCAAATTTAACTTCATTTCAAAACCATATTATTTATTCAAATAAAATATTCATTTTATTTTTAAATCAAATTATTGACCAATCGGGTTTTATTTAATTCTCTATCCTAGGCCAAAGTTCAATTTGGGTATTTATCATTTCAACCCGATTCCAATTCAATTCAAAATCAAAGCATAATAAAGGAACTTGCAGTGTGATAGCTGGGATGGTGTCAAAGTAAATAAACAAGCAATAACAACAATCAATAACAATCCAATAATCAATTCAAATAATCCCGAAATAACCGTATTAATTCGCATTGTTATTTGTACGAATTAATATAATTATTCCTAGAATCTACACTATCATTTCATGTAGATTAAAGATTATTACATTACGGTTTTTCACTTGTCATCTATTTTCAATTTCATACATCATCAGTTTAACAACATACATTCAGTGGTTCAAAATAAAATTAAACAAATTCTACGCGTCAATAAATTCAACAGTTAAAGGGGTCATATTATACAAATGTCAGTTAATCAAATTTAACATTTAACTATCCTACATCGAGTTCAATTTCACATTATTTATCATTTTAACATTAACAATTTAACGTCCAATATAAACATCAACAATCAATCAATTAACAGCCAAACTGGATTATCATTTCATATATATAACAGATAATGGTGTCAGATGTCACAGGTGAACTGATACAGGTAATAGCAGTGTAAATATCAAACAACAATATTTCAATTGTCGTTTCAGTTGAAATCAAATTTAATAAATAAAAGAACGTTAATCGTGAGTGAGTGCTCACCTTTCGAAGCTAGAGAGAAGATAGACATCACAACAGTCTACGATTTGAATTGCGAAATTGACCAATCCAAATGACGATTTCCAAAGCAGAGCAAGATAGGCACGAATTCAATGAATATAGCTGATAATCAAGAATTGATGAAAACAAATCAGAATCGTCTAAATAGAAACAGAAAATATATATTACTATCATTTTTTCTTGAAATCAATATTATACCTTATATATATATATATATATATATCTTAGAACTAAAGCAAGATAGGAAACTTTAAACAAATATTATTATACATGTATACTTAGATTGGTACAGCTAGTAAATCAGGGAACACGGTACACATGATACAAATAATATATATATAATAAAATTCATGTGCCCAGTAATGAGTAAAGCCAGTGTAACCATAAACATACTTATATAAGCTTGTCAAAACATATGTAAATTATTTCGAAATATAATATACATACTAACGTACGCATGTAAGGGTCTGCGTATACATCTATATACAACGTGGTTATATCCAACATATAGTACACGGCCTAATATATGGTATTCTACCCTAAACATATATATATACTTAAAATTAAACACGTATCATTTATATATTTAAAACAAAATCTATATATACAACACTCGGCATTCTATAAACATATGTTTATACACAAAACTAGCACTATATATAATATATAAAATATTTTTTTTTTTTTTTTAGTTTGAGACGTATGTATATATAGGCGCTAGCAAACCATACCAGAAATTGTATTTCAAAACTGTTATAACATCATGTACATATCCCGTACTATATATATATATATATGCAGACCATCAAATATAGATATGAACGGAAAAAATCTGGATCTACAACTTTGAAATGCAACCACTGTATACTAATATATATCAAACTGTTCAGCCGGTACTTTATACATATAAATAGATACTTTATATTCTCAGAACCAAAGCAAGATAGAATTGACTAAAGTAAGTTACAAATCAACCCACACAGTATAAAGTAACGTATATATAAAAATAAATTATATCCATGTTGCGAGTACAATAATATATAACGTATGTATAACATTATTTTACTATATTTAATATAAGGTAACTTATATTCGTTGGTTTGTATTCTCAGATCTAACATTCTGTACAATTGCAAAACAATATTATATGTATAAAACTAGATAAATCTATGTATATATACTAATATATACCAACCGGTTATACCACCAATATACATATTTTATAACATTATAACTTTATATATAATTTACATATTATAGACAACTAGCTTGCATGGATATAAACCTTTATATAATTTATTGTAACTTTTATAACATAGAACACTAATAACTTTGAACATATATATACTTAAACTTATAAAAATCGAAATTAACATATAACTGGTCAGTATAATAACTAGTAAACATTACTAACATAAAAATATAATATATATTTTACCTAACAAGAAGAGGAGAAGTGGAAAAAGGAGGGAGCGGTTGCCAGGCGATGGTCGGCACTTGGAGCGACGGTTGCAGGCGGATGTTTGTGCTGCGGTGATGGTTTACAAGGTGGCGATGGTCAAGGTGTATGGGATTCGGTTATACATGAGGATGGAGCTGGGAAAAACGAGAGGGAGATGGAAGGATAATGTGGTGGCCAAACCAAAGAGAAGGGGAAGGGGAAACCCAGAAATGAATGAACAACTCCATACATATAAGTGGGCAGGTGGAATTTCACATTAAGTGGGTTTGAAAATGAAAGGCCAGGGAAAGATAGGCAAATACGTGAATGTTACTTTCAATATGATTTATTGAAATGAAGTTCAAAAGAATACATATGCATGTAACGTGGGTTCAAAAGTTATGGGAGATAAGCAGCCTCCAACCTACAAGGCAACACGTATTTGTTTTATATTAAATTTGTTTCAAAGCACGAACCCAATGAACCAGAAAGGAATAGCAACAGACAATAAATACAACCGATGGAAATGTAGACAATTCATACATTGATTTCAGAAATAAATAAAAGAAAAAGACAATGGCTGTATAACACTGTTATGTTATATGGTGGAAAGTGAAAAGACAAAAGGAAACCAAACAAGGCATGAAACAAATACCGATACGGTTATCGTTTTACTGATTCCGTGGTGTACCAGACTCCGAAATATACAAATGAATATACTGCGGAGATCAGCACGACGAGACGATCAAAACGGTATAAAGATATCAGTGGTACGATCATCTGATCAAAAGTCGATATCGGTACCGAAAATGCTGCTATTTTGCAGAAAATAAGAACGACGGAGCAATAGATGTCCGAATTTTCAAAAATGACGAACTGACATCTTGCTCAGAAGATGGTTTAGAACTTTTCTATGTAAAAATATTTAGGTTTCGGAAATATTTTATTTTCAACGCTTTTTAACTGATTAAATTGAAGTGAATTTACGCGCGAAATAAACTTTCATATTTTCAGACGAAAATTTACCAGTTGCTATGTTTAACTGGACGTATTCCAAAGATTAAATTTTTATTTCAAAATTTTATCGTTTAAAATTTCACAAAATTTTAACTAATTGCGTTATTAAAACGGTTAAATTTGCGGGTCGTTACATTCTCCCCCACTCAAAACTTTTCGTCCCCGAAAAGGAACGAGGTAGGAGAATAGAAACAACCAGAAAGAAAACAGATTTGAAATACAAAATAACAATGAATTTAAACCATATAAATTCAAATTTAAAATTAATTGATATTCAATAATTGATTTTAATCCATTTGATTTCACTAAAATCAATATTAACTATTTCTAAATTCATTATCTTATTATCCAATTATCTTCAATTTACAATTTTTAAAACCATAAATTTGAATAGTCTTTTATTAAAATCATGTTTTCTTCAACAATTTTAAATTCTTCTTTATTCCAAATTATTGTTAAATTTATTCTATTTAATATATCTGATCACATATATTTAGCCCATATAAATTAATTTAACCCATAAAAGTTCCAATTTAAATAAATTTATATTCACAAACTGCCTTTAAATTCAAGGTATTTTCATAAGTTGATCTAATTTCAATTTATTAATTAACCCTAACAAAATTTATTTTTCAATTATCTTATTATTCTATTTATCTCTATTAACATTTTATAATTAAAATTTAAGTGTACAACATTTATTATAACCACTCAAATTTTATTTATAAATTCAATTTATATTATATATTATCCAATTACATATTCAACTTCTGAATGATTTAGGTAAGTTGTATTAGAATGCAGTTGAACAATATACAAATAAAATTTTCCCAATTCAATTATTCAAGTTTAAATATTTATTCCAAATTTTGGTTTTTATTTATAATTAAAATCATCCTTTTACAAAATTTAAGAATTAGATTTCCGATTAACTTTAAACAATTTAGAGATATATATATTATATTTATATCAAATCAAATTAAATTTTAAAATAAGATACCTATATATATAAATCAAATCATACTGACGAAATTCAAATCAAAATATATTTTTCTTTTCAAAACAAAACCGTAGCAAAGCTACAGAATAGTATCTCCACTTCGAAACTCAAAAATGAACGTCGATGATGCGGCTGCCATCACCGAAATTATTTTCCAGCGACAAAGAGAAGAGCACTGATTTCCACGTTTTAAAATTCTTTGGAAACGATTTCTATTCTAAAATACTTCCAATAATATATCCTTTGAAATTTTAAAACCAAAGTTCGAAATCATCGGAAACTAATTTCTCAAATTTCTGAATTAAATTCATTTCAAATTCCAAATCAATTTATAAACCATATTATAAATTCATTTAGAATAATAAATGATAATCAAATATTATCATTTCAAACAACCAATTTAATTATCCTCTAAATTCCAGAAAATTTTTAGTCAAACAAATTTGAAAACAATATTGTGTCAGTTTGCTCTGCTCAAGTGTTTTGGAAATCCTGTCGATAGCGTTGATCAAACGAATCGATCGAAAACCCAAATCAACATCAACAACTCAAACAACACAATATATAAAACATTTTTAATATAAATTTACAAATACATTTCTTAGCTCGACGATACAGGAATGAATTTTCAAAATAAGCATAGGGTTTCAAATTTGATGGACTCAAATCAAAGAGAGTTTTGATTCGAAGACAAATTCGATAGAAAAGATAAGATGATTCAATAACAGAATCGGGAGATGGGTAAGTTTATTTAATTCACGGGCAACCTTAACCGGGTCGTCCGTAACTTCAAGAATAGGATCGATGCTGAATTCCGAGGTAAATCAACACTCGGTCTAAAGAGATGGAATTCAGGTATAGCAGGGAATAGATAGCATCGTAAACCGAGGATACAGAAATCTCCGGTAAATCAATGCCTATTATGAAGGAGTTTCACCCCTTTACAAATCATTCGAAGTTTGGCGAGACCGCCGATTCACTATAAGGGTCATTCGAAGTGGAGTTATGGGATGCTCCAGAATTGAAAGAAGACGAATAGTGAGGGACACGAATGAAATTTGGAACCGTAGGGAACGTTCCAAAATTCAAAGAAATCGAGTCGAAAGGAAGAGATTGAAACTCGAAATGAAAGTGATTCTGTAAATACATTTACTCTACATGTTGAGTTTTGCCTAGAGCTACCAAAGCTCTGATACCAACTGTAACGACCCGCCATTTTGGACCATTCGCATCCATTATAAGTGTATAGGTAGACACTCATGCCGGAGTTGAATTTCTCAAAATACCGCGTTGTTAATTTAAATTTGGCAAAACTGAACATATACAGTAAATAAATAATCACAGATCACAGACACAGAGTAATAATTGCAGCGGAAATAAAAGAGATAGTAGTTCATGAAGCTACTATATGAATATATAAAATACAACAGAGTTTACAACAGAAGAGTAATACGATACATTAGAGTTAAACTAGATACAACGGAAGAGTAACAGATACAAATCAGAATACATCACTGGAATCATCGAATATCTGAAAGCTGGATAGATAGCTGGATCTCCAAGCGAAGCTCCAACTCCAAAGGTGAGTCTCGAAAGCTGAACTACTCAGTCTGACCCGAGCGTAAAGCAAAACACAAAACACTCGAGTCAGGATTAACATTCTTATATTAATAAATCCAACTCAAATGAAATAGCAATTGAAATACAAGTAACTCAAAGGATGTTTGGAATAACCATCCTTTAAGGATCCGTCAAACTATCTACTATGTAGTAATGTACGATAAGTAGATAATGTCTATCAATAATATAAAGATATCAAAATAGCGTTAAGTCATGGCCCATTCCACCCTTAACACATTTTTATTCCCACAAGCATATACAAGACCGTAGTTTCCCCAAAACCGGAAGTCACCAGAGGGCAATCCATATACTCAAGGTACAAATCAAATTCGTAGTGGTCGCGCATAAATGGAATACAAGTATGACAAGGCACATGAGGCTATACCCAAGGTAGTGATACTACCGTTCGCCTGATCCGGGCTGGTGAGAACGCAACGCCGCAGCGCCCGCAACACCGTGAGACAACACTCCCAAAATCAAGGGTGCACCAATCGACAACAAGTATAAGTAGTTCGAAGAAGTGTGTCCACTTGAGGTATCAATCCTCCATTGGCCCGGCACAGCTCCTGTTTTAGTCATTTCCAATTTGACACAAGTGTCAAGGCTATCCATTATCGTTCTCTTTCTTCAGTCAACACGTACATCATTCCAACCACTTCATTCTGGATCATCACTCCGCGTATAGTTATTAAAGTGGTTTTGGTTCAGATAGAGAGTATATCCATTACCGATCCCGGTCTCTTTAATAACTTTCGTAATTATTACACCGATTGGTCGTTTATTTATTTCAAAACCAAATCAATTTCAACTTCAATTTCAATTCGTAAACCAACATTTCATTTGTCTTTCAAAACCAATTTCCGATAATTTACGTTTCAAAACTTCCAAATTATCGTTTCAAAATCTTATAATTCAAATTCAGTATCTATTTAAAACCATTCAAATATTGATTCAAGTTCGAATACGAGTTTCATTTCGAAAACATTTAAATTAAATCTTATTTAACATTCAAATCAATTTAAAATCATTTATCGATTTCATTCAATATTCGTTAAGTTACTATGCCATTCAAAACAATTTCCATTAAATTTCCAATTCATTAAATCAATTTCTTAAGTTCAACTTCATTAAATCAAACTTCCAATTTGAATTAAACTAAATTCGTCAAATCAATTCTTTCAATTACAAGTCTTACATTAACTTCAATAAATATCGCATTTTCATTTCTTGTTAAAGAAATTCAATTTCACCTATTTACTTTCTTAAATAATTTTCCAAAACTTAATTAATAAAGAAACTCAATTTCAGTTATTATGAAGTAAAATTCACTTATTCAAAAATTCAATTTCTCTTATTAAAGAATCCAAATCAATTTAATCATTAAATAATTCAATCTTATTTAATTATTAAATAATTCAAACTTAATTATTAAATAATTTCAAAGTTTAATAATTTCAAACTTAATTATAGTTTCCAACTTAATTATTAAATCATTTCAAAGTTTAATAATTTCAAACTTAATTCAATAATTTCTCAGATTAAACAACATTCTTTCATCAATTACATTGTTAATAATTTGTTTCAGATTATTATATATTAACATTTTCCTTTAATTAAAAATTCAAATTTAACTTCATTTCAAAACCATATTATTTATTCAAATAAAATATTCATTTTATTTTTAAATCAAATTATTGACCAATCGGGTTTTATTTAATTCTCTATCCTAGGCCAAAGTTCAATTTGGGTATTTATCATTTCAACCCGATTCCAATTCAATTCAAAATCAAAGCATAATAAAGGGAACTTGCAGTGTGATAGCTGGGATGGTGTCAAAGTAAATAAACAAGCAATAACAACAATCAATAACAATCCAATAATCAATTCAAATAATCCCGAAATAACCGTACTAATTCGCATTGTTATTTGTACGAATTAATATAATTATTCCTAGAATCTACACTATCATTTCATGTAGATTAAAGATTATTACATTACGGTTTTTCACTTGTCATCTATTTTCAATTTCATACATCATCAGTTTAACAACATACATTCAGTGGTTCAAAATAAAATTAAACAAATTCTACGCGTCAATAAATTCAACAGTTAAAGGGGTCATATTATACAAATGTCAGTTAATCAAATTTAACATTTAACTATCCTACATCGAGTTCAATTTCACATTATTTATCATTTTAACATTAACAATTTAACGTCCAATATAAACATCAACAATCAATCAATTAACAGCCAAACTGGATTATCATTTCATATATATAACAGATAATGGTGTCAGATGTCACAGGTGAACTGATACAGGTAATAGCAGTGTAAATATCAAACAACAATATTTCAATTGTCGTTTCAGTTGAAATCAAATTTAATAAATAAAAGAACGTTAATCGTGAGTGAGTGCTCACCTTTCGAAGCTAGAGAGAAGATAGACATCACAACAGTCTACGATTTGAATTGCGAAATTGACCAATCCAAATGACGATTTCCAAAGCAGAGCAAGATAGGCACGAATTCAATGAATATAGCTGATAATCAAGAATTGATGAAAACAAATCAGAATCGTCTAAATAGAAACAGAAAATATATATTACTATCATTTTTTCTTGAAATCAATATTATACCTTATATATATATATATATATATATATATATCTTAGAACTAAAGCAAGATAGGAAACTTTAAACAAATATTATTATACATGTATACTTAGATTGGTACAGCTAGTAAATCAGGGAACACGGTACACATGATACAAATAATATATATATAATAAAATTCATGTGCCCAGTAATGAGTAAAGCCAGTGTAACCATAAACATACTTATATAAGCTTGTCAAAACATATGTAAATTATTTCGAAATATAATATACATACTAACGTACGCATGTAAGGGTCTGCGTATACATCTATATACAACGTGGTTATATCCAACATATAGTACACGGCCTAATATATGGTATTCTACCCTAAACATATATATATACTTAAAATTAAACACGTATCATTTATATATTTAAAACAAAATCTATATATACAACACTCGGCATTCTATAAACATATGTTTATACACAAAACTAGCACTATATATAATATATAAAATATTTTTTTTTTTTTTTAGTTTGAGACGTATGTATATATAGGCGCTAGCAAACCATACCAGAAATTGTATTTCAAAACTGTTATAACATCATGTACATATCCCGTACTATATATATATATATATATATGCAGACCATCAAATATAGATATGAACGGAAAAAATCTGGATCTACAACTTTGAAATGCAACCACTGTATACTAATATATATCAAACTGTTCAGCCGGTACTTTATACATATAAATAGATACTTTATATTCTCAGAACCAAAGCAAGATAGAATTGACTAAAGTAAGTTACAAATCAACCCACACAGTATAAAGTAACGTATATATAAAAATAAATTATATCCATGTTGCGAGTACAATAATATATAACGTATGTATAACATTATTTTACTATATTTAATATAAGGTAACTTATATTCGTTGGTTTGTATTCTCAGATCTAACATTCTGTACAATTGCAAAACAATATTATATGTATAAAACTAGATAAATCTATGTATATATACTAATATATACCAACCGGTTATACCACCAATATACATATTTTATAACATTATAACTTTATATATAATTTACATATTATAGACAACTAGCTTGCATGGATATAAACCTTTATATAATTTATTGTAACTTTTATAACATAGAACACTAATAACTTTGAACATATATATACTTAAACTTATAAAAATCGAAATTAACATATAACTGGTCAGTATAATAACTAGTAAACATTACTAACATAAAAATATAATATATATTTTACCTAACAAGAAGAGGAGAAGTGGAAAAAGGAGGGAGCGGTTGCCAGGCGATGGTCGGCACTTGGAGCGATGGTTGCAGGCGGATGTTTGTGCTGCGGTGATGGTTTACAAGGTGGCGATGGTCAAGGTGTATGGGATTCGGTTATACATGAGGATGGAGCTGGGAAAAACGAGAGGGAGATGGAAGGATAATGTGGTGGCCAAACCAAAGAGAAGGGGAAGGGGAAACCCAGAAATGAATGAACAACTCCATACATATAAGTGGGCAGGTGGAATTTCACATTAAGTGGGTTTGAAAATGAAAGGCCGGGGAAAGATAGGCAAATACGTGAATGTTACTTTCAATATGATTTATTGAAATGAAGTTCAAAAGAATACATATGCATGTAACGTGGGTTCAAAAGTTATGGGAGATAAGCAGCCTCCAACCTACAAGGCAACACGTATTTGTTTTATATTAAATTTGTTTCAAAGCACGAACCCAATGAACCAGAAAGGAATAGCAACAGACAATAAATACAACCGATGGAAATGTAGACAATTCATACATTGATTTCAGAAATAAATAAAAGAAAAAGACAATGGCTGTATAACACTGTTATGTTATATGGTGGAAAGTGAAAAGACAAAAGGAAACCAAACAAGGCATGAAACAAATACCGATACGGTTATCGTTTTACTGATTCCGTGGTGTACCAGACTCCGAAATATACAAATGAATATACTGCGGAGATCAGCACGACGAGACGATCAAAACGGTATAAAGATATCAGTGGTACGATCATCTGATCAAAAGTCGATATCGGTACCGAAAATGCTGCTATTTTGCAGAAAATAAGAACGACGGAGCAATAGATGTCCGAATTTTCAAAAATGACGAACTGACATCTTGCTCAGAAGATGGTTTAGAACTTTTCTATGTAAAAATATTTAGGTTTCGGAAACATTTTATTTTCAACGCTTTTTAACTGATTAAATTGAAGTGAATTTACGCGCGAAATAAACTTTCATATTTTCAGACGAAAATTTACCAGTTGCTATGTTTAACTGGACGTATTCCAAAGATTAAATTTTTATTTCAAAATTTTATCGTTTAAAATTTCACAAAATTTTAACTAATTGCGTTATTAAAACGGTTAAATTTGCGGGTCGTTACAGGCAGCGTTCAGCGCGCAGGGCAGTGTCGTGAGGCATCGATGGTTATCATCTTCGATTTGGGAGAGGTATTCGAATTTTTCCGACTAATTTTGATTGAATGATTATATACGTGCAGAAAAATATATATACAGTTTGTTTATTTTAAATGTTTCAGACTATATAAAATAAATACTGATGTTTGAATCTATATAGACTATTTTCAAATGGATTTGTATTTTCAGGAATAAAAATAATAGAGATAAGAATAAATATACTTAAACATATTTCAACTTACAAGATTTATTCTAAAATAATTTATTAAAGTGATTTATTTATTTAATTTATCTTAGTTACCAAATTTTTCATTAAAAAGGAAGATTATCAATTTGAATAAAATTGTTAGTCAATTAAATAATTTAATAATAAGTGATTATTCGATTTATTCGAATATTAATAAAGTCATATAATTGTTTATACAAGGTCTAAAATCGAGAAACAAGCCGGAAATGGAAATAAGTTGGAATGGATTGCATGCATTGTTAAAGGTGAGATCTTCTCACTCAAATTAAAATTTGAATTGCAGTTATTGATTGACTGTCTAGATGTGTTTGGATGAATTGGATGATTTATCCATTGATGATATTAGATATAGTAGGATATATATATATATATATATATATTGGTGATTGATTTCCCGCATTATATGGCGGATGAGACCCTATGCGCCACATAATAGCGGATGATATTTTATAAATCCCATATACCGCGATAATCCACCTCGAAGTGGAATGGGTATTTAATTGTTGTGCTAACATCTATGGATGCAGGGAAAACAGGTTGGAGGGATCCAACTGGATTCCTCAAATTGTATGAATTTGTTTCATATATTGTATGGTGAATTATTGATAATCTGTGAATGATTTTATTGATGATTGAATTTGTTGAAGGCTATAATTTAGCCGAATGTAATTTTGGTATCGTTGGATACCAGAAATAAATAAAATTGGATCTTGGAAATTAAAGTAGAAAACTTTAAGTAAATTAATTTTTAAGAGTTGAATAAACTTGAAAGAAGGAATTTTAACAGTAGAAAGTTGATTTTTGTAGTCTTATCAAATTATTTCTGAAATATGGGAAAAGATATAAATAAATGGGTTTTGAATAGTGGAAATTAGCCACAAGGGCCTCTTTAGCAAGTGGAATTAGTTTCTAGGACACACAACTGAAATAATTACTTTCAAGGACAAAACGTAAAATAATTATTTTCTAGGGCCTAAAAACCTATGAAATTATGTCCTTGAAAGTAATTGGACTGCTGACTTTGTCCTTGAAAGTAATTATTCTGCTGACTTTGGCCTTGGAAGTAATTTCTTTGAATGTGTGTCCTAGAAACTAATTGGACTGCAAAGTTTGTCCTTCTAGTGAAATGCCCCTTTTGAATAATATTGTTTAAAAGTAGAAGAATTTATTGGAAATGGAATTTTGAATAATTTGGAAAGAATAAAGGGATTTGTTTTAAAAGGTGATAAATTTGTTTGAAACCCATTTGACAATTAATCTAGTATTGGAAAATAAATCTTTGGGAAATTAATAAGATAATTGATTTGGTGTTTGAATGAAAATTTATTTTATGCTGAAATAAACTTAGAAATCAATTTGAAATTGATTTAGTGTTTGAAAAATAAATTTGGAAATCGATTTGTAAAAATTGATTTGGTATTTGAAATAAATGAATCAATTTGAAATTGATTTGGTGTTGAAATAAAATTGAGAAATCAATTTTGAATTTGATTTGGTGTTTGAAAGTGAATATTTGGAAATCGATTTGAAAATCATATATCAGTGAAAATTTGGAAATCTGAATTCACAGTGGGAATTTATAAAGGAAAGGGAATCTTATTCCACGAGTGAAAAGTAATTTGAAATTTGTTTCAAAGTGATGAAGTGTGGAAAATATATATCTTGCAAATATATTTTGAAATTTAATAATTTGGGAAAATTATTTAGATTGGTTGATTGTTGTGAATGTTGTTTGATAGTTAAATAACCGACTATCAATATTTGCCTTTGATATGGCATTTGAATTTGTTTTTAAAAACAAGCGCTCCTTAATCGGTTTTGCCGGGAGAGGACTTTGTGTCATATAACCCATTCCGAATAGTGATACGACGTAAATGGATAGCATTTGAAGACCGGTGTTGAAGACCGGGTGTTTTGCGAGAACGATAGGATAACCTATTGATTGTCTCTGCACCGAGTAGCTACGGTATAGAGATTCCCTATGTGATGGGAAGTCCGATCGGGATTGTGAATACCCGGATTGCAAGGGCTTCTTTGGAAGTGCCTTCGGTTCTGTTCGAACCCGGAACAGACTTGTATGGTTGTATGTCTGACACTACACTTTGAGATATAAAGCTGATTTCTTTCAAATACATTTCTGTTTGGTGGCGGAGAATTTATTCTCTTAGCTTAACACCCTTCTCTGAGACGTACGAGCTCAGAGATTATGTAGTTGAAGGTTATCAGTGATATACTCCCAATTTGGTAGTGTGGCATGCTGAATGTTGCTGTGTGTTGATGATCATTTGTGATCAAAGCATGGCTTTTGTGTAAAGCGTAGCTTTGTGGACGAGACTTCATCGGACCTCACACCCCGGAAATGGTCAAAACAGGAAAATGCGGCAAGGTTATGAGGGTCGCTCCCTTTAGGGTATGTCATTTCCTTTTGGAAAAAGGTGGTATCATGGTATGGAGTCCAGATGCTTTACCTGTGTGGTTGCATCAATCTTATTTACCGTGTGATTGTTGCTTTGTGATCGAGGGCCCTCAGATAAAGGTCGCAAACGACCGTGGGGTGGCATACTCGTGTGTGGAGTTATCTAGTTACAGCTTCATTGCACCAAGAAGCGTGAGATAACTCGGCCTTGTGTTGGCAGAGAGCTAGTTAGTTCTTGGGTCGTCCCTCCAGAGGCGTACCCATGTGGCATAGGAAGTTCCTTAGCCTGACCATTTGTTGGAAAATCCAAAGAAACAATACGAACCTTGTATGGTTTTAGTTGTATAACCTGCTATGGAATGTGGCGGTAACCTGCTATTGAACATAGTAGCTATAGTAGGCATACGATAATGGTTGTATGCTGGCTAAGATTAATATTATACTTTTGAGATGTTTTCCACACTGGACATTAATGATAATATTAAAAATATTTTGCGTATCAAGCATGTTTGACTATCATAAGGAGAAATCTCCTCCAATTCTGCGTTTGCATTGTGTGTGTGGCGGGAGGCCTTATGGTAGTTTCATTTTTCAAAAGCATTGCGGAATTTCTTTTATTTTCTTTGTGAAAATAACTGTTTTTAAGATCTCACACCAGTCCCACGACTGACCTTGAGTTTATTGTTCCCTTTCTAAACTTTGGGTGCGCATAATTTTCCACACGGGCAGCCTAGAGTCAGGTTACCAGGTCATTCTGGAATTCAGAAGTTGCTGTGGAGATCTAGAGGCGAGCTGGATGGCGAGACGTATCACTTATACTAGTATTATTCCACTATGTATACTGTTATGTGGAAAAGTTTATATAACTGTCTAGTGATGTGTGTTGTTGTTATAAACTCTGATGATGTATTGTATAAACTGATATAGTTCTTTGTTATAAAGATTATTCATTCATCTATTATATATTGTTCCGGTGCGAATGTGAGATTCTGATATTGTTTCTGTTTCATTTTCTTCTGTCTTCTTCTACCTCTTCTTTTTAACCCTGATGGTTCGCATTTCCGTTCTTCTTAAGTTGATTTGTTGGGAATTGATGTCAATTTAAGGGATACGGATTTGCGGGTCTTCACATGTGGTATCAAAGTAATTGGTTAAGCGACAACCTTGGCTCTGTTGGGTGTTACTCATTAGAGATAGAGTCAGTTGTACTCTAGAATGAGTGTGAGTGTAATAATAGATATGAGCGCGTATTTGTTAGTGAATACAAAAATTTGTTTTATATTGTGTTGACTTATCGGTTGATTGTTTGTAGATTCTGGTCGGTGCAGTTTGGCCAACTGTAATCGATAGGGTTTCTAAACTCTTAAACATGATAAACTGACACAGTAATTTTTAAAATAGGGTAAATGAAATAATTTTACCCAAGACAATTTTTGTATAGAAAAGAAGTCATTTTCCATAAATTATTATCGTATATGGTTGCTTGGTTGTTAGGAAGTGTTAAAAATTTAAATTTGAAATGAAAATCTGAATGAGAATTTGGAAATAAAAGTATTGAGATTTGAAATGAATTAGTAAATTGAAGCAAATTGATTTTATATGAAATTGGAATCCAAGTTGAATAGAAGTAAATTAAAACCAAGTGGTATAGTGAAAGTAATAATTTAAAGATATACAAAGTGCCTATATTGAAATATTATCATTGTTGTATGGAAATTGAATAAGAAATAATGGTATAACCAAAGATTTGGAGATAAATTCATTTAACAAATGAAATTTATAAATATGAATTTAAAGTATAAGGAAATGAGTTCATATACGAATGAGATTTGTAGATGTAAATTGTAAATGTGATTTATAATTTGAAATAGAATTCTAGAGAAATATTTGAAAATAAATTCATAAATGGAATGTAAATAAGTTGATAACTTATAAAATATTTGAAGTTTGATTGGAATAAGATTCAAATTGAAAAGGAATGAATTTGTGAATGAACAAATGAGGTTACATTTGTAAATAAATCAATTGGAAATTGAATAATGAAATGAGATTTGATTTGAATCAAGTTGAATAAAAATCCAAATTTGAAGAAAAATCCAAATTTGGAGAAAAAAATAAAATAAAACAGATCAAATTCAAGTAAATTAACTTGATAATTTATTAATCCATGAAATAAGGAATTGGAAGTTGAATTAGTTAAATTAAAGTTGTATTGTGAGCTGAATAAAGAATGGTTTGAATTTGCATATAAATGGTTGTTGTTTGACGTAAACGAGGATATATAAAATTCTATGAGTTATTAAAAGAAAATAAAAATTGATTTTTGAATAAATTGAAATAGATATGAATTCGTTTCGTTTAAAAATGAATTGAATGTAAGGAATTGCATTGTAAATCACTTGAATTGAATAGAGATGGTATATGAATTAGATGAAAGTGATTTAATTTGTATCGAAACCATATAAATTGCTAATGGAAATAATTTTGGATGTATTGCTTATGAAATCTATGTATTTGCTATTGAAACTAAGTGAAATGTTAATAAATTTCCTATATATGTCACTTACGTGTTTAAATTGAGGAAGTATAGGTTTTTGGAAGCCGTTTGGCTGCATTTGGTCGCGCAAAATGCTTAAAAATAAGCCGCTTTGCTTAAAATGCTAATAAAGGTACGCCTACGCAATACAAAAATAGGAAATATGAACTGTTTTTGCTTTTCCGACCGTGTGGGTCGATGTATATATATTTATATCTTTTGTCAAATTGCAAAAGCTCCTCCTTACAGGGGAGACTCTGCCAAAATTTTCTGAAAATTTTAGGAGTTAAATTTTTTTTTTGAAAAAATTTGGAAAATTTTTGTTAACGGAAAATTGATTTTCAAATTGTAATGGAAACGTAGGAATTGAACTAGAAAGGGAAAATTATTGTTTTGGTCGAAGTTAAAAGTTTTGGAAAAAGTGAATATCGAGTTTCACTAAGTGAATTTTTGGTTTCTGAAGATAAAATGAATTCAAATAGAATTGAAATTGTAAATTGAATTCAAAGGGAATTGAAAATGCAAAGTGAATGAAAATTTAACTGGAAGTAGTAAAAATGGTGATTGTGAATAAGTGGATAGAAATCAAAATGTAAATGTGAGTAAAAGAAAGAAATATATAAAATGATTTTTGAAAGCTATGATTGGAAATCATTGCTAGTAGTATACAGGTGTTTTAAAGGTAAAAGAAAATTTGGATTTTGATTTCAGAAGATAAGTTGGAATTTACTCGGCAAAGGTATGTATTTAAAATTTCTATATGAAATTTGATTGGGTTTTTTATTTTGCCACTTGGCATTTTGTTTTCTATTGGAATTTGGGAGTCCGTAGGGACATTTTGTAGTAGTACCGAGCTAGTCGCGCAAAGGAGACGCTGGCGAAATTTTTCGAAAATTTAGAAAGTTTTTGAGAAATTTTGGATAATTTAAAATTTGAATTTAAATTTAAATTTGAATTGTTGAGAAAACAATATTGTTTAGAAGTTATGGAAGATTTTGGAAAGTTAGTTAAAGTAATAATGGATCTTTAATAAAAAGATTTGGGTTGACAAGTTGTTAAAACTGGTTGGTTTTGGAAAAATGATAAACGGGTATTGGAGCATTCTTCTTAACTTGTAATTTCGGGACGAAATTCTTTTAAGGGGGGAAGAATGTAATGACCCTGAATTTTTGACATTTGAAATTTGAATATTTAATTGAGTTTAAGGTTTGGAAGTTAGTTTAATTTGAAATTCAAATATCAGAATTAATTTGGCAATTAAATTATTGAATTTAATATATTAAAATTGGGTAAAATATTGATTCTCCAGTTTTAAGCCTGTTAAAAATAATTTGAAGGCTTAGAAAATTTGTATTGATAATACTGAAGTTAATGGAAGCTTCAGAATTGAATTTGAAACTGTTTTGTTCAGTTTTGAAATTTTATTGTTTAAATCGATATTTAAAAAATAGCCTTCCGAGGCACAGTCTCGGAATTCGACGAAACCAGTTCCATTGGATCCGTAATATTGTATTATTATCGGATTTCAATTTTCGTAATGTTTGGAGTGATCGTTTGGCCGTACGATAAGCAAATGCGCTGAAATTTATATCGAAATTTAATATTATAACTGGTTCAAAAAGCTATCTTCTCCATACGATCAAATTTGGACTCGAAACCTTTTCCAATGTGTTCGAAATAGGGGTATAACATTATAAACGCCTAGCGACACGCCTCAATAGGAAGTCAAGATTTTTAGTTGCATTTATCGGAACGATTTGAATTTCAATTTAAATTGGATATTTATATTAGTCCAACTTCAGTTGAAATTCTTTCACCATCAACACTTTTTCAAAACACTGTTTCCTTGTTCAGACACGCAACCATCTCTTCTTGTCTCCCTTCTGATATACGATACCCTCAACTTTTCAGTCGTAAAATCATGTCCTGCCTCCTTCAAATCGAACGAGATATTTTCTTTCGTTCAAAACTAAACCATGGCCCCGAGTTTCCCTTCCATTCCTTTTTCTCTTTTAATTTTTCGAAGGCAATTTCAAATCAGAGCGAAGAAAAATAAATGGCCGACACTTCAAATAAATCCCTCTTTCCTTCAGAATTCACAATCAAATCGAAACCAGGAATAAATAAAAAATGGCCGAGCTTCTTCACATCAAAATTCAAATAGGAAATCGAAATCAGAGTTCGAAATTTTAGGCCGAGCTCCCCCTTCTCGTTTAAAATGGCCAAGCGAATTAATCAATAATTCATTCCGAAATCGTGTTGAGCAGGGTACTTGGGTGAATCAAAAACCTAGTTCGATTTAAGTCTAAGCAACATCGAACTCGAGGAGGCGATGTTCTCGACTAGGGTTGGTGTGCGGCGCGAGCGAGCAAGGTAAGGGGGCAGTCGACTAGGGACTTTCGAGTTCAGACTCGATGGCGCGAGGAGGCGGGGCAGCTCGATGCCGAGTGTGGTGGAATTGAGTGCGGCAGCGTTCAGCGTGCAGGGCAGTGTCGCGAGGCATCGATGGTTATCATCTTCGATTTGGGAGAGGTATTCGAATTTTTTCGACTAATTTTGATTGAATGAGTATATACGTGAAAAAAAAATATATACAGTTTGTTTATTTTAAATGTTTCAGACTATATATAAAAATTACCGATGTTTGAATCTATATAGACTATTTTCAAATGGATTTGTATTTTCAGGAATAAAAATAATAGAGATAAGAATAAATATACTTAAACATATTTCAACTTACAAGATTTATTCTAAAATAATTTATTAATGTGATTTATTTATTTAATTTATTTTAGTTACCAAATTTTTCATTAAAAAGGAAGATTATCAATTTGAATAAAATTGTTATCAATTAAATAATTTAATAATAAGTGATTATTTGATTTATTCGAATATTAATAAAATCATATAATTGTTTATACAAGGTCTAAAATCGAGAAACAAGCCGGAAATGGAAATAAGTTGGAATGGATTGCATGCATTGTTAAAGGTGAGATCTTCTCACTCAAATTAAAATTTGAATTGCAGTTATTGATTGACTGTCTAGATGTGTTTGGATGAATTGGATGATTTATCCATTGATGATATTAGATATAGTAGGATATATATATATATACTGGTGATTGATTCCCCGTATTATATGGCGGATGAGACCCTATGCGCCGCATAATAGCGGATGATATTTTATAAATCCCATATACCGCGATATTCCACCTCGAAGTGGAATGGGTATTTAATTGTTGTGCTAACATCTGTGGATGCAGGGAAAACAGGTTGGAGGGATCCAACTGGATTCCTCAAATTGTATGAATTTGTTTCATATATTGTGTGATGAATTATTGATAATCTGTGAATTATTTTATTGATGATTGAATTTGTTGAAGGCTATAATTTAACCGAATGTATTTTTGGTATCGTTGGATACCAGAAATAAATAAAATTGGATCTTGGAATTAAAGTAGAAAACTTTAAGTAAATTAATTTTTAAGAGTTGAATAAACTTGAAAGAAGGAATTTTAACAGTAGAAAGTTGATTTTTGTAGTCTTATCGAATTATTTCCGAAATATGGGAAAAGATATAAATAAATGGGTTTTGAATAATATTGTTTAAAAGTAGAAGAATTTATTGGAAATGGAATTTTGAATAATTTGGAAAGAATAAAGGGATTTGTTTTAAAAGGTGATAAATTTGTTTGAAACCCATTTGACAATTAATCTTGTATTGGAAAATAAATCTTTGGGAAATTAATAAGATAATTGATTTGGTGTTTGAATGAAAATTTATTTTGTGCTGAAATAAACTTAGAAATCAATTTGAAATTGATTTAGTGTTTGAAAAATAAATTTGGAAATCGATTTGTAAAAATTGATTTGGTATTTGAAATAAATGAATCAATTTGAAATTGATTTGGTGTTGAAATAAAATTGAGAAATCAATTTTGAATTTGATTTGGTGTTTGAAAGTGAATATTTGGAAATTGATTTGAAAATCATATATCAGTGAAAATTTGGAAATCTGAATTCACAGTGGGAATTTATAAAGGAAAAGGAATCTTATTCCGCGAGTGAAAAGTAATTTGAAATTTGTTTTCAAAGTGATGAAGTGTGGAAAATATATATCTTGCAAAGATATTTTGAAATTTAATAATTTGGGAAAATTATTTAGATTGGTTGATTGTTGTGAATGTTGTTTGATAGTTAAATAACCGACTATCAATATTTTCCTTTGATATGGCATTTGAATTTGTTTTTAAAAATAAGCGCTCATTATTCGGTTTAGCCGGGAGAGGACTTTGTGTCATATAACCCATTCCGAATAGTGATACGACGTAAATGGATAGCATTTGAAGACCGGTGTTGAAGACCGGGTGTTTTGCGAGAACGATAGGATAACCTATTGATTGTCTCTGCACCGAGTAGCTACGGTATAGAGATTCCCTATATGATGGGAAGTCCGATCGGGATTGTGAATACCCGGATTGCAAGGGCTTCTTTGGAAGTGCCTTCGGTTCTGTTCGAACCTGGAACAGACTTGTATGGTTGTATGTCTGACACTACACTTTGAGATATAAAGCTGATTTCTTTCAAATACATTTCTGTTTGGTGGCGGAGAATTTATTCTCTTAGCTTAACACCCTTCTCTGAGACGTACGAGCTCAGAGGTTATGTAGTTGAAGGTTATCAGTGATATACTCCCAATTTGGTAGTGTGGCATGCTGAGTGTTGCTGTGTGTTGATGATCATTTGTTGATCATTTGTGATCAAAGCATGGCTTTCGTGTAAAGCGTAGCTTTGTGGACGAGACCTCATCGGACCTCACACCCCGGAAATGGTCAAAACAGGAAAATGCGGCAAGGTTATGAGGGTCGCTCCCTTTAGGGTATGTCATTTCCTTCTGGAAAAAGGTGGTATCATGGTATGGAGTCCAGATGCTTTACCTGTGTGGTTGCATCAATCTTATTTACCGTGTGATTGTTGCTTTGTGATCGAGGGCCCTCGGATAAAGGTCGCAAACGACCGGGGGGTGGCATACTCGTGTGTGGAGTTATCTAGTTACAGCTTCATTGCACCAAGAAGCGTGAGATAACTCGGCCTTGTGTTGGCAGAGAGCTAGTTAGTTCTCGGGTCGTCCCTCCAGAGGCGTACCCATGTGGCATAGGAAGTTCCTTAGCCTGACCATTTGTTGGAAAATCCAAAGAAACAATACGAACCTTGTACGGTTTTAGTTGTATAACCTGCTATGGAATGTGGCGGTAACATGCTATTGAACATAGTAGCTATAGTAGGCATACAATAATGGTTGTATGCTGGCTAAGATTAATATTATACTTTTGAGATGTTTTCCACACTGGACATTAATGATAATATTAAAAATATTTTGCGTATCAAGCATGTTTGACTATCATAAGGAGAAATCTCCTCCAATTCTGCGTTTGCATTGTGTGTGTGGCGGGAGGCCTTATGGTAGTTTCATTTTTCAAAAGCATTGCGGAATTTCTTTTATTTTCTTTGTGAAAATAACTGTTTTTAAGATCTCACACCAGTCCCAGGACTGACCTTGAGTTTATTGTTCCCTTTCTAAACTCTGGGTGCCCATAATTTTCCACACGGGCAGCCTAGAGTCAGGTTACCAGGTCATTCTGGAATTCAGAAGTTGCTGTTGAGATCTGGAGGCGAGCTGGATGGCGAGATGTATCACTTATACTAGTATTATTCCACTGTGTATACTGTTATGTGGACAAGTTTATATAACTGTCCAGTGATGTGTGTTGTTGTTATAAACTCTGATGATGTATTGTATAAACTGATACAGTCCTTTGGTATAAAGATTATTCATTCATCTATTATATATTGTTCCGCTGCGAATGTGAGATTCTGATATTATTTCTGTTTCTTTTTCTTTTGTCTTCTTCTACCTCTTCTTTTTAACCTTGATGGTTCGCATTTCCGTTCTTCTTAAGTTGATTTGTTTGAAATTGATGTCAATTTAAGGGATACGGATTTGCGGGTCTTCACAGCAGAGGAAGGAGCGAAAAATTTCGCTAATTACTAGGGTCGCAAGCGACTCGACCCAACATGGGTCTCAAGCAACCCTATCTTCAGATAGGTCGCTAGCGACCCATCTCCCATGGCTCACTGGCGACCCATAGTATATATATTTATATATATATATATATGTATATATATGTAAATTAAGAAGGGGAAGCTCTACCCATTCGTCTTAAACTCGATCGATTACAACTATTCCTCATTCCAAGGCGTGCCGGAAATGTAACGACCCACTATTTTGGACCATTCAAATCGACAATAATCCACGCATGTCTGACTTGAATAATTCAAAATAACAGATTGTAATAAAATTTGGAGCAAATAAAATCAAATACAGAATCATAGACACAGAATATCAGAATAACTCGCAGCGGAATATAAAAACCATAGTAGTTCATGAAGCTACTATAACAAACTCTCAAAACAAAATACATAATATCTATTTGAAAACATATACAATAGAAATCTCAAATACATAGAAGTTTATAATACCAGAGCTGAAATAGAACAACTGAAACTGGAATGGATAGATAACTAGATAAGCAGAATCTCCAACGATTCCTAGCTCCAGAAAGAGATCCAAATCTAAGCTGTAAATACTCATGCTGACCCGAGCGTAAAGCAAAATACAAAACACTCGAGTCAGGACAATATATACTTATATAATGTAAACCAACTCAAGTGAACTGTAGTAGTAATGCATAATAACTTAAAGGATGCTTGGGATCGCCCATCCTCTAAGGATCAGTTAAACCATAAAGTAAATACATCCCGTGGTTAAAATTTCAAAATTGGTATTTTATAATTCGAAATCAAATATCATTTCAAAATTCAATATCATTCAAAAATCCAGTTCAAAATATCAAAATATCATATTTCAAAATAGTTTATATTACGAAACAAATTACTTCATTTTAAATCATAAAATGAAGTTATTATATTAAATAATTAAATTATTAAATTTCCAAAATTTTAATCTTTCAAAGTTCATTCGTTCACTTAAATTAATTAAAACAATGAAAATTCAACTTTCGCAACATTTAGAAAATGCTATGGAAAGTCACATTTAAAACAGTTCAATTTAACAAAAGACAGCATTTAAAATGCTGTAATAGGGTTACATTAGTTTCAAATAAACTTAGTTAAATTCAACCATTATAACATTTACAAAAATGCCATAATAGCCTTTAATTAAATTCAGCCATTTGGTTCATTATTATCAACTACAACATTACAAATGTTGTATTATCATTTACATTAGAATTAATAGCATTTCAGAAATGCAGTTAATTAACTTCAAATATTTAGTATAACTTCACAACAATTATATTTTTATATAAATCATTTTTAACTTATAAAATCATATAATTTCACTTTTAAAACAATCATTCAAATACCCTTATATTCATGATTTTATAAAGTTAAACCTCCATTCAAAAATCAAAATTTAATAATAATTAACTTATTAAATTCCAATATTAAATTATAAATTCATTAAATTAAATTAACTTAACACTTAAGTTTAAATTTTCAAATATAACTTAATTCCATTTTTATTTACTTAACTTAAAATTCATTTTTAAGCCAAATTCACAAATTTCCAATTTTAGTTATATTTCAAAATTTCAACTTAAATATTCATTCATTTCACATTTTAACTTTATTCAAAATCATTAATATAAAATAAAATCATTTAAATTCACTTTAATCCAAATTATCATGAATGTATCACATTTCATATTTAATTTAAATTCCAATTATCACCAAATTAAAATTTCCCAAAATAACTTACATTTCAAATTTTCTAATTTTACCATTAATTTATTTCACTTATAAATTTTCAGAAAATCAATAATGCTTCACAAAAATCATTTTTATTTAGTTTAAGTCAAAATATTATAATATTTACATTTCTAAAATAATTAAAAAAAATTATAAAACATATTTTAACAACGGGTCTGTATTTCATTTTCTAGCCTAGGTAAAGTGATACGGGTAATTTATCATTTCAACCCGTAATTTACAAAGATACTCGGGTTTGATCATTTCAAACCCACAATCCCAAGCAAATGAAAATAATTGAAAATCATTCAGGCCTATCATTTCAGCCCATAACGATTTTCTCTTATTCTAAAGTCCGTTCGGGTATGTATCATTTCAACCCATAGTGATTCTAATCTAAAGGGAACTTGTAGTGTGATAAACTGATAAAAATAACAGAACAACATAATATAACAGTAACATATGATATAAGAGGTGTTTAAGCATGGGTGAACATCATATAATCATAACATAGCAGATATAATATGGTGATGCATTTTACAGATTCAAAAGTGGTCAATTTACTAGTTATATAGGTATACACTGTCTGGTGAGAATAACTCACTTGTTAAAAGCTGGAGATAGCCACAAAAGCACGCAATACTGACACTACGAAGGCACGACAACACGGGAATGACTTGAGAGTGGAGAGCGAGATCCAAGTTATAGATCTTGTGTTACAACCCAAAAACAAAACCAAAATAATAGTTAAAAATCAATACGATTGAATTTGAATAACTTTGAAACAAAAAGCAGTTTGAATACGAAACTTTTTACCTTGCTTTCTCTACTTGTTTGCATGGCCTAGGGGATCAATTAGGTCAGGTTTGTACTTGGTTTGGATCAGGTATGGGTCTGGAAAAGGTAAGGCTACAAGGTAGAACATGATGGAGGAAGTTACAACACAGGGATGTGAAGGGGTTTAGGCTAAAACATGGTTTTTGGCAACCAAAAGGGCTCGGTCATGGGGTTATATGCTTGGCCAGTCAAGCTCAGGTCTGGACAGAGGTTGGAGTGGTGTGGGGAGGTCTGGAAAAGGTGGTGGTGGCAGCCTATGGTGGTGGTGGTGGTTTAAAATGAAGGGAAGGTTGCATACATGGCTCGGGTAGGCGATAATTGTAGAGTTTTCAATGTTTTTGTGGAGTTTTGCTCAAGGGGAGGCCATGGCACTTTCATGTCAGTGGAGAATGATGGTTTGGCCGTGGATTTAGTGGGGAGGAAGGGATGGTGGTCGATGGTGGTGATGGTGAGGCTATGGGCCGAGCAAAGCATGAAGATTTCAAGGCAATTTACAAAGGAAAATCAATAAAAGAAGGTGAAAAAGAATAGAAAAGAGGAAGACATTACAATTCTTTTTCTTCAGATCTGAAAACATATGTGAATGAGGAATGAGAAAGTGATGTTTTCACGTGAATTGCAAAATGAGATATGCAGCTGAAAGAATGAGGAGTTAAGGCCAATTGAATGAAAAGTAATGTTGAAATGTGAAAAGGTGGGAATTCAAAAGGCCTTAGGAAATAAAAAGCCACAAACCTTTCAAATCACTTTTATTTCTTTTTAATAAGTTTAAATAACTGAAAATAATTAAAAATTCAGTTTCAATTCGAAAATGTAATAAATATACAAAATATAAATAAATAAATATTAATTATATATGATTAAAATAAGAAAATAGTACAAAATGAAAACTAGTCTAGAAAATTTGAAAATAAATGAAATAAACTTAGGGAAAATTGTATGGACTTGGAAAAATATTTATAAATAAAGATAAGAACATAAAATAAAAATGCATTCACAAAAATAAATAAATAAATTTTAATTAAATAAAATTTAAATGAAGAATATAGTAGAAAAATAGAAACTAGTCTTTAATAAATGCAATAAATTTTGGAAAAGTTTTATTATCACTTCAAAAATATTAAAAGACAAAAATATACATAAAATAACATATTAACACATTTTAAAATAAAATATGACAAAGAAAATATGATTTATAAAATTTAAAATAGGCAAAATTGCAAAATAAAACAAATTATACTCAAAATTGAAATGTACATAACTTTTACAATTTAATTCCGTTTTCAACGAAACAAAAAGCAGTATTCATGTTATTAAGTCTATTTTCATAATAAAAGATAAAATTTAAGATTTTAAACAATTTAAATTTGAAGTTTTAAAAGTCAAAGTTTGACCAGAAATCCCTTTTTCAGGAAATGTTCAATTTATACCAGTTTGAAATTAAAAGTTACATAATAATCAACATTTATATTTAAAAATGAAATGTTTGAAATAAAACAAGTTTAAAATAGTTTTCAAAATATAATAAAGTGAAATAAAATATATACAAAATCTAGGGCTGTTACACTCTCCCCCACTCAAATCTTTTCGTCCTCGAAAAGGAATGAAGTATGGAAAATACAGAAAAAGATAGAATGGAATAGGATTAAGACAAGATGACAAGAATATTAAAATTATACCTGATAACTGTTGTTATAGGTAAGTTTAACAAGGTTGAGAATAGGAATAGCAAGAAGGGAAAATAGGATGAAAGACAAGGATGAGCCATTAATTTAAAATTGTTGGTTGAAGAGGTAAAATATTTAAAACACTTTAAAATCGTTTAAAAAGGAAATAACTAATCAAAGTATCATTTATATAATATTTTATCAAAATACTTTTATAACTCGATGTCTTAACAAGTTTATCCTTGTTCCTGTAGACTCTGGTAGTGCGTTGATCAGGCGCAAAACTAGAATTCTCCAGGTACTTAGTAGACTTGTTTCAACACCCAGTGAAAATACTGGAAAAACTTTTAAAAACAGATATGGAAAGTACAATCCAAACAAAAACAAACAAAACCTTTGTCTAACCATGGTTCGCAGATACACAATGGTTACGCCTGGATCCCCCAGGAAACAATCCATATCCGTAAGCTTTCTCAGCCCTGCGAGTTACGCCATGATGACTAGTAGAATGCAGGATACACAATGGTTACGCCTGGATCCCCCAGGAAACAATCCGTACCCCCAGGCAAGACTCAACCAAGCATTTGCGCTACTATTCGCGACCTACACAGATTGCAGGATACACAATGGTTACGCCTGGATCCCCCAGGAAACAATCCATACCCCTAGGCAAGACTCAGCCAGGCAGTTGCGCTATGCAGTCACGATCGTAAGACCATGGGTAACGCCATGGAATTCGAAGGACACTCGAGTATCATATCCGGAAAACCAAAAATCAGAGAGAATAATATCGATAGAATGAATCCAAGATGTGGCCACAAATCGGATATCAAGCAGAAGGCACTTTCCATATCTTTACTTCGAAAATATGTATCATATAGTACCTTTTCAAATCACTTTCAAATATCGTACTTATATAAAATCCATTATATATAAGATTAAATTTTCAAATCAAATACTTTCCAAAATCAATAGTATATCAAATCATACTTATATAGACTTCAATTATATAAGATTTCACTTTCAAATTGAGTACCTTTTCAAATCTATAGTTTTCGAATCAATTTCATACTCATACAAATCAATTTTATATAAGTTCGACAACTCCCAAATCAAGTGTTTAGTAACATAAGGTTCTTAAATTTAAATTTGTTTCAATATCAGTTCAATTTCAAAATCATATACAATTTCACCAAATTATTTTCTTCTCAAATTAAATATCTTTAGTTTCAAAGTTTCCAAAATAATAGATTTTTGAAAATAAATCCAAATTTCCAAATCAATATAATTTAAGTCAACCAATTCATTTCCAAAATCAAATGTTTTCAAAATCATCTTATACTTACGTAAGGTCCGTCTTATATAAGGATCAAATTTTCCAAAATAAATTTCGCTGTATGAAGAGCCATATGGGATTTGAATATCTTTGCTTTTATAGGTTATATATCTTTGTAATTTAAATTGGAAAAGTAAGCAAAGATATTCTAACCCGACAGCTTTCAATTTCAGCGTCAAAATATATCACTGATATTAGAATATAAGATGTACACACGTCATCATTTCACAAAATCACATTTGATCGCTCGCTCGATCACACAAGTTCGCTTTCGAACTAGTATTGTCCATTCGATTTCCCTAATGCGGACTTCGATATGGTTTCTCGACTAGAAGCCATCAGTCTCCTTGCATAGCCATATACTATGATAGAGAATTCTGGAATCAAGCCCAAAATCCATATCAAATATTCGCCATCAAGAATCGAATGAAAAATCCTAACACGAAATGGTGTAATCCACCTCGAACTTGTGTACTCAAACTTGAATCAAATTAATTATGCGAATAAAACAGCATACGTACAACTTATATATTTATTTCAACTTGTTAAATATATAGTTTCATAAAGATGTTACTAAGTTAAAACATTTAAACTAAATTTTATTCAAAATATTTTGAAGACCAAATTCTTTTCAAAACATTTCAAATCTAAATTTCATATTAGAAAATTTTAAAATTGCTTTATTCATTTACTTAACCAAACAGTTTCAACTTATTTAAATCATATTACTTCATACTTAAACATTCAAAACAAACTTATATACTTTATCAAATTACTTTTCAAAATTTCTTAGCTTTGAAAAGTTAACCTTGATTTGGAAGTGCTCGAATCTTTAAAATAGTTGAAGAAATCATATTTCAATCCAAGAGTTGGAAATCACAATTTAAATCAGTAAATCCATTCCAAAAATAGGGTTATATCAAATCAAATCCAAAACCAAGGACTGAACACCGGCTCATTTCAAATTTTACAAATATATATACATATATCTTTCGAATATCACATCACACTTCGGAATTTGAAATCTAAATTGGTTTCACAAATCAATCGCATAGCAATGCTACCGAAGTGGCCTCTCCCTCACTCAGAAACTCGAAAATCAATGTCGATGATGCGTGCACTCATCACCGAAATTATTTTCCAGCGACACAAGTGAGTTCTGGACTTCCATTTACTTTGAAAACTTCTTTGAAATTCCTTCAAAATCATTAAAACCCATTAAAATCATTGAAACATTACTTATTCGGAAAAATAATTTCAATCATATTATTTATTATTTCAAAATCTTAAAACCAGTTCCAAAATGCCGGAGTTCAATCACTTAAATTCAGATTCAAAACCTTCAGTTATAAATCATTTTATATGAAACCATTTCTTATAAAATTTTCACAATTTCAAATCCTTTCAAAACTTCAAATTCTCATTTTTTTTAAAGGTATATAATCCTTATCAAAAACATTTCATCTTTATATAAAAATATGGTCATCCTTATCAAAATAAAACTACGATGAATACAAAATTTTTAAAAGACAATCAACCACAAACTTTCCAAGGGACGATTCAAGGATGGATTTCAAAGCAAAACAGAGATTCAAATTTAGAAGGACTCTAATCAAATAGAATTCTAATTCAAAGATAGGCTCAAACGAAGATAAGATAATTAAATTACCAAATACAAGATGGATAAGCCTATATGAATCGCGGGCGACCTTAACCGGTCAACCGTGATTTCAGGAATATAATCGATGCGAAAATCTAAGGAAAATCGACCTTCGATTGCCAGAGATAGAATCTAAATATAGCAGAAGATAGAAAACATCGTAAACCAAGGATACAGAAATCTCCGGTGAATCAATGCCAATTATAATCATTCAAAGATTGGCGGAATCGCCACCCTATAAAGGTCATACAAAGTGGAGTGATGCAATGCTCCAAAATCAAAAGAATACAATTAGGGGAGATAGGAATGTATTTCAGAACAAGTGAGCATTCCAAAATTCAAAGGAATCTTATTCGATAAGAATCCAAACGAAGATTAGAGAAATATAACCTATATCGATACAGAAAAATTCCCATTCAAAATTTGGAAAGACTCGAATTCATAACATACGAAAACAAAAGCATAAATATCTTTAGTTGGACAACTTTAGCTAAGCAAAAGATACAACAGAGTTTACTCAAAGCATCCTAACAAACTACTGATTTTGCCATACCCAAAATAGATTCCTATCAACAAAGGATCTAGATCAATCAAGAGAGAAGTTCAAAATTTTAGAGGATCCTAATCAAAGAAATTACTAACAAGGTGGATACGAAAGGAATGAAGTTTAAGAAATATTTTACTTTTAAAGCAAGGAAATTTATATCAAAATAATCTTTGAAAATTCTTTAAAAATCATTTGAAAATCATTTTATACTTCGAAAATACGTTCTCTCACAAAGAAATGATTCTGAGATTGATTTCACTTATTCTAGGGTATTTCTACCCTATCTCTAATGAGTTTTTGCTCCGCAGGCTAAGGTTTGCCTAAAACCAATGCTCTGATACCAACTGTAACGACCCACTATTTTGGACCATTCAAATCGACAATAATCCACGCATGTCTGACTTGAATAATTCAAAATAACAGATTGTAATAAAATTTGGAGCAAATAAAATCAAATACAGAATCATAGACACAGAATATCAGAATAACTCGCAGCGGAATATAAAAACCATAGTAGTTCATGAAGCTACTATAACAAACTCTCAAAACAAAATACATAATATCTATTTGAAAACATATACAATAGAAATCTCAAATACATAGAAGTTTATAATACCAGAGCTGAAATAGAACAACTGAAACTGGAATGGATAGATAACTAGATAAGCAGAATCTCCAACGATTCCTAGCTCCAGAAAGAGATCCAAATCTAAGCTGTAAATACTCATGCTGACCCGAGCGTAAAGCAAAATACAAAACACTCGAGTCAGGACAATATATACTTATATAATGTAAACCAACTCAAGTGAACTGTAGTAGTAATGCATAATAACTTAAAGGATGCTTGGGATCGCCCATCCTCTAAGGATCAGTTAAACCATAAAGTAAATACATCCCGTGGTTAAAATTTCAAAATTGGTATTTTATAATTCGAAATCAAATATCATTTCAAAATTCAATATCATTCAAAAATCCAGTTCAAAATATCAAAATATCATATTTCAAAATAGTTTATATTACGAAACAAATTACTTCATTTTAAATCATAAAATGAAGTTATTATATTAAATAATTAAATTATTAAATTTCCAAAATTTTAATCTTTCAAAGTTCATTCGTTCACTTAAATTAATTAAAACAATGAAAATTCAACTTTCGCAACATTTAGAAAATGCTATGGAAAGTCACATTTAAAACAGTTCAATTTAACAAAAGACAGCATTTAAAATGCTGTAATAGGGTTACATTAGTTTCAAATAAACTTAGTTAAATTCAACCATTATAACATTTACAAAAATGCCATAATAGCCTTTAATTAAATTCAGCCATTTGGTTCATTATTATCAACTACAACATTACAAATGTTGTATTATCATTTACATTAGAATTAATAGCATTTCAGAAATGCAGTTAATTAACTTCAAATATTTAGTATAACTTCACAACAATTATATTTTTATATAAATCATTTTTAACTTATAAAATCATATAATTTCACTTTTAAAACAATCATTCAAATACCCTTATATTCATGATTTTATAAAGTTAAACCTCCATTCAAAAATCAAAATTTAATAATAATTAACTTATTAAATTCCAATATTAAATTATAAATTCATTAAATTAAATTAACTTAACACTTAAGTTTAAATTTTCAAATATAACTTAATTCCATTTTTATTTACTTAACTTAAAATTCATTTTTAAGCCAAATTCACAAATTTCCAATTTTAGTTATATTTCAAAATTTCAACTTAAATATTCATTCATTTCACATTTTAACTTTATTCAAAATCATTAATATAAAATAAAATCATTTAAATTCACTTTAATCCAAATTATCATGAATGTATCACATTTCATATTTAATTTAAATTCCAATTATCACCAAATTAAAATTTCCCAAAATAACTTACATTTCAAATTTTCTAATTTTACCATTAATTTATTTCACTTATAAATTTTCAGAAAATCAATAATGCTTCACAAAAATCATTTTTATTTAGTTTAAGTCAAAATATTATAATATTTACATTTCTAAAATAATTAAAAAAAATTATAAAACATATTTTAACAACGGGTCTGTATTTCATTTTCTAGCCTAGGTAAAGTGATACGGGTAATTTATCATTTCAACCCGTAATTTACAAAGATACTCGGGTTTGATCATTTCAAACCCACAATCCCAAGCAAATGAAAATAATTGAAAATCATTCAGGCCTATCATTTCAGCCCATAACGATTTTCTCTTATTCTAAAGTCCGTTCGGGTATGTATCATTTCAACCCATAGTGATTCTAATCTAAAGGGAACTTGTAGTGTGATAAACTGATAAAAATAACAGAACAACATAATATAACAGTAACATATGATATAAGAGGTGTTTAAGCATGGGTGAACATCATATAATCATAACATAGCAGATATAATATGGTGATGCATTTTACAGATTCAAAAGTGGTCAATTTACTAGTTATATAGGTATACACTGTCTGGTGAGAATAACTCACTTGTTAAAAGCTGGAGATAGCCACAAAAGCACGCAATACTGACACTACGAAGGCACGACAACACGGGAATGACTTGAGAGTGGAGAGCGAGATCCAAGTTATAGATCTTGTGTTACAACCCAAAAACAAAACCAAAATAATAGTTAAAAATCAATACGATTGAATTTGAATAACTTTGAAACAAAAAGCAGTTTGAATACGAAACTTTTTACCTTGCTTTCTCTACTTGTTTGCATGGCCTAGGGGATCAATTAGGTCAGGTTTGTACTTGGTTTGGATCAGGTATGGGTCTGGAAAAGGTAAGGCTACAAGGTAGAACATGATGGAGGAAGTTACAACACAGGGATGTGAAGGGGTTTAGGCTAAAACATGGTTTTTGGCAACCAAAAGGGCTCGGTCATGGGGTTATATGCTTGGCCAGTCAAGCTCAGGTCTGGACAGAGGTTGGAGTGGTGTGGGGAGGTCTGGAAAAGGTGGTGGTGGCAGCCTATGGTGGTGGTGGTGGTGTAAAATGAAGGGAAGGTTGCATACATGGCTCGGGTAGGCGATAATTGTAGAGTTTTCAATGTTTTTGTGGAGTTTTGCTCAAGGGGAGGCCATGGCACTTTCATGTCAGTGGAGAATGATGGTTTGGCCGTGGATTTAGTGGGGAGGAAGGGATGGTGGTCGATGGTGGTGATGGTGAGGCTATGGGCCGAGCAAAGCATGAAGATTTCAAGGCAATTTACAAAGGAAAATCAATAAAAGAAGGTGAAAAAGAATAGAAAAGAGGAAGACATTACAATTCTTTTTTTTCAGATCTGAAAACATATGTGAATGAGGAATGAGAAAGTGATGTTTTCACGTGAATTGCAAAATGAGATATGCAGCTGAAAGAATGAGGAGTTAAGGCCAATTGAATGAAAAGTAATGTTGAAATGTGAAAAGGTGGGAATTCAAAAGGCCTTAGGAAATAAAAAGCCACAAACCTTTCAAATCACTTTTATTTCTTTTTAATAAGTTTAAATAACTGAAAATAATTAAAAATTCAGTTTCAATTCGAAAATGTAATAAATATACAAAATATAAATAAATAAATATTAATTATATATGATTAAAATAAGAAAATAGTACAAAATGAAAACTAGTCTAGAAAATTTGAAAATAAATGAAATAAACTTAGGGAAAATTGTATGGACTTGGAAAAATATTTATAAATAAAGATAAGAACATAAAATAAAAATGCATTCACAAAAATAAATAAATAAATTTTAATTAAATAAAATTTAAATGAAGAATATAGTAGAAAAATAGAAACTAGTCTTTAATAAATGCAATAAATTTTGGAAAAGTTTTATTATCACTTCAAAAATATTAAAAGACAAAAATATACATAAAATAACATATTAACACATTTTAAAATAAAATATGACAAAGAAAATATGATTTATAAAATTTAAAATAGGCAAAATTGCAAAATAAAACAAATTATACTCAAAATTGAAATGTACATAACTTTTACAATTTAATTCCGTTTTCAACGAAACAAAAAGCAGTATTCATGTTATTAAGTCTATTTTCATAATAAAAGATAAAATTTAAGATTTTAAACAATTTAAATTTGAAGTTTTAAAAGTCAAAGTTTGACCAGTTTGACCAGAAATCCCTTTTTCAGGAAATGTTCAATTTATACCAGTTTGAAATTAAAAGTTACATAATAATCAACATTTATATTTAAAAATGAAATGTTTGAAATAAAACAAGTTTAAAATAGTTTTCAAAATATAATAAAGTGAAATAAAATATATACAAAATCTAGGGCTGTTACAGGAAAGCTACAGGCAAAAACATTTTTCGTGTAACAAGTAATAACAGTCAGAATCAAGGTAAACCAACCGATGACGTGGGTTTAACATATATGCAGAGCCCTAATTCAATCGCTTGAAAGTAAGCATAAGGATATTTTAAACGACAGCTTCCAGAGCACGCCTTGTCTACAACGCAGACATGCTCTGGGAGGGGGGCAAATGTTATTCGGGTATTTAACCCAGCAGATACAGACGGAAAACGGAACAACCTTAAGCAAGCAGGATGGTTCAGGACTTAACCAGAGAAGCCAATATTATAGACCCACAAATGCCAAGCTATACGGTTAAGGAGTTGGTTGGGATCAACGAAGCCAAGGGACTGGCATTCCTATAGCCCAACAAGTAGTTGAACGTAAACAGCTAGTGACTAGCCATCAACGAGTGACAAAAACAATGAATGTCTATGAAAACACCTCTAATTCCGTAATTCAGGATTATTCTATATGATCGGATTGTCAGTGACCCATGCACCTCCACAAAACCTCGAACAAACAAGTTATGGAATACGAAGAAAGGAGGCGAGATTCGGTCGGCAAGATAAACCAAGTCCATGGGTCGGCCCGTAGGTCGCCGGCGACCCATGGTGTTGGCTCATTTTGCAAGCTAGAATCTCCTAGGTCACCGGAAATCCATTTGTGAGGTGATGATGACATGCCTGGCCCAGAAACCCTCCAACTTCTATAAATACCGTGCCACCTGCAACGTAAAGCGAATCTTCTTCGCCGAACTGGTTGCTGAAGCATTGCTGGAATTATTCTTCACTTCCTACCACCCTCACAACAATCTCAGAAGGAATACACCGTGATTCTTCGGTGGATTCTAACTCTAGAGATTCCATCTAGCTAGGAAATAGCCAAAGCCTTGTAATCAAACAGCTCTTGTAATAGCAATCAGTCTATAATAAAACTATAAAGTGGACGTAGGCTTCGTTAACAGTCGAACCAGTATAAAAATCTTCTGTCTATTTTCTTTTATTGCTTCTTCCCTATATCTGTGATCTATGATATTGTTATGTAAAAACAGGGCTGGTGCTTTCAAACTCTAATCAGGGTGTTGGTCCATTTTTAGGGTCAACAACTGTCATTATTATAATTTATCTCCCAAAAAGAATCGTTCCGCACATATTTTCTCTGCATAAGTTTTGCCTAGATGCCTTCACTATTTATGACCTTCCATACCAACTTAATTCCAAGCGGGTCATTTAGTTCCGCTATATTTTTCAACCCAAGACCACCTTCCTCTTTCTATTTATATACACAATCCCACAAATTTTTAGCCATTTTACTCTTCCATAAAAAAATTGTAATGATGCTCTTAATTCTCTAAGTTGTTTTAATAGGCAGAGGAAAGTACTGTACCCAATATATTATGATACGGTAAATAGCCCCTTTGATCAACTCCAGTCTCCCTGCTATGCTCAACAACTTCGCTTCCCATCACTCTATATGTTGCTTGATTTTGTCTATTGAATTAATATAGTCTTTATCTCATAAAATAGTACTTGAGAGAGGCATGCCAAGATATCTAGCCGGAAGATGACCACTTTTTATATTTAAAATTTGAGTTATTTCCTCTGAACATGTAAGACCTTCCCTTAGGAACAGTACTGATTTGTCACAGTTAATTTTTAGACCCGTACAATCATGCATCATAATAAAGATGTCTCGAATAGCTTCATTACCTCTAACATCAGCTTTCACAAAGATAAATATATCATCGACAAAAATTATGCGAGTTAACTCGTTTATCCCTTCATTAAAGATTTTTAACTATCCTTTTCTTACTTTCTCATCCATAAGTAGATTAAAATATTCCATGATAATTTGAACAACAAAGGTGCTAACGGGTTACCTTGACGCAACCTATTGGAACTTTTGAAAAACCCTTTAGACCCACCATTGTCAAAAATGAAGAACGATGGTGTTTGAATCGTTTCAGTTACCAACTTATCCACTTGTGTGGAAACATTAAACTTTGAAGCATATAGATGATACAATTTCTATTAGCCGTGTCATACGCTTTCCTTAAGTCCACTTTGATGCACATATTTGTATTTCCCTTTCTTCCCAACCTTCTCACCATTTCATGCGCATATAGAATACCATCAGCAATTGACATGTTTGGAATAAAAACACATTGGTTCTAAAAAATTAGATGTTCCAAACATAGCTTTAGTCTTTTACATAACGCTTTAGCTAATACTTTGCACACCATGTTACAACAAGCATGGGCCTAAATTGATGGATCTCTGTAGCACCTGGCACTTTGGGAAACAAATGTAATTGAGTATGATTAATCTCTCTATCCTGTTTGAAAAGAGTCATTCACTACATTTAGATAAAATACACTTAACAATCACCTCAAGAAAGACCGATTGTCTGTTTAGGTTAAATGGATTATCGTAACAGTTTATAGCTTTGTCCATAAACTATTTCCCTTCATTTCAATCAGTGCCATCTCCCAGCCTCTAGTTATTACGATACCTTTTGCTAGACATTTGAGCATACAAGAAAGATATAGCTTGGTCACCTAACATTAACCAATCGCATTTTGCCTTTTTTTGGATCCAAATATTTCTGAGTAATAGCCCTTTCCAACTTAGACTTGCTTCCTGAAGTTCAAATCTGGTGTTATAATTGATTCCCAACTCCATCTGTTTTTGAAGTTTAGAGTATTTTACACGAATAAGTTGCACTTCTTTTCTAGTATTATTTTTTATTCTTTAGACCATATTCGAAGATAAAGTTTAATAACTTTTAATTTCTGAATGAACTGGAATAATGGTCTGCCTTAAAATTCCTGCTGCCACCCCTCCACAAACTTACTATTATAGTCATCAAATAAAGTCCAGTGATTCATAAGTCTGGAAGCTTTTAAAGCTGTTATATTTTGCTCATATAGGTTAACAACAATAGGACAATGATCACTAACTCCTGAATCACTATTTCTGCATTCACACATGGAAAAAATCCATCCAAAGCATATTCACAAAAGCTCTACCAATGCGAGTGAGAATGTCATGTTCTGGGCCCGACCATCAAGAATATCGATACCCTTGTATTGGGATCTCGGTAACTCCAGTGTTGATCATCCATTTGTCTATTTCCAACATCTTGTCAAATGAAACTTTATTTCCACCTAGCCTGTCATGAAAGAAACGAATACAAGTGAAAATATCCCAATATAATCCATAGTCTAAAAATGTGATGAGCGTTATCTAATAGATTTTCCCAAAGTTTATTCCTTAAAAATCCTAAGTTTTGCCCGTAAAAAAGGTCACATTATATTTTACACCATCTCCAAAACACAGTTCCATCGTAATATGTTGGTCACTCATGCCAATAAGTATACACTTCATATCTCACTGTCAATAAGAATGAGGAGTTGACACTTGTAATAGCATGAAACATTAGTACTGACGATCTCCCATTTTCTACCCATCTTCCTTGATAAATCATGAATTTCATTCAATCTCAATTTATTTTCTAGAATTCCAAAACAACTAACTCTATGATTAGAAATCATCCTGTACACCTCCTCTAATCTGTTAGGCTTATAAAGCCTCTTACATTCCAACAAGCAAAATCATTGTTTATTTCTAGTGGAACTTCTCAGCGGCTTGTTGTACTTATTTAGGACCTAAACTAATCGACTCTTTTCTCTACTCAATCTCCTCCCATCCTGGGTTCTTCTTAACCAACTTATCCTTGTTAACTGCACATAGTTTCTTATTCTGTTTGGTGAGGCTACTAGGTGCTTGCAATGACTACTTATTTGATTCATCAGCATTAATTGTGTCCTTTAGCAGCCAAACTTTCAGGATCACCAGGTTAATTAATTTTGGGTTTTCATGAGAACCATCAAGTGGAGCATTATTATGATCCACTACGGTTTCTGGCAAGTCATTTGTAACCTGAAAATAATTAATATTATTAGAATTATAGTTACAAAAAACTTTCTTGGAAAACTCATTCGATGACATAAAAGATATCGGAGCTGCAGGTAACCTCCCACCCTGTTGTATTAAATCAATGGCTCCCTTCCTCTTCAAGTTCGAAGTGACATTATTCAATATAGTAGGAACGGACGATGCCCCTTCCAAATGCTTCCCTAAGGACATTGGTACTTCTAAATATTTCACCACCTTCTCCTGAATACTCAGCCCACTAGTCTTTTCCCATTCACGTTGTCTATATCTTTGTCATCTTCTGCTTTAGATCTGATACTGGACTGTTTTTCAAAACTAGAAACCACCGTTTGATGTTTAAGAGATCTTTAATAATTTCCTTAACCTTTTTCGGTGATCTAGCATCTTCATTGGCCCTTGCTTCGACATTTTCTTTAGTTGAGATGAACTCAACTGAACCCTCTTTCGAAGAATTAGTGTGTACCTAGTGGGGCCCATCTACTGCATCACTTTTATATATCACCTAACTCCCCCTCATCTTCTACTTTCTCATTAGGTTTACCCCCCTTCGAAGGTACATCAAACTCCCGAACCGTTAGAACCCAAGACTTTACTATAGGACATTGAGAATTCAAATATCAAAAGCATACATATTTGTCACATCTCGAGGAAGGATTTTCATACACAAGTTCCTAGGTTATGATATTACCATTTGCATCTTCAACCTCAGTAAAATTGGGAAACCCTACCTCTACCTGCATGTAAACTAATACTCTAGCAAACATGATTCTTGTTTTGTTTTTCATAGCATCATCTATTTTAATAGAAACACCCATACTACTTACAATCGCACTAATAACTTTTTTACCCCATAGTCTAAAACTCGGTAGTTTAACCCACACTGGCATAGTTTTTGAAAGATCTCTTTCTGATTTCATTGACGGTGCTTTTTTTCATTATGATTAAATTTTTATCGAAAAAATAAGGATCCGATTCTATATAGAAGTACACTTCTCATTTTCTCAAACCGATCAACAAAAAAACCATTATCTTTGGTCTGAACATGAAACAGTTTACCCGTTTTCCTAACTCTCTTCGTGTACGCCTCAAATAATTTATAAAATTGTCTATGCCCAACAACATATAAAAGAATGTAATGATCCCATCCTTTCTCAGCTTCACTTATAGCCTCCATAGTTACTTTCTTTCTGTTGGAATTCCTTAAGATGAATAGAAATATACAAAGTCCAAAGTCTCACATCGCCAAATTGTTGAGAGCTATATTGGTTTATATATGGTTTTCTCATGAGGAGGTTGGGAGCCTGGGGCTCCCAAATGTATGCTTCGTTGTGAGGAGGGAGATCATGCATCACCACCACATGCGCGCGCTGCCGCTGTCCGACCGCACCGGGTACGGATTTTAAATGACCATTCTTTTTGCTAGGCTATTGTTTAACGGTTTTGGGCTTCGGCTGAAAACTGGGCTGGGCCTGGAATTTGAAGAGAAGCGGACGCGGGTTGAATAGGCGCGAACATTGGCGGGTGCGACTCGACTGAAGCAGACGCGGGTGCGACCCGTTAAAAGGCAGCGATGGCATAAAAACATATGTGACTGTACGAAGAGGTACATACGCGACTGTTTGAACGAACGGGTGTAGACACGACCGTTCGGAAGAGATACAGACCAACTATAAATAAGAAGGAAAACTGATCACTTTCCTAACCAATTTTAGAAATCCTAATCTTCTTCTTCTCTTCTGCTGCTATACTCTAAATCACAGAGTGATATACTCACTATAATCTCGAGCAGAATACGTCTGTTGTATCTTGGAGGAATTTTGAAATAAATTTCTTAAAGAAATCATTACGACGAGCCTCAGACATAATCGTGTTAGAATTATTATTCTTTATTCTATCATTTAATTTTGTTATACTATTTATTCAAAATAGTATAACGCTGTTGTTGTAATTTATTTACAACATTCATATTGTTATAATAATTAATACAGAATTCCAGTGTAATGGAAATCTGAGCTATAAACTTGTGCGACGAGTTTATAATTATTTATTCTCTGTTTTGGTATACTAGACGTATAACACTTTCTACTTTCTTTTATTGTGCATGATAATTGGTTATATGCATTCTAGGTTAGATGAAGAAACGCCGGATTTGGATTTCACTGCTTCGCAATATGAAGCCTTTTTTGCATCAACTAGAACAGAGAATGTGAATTCCTTTGGACCCCATTTCAATTAGAGATCCAATCACTAGTTCTATAACTTGTATCCTACTTAGAAACCCTAGTCCGATCGCCCACAGCAGTTGCACCCATTCTCTTCACTTTTACTTGACTTACACCTCCTCCTCCGAAAGACCGTACCCCTACATCAGTGGCTTGTTGTTTTCCTTCCTCCTCACAACCTCCTTCCAGCCCTCATCATCTGGCAACATCTTCTCGAACAAAATTAGACGGCGGACAAGAGATCCCAGGGTAAACAATGGAAAAAAGTGTAAAAAGAGAAGAAATATTCAGAGAAATGAAGAATAAGTTTAGAATACCCTAGATCAGCACCACTGTCCTAGTGGTTAGGCACTTCAACTTTGGTGCGAGAGGTTATAGGTTCGAAACTTATGTAGCGTGATTCAAACATATGTTAGCATATAGTGTGTAGTATACTACCTAAGACTTATAGTAATAATATTCACCACCATCTAAGGCCAATAAGTTTGGCTAGGTTAGTTGGTAGTTTAAACTACGAGATTAAAGATCACGAGTTCAATCCTCGTTATTTGGAACTAATAAACCGTGTTCAATGAAAAGTCACTTTTAAAAAATTGATGTTCAAAACAGAAACTACAACATTTCCAAACCACTGTTGAATATAAAAGGATTTAATTGTTATAAATTGATATATTTTATTTAAATTATTTAATTATGTAAATTAATTGTTTATAAATTTAATATTTGAATAAGATATATTGATTGCTTAATTTCTTCTTTTCCCTTCTTTTCCTTTTCGAAGACGAAAAGTTTTGAGTGGGGGAGAGTGTAACGACCTGTAATTTTTAATAATTAAAAGTAATTAATTTAATAAAGTTTGGTGATTTAATGTTTTAAGAAATAAAAATTTGTGGTTTAATAATAAGAATGTAATTGGAATAAAATTTGATAGTATTAATTTAAGGAAATTGATAACTGCTTTAAATGTAATTCCAATTAACTAAAAGGATTAAAGAGTTATAATTGGTATAGATTGTAAATAAATTATAGTAATGTATGTATTAAATGATAATTGGATTAAAAGAGCAATTGATAATTTAAATGTTGGTTAATTTATAAAATAATGTGTAATAAACTATAATTGCATAAAATTAGTGTTATAGTAGTAATTATAACACTTGATGTGGATAATAAACTTAAAATGTGACTAAAAGTTAATGGTGACAATTATTATATGTTACCTATTGATTTAGCCTGTTAAATTAAATTGGAAATCAATTGCAATTAATTAACTTGATTTATGCAGTTAATGTAGATTAAATTGATAATTGTAGAATAGTAATTCAATAAGATGTATCCAATGTAAATTTTATTCATAATATGACAATTGATTGAATAAAAAGAATTGAAATCAAGTTTGATCAAATTACTGGGATTTAAATTATAATAAATGGATTTATTGCAATTAATTGTAATTAAATATTACGTTAATGAAAATTAAGATGATAACTGTAGATTTTTAGTGTAATAAGATATAAACAAGTGTTAACTATGTTTATAGAGTAATAATTGATTGAATAAAAAGATTGAAATCAAATTTAATCAATTTATTGGAATTAAATTATAATTAATTGAAATTCATTTACAGTTGAAATTGAACAACGTAATTAGTGTAATATTTAACACGGAATTGATATGTACACTCGTATTAAATCATTGTAAATGTTTAAGTGATCAAAAATAATGAAATTTGTTAATTATCAAATTTGAATGAAAAAGTGATTTAATTAATTTAATATTAATTTATGTAATTAACCTGAAATTAGCCATTTTGTCCACTGTCTCGGATTTCGACGAAACCAGTTTCATCGGATCCGTAACAGTGAATTATTATATGGTTTCAAGTTTAGTAGCGATCAGACTTGTTGTTTGATCGTACGGACTCGAAACGTGCAGAAATCAATTTAATTAAATTCAATTGAAATCAATTTGAAATAAACTGATTTTAAGCTAACTTATTCATACGATGGAATTAGGACTTGAAACATGTTCCAATGAGTTTAAAACTATCGAAAACATCTATTTGGATAAAAAGGATGACCCACTTTCGTTTCAGAAGTGAAACGGGCTTTTTGGGTTGTTTATCGTTCCAATCATTTCAATCTGTCCATTCGTTTCTTATCTAGCCTTGTCCATATAAATAGCCTTGTTTCTCAAACCCCAGCGGTCATTTCGATTATCTATATGTACAAATTCTATCTACTTCTCTCTTTCCAATGGCAAACAAACCAAAACCAATTCCAAATTCAATTGCAAACCAAAATCAAATCCAAAAAACTCAAACTGTAACGACCTGGTATTTCGAACCATTCGCATCCGCACATGTCAGACTTGAATTGCTCAAAAAGTCAGATTGTTAATTTATATTTGGTAAAACTCAGCATATACAGTAAATACAGTCAATCACAGACACAGACACTACACCACATATAGGATTTTGGCGCAACCTTAGTCGGCACATTTGATACGGCTATAAGCCGTATCAAATTTTAATACGGCTATAAGCCGTATCAAATTTTAATACGGCTTATAGCCGTATCTATATTATTTAATACGGCTGTAAGCCGTATTAACATTTGATACGGCTTATAGCCGTATCAAAATCTGTGCCTCTTTTCGTGGGAAAATTTTCCCCAAAACGCACACCCTCCCTCCTTTTGTCTAATTAAAAAAATGAAAGCTGGAAATAGCGCTCCTCCAAACCCTAACTTTCCCAGTCGATCTCCGCTCCACATCATTCTACTCTGCCGTTGCTTCTACTCTGCCCTACCGCACCGCATCCATCTCGAGTCCAGCATTGCACGACCACATCGACGCACAGGTATTCGATTTCTTAGGTAGTATTCGATTTCTCCTTTTAGAATTTCAATTCTAAGCATGTCTATGTACCCTTTCTTAAGTCATAGAGGTTACCGGTCACCTCTACAGTTCTGTCGTTGTAGTCAAGTTGGAAGAGTATACTGATTTTCTTTCAGTTCTTTTTTTCAGCTGTGCCCTGAGCTGGCTATTATAAAATTTAGCCATGCGACTCTCAGCTTTATTTAACTGTTAGATTTCTAAATATAAAATTGTGTATTGCAAACTTATGAAGTATATGTTTTCGTGAACAGATATTTTATTTTCAAAAGTTATCAGAAGAATTTGATTCGTAGTTGGAAGAGTTTCTCTAAAGTCAAACATGAGTAAGAAGTAAGAAACTTAACTATAACCAAAATATATATAGTCTACCAAATGTGTCTGACAAAGTACACTTCTTTCCTATGAAAAGCAGCTACTACTAGATAAGTAGCTAGAGTGATCTAAACAATATATTTAATCCATGTCTTAGCTCATTCATTGTATTTTATTTTGTTTGTCTATATTAATTGGATAATTTTTGTACCGTCTGAACTTATTCTATCTTATTAGTCAGAAATCGTCCAATGATCTTAGTGCATAATTTACAGCTTGGTGCTAATGTTGTATATGGTTCTGACATTGTATATGGTTTTGACATTATTGTATAAGTGGATAAAATTATTGTTAATGGCGCAAGCCAAGTATCAGGAGAGGGGTAATGCATAGACATTACTCCGGTGCTACAAAATAGCGCCGTTGTAATGGCAAATTTTTTGGAAACAGTTTGGTGCTAATGTTGTATATTGGTATGACATTGTTGTATAAGTGGATAAAATTGTTGTTAATGGCGCAAGCCAAGTATCAGGAGAGGGGTAATGCATAGACATTACTCCAGTGCTACAAAATGGCGCCGTTGTAATGGCAAATTTTTTGGAAACAGTTTGGTGCTAATGTTTAAAATAAACCCTATATTTTGAGTTCCATTTATTGAAATTTAAATAGTCCATATATTTTAACTATTTCAAATTAATTAAATGTTTAAAATCATACTACAAAATTCTAGGTCGTACAGGAAAACAAAAAACGATCATGAAAAATTAGTTTGCCAAACCTAGTTTGCCATTTCTACTTAGAATAACAATTTTGACACTTAGGTCAGCTTGATTGACTGCACCAATCTTATACTAACTAAACCGATTGGAAGTTCCGGAGTTGTTATGTTATTTTATGTTCAGTGACAGTGATCTAAGAAAAAGTGGGACAAGTCCATCATTCATTTTACATGCCTAATTGATCATTTATGCCTATCATTAGTGTTCTTTTTTTGAAAATTTGTTGACTTAGGCTCTTAATAATTGAGTTTGAAATGATACTGGTAATAGAGTTCATGTAGGCTTAGCATGAATAGGCTACATAGACAGTATTATTACCACATCATGCTCCTTTAATTGATGGAATGTAGTGGGAAATTACTTATTGTAAAAACTATACAATATACTTACCTGGTTCTCAAATAAACTCTCAAGTTTGTATTTAGTTCAATTGCTTGGATGTAGTTTTTGTAGTTATGTAATGGCAGACCAGTAATCATTTGAATCTCTGAATGTAGACCACATTATATGGGTCCATAATAGTGAAATGATTTAGCAATTTTTCCTCCTCCTAGTAATATAAATCAAATTTGAATCTTAAACTGATGAAGATAACTAGATATGAGAAATATAACCTACCCATTTAGTTAAAGTGAAAGTCTAGAATCTCATGTGTTCAGCTAAAATTTGAGATGGTGATCAAATAATAGTCAAAGGAAACGATGTGAACCTTAATATTATACAAAATAGTATAGTATTAACCAATGGGAGAAAGAAGAAAAGGACATATTGTCTAGTACGAGAGGCCCAAACAAAGCTGAGGGCACGAAGGCGGTTGTAGTACTCTCCAATTGCAAGAAAACACCTTGTTGCTTGTTTTACTGTCAAAATGCACCGAAGCTGGTGTAGGGTCTGCTGTCTCAAATTATCAGCCTGCACTCAGGAAAAAAAGAAGAAGAAAGTTTCATGTTAGTTAATCATTGTTTATAATTATTGTTTAGCATGGTTGTTGAAGTTAAAATAGTATCGACTACTCTTAACTGTAGCAGTTCTCATCAACGAAGTCTACATTTGTTTTATATCAAGAAATTATTAATAAAACTTCTGATTACTGATTCAAATGTTAGATTTTGAAAATCAAGATTTGATAAAATCAAACTGGTTTTTCTAAAAATTTAAAATATACCAAACTCAAATTATAAGAAAGTACATTGTACGAGCATCTCCAGCAATTTATATAAAACTGGCAGTTGCGTACGACCCACTCCGCCCCACACCCAAAAAAAAAGTGACCATGCCTCCGCCCCCTTTGGTGAAGTTCATGATCCATACTTTAGAATATTTAAAGCTTAAATATTTCTGGTTTTGTTTCAAATAAATATATAATTGTAGAAAATCATCAAAAGGATGTTTATCTGTTTAGTTGCATGCTTTAGAATATGTAACCAAAGACTGAGAGTTCAAACAACGATGATAATATTATTTTTGTACTTTTAACAAGTTATCAAACAATTTTTCTAAGTTATTCCGCTAAATTAGGATTTTCTTCTAATGAGTCAATTATACATTATCATAAAATTTAGTGTATCTAGTTGAATATGTGTTTTATAAAATCAAATTCTTCAGTAATATATATGAAAGTTCAATTTTTCAATTTTTTAATTTCGTTGTTGATCCAAGTGTGCACCGGGTCAACTCTTTCTTTATTGTTTCTTTGTCAATATAATCACATTAGAAAATCAAATTTAGAATGTAATTTATATTCATACTTTAGTAAAATCAATGTTCCAAAAAAATAAAACATTTCTGAATGATTTTACTTTCTTTTACTTCAACCCAATGAAGTGGTAAGTGGTTATGGCATTAATATTAAATAACCTGCATGGATTAATCATTCATTACCAATAAAATTAATATAAATAAGAGGTGTCTTATGTTTTTTCATCTTCTAGTATTTGCATATTAATATTCGCTTTAATGGAGCAAGAGAGAACGCTAATTTTTTATTAGTTAAACATGTCAGACTCTTGGTTCAGTTACGACTGACTGGATTTCAACTTTGCCACCGACAAGACACACATGCAACTCACCTTTAGGTGATTAGTACAGACTGTCTCTAAATCTCATTGTTTGAAATGCTAAGTTTGCAGATTTCTCAGCTATGCATTACTTATTATCATTACTACCTTCTATTCCTTCTATTCCTTCTATTTATATTCTGTTTATATGTGTTCTTGATTTGCACGCAATAATATAATATATAAACCATGCTGAACTTATAACAATTATATATGGTAATATAGTTTTTGTTGTGAGGTCTGTAGATCCAACAGATTTAGGTGCGCTCACAGCATGTTTTGGTCAGGTTGTTTTTTTACACATCCGATGTGACAAATAAATTAAATGTATTGCCCTTTAATTTCTTACTTGATGAATAATAAATTTGATTTGGTTTATAAACGGATGATTAGGATTTCGAAGACAATGTGGATGACATTGAGTTCTCTACCGTCTATCAATCAGCTTTTGAAGACAATGAAAAATTAGAAGACCTTACCAAATTCATATGTTAACTTATTAGTATTCGTACATCACATGATTGTGTGTCTGTATATTTTTAATTGCACGATTGTGTGTATGTATGGTTTTGAATATTTTATACATTCCAATGTAATTCCAGGTGTTGTCACTTAATAATTTTGTATGTGCAAGTGTGTTATATTATGGAGTGTTGACATTGATACATTGATACATGTATAATTATTATCGTGACTTATTAAAATAATTAGTAATATTATATTTTGCAGGAAACTATGTCAGAAAATCCACCATCTTCACATTCGTCATGTTCAAAGGCGAAGAAAGTTGATCAAAACTTACTTGGTATTCCGGTCTCAGATAACGCTGGAAAAATCGCTACTATGCTCGGTAAACTAGTAAGAGCTCATGTGCCGATATCATATATAAGTTGGAATAAAGTACCTGGAATATACAAGGACAACGTTTGGAACGAATTGGTGGTAAGTATCCTTATCTATTTGACAACAACTATTTCATTCAATAGCCTTATGGTTTCAACTCTTTGCACAACACATAATTTAATATATTTTTTGCAGAAAATTTATGAGCTCGATCCGCTTTCAAAGGAAATGTTTTTAAAGAGAATGGCCGAGGCTTTTAGGAGATACAAGAAAAACTTGAGAGTAGTTTATTATGACCCTTTCAACAATGACGAAGAACGGTTGAAAAATTGCCCACCTATAGTTGCTCAAGAAGATTGGGCAGAGTTCGTAAAAAATGAAGCAACGCCTGAAGCGAGCGGAAGAATGGAGGTAGGCAAAAAGAACAGAGCATTGCTCAGTTATGCTCATCATGTAGGACGTAAAAGTCACGCTAAAATAGAACAAGAAATGGTAATTTATATTCATTTTCATTCAAATGATTTACGCATTGTGATTGGATATTCATGTCGTTGCATCAACTTGTATTGCAGATCGTTGCTAGTCCATCAACAAATATCAGTCGTCGTCAAGTATGGGAGAAGACACACAGGAAAAAAGATGGTAGCATATCAAATGCCACTTCTTCATACTTTGTAAGTTAAACAAATATTAACTTGCATATTCTTTAAAATTCCTTATTCATGTAAGTATTATCATATTACAGGATCAAATTGCGAAAGCGAAGGAAAAGATCACTGATAGTGATGAGGAAAAATTGACAGTGGATGAAGACATCTTATCACAAGTGCTTGGTAAGGATGCAAGGGGTAGGAGCCGCGGTGTTGGGACCGTTATACCAAAGACTAAAGTTAAGGCTTGTGCCATTGCACAGAAACGACTCTGACATGTTCATGGCGAGTAGGATGAGTTGAAAATGAGGGTGGGAAGTTTGGAGGGTACAGTGGGAAATTTGTCTGGGCAAATGGAGGTTTTGATCAACATGGTGGGAAATATTGAACAGGGAATTCGTGCACCGGTCAATTCTTCTGATGGAGGACGCGCCACACAATTCAATGCTCCTGAATTCATTGCTTCGCAGTTCCAGGATTCGACCAATGTTACGAAAAAATCAAAAATGTGAAATCCTCAACTCTGATTTAGAAGTAATAGGAACATGTATTTTTAACATCTAAATATTTATGACATAATAAGTAGAAAACTTAAATAATAATAAATATTCCCTTTTATTGCAATAGGTACTATATGCCGAGATTCTACATTGTCCAACATCCATGGGAAATCTGTACCATCCACACATGAAAAGGTGGTGTTGGACAGTATACTGCTACCAGATGAGAGAACCAGCAAAATGAATCATCAATTTGCAGAGACCTTTGCTGATGTTAGAGTGGGTGGATATGTGTGCCATCCGAAGTGTCTTATTCGATATCTTTAGATGATGGAGCAGGTATATTTTCTGTTTATGTTGTGTATTTGTATTATGTAGTAATGTGATACATTTGTATTATTATTGTGTATTTGGATCTTGGTACTGGAGCGATAGTGTTTTCTAGTATCCGCTACTGCGATATATTAATGTGCTAAATGCTAGTATTATGTAATGATATTGTTAAGTTATTACGCACTGCAATGCGGATTATTGAATCATTTGAATGTGCACTGTCTATAATATTATTTGTTTTGATGTCTCGGAATGATTATTGATTATATATTGGAATTGAATAGGTCTATAATATTATATATATGATATGAATAGGTCTATAATATTATATATTGGATATTGATTATATATCTATATTTAATTGACTAATTAGATACGACTTTTAGCCGTATCTAATTGGTTCATTAGACGCTGCCTATTTGTCAATTAGATACGGCTTCTGGCCGTATCTAATGTGTCAATTAGATACGGCTAATAGCCGTATCTAATTGGCTCATTAGATACGGCTAAAAGCCATATCAAAATATTAAGCTCGGCATATTTTGATACGGCTTTTAGCCGTATCTAATAAGATTAGATACGGCTTTTAGCCGTATCAAAATATCGTTTATGGTGTAGTGAGAGTAATACAACAATACGCATTGGAATAGATAAATAGTAGTTCATGAAGCTACTATAGAACATCAGAGTTTGAAACAAAATACAACAGAATCTCAAATATAAATGTATCTCTAATACATAAGCAACTGAAAAGTCTGAACATTAATGACTGGAATAAACCGAAATAACTGAAAGCTGGATAGATAGATTTTCAAACAAAGCTCCAATCTCCAAAGGTGATTCTCAAATGCTGTGAAACTCAATCTGACCCGAGCATAAAGCAAAACACAAAACACTCGAGTCAGGATTAACATTCTTATACCAGTAAATTTAACTCAAGTAAAATGTCAACTGAAATACAAGTAACTTAAAGGATGTTTGGGATTTCCATCCTCTAAGGATCCGTGGAACTATCTACTACGTAGTAATATACACTATTAATATAATATGTCTATCAGTAAAGTAAAGTATTAAAATAGCGTTAAGGCATTACCGATATCCCCCTTAACACATTTTATATATTCCCATAGTCTGTACAATGTCGTACGCTGCACCAAACCGGTGGTTTACCTAGAGGACACTCCATAGGTACAGCACAAAACAAACTCGTAGAAGGCGCGATAAGGCACATGAGGAATTGCCCAGGGTAAATACACCGTTTGCGGATCCGGACTGGTGGTAAGCATAGCAGCTACTACCGCCCACCTCGAGACACACTCCCAAATCAAAGGTGCACCCAATCAAATCACAAAGTAACAGAATGGTATCGAAGAAATGTGTCCGATAGGAGGAATGACCTCACTTGGCCCGGCGTGGCTCCTGTTTTAGCCACATCAAACTTACTCGCGGGAGTCAGGGCTGCGTTAATACCTCATATAGAATCGTCGCCAAACCATCCTACTTCGTTCTGGAATTTCCACCACATACACAGTTGTTAAAGTGGTTTTCGGTATTGGCAGAGAGTATGACAATATCCGATCCCAGTCTCTTTAACAACCAACCGCTTATTTCACACCGTGGTGATTTCATTTTAAATAGTTCATACTTCATATAAAAATATCGTATTCATTTCAAAACCTTATCAATTCGATATCATTATTCACTTTAAATAATATTCATTTCTAGAATCGTAACACTTTCAAAACTATAACACTTTCGAAATCATAACACTTTTGAGATTATAACACTTTTGAAATCATAACACTTTCAACTTCATAACACTTCCAACTTAAAAAATTTAGATATTGAAAATAGTATATATATTAAATTAGTTATAAATTAAAACAGTTTATATATATATATAAATACTTTAGATAATAAAAATAGTTTCCTCTAATTTCACAAATCGATTCCAATCAGCTTAAATTCCAAAATTCAATTTAAATCAATCCTCGTTTAACACTTTCAATTTAAAAGGTTAAAGATTCAATTCAAATTCTCAATAAACTATTTCAATTTTTATCGATTTCAAATCTAGGTTTGAACTATCATTTCCATTCCAATAAGATTCAAGGTTTAAATATTCAAACAATTTCAATATAAGTTTCATTTAGATATCAACATTTAACTTTAATTTTATTCAAATTGGAAAATATTCACTTAATCATTTTAATAACAATTAAATAAAATCTCAATTTATAAATTTAAATCAATATTAAATATTCAATCTCAATTTTATTTAAAAATTGAGAATATTCATTTAATCACCTTTTTATCAAATCAAGTTATCAATCATATCTTTCAAAATCTCAAAATCAATAAGTTTAGATCGATTCTTATTTAAATTCAATTATTAACCAATTTAAATTCCAAGTCAACATTAATTTTTCTTCCCAACCTCTATTATTAAAGTTATTGAAAATCCATTTCTAAAATATCAATATAAATTTAAATAAACACTTAAACATATTATATACCAATTAATTAAATTTTATTGAATTAAATCTTATTATTAAATGTATTTTGTATTAAATCTTATTTTATATATTTTAAAATAATAAAATTATAAGAAAAATCTTAAAAATTATATTTTCACAACTAACTTATAAATTAAAATTTCCAAAACATATTATTTTAAAATCTAAATTTTATACATATATAAAAATAGCCTATATATATATATATTATATTTTAAAAATCAATATTTATTAAAACCCATATATTTCCTTTCAAACTTTGGGAATCATTTTCAAAATATAGACCAACGGTGTCCGTATATAATTTTCTATCCTATGTTCAAGTGATACGGAAATTTATCATTTTAATCCGCAAATTAAATATTTACGGGTATATAAATTTGAATTCAACGAAAATCGCTTGGGTTTATCATTTAAACCCATAACGATTTTCCCTTAATCTATAAAATCGTTCGGGTATGTATCATTTCAACCCATAGGGATTTCTAAACTAACAGGATCTTGCAGAGTGAGAACAGATATGATAAAAATATAACATATCAACAACATGCATATATCATCAATAACAAATTTAATTATAATATAAACAACAGGTGATGGTATCGGTTGTCATAGGTGAATAGTTACAGATAATGGCATATCATATATAGCAATTAAATAATAAGCAGTTCAAATTTAATAGCATATTTCAATTGTCATTTCAATGTGAATTAAATTTATTAAATATAAGAATGTAATTGTGAGTGATTGCTCACCTTTCGATGCTAGAGGAATTTGACAACTCGGTAAGCAACGAATTGAATCGCGAACTAGAAAATCGACCAATCCAACGACAATCCTCAAAGTAAAACAAGATGAACACGGATTTGATGAACAAAGCTGATAATTTGCAATCGATGAAACAAATCAAACTAGCTTGATATAAACCGAACAAAATATATGTTATATATATAAATTTTCTCTAAAACCAATTTTAAAACATATATTTAAAATAAAATATATATATATATATATATTTTCAAATCAATATTTTAATTTTAACACCTATAAAATAAAATCTATATATATATATATTTGGAAACCAAACTCAAGTAAACTTGTATATATAAACTAATATATAAACACACACACACACACATATATATATATATATATAAACTTACATACACATTATATTTTAAAAATCAATACTGATTATAAAATCAATATAAACTTACTTCATTGTAACATATACATATGTATAACTCAACAGATCCTTTATAAACTTATAGAAACATATATATAATCAAATGAACATATTATATATAACTAATATATATATATATAAACCAAAAGATTACATATAACAGTTGCTATATTATAAAAGTACAGAGAAAATAAACATATATACCATATCATATATTTGAACTAGGCTACCATATCATATATGTGTACCTTTAACATATAATATCATATTCCAAACATATTAATATACTTATATATAAACTAACATATAAACTGATATATAATAGTAGAAGGAAGGAAACAGGTAGGCACGATAGAAGAAGACAAGCAAGTGTTGGCAGAGTAAAGAAACAAAGGTATAGAACTTTATATGCAAACCCATAAATATATATTGTTTATATTATTATATATATATATATATATATATATATATATATTGTTTAGAGGAGGATATACGAGAGCTACTGCACAGGGCCAAAGAACGTGAAGTGTTGTCTAGGGTGCGGCAGTTCTGGCGAAGCACGAGGGAGAGACTATGGCAAGGAGAAGGAGGGAGGGCGAGTTCCTGAGGAGCGGCTGCTGAGGCAAGGAAAATGGCCGAGGGTATGGAGGTTGTTGTGTGGGCGACTGGTGGTTGATGGAAGGGAAACGGTGGAGGCTGGCGTGCATTTTGACGATGGGAGGAAGCTTGTTGCGTGGTTTCTTGCATGGCGGGTCAGGGGAAGTGGAACAGTGGTGAGCTTCGGTTCTGGCACTTGCTCGAAGGCGAGGCTCGGCAGGAGCTTCAGAGGGTGGTTGTGGAGCATGGTCGAAGGGTCTGGGAATTGGGAAGGGCGGACACGATGGAAAGGAGGAGTGTGGCTCGGAACGATCAGAGAAGATGAGCTAAATTTTCGTCCAGATCTAAATATAGAAATCATATTATATATATATATATATATATATTTAGAAAGTAGAAGAGGGGATGAGTGGATCTCGAAAATGAAGGAGATGGCATAGGAAAAGAATACGAACAAGTTTCAGTAAAATATATATAGCTTATATTCTATTTTATAGTCTTTGAAATAGCAGAACGAAATAGAGAAGAGGAAGAGAATAGGAAACGAAAGGTCCACCGGCAAATTATATTTTAACCAAAGAATAACAAAAGTCAAAACTCGAATTTATGGGAATAATAATGATAGTGGCCATTCGGTTTTATATGGTGCAGAGACGAATGGACATAGAACACCAAAATGCTCAAACGGATACCGGTACGGCTAATCGTTTCGTAGATTCTACCGCGTACCGGACTCCAAAACACACAAATGAATATGCTGCGGAGATCAGCACGACGAGACGAACAGAATGGTACATAGACATCAGCAATACGGTCATCGTATCAAAAGTTGATATTTCGCTACTAAACTATGGCAAATTCGTCGAAAATAAGATTAACGGGGCTAGAGAAGTTCAAATTTGACGAAACGAAATATGACGTCTCACTCAGAAAATAATAAACATTTTTATTACGTAAAAATATTCAGGTTTCGAAAATACTTTATTTTCATTAAATTAACTGATTTTAAATTTAAATAAAATTACACAACAAAATAAACTTCCATATTATCTGATGAAAATCTAACATTTGCTACGTTCAAATAGACGCATACCAAATATCAAATTTTTTATTTCCAAATTCAAAAATTAAAATTTCACAAAAATTCAATTAATTACGTTACAAAAATCGTTAAAAATTTCAGGTCGTTACACAAACTCCTCCAAACCATATCAAATTATATACTGTTTCGAAGCTCTCGACGAGTGCAAGTTAAATCTGTAGTTGGTTTTTCGATTCGGATTTCTGTGTGGCCGTAAATTGATGATTAAATCTTGGCCGCTCGTCGTGCCTTGATCAACCTTGTCTGATCGTCGAATCGAAGGTACTGGGTAGGGAGATTCGCTAGTGGAGTTCATCGGTGTAGGTTGTTCGTTGTATCAACGGTTGGATCTTCGCCAAAAATTGATTATGGTTCGAATAAAAGGGGCGGCGGCTGTGGGTTTTGGTGGCTCGCGTCGTTGCCGGAGGGGCTGCATGCGGTCGCGTGGGCGTAGGAGGTAGGCGGTGAGGTTCTGTAGGTCGCGTCTGGTCAGCAGCGGCGTGGGGGCGGAGCGAATGTGGTGGCGGCTAAATGCCAATACCGAAAACCACTTTAACAACTGTGTACGTGGTGGAGATTCCAGAAATGAAGTAGGATGGTTTGGCGAACGATTCTGTAAGAGTTATTTACGTGACCTTGACTCCCGTGAGTCAGCTTAGATGTGACTAAAACAGGAGCCTCGCCGGGCCAAGTGAGGTCATTCCTCCTATCGGACACATTTCTTCGATACCATATTTATTACTTTGTGATTGATTTGGTCGCCACCCCTTGATTTTGATAATGGGAGTGTGTTCCGAGGTGGGCGCACTACACCAGAAAAGACCTTTAGTAGCGTTGAAAAAACGCTACCAAAACTTTTAGTAGCATTTTAAAGAACGCTACTACAGGTCGTGCAACTAAAAGTATGATTTTTTTGGTTGCGTTTTAATAAACGCTACGAAATGTTTCTGTATAACTGCGTTTTAAGTGCTACTAAAGGTTTTCTGCAGCATTTTCAAAACCCTACCAAAACTAACATTTTTAGTTGCGTTTGTACTTTGTTCAATCTTTGATTTTCTGCAGCGTTTATTTTGTGCAACTAAAACTTTTCGGTGCATTTAATTCATGCCACTATAAATTCAGGTGGTATTTTACAATTGTTTCTGTAGCATTTTTAAAACGCTACTAAAAGGTATTGATTGTTTTGTAGCATATACTATATACTGTTAACGGCTTATATTATTTCCAGCAACCAGTTATATAATAGTCATATTAAAATCAACAACAATCGTATAATTACCATATTCAAACCAATAATCAATCAATCATATAATCATCATATTCAAATAATTGAGAACATGTTAATAACATAAGTATAATATCCATAACCATTTAGATAATAGTTATTTGACAAAATGAGCAAATTCACATACCACAAGCATTCATAAACAAGTTTACACAACCGGTACTAACAAATATCATAATACATATAACAATTGAAGTCATGTCCATTGTTGCTGATGGTCTTCACTCCTGAAAAGCTAATTACCTGTAAACAAGATTGCTAATCAATTACCTGTAAACCAGTTAATTTACATAAATTTATTCCATTTTTATAAAACTTAGTTAAAACTTAGTTAATTTGCATAAATTTATTCTGTTTTTATAAAACTTAGTTAATTTGCATAAATTTATTCCGTTTTTATAAAACTCAGTTAAATTATATAAAACTTAGTTAACTTATTATTATTATTGTAAACTTAGTTAATTTTTATCAAACTATAATTTATTATTATTATTATTATTATATTTTTTTGAAACAAATTATTATTATTATTATTATAATAAAATTAGTTATATTTTTATCAAACTTAGCTTATTATTATAATTATTATAAACTTTTTAATTTTATAATACTTAATTAATTTTTATAAAACTTAGTTAATGTATTCAAATTATTATTTAATAATAATATACTATTATTAAACTTATAAATTACTTTAATTGCTAAAACTTAAAATGTCATAACTTATATTTTAGTTAACTTAAACTTATAAAATATCTCAAACTTAAACTCTATTAACTTAGTTAATTTTTATAAATTATCTCAAACTTTCAAATTTTCATAAGCTTGGTTAATTTATTATTATTATTGTAAACTTAGTTAATTTATTATTATTATTATTATTGTTATAAACTTAGTTAATTTTTATAAACTTAGCTTTTTTATATTATTTTTATTATTAGTATTATTAATTATAAAACATAGTTGGCTTGGTTAATTTATTATTATTACAAACTTAGCTAATTTTTTATAAAACTATAGTTTATGTTATTGTTACTGTTGTTATTATTATTTTTATCATTATAAACTTAGTTAATGTGTTTACCAAACTTAGTTTATTATTATTATTATTATTATAACCTTGTTAATTTTTATAGTACTTAGTTAATTTTTATAAGCGTGTTTAATTTTGATAAAACTTAGTTAATTTATTCAAAGTATTGTTTATTATTATTATTATTATTAAAATATAACAAAATTGAAGATATACAAGGCAATATCCAAAATCCGATGGTACTTTAATTTGCAACTCCAAAATCTGGTGATACAAGGCAATTCGAATAATTAGATTCCTAAAAATTTCTAACCTGAACTGAATTTGTACCAAGAAGAAGAAACTCAGCAGCATCAGCACCAATTTCTACACCCTCAATCCCAAAATGTGATGTATCTCTATAGACAAAATCTTCTTTGATCATTCTTGCATTGTTCTTCCAAGGGCCTGATATATTTATAATACCATAGTTTTTAGACAATTCTTAAAAGGAAGAAAACAAGTAATGTATAAAACTCATAACAACCGGTAAAAAAACAAACCTTACAACTCATCATCGTTGTTAAACACACAATGCAATCATATATTTATAATAACACATGTGTTAATATGGTTTCATTTCTAAACAAAAGCACTAATAATAAAGCTGCTCTTGTAAACAATGTCACTAGTAACATACCTTGATCAAGCACTGTGCAGGTTAGCCATCAGCTTGCAATTCAGTCCCCTTCAGCTAATTCAAGGCAATATGTGAAAAATCTCCATGGCAGTAGGGTAATAAATGAGTACATAACCATATTTTCAATACAACAGGCACATGAAGGATGAAATAAAAGTCAAAGCACTGGATGGGGACTTGTAAATATGCTACATGCAAAATAATGAAATAGAAAAAAAGAAGAAAAAAAGTGCAAGCTTGTGTTCAATTGCGCAAGGCATTGGGTATTACTACTGATCAATACAAGGCAGCAGAGCAAGGACGTACTAAAATATAGCTACAACAATCGTGTGACAAGAATTTCAAAGCATCAGGGCAGTGAAGGATTTTAAAGCATCAGGGCAGTGAAGTAATAACAAAATTTCAAAGCATCAGGGCACTAAAATAAACACACTAATATAGTACACAGCAAATAACAGGAGTCTTAATGTAATTATAACTTGTGTTAAATTTGTATAAATTCATGTGAGAATTGATGTGTGGAATAAGAAACTTGTGAAGTTCGATCTGTGTGCAGAAACTTATGAAATTATGTCATTTATGTCTCATGTATCTATTAAGATGGACAGTCCTTCCAAGTTCCATTGAAACTGTTCAGTTTGGATATATAGATTTTTGCAGTACAATTATCTTTCAGACTTAAACAATTACCTGTTCTACTTGAAAGTTCTGCAGACAACTTCTGGTTATTGTATTATGGCACCAACGGACTTTTATCTCTCTTCTGCCCCTCGGGTACTATTTTTATAAAATCATGAAGTCTCAGACTAAAAGGCGAAGCATCCATTGTACAAATTGTAGTAGCACCATCTCAATCAGAACTAAACCCAATAGAGGTAGTAGCATTAATGCTAGAACTCATCATGTTACTGCTTAAATGTGGGCTTGTTTTGTTTTATCACTTTGATTTTTTAGTTGAAAGGAACTGATGCTTGTAGATTCTTCCGCGCCTTCTTCCGTTTTAGATCATTTAACTATTGTAGGGTTTTCGGTATTGGAAATGTCCACCATGACTATGTTGCAGTTTAGTTGTCTGGTGCAGTATTCACTCTCCTTTCTTAAACACCTGTACATTTGTTCACTTCATTCAACCAATAGAAATTGTAGTAACACCAGTACATTTGTTAATTTTTATAATACTTAGTTAACTTTTATAAACGTACCTAATTTTTATAAAACTTAGTTGATTTATTTAAGCTATTGTTATCATTATTATTATTATTAAAACTATTGTTTATTATTATTGTTGTTGTTAAACTTGTAAATTATCTCAATTGCTAAAACTTAAAATGTCATAACTAATATTTTAGTTAACTTAAACTTATAAATTATCTCAAACTTAAACTTTATTAACTTAGTTAATATTTATAAATTATCTAAAACTTATTTTCGTAAACATAGTTGATTTATTATTATTATTATTATTATAAACTTAATTAATTTATTATTACTAATACAAATTTAGTTATTTTTTATAAACCTATTTAATTTTTATAAAACTTAGTTAACATAGTTAATTTTTATAAACATAGTTTTTGTTATTATTGTTATTATTGTTATTGTTGTTGTTAATTATAAAACATAGTTGCCTTAGTTAGTTTATTATTATTTTTAGAAACTTATTTAATTTTTATCAAATTATAGTTTATTATTACTATTATTATTATAAACTTAGTTTTTTATTACTATTACTATTATTATTATAAACTTGTTAATTTTTATAATACTTAGTTAAGTTTTATGAACGTATCAAATTTTTTTTAAAACTTAGTTAATTTATTCAAACTATTAATTATTATTATTATTATTTTTATTAAACTTATAAATTATCTTAATTGCTTGCAACGACCAGCGATGGTCGGCGTCGTATTCTAGCCGTTGCTAACGACAATGCCTTTGTTGTGTTTTTATCAAACTTAGTTTTATTATTATTATAAACTCGTTAATTTTTATAATACCGAGTTAATTTTTATAAAACTTAGTTAGTTTATTCAAACTATTATTTATTACTATTACTACTACTACTACTATTAGTATAAACATAGTTCATTTGATACAGTTTTTATATTATGTACTGTGTTCACACTGGTAGAAGCAAACAAAAAGAAATATGAAGACTTACCGAGGAGCTTCTCGATTTGAAGGTTGTACTCTACCTCATACTGATTCACAAAGGAAACAACAAGCCTAGAGCGTCCAGCATGTCTAGTGCAATGGAAATAATCCTACAAAAATATATAAAGTAGATAGTAACCATAATCACTTTCGTTTTCAACATATATATCATTCATGCTTCAAGTAAATTTCTATCATATGCATTTTTCCAGGATAGCTAAGTTACCTAAACATAATTCCATAAATAATATCATAACCAAAAAATCAATAGCAAATTATAATTGATAGCAAACTTTAAACCTTAGAGTTGGAAGGGATATCATAATTAATCACAAGACCAACTGTAGGAATGTCAGGACTTCTACTAGCCTCATCCGTGCACACAAGAATATCGCATTCATAAGGATTCATGTGCTATAAACATTGAGATTTCTGCAACTCATATCAACAAGATAGATGATGCGAAACAACTTAGATTCACCGAGGCTAAAATATAATAAGTTTGATAATACCTATCTTCTTTGCTCCAAAGAACCAAACAAGGATTCCTCCCTTCTCGGATGGACTATATTCAAATATTTATTTATAGCAAACTTCAAAAACTGACAAGAAGGCAACATACCAAAAATCTCAGCTCGGTCCATGGATCTTTACATGCTACTCTAATGCATCATCACATGCTACTACCGTCATGCATTTGCTCATCCCTGTCCAGATTATGTTGTCTATCTTCATTATATGTCCAGATCCATCTCTTATCCCTACAAACTTCAGTTTCAACATAAATAACTATTTATGTGATAGTGGGACAAATATATAATTCCTGTGTTGATTATTAATAGAAAATTATGAGTGCAACAAGCTTAAGTTCTATAATTGTACTGAAAAGTAATACATCACATGATCTGCTATGGGCAACTGTAGAATACAAATTGGACTGCTCAGTGTTATATTGCATACCTGGGTGAATAAATTAGCCAAGCATGTTAAAAGGTTTTCTTCAGTATCTCTCACACCTAGGTTTTTATTATTTACATGGTACTCTAATAGCTTTTCCCGGAAAGGTACAAGAAAGTAAAGTGCCTACAAAAAAGAAAAGAATTATGTTCAACGCATTAACAAAATTGTAATAGAAAGCCTGCAATTCTAACGCTATCTGCTTTTTATAAGAATTTCAATAAGATTATAACTACATTTGGGGTATTTTAACTACTCAAGGTAGTATACTATATCATTTATGGGTTCATTAACTCATCTCTTTGTATGTAGGTATATTGAACAACGTATACATATGATTATTGGCTTGCAACTTCCCATTTAAATATAATATTTCTAGGATATGCAAGATTGCTTTTCTTACCTGTTGAACCCATGTTACTAATTAGTTTTAGAAGACAGTATTTGACATATTTCCAATAATGGTTAAGAAGTGCAACCTTACCTTGCGTTTTTCATTGCAAGTACAACCACATACAAGCATTGCTTTTTGCCTCCTCGGAATATAAAAGTATCCAAATTTATTTCTTTTTCAAACTTGATATTTACAAATACCAACAAAAGTTAAGCTACAAAATAATATAATTCAACGTCTGCTAAGTGAAATCACATGCAGCACTAAAAAAGTAAGTAGTACATTGTAGCATGACATATGTAATTTTATAAATAGTTTCTGCTTATTATAACACAGACTCTATAATACATAATCATCTTGCTTGAACGAAATTAACATAATCATGAACAATATCGTTCATCAAACTCTGGTTTAGGCAACAAAATACAATATTTCAACTCAAAGCCAAAATAATCTAACCTGGAGAACGCTATTAGCATAACAAGTGTTCCCAAAATTCTCGAGTCCAAAATATCTCTCGCCTTCGGGGAATTGCTCGCCTATCTTTGAGCTTAACTTTAGTTTACGGACAATGTCAGAACGCTATTATACAAAATTAGTTTTAAGATACACCGTGAAATACAACGTGAAGTATTATGTCTGACTAAACTTCAGTTTCAACATAAATAACTATTTATATGACAGTGGGATAATAGATTCGGTAACATCTTCAGTAAAAAAATAGCAATTGGGATATAAATATTTAGGTTTATGTTTCCACACTGTTTTTCTTCTACACCAACTATGCTTATCACATATTTGGAAAAACCTGACCTTTTGCATGCACATTTGATCATCCTTTTCCATTATATGAAAACTGGATCAAGACACAAACTTTTCTATTTCACATACACATTTGATTTAGATTAAATTTTGATCAAATTGTGATCACAAAATGTATAATACTGACTATTCAAGTTTTATAACACTCATGCAAATCTGACATTGTCTGTAAACTAAAGAGGAAATATGCACTGGTTTTGTTATCACATTAAATGATGTTTTACTATAACAAAATTCTTCATAGTCAGAGATATGGTTTAATGTGTTATAGTACTACACATGCTTGTGAGGAATGCGGATTACAGATCTTAAGGCTAAAATGAACACTAGAGGGGGGGGGGTGAATAGTGTTTATAAGAAATTACTAAGTCTTTTTGAGTTGTTGTTGATTTGTACACAAATGTATGTAATATTCAGACACAGATATAATCACAGAAACAAACACAGATGCAGAAATAAAGTAAATGCAGTAAAGGAAAGAACACACCGGATTTTATACTGGTTCGGAGTTACCCTACATCTAGTTCCGCACAACTAAGTACGGATTTCCTTTCAAAAGCAATTCAACAATTACAACCCTCGGTTTCAAGGCTACGAGGTACACCCTCCAGAATCACAATCCTCTGGGTAGAGATACTTGATTTCCGGGCGACAAGTTCAACCAATTGATTTCCAAGGCTACAATCACACCTTTTCTCGCTAGATAGATTACAAAGAAGCCTATAACTCTGAATAGCACTTGGATCTTGTTGAGACAGTGATAGAGAATCAAACCAGAGATAATCTAGTTAGATTCAATGTTGATTTCGGCAGAGTGATGATAGGATTTTGAATAAGAAAATGCGAAAGAAGAAGAGAAGTGAAAAACCAGAAAATCTGATATAAAATTCATTGAAACTAACCCCTATTTATAGAAGAAAAACAGTCATGTCCATTCGTGAAAGGTTATGGCGAATAGACACTTCTTTTGAAATTCAAATTTTTGGTCCTAACTGACACTATGTCGACATGGGGTACTAGGGTATGTCGACATCCCAAAGGAAATTTTGATGTTTTGTTTTTCTTTGAAAATAACCTTTATCTTATATTAAAACTATTTTAACTTTATAAATATACTTGACTATAGATAAAATACATAGATAAATATAGAGAATAATATATATAAAATTATACTATAATTTTATATTTAAATCTAAGTATAAAGATAGTTTAAATCAAACGAAGTTTAAAAACAAAGAATATTTTAAGGCTAAAACATCTTTTTGAAAATCATTTGAAAAGATAATTTTTAAGGCTAAAACATTTTGAAAAGCAGTTTTGAAAATCATTCTGAAGTAGTTTTGAAAATCATTTTGAAGTAGTTTTGCAAGCTTCTTCCTACAGAATATCTCATCATGTCAGGACTCGAGAACTTGTACAAAACCAGGATGTTCGTGGGTTTGTAAGCCACTTGTCGTAGGTTTGTAAGCTACTTGTCGTGGGTTTGTAAGCCACTAAAAAGGTAGAAATGGGTTCCATCCCAAAAGAAAAATGGTGTGAAGATTTCAGTGCTATTTTGAAGTTTTAACATAATTCTTGACTCAATACTTATCTTGAAATCTTGAACTCTTGATAATCTTGATATTCTTGATACTCATGAGTCTTCAATCTTGATATCTTGAATCTCTATACTATACAGTCTTCATTCTTGGTACCTACATGGTTAAATCCTGCATATACATATATATCTAAACTATAATGTTAGTATTTATATTTTATAATCTTATTCTAAGGTTGTTGTCATCAAAACCATCATCTCGAGGACTAACAATCTCCCCCTTTTTGATGATGACAACCTTTGTTTATAAAATATTACTTCTATCCTAATAACTCCCACTAAATCTAATAACTCCCCCTTAATCTATGCCTAACTACCCTATTTTATATTTCTCCCCCTTTGTCATCAACAAAAACAAACAAACTCCAAACTATATAACTCTTAGTCTAATATCCTATATGATGATAGTGTTATCATCAATACTTACTTATAAACCTAAAACTTAGTCCTAAATTACAAACTCTCCTAACTAATAATCTATATAATAATACTTTTAATAGAACATATATAAGAACACACATTATTTATTAATTATATATTTGTTTATATTTACATTTTCGTAGAGATCATAAAAAAAAAAACAAATAGAAAAGAAAGAGAAGAAACTAATGTGTGTCTTTGAACATAGGAGATCTATGAACCGAGCAATTTGGATAGTGGAAACAGAAATTTCCACGTTGTTCGACAAGATTTCCATCTTTGTCAAAGCACACTTCGCCAACGCAAACGACTTTGTCGTTGTCCTCCGCATGCTCTTCTTCCATTGGTTCTTCTTCTTCTTCTTCACTCTCCTCTTGTTCATGATCTCCTGAAGAGTCTTCGTCAATCAAGATTGGGTTAGCATGATTATCCATAAGAAATTTTTGCAAATTCCTAAGGATTTTGCCTTGCCTCTCTTGTTCTTTGGCCATTCGAAGTTGCATCACTTGGATTTCAGTCATTATCTGAAGGGTATCTTTCAAAGAATCCTCCATTTTCGTTACACGAGCGAGCGTTGATTGTTGAAACGGACCAGAAGTAGGCGATGGGAACGAAAAAGTTGATTTTAAATTTGATTTGGAAGAGGAGGCCATTGATAAATTGATTTCAGAAGATAGAACAGAAAGAGAACAGAGAGAATGAAGAAAATTTCGAAATAGGTGAAATTTATAACCAAGTATTTTAATTTTGGTGGGAAATTTTTTTTAAATTTAAAAACGTTATATGTCGACATGGGTCTAGGAGGTATGTCGACATGGTTCTTGAATTTTTTCCTATTTAATTTATTTTGAATTAATTTTTAATTATACTTGTTATTTATATTTTATATTTCAGTTAATGAACAAATACCTAATTCTCTTCTTAATTTAGTATATGTAGATTCATTTAAGGGTTTTGTTAAGATATCAGCAATTTGATTTTCAGAATTGATATAGTCGAGAGTGATTACTTCTCTACTTATATTATCCCTGAGAAAATGGTGTCTGATATCAATATGTTTAGTTCGAGCATGCTGAGTAGTATTTTTGGATAAATTTATTGCACTAGTATTATCACAATAAATTGGTGATTTTAGGATATTTAAACCAAAATCTTTTAAAGTTTGTTGCATATATATTACTTGAGAACAAGCCAAAGCAGCAGAAATATACTCTGCTTCAGTTGTTGATAGAGAAACTATGTTTTGCTTTTTACTAAACCAGGAAATCAGAGAATGCCCTAAAAAGTGACAAGTTCCACTTGTACTTTTTCGGTCTGATTTACAACCAGCATAATCAACATCACAGTAAGATATTAAGTCAAACGAATCATTTTTAGGATAAAATAAGCCATAATCAAAGGTGTGTTTAACATATCTTATAATACGTTTTACAGCTTTTAAGTGAGTTTCTTTAGGTTGGGATTGATACCTTGCACAGAGACAGACACTATGCATGATATCAGGTCTACTCGCAGTGATATAGAGTAGTGATCCAATCATTCCTCTATATAATTTTTGCTCTACACCTTTCGAGAGATCTTCTTTACTAAGGTACTCATTGGTTGCCATGGGAGTGGGTTTTCCACTCGCAGTAGTCAAACCAAATTTACTAACTAGGTCTTTAACATATTTTTCTTGACTAATAAAGATACCATTATCTAATTGTTTTATTTGTAATCCTAAAAAGAAGTTTAATTCACCCATATGACTCATCTCAAACTCTTTTGTCATTATTTCAGAAAATTCTTTATTCATTTCAAAATTAGTTGATCCAAAAATGATATCATCTACGTAGACTTGTACTAGTTGAAAATCATTTTTATTTCTTTTAATAAAAAGAGTATTATCTACTTTACCTATTTCAAAATTTGATTGTAACAAGTAAGATCTTAGTCTATCATACCAGGCTCTAGGAGCTTGCTTTAGACCATATAGAGCTTTCTTAAGTTTGTAAACATGATTTGGAAATTTATCATTTTCAAAAAGTGGTGGTTGTTTAACAAATACTTCTTCTTTTACAAAACCATTTAAAAATGCACTTTTAACATCCATTTGAAATAATTTGAAATTATTGTGATTTGCGAAAGCAAGTAGAATCCTAATGGCTTCTAATCTTGCTATGGGGGCAAAGGTTTCATCAAAATCTATTCCTTCTTCTTGACAATAACCTTGAGTGACTAACCGGGCTTTATTTCTAACAACCTCTCCTTGTTCATTCATTTTATTTTTATAAACCCATTTAGTTCCAATTATTGTTTTATTTTCAGGTCTAGGAACAAGTTCCCAAACATCATTTCTAGTGAATTGATTTAATTCTTATTGCATAGCCAAAATCCATGAATCATCAGTTGATGCTTCTTTTGGATTTTTGGGTTCTATAGTTGATATAAAAGCTACATTACTCATTTGACTTAGTTGGTTTCTAGTTTTAACAACAGATTGCATATCTCCAAGTATATTTTCTATAGGATGGTCTTTTAAAAGTTTAATCCTTTTATTAGGATGATTTAATTCATTATTAGTTTCAGTTGACTCTTGGTTTTGAGTGATTAAATCCTCTTCATCATTTATTTCTTCAAAATTTTTGAAATTTTCATCAAATGAAATATGCATTGTTTTTTCGATGGTATTAGTTCTTAAATTAAATACTCTGTATGCTTTACTTCTATTAGAATATCCGATAAAGATACCTTTGTCGGATTTAGGATCAAATTTATCTAAGTTATCTTTTGTATTTAAAATAAAACATTTACTTCCAAAAATTCTAAAATAAGATACCTTAGGTTTCTTTGAGTAAATAAGTTCATAAGATATCTTATCAGTTAATGGTCTAATTAAAATTCTATTTAAAATATAACAGGCGGTAGCAACTGCTTCTGCCCAAAAGTACTTTGGTCTATTACTATCAGAAAGCATAGTTCTCGCACACTCTTGAATCGTCCTATTTTTACGTTCTACTACTCCGTTTTGTTGTGGAGTTCTTGGAAATGAAAAATTGTGAATTATTCCCTTTTTATTGCAGAATTCTTCAAACTTTTCATTTTCAAATTCACCAGCGTGATCACTACGGATGGTTATAATTTTTTGAGAAAATTTATTTTGAACCCTTTTTGAAAAATTCTTAAAACATTCAAAAGTATCACTTTTATGTTTCAAAAATATTGTCCATGTAAATATAGAATAATCATCTACAATTACAAAAACATATTTACTATGATTTAAAGACTAAATTAGAGATGAACTAAATAAATCAAGATGAAGTAATTCAAGAGGTTTTGAAGTTGAAATCATATCTTTTAATTTAAAGGAACTTTTTATAAGTTTTCCTAGTTGACATGCATCACATAGACTATCTACTTTAAAATTCATTTTAGGGAGGCCTCTTACTAGATCATGTTTTGACAGTCTAGATAAGAGTTTGAATTTCAAATGCCCAAATCTCTTATGCCAAATCCAAGGGTCACTTGTATTTGCCAAAAGACACAAGTTATCATTTGAAATTTTCATACTAAGAATATAAATATTCTTTTTCCTAATTCCCTCAAATATTATGGTTGAATTATTATCTTCAATGTGACACTTATTGTAACAACCCAGAGTTTTATAACAATTAATTTTCGTCATTTAACGATTAAGTGGTTGTTAATTGCTATTGATTGTTTTAATGGGTTGAAAATTTGGTTAAGCGTTGTTTGGGCTTTTAGTAAAATCTTGGCCACGTTTCCTTTTGGTATTGTGATACTTATCTAAGGACGATACCTATTCCTATCTACCCACATTCATTCGCGAACCCTAAAAATAAATTGAACGAAAAAAAAAAATGGCGACCGCGTACATCTTCTTTCGCTCGAGAACTAGGGCTTGTAAAAAAATTGAAGGCGCCGACCCTTCTCCTCTTCGAACACGACTCCTTCCGATTGCGTCAGCCCAGGTGAGTGATTCTATCACTCGCATCTAATTCAAATTAGTGAAAATTTGGTTACTTGATTTGCTTATTCAAATCTGCGAATTTCGTTGTCTGATTGATTGATATCCTTGGCTTTGATTCCTGACTTTTGATCTCTTGGTCATGGTTTGAAATTGCTGGTTCTTTTCGCTTTGACTTTAGGCAATTTTCTTTAGTAAAAATGTGAACTTGCACGATTGTAGCCTTAGTTGCCACGGTCGTGACTTGATGCCAGGAACTTCGGGTTTAATTGGACCCGCAGTGTCTTCGACTGCAAACTTGATTTTGTTCGCTGTTGATATTTTTCTGACTTGAGTGATTTTGAGACAGTTGATTTTGTGAATTTTCTGATGACCTCGGCCTTGACTTGGAACTTCATTGACCGGTACATTGTTGTTGCTTGATCTTGTGCTGTCGAGCTTTGCTCGAACTTGTCACTACCGTTTTGATTCTCTGGACCGCTGTTGATCATTTTTGAAACTGCTACTTGATGCTTGTATTCATCTGGAAGTTTTGCGTTTCTTTGTTTTTGTCATTACTTGACCATATGCATACATTTTGTAGCTGAAGTTACACGTGAGTGTTGCTTCGGGTTTGATTCATGTAGTCTTGATAATTTTGAGCTCTGTAGCTTCTGGGTTGCATCTTGTAACTAAGTCTTGTTGGCATTGTCTGCATCGGTCTTGTATGCTTGATATGCTGTAGTCAGTGTAGTCTGTTGCATTTCATCCTGTTGTAGTTTGGTCAACACTTACTGTAGCCCTTCACTGCACCATATGGTCACTGTATATTGATTCTTATGTGGTCTGCATTTGTGTACTCCTGATCATGCTACTTCCTTCGGGGTAGTTTGCATACAGTTGCGTTATTGGTTATGTATTTGTGTCCCAGTGATGCATTGCAATTGTTGTTGGTTCCTTTTGAACCTGTCTTTGAGCCGCATATGGAGTTTACACATTGAGTTGTTTCACCGATGCATCACCTGCTGTTGCCATTTGCTTGAATTCAGTGCATTCGTCTAGTTCAGTCTCGTACCACCTGCTGTTCACTTTTCTTTTTGGTACATGCGGTATATACGTGCATTTGTACTACATGTATAGTATTACATACCTGTTTCATGTAGTATTTGGGTTTCCCTGACCACACATGCTTGTTAGTATCGACCGATACTTTGAGGCGTGTTGTACCCTACTGTCTCTATGCAGCCACTGTTTTCTGTTGATTGATTTGAACTTGAGCCGAGACTTGATTTTATGTCTTAACAATTTCAATTAAATTTGTACCTTGAGTTGAATCCAGTGAATGCTCGGGTTTGACCTTGTGGTTGCGTTGTGATTTTAATTGAACTTCATTTGTGTTGAACCTGATTTTGGGTTTGACCTTGTACTCGTTTGTGAGCTTTTAATTGAGCTTTTGTGTATTTCATCACTGTGTTGGCGAGGCAGTACACGCGTGCGTGTACTGCAGCCAATGCAAAATATGACGTTTTAAATTGATGTTTCAATTTGTTGAATTGTTTTGTTGCTTAATTTCGATGTTCTGAAGCTATGTTCTGATTTGGATTTGCTGATTCGCTGATTAACACTATTTAGTGTTATATTTGCCGATATTCGATTCTCTTATCGAGAAGTTGGATATATGAGATTTATGTGACTGTCGTCTATTTGATTTTGATTAGCATTGCTACTGTGCATTAATAACTGAGTTTGAATTAGACTGACTTGGGTATTATTTTCTTTTGAATGTAATACTCGGGTCAGACCCGAGTATTTCAGGTTGTAGATTTCCTTCTTTGAGTTGCTGATCGGGATTTGAAGACTTTTCACATCTTCTGAAGTTGTCAGTGTCATTTTGTAGTACTCGTGTCATTGTATAGAACGATATGTATTCATGTATATTAGTCGATAATGTACGTGTATATATAACTTCTAGAGTCGACAGTTGTAGTTGTATCATATGTATTGTATCAACTATGTATTAACTGACATCAGTTATATATATATATGAGACTTTTGTTTTTATCTGTGTTCCGCAATTATATTATCTGTGTTATTGTTATATCTAATGTCCTAAACTATTATGAACTATCGTAGTTTGTTTTATACTGATAATTGGATATGTCGATGGGAGTAAATAAATAATAGATGAAAAATAAAAAGTATATACCACTCCTATCAAGATAACCAATAGTAGTGTAAGGCCAATTACGGATGGTCGCTCCTATCCAGCCTTATTCTTCGTATTAATAGACAGTATTTCTTTTAATACTCTTTGTTATTATGAGCATAGAGGTGGGGCGTTACAGTTGGTATCAGAGCTTGGGGTTTATGGACATAATATAAAACATAACTTAGATGGAACATATGTTACAACTATTGGCCGACGGTTTAGTTGTATTTTGAGTCAAAACTAAAGTTTTGAAATTTGGATGAAATTTTTAAATATCCTTATTTAAAAATAAAAGTGAATTTGTGTTCTGATGATTTGATTGATTTGAGTACTGTTTATCAGAGTGCGCAGCGGAAACAGTGAAACTGTCTTCGCTGAGTACAACTGATAATCTATTTGATTTAGAAATTGAAATAAATTTCATTTGTTGTTTACATAGCTGTAACTATTTTGTTTCTTTGAGAATTTCGAATCCGAATTGAGGATTTGAAGAAATTACAGTTATGTAATTTTTGTTGAAATTTCCGCTGGCTTCTCTTGTACTAATCATATATTGATTAGATTTTTGTTTTTTTGAATTATCTTCATTGAAGATACATTCGAATGATTTCTTTGCTCATTTTATAATACGTGCAAAAATTTGAATTGCACGTTATTGCAATTATTTTGCGTTGAACCGATGCTTGGTTATGATACGTATTTTGTTGCCGTTATTTTTATAACGGGATTTTTACACCAGTGCTATTTTAAAGCACGGTGTTATGTGGCATTTTGATAAATGAAAATTCACGGGTATTACATTTTGATGTAAATTGTTTTGATGTGATTTTGACGTTTTAAAATTACTGTTGCTTTGGCTTCAGTAACCGTCATGTTTTAAAAAGTGGATTTTCAAGCGGTTATTCCACAATACTGATGTGTAACCGTTTTTACGGTATTTTGAGAAGTACAATTTCCTTATCGAAATTGTTACTAATATTGCTGCTTTAATCACGTGATTGGAAACTCGTTTAAAAATGAAAATTGTTTTATAAATTTTTAACGGTTTGCGTTTTCAAAAGGATGAGAAAGCGACTTAAACGATTCAGCAAAAATCGAGGATTATGACCCCTTTCTTTTACTGTTTCGCTTAACTCCGGACTTGTCCAGTTGAGAAGGTGAATTGTTATTTTTACAAAATAAATAACAATTGTTTTCAGAAATTTAACAGTTTACGCTTTCAAAAGAATGAGGAAGCGATTTAAACGTTTCAGCAAAATCGAGGACTATGACCCCTTTCTTTTACTGATTCGCTTAATTCCGGACTTGTCCGTTTGAGAATGTAAAGTGTATTTTTACAAAATACACAATTTTGCACTTTCAAGGAAACGATGAAGTGATTTAAACGATTTAGCAAAAGTGCGGAGTATGGAACCACACTTTTACTATTTCGGTTAATTCCGGACTCGTTAATTGAATATCTGTTGTTTTGATGATTTTGATGATTTCACACTTTCAAGGAAACGATGAAGAGAATCAAACGATTTAGTAAAACACGTGGTATGGGACATGTGCGTTTGCTATTTCGGTTAATTCCGGACTCGTTAATTGAAATATTTTGATGCTTTCGTGTGCTTTCGAGCCACTATGAGGACCTTCGGGTCAATACCAGTACTAGACCTTCGGGTCATTTGTTGGACCTTCGGGTCATTTGTTGGGCGCCAAAATTATGTTGAGTACTTGGTAGGCTTCGGCCATTTGTTGATGCACGTGCGGCGAATTAAAAACTCGCCATCTGATGGGATCGATCCAAGCTTTTATGTTGATTTTCTAGTCTTCTTAATTGATTTCTAGATATTTGTTGCTTCCAATTATCTGCAGGTAATTGGATATTTGTTGATATGAGTTCTGATTATCGTTTTTGATAATCAGATATTTGTTGTTTCTAATTATCGCTTGTGATAATTAGATATTTGTTGATATGAGTTCTGATTATCGTTTTTTGATAATCAGATATTTGTTGTTTCTAATTATCGCTTGTGATAATTAGATATTTGTTGATATGAGTTCTGATTATCGTTTTTTGATAATCAGATATTTGTTGTTTCTAATTATCGCTTGTGATAATTAGATATTTGTTGATATGAGTTCTGATTATCGTTTTTGATAATCAGATATTTGTTGTTTCTAATTATCGCTTGTGATAATTAGATATTTGTTGATATGAGTTCTGATTATCGTTTTTGATAATCAGATATTTGTTGTTTCTAATTATCGCTTGTGATAATTAGATATTTGTTGATATGAGTTCTGATTATCGTTTTTGATAATCAGATATTTGTTGTTTCTAATTATCGCTTGTGATAATTAGATATTTGTTGATATGAGTTCTGATTATCGTTTTTGATAATCAGATATTTGTTGTTTCTAATTATCGCTTGTGATAATTAGATATTTGTTGATATGAGTTCTGATTATCGTTTTTTGATAATCAGATATTTGTTGTTTCTAATTATCGCTTGTGATAATTAGATATTTGTTGATATGAGTTCTGATTATCGTTTTTGATAACTAGATATTTGTTGTTTCTAATTATCGCTTGTGATAATTAGATATTTGTTGATATGAGTTCTGATTATCGTTTTTTGATAATCAGATATTTGTTGTTTCTAATTATCGCTTGTGATAATTAGATATTTGTTGATATGAGTTCTGATTATCGTTTTTGATAATCAGATATTTGTTGTTTCTAATTATCGCTTGTGATAATTAGATATTTGTTGATATGAGTTCTGATTATCGTTTTTGATAATCAGATATTTGTTGTTTCTAATTATCGCTTGTGATAATTAGATATTTGTTGATATGAGTTTTGATTATCGTTTTTGATAATCAGATATTTGTTGTTTCTAATTATCGCTTGTGATAATTAGATATTTGTTGATATGAGTTTTGATTATCGTTTTTGATAATCGGATATTTGTTGCTTTTAATTATCGCTGTTAGATAATTAAATATTTGTTGATTTGAGATTTAATTATCGCTGTTAGATAATTAAATATTTGTTCATTCGAGATTTAATTATCGTCTTTGATAATTAAATATTTGCTGATTTGAGATTTAATTATCATCTTTGATAATTAAATATTTGTTGATTTTAGATTTAATTATCGCTGTTAGATAATTAAATATTTGTTGATTCAAGATTTAATTATCGTCTTTGATAATTAAATATTTGTTGATTCGAGATTTAATTATCGTCGTTGATAATTAAATATTTGCTGATTTGAGATTTAATTATCATCTTTGATAATTAAATATTTGTTGATTTTAGATTTAATTATCGCTGTTAGATAATTAAATATTTGTTGATTCAAGATTTAATTATCGTCTTTGATAATTAAATATTTGTTGATTCGAGATTTAATTATCGTCTTTGATAATTAAATATTTGCTGATTTGAGATTTAATTATCATCTTTGATAATTAAATATTTGTTGATTCAAGATTTAATTATCGTCTTTGATAATTAAATATTTGTTCATTCGAGATTTAATTATCGTCTTTGATAATTAAATATTTGCTGATTTGAGATTTAATTATCATCTTTGATAATTAAATATTTGTTGATTTTAGATTTAATTATCGCTGTTAGATAATTAAATATTTGTTGATTCAAGATTTAATTATCGTCTTTGATAATTAAATATTTGTTGATTCGAGATTTAATTATCGTCGTTGATAATTAAATATTTGCTGATTTGAGATTTAATTATCATCTTTGATAATTAAATATTTGTTGATTTTAGATTTAATTATCGCTGTTAGATAATTAAATATTTGTTGATTCAAGATTTAATTATCGTCTTTGATAATTAAATATTTGTTGATTCGAGATTTAATTATCGTCTTTGATAATTAAATATTTGCTGATTTGAGATTTAATTATCATCTTTGATAATTAAATATTTGTTGATTTTAGATTTAATTATCGCTGTTAGATAATTAAATATTTGTTGATTCAAGATTTAATTATCGTCTTTGATAATTAAATATTTGTTGATTCGAGATTTAATTATCGTCGTTGATAATTAAATATTTGCTGATTTGAGATTTAATTATCATCTTTGATAATTAAATATTTGTTGATTTTAGATTTAATTATCGCTGTTAGATAATTAAATATTTGTTGATTCAAGATTTAATTATCGTCTTTGATAATTAAATATTTGTTGATTCGAGATTTAATTATCGTCTTTGATAATTAAATATTTGCTGATTTGAGATTTAATTATCATCTTTGATAATTAAATATTTGTTGATTTTAGATTTAATTATCGCTGTTAGATAATTAAATATTTGTTGATTCGAGATTTAATTATCGTCTTTGATAATTAAATATTTGCTGATTTGAGATTTAATTATCGTCTTTGATAATTAAATATTTGTTAATTTTAGATTTAATTATCGCTTTAGATAAGTGAATATTTGCTGAATTTGAAATTTGATTATCGTTTGTGATAATCGAATATTTGTTGATTTTAGAAATTTGATTATCGTTTTTGATAATCGAATATTTGTTGAATTTGAAATTTGATTATCGTTTGTGATAATCGAATATTTGTTGAATTTGAAATTCGATTATCGTTTGTGATAATCGAATATTTGTTGATTTGAGAAATTTGATTATCGTTTTTGATAATCGAATATTTGTTGAATTTGAAATTTGATTATCGTTTGTGATAATCGAATATTTGTTGAATTTGAAATTTGATTATCGTTTGTGATAATCGAATATTTGTTGATTTTAGAAATTTGATTATCGTTTTTGATAATCGAATATTTGTTGAATTTGAAATTTGATTATCGTTTGTGATAATCGAATATTTGTTGAATTTGAAATTTGATTATCGTTTTTGATAATTGAATAATTGTTGACTTGAAATTTTAAATTACCGGTGGTGGTAATTGGATATGTGCTGATTTGTCTTCTGATTATCGTTTGAGATAATTAGATAATTGATGTTTGCTGATTTTATTGATATGAAATTTTCTAGTCTTCAATTGATTCTAGAATAGGTTGATTTTATTGAATTGCCATTTTCTATCTATCACTGTTGATAGTTAGTAATTGCTGATTATGAAGTTCGTGTTTTCTATTTATCCGTTAGATAACTAGATATTTGCAGTTTTGCGAATTGTGATTTGTGCTTTCTAATCATCTCTGTTGATAATTAGCTTTTGTTGGTTTTCTAATTATCGTATCGATGATTAGACATTGTTGCTTTATGATTCTTTGCATTTTAATTATCTTGTTGATAATTAAATATGGCTGATGATTGCATTTATTCAGTTTTGCTGCTTTCTGATTATCTATTGATAGTTAGATTTTGTTGAAGATTTGCGAATCTCTTTATTAGAATTAAAAGATTACTTTGGCATTTGAATTCTTGACTTTTATTTTTCTAGCTTAACCAGTTTATGTTAGAAGAATAATAGTAGTTGACGACCTTAATTATGAAAATTGCGGGGACGCAATTTTTATAAGGAGGGGAGTCTGTAACAACCCAGAGTTTTATAACAATTAATTTTCGTCATTTAACGATTAAGTGGTTGTTAATTGCTATTGATTGTTTTAATGGGTTGAAAATTTGGTTAAGCGTTGTTTGGGCTTTTAGTAAAATCTTGGCCACGTTTCCTTTTGGTATTGTGATACTTATCTAAGGCCGATACCTATTCCTATCTACCCACATTCATTCGCGAACCCTAAAAATAAATTGAACGAAAAAAAAAAATGGCGACCGCGTACATCTTCTTTCGCTCGAGAACTAGGGCTTGTACAAAAATCGAAGGCGCCGACCCTTCTCCTCTTCGAACACGACTCCTTCCGATTGCGTCAGCCCAGGTGAGTGATTCTATCACTCGCATCTAATTCAAATTAGTGAAAATTTGGTTACTTGATTTGCTTATTCAAATCTGCGAATTTCGTTGTCTGATTGATTAATATCCTTGGCTTTGATTCCTGACTTTTGATCTCTTGGTCATGGTTTGAAATTGCTGGTTCTTTTCGCTTTGACTTTAGGCAATTTTCTTTAGTAAAAATGTGAACTTGCACGATTGTAGCCTTAGTTGCCACGGTCGTGACTTGATGCCAGGAACTTCGGGTTTAATTGGACCCGCAGTGTCTTCGACTGCAAACTTGATTTTGTTCGCTGTTGATATTTTTCTGACTTGAGTGATTTTGAGACAGTTGATTTTGTGAATTTTCTGATGACCTCGGCCTTGACTTGGAACTTCATTGACCGGTACATTGTTGTTGCTTGATCTTATGCTGTCGAGCTTTGCTCGAACTTGTCACTACCGTTTTGATTCTCTGGACCGCTGTTGATCATTTTTGAAACTGCTACTTGATGCTTGTATTCATCTGGAAGTTTTGCGTTTCTTTGTTTTTGTCATTACTTGACCATATGCATACATTTTGTAGCTGAAGTTACACGTGAGTGTTGCTTCGGGTTTGATTCATGTAGTCTTGATAATTTTGAGCTCTGTAGCTTCTGGGTTGCATCTTGTAACTAAGTCTTGTTGGCATTGTCTGCATCGGTCTTGTATGCTTGATATGCTGTAGTCAGTGTAGTCTGTTGCATTTCATCCTGTTGTAGTTTGGTCAACACTTACTGTAGCCCTTCACTGCACCATATGGTCACTGTATATTGATTCTTATGTGGTCTGCATTTGTGTACTCCTGATCATGCTACTTCCTTCGGGGTAGTTTGCATACAGTTGCGTTATTGGTTATGTATTTGTGTCCCAGTGATGCATTGCAATTGTTGTTGGTTCCTTTTGAACCTGTCTTTGAGCCGCATATGGAGTTTACACATTGAGTTGTTTCACCGATGCATCACCTGCTGTTGCCATTTGCTTGAATTCAGTGCATTCGTCTAGTTCAGTCTCGTACCACCTGCTGTTCACTTTTCTTTTTGGTACATGCGGTATATACGTGCATTTGTACTACATGTATAGTATTACATACCTGTTTCATGTAGTATTTGGGTTTCCCTGACCACACATGCTTGTTAGTATCGACCGATACTTTGAGGCGTGTTGTACCCTACTGTCTCTATGCAGCCACTGTTTTCTGTTGATTGATTTGAACTTGAGCCGAGACTTGATTTTATGTCTTAACAATTTCAATTAAATTTGTACCTTGAGTTGAATCCAGTGAATGCTCGGGTTTGACCTTGTGGTTGCGTTGTGATTTTAATTGAACTTCATTTGTGTTGAACCTGATTTTGGGTTTGACCTTGTACTCGTTTGTGAGCTTTTAATTGAGCTTTTGTGTATTTCATCACTGTGTTGGCGAGGCAGTACACGCGTGCGTGTACTGCAGCCAATGCAAAATATGACGTTTTAAATTGATGTTTCAATTTGTTGAATTGTTTTGTTGCTTAATTTCGATGTTCTGAAGCTATGTTCTGATTTGGATTTGCTGATTCGCTGATTAACACTATTTAGTGTTATATTTGCCGATATTCGATTCTCTTATCGAGAAGTTGGATATATGAGATTTATGTGACTGTCGTCTATTTGATTTTGATTAGCATTGCTACTGTGCATTAATAACTGAGTTTGAATTAGACTGACCTGGGTATTATTTTCTTTTGAATGTAATACTCGGGTCAGACCCGAGTATTTCAGGTTGTAGATTTCCTTCTTTGAGTTGCTGATCGGGATTTGAAGACTTTTCACATCTTCTGAAGTTGTCAGTGTCATTTTGTAGTAGTCGTGTCATTGTATAGAACGATATGTATTCATGTATATTAGTCGATAATGTACGTGTATATATAACTTCTAGAGTCGACAGTTGTAGTTGTATCATATGTATTGTATCAACTATGTGTTAACTGACATCAGTTATATATATATATATATATATGAGACTTTTGTTTTTATCTGTGTTCCGCAATTATATTATCTGTGTTATTGTTATATCTAATGTCCTAAACTATTATGAACTATCGTAGTTTGTTTTATACTGATAATTGGATATGTCGATGGGAGTAAATAAATAATAGATGAAAAATAAAAAGTATATACCACTCCTATCAAGATAACCAATAGTAGTGTAAGGCCAATTACAGATGGTCGCTCCTATCCAGCCTTATTCTTCGTATTAATAGACAGTATTTCTTTTAATACTCTTTGTTATTATGAGCATAGAGGTGGGGCGTTACACTTATCTTTTTCAAATTTAATTTTATATCTTTTATCGCATAGTTGACTTATACTTAGAAGATTGTGTTTCAGATTCTTAACTAGCAAAACATTAGTAATAATAGGAGTTTCAGAGTTACCGACTTTGCCGATGCCGATCACATAACCTTTGAATTGTCTCCAAAGTTAACCAGTCCTCCATCTTTGTATATTATATCATTCAGCATATCTGGATTCCCAGTCATGTGTCTAGAACATCCACTATCGAGTATCCATTTGTTCCTTTTGATCTCCACAGTTTGTTTGTTCTGGATTGATACCTCAACTCCCATAAAGCATGATTCCTGCACAACAAACAATCTTAGTAGACAACTTGTGTTTGAATATTGATTATATGCAGACTCAAGAGAAAATGATGATTTGAATATTTCAAAACATGCATTAACAGATTTCTTAAACATAGCCATTAATTTTTTTCTTTCAAAAATCAGATTATGAAACTTTTGAAAACCTTGCTCTCATACCAAATGTGAGGAATGTTTATAAGAAATTACTAAATCTTTTTGAGTTGTTGTTGATTTGTACACAAATGTATGTAATATTCAGACACAGATATAATCACAGAAACAAACACAGATGCATAAATATAGTAAATGCAGTAAAGGAAAGAACACACCGGATTTTATACTGGTTCGGAGTTACCCTACATCCAGTTCCGCACAACTAAGTACAGATTTCCTTTCAAAAGAAATTCAACAATTACAACCCTCGGTTTCAAGGCTATGAGGTACACCCTCCAGAATCACAATCCTCTGGGTAGAGATACTTGATTTCCGGGCGACAAGTTCACCCAATTGATTTCCAAGGCTACAATCACACCTTTTCTCGCTTGATTGATTTCCAAGGCTACAATCACACCTTTTCTCGCTAGATAGATTACAAAGAAGCCTATAACTCTGAATAGAACTTGGATCTTGTTGAGATAGTGATAGAGAATCAAACCAGAGATAATCTAGTTAGATTCAATGTTGATTTCGGCAGAGTGATGATAGGATTTTGAATAAGAAAACGTGGAAGAAGAAGAGAAGTGAAAAACCAGAAAATCTGATATAAAATTCGTTGAAACTAACCCCTATTTATAGAAGAACAACAGTCATGTCCATTCGTGAAAGGTTATGGCGAACAGACACTTCTTTTGAAATTCAAATTTTTGGTCCTAGCTGACACTATGTCGACATGGGGTACTAGGGCATGTCGACATCCCAAAGGAAATTTTGATGTTTTGTTTTTCTTTGAAAATAACCTTTATCTTATATTAAAACTATTTTAACTTTATAAATATACTTGACTATAGATAAAATACATAGATAAATATAGAGAATAATATATATAAAATTATACTATAATTTTATATTTAAATCTAAGTATAAAGATAATTTAAATCAAACGAAGTTTAAAAACAAGAGTTTAAAAACAAAAAATATTTTAAGGCTAAAACATCTTTTTGAAAATCATTTGAAAAGATAATTTTTAAGGCTAAAACATTTTGAAAAGCAATTTTGAAAATCATTCTGAAGTAGTTTTGAAAATCATTTTGAAGTAGTTTTGCAAGCTTCTTCCTATAGAATATCTCATCATGTCAGGACTCGAGAACTTGTACAAAACCAGGATGTTCGTGGGTTTGTAAGCCACTTGTCGTAGGTTTATAAACTACTTGTCGTGGGTTTGTAAGCCACCAAAAAGGTAGAAATGGGTTCCATCCCAAAAGAAAAATGGAGTGAAGATTTCAGTGCTATTGTGAAGTTTTAACATAATTCTTGACTCAATACTTATCTTGAAATCTTGAACTCTTGATAATCTTGATATTCTTGATACTCATGAGTCTTCAATCTTGATATCTTGAATCTCTATACTGTACAGTCTTCATTCTTTGTACCTGCATGGTTAAATCCTGCATATACATATATATCTAAACTATAATGTTAGTATTTATATCTTTTAATCTTATTCTAAGGTTGTTGTCATCAAAACCATCATCTCAAGGACTAACAATGCTTAGTTCTAATCTAAATCCTGATAAAAATTACATCATTCTAGGTGCGAATCCATAGGGGTTCTTAGTCCTGGCAACTGCTTTAACTTTATATCCACAAAACCTACAAAATATATTCATATAGTTTATTATTATTATTATTATTATTATACATATATGTGTGCACCGCACCATTTACATCCATGAATGTAAATGTTGCAATCGTCACATTGTGTCATGCACCATTGTATGCATCATGGCATGCCTTTTATAACTCACTTAAAAAAGATCAACATTTTAATATCCTAACAAAATAAATTATCACTGAAGGAAAGATAACTAATACTTCAAGTTTGTGTCATGGGTACAAAGGAAAGATAGCGGATTTTCTTTTTTATCCTAAAATTAGCAGTGATTAACAAACAATATCGAGCAATGCTATAAAACTTCCAAACTGAGGTAAAACTTAACCCACTTTGCCCGCTAGAAACGGGTGTAGGGTACATGTGTGAGATCCATATGCAGGCCCTAAATCACTTTCTATGCAACATAAAGTCACACTGCAAAACTTGAAAGATGTTTATCATTTCTGAACAATAGTACTTCATTTTTCAAGTTTAAAATTATCAAGTGTATATTCGCATTAAGCTTGCCTCGGGTTTAAAAACATGTATTTGTTTATAAACTTGCTCATGCAGTTAACTGAATTCAAAAATTTAAGGAGAGCATTCTGAAAGAAAACACCAACCTTCTAATAGCACTCGTCTAACCAATCAGGTACACCACCTGGTCATGTTGTCGATCCAATTGACACTATACAAATAAATCAGTAAATAAACGAGTGAAAATAGATCAGGTTTTCTCACTCAATACACGTTTGGTGTTTCAACCTATACAAGTTGTCAAGCTATCAATGACATATTTTGAATATAACTTGTGTCAACCAAAAATATGAACAATGAAAATCATGGCCCATTCACATAAATACATACATTATATATACTAGGTATGTGCATGGAAACCAAATTGAAGAATGTATCTTACATATTCACGCACTTAGTTCGGAATTAAGCTATCTGCAGGTAAATTTCTCATAAGTTTGTTATATTGGTTTCACAATGAATTATTTGCAAATGAAGATTAAATTTCTGTCGTGTGTTTACACTAAATTTTACATGTGTTCATGGTAGAATATGAATTAACAATAAATTATTTTCATTCCATCCATAAAATTACTCCATAAAAACTTACATATCCAAAACAAACCATGACATATGTAGAACATATAACATATTATTATATTCATAAACATAAATTATATTTATCCCATCATTTAAACAATAGGATTAACAAAATCGCTAGACTTCAAATATAGAATATCATGTGAAGAACATGTGTCCTCTAGTTGTACTATCAATTTACTATGTTAACCCTAGTGTAATACTAAAATAACACTTAAAAAATAAATGTTTATTTGTTCCAACATGAAGGATATTTGCAAAAAGGAAAGTAAACATCATTTCATGTGACAAGACCAGAAAAATATATGAGTTTCCTTATATCCAGCATGGTAAAGCAAATCACCATGATCTTTCAGCACCCTTGCTGGAGTTCTGGAATGTAGAGAAACCCCAATACGTTTTCAACGAGTATGGCTAAGAAATTGTCACTTCTTCCTCCGAAATCTTCGCAGTCTGAAATTTAAACAATCACAATGGTAATTTATGCCATAACACTAAACTCAGTTATGGAATTTTAAGGAAATTCATTCTTTGGTTCGCTTTAGTCCCTGCATAATATTTAATCCCCATAATTCAATCCTAAATGTTTGACGACTGCCATAATAGCACTTTATATACAAAGTGACAATATTTGAGTAATTAGAGTTTTATATACAAAGTCGGTACAAGATCATCAAGGGATAGCATAAGATAACTTCCACCGCTAACTTATTTTATTCTAAATATGAGAATAAAAGACTAAGAAAAAGATATTTGCGAGAGTTATACCCGAAACTTGTTAATTGCTGATCTGTCACGATACAAAAGCACAAACAAACATTTCTCAAGAAGCTTCACAGCCTCTTCATAGGTAAGATCCTCACACAATTCAAAGCGAAGAATCGGTCTAGCAAGATGGTTTCCGAAACCAGTACCACATGATTATCTTCGAAATGAGTGCCAATCATGGTTACCTGAATATGTGATGTATACACTATTTTTTTTACTGATTTTAGGAAAATATCCAAGATTACGTATCTCATAGTGAACATACCACACCAAGATACTTCTTCCCATATTTTACTCCAAGTACGAGTGAGTTCCAAAGAGGGTTGAACTAGTTACGTCTATTATATGTAACCCGGCTCAAATAATTGTGAACCTCTTTAGGACCCAACGAGTTGCCGTCATCCCACATATTATCATGAAGGCCGCAAAAGTATATAGCAGATTAGATAATATAGAATGCTGTACAACCTGCTGATCATGTATCATGGATCCTTTTTTTAATTTATTTTTGATTTTTTGATTTTTTTGTGTTGGGTAGAGGTACAATAATACACATGCTTGCAAATGGGCAAAGATTTCCGAACACTTAATTTTCAGCATACAATTAGTTCATAACATCAAGAATATGAAGACTAGTTGATTTTGAGTGCGATTTTAAGCTACTGCCCCATTTTCGATAAAGGACACATAATCTTCCCAGTCCAATATATGTAAGTGAGCACATGTTAAAGTGTGACAACTTTCATAACAAGTAAATCATGATAGATGGGTGGGTTAGCATCATACATGGCAGGTTGATATTCTTTAGGAGTCTACAAATAACTAATTGTGAGCCAATGCCATAGCATATGCTCCATATATGAGTTTATATATAGCTGTATATACATACATGGGTATGCAATATGTATCTGTGTGCATGCATACTCTGTAAAAATCCGATGGCACCTAAAATGGAACCCTATGCAACTAATCTCATCCTTATATTGACATATGGCCATTGAGTTTTACACCAAAGTGAAGCAGAAGGGTAAATACTAAATACTATTGACATTACATAAGAATCAGCCTGTGTGCGTTACATAACATGGACCAAGATAAAAGGTGGAGATCATGCATGAATAGACGAAAGTGCAAAACTATAGCTACAGCAGAACATTGATTGGGCACAACTAATAGCCTAAGTGAAAATATGCCAACTGTAGAATGTATAAAATTATTACATTAGCTCATCAAGATAGCATAAGATCTCCTGAAAGTCACTGATTTCTCCATTTGCACCAAGAAGAGAGTTTTTATAATTCGCTCCACACTTTTGTAGCGCAATGTAGAACCATAGGATCTTATTCCCAATATAAAATACATTAGCAAAATATATTTGACGTTGTTAACTTTTCCATCCCACTACCACTAAACTACCCACTCTTATAATCGTCCATTCTATTTTCCACTTTCAAATCAGTTCGATTACATCCCATTTCCCAACTTAGTTCAGTTACATCCCATTTCTCAAATCAGTAAGAACCATATCCCGTTTTTATTCTCATAGAAACTCTCTTCTTCCCTACCTAGCCTGCTGCTACAACCATGCATGTTGTCCAAAATACCATCTACTAGCGATTTTTCATACTACTTTCAGACAACAGATCAATGTGATTCCACTAATCAATAATTCATAATCATAGAAAAATGGTACACATTTCTCCCCTTATTCTTCAGTTACTTTACACTACTCACTATTTACATAACATTTTATGATACTATTTATATGAATTTGATTGCATTAATTCTTTATTTTCATTCCTGCACGATTTATATGATGCCTTAAAAGTAGTTGTATACAATGGCGCTGACTACGTGTTGTTATTTAAATTGGTTGCTGCTGTGTGAAATTTGTGATTAACAAGATTCAAATATTATGGGTACCCAATATCATTACATTCTTTTCAATCATTTACTGTTTACATTGTTGATTTACTAATTTCTCATTTAATGAACTTTTGTCGAAATTGTCAATATGTTATTAGGTCCTGATTGTTTTTTGTGATTCATGTTTATTGCAACATTATTTTATATGGAAATCCTTGGTTTTTCCTAAAATTTGATTTAATTTAATTAAAAAACACAATAAGATTTTTTTCTTTCTGATATCCATAATTCAGCACCTCAAATGGATAAGTCATTGGAAAATATATCATGTTGTTGTAAATGAACGAAGTATACATTTATTTCTAATACTAAAAGGTAAGAACCAGTGCTACAAAAAGTTATAAGTATTGTTTCTTCAACAATCTTTATATATATTGTTTCAATTCCCAGTCTAACATGCATGTTCAGTATCGCTAATTTTTATTTTCATATCGATTCATAACCGGTATAGAAAGAAAGCAAGTTGGATGTTATATTCATATATTGTTGTAATTGATGAGATAATAAAGAAATACTAAGTTTACTGGCAACTATAGTTGACCAGCACATCCATTCACCCCCAATTGACACAAGAAGATATATTACCAAACTGTTATAATTATGTAAGAAATATAAAAAATTATGGATTTTATAGATGGGATATTTTTTTCCTTTAGATACATGCATTTCCTATTTAATTTAAATCTCATGTGAGTTAGATAACCTCCAATTATGTTGGAATCAGATTCATATTAAAATAGAGTACTCATTTGCAAAAAAAAACATGTGAAAAAACTAATAATAACCAATCCCAAATTTATGCAATGCATGGACTATGAACTAACATATATATGTAGACATATAAATAAATTTTTTAATTTGTGTACAATAACTGATCCGAAAAGGTACAGTTTTTATGTTCACATACAACAATTTTAAAACTAATCGAACTTTGCAGCCATGTAATACATAATCATGATCTATTTATAACATAAAGTCTGACAGATGCCATCGACACGGGGTTCATACTAATGTGTGTATCAGTATCAAGTTTAATTTCCTTATAAATACATGATTTTGTCTCGGTGCTTTAAACAGGTTTATATTACAGATAGTACCATATATTAAACTACCAACATAACTAGTGACATCCTTTAAAATAGGCCAAATGGCAAGTTATCATAGTAGAAGATATACAACGAGTCCAGTCATGAGATTTGGTCAACAAGGAGAAAAACCTTAGCCAGAGAAAAACAAAAGGAGATTATGCAGGTCAATTTTTTTGCTAAACTATGGGAATTTAAGATAAGAATAAAACTGGGTATCGCTTGCATTTTATAAGCCAAACAAATGAGTTGTCCAATTAGAGCTTGGAATATAAATTATAAAGACAAAGACTTAGCCATTTCAACCCATTATAGAAGTAAAGGGAATGATTTGTTCTGTGCTGGATATAATAATTTGGAAACTGAAAATGAAATGATATGTAGACATAGGCAAACCATTGACTTGTAAGTTGTAACCTAACACTCAAAAGAATGAATTAGGTGCTCAATTTCGTGCCGATATTTATATTTTCAGTTACAATCATAGTTAGACCCCCATTATCTTGGTCCAATAAATATTTTTAAAGCAAAGTAGCATGCACCTCCACAAAGTTGCCAAGAAACACTTGAATCAACTATGGACCAAGCGTAATACCTCATGGCTTTAAGTTAAAAAATGGCTTCTTTTTAAGTAAGTACAATTTATATGTCCACTAAATTAATATTTAAATTTTATAGGCTCGAAACTACAGTAAATATTCTACCTTCCAAGTGCAAATATAAATAATGAGCAACTAAATTTCAATTGATTATATGTAAATATTTCTTGATTAGTTTATAAAAACAGATGAAACTTTTCTTTAAAGCAAACATGTTAACTCCTTAAATAGTATGAAAAACAATAAGAATCCATCATAGCTAAAAATTTATGGTATTATTTATTGTACCCAACAGAAAAATAGTACGAAAATTGAAATATAGTATTTTCCTCATTCTATATTAGCTCACAAGACATTTCCTCCTTCTATCAAGAACTCGAATGATAATTGCAAAATATAGCAATTAGGGTTCTTGTAGCAGCAGCAAACATAGCACGAAAATTACCTCAGCCAAATTAGGGTTTTCGCTGTTACCTTGATTTGTTGAATTAGGGCTTATAAATGAATCTTAAGGAAGTAAATAGGAGAAGATTGGCAGAGAGAGGTAGCACGAGATGGAGGAAACGTACTAGATGAATTGTTTTGAATGAGGGCAGAAACGTAACAGTGGATTATGTGGGGAAGGCGGGAAAGGCGCGAGATGGAAAAAACATGACGAGGTTTTTAGTATTGGGCGGCAAAATTTGGCCGTCACAAATAAAACAAAAACACTTAAAAGAAATTGTAAAAATAATATTAGTTGCATTTACATCACAAACGCTACCAAAGAGTGGTACTAAATGAATGTTTTCTTGTAGTGGCGGTAGTAGCTGCTATGCGTTACCACCAGTCTGGATCCGCAATTGGTATATCTATCCTGGCATTACCTTGAGTGCCGTGTTCACATGCCCTATCGTGCCTTCTACGAGTTTGTTTTGTGTCGTATCTATGGAGTGCTCCCTGATAGCCCATCTGCGGGTGGAGTTTATAATATATGTATAGACTACGACATTATATAAAATGTGTTAAGGGGGATATGGGTAACGCCTTAACGCTATTTTAATACTTTACTTTACTGTAGACAGTATTATAATAGCATATTGTACTACATAGTAGATAGTTAAACGGATCCTTAGGAGATGGAAATCCTGAACATCTCTTAACTTATTGCACTCATGTTAGACATTGGATAGGAGATGTCAAACCCCATAAACATCTCTGACGCCGTTACACTCTTATTTATTTACTGTTGATTTAACTTACATAAGATCTTTTAGTTCCGATTCAAGTGTTTTGTTTTTTCAATTCGCTCAGGTCAGTCTGAGCTTTTCAGTTTATCGAAGACTGCTTTCTAGAGGATGAAGACGAAGAATTTGTACTATTATATATTCATATTCCACTGCATCATGTTGTTCCGCTGCATTTATTTATTATTTATTTTTGTTGTATGTAACTCTAATCTGTATTAAAAAGGGTAATCAAATGTTATTTGTAAACGGCCTCATGAACTGTTTATTTGATTATTATATTTTGTCATTCCGCTGCGAGATTCTATATTTGTTCTTTCTTTCTTTGCTTTTTCTTATTTAACCCATAACAATCTGCCCTTTTGAATGGTTTGAGTCTGATGTGTGTGTCTGCTTAAAATGTCCAAAAAGGCTGGTCGTTACACCTTTTATAGTTATCCAATAACTATCAGTACATAACCCCTTGGTGCCACCAGCGGTCATGAGCAATACACTGCCCAACATTTGGAGAGTGTTACGTACTCTAGTCTCAACGGATACATTGATATCCAGTCTCGATGTATCTTGACTAGGACCATTTAAGATGGTACATCTGTTTCATTGTGATAAATTACTCACGGTTACAACACTTTGTAACTACTATCACAAAACAAAACATTTATGTATTTTCTATTAAATATACTTTTAATTAAATTGATTAATTAATATAACCACATTATATCAAGTATATAATAGAAATAAAATACTGTTATTTTTAACAAGATTGGCCAACGAGTTAGATATATGTAACAAATTACATAATTGCCCCTAGGGCATAATCCCTAACTTTATCGGTTTGAATTTAAATTCTCATTTAAAACAATTTAATTTAAGTCCATTTCACATCCAAAATTCGAAATGCCAATTTAAACCACTTTAATTAAAATATATTCAAAGTTTAAATTAAAATTTAAATCTTTAAAATAATTCATTTTCGATAAATTTAAATCATATCTCAATAGGAACTTTAAGATTTCAAGTTAAATCCTTTAAACAATTTTAACCAATTTCAATTTCAACTTTTCAAAGCTAGAATTAGAGAATAATTCAATTTGTATAAATCCTACTTTTATTTTCTTTAAAACAATATCACTTAACAAATCCAAATTCAAGATTTTAAAACCATTTAATTAAACCAAATTCAGTGTTTGTATATAATTTTCTACCTTATGCCCAAGTGATCGGTTATATCAATTATTATTACATGGGCGGATACATATCATTTCAACCCATGTTTAAAAGTCATAGGTGTATATCATTTCATCATGTTTCTTAGTTTAATTTCAAAATAATTCAAATGGCAATTTGTATGATGTTAATAATATACATGGTGATATAGGGATATATCAACTAAAAATATCATCAGCAATATAAACACAACATCATCCATCATATCGATCAATAGGCATACATATGCAATCAACATCCAAATCAACCAATATATCAAAACAGTCGCTAGTTATCAAATGTCGGGTTGTTTAACTAGCTATTCAATTTCAATTTTAATTTAAATGTCAACTCAATTTGATATCAAACACAAATTCAATTTAATGTCAAATTGAATTACCGAACCAAAATCAATAAAATTTGTCACTTCATGATTTTGATTTAACTTGCATCTAAAATTTTAGTATTGCATGAGTGCGCTTAATTACTCACCTTTTATTTTATCCCATTAAACCAAACGAAGGCGCTTTTCCCAACGGTGTCCAAACTCAACCAAACTAGTTTCACGTCGTTTGAAATTTCACCATGAATCCAATGGAAGAAACCGCGCGTGAATCGGAGTTCATATGCAAAAGATGATCAGGTTATAAGTATATTATTAAAATGATATATAAATTTACACACAGTTTGTCACAAATTGGATTTTCGACGCTCGAAAATTGACACTAATACGTCCAATGTATTACATGTCGAGCAATCAACTGCCGGAAAACCCGATAGTTAGGGGAAAAGAAAAGGAAGAGGTAGAAGAAAATAAAACAACAACACAGAATCTCACAAACGCAGCGGAACAATATATAATGGATAATAACATGTCTTTATACAAAAAGAACTAGAACTGTTAATTATACATACCATCATCAGAGTACGACAAATCTACAACTCAATATTGGACGGTTATAATAACTTGTCCTCACCAGTCCTGACTATTTTGCCCACAATACATAGTGGAATATAATCAAGTACATGTAATACGTCTCTGTCATCCAGCTCGTCTCCTAAGCTCCATAGCATACTAACCTGAATCTGTAATACTCGGTCGGACCTGAGCATTATAAAAAAATAACATCCGAGTCAGTGTGGAAAACTAGCGTGAGAAAACACACTCAATTTGAATTATTTAAGTTATCAAAATCCTTTGAAAAACAAAGGTATTTCGTAAGATTGCATCACACATAAACACGATGGGTTTTTCCCTTACGATAACCAAAACATTTGATATCAAAATCATTTGATATTATTATATTGTCTATAAAAAGTAAAATAGAAAATAGCTAAAATGCTTGCATCTCACCTGTCAGCATAGTTGGGCACAATCAAAACCGTACGACGCCTATTGGAGAATGGATTCCATACAATGTCTAGGCACTGGGGTACCAACTATCATGGTCACATCTAGAAAAATGTACCGAGGACCTCGCTGGGATCCCCTACAACACAAGACCGATCCTATCCCTAACTTGGATAGAACCGAATATGTTACCACCCCGGGTGTTCCTACCCTTATCGAGAGCACTTTTTCCATGCACCACCGTATCCATAATTAATAATATATCCGAGGATATCTAGAAAGGTGATAACATACCCTAATTGGTTATGCACCACTTAGCCTTGCTTCATCTCACCTAGTTTTCAGTCATTCCGATTGATGAGGCTTGAGGCTACGATTACCATTTCAAGAACAATTTCACTTAGAATGCTCATCGTCCTCTAATGACGAGATAACATTCGTCCATACAAGTTGTCCTGGGTCTGGACAAACCGAATCACCATCTTCGCCATCTTCACGATATCCATTCGTAATGCTCAAATCAGATTGAAGTGGTTTTCGGATAATTAAATCCGATCCCGGTCACTTCGAAACGATCAACAAAATTGGCCAATACTCGATAGTTGGTTATTTAACTATCAATATAACATCCATAAGCAGTCACTAGGCCCATATTATAATTTTCCAAAATTTATTTTCAAAATATCTTTATAGGATACATATTCAAATCCCTTCCAAATTTTCAATATTTCAGACAACTCAAATACTTATATCCATATCAGGATATTTCAAACCATCTCTTATTTAAACACTTAGAAAAATATTTAAAAATAAATTTTCTAAACCCTTTACTTCCTAACACTTAAGAAAGTTCCATTTATTTCTCTTTTCCCAAAAACCCTTCATAATTTATATTGTAAATTTCTTAACTCGTTTATAACGAATTCTATAAGCTCAGGGTTCCTTAATTAAATCTCTTTATTCAAAAGTATATTCTTATCTCACCGAAATAAGTATATTCACAAACCATTCCCTTCAAAAATATTTAAAAACTTTTTAAAATAGATATCGAAAGCACCATGCGGTATCAACCATGGATTCACAGCTCAATGATTACGTCTCTATCCCAGAGAAATCCAAACTTAACTGTAGGCAATCTCTGCCTCCCGATTTCACCGTGAAAGTATACCATTACTTTCTAAAAACTTTATTTAATAATTTAAATATACTTTTAAACAATTAAAGTAATTACATAACTTTGAAACAATAATAAATTCTGATTTATTAATAAAATTCTAATCAATTTACAAGACTTATTTATAAAACTTATAATTCATTTTGACAATTTTAAAATATTTAAATACAAACTTTCTGAAATATTTTAATGCTAAAACATTTTTAAATTACCTAGTTTTAAAATTAAAAAACCTCTTTTTAAAACAAACTCAACTTCTCGATAACAATATATTTTTCAATTCCAATATAGCTAGTCTAATATTTATAAATCTCTCTTGATTTATCACCAATCGATTTACGTCCCCAATTACATAAATCCCCTTTTCACATTTCCAAAATAAAAGTTTATCCTTTCTTTTTTAAACCGATTTACCCATCTCATCATAAATTCTTACCGTGAATTTATATCTTCAATTTATCAAATGATAATCATTTCACTCTATTTATAAACATTGTTTATAAATCCCATAATCTCATTTCTCGTTTACAACGGTTTCGCATCACCTAAATCCATTTACAAACCGATTTCTAAATTAAATTCCATTTATAAATCAATTTCTTAAATAACCCAACCTATATTCCAAAACCAACCAAATCTCGATTTTACTTCCATTCCGTAAGTTAGAAATCTTATTTAAGATCTAGTATAACTAATTTTATATTTTTTCCCAAATTCTCTTTTATTCTCTAATCTATTTAAAAATCTCGATTTTTAAAACCTTTTATATTTAAACAAGTATCACTTAAGAATTATATTTAAAATCCTTTATTTACATTATTCCAAAATCTCTATTCACAATATCATAGAATAGTTAAGTACAAATTTAACGTCAAACCGTTTATTTTATCCAAATCAATTTCTTCTAACTAATCCAAACTCTATATAAATATTTCACTTTCAAAATCCCTTTTTAATTTCTTTTCAAATTCAATATATATATATATATATTTGTGGTATTTTAAAATACCAAAATCTTGGCCAGTATCATCATAGCATCCAATAAATTCAAATCACACTATAATCTATCACAGATTATTCAAACATATCATATATCACTATATATGAAATTAAATTCAACATTTTTGAGGAATCCAGTTGGTTCCCTCCAACCTGTTTCCCTGCAACCACAGATGTCAATACAACATAAAAATACCAATCTCGCTTCAAGGCGGGATATCACGGTAATATAGGGTCATCTGCTATTATGCTGGGTGCATAGGGTCTCATCCGCTCCAATAGGCAGGAATAATCAATCCAACTACATATATGTACTACCATATATATTATGACATCCAACTGATAATAATAGTTATCAAATCATCCAATCAACCAAAATTAATTTTAACTACTTAAAATTAATTGCAGTAATCCAAATGAGTGAGATTTACTCACATTTAATTTTCAGTTGTCGCCGAGACGTTCCGTTTTGGAACTAAAACCGGACGACGCGCGATTTTAGCCCAAATTTTGACTGTCTCCAAATCCATCCAAACAAGTTTCTTTACAAAGCACTCGTCACCGCGATCTCAACGCAAAAAGTCTCATCCAAAACGGACCTCGTATGAGAGAGATATACATTTTATAAGTTACATAGATTTTTTTAAATTAAATAATATAATTTAAATAACAAATCCACTCAAAAGCTATACCAGCCCAAACACGCAAGAGACCCGGCCCACAACCATATCATCTTCTTCCCCTTTACTACTCAAAGCCAATACACGAACCCAAACACGCGTGCATGCCTGATCACTGATACCGAGAATTTCTCCATGAAATCGTGTTTCGACTTCACCAACGTTCTCCTCACCTCGAACTCGATCTGCACGTACCCAATCATCAAATTCGGCCCTACCATGTTCCGTGCGACCTGCTCCCCTTCCACCCCTCGACCATGGCCAGTTCGCACCCAATAATTCAATGCCGCACACCACCAAATTTGGCTCCGATGTGCTATTTTCTACTACGAACTCAAATACGCCCTCCAATCCACCAATCGCCAACCAAAACTTGAAAATTTTCTAACCCTAGCTCAAAAAGAGCTCTCAATCTTGTTGTCGAGTTTAAAAAATCATCACCACACCCTAGAATTTGCATATCAGATTGAAGAGAAGGGAAAAATAGGAACTTAGGAATTTGTTTCATGATTTTTAAGTGTGTATATTATGAGAAAATAATTTTTGAACTTTGATTTATCTTTTTTTTCTTCATTGTGAGTGAGAAAGTTCGGCCGTGCTTTTAAAAAGGAGGAAAAAGATGCCTTGCATGTTGGGGAATGGCTATAGTGGCTTGAAGTGAGATAAAGGAGCTGATGTGAAAATATAGTCAAGTCAATCAAATATGTATATGTATATATATAGATATATATGTATATATATATGTATAGATATAGATATATATATATATATGTATATATATATATATATTATTGAAATTTTCAAACCGTCTCGATTACATAACTTAAAATTTCGAATTCCTAACAAGGCGTGCCGCTAGGCGTTCATAACGTTATACCCCTATTTTGAACGCAATGGAAAAGGTTTCAAGTCCTAATTCGATCATATGGAGAAGATAGCTTTTTGAACCCAATTATTATATTGAATTTTCGATATTAGTTTCAAAGCGTTTATATCCCGTACGGCCAAATGATAACTCCAAACGCTACGAAATTTGATATCCGATAATAATACACTATTACGGATCCAATTGAACTAGTTTCGTCGAAATTCGAGAATGTGCCCCAGAAGGCTATTTATATACGTTAATTTAGACGAGCTATTTTTTTTAAAAATCGAGTAAATTGCTTTTAAATCCAATTAAAAAAATTTATTATCTTCATTCTTACTAATAGAAATTTAATAAACCTTTAAATTATTTTTATCAAGCTAAAAACTCTAAATTTCACCATTTAACCAAATTTCCATTTATTAAACTTAATTATTAAATTATCCAATAAATCGTTATATTTGAAACTTAAGTTAAAAATTAACTTTTAAATATTTAAAATCAATTAAATATTCTAATTTCAAATAGTCAAAATTCTGGGTCGTTACATTCCTCCACCCTTAAAAGAATTTCATCCCTGAAATTACCAAGGTAAGAAGAATGGTCCAAAACCCATTAACTTTCCCCAAAACCAATCAGCTGAAACAACTTTGCAAAATTAATTTATTGAAAGCACATTATCACTTTTGTTAAATTTCCAAATCCATTCACAGATTCCAAATAATATTATTTGCTCAACCATTTCAAGTTATAATCCAAAATCAAACTTTAGTTATTAAAAATTTTCTTTAAAATATTCTAACTCCTTAAATTTTTCGAAAAATTTCGCTAGCGCCTCCTTTGCGTGGCTAGATCTGAACAACTACAAAATTCCACTATGTGCTCAAACCATCCAAAGAAAACAAAAGCCAAGTGGCTCAATCATAAAACCATCACTTTCAAACAACAATTTAAACATGTACTTTTTGTCGGGCAATCCAATTTTCTTGATTTTAACTACCTGTCTCTTATTTTACCAATGATATCCAATAACAAAAACCATTTTATATTTTGCATTTTCAATTTCCATTATTTGCTTTACTTAGCCCGTACGATGTACATATATCATCCGTACTTAATATCAAATCTGATTGCTCACTCGATCACACAATTTTACCTCCAAACTAGTATCGTTCACATGACTCTTTAGTGCGGACTCAGATCTGGTTCCTTGATTAGAAACCGTCATTCTCCTTGCATACCCGTATATTATGATAGAGAATCCCAGAATCAATCAACAATCCATATCCAGGGTTTCCCATCGAGAATCGAGTGAAAAATTCTAACTCGGATCGATATAAATTATCTCGAAATTCTATGCCCGAATCTGGATCAAATCGTCATGCGAAAATCATTTACGTACAACTTACATATTCATTTCAATTGATTCTTAGCTATATCAAATTATTTTATTCACACTTATTCCATTTACCATCAATCACTCTCAAACAATTATTCACATTCATTTCATATACACTCACTTATTTACAATTTCCATCACATTGCTTACTCACACTTTCTTATTTACTTAGCACATTTCATTAGTACCAATTTCACTTAAGAATCTCACCATCAATTTTTCTTAACCCTGTTATAAACATTTTATACAAAAGTTCCTATGTTTATTACCACTTCACCACTAAATTCCTTACCCATTTTTATCAATTTCAATTTCAATTTCAATTTCAATTTCAATTTCAATTTTCCATTTAACTTACTAATTAAATTAGTTAGTTCATCCACTAATCTAATTTAAATCTTACAAATTTCTATTTTCAACAATTACTCTACCCAACCTAACTTAGGCTAACATTTCAAAGTTCAATCTTATTTAACTTAATTTAAGTTAAATTCCATTCCAAAATCAAATTTCAAACTTTTATGAGTTATCAAACTTACTCATATTCCATAAAATATTTCCAATAAAATCCCAGAGTTAAAACATTTTGTTCTAAGTATTTCAAACCAATTTTTGAAATCATATATACCCAAAATCCCTCGGTATATCAAATCATTCTTTTGCATTTCAAAATCAAATCAGTTTTACTAAACAAACCCCAATTGTACCAATCCCTCCCTTGGAAACTCGAAAATAAACGTCAATGATGCTGCAGTCATCACCGAAATTATTTTCCAGCGACCGAAGTGAGTTCAATGCTTTTATTTCCTTTAAAACTCCTTTTAAAAATATTTCAATTCAAAAATATTCTCCAAATAATATCACTATTATTTTCCAAGACTTTGAAAAACATTTCAAAACCAATGGGGATTAAATTTCCAAATTCCCAGCCTTCAAATCCTTTTAAATTCATAAACTGCTTTTATAAATCATATTTATAAGATACTTCAGAATTTCATTTCATTTTGAATTATAAATCACATTTACAAAATTACATTTATGTAATCCCATTTTGTTATATGAAATTATTTCTTAACTGTTGACTATAAAATCAACTTTTATTCAATCACCACAACAACAAATGATAATGGTTTAATATTATCATTTCCTAACAACCAAGCACACCATATACAACTATAATATTTTTTCTGAAAAATTATTCTTTTATATGTAAACATAATCAGGGTAAAATTATTTCATTCACCCCATTTCAAAACAATACCACGTCGAGTTGCACTGTTCAAGTGTTTAAAGATCGCTATCAATAACGTTAATTACTCGTATTGACCAGGATCCATAAGCCACACAACAAATCAACCAACACAATATAAAACATTTTATATTCACTAGCAAATACGCGCTCATATCTATTAATACACTCAAACTCATTCTAGGGTGCTACTGACCCTATCTATAATGTGTTACACCATCAAAGCCAAGGTTCTCGCTTAACCTTCAGCACTGATACCAAATGTCACGAACTGGATTTTTGACGCTCGAAAATCGATACTAATATGTCCACTGTATTACATGCCAAGCAATCTAATGCCGGAAAACCCGATAGTCAAGGGAAAAGAAAAGGAAGAGGTGGAAGAAAATAGAACAACACAGAATCTCACAAACACAGCGGAACAATATATAATAGATAATAACATGTCTTTATACAAAAAGAACAAGAAATATTAATTATACATACCATCATCAGAGTACAACAAATCTACAACTCAATACTGGACAGTTAAAATAACTTGTCCTCACCAATGCTGACTATTCAGCCTATAATACACAACGGAATATATTCAAGTACGTGTAATACGTCTCTGTCATCCAGTTCGTCTCCTAAGCTCCATAACATCCTAACCTGAATCTATAATACTCAGTCCGACCTGAGCATTATAATAAAATAACACCCGAGTCAGTCTAGAAAACCAGCAAGAGAAAACACACTTAATTTGAATTATTAAAGTTATCAAAATCCTTTGAAAAACAATGGTATCTCGTAAGACCGCGTCACACATAAACACGACGGGTTTGTCCCCTGTTGTAACGACCCGTATTTTTACGGATCGACAAGTTCGTCAAAATCTGGAATTTTTGCATTTTTAAGTCATTTCAGATTTTTAGGCAGATTTGTCTAAGTCCTAGGTCGTGAACGACCTAAGAGCTAAGTCGTGACCGAGTTAAGGAATTCGGCGAGTTAGTGTTAGGTCGTGGGTTAGTTGGAGCGACCTATAGAATTATACAACCTAGGATTTAGTTAAGTATTAGGTCAGCAGGGCGAGTTAACGACCTAAAGAACTGACCGACTTAAGGATATGGCGACTCAAGGGTAGGCAGACCTAGTGGAGTAAGCGACCTAGTGGTTACTGGGTTAAGTGTGGTTAGGTCGGCAACGACTTAGAGCGTATAGAAGTTAGGTCGGTTGGACGAGTTAGTGGGTTGACCGACTTATGATTGTAGACGACTTAAGGTTAGAGTTAGGTCGTAGTGACCGAGTTAAGGGATAGGTCGCTATGTGTTAGGTCGTCTGGTAGCTTGGTTGGTTAGGTCGTAAGCGACCTAAGGGTTAAGTTGTTACCAAGTTAAGTCGACTGGGTGGGTTAGCGACCTAAGGAGTTAACAAGTTGGCGACCTTAAGAGTTAGCCTATGTGTTAAGTCGTAGACGACTTAGGGGTTGAGTCGTAACCCAGTTGTTTGTTAAGTCGTAGAAGCACAGATCTGTTAAGTCGTATCTTCTGCCAAGTTATAGGTCGTGACTAGTGGTAAGTCGCTAGAGGCGCATGAGTCTTAAGTCGTAGGGGATTTGGGTTTTGTTGAGTCGTAGGCGCGCATGATATAAGTCGTGACCGACTTAGGAGATAGCAGTTGTTAGGTCGCAGATGCTTCTGGTTAAGTCATAGGATGGCAAAGCGTTAGGTCGTAGGTCGGCATAGTGTTAAGTCGGCAGCGACTTAAGAAGATAGCCGAGTTACGACTTAGGGTATTTTCTGCTATAAATAGGAGAGCTTCTCTTCATTTTTGGGATCTGGATTTTTAAGCGACGAAGTGCTGCCATTTTGAGAGCTCGACTTCTATACTTCTTCACTTCTTTTCTCCACTCTAATCTAGTGCTTCCTTCCATCCAAATCAAAGATCAAGATTGAAGATTCAAGAGCTAAAGTTGAAGATCTTCATCTTTTCAAGAGAGATTTCATCGTTTGAAGCGGATTCGTGATAGATCAAGCTTGATCCTTCGCTGTCCAGATCTGAAGCGTATTGATTTGAGGTTGTTTAGGCGATTTGATGAGTGGTGATTATCTCTCACACGGATGCAAAGGAGTATATCGGATTGTTGGCTCGATTTGGTGTTAAAATAGTGATTTCCATGCATTTTCTTCATCCTAAGTGTAGATCCATAGAGATCCATTGTTCATGATGATGTTACATCCATTTTATCATATGTTAACCTATGCAAGTTCATTCATCAAGTTTGTAGAGATATAATCCATGTTTTCATGCTTATTGGACTTTCAACTCTTTAATTACGAAAATGCCATTATTGTTATAATTGTCTACTTAGATCATTTTTGAATGCTTGATTGCTTAGATTGATGTATGATTTGATTGATTGTTATGAACTAGATGATTGATGACTAGATTTAGATCGAAGGTGATTCAAAAGCTAAGGGAAAGGCTCTTGAATTGGGAAAGCTGCTCGTGGCATATGTAGCGGGATGATGAAGCTCTTATGCATAGATTGATGATGTGATGATGAGATGAGGCTTTGCGAGGATGTAATGAAGCGAGGCAATCATGTGATGAAGACTTGGTCTAATCCAGACGGGATCATTCCAAGCATGTTGATAACTCGGTGATATGATTCGAGTTGAGGATAATGAATGGATATGAGAATAGTCGTCGAGGAGGATGACTAGGAGGCTTGGATAGCATCGTTGTTGAAGGTTCTAGCATGCTCTAAGCAAGAGTACGTTTGGGCAGATTCGATAGTCCCAACGGCTAACTGTTGATGGTCGAGTACTCTGGGCAGATTCGATAGTCCTAGGCACGGGCTGCGACGACGTGCGGGAGTTATGTCTAGAACCGGGGTTTCCATTAGCCCTTGACGGACGGCTGAAAGAATGTGCCGGTCATTCAATTAACGGTGATATCGAAGCAATGATAACAGTGATAGCCAGAGTCATGGATGTTTGGTTGTAACGTCATTCGGACTAAAGAGCGGTATTTTCTGGGTGCTTATCTGATTTAGGCCTTGGTACTTGGAAAACATCGCCCTTGACTCGAGTGATAGTAGCTTTACTTTAATTTGTATGCTCTGCTATGTTTGCTTCTGCTTAGTGTGTGTCTGGGAGCTATCACTGTAGAATGAGGTTGGAGTGGGAGGGTTGTATTCCTATTCCTTTTCCTTTATGCTCTTTTGGTATGTTGTTAGTTAATTTACTGCTCACTAAGACTATTGTCTGACTCAAGGCTTTATGTTTTTAATTCTTATTGCCTTGGGCTGTTCGTCCATTTTGGGACGGGCAGACTAGGTAGCAGGTGACAGGTGCTGTTCTCTTCTCACGATGCTGATATCGAAGACGAGCTGGAGGGTTGCATATTATCTTCTTATTATATGTACTGGATATTCCGCTGTTTTGTATTCTCTGAGAGATATGTAGTGAGGCCAGATGTATTGACTATGTGGATGCTTGTATTCAACTATTATGGAGTTTTATATGATGTCATTTTGTTCTGTAAAGCTTCACTATACATATGTTCTATTGTATTTTGTCCATGCGCTGTGAGTAATACGATAGATTCTGTTGTTTTAAATCTTACCTTGACAATCGTCCATGGTCGCCTGGCACACTTTACAGCGCTCTATCTCTAGATTCGGTGCAGGGGTCATGGGCGGTCGTCACATTTGGTATCAGAGCATTGGTTAATCGATTTTACCCAACGCTCGCCGTCGTAACTACGTATGAGAGACGTAATTGTATTTTGATGGATGAATACTATATATAATATAGTAGCTTAGTAGAGTTTGAGTCCTTTATGCAGTTGTTTCTCTAGATGTTCTAATCATTCCTTTTTATAGATATTGAGAATGAGTCGAAGAGGGAGACCAGCTGCTAGGGAAGGCCGTGCTACTGAAGAGACTGCTGATTATGCAGCCATGTTCGAAGCTATGCTGACTTCGATCATGAGAAGGATACCAGTTCCGGGGGCAGCAGTTGATGTTGGAGTTCAAGTTCAAACTTCGAAACCAGTGGATTTTGCTAAGTTGTGTAAGGACTATACTGCTCTTGGAGGGAAGGTTTTCTTAGGAACAGAATCAACTATCGAAGTCCAGAGATGGATAGATGCTTGTAGAAGGATCTTTGGTGATTTGGGAATTGATGATGCAACTAAGAGGAAGTTGGCATCAAGGCAGCTTCAAGGGAGAGCCTCTGATTGGTGGAACTCTATTACCATCAATACTGCGGAGGAGGAGATTACTTGGGAGCAATTCCAAGTCAGATTTGAAGCTAAGTTCATTTCTACAGCTCAGAAGTCTGTTCTGTTCAAGAGGTTTGTGGAGCTCAAGCAGGGTGGAAGATCTGTTCTTGAGTATGTTTCTGAGTTTGAAGCTTTGTCCAAGTATGCCCGGTCATATATTGAGTCTGCTTACCAGAAGAATGAGAAGTTTGTGACCGGCTTGGATAGTTATCTTAGGAGACAGTTGGTGGATCATTTGGACGATTCATTTGAGAAGCTTGTGGAGAAAGCTCTTAGGCATGAGAGTCTGTTTCCTAAGGAAGGATCTGTTGTTGCTGTGACTAGGGAAGAGTCTAAACCCCAGCAGGGTGGAAACAAGAAGAGGAAGCAGCAGCAGCAGAAGGGTAAGGATGGCCAGAAGAAGCCGAAAGGCGAGGTGACTTGCTACAACTATCAGCAGAAGGGCCATTTCTCGAAGGATTGTAAGAATCCTAAGGCACCGATGAAGTGTCACAACTGTGACAAGCTGGGACATTTCAGGAAGAATTGTCCAGAACCGAGAGGAGATAAGCAGATTGTGCAAGCTTATGCTTTGGGAGCTGTTCCGTCGTCTTCAAAAGCTCCTACTGCTGAAGAGAAAGGAAAGAGTGTGGTTGTTCAAGGTACTCTTTTCCTATGTGGTGTTCCAGTTAGAGTTTTGTTTGATACTGGAGCGTCGCATTCGTTTGTTTGTAATGAACTCGTAGGCCGGTTAGGTTTGGCACCAGATATTGTTGATAGGCCATTGGTTGTGACTAATCCAGTTGGGGGTTCGTCTTGTTTGTGTATGTTATGCCGTGGTCTAGTTGTATCGAGTCATGGTTGCTCTTTTGTTTGTGATTGTTTTGTTCTGAACTTTGCGGGGTTCGGAATTATTTTTGGTATGGACTGGCTTAGGAAGTATGCGGCTAAGGTTGATTGTGAGAGGCTGGAGGTGACAGTCGAGAATGTGGAAGGGCGAAAGATTGTGATACGATGTAAGCATGAAGAAGGCGTCTTCATGAGCTTCATGTATTCGCTAGTTGTTCCACGGGATGGACTGTCATCAGTGCCGATCGCTAATGGATTCGAGGATGTCTTTGACGAAGTCAAAGGGTTGCCGCCGCATAGAGAGATCGAGTTTCGTATAGATCTAGTTGAAGGAGCCAGACCTGTTGTCATGCCTCTTAGGCGGATGGCGCCTAGGGAACAGCAGGAGTTGAGGGTGCAAGTTGATGATCTTTTGCAGAAAGGATTCATTCGGCGTAGTGTGTCCGAGTGGGGTGCACCAGTTGTGTTTGCAACCAAGGCAGATGGATCGTTGAGATTGTGTGTGGATTATCGTGAGCTGAATAAGGTGACTAAGAAGAACAAGTATCCATTGCCGAGAATAGATGACTTGTTTGATCAGCTTCACGAAGCTAAGGTGTTTTCTCAGATGGATTTGGCAACGGGATTTCACCAGTTGAGAGTGGCTAAGGATAGTGTGCCGAAGACTGCTTTTAGGACACCATCCGGTTTCTTTGAGTGGCTGGTAATGCCGTTTGGATTGACTAACGCGCCAGCATATGTTGTGGATCTTATGAATAGAGTGTTCAGAGATCAGTTGAACAAGTTTGTACTTGTGTTCGTGGATGATATTCTGATTTATTCCAGAATGGAAGAAGAGCACAAGACGCACTTGCGTATTGTGTTGGAAATCTTACGGAAACATCAGCTGAAGGCTAAGTTTTCGAAGTGTCACTTCTGGAAGAGTGAAGTGAGGTTCTTAGGCCATGTGATTTCTGGAAGTGGAATAGCGGTTGATCCCGCTAAGGTGGTAGCAATCCAGGATTGGGTTAGACCTAAGAATGCATCTGATGTGAGAAGTTTTCTTGGATTAGCAGGATATTATCAACGGTTTATCAAAGACTTCTCCAAGGTAGCTGCACCGTTAACGGGATTGACGAAAAAGAACCAAGTGTTCAGTTGGGATGCTAAGTGTGAGCAAGCTTTCGGAATCCTGAAAGAGAGATTGACGAGTGCTCCTGTTTTGACTATTCCTAGTGGGAATGATGAGATGGTGGTTTACACCGACGCATGTGGTACTGGACTTGGAGCAGTGCTGATGCAGAAGGATAAAGTTGTTGCGTATGCCAGTCGACAACTGAAGCCGCATGAAAGGAATTACCCAACTCATGATTTGGAATTGGCGGCGATTGTATTTGCTCTGAAGATGTGGAGACATTATCTGTTGGGAGTTCGATTCGAGTTGTTTACGGATCACAAGTCGCTGAAGTATCTTTTCTCCCAAAAGGATTTGAATCTTCGGCAGCAACGTTGGCTAGAGTTTTTGGCATCATATGATTTTGGTATAGCTTATACTCCGGGAAAAGGTAACGCAGTGGCAGATGCGTTAAGTCGAAGACATGCAGGATTGGGAGCCATGTTTTCTGAATGGAAGAATCTCGAGTATTTAGCTGGATTTGACTTCAGGCCTAGATGTGAATTGGAACCTGAGATGTTGGCAAACTTATCAATAAAACCCACTCTTGTGGAAAGGATTGGAGAGAGCCAAAAGCGAGATGATAAGCTTGTCAAGATTATCCGTGAATTGGAATCTGGATTGGATCCAGAAAAGGATAAAGGATTCGAGGTCGATCGAGAGGGTTGGCTTCGAAAGCAAGGACGACTAGTTGTTCCCGATATAGATGAATTGAGGAGTGAAGTTCTGAAGGAAAGTCATCACTCGAAGTTGACAATTCATCCAGGTGGAAATAAGATGTATCGGGATATGAAGAGAACCTACTACTGGGAAGGTATGAAGAAGGACGTTGGAAATTTTATTTCCAAATGTATGAACTGCCAGTTGGTAAAAGCCGAACAGAAGAAGCCAAGTGGATTGCTTCAGCCATTAGAAGTTCCTACATGGAAGTGGGAACAAGTGTCGATGGATTTTATCGATGGATTGCCTAGAACCAGGACGGGAAATGAAGGGATTTGGGTCATTGTGGATCATCTGACTAAGAGTGCACGATTCATTCCTGTTCGATCGACTAGGACTACATCAAAGTTGGCTGAGCTGTATGTTAAGTGGATAGTTCGATTCCATGGTATTCCGAAGAGTATAGTGAGCGATCGAGACCCATTGTTCACTAGTGGATTTTGGAAGAGCTTCCAGGAAGTCTTGGGAACCGAGTTGTGTTTGAGTACAGCTTATCATCCCCAAACAGATGGTCAGACCGAGAGAGTCAACCGAGTTTTGGAAGATCTTCTTAGAGCTTGTGTTTTGGATTTCGGAGGATCATGGGAAGATCACCTTCATTTGGCGGAGTTTGCGTACAAGAACAGTTACCAGTCAAGCATTGGTATGGCACCGTATGAGGCGTTGTATGGAAGACCGTGTAACTCTCCGACATGTTGGTTGGAAACTGGAGAAAAGCTGATGCTTGGGCCAGAGATGATTCGACAGACTTCGGATTGCATAGAGATCATTCGGCAACGAATGAAGGCAGCCCAAGACCGTCAGAAGAGTTATGCCGATAAGCGTCGAAAGGATTTGGAATTCGACGTAGGAGATATGGTTTTTGTGAAGATTTCTCCATTGAAGAATGTTATTAGATTCGGGAAGAAAGGAAAATTGACTCCGAGATTTGTTGGACCATTCCCGATCATCGAGCGAATTGGAAAGCTCGCTTATAGATTGGAGTTACCGGAGAAGATGTCGGGTGTGCACAATGTTTTTCACGTATCATATCTACGGAAGTATGTGCACGACTCGAATACCGTGGTTTCTGTTGATAGCTATGAAGATTTCGAAGTTGATCCAGTCGATAGAAGACCTCGTAAGCCGCTTCGTGTTGTTGAAACTGACACGAAACAGCTCAGGAGGAAGGTAGTTAAGTTGCTCAAGATACAATGGAGTGATGATGATAACGACTGTACGTGGGAGGTGGAAGAGAGGATGAAGGCAGCTCATCCTGAACTTTTCAAGGTATGGCCCTAAGGTGTCGTGTCATCTCGCGATATTGTAACTTGTTCTAATTTTAGAATTCTGTACGCTAAGTTAGAATTGGATGCATGGTTTGTTGATTGCTATGGATGGTAGGCGTACAGAATAGTTTTTGATTGCTTGGAATTTCGGGGGCGAAATTCCTAAGGGGGAGAGAATGTAACGACCCGTATTTTTACGGATCGACAAGTTCGTCAAAATCTGGAATTTTTGCATTTTTAAGTCATTTCAGATTTTTAGGCAGATTTGTCTAAGTCCTAGGTCATGAACGACCTAAGAGCTAAGTCGTGACCGAGTTAAGGAATTCGGCGAGTTAGTGTTAGGTCGTGGGTTAGTTGGAGCGACCTATAGAATTATACAACCTAGGATTTAGTTAAGTATTAGGTCGGCAGGGCGAGTTAACGACCTATAGAACTGACCGACTTAAGGATATGGCGACTCAAGGGTAGGCAGACCTAGTGGAGTAAGCGACCTAGTGGTTACTGGGTTAAGTGTGGTTAGGTCGGCAACGACTTAGAGCGTATAGAAGTTAGGTCGGTTGGACGAGTTAGTGGGTTGACCGACTTATGATTGTAGACGACTTAAGGTTAGAGTTAGGTCGTAGTGACCGAGTTAAGGGATAGGTCGCTATGTGTTAGGTCGTCTGGTAGCTTGGTTGGTTAGGTCGTAAGCGACCTAAGGGTTAAGTTGTTACCAAGTTAAGTCGACTGGGTGGGTTAGCGACCTAAGGAGTTAACAAGTTGGCGACCTTAAGTGTAAGCCTATGTGTTAAGTCGTAGACGACTTAGGGGTTGAGTCGTAACCCAGTTGTTTGTTAAGTCGTAGAAGCACAGATCTGTTAAGTCGTATCTTCTGCCAAGTTATAGGTCGTGACTAGTGGTAAGTCGCTAGAGGCGCATGAGTCTTAAGTCGTAGGGGATTTGGGTTTTGTTGAGTCGTAGGCGCGCATGCTATAAGTCGTGACCGACTTAGGAGATAGCAGTTGTTAGGTCGCAGATGCTTCTGGTTAAGTCGTAGGATGGCAAAGCGTTAGGTCGTAGGTCGGCATAGTGTTAAGTCGGCAGCGACTTAAGAAGATAGCCGAGTTACGACTTAGGGTATTTTCTGCTATAAATAGGAGAGCTTCTCTTCATTTTTGGGATCTGGATTTTTAAGCGACGAAGTGCTGCCATTTTGAGAGCTCGACTTCTACACTTCTTCACTTCTTTTCTCCACTCTAATCTAGTGCTTCCTTCCATCCAAATCAAAGATCAAGATTGAAGATTCAAGAGCTAAAGTTGAAGATCTTCATCTTTTCAAGAGAGATTTCATCGTTTGAAGCGGATTCGTGATAGATCAAGCTTGATCCTTCGCTGTCCAGATCTGAAGCGTATTGATTTGAAGTTGTTTAGGCGATTTGGTGAGTGGTGATTATCTCTCACACGGATCCAAAGGAGTATATCGGATTGTTGGCTCGATTTGGTGTTAAAATAGTGATTTCCATGCATTTTCTTCATCCTAAGTGTAGATCCATAGAGATCCATTGTTCATGATGATGTTACATCCATTTTATCATATGTTAACCTATGCAAGTTCATTCATCAAGTTTGTAGAGATATAATCCATGTTTTCATGCTTATTGGACTTTCAACTCTTTAATTACGAAAATGCCATTATTGTTATAATTGTCTACTTAGATCATTTTTGAATGCTTGGATTGATGTTTGATTTGATTGATTGTTATGAACTAGATGATTGATGACTAGATTTAGATCGAAGGTGATTCAAAAGCTAAGGGAAAGGCTCTTGAATTGGGAAAGCTGCTCGTGGCATATGTAGCGGGATGATGAAGCTCTTATGCATAGATTGATGATGTGATGATGAGATGAGGCTTTGCGAGGATGTAATGAAGCGAGGTAATCATGTGATGAAGACTTGGTCTAATCCAGACGGGATCATTCCAAGCATGTTGATAACTCGGTGATATGATTCGAGTTGAGGATAATGAATGGATATGAGAATAGTCGTCGAGGAGGATGACTAGGAGGCTTGGATAGCATCGTTGTTGAAGGTTCTAGCATGCTCTAAGCAAGAGTACGTTTGGGCAGATTCGATAGTCCCAACGGCTAACTATTGATGGTCGAGTACTCTGGGCAGAATCGATAGTCCTAGGCACGGGCTGCGACGACGTGCGGGAGTTATGTCTAGAATCGGGGTTTCCATTAGCCCTTGACGGACGGCTGAAAGAATGTGCCGGTCATTCAATTAATGGTGATATCGAAGCAATGATAACAGTGATAGCCAGAGTCATGGATGTTTGGTTGTAACGTCATTCGGACTCAAGAGCGGTATTTTCTGGGTGCTTATCTGATTTAGGCCTTGGTACTTGGAAAACATCGCCCTTGACTCGAGTGATAGTAGCTTTACTTTAATTTGTATGCTCTGCTATGTTTGCTTCTGCTTAGTGTGTGTCTGGGAGCTATCACTGTAGAATGAGGTTGGAGTGGGAGGGTTGTATTCCTATTCCTTTTCCTTTATGCTCTTTTGGTATGTTGTTAGTTAATTTACTGCTCACTAAGACTATTGTCTGACTCAAGGCTTTATGTTTTTAATTCTTATTGCCTTGGGCTGTTCGTCCATTTTGGGACGGGCAGACTAGGTAGTAGGTGACAGGTGCTCTTCTCTTCTCACGATGCTGATATCGAAGACGAGCTGGAGGGTTGCATATTATCTTCTTATTATATGTACTGGATATTCCACTGTTTTGTATTCTCTGAGAGATATGTAGTGAGGCCAGATGTATTGACTATGTGCATGCTTGTATTCAACTATTATGGAGTTTTATATGATGTCATTTTGTTCTGTAAAGCTTCACTATACATATGTTCTATTGTATTTTGTCCATGCGCTGTGAGTAATACGATAGATTCTGTTGTTTTAAATCTTACCTTGACAATCGTCCATGGTCGCCTGGCACACTTTACAGCGCTCTATCTCTAGATTCGGTGCAGGGGTCATGGGCGGTCGTCACACCTGTGATAACCAAAACATTATATCAAAATCATTTGATATTACTATAGTGTCTATAGAAGGTAAAATAGAAAATAGCTGAAATGCTTGCATCTTGCGTTTCAGCATAGTTGGGCACAATCAAAACCGTACGACGCTTATTGGAGAATGGATTCCATACAATGACTAGGCACTGGAGTACCACCTATCACGGTACACATCTAAAAAATGTACCGAGGACCTTGCCGGGATCCCTTACAACACAAGACCGGCCCTATCCCTAACCAGGATAGAACCGAATATGTTACCACCCCGGGTGTTCCCACCCTTATCGAGAGATCTTTTTCCATGCACCACCGTATCCATAATTAATAATATATCCGAGGGTATCTAGAAAGGTAAGGACATACCCTAATTGAGTATGCTGCATCTCCCCTGATTTTCAGCCATTCCGGTTGACGAGGCTTGAGGCTACGATTACCTTTTCAAGAACAATTTCACTTAGAATGCTCATCGTCCTCCAATGACAATGTTCTGATAGCATTCGGCCATACAAGTTATCCTGGGTCTGGACAAACCGAATCTCCATCTTCACCATCTTCACGATATTCATTCGTAACGCTCACATCGGATCGAAGTGGTTTTCAGATAATTAAATATGATCCCGGTCTCTTCGAAACGATCAACGAAATTGGAAAATACTTGATAGTTGGTTATTTTACAATCAATATAACATCCATATGTAGTCACTAGGCCCATATTATAATTTTCCAAAATTTATTTTCAAAATATCTTTATAAGATATATATTCAAATCCCTTCCTAATTTTCAATATTTGAGACAACTCAAATACTTATATCCATATCAGGATATTTCAAACCATATCTTATTTCAACACTTAGAAAAATATTTAAAAATATATTTTCTAAACCCCTTACGTCCCAACACTTAGGAAAGTTCCATTTATTTCTCTTTTCTCAAAAATCTTTCACAATTTATATTGTAAATTCCTTAACTCATCTATATCAAATTCTATAGGGTCCGGGTTCCTTAATTAAATCTCTTTATTCAAAAGTATATACTTATCTCACCGAAATAAGTTTATTCACAAACCATTCCCTTCAAAAATATTTGAAAACTTTTTAAAATAGATATGGAAAGCACCATGCAGTATCAACCATGGATTCGCAGCTCAACGATTACGTCTCTATCCCAGAGAAATCCAAACTAAACTCTAGGCAATCTCTGCCTCCCGATTTCGCCATGAAAGTATACCATTACTTTTCGAATACTTTATTTACTAATTTAAATATACTTTTAAACAATTAAAGTAATTACATAACTTTGAAACAATAATAAATTTTGATTTATTAATAAAATTCTAATCGATTTACAAGACTTGTTTATAAAACTTATAATTCATTTTGATAATTTAAAAATAATTAAATACAAACTTTCTAAAATATTTTTATGCTAAAACATTTTTAAATTACCTAGTTTAAAAGTTAAAAAACCTCTTTTTAAAACAAACTCAACTTCTCGATAACAATATATTTTTTAATCCTAATATAGCCAGTCTAATATAATCTCTTTCGATTTATCACCAATCGATTTACGTCCCCAATTACATAAATCCCCTTTTCACATTTCCAAAAGAAAAATTTATCCTTTCTTTTTTAAACCTATTTACCCATCTCATCATAAAATTTTACTGTGAATTTATATCTTAAATTTATCAAATAATAATCATTTCACTCTATTTAAACATTGTTTATAAGTCCCATAATCTCATTTCCCGTTTATAATGGTTTTGCATCACCAAAATCCATTTACAAACTGATTTCTAAATTAAATTCCATTTATAAATCAATTTCTTAGATAACCCAACCTATATTCCAAAACAAACCAAATCTCGATTTTACTTCCATTCCTTAAGTTAGAAATCTTATTTAAGATCTAGTATAAACAATTTTATATTATTTTTCCAAAATTCCTTTTTATTCTCCAATCTATTTACAAATCTCGATTTTTAAAACCTTTTATATTAAAACAAGTATCACTTAAGAATTATATTTAAAATCCTTTATTTACATTATTCCAAAATCTCTATTCACAATATCATAGAATAGTTAAGTACAAATTTCACGTCAAACTGTTTATTTTATCCAAATCAATTTCTTCTAACTAATCCAAACTCTATATAAATATTTCACTTTCAAAATACCTTTTTAATTTCTTTTCAAATTCAATATATATATATATATATTTAGGTATTTTAAAAATACCAAAATCTAGGCCAGTATCACCATAGCATCCAATAAATTTAAATCACACTATAATCTATCCTAGATTATTCAAACATATCATATATCACTATATATGAAATTAAATTCAACATTTTTGAGGAATCTAGTTGGGTCCCTCCAACCTGTTTCCCTACAACCACAGATGTTAATACAACGTAAAAATACAAATCCCACTTCTAGGTGGGATATCATGGTAATATAGGGTCATCCGCTATTATGCGGGGCGCATAGGGTCTCATCCGCTCCAATAGGCGGGAATAATCAATCCAACTACTAATATACACTACCATATATATTATAACACCCAAGTAATAATAATAATTATCAAATCACCCAATACACCAAAATTAATTTTAACTATTTAAAATTAATTATAGTAATCCAAATGAGTGAGATTTACTCACATTTATTTTTCAGTTGTTGCCAAGGCGTTCCGTTTTGGAACTAAAACCGGATGACGCTCAATTTTAGCCCAAATTTTAACTGTCTCCAAATCTTTCCAAACCAATTTCATTACGAAGCTCTCATCACCACGATCGCAACGCAAAAAATTTCATCCAAAACGGACCTCATATGAGAGAGATATACATTTTATAAGTTACACAGATTTTTAAATTAAATAATACAAGTTAAATAACAAATCCACTCAAAAGCTATACCAGCCCAAACGCGCAAGAGACCCGGCCAACAACCATATCATCTTCTTCCCACCATGTTTCGTGCGACCTGCTCCCCTTCCTCCTCTCGACCATGGCCAGATCGCACCCAACAATTCAACGTCGCACACCACCAAATTTGGCTCCGAGGTGCTATTTTCTGGTATGAACTCAAATACGCCCTCCAATCCACCAATCGCCAACCTAAACTCGAAAATTTTCAAACCCTAGCTCAAAAAGAGCTCTCGACCTTGCTGTCGAGTTTAATAAATCATCACCGCACCATACGATTTGCATATCAGATTGAAGAGAATGGAAAAATAGGAATTTAGGAATTTGTTTCATGATTTTTAAGTGTGTATATTTTGAGAAAATAATTTTTGAACTTTGATTTACCATTTTTTCTTCACTGTGAATGAGAAAGCTCGGCCGTGCTTTTAAAAAGGAGGAAAAAGATGCCTTGCGTGTTGGGGAATGTCTATAGTGGCTTGAAGTGAGATAAAGGAGCTGATGTGAAAATATAGTCAAGTCAATTAAATATATATATTATTTAAATTTTCAAACCGTCTCGATTACGTAACTTAAAATTTTGAATCCCTAACGAGGCGTGCCGCTAGGCATTCATAATGTTATACCCCAATTCCAAACGCAATGGAGAATGTTTCAAGTCCTAATTCGATTGTATGGAGAAGATAACCTTTTGAACCCAATTATTATATTTAATTTTCGATATTAATTTCAACGCGTTTATATCCCGTACGGCCAAACGATAACTCCAAACGCTATGAAATTTGAAATCCGATAATCATACACAATTACGGATCCAATGGAACTGGTTTTGTCGAAATCCAAGACTGCGCCACGGAAGGCTATTTATATACGTTAATTTAACTAGCTATTTTTCTTTTTAACCGAGTAAATTGAGTAAATCGAGTAAATCACTTTTAAATCCAATTTAAAATTTTATCATCTTCATTCTTACTAATATAAATTTAACAAACCTTTAAATTGTTTTTATCAAGCTAAAAACTCAAAATTTCACCATTTAACCAAATTTCCATTTATTAAAATCAATTATTAAATTATCCAATAAATCATTATATTTGAAATTTAAGTTAAAAATTAAATTTTAAATATTTAAAATCAATTAAATATTCCAATTTCAAATAGTCAAAATTATGGATCGTTACACATTTTAATAATAAAATAAAACAAATTAGTTACTCACCTTAAGAGTTTTGAAGCTTGCTCGTGTTTCTAAAGCCCGGAGAATCAATGGGAAAAAATGACATGATGGCTCATGCATGGAGGAAGGAGGCATTAGGAAATGGAAAAGATTGCCTTCATGAAAATAAGGTGCTAACATTTTTTTAATATTTTAATGAAGCTTCAAGCAATGAACAACTAAGATGGAAAGGACAGGTGATACTCCAGGAAATGAGATGGAATTATGAACAAATGTAAAATGGGAAAGTTTGCGTCAAGAAAGTGAAATGAGGTTGAAAATAAAGATAATGAGAGATGGTGCTCAGGTTTTCATATAGTTTTTTTGAAAAAAAGCTCCAGGTAAAAGAAATTATGGCAGTAGGTTTTTGAAATGGGAAGTTAGAGGAAGAGATTTATGAAATAGGAAATAAATAAGGGTAACACATGTTTGGAAATTGGAATATGAAAGGAAATAATACCAGAAAATGTAAATTTGCAAAATAAAAAGAGACTAACATGAAGGTAATTAACAAAGATGAAAGACACACTTTGGAATTCGAAAAGACATGTTTACACGACAAGAAAAATTTTTGGTATAAAATTTCAAATCGTGCGCTACTTCAATTAATGAAAATTAACATACAGGAAACATTTCAAGGCATGGCTCACATGTAAATAAATGAAACTTGCTAGAAAACGAAAAGAGGCATGTATTTTATAAAAGAAAGTAATAATAATAAAATAAAATAAACGAAAGCGATGATATAAATTTGAGAAGGTAAATTGTACATGGAAAGAAAAATTCTAATATAGTCAAATTTAAAAACGTTCATTTTAACCTATTTTATAAACCCTAATACACTCAAATTTACACATATATATTTTTATTTAGTACACTGTAAATAAAATTAAACATGCAGTTAACGTAATGGGAACCGCCACTGTACACAATAAAAGATGAGTCGGGACTCCATATCCAAATTTGGAACGAAATAAATTTCTTACATAAACATGCTAACTATTCCAAATAATTTTTTAAACTAAATCTCCAATCTATTTTCTTAGCATTTTCTTTCCATTGAAACATTTCTTTTTTTACACATTAATTCACAATTACCGTCTTCCCACATTTTAACAGAAAGATTCCAATCACATTAGTTGCCATTGATTTCGAAGTTAAATTTTAAAGAACCAATGAGACAATTCAATTCATTTTTATAGTAATTTAATGTACTTATAGAATTATTGTATACAAACCAAAAGTTATTAATTTCTTATTTAATAATTGATTTCTTTTTTATGTAATCAATCTTTCAGCTACCAAACATTTCAAAGCATATGATTTTTCTTAAATAAAGAAGCATATATTATTCTTTATTAACATATATTATTCCAATCAAGTGGAAATTTAAATTTTGACAGTTATTAATTTTATTCAAACCAATGTCATTAAAATACACTAACATAAGTTATCATTCTTACTGGCAAACATATGTTATTAATAGAAATTTAAATTAAGCTCATAACTTATATTATAATCTATTTTGTATCAATACAATCTCAAATTTTTTTCCAACAAATTTATTCAAAAATCGTTTTCAATTTAACATTTTTAAATGTTTAAAAATACGGGTCATGACAAATTGAACACGCAAAAGCTCCCGCAACGATCAAACCAGTTGGTACTAAGAGCTTTTGACATATGAAGGTTGTCGATTTTGAAATCTTCTTCATGGTTGGATACTTAGATCTAGATGATTAGTCTTTCAAACATGTTCAGCTGATTCTAGAGGAGAAGCACGCCTATAAATAAAAGGCTATGAAAAAAAAGAGTGGATTTTTTACACTTTTGTAAGGAGATACTAGCATTTTCGAGCTCTATTTTTATCTAGATTTGAAGTCGATTGTACTTTGGCTATACCGATGAAAGTTAGAAACAAAGTTGATAATAGACCAGGGCATTTGAATTGAGGCCAGACCATTTTAAAAATCTTGTCTACTTTTACATTCTATTGCTTTCTTTCCTTTTAATATTGTTTTCTACTTAGTTTAGGTTGTTTTTTTTCCATATTTTGTGTAAAAGAAACTTTAAATAGGAAGACGAGACTCGAATAAATTCCATAATTTTTTGCTTTAATATGTTGATACAAATGAACAAATCTACCACAACAACTAGAAAATGTGCATGCTTGATGCATAGCAGCAAAAATGACTTAGGAATTAAAAATTGAAATATAGCTACAATAAATGTAAATTGATGATGATAGAATCAACACAATATATTATACTTTAATATTTATTAATTCCACCATAGCACAAAATACAATGGATTGATTAACAAATGATTATTTGAACATGAAGTTAGACCATGCATAAGCAGCTTTAGTTGTTGAAATAAGGGTTATGGTCACATCCAAATCCTCCGCAATGCTCCTTGCATGACTCATGATCAGGCCAACAATTTCTTAGGTTTAGACACTAGTATGTTCCAGTTTCATTCCCTCCAGCCCCTGGAAGTTTGCAATCTTGATTGATGCAACAATCACGTTTTCGTACCCTTCTATTGGCGTCAGTCTTAATACTTAATCCATAGTCTATTTTTATGAAACAATCAAAAGAATCAGCAAATATTAAATTGTTTAATAAAAACACTATTTAACAAAACTAATTTTATGAAAATAAAATAAAAAGAATGAGTTGAACTTACAAAAATTGATTGGAAAGAGAACTACGAGGAACAATATGACATTAGTTGCCTTCATGCTGAATATAATGAGATTTATTTTAGTGAATTATATGCATCATTCTTAGGGTATTTATACTTGACTGAATTTCATGAACTTATCTGTTTTATCAACTAGTATTTATTAGCCATGCATTTTTATTAATTGTTTGATTTTATTTTAACTCCTTTTCCAACATTAGTTTTCCTTATGGATGAAGTTTAAGATCAAGTACATTGAATGCTAGTGATAAAAGTAAAGGGAATTATTGCATATTTATTACATTTAATGAATTGAAATTGAATTCTTTACCTTTACTACCTGTTTCTCAATGGTTATAATTTTTTTAAATTTATTTGACATTTTATTAATAATAATTTTTTTTATTTGTTGTATATTTTTTCCCTCTTTTGTATACTACTTGTTTCCTGGAGATTTGACCAGGCAACTGAGTGCTCGACATTGGTCTCAGCTCGGCATGAAGTACTGCTCGGCATCGAGCAATACTCGGCGTCCACTAGTGCTCGGCGACAAGAGCGCTTGACATCAACAGGTACTCGGCGTACAGGTGTGTTCGGCATCAAGCAGTGCTCGACATCAAGAGTGTTCGGCATCCATGAGTGTTCGGCGAAGCGCACGACATCCGTAGTGCTCGGCAACGACCTATGCTCAGCGTCAGATAGTGTTCGGCACCAAGACTGCTCGGCATACGAGAGCACTCGACATCAACTGGCACTCAGCAACAACCTATGCTCAGCGTCAACTAGTGTTCGGCATCCCATGGTACTCGGCATCCGGAGTACTCGGCATCCGGAGTACTCGGCATCCAGAGGCACTCGGCGTCAGTGGAACTCGGCGATAGGATAACTCGGCAACGAGAGCGTTCGGCATTCAGAAGGCATTCAGTATGCACAACTACGCAAGGTAACGATATCATTCGACCTGCATACATTGGTCGGTCAAGAGCTTCGAATAGAGATACGCTCGGCTTCACTGCAACCATCCTACACTTCCCATACATCAGGAGCACCGTTCGGCATGGGAAGGACCGTTCGGCATGGAAGCGTTCGGCGTACCTGGTTCGGCATGCAGCGCCTGGGCTCGAACGTTCGGCTAACAAGCCCGCTTGGGTAGTCCAGCCCACTTTTGCCTATAAATAGAGGGGCAGGGTCACAGTGAAATGGATCCTTTTTTGGAGAGAAAACACCGGGGAGACTCTGCCATTTTCAAGACTCATCTTCTCTACTTAAACAACTTCATTCGATCATTTGATTCACGAATTGTATTTGTAATCAACTATAAAGAAGATCAATAAAGTTTAACTTCAAAGTGGACGTAGGCAATTACGCTGAACCACTATAAATTTGGTGTTCTTACTTTCTGTATTTAGATAAGTACTGTCTTCTCTGTTTAATTTGATTTCATCACTTATATCTCTTCACAATCTTCTTCTACGAGGTTAGTGACCAATTTTGGTGCTAACACTTTGGTGCTTTCACTGAGGACCGAATTCTCAGGCCTCAAGGATCTGCTTTGAAGCTACTGGATTGAACAAATCCCCCAAAGAAGATCCGACTTACTGATAGGACATCCGTTGATTCTACTCAGAGTGCATACCAATAACTCTACAATGGCAAGACCACGTACCAGGTCAGCTTCTCTTAATGCGGATGCCCGAGAGACTGCTAGCGTGCAACAAGCAGGACCTAGCAATCAACCAGCGATCCCGAGTGCAGGGATTGTCGCTCAAGAACAGACTCCAGTTGTCACTAGAGTGGAGTTCAATGACTTGATGAGAGAACTTAGGGAAAGCAGGAGACAACTGGGAGAACAGATGCAAGCTAATGCCAACCTGATGGCACAACTCACTCAACAGCAGCAACAGAATGCTGGGGGCAATCCAGCTGCTTATTCCTCTTCTGACAGCTCTACTTCTTCTGATGAACCACCCAGGCGTAGACGCCGTAAGACTGAAGCTGCAAGAGCGGATGCTGCTGTTCGAACAGCTGGAGACCGCGACCAAGCCAGAACTGGAAGCTTCTGAACCGGAGTACAGATGGAGGATGGAGCTCCAGATCATCAAAATGATAACAATGTTGAACCTCACGACGCACGATTGGCAGATCACCAGGAAAGGAGGCATCAGCATGGACAGGCGCGTAGAACTGACTCTAACCTCCCAGCTTCCATACAGACACCCGATCTGACAGCCATGATCAGGCAACTGATGAAAGAAAATCAGGGCTTATCAAATGACGACTGGGGAGTGTCAAGAAGTCATACTCCGTTCACGGATGTTGTGCTGCAAGCGGCGTACACCAAGAAGTTTAGCATGCCAACCATTCCTGCATACGAAGGAAAGACTGACCCCAGACAACATGTAATGAGGTATGAATGGATGATGGATTCAGCCAGAGCAAATGATGCCACCAAGTGTAGGTGCTTTCCGATTACTCTATCTGGGATCGCTACTATGTGGTTCACCCGACTTCCTCCGCGATCCGTATCAAGCTTCGAGGAGTTGGCAAAGAAGTTTATTGAGCAGTTCAGGATACACACTACACGCCCGAAGGACGTGATGTCTCTGTCAAGTGTAATCCAAAATCTCGGAGAGTCGCTGAAGGAATACTTACAAAGATTCCACGTTGCGGCAACTGAAGTCAGTAATCCCAATGACCATGCAATTCTAATGGCTGTAATGAGAGGTGTAGATCCGGATTTTGAGTTTGGAGACTGGCTGGCAGGAAAACCTCCGGCTACGCTAGAGCGTTTCTACTCCAAGGCACACCAGTTCATAAGAAGAGAGGAAGCTAGGTGGGTACGACGAGATAAGGCGCCGGGACCTGCCCAAGAGTCAATCAAGAGCAACATTGCTGTGAAGCAATCTGGAGACAATTCGGGAAAGGTCCAAGTCAATGTCCAGAGTAAGCCTGTGCAGCCCAAAGAGTCCAGAGGAAGAAATCAAGGAAAGAGGAAAGAAGCGGGAAAGTGGAAGTCGAGAATTCCAAGCTACAGCGAGTACACTCCGCTAAACGCCCCACTTGAGAACATTTACCTATCCACATGCAATACTTTTCAGTACAGAAAACCATGTCCAAAAGAATCAACTGAAGAACAGAAGCGGACTGGGAAATATTGCCGCTTCCATGAAACTTATGGACACAACACGGAAGAATGCAGACACCTGCATGACGCTATCGAGAAATTGATCAGACAAAAGAAGTTGCAAGAATTTGTAAAGGATCCACTGGAAGGAGGACAGGGAACGTCCAACCCAGGTCGTGCACCAGCTCCACGTCATCCTGAAGAGCCTGCCCGGACTGTTGGAAGACTGGTCATAAATACAATTATCGGCGGACCTCATCCCGCAGATAAGAACTGGCAAGAGATGGAACGATATGCAAGCTCCTTGAAGCATGCAGATTTTGAGTGCTGTTCGAACGTAGAGGACGGGGCCCCTGCTAAGCAGCAGCGCGTGATGACAGACGATATTGTGTTCAGGAACAGAGACGCTGATCAGGTAGAGGCTCCGACCATCGATCCCATGGTCATATCTGCAACGATCGGACCAGCATATGTAAAAAGAATTTTGATTGATTGTGGAAGTTCAGTCAACATCATCTTCAAGAAGGCCTACGATCAGATGAAGCTAGAGACAAAAGACTTGAAACCATCCAAAGCTCGTATCCACGGCTTTAACGGCGCTGCGACTGATGCAGTAGGATATGTCGAGTTACCAGTTGAACTGGGACAAGGCGAGCGTCGGAGGGTACGAATTCTACCCTTTGTAGTTTTGGATGTGGACTCTCCGTATAATGTTTTCTTGGGTCGGCCAGCCCTGGCTGAATTTAGGGCGGCATTAGCCCCGTGGTGCTTAACTTTGAAGTTCCCGACTGACAAAGGAGTAGGCATTGTTCACGGTGACCAAGCAGCTGGTCATTCCTGTTATGTGGCCGAGCTTCGAGAGGCCCACCGGAGGGAGAAGGGAAAGGTTGCGGACAACCCCGTCCGCATCCTCAATGCGGATAATTGACAAGTAGCGCCCGAGCCCTGGCTCGGGCATAGTTCTCGGATCTACGGAGATATAGATCCGAGAGACGACGATGAGAAACCCAGGGAAGAGAAGCGGCACCGGCTGAATTAACAATTGACATTTCAGTTAGCCGTGACGACCCTTCGCGAATACTGACGATCGGATCACAGTTAGGCCCCGCAATGACTGAAGACCTTAGCGACTTCCTCCGGGCAAACCTTGATATTTTTGCCTGGACGCATTCTGATATGTGTGGGATTTCTCCCGCCATCACGAGTCATATGTTGAACATAGACCCGAAATACATCCCAGTCAAGCAAAAAAGGAGAGGAATGGATCCGGAGAGTTCCGCCGCTCTTGGAGAGGAGGTGGACAAACTCAAAGCAAATGGGTTCGTCCACGACGCCCTCTACCCGGAATGGGTCTCCAACCCCGTGCTAGTAAAGAAGGCGAATTGGAAATGGAGGACTTGCGTAGATTATTTCGACTTGAATAAAGCATGCCCTAAGGACAGTTTCCCGTTGCCTAGGATCGATCAGTTGGTCGATTCCACAGCAGGACACGAATTATTGTCATTCATGGATGCGTACTCAGGATATAACCAAATCCCAATGCATATTCCGGACCAAGAACACACCAGCTTCGTTACAAATGTCGGGCTGTATTGCTATGTAGTGATGCCCTTTGGATTGAAGAATGCTGGAGCAACTTACCAACTCTGGTGAATCGAATGTTCAAGGACCAGCTGGGCAAAACCATGGAAGTCTATGTGGATGACATGCTCGTGAAGTCACGACGGTCAAACGACCACATTCAAGACTTAGCTGAAATGTTTAACATACTCAGGTTTTATGGAATGAAGATCAACCCGCTGAAGTGTTGTTTCGGCGTTGCATCAGGGAAGTTTTTAGGATTCATCGTCAATGCTAGGGGAATCGAAGCCAACCCAGAAAAGATCCAAGCCATTCGAGATGTACAAGCGCCCAGGACTATAAAGCAGGTACAGAGCTTGAACGGAAAAGTAGCTGCGCTGAGTCGATTTATATCCAAGGCAACTGACAAGTGCATCCCGTTCTTTGACATAATAAAGAAAGGAAAGAGAAATTTTGAATGGACGTCTAGCTGCGAGGAAGCATTCCGGAATCTGGTAAGGCATCTGGAGAGCCCACCAATGCTATCTAAACCAATTGACCATGAGATGTTGTACGTTTACTTGGCTATATCCCCTCATGCGATAAGCGCAGCTTTGGTTCGTGAGGAGGATCGAGTCCAGAAGCTGGTATATTATGTTAGCAAGCGTTTAACGGGGGCAGAGAAGAATTACCCTAAAATCGAGAAATTGGCTTATTGCTTGGTGATTGCATCACGCAAGCTGCGCCCATACTTTCAAGCGCATTCAATCGGTGTCTATACCGATCAACCCCTGAGGCAGGTACTTCAACGACCGAAAACTTCTGGAAGATTGCTAAAATGGAACATCGAGTTGAGCCAATTCGATATCGCATACTTACCACGGAGAGCCATCCGAGGGCAAGCGTTAGCAGACTTCATCGCTGAATTTACCATACCCATCAAACCGGACGATCACGACATCATTCCCCCCATCCGATGGAAATTATACACTGACGGTGCATCAAACGACCGTTGCTCCGGCGCGGGAATAGTTCTTATAACCCCGGAAAACCGATCAATCTGTTATGCCCTGAAGCTCGATTTCCCGGCTACGAACAACGTAGCTGAATATGAAGCACTGATCGCTGGCTTGAAGCTCATCAAAGAACTCGGGATCGAATCAGTCGAAATCTTTTGTGACTCGTAGTTGGTGGTTTACCAAGTACGAGGAGACTACCAAGCAAAAGGATGAAAGCTTGCTCCGTACCTCGTTCAGGTCCAAGAACTACTATCAAATCTTGAGCGTTATGACATTTCACATATCCCGCGAGAACAGAACAAAGAAGCCGACTTGTTGGCTAAGTTCGCAAGTACCGATGATGCTCAACAAATGGGATTGTATCCCGTTGAAGTCTTGCATGCCCCGAGCGTGGACGAGACGAAAATTGATCGAGTGTTGGAAACAGAGATCGAGAAGGACTCGTGGATGACCCCATTCAAACTGTACCTGACAACCGAGGCTTTACCAGAAAAAAGAAGCGAAAGACGACAGGTCCTTCGAAAGGCTGCGCGGTACATAATGCAGGGTGGATCCATGTACCGAAAAGGATTCTCAGTCCCATTATTACGGTGCATCGCTCATGATGAAACAAAGCGAGTCTTGAGGGAAGTTCACGAAGGGGAATGTGGCGACCATACTGGGGGGCAAACGCTAGCAAAGAAGATCCTCCGCTATGGATAAACTGGCCCATCGTAAACCGGGATGCCGCGGACTACGCAAGAAAATGCGACAAGTGTCAAAGATACGCAAAAATCCCGAGGGCTCCATCAACGGAACTCACACAAATGATTAGTCCTTGGCCATTTGCGATCTGGGGAATCGATATAATCGGCTCTTTGCCTCTATCCAAAGGTGGTGCGAAATACGCAATAGTTGTAGTCGACTATTTCACGAAATGGGCTGAGGCAGAACCTTTGGCCACTAAAGAAGGTCATTAACTTCGTTGTACGAAACATTATATGCCGCTTTGGCCTTCCACGCACCATCATTACAGACAACGGAACGCAATTCGAAAGTAGAGAGTTCAAAGAGTTCTGTTTAAAGTACGGCATCGAGAAAAAGTTCGCTGCCGTTGCACACCCAAAAGCTAACGGAAAAGTCGAGGCCGTTAACAAAATAATCAAGTCCATACTAAAGAAGCGTCTGGAGAAGGTTGGAGGCAAGTGGGTAGATGAACTCCCGACAGCATTATGGGCATATAGAACTACCCACAAGTCCGTGACCGGCCACACTCCATTCGCCTTGGCATACGGCTCTGAAGCCGTTATACCCATGGAACTTGAAGTTCCATCGCACCGAGTGACATACTATGACCCCAAGACGAACCAAAACCTCTTGCTGGAATCACTGGACTGCATCGACGAAAAGCGTGAAGAAGCTGAGTTAAGGGCGGCAGCGCACAGACATCGAGTCAAGCGCTACTACGATGGCAGAGTCCGCCCAAGAATCTTTGATGTGGGTGATCTCGTTCTGAAACGAGTCTTCCCAGTACCATCACGCATGAATCCCAGCTGGGAAGGTCCATACGCCATTGAACGGAAGCTTGGAGAAGGAACATTCAAGCTAGCGACCGTTGATGGCGCGACACTCCCCCAAGCATGGAACAGTGAACATCTGCGGCACTATTACATTTAGCATGTTTTCCTTTTTTGTTGTAGGCACTGTTATCTCCTGCATGTTTCCATTCAATAATGACTTAGTTTCCTTTTGAAAGTTGTAATCAAGCAATTTAGTTGATCTTCGTTAATAAAGGCTTGAAGCCATATTTTCCATGAAGTTTCTATATCTCTTAAATGGATGATAAATTACACTATCCTGCGCGACATACAGACTCGTACAAACGATTTCAAATCTCCGAATCCCCAGAGTGCGGAGCGGAGTACTCTAAGTCCCCAGAGCGCGGACTAGAGTATAAACGATTTCCAATCTCCGAATCCCCATAGTGCGGAGCGGAGTACTCTAAGTCCCCAGAGCGCGGACTAGAGTATAAACGATTTCAAATCTCCGAATCCCCAAAGTGCGGAGCGGAGTACTCTAAGTCCCCAGAGCGCGGACTAGAGTATAAACGATTTCCAATCTCCGAATCCCCAGAGTGCGGAGCGGAGTACTCTAAGTCCCCAGAGCGCGGACTAGAGTATAAACGATTTCCAATCTCCGAATCCCCAGAGTGCGGAGCGAAGTACTCTAAGTCCCCAGAGCGCGGACTAGAGTATAAACGATTTCCAATCTCCGAATCCCCAGAGTGCGGAGCGGAGTACTCTAAGTCCCCAGAGCGCGGACTAGAGTATAAACGATTTCCAATCTCCGAATCCCCAGAGTGCGGAGCGGAGTACTCTAAGTCCCCAGAGCGCGGACTCAGCAAACCAAATAAAGACAAGAGAATCAGTCAAACAAAAAGAAACTAAAATTTTATTCGATAAGTCCAAAATGGGGATACAAGATCACTCCTACAAAATTCGGGCCTATACAAACTACAAGTTGTGGAAGATAGAAACAATTACAAAACTTAAGCAGGAAATTTGTTGAACAAGTGCATCGATTATTTCCTCGACTTCTTCTTCTTGTCCTCCTTCAGTGTCTCCGACGACTCCTCTCCCTCACGCTTTTTCTTGGACTTTTTGCTTGCTAGAGAAGCGGAGTCAGGAGTAGGAGACAGAACATCTAGTGGTTTGGACCTGCCCGGGAGAATGATTTTCAAGGGTCTGTTCCGCGGGTCAGTGAGTTCCAGGACTTCAGATTCAACTTTGACTTTGACCTTTCTCTTCTCCTCGTCGGCGAGACGGTCCTTCATGCTCATCTCTGAAGTATGTTCAGAGGCGCCAGTGATTTTAACTTCGTCGCTTCCTTCGGCAGGAGACGAAGTGTCAAGTTTGTCATCATCAAGCGCCCTGATCACTTGAGCGTTTGGACCGAGAGTTACCCCTGCGTGAGCAACGTCGCTTGTTTTCCCTGCTTCCTCCTTGGCGTCATCGCTCCTCGGAGTTAGCTCGGCGTCAGAACGACCTGCACGAAAATATAAGAAGTGGGCATTAGAACGAATAACCATTGCTGAAAAATGACGGGATCTCTTCGACTTCTAGAGAAAGAAGAATTTCCTACCAGGATCCGGTTGGCTATCGGTGGCGCGCGGGGTTTCACCCTCCAGGATAGGTGACAGCACATGAACGCCGAGCCCGGGATCTTCGGGATCATAACTGGCATGCTGCTCGAATGGATCAAGCGTCGACCGACCGGCCGATTGAGCAGCATAAGGAGCGGCGATGTGAGGAGTAGTAGCGTCGGCCTCTGACGGGCCAGCCTCATCGTTCTTCTCTTTCGAAGGGGAAGAGCCTTTGCCATAAAGAGCCAATGCTGCGGATAAACCCGATGGCTCATTCCCTCTCAGGAACTCCTTCACCAATGCATCCTCGTCGATTTCCTCGGAGCCTGACTCGACTTTCTTGATCTTTATCAGAGTTTCCCATGCCTCAGCCAGGGATTCGTGGTAGCCGTCGCCCAAGAATGTTAGGTCGCGGTGCATAAGGACGCGGGCTCCGTACTCGGCGATCAACGGGTAAAACATACTTTTGACCTCTTCCCTGCCGGCCTCTGCGGCCGCCTCAAGGCGAGAATCAAGCTCCTCCACAGCCATTCTTTTGCCCTCCTCACGGGCCTCATCCTTCATTTTCTCGACCCCGGCAAGTTCACCGTCGAGCTTTGTCTTCAGAAGTCGGGTAGCAACAATCTCATCACAATACCGCTGTGATTCTTCCTGAGCAGCTATTTTGTCTTCTTTCTCCTTGGAGAGTTGTTCTTTCAGCTCTTTGACTTGAGTAGCGAGCGCGTCCCTTTCTTTTTGGACAGAGTCTTTTTCTAGGGCAAGGGCGCCGCTGCGCTGAACTGCTTCGTCAAGCTCCTTTTTGTGAGCCACCTCTAAGCGAGTAACTGCCTCAGCAGTATCTTTTGCGCCTTGTTCAGCGGCTTCTAGCTTTGACTTATAAGAGGCGAGCTCTTCGTCTTGGAGTTTGATGATTTTCTTATCGCTGTCAGCCTCCAGATTCAGACGGTCAATCTCGTGTTGACGCTCGACAGATACTTCCGAGATCTTCTCCACCAAGTGCACGAATGCGTCATGTTGAACATAGACGTCATTGTTGCAGGCGATGGCACTTTGCTTCACGTGCCCAGGAATGTGATGGATGGCTGGGAGGAATTTCAAGCCGTCAAAACAGATTTTCGGAAACTTGGCCTTAAGGTCGACCATCTTTTCCGCGACAGTTGGGTCCACGGTAGGAATAGGAGGAGGAGGCTTAGAGAATTCCGTTCTTTTACGATGCTCTCGAACTTGCCTCATACTCGATGAACTGGAATGTTGTTCTCGAGCAGCATCCGACTGATAACCCTTCTGCAAAGACTTCTCTTTATCCGGCTCGGTTGGAGGAGGAAGATCGCGGGACTGGGAAGATTGAGAGTGTGCTTTCTTGCGGTGAGACGACTCGCGCGGACGATTGTCCCTATCTTCGTAATCTCCTCGGTCCCGGCGTCTGCCTGAACCGGAATCCCGTCCGGAGTGATGGAATATAGAAGACCCCTGAAGGCGATCAAGTCCGCGTGAGCGGCCCATGTCACCTGCAAAGAAGGGAGATAACAACGAGTTAAGGAGAATTCACGAATTAAAAAGACTTGAAATATATTATGGAATGCGCATGTGCGTGTGTGTCCTAAGTGTTCCCCCCGACGGACCCGTTTGTTTATCTTTGCTAATCGGAGTATTGTCTCTTTGAGTCGGGAGTTGAACTCCTACATTGCCTCTAGCGGGCGAAGAGAATTTGAGAGCTTCAGGGTCATCGAACCCGTAATTAAGTATGTCTTCGGGAATAGAAAGGTTCGATAGACCTCTCAAGGAAGTTTCCAGATGCTGCGAAGAAACCTCTTTCTCAGGAGGGGTAGGCGTAGCCTTTGAGGTACCACCAACTTTCTCCTTTTGAACCGTGTATTTCAACTTCTTCTTTCCCTTCGAAGGGGAGGATGATGTCTCAATATCCTAAACTTCGATTGCCGGATTCCAAGCGGGACCCACGTACTCGCCCTGAGTTTCGGGGGCATCATCCTTTTTGCGCTCGCCTTCTTCATGAGTGTCGGGAGCGCGACGCGACGACGGTCCGGCAAGTTTTTTCCCTTTACCAGATGAAGGTTTGGGAATTGTAACACCTTCTGGAAGGCTGACCCGACGACCAGGGGCTAGCAAGCCGAACCCCGACAACGATTCATTTGAAATGATAGCTCGGATATCTCGATCCTCGGCCGAAAGAGCTCTAATCGCATCGACAACATCAGAATATCCTCGGCCTTCCGGGCGTGGGCTGATACCTGAAAGGATGAAACGGAAAGTTAGGAAAGACATGCTTGGGTTAAATACGAATAGTAACTCGGCAGAGAGACTTACTGCCTTCAACCCATCTCCTAGCGAAACCGGAAGGGCAGCGCACATAGAACCATTCCTGTTTGTACAGGGAGAATTTGCTACAGGCCCCTGTCAAGATCTGGCACTTGTGGTATGGCTCGAGGAACATGAAGGAAGGGCTATCTTTCCGTCTCTTGAACATATAAATGTATCGGATATCACCGGGGGTTGGAGGTCTGGAGAAGACGGCCATGAAAAGTAAATAAGTCCCATATAGAAACGCATGGCCATTCGGGTGCAGCTGCGACGGAGCTATGTCTATATACTGCAGCACATCCCGGAGAAATAAATTGAATGGAGGCACGCTGCCCATCCAACACATGAACTTGTTGCAGGCTGTGTACCCGACTGGGGGCAGATGAGGGCGGTCGTGTCTCGAAGGAACTAACACGTCAGCAAAGGGAATCCCGTGAATGGAACATATCCATCGCAGAGCGGCCTCGTTGATCTTCGAGGCTTGAGAATCGATCGGATTGTCCAGTAAGATGGTTGACTCCAGAGCATCGGGCGCCAAATTATGAGCGGGAGAGATTGACGGGTTGGAAGTATCTGCGGCTCCTTGCCTCGATGACGGCCCAGGCCTGTCGGATATGGTGGCGGAGCTAGATTTTCTCGACATCCCGAATAAATAACTAAATGCTTGAGAAAGCTATACTTGAAAAACGTTGAACGTTAGAATTAGCAACACGAGTTTCCCTCCCACGTGGTGTGTGAACTAGTGCAAGCAATTGTGTACAGACAATGAGAATGTTTTAAAAGATATAATAATTAGCTTCCAATCATCGCCTTCGAAGACCGTCATCGCTGACCGTCTCAAAAAGCCCACCTTGAGGTGATTACAGTTCCAGATTCAAAAGACATATGATTTCTAAAGTAACCGGCCTAAGTGTAGTATGACATTTATACTGTTCGGCATTTAAGTAATGTTCGGCATTCAAGATTATTCGTCCTAAGTATAGTGTTCGGCTGTGTTTGGCTCGGTTTAAAGAATGTTCGGCAATTGTATTGTTCGGTATGTCAAGTGTTCGGCAATTGTATTGTTCGGCATGTCAAGTGTTCAGCAATTGTATTGTTCGGCATGTCAAGTGTTTGGCAATTGTATTGTTCGGCATGTCAAGTGTTAGGCAATTGTATTGTTCGGCATGTCAAGTGTTCGGCAATTGTACTCTTCGGCATGTCAAGTGTTCGGCAATCGTATTGTTCGGCATGTCAATTGGTCAGCATTTAAGTAATGTTCGGCATGTCGACTGTTCGGTCTAGGTTATCGTTCGGCTAAAAGTGGTTCTCCACCACGATGTCAACTTCACCCTACACCATCTCCGTCTGCGCCGAACGTCAGGGACAGATCGCTCGGCGAAGACTACACCGTTCAGCATCCCATCTACCTTTTTTCTTCTTCCAATCTTGATCAGCGCAAAGGAGCTAGGCTCAACTCCCATGCACCGTTCGGCGATTCCAAACGAGCGAACCACTCCCATTGGCCACACGTTTACAACTAAAGGAAATACTCTGTTTCCATAAGATGAACCTAAAGTGGAAGTAGTGCAATTGTTAGAAGAAGGATACCTAATTCGACGACCGAAGTTGAGAATGGATTATATAGGCTTTATATCTGATAGGATTGCAAATCTCTAAGAGTGATAATAAAGAAGACGTAAAAGAAAATGGTGGAAGGGCGCCTGGTTATATAGAGGGAGTTAGAAGACGAAGAGGCTATACCCGGTAGAACCGGTCAATACCGGAGCGTTCGGCACACGAGGTACGCTCGGCTTCGAACGTATCATTCGGCATCCCAACCTTGTTCGTCTTGCACCTCCTTTGCTAACATTCTTGAGGAGGTACCTCCGAGGTAGATTGTACCAGATTCAAAGCGCATCACGTTCGGCCACGCGATACACTTTGGGGGGCAAGTGTTTCCTGGAGATTTGACCAGGCAACTGAGTGCTCGACATTGGTCTCAGCTCGGCATGAAGTACTGCTCGGCATCGAGCAATACTCGGCGTCCACTAGTGCTCGGCAACAAGAGCGCTTGACATCAACAGGTACTTGGCGTACAGGTGTGTTCGGCATCAAGCAGTGCTCGGCATCAAGAGTGTTCGGCATCCATGAGTGTTCGGCGAAGCGCATGGCATCCGTAGTGCTCGGCAACGACCTATGCTCAGCGTCAGATAGTGTTCGGCACCAAGACTGCTCGGCATACGAGAGCACTCGACATCAACTGGCACTCAGCAACAACCTATGCTCAGCGTCAACTAGTGTTCGGCATCCCATGGTACTCGGCATCCGAAGTACTCGGCATCCGGAGTACTCGGCATCCAGAGGCACTAGGCGTCAGTGGAACTCGGCGATAGGATAACTCGGCAATGAGAGCGTTCGGCATTCAGAAGGCATTCAGTATGCACAACTACGCAAGGTAACGATATCATTCGACCTGCATACATTGGTCGGTCAAGAGCTTCGAATAGAGATACGCTCGGCTTCACTGCAACCATCCTACACTTCCCATACATCAGGAGCACCGTTCGGCATGGGAAGGACCGTTCGGCATGGAAGCGTTCGGCGTACCTGGTTCGGCATGCAGCGCCTAAGCTCGAACGTTCGGCTAACAAGCCCGCTTGGGTAGTCCAGCCCACTTTTGCCTATAAATAGAGGGGCAGGGTCACAGTGAAATGGATCCTTTTTTGGAGAGAAAACACCGGGGAGACTCTGCCATTTTCAAGACTCATCTTCTCTACTTAAACAACTTCATTCGATCATTTGATTCACGAATTGTATTTGTAATCAACTATAAAGAAGATCAATAAAGTTTAACTTCAAAGTGGACGTAGGCAATTACGCTGAACCACTATAAATTTGGTGTTCTTACTTTCTGTATTTAGATAAGTATTGTCTTCTCTGTTTAATTTGATTTCATCACTTATATCTCTTCACAATCTTCTTCTACGAGGTTAGTGACCAATTTTGGTGCTAACACTACTAAATCTAGCAATGATTAAATTTTATTTGGAAATCACGGTATGCAATGTTCAGTTTAAAAAAATATTAAGATTAGAGGTCATCATCATTAGTGATAAAAATGGCAATAAAAACACGTGTATCATTAATTTGTGCCCTAAGATCACATGTTAAGAATGATATTTACATGCTAACAAAAGGATCTTTATTTCAAATATTTAGTGGAGTTCAAATGGAACATTTTGTTGATTTAATAGCCTTAACATGTATGCATAGGGTACATGTTTCCTAAAAAAAGTATATTTTCTAAAGTCATTTTTTTTCATGTTCGATGCTAATGATTATGGAAAATATTTTAAAACTTCCACCAAGTACAATAAAATTATTACGTATGTACTATAAACGGGTCGAAATTTTGGTAATTACCTATCCATCTATCCTTTATTTTATAAAACCAAAACATTAACTGTTCATATTCTTTTTTCTTGAATTTTGGGAATTAAATTTCAAATGCCTATTATTTCCATGGTTTGAGCTCCAACTAAAACATTAAAATAAAAGATTAGTCAATTTAGAATAAGCTCTAAATTTATTTTTCCTTTTCCCTACCATTGATTCTCCAAAATATTTGTTCAATCTATAGCCTTCAAGTACTCCAAAAATAAAATCACATTTCTATCTCTTTACTTTTATCCTCTGCAATTTCTCTAAAATCTATGATTGATAAAACTAGAGTTTGAAGAAAAATCATATAGTACTTTGATGACCGAAGCAATAAAGTAGCTTTGAATCGTAGCTTTTATATGAAACTCCTAATTTTAAATTCCAAATAGGTAATTACATATTAATATTCAATTTAAACTCAGTTAATTACCTTGACCTTGTTTTATTTTTGGATCTGTACATTCTTATGGTTTAGAATGATTTGATTGGTCCTCTCTATAAATGAATTGTATGATTTTACCTTTCTTGTCTGACCTAAGATTGTTGTGATTTTGGTTTTATTCCTATTGACTATAAATTTTATATTATTTTTACCAATCACGTCCACAATGCCCTCTAATTTTTTGAAACAAACGTTCTTGGCTCAAAATTATGTTCAGTGTTTCCCTCAAACATAAAAGGAGTCGTAACCAAGTTTTTATCTAACTTACCGACAAAAGTGGTCATTTTTAAAATGTAACAAAATATTGTTCCACTAATTTGTACCACCAATGGGTTTAGATTATATTTCTTTTATGCTAGTTTTTCTTTTTTAAAGTCTATAGATTTTCTAGTGTTTAGTGGCATAAATTTTTACAAAAAACCATGCTTAGTCTAGTGGATATATTACTATAAAAGTGTTGAAATATATTCAATAAATAAAATCTAGAAACATAGTTTAAGGCTCTTATGTAGTGAAACTTCCGTTTGTTTTCAAATTTTGCATTTGACATTTTTTCCAAATTTTGGTAGTTTCGACTTTGAATTGGTTTCAAGATTTAATCAGTTTTGAAATTTAACAATTTCAAAATTAAAATGGTTTTGAATATTAAAATAGTTTTAAATATTGAAAACAGTTTGAATATTAACATATTTTGAATATCAAAATATTTTATGCATATAAAAATAGTTTGAATATTAAAATAGTGTATATATTAAAACGGTTTTGAATTAAAACTATTTATTTCTTTCCTTAACAATTTAAACTCAGGTTCAAATTCCAAATCAAAACAAATTCAATTCGACTTCCAATTCAAGTCAACTTCAAATTAAAAATTCAATTTAAATCAACCCCAATTCAAAATGATTTCAAACTTTACTTTAAATTCAATTTAAATGATTCTATTCCAATGGCTAGAAGTTTCAATTTAAATTTAAAACAATTTAATTTACGTCCATTTCATATCCAAATCACTTTAATTAAAATATATTCAAAGTTCAAATTAAAATTTAAACCATTAAAATAATTAAGTTTCAATAAATTTAAATCATATCTCAATTGGAACATTAAGATTTCAATCTAAATCCTTTAAACAATTTCATTTAAGCAATTTCAATTTCTACTTTCCAACGGTAGAATTAGAAAATAATTCAATTCGTATAAATCCTACTTTTATTTTCTTTAAAACAATATCACTTAACAAATCCAAATTAAAGATATTAAATCCATTTAATTAAACCAAATTCGATGTCCGGATATAATTTTCTACCTTATGCCCAAGCAATCAGTTATTTAAATTTTAATTACATGGATGGATATATATCATTTCAACCCATGTTTAAAAGTCGTATGTGTATATCATTTCATCATATTTCTTAGTTTAATTTCGAAATAATTCAAACGGTAATTTATATGATGTCAATAATATACAGGGTGATATAGGGATATATCAACAAAAAATATCATCAACAATATAAACACAACAACATCCATCGTATCGATCAATAGGCATACATATGCAATCAATATCCAAATCAACTAATATATCAAAACAGTCGCTAGTTATCAAATGTTGGGGTGTTTAACTAGCTATTCAGTTTCAATATTAATTTAATTGTCATCTCAATTTGATATCAAACACAAATTCAATTTAATGTCAATTTGAATTACCAGACCAAAATCAATAAAAATTATCACTTCATGATTTTGATTTAACTTGCATCTAAAATTTTAGTATTGCATGAGTGGGTTTAATCACTCACCTTTGATTTTATCCCATTAAAAACCCAAATGAAGGCGCTTTTCCCAACAATGTCCAAAGTCAACAAAACTATTTTCATGTCGTTTGAAATTTCACCACGAATCCAAAGGATGAAACCGAGCATAAATCGGAGTTCATATGTGGAAGATGATCGGGTTATAAAAATATTATTAAAATGAAATATAAATTTACACATATTATAATAATAAAATAAAACAAATTAGTTACTGGAAGCACCAGGTTGTTCTGAACCTTTGGCCATAGCTGCTAAGAAGAAAACTGGTAAGCTAGTGATGAGTTCGGGAAGAAAGAAGGCAGTGTTGATTTTGTGCACGTGCACATATGTGTTTGTGTATTCAAGAATGAAAATAATTGAATAACAATGGTAACAGGCATCAAGAAAATCAAGAACTAAAAATTAAAGTGTGATTCGAAGAAGGTATCAGGGAAGAAGTAGATTTTTTCGAAGAAGACATGACCATTAAATCATGTATATTTGCAACATAAAACTTGAATAAGAAGCAACAGTTTTAGGGAAGAACTTTAAGTTGCACACAAGAATTCAGAGCGAGATACTTCCAAGAATCCAACAGTTGAATTTAAAGAACATCAAAAAAATAGCAACTTTAATGAACAATCAAAGAAGATGGATTCAAAAGTGAAAATTTACTAGGATTATAAAAGAACAAGATTAGAAAATTGATAACTAAAACTAACAAAAGAAAAGTGCAAAATTCAATGCCAACTGAAAGTGAAAGAATTAAAATGAACAGATGATCGAATTATCTCACAACAGGCATAAGAATCAACAAGGAAGGCACAAAAACTATAAGTAATAAATTGGTAACAAAACTAACTAAAAACTGGAATGAGAAGAAAATAATGTGCACATCATGGACACAAGAAAATATGATTCATTGATTCAAGTTTCTTAACACATTCATACAAGCATGTTCTGGTATTAATGCAAACAGGCAGCAACAAAAAATGACTAAATCAATCCATTCATTATTTCTAGGGACCATCCTTCTATCTAGTATTTTTTTGGTTGTTCAACAAGCTCCTCTATAAAATTAGGAATGTTATCTTGTATCACCACAGTATCTCCTACTTTCTTCTTTAAGTGGGAGACATGGAATACATTGTGAATTCGAGTATTTTCAGTGAGTTGCAGTTTATATGCGATAGAACCATTTTCTCTAAACTTTATAGGGGCCATAGAATTTGGGGGAAAGTTTATGGGTTCTAAAATTCCTGGCTGTAATCTGTTTGTAAGGTTGCAATTTCAAATAAATCCAATCTCCAACTTCAAATTTTCTATCAGTCATTCACATATCTACATACTTCTTCATCCTTTCTTGAGCCAATTTTAAACTATTCTTGAGAAACTGTATCATAATGTCCCAAGTGAATAATTCTTCCTCTACTTGTTCAACCTTGGCAGTATTGGGTAAATAAGAGAGTAATGTGGGGGGGGGTCAATGTGATAAACAATTTTGTAGGGAGTGGTTTTAGTAGGAGTCTTCCAAGTAGTATTATACCAATATTCAGCTAAAGCCAACCATTTAGACCATTCACTAGGTTTATGACACATATAACACCGTAGATATCCTTCCAAAATGGTATTCACCACTTCAGTTTAGCCATCACTCTGGGGATGATAGGCTGAACTGAGTTTAAGGGAACTTCCTTGAAGCTTAAAAAGCTCTTGCCAAAAGGTGCTAGTGAAGATAGTGTCTCGGTCACTCACAATAGATTTTGGCATCCCATGTAATTTAAAGACCCCCTGGAAGATGACTGATGCTACCTCCTTTGAAGTGTAGGGATGTTGAAGAGGAAAGAAATAGGCATACTTACTCAGCCTATCAACCACTATAAATATGACTGTTTATTTGTAGATTTTTGGCAAGCATATAATAAAATCCATGGAAATGTCAGTCCAAATCTTGTCTGTAGGAAGAGGTTGCAATAATCCTAGCACTAATATGTTCCCATGTTTATTTCTTTGTCATTCCTCACAAGATCCGACAAAGCTTTCTACATTAGTCTTTAATTTTTTCCAAAGAAAAACCAGCTTTAACTTATGCATAGTTGCCTTAACTCCTGAATTCCCTCCTAAAGGAGATGAGTGATGTTCTTTAATGAGAAATTGAGTCAAATGGGTTAGATGATGATCAACTAAAATTTTCCCATTTCTAAACATCAAGTCTTCAACAGTCTTGTATTTATTTTCTAGTAATTCTCTTGCTTGCACCCTTGCTAAAAATTGTTGATACCATGGTGAGTCATGTAGAGCTCCCTTGAGTTTTTGTAGCCAAGGAGTCTGCATAGTGGATATGTGTAACAACCCAAAATTTAAGCTATAATAATTAATTAACAAATTAATGAAATGATAAAATAACTTTGTGAAATTATCCGAATTAAGCCACAGAGTTGAACCATTATGTCTATGGTAATTTTTTGGTCAGTTTCCATATATACAACGTCAGAATCCGAGTCAATATGAAGAAGTTACGCACGAAATAAGAATCGAAAAATAAAAGAAAGCAAAAAAAATATGGGGAGGTCGACCATCCCACTGCCTATGTTGATCGGCCAGTCGACCTGGCATAGTGGGCGGTCGACCTGCCTCAAGCGAATGAACGAAGGATTCATTCCTTCGTTCCAGTTGCTAGCGAACACGTCATTTTGCATTCTTCTGTTCCATCTGGTTCTTCCTTGCTCCCATCTGATGGCTCCTATTCAGCCTATGACGTGGTTTCATCCTATTCAATCTCCAAATCCAACGATCTGAGATCCACTTCTACCCATATAAATAGAACCCTAGGCCTAACACTTTTTCTTATTCTAGATTTTCTCCGCTAGGGTTCACTTTTTTAGGAAGGACCCTAAAAGGAATAATTTTCCAAGGAGAGAATGGTTTTAATAAAATTATTTTAACAGACCCAAGCGGATCCGTGATGGTCTAAAGGGAAGTGCTAAGTACCATAGGTGAGTGATTGTAATTATTTTAAGATTTCTTTAAGTAATTTAAAATAATAGGGTTTCCAATAGTTGTAGTTTTACTACGAATTTTGGAGTAGCCTTTTCAGTAGTTTATTTACCGATTTTAGAATTATTTTTAGTCTATTTCCTTCCTGCTATTGTTTTCAGTAATTTTAATTTATTTCTGTTAATTATAGCTTATCCATTTATTTACAGTTATTTATAGTATTTTAATTTATTTACTGTTATTTATACGTTATTTACATCTTCTTTTTACGCTTTGGATTTTCTTCTATTTTCAGTTTTCTTTTATTCCTCTTTCTTCTTCGCGTATGGATTAGAATAGGATTAACATGAATATGGATTAAATTGTAAGAAAACTGAAATAAAGAAATATAAGATGTAAATTTCAAAGACACTAATATAAATGGGAATGGACTGAAATTACGCCTAATTATAATGTTAGTTAGACTGAATTAAAAAGATTAGCCTAGTTATGACTTAGAATTATAATTAAAAATAATAAAAGATTAAAGAAGCTTATTTTCAAACTTAGACCTTAGGTTAAGTAATAAGCATGATTATAACATAGGTTATAATAAGAAAAAAGAACAGAATAAGGCTTATTTTAAGACTTAGGATAAATTAATAAGCACAGATAGTAGAAAAAAATGTAAAGGCTTATTTAAATAATTTACCTAAGTTAATAAGCAAAGATAAAAGTAGGACCTGTACCAAATAGCATTCCCTATTAGACAAAACGGTGTCTAACATTAGTATGAATAGAGATGAGGGCACGCTTATGCTAAGAATTGTAGTAATTGGTCAAATAGAAGTCCAAATCACGGGGGATTTGGATAAGGGGTGCAACTAGATATTGTTTGGACGAAGGGCCAGTACCAACAGCATTTCCCCAATAGATTATATGGACACGTGGTGATCTCACATTAGCCTAAAGTGAGATGAGGGGCACGCTTATGCTGGAAGTTGGAGGTAATAAGAAGACCCAATAGGTGGAGCAAAAGGTAGCATAGGCATGGTGGCAATTATGCGTGCGACTTCCATTGCGAGTACTCAGTAATAGCTATGAGTTCCAAGTGCTTAATATGGATGTCTTTCGTAGACACCATTGCCTTCTGTGTAGGGAGCTGTATATGTCGTGTAACGACCCGTAATTTTCGATAATTAAAATAGTCAATTTAATAAGATTTTTGTGATTTAATATTGGGAGAAATAAAAATTTGTGATATACTAATGAAATAATAACTAAAATGAAATGTAATAATGTTAATTTAAGGTAACTATTAACAATTTGAATGAAATTCCAATCAATTGAAATGATTTAAAGGTTATACTTGGTTATAAAGTGAATATAGGAAAACAAATGTAAATGTTGAATTAATTAATGAAATAATATAGAATTAATGGTAATTGAAGAAAATCAGTGTTAAGTAAGTAATTATAACATTTAGTTGTAAATAATAACTTATTACTGTGACTAAAAGTTAATGGTGGCAAGCTATTATATGTTACCTATTTATTTAGTCTGTTAAATTCAATTGGAAATCAATTGCAATTAATTCACCAAATTAGTGCAGTTAATGTAGATTAAGTTGATAATTGTAGAATATAAATTCAACAAGATGTAACCAATGTAAATTTTATTCATAATATGATAATTGATTGAATAAAAAGAATTGGAATCAAGTTGGCTCAATTTATTGTAATTTAAATTATAATAAATGGATTTATTACAATTAAATGTAATTAAAGATTACGTTAATGAAAAGTAAGATGAAAATGGTAAAATATTAATGTAATAAAATATATAACAATGTTAACTATGTATGTAGAGAAATAATTGATTGAATTAAAAGATCGAAACCAAATTAAACAAATTTATTGAAATTAAATTATATTAATTGGATTTAATTACAGTTGAAATTGAACACTGTAATTAGTGTAATATTTAAATACTGAATTGATATGTAAATTTTTTTTAAATTAGTGTAAATGGCCTAGTAATCAAAAATGGTTAGTTATCAAATTTTAAATTAAAAAGTGGTTAATTAATTTAATCTTAATTTATTTAATTAACGTGAAAAATAACCATTTTGGCCATTGTCTTGGATTTTGATGAAACCAGTTTCATCAGATCCGTAACGGTAAATTATTGTAAGATTTCAAGTTTCGTAGCGATCGGATGTGTCGTTTGATCGTACGGGCTCGAAACGCCTAGAAATCAATTTAATTGAAATCAATTGAAATCAATTTGAAATAAGCTGATTTTAAAGCAACTTCTTCATACAATGGAATTTGGGCCTGAAACCTGTTTCATTGGATTTAAAATTACCGAGAACATCTATTTTGATATATGGGATGACCCATTTCCCTTTCGGGAATGAAACGGGCTTTTCGGGTCGTTTATCGTTCAACTTTTAAATCAACCTTGTCCATTCATTCTATTTCAGATCTACCTATAAATAGCCTGTTATAAACCCTAGCTATTTCTTATTCTATTTGTCTATACGTACAATTTCATATGTCCACTTCTCCTTCTCAATGGCAGACAAACAAATTCCCAATTCGATTTCAATTCAAAATTCAAATCGAAAATTAAAACTCCTCAAACCCTATCAAATTTTATATCGATTTGAAGCTCTCGAGGAGCACAAGTCAAATCTGCAGTCTGTTTTACGATTTGGGTATTTGTGTGGCCGGAAACTAATGGAGTAGTTTAGGCCGTTCATATTGGGTTATCGTTTTTAACGGTGGATCTGCGTCATGGCGATGGTCGGGAGACGTGGGGTGGTAGAGTTTGTCGAGCAGGCCTCGGGGATGTAGTCACTTGTCTAAATGTGGCCGGAGTTCGTCGATTTTGGCATTTGAAGGCGTACGGCGGCGGCATGCTTGGAGGGAGCCGGAGACTGCCGCATGGGGCCTAGAGGCGCGGCCTTAGACGGTGGAGTGAATGGCGTTGGCTGATGGGGTCGGTGACGTAGGAGTTGGCCGTGGCAGTGCATGGTCAATCGTGTAGATGGTGGCTATGCATAGCTCGCGTGCATGATGTCTGGTGGTAGGTTAGGGATTCTGGCGAGCGTTATTAAAAATTTACCCTTCTTTGTTATTTAATTTAAATTTAAACTTTTAAAATGTTCTAACAATCGTAACTTTTACGTATGAGGTACATTTTGGACGCGGTTTGTTTCGTTGGGATCGTATCGAAATTCCTGACTTTTTAATGCTGGTTTGGACGAATTCTGTGACTGTTTGAATTGGGCCCTAAATTGGATTTTTAATTCGATTTGAAATCGAAGGTGAGTGTTTTGACCCACTCACAACTACTAGATTATCTTATGTTAGTTAAATTAAATTTATTATGTGATTAGAAATTGATTGATTGATTTTTGGTATATTTAAATTATCACTCTAGTTGAATTTGACTTTTATTGCATTTAATCATCATTTAATTTAATATTGAATTTTAAATTGTCAATTTAATACCTGTATTTGATTTTTCAGTTATCTATTGATGTTCATTGATTGATTTGGATGATGGTTGTGATGTATGTTTGATTTGTTGATATTGGATGACTGATGTTGTATTTTATATTATTGTAACTGCAGGTTCCCTATGAGTTGAAATGATACATACACGAATGATCTATAGATTAGAAAAAGATCGTTATGGGTTGAAATGATAGACTCGAGCAGTTTTATGAATTTTTAATTAATTTAGATTGCGGTTTGAATTGATATATAACTGAAAAATTTTAAATTATGGATTGAAATGATAAATATCCGTATCACTTGACCATGGGGTAGAGAATTATATACAAACAACAGATTGGTTAAATTAAATGATTTTTGAATCTTTAAATTTTGAGTTCAGTTAACTGGTATTTTGAAATAGAAATTGATTTATATAAACTGAATTATTTTCGATAATCCAAGTTTCAAAGTTGAATGAATTTATCGGAATTGAGTTTCTGAAATGTTTGGATATAACTTTGAAATCTATTTAAATTAATCTAAACTATCTTAATCAACCTAAAACTTATTTTTAATTTATTTAATCTATTATAACCTATTTAATCAAATTTAATCTATTTTACCTATTTTAAACTAATTAAATTTGTTTAATCTATTTTAAATCTATTTAATATAATTTAAATACATTTAATCTATTTTAAATTTATTTAATCTATTTAAAATATACTTAATATAATTTAAGTCAATTTAATCCATAATAAATCTATTTAAACATTTTAAAACTAATAGAATCTATTTAATATAATTTAAATCTATTTAATCTATTTTAAATCTATTTAAATCATTTTAAATCAAATTAAATCAAATTTAAGTTTATTTAATCTATTTTACTATTTAAACTATATTAAATCTATTAAACTATTTTTAAACTATATAAACTAATTTTAATTACCTAAACTATTTTCTAAATTTCAGAATGTGTAAAGTTGAGGTATTTATATTTAAATCCTTGATAGTGATACAACCTAAGTTGTAGTTTGGAACTGATATCTTTTTGTGAAGCGACATATTTGAGTAAATAAGATGATTTTGAAATGAAGAATTAGTTTACATAACTTATCGATAATTTCAAAGTGAATGTGATTTCAAAAGTGAATATGATTTGGAAGTGAATATGACTTTGAAAGTGAATACAGTTGCGAAAGTGAATATGAATTCGAAAGAGATATGATTTGAAATTGAATATGATATTTTGATATCAATTGTAAACTTACTTTTGAAATGTAAAAGAACCATCCGGTGTGAAATAAGCGTTTTGTTATTAAAGAGACTGGGATCGGATATTGTCATACTCTCTACCAATACCAAAAACCACTTTAACAACTGTGTACGTGGTGGAGACTCCAGAAAAGAAGTAGGATGGTTTGGTGAACGATTTTTGTATGAGGTATGACTTGACCCTGACTCCCGTGAGTCAGCTTAGATGCGACTAAAACAGGAGCCATGCCGGGCCAAGTGAGGTCATTCCTCCTATCGGGTACACTTCTTCGATACTATATTCTGACTTTGTGATTGATTTGGTGGCCACCCTTGATTTTGATTTGGGAGTGTATCTGAGGTGGGTGGTAGTAGTTGCTATGCGTTACCACCAGTCTGGATCTGCAATTGGTATATCTACTCTGGCATTGCCTCGAGTGCCGTGTTCACATGCCCTAGAGTGCCTTCTATGAGTTTGTTTTATACCATACCTATAGAGTGCCCTCTGATAGCCTCCAGTTTAGGGAGGAGTTACAGTACTGTATAGACTATGGGAATATATAAAATGTGTTAAGGGGGATATGGGTAACGCCTTAAAGCTATTTTAATACTTTACTTTACTGTAGACATATTATAATAGCGTATTGTACTACATAGTAGATAGTTTACGGATCCTTAGGAGATGGTAATCCCGAACATCTCTTAAGTTGTTGCACTCATGTTAGACACTGGATAGGAGATGTCAAATCCCGTAAACATCTCTGACGTCGTTCCACTCATATTTATTTACCATTGATTTAACTTACATAAGATCTTTTAGTTCTGACTTGAGTGTTTTATCTTTTCAATTCGTGCAGGTTAGCCCGAGCATTTCAGGGTTAAAGACCTTGTTTTTGGAGGACGAATACGAAGATTTGTGCTATTATTATTTAGGATATGTAATCCACTGCATCATGTTGTTTCGCTGCATTTATTTATTTCTTTATTCCTATTTCTGTAACTCTGATTTTTGTGTTGTAAAATAATAGCCTAATATATTTATAAAACAGCTTCATGAACTGTTATTTGATTATTATATTTTGTCATTTCGCTATGAGATTCTTTATTTGTTTTATTTCTTTCTCTTTTTCTTATTTACCCCATAACAATCTACCCTTTTGAATGGTTTGAGTCAGGCATGTGTGTCTACTTAAAATGTCCAAAAGGGCAAGTCGTTACAGTTGGTATCAGAGCTTTGGTTTAGCGATAATCTTAGCTTTGTGGGGTTTGACTCATATTAAATAGGGTAGTAATAAGTCGCTGAGTGTATATATATAAGAGAGCGTATTTGTTAGTGTTATAAAAGGGTTTTATATTGTGTTAATTTGTTCCGTTTCGTATTTATAAATTATAGTTGGTGCATAGGATGCTATGACATCAATAGGGATTTCTAAACACTTAATAGGACAGACCGACACAATATTTGTTTTGAAATATAGGTAAATGAAATAATTTTGCCTATTTTTTTTATATATAAAATAATAAATTTTATAGATGTTATAGTTGGATGTAATATGTTGTTCGTTAGGTAGAGAAATTTTATAAATATTGATTGAAAATAGGATTTACAAATAAAGTAAATATAAATTGGAAGTTTAGAACCGAAGTTCCGGGATTTTTGAAAATTTCTTTCGAAAGATTTTGGAATATAATACTAGTAGTATTTAGAAGTATTTTCTGATATAAACATTTCAAGATGATTTGAAAAAAATGTTTTAAAAGAATTTTTTTTAAAAGAAATAAGTTATGTACTCCCCTCTCTATCGCTGGAAAATAATTTCCATGCTGAGTGCATGCATCATCGACGTTCATTTTCAAGTTTCAAAGTGGTAAGACCGTGTAGTAATTTTACTGCACAATTGTTTGATAAATTAATCTTGATTTTAAATTCCAAATATGATTTGATATATATAAAAGATATGATTATATATATTATTTTAAAATAATTGAAATGAAACCCGGTTGTGTAGTTCTTAAGTTTCTATAATTGGAAATTGGAATTATTGTAATGAATGGAATCTTGACTATATTAATAATTAGAAACTTCTAAAAGGAAAATAAGAAATTTGATGTTAAAATGATTAATGGAATAGATAAGAGATTTAAATTTTTTTAAATGGTAAATAAAAATGAAATGAAAATAAGAAATGGTAACTATTGAATATTATGTTAATCAAAATAAATATGATAACTTGTATAACTTTCAATTGCATTCTAAAAGACATATATATAACTTACCAAAAAAGTTAAAAATTGTAATGTTAGTAAGAACATGTAATAGAATATTATATAAGTAAAACTAGGAAAACGAAAGTGTTCAATAAAATTACTCCTATAAATAAGAACTCTAATGTAAAATAAATTATTGTTATAGACTTAAGTTAATAATTTGAAATGTTACTAATAAAAGGTAGTAGAAGTGAATAGTATAAGAAAAATGATTTTAAACTTAAGATAACACTTTAGGCTATTTATAATCAGATTGAATGGTAAAGAGGAATACTGTAAGTAAATGATTATAAACTTGAGTTAATGTTGAAGACATTTTTAATTACAATGAGTACTATAAAATTGAATGACTATAACTTCAGAAACATTGAAAATTTTAGAAATGGAGTTAATATTCAATAATGCTTTATATGGAGGAATGAATGTGAAAAGAAAAAAAGCCTATAAATGGTGAATCGAATTGTAGAGAACTTACCTAATAATGTATAATCCAATAATTGAAATAAAAATAACTTATTTAAGCAAAGAATGTAAAGTAATAAAATGAAACAAAATGGCACTATATGAATAAAGGAGAAATGAACTCTTGTAAGTAATAACGAATGTAAATTAATGAAAATAAGCATTATATGATTGAGAAAAGAAAAGTAAATGAAAAAAAGGGAAATCAAACTAAATTATAAATGTGAAGTAAACTGAAATAAAATGTATACAATACTTCAATAATGAATTAATTTATTATCCAAATAATTGAAATGGATATAACCTATGTAAGTAAAGAATGTAAAGTAATGAAATAAGCATTACATGAATAAATGAAAATTTAAAACTTTGTAAGTAATGAACGTGAATTAAAGAAGAAAAAAAAAATGAAAAAAAATGAAAAATAAGAAAGTATGAACAATAAATGATGTGAAAAAGATTAATAAAATAAACTTAAATATTACTTGAAATTATTGTTTGTTTAACTTATGGATTGGTTAGGGAAGGATACTTTTATTGTGTAGGATGTATATATAACCTATAAGTTTTATATACGACTGTTGAGTGTATGGTTACTTCATGGTTTATTTATCATTTTATATGATTAGGAGTTCGGAACCCGAACAAACCATTTGTTTTTGGTTGCAATGGATGGATGATTGCTTTCTTTGATGAAAATGATGTTTTCACTGTTGTTTGAAATGACTATTGTTATATTGTGATGTTTTGTTTGTTATTTATTGAAACAACTTAATATTCTCTTTTACTTAATTATTAAACTCTTTTGGATTACATAAGTGAAATACAGGTTATGGAAGCAATAGCTACTGCTTTTGGTTTCATAAAATAAGCGTTATTTGCCCGACAAATAGGTACGTTCTCGGATTACGGTTTATAGTGATATTATATTGTTTATCCCGTGGTTTGGGATATATTATTTTGAAAATATGATATATATTGTTATTATTGATATTATTATTTCTTCCAGACCTCTCCGTACAAAGGAGACTCTACCGAAATTTTCCGTGAATTTTGGACTTAGAAAATTTTGTGAAATGTTTTCCAAACTTTTGTTAATTTGAATATAAAGGATTTAATTGTTATAAATTGGTATGTTTTATTTAAATTATTTATTATGTAAATTAATTGTTTATGAATTTAATATTTTGAATAAGATATATTGATTATATAAATTCCTTCTTTTCCCTTCTTTTCCTTTTCGAGGACGAAAAATTTTGAGTGGGGGAGAGTGCAACGACCCGTAATTTTCGATAATCAAAATAGTCAATTTAATAAGAATTTTGTGATTTGAAATTGGGAGAAATAAAAATTTGTGATATACTAATGAAATAATAACTAAAATGAAATGTAATAATTTTAATTTAAGTTAACTATTAACAATTTGAATGAATTCCAATCAATTGAAATGATTTAAAGGTTATACTTGGTTAAAAAGTGAATATAGGAAAACAAATGTAAATGTTGAATTAATTAATAAAATAATATAGAATTAATGGTAATTGAATAAAATTAGTGTTAAGTAAGTAATTATAACATTTAGTTGTAAATAATAACTTATTAATGTGACTAAAGGTTAATGGTGGCAAGCTATTATATGTTACCTATTTATTTAGTCTATTAAATTCAATAGGAAATCAATTGCAATTAATTCACCTAATTAGTGTAGTTAATGTAGATTATATTGATAATTGTAGAATATAAATTCAATAAGATGTAACCAATGTAAATTTTATTCATAATATGATAATTGATTGAATAAAAAGAATTGGAATCAAGTAGGCTCAATTTACTGTAATTTAAATTATAATAAATGGATTTATTACAATTAAATGTAATTAAAGATTACCTTAATGAAAAGTAAGATGAAAATGGTAAAATATTAATGTAATAAAATATATAACAATGTTAACTATGTATGTAGAGAAATAATTGATTGAATTAAAAGACCAAAACCAAATTAAACAAATTTATTGAAATTAAATTATATTAATTGGATTTAATTACAGTTGAAATTGAACACTGCAATTTGTGTAATATTTATACATTGAATTGTTAGGTAAAATTGTTTTAAATTAGTGTAAATGGCATAGTAATCAAAAATTGATGAAAATTGTTGGTTATCAAATTTGAAATTAAAAAGTGGTTAATTAATTTAATATTAATTTATTCAATTAACGTGAAAAATAGCCATTTTGCCCACTGTCTCAGATTTCGACGAAACTAGTTTCATCAGATCTGTAACAGTAAATTATTGTAAGATTTCAAGTTTCGTAGCGATCGGACATGTCGTTTGATAGTACGAGCTCGAAACGCCTAGAAATCAATTTGAAATAAGCTGATTTTAAAGCAACTTCTTTATACGATGGAATTTGGACCTGAAACCTGTTCCATTGGATTTAAAATTATCGAAAATATCTATTTTGATATATGGGATGACCCATTTCCGTTTCGGGAACGAAACGGGCTTTTCGGGTCGTTTATCGTTCAACTTTTAAATCAACCTTGTCCATTCATTTCTCTTTCGAATCTACCTATTAATAGCCTGTTATAAACCCTAGCTATTTATTATTCCATTTGTCCGTACGTTCAATTTCATCTCTCCACTTCTCCTTCTCAATGGCAGATAAACAAATTCCCAATTCAATTTCAAATCAAAATTTCAATCGAAAATTAAAACTCCTCAAACCCTATCAAATTTTATATTGATTTGAACCTCTCGACGAGCGCAAGTCAAATATGCAGTCTGTTTTTCGATTTTGGTTTCTATGTGGCCGGAAATCAATGGAGTAGTTTTGGCCGTTTATATAGGGTTATCGTTTTTAACGGTGGATCTGCGTCTTGGTGACGATCGGGAGACGTGGGGTGGTAGAGTTTGTCGAGCAGGCCTCGTGGGTGTAGTCACTTGTCTATATGTGGCCGGAGTTCGTCGATTTTGGTGTTTGAAGGCGTACGGCGGCGGCGTGCTTGGGTGGAGCCGGAGATTGCCGCTTGGGGGTTGGAGTTGCGGCCTTGTACGGCGGAGTGAATGGCGTTGGCTGATGGGGTCGGTGACGTAGGAGTTGGCTGTGGTAGTGCATAGCTCGCGTGCGCGATGTCTGGTGGTAGGTTAGGGTTTCTGGTGAGCGTTATTACAAATTTACCCTTCTTTGTTATTTAATTTAAATTTAATCTTTTAACGTTCTAACAATCGTAACTTTTACATACTAGGTCCGTTTTGGACGCGGTTTGTTTCGTTGGGATCGTATCGAAATTCCAGACATTTTGACGCTAGTTTGGATGAATTCTGAGACGGTTTGAATTTGGGCCCTAAATTGGATTTTTAATTCGATTTGAAATCGAAGGTGAGTGTTTTGACCCACTCGCAACTACTAGATTATCTTATGTTAGCTAAATTAAATTTATGATGTGATTAGAAATTTATTGATTGATTTTTGGTATTTTTAAATTATCATTCTAGTTGAATTTGACTTTTATTGCATTTAATCATCATTTAATTTAATATTGAATTTTAAATTATCAATTTAATACCTGTATTTGATTTTTAAGTTATCTATTGATGTTCATTGATTGATTTGGATGATGGTTGTGATGTATGTTTGATTTGTTGATATTGGATAATTGGATGTTGTATTTTATATTTATGTAACTTCAAGTTCCCTATGATTTGAAATGATACATACCCGAATGATCTATAGATTAGGGAAAGATCGTTATGGGTTGAAATGATAGACTCGAGCGATTTTATGGATTTTTAATTAATGCGGGATTGCGGTTTGAAATGATATATAACCGAAAAAATTTAAACTGCGGATTGAAATGATAAATATCTGTATCACTTGACCCTAGGGTAGAGAATTATATACGGGCACCGGATTGGTTAAATTAAATAATTTTTGAATCTTTAAATTTTGAGTTCAGTGAACTGGTATTTCGAAATAGAAATTGATTTATATAAACTGAATTATTTTCGATAATCCAAGTGTTGAATGTTGAAATTGGAATTGGTTTAATGAATTGCTAAAAGAATTTAAATTTGAATTTCAAAGTTGAATGAATTTATCGGAATTGAGTTTCTGAAATGTTTGGATATAACTTTGAAATCTATTTTAAATTAATCTAAACTATCTTAATCAACCTAAAAACTATTTTTAATTTATTTAATCTATTATAACCTATTTAATCCAATTTAATATATTTCACCTATTTTAAACTAATTAAATTTGTTTAATTTATTTTAAATCAATTTAATTTAATTTAAATACATTTAATCTATTTTAAATTTATTTAATCTATTTAGAAATCTACTTAATATAATTTAAGTCAATTTAATCCATAATAAATCTATTTAGACATTTTAAAACTAATAAAATCTATTTAATATAATTTAAATCTATTTAATCTATTTTAAATCTATTTAAATCATTTTAAACCTAATTAAATCAAATTTAAATCTATTTAAACTATTTTACTATTTAAACTATTTTAAATCTATTAAACTATTTTTAAACTATATAAACTAATTTTAATTACCTAAACTATTTTCTAAATTTCAGACTGTGTAAAGTTGAGGTATTTATATTTAAATCGTTGATGGTGATACAACCTAAGTTGTAATTTAGAACCGATATCTTTTTGTGAAGCGGCATATTTGAGTAAATAAGATGATTTTGAAATGAAGAATTAATTTACATAACTTATCGATAATTTCAAAGTGAATGTGATTTCAAAAGTGAATATGATTTGGAAGTGAATATGACTTTGAAAGTGAATACAGTTGCGAAAGTGAATATGAATTCGAAAGAGATATGATTTCAAATTGAATAAGATATTTTGATATCAATTGTAAATTGACTTTTGAAATGTAAAAGAACCATCTGGTGTGAAATAAGCGTTTTCTTGTTAAAGTGACCGGGATCGGATATTGTCATACTCTCTACCAACACTGAAAACCACTTTAACAACTATGTACGTGGTGGAGATTCCAGAAAAGAAGTAGGATGGTTTGGCGATCGATTTTTGTATGAGGTATGACGTGACCCTGACTCCCGTGAGTTAGCTTAGATGTGACTAAAACAGGAGCCATGCCGGGCCAAATGAGGTCATTCCTCTTATCGGGCACACTTCTTCGATACTATATTCTGACTTTGTGATTGATTTGGTGGCCACCCTTGATTTTAATTTGGGAGTGTGTCCGAGGTGCGCGGTAGTAGCTGCAATGCGTTACCGCTAGTCCGGACCCGCAATTGGTATGTCTATCCTGGCATTGCCTTGAGTGCCGTGTTCACATGCCCTAGAGCGCCTTCTACGAGTTTGTTTTGTACCATACCTATGGAGTGCCCTCAACTAGCCTCCAGTTTACGGAGGAGTTATGGTACTGTATAAACTATGGGAATATATAAAATGTGTTAAGGGGGATATGGGTAACGCCTTAACGCTATTTTAATACTTTACTTTACTATAGACATATTATAATAGCGTATTGTACTACATAGTAGATAGTTTAACGGATCCTTAGGAGATGGTAATCCCGAACATCTCTTAAGTTGTTGCACTCACATTACACACATGATAGGAGATGTCAAACCCCATAAACAACTCCGACGTCGTTCCACTCATATTTATTTACCGTTGATTTAACTTTCATAAGATCTTTTAGTTCTAACTCGAGTGTTTTGTCTTTTCAATTCACTCGGGTCAGCTTGAGCGTTTCAGGGTTGAAGACCTTATTTCTGGAGGACGAAGATGAAGATTTGTACTATTATTATTTAGGATATGTATTCCACTCATCATGTTGTTCTGCTGCATTTATTTATTTCTTTATTCCTGTTTCTGTAACTCTGATTTTTATGTTGTAAAAGAATAACCAAATGTATTTATAAAACTACTTCATGAACTGTTATTTGATTATTATATTTTGTCATTCTGTTGTGAGATTCTGTATTTCTTTTATTTCTTTCTTTTTTTCTTATTTACCCCATAACAGTCTGCCCTTTTGAATGGTTTGAGTCAGGCATGTGTGTCTGCTTAAAACGTACAAAAGGGCAGGTCGTTACATGTCGTCCGGATCCACAGTAGTTGCTCTTTGCATCTTCGGTAGATACCATTGGTTGTTGTGTAGGGAGTTATATAGCGGCTGGTCTGTAGTAAGGTCTATGGAGTAGCAGGTCGATCAAAAAGGGTAGAATTAGGGTTACATCCTAATTATAGGATTAGGAATTCAACCTTATCAAAGCAGAAGTCAAGGACAAGTGCAAGCAATCAAAGCTAACCTAGCTTATAAATTGAGAAATATTTAATCGTACTTATTTCCAGTTTACCTCTTTCCTATTTCCTTTATTATCCTTATTTATGCTAGCACTGGTGCAGAGTCTATTACTTTTATCTTGCTTAAAGACTCTAGTAATTACTATCATTCACCAGACTTTTAGTCTGACCCTGTCACAACCCGGATTTTTGACCTCCGAAAATCGACACCAATACGTCCACTATATTACATGTCGAACAATCGAATGCCGAAAATACTAGATCGTTAGGGAAAGAAGAAAGTGGTAGAAGAAGAAAATAGAAATAACAACACAGAATCACACAATCGCAGCGGAACAATATATAATAGATAACAACTGATCTTTATACAAAAATAACTATTACTTTTTTTACATAGTACATCATCAGAGTTTAGTACATCAATAACACAACGCTGGACAGTTATATCAACTTGTCCTCACAAAAGCTGAATACACAGCCTACCATATACAGCAGAGTAAAATAAAATAAGTATAATACGTCTTCGTCATCCAGCTCGCCTCCTGAGCTCCATAGCATCCTATCCTGTAATACTCGGTCTGACCTGAGCATTATAATAAAATAACACCCGAGTCAGTTTGGAAAACCAACGTGAGAAATCACACTCAAACTGAATTATTAAAGTTTCAAAATCTCTTGAAAATCAAAGGTATCTCGTAAGACCACGCCACAAATAAACATGCCGGGTTTTTACCTTACGATAACCAAAACATTTCATATCAAAATCCTTTGATATTATAATAGTGTCTAAGTACAAATACTTATTCAAATAGCTGAAATTGCTACATTAATTAAATTCCAGCAATACTAGGCTCTACAATCAAAATCGTAAAGGCACGTATTGGAGAATCGATTCCAACTGATTGACTAGGAACTGGGGTACCACCTGTCATGGTAACTGTCTAGAAACACCGTACCAAGGACCACTCCAGGGTCCTCTGCAACACAAGACCGGACTACACCTTAAACTGGATAGCCCGAATAAGATTACCCCACGGTTGGGATCAGCAACCGCACCACACAACCGAATAAAAGAAAGGGACTCTAGATAGGGGCAACCTTACCCTACTTGGGTGCGACCCACTTAGCCTTGCTGCATCTCCCCTGATTTTCAGTCATTCCCGGTTGATGAGGCCCGAGGATAAGCGTTACCTTTTTAGAAATATTCATTTGGAATGCTCATTGTCCTCCAATGACAATATACTGATAGCATTCATCGATACAAGTCCGTTCCCGGTCCGAACGGAACCGAAAGCACTATTCCTACTACATCCATTTTGGAATCACCCTCAGGATTATTAGTGATTAGCCCTTGCACTTCACTGTTCCATCTTTGACTCCAAGCTCTTGTCTTCATACCAAAAACGTACTCGTTGGATCGAAGTGGTTTTCAGATCACAAATCTGATCCCGGTCTCTTCGAAACAACGTTCGATACTTACCGGTAAACTCAACCCCGGTTCTCTTGGAAATAAACAAACGAAAATAAGATCGTAGTTCACCTCCTAACCGTTAGTGGGTGGATTTCCTTATCAACGTCCTAGAAGAACGAAACGAGTTTTTACGTACAGTATAGCACCTCGAACGGTAACTGTACCATATAATTCCAATACTTCTTCTAGATATTTCCAAAGTTATATTTGGGTCCAGATTTGATAGTCGGTTATTTAACTATCAAATAAACAAATCAATTCAACCAAATATTCCATTTCCACTGAAAACATCTAATCCATTTAATTTAGATTTTAAATAAATTAAATCTCCTTACCCAAAAATGTACACTTATCTTATCGAATTTAGCATATTAACAAATTATCTTTTCCTTCTAAAATATTTAAAAACCCTTTTAAATAATATGGAAAGTACCACTGCGGTGTCAAACCATGGGTCACTATTCAATTGTTACGTCTCTATGCCAGAGAAATCCAAGTCTTAACTGTTGTCACTCACTACCTCCAATTTCGCCACGCGAGGATACCAATACTCCCCGAAAACTCTGTTTAATAATTTTTAAAATAATTCTTCCGAAATTTCTATAAAGATTTCCCAAGTTAACTTTAAACAAAACTACTTTTTAGATAAAAGTATCAGAAAAAATATTAATATTAAATAATTTATCCCTTTGAAATAAAAATATTGATTACTTCTTAAATAATAATTATTTTAATATAACTACCTGAATTCATAATTTAAAATATACTTAAAGCCATTTTAAACACTAAGTAATAGATTTTCTGAAATATTCATTAAACACTTTAAATTTTCTAGTTAATACTTCAAAGATCTTTTCTTTTTAAAACTTAACTTCTTAGAAAAATGTTTTCAACTTCTATATTGCCAGCCCAATATTGATAAATCTTTCCCGATTTACCTCTAGTTTAATTTACGTTCCAATCCCGTAAAATTTCCTTTCACATTTCTAAAAATAATTCTACCATTTATTTTTAAACCAATTTTCCCATCTCCTTATAAATTCCCACCGTGAATTTATAATCCTAAATTATCCACTGATAAATACTTCACTTTATTTATAAACCAGTTTATAATTTCCAGAGTCCCATTTTCCCTTGAATCACCGCTTCACACACTTAGTCGATTTTCAAATCGATTTCCTAAATTAAATTCCATTTTAAAAATCTATTTCTTGATTTACCCAAATTTACCCCAACCTTTTAATTTCAGATTCACTTCCTTTTCCGATTTAAAATCTTATTTAAATCTGGAATATCAATTTCATACTTTATTCAAAAAAATTCCCCTTTTATTTTTCCCAACCCATTAAATCTTAATTTAAAAATAAAGTCTTTTATACTTAAACAATATCGCTTAAGTTCTCAAAACTCTTTTATTCACATTTAGTCAAAAATCTCTATTTTTTCATACTCGTAATTTATTTAATACGATTTTAAAATCAACCCTTTTTACTTTTTCCCAAATGCATTCCTTTAATTTATTCAACTTCACTATAAATATTTTACTTAAAAATTCCCTTTTATTTTCCTTCAAAAACCCAATTTTTATATTTTTGATATTTTAAAATGCTGAAAATATATCCAGCAATATCATAGCGTCCAATAAATTAAAATTTCCAATATAACCTATCACAGATAAATCAAATAAATCATATCACTGAATATGTAAATAATTTCAGCATTTTGAGGGTTTCCGTTCTATCCCTCCAACCTGTTTCCCTGCATCCACGGATGTTAGCACAATATAAAAATACCAATCCCACTTCGAGGGGGATATCACAATATATAGGGTCATCCGCTATTATGTGGGGCGCATAGGGTCTCATCCGCTATATAAATGCAGGAATATCAATCACTCCAATATATATATATATATATATATCCTACTATATATATAACATCACATTCAACTAGTAAATATTTATCAATTCAACAATCAATCAATAATTAATTTTAACTATTTAAAATTTACCAGTAATCCAAATTTGAGTGAGATGAACTGACCTTTATTTTTGAATTTTCTGATCGATCCAACTTGACCTTATTGCACAACATTTGCTCGGTTTTAACCTTGTATGAGAAATTGTTGAAGCGTATGAATTAACGATTTCAACATAATTCAAAAAAATCAATATTTTTTTTCTCAGACTTGACTTTTTTTTCCAAAACTAAATTTAGATTAAGAAAAAATAAATTAGTTTAAACAAATTACCAGAAGGACCGACCTCCCCTAACGCCTGCCACTGCTCATGCTACTCCGTCGCCCCCATGTCTGAGCTATCGCGATCGACAACGCGATGATCCATCACTCGCGACTCGCCTCAGATCCACACGCCACCTTCGCAATACTTAAAGCACGCCATCTGAGTCAATGCGTCCATCGACCTCCTCTGCTTGTCTGCTCAAGATGACACCCACGTCGCGATGCCAATCCATTTCCTTTGCCTCCCCGAACAACAAGCCTCACCGAACAACAGGCCTTGTCGAAGAACAACAGGCCTCGCGGAACAATAGCGCCGCCCCTGTGAGATTCCCCCCTTGATCCCCTTTATATTTTCTCTGCCTCAATACGAAATTGAACAGGAATATGGAGATACGAGATTGGTAAGGTTTTCTCTAGATGATTTTCTTTTGATTTCGAACGAATTTTTCGTTCGATTATCGTTTGAACCAAAATAAAATAAAAGAGGAGAGAGCGTGATTCTAACTGCCTGATAAATGGGATGATATCTCGTTCCCTTCCTTTAATATTTGTTCGGCCATTCTATTATTTTTATTTTTTTGAAACTGTTAGCGTTTGAAAAGGGAAAACGGGGGAAAAGCACGATGAGACATTGCCGTGCTCGAATCAACTAGCTATAGTGATATTGAAAAAGTGTTGACATGATTTGTTTGACTGGTCAACAAATATATATATTATTTAAATTTTAAACTGTCTCGAAACCGTAGCTTAAAATTTTGGCATCCTATCGAGGCGTGCCGTCAGGCGTTTATAATGTTATTCCCCTATTCTGATCGCAATGGAAAAGCTTTCGAGTCCTAATTTGATCGTATGAAGAAGATAGCTTTTTGGACCCAATTATTATATTGAATTTTCGATATAAATTTTAGTGCGTTTATACCCCATACGGCCAAACGATAACTCCAAACACTATGAAATTTGAAATCCTATAATAATACACTATTACAGATCCAATGGAACTAGTTTCGTCGAATTCCGAGACTGTGCCTTGGAAGGCTATTTTTATTTATCAATTTAAACGATATATTTTTAAAAATGAACAAATATCTTTCAAATTCAATTTTAAAGCTGTCATTATCTTCAGTATTATCCATATAAAATTTATAAGCCTTCAGATTATTTTTAACAAGCTTAAAAACAAAGATTTCATATTTTACCCAACTTTCAATTATTAAATTCAATAATTAATTCATCAAATAAATAGTTATATTTGAAATTCAAGTTAAAAATTAACTTTTAAATATTTAAAATCAGTTAAATATTCTAATTTCAAATATCCTAAATCCCGAGTCGTTACATTCCTCCACCCTTATAAGAATTTCGTCCTTGAAATTCTTAGGTAAGAAGAATGGTCCAAATCCCGTTAACTATTTCAAAATCAACAGTTTAAACAATCTTTCCCAAATCAATTTATTGAAACCCACTATCACTTTTTTAATTTCCAAATTCATCTGTAGATTACAACCAATATTATTTACACAACCATTTCAAACTATAATTTAAAACCAAATTTAAATTATCGAAATTTCTTCAAAAAATTTTCTCACTCCTTAAATTTTCGAATAATTTCGCCAACATCTCCTTTGCGCTGCTAGATCGGAACAACTACAAAACGCCTCTACGGGGCCCAAATTTCAAAAGAAAACAAAAGCCAAGTGCCAGATCAGAAAATCATCAATTTCATATGGTAATTTAAACACATACCTTTTTGTCGGCCAATCAAATTTATCTTCTAAAATCGAAAACATCAATTTATCCTTTGCTTTTAAATACATGCATCTTACTTACCAATCATACCTTATCATTCAATTCAAAATCATTTTATTTATTCCTTTTCAAAATTTATTACATTCAAGCCCGTACGATGTATATATATCATCCATACGCAATATCAAATCCGATCGCTCACTCGATCACATAATTTCACTCTAAACTTGTATCGTTCACACGACTCTCTAGTGCGGACTCAGATCTGGTTCCTTGATCAGAAACCATCATTCTCCTTGCATAGTCATATACTATGATAGAGAATTTCAGGATCAATCAAAAATCCATATCCAGGGTTTGCCATCAAAAATCGAGTGAAAAATCCTAACTCGGATAGATATAACTATCTCGAAATTCTGTGCTCGAATCTGGATCGAACGTTATGCAAATAGAATAATATACGTACAACTTACATATATATTTCCAATTGATTATTAGTTATATCAAATTTTTTCTATTCACATTTATTTCAATTTCTGTTCACTTATTCACACTTACCCTTTTTCACAACTTTTTGTTCAATCTTCATTCAAATATCTACTTTGTATTTTTCCCAATACTAATCTTACTTAAGAATTTCACCATTTACTTTCTTAAGTCTATTACAAATAATTTATACTGCTTCTTATATTTATTTCCACTTCTCCACTTAAGTTTTATATCCATTTCTTATTCAAATTTTAAATCTCAATTCCGTTTGAATTTAATTTACCTTCCATTTACTCATTTACTTTCTAACTTTCAATTTATTTAGCCCCACTCAAACTAATTCCTCAATTTTGCTTTATTTAACAGAATTCAAATTAAATTCCAATATTCAGTTTCAATTCCATTTACTTACAAATTTAAATTTACTTGTTCACTCATAAATTTATTTCAACTTAATAAATTCTATTTCAAAACTTATTCCATTTAGCCTACATAGGCCAAATTCTCAAAATTCACTTTTATTTAACTTAATTCAGTTACATTCCAATTCAATTCAATTCAAATTTTAAACTTCTATAAGTTTTCTAACTTATTTACATTCCATTCACTAATCTCCTTTAATTTACTTCATTTAATTGGCTTACTTTTCCACTTTATGTTATTATCACGCTTACTTTTATTTAACTCTTTTCAAGTTAAATTCCATGCCAAATAAATTTCAAATTCTTATACGTTATCAAACCATTTTATCATATCTCCAAATAACAATTTAGACCAAACCCCAGAGTTTTCAACAATTACTTAATATTTCAAAATCATTTTTGAAATCATATATATACCAAATCCTTTGGTATATCAAATTACCCCTTTGAATTTCAAACCAAAACTAGTTTTTGCAAACAAACTCCAATTCAAATCATTGAGGTAGCAATTCCTCCTTTGGAAACTCGAAAATGAAAGTCGATGATGCTGTAGTCATCACTGAAATTATTTTCCAACGACCGAAGTGAGTTCAGTGATTTTATCTCTTTTAAAAAAAACATTTTCAAATATTTTTAACTCCAAATCTCACCATATTTCATATCCAATTCAAAAATATTTCCAAATAATATCACTATTAGTTTCACAACTTTGAAGAACATATTTTTCAAACTAACGGGATTTAAATTCCTGTATTCCAATTTTTAAACCCTTTAAATCTATATTTAAATATTCCTTTGGAATTTTATTTCCACTTTAAATTATAAACTACATTTATAAATTCATATTTACCCATTTTTTTATATGAATTGATTTCTTAACTTTTGGTTATAACTTCAATTTCTTATTCAATTTCCACAACAACAATGATAATAATTTAATATTATCATTTCCTATCAACCAAGCAAACCATATGTAACTATAATAATTTACAAAAATTATCCCTTTTATATATAAAAATAATTTGGGTAAACTTATTTCATTTACCCCATTTAAAACAATACTATGTCGAGTTGCTCTATTCAAGTGTTTAGAGATCCCTATCAATAACGTTAATTACTCATATTGACCAGGATCCACAAGCCACTCAACAAATTAATCAACACAATATAAAACAATTTTATACTCACTAACAAATACGCGCTCATATCTATTAATACACTCAAACTCATTCTAGGGTGCTACCGACCCTATCTCTAATGAGTAATCCCCACCAGAGCCAAGGTTCTCGCTTAACCTTCAGCTCTGATACAAAAATGTCACAACCTAGATTTTCGACCTCCGAAAATCGACACCAATAAGTCCACTATATTACATGTCGAACAATCGAATGTCGAAAATACCAAATCGTTAGGGAAAGAAGAAAGAGGTAGAAGAAGAAAATAGAAATAACAACACAGAATCTCACAATTGCAGCGGAACAATATATAATAGATAACAATTGATCATTATACAAAAGAACTATTACTGTTTATACACATTACATCATTAGAGTATAATACATCAATAACACAACGCTGGACAGTTATATTAACTTGTCCTCACAAAAGCTGAATACACAACCTACCATACATGGCGGAGTAAAATCAAATACGTATAATACGTCTTCGTCATCTAGCTCGCCTCCTGAGCTCCATAGCATCCTATCATGTAATACTCGGTCTGACCCGAGCATTATAATAAAGGAACACCCGAGTCAGTCTGGAAAACCAGCGTGAGAAATCACACACAAATTGAATTATTAAAGTTTCAAAATCCTTTGAAAATCAAAGGTATCTCGAAAGACCACGCCACAAATAAACATGCTGGGTTTTTAACTTACGATAAAAAAACATTTCATATCAAAATCCTTGATATTATAATAGTGTCTAAGTACAAATACTTATTCAAATAACTGAAATTGTTACATTAATTAAATTCCAGCAATACTAGGCTCTACAATCGAAAACGTAAAGGCACATATTGGAGAATGGATTCCAACTGAATGACTAGGCGCTGGGGTACCACCTGTCATGGTACCTGTCTAGAAACACCGTACCGAGGACCACTCCGGGGTCCCCTGCAACACAAGACCGGACTACCCCTTAAACTGGATAGCCCGAATAAGATTACCCCGTGGTTGGGGTCAGCAACCGCACTACACAGCAGAATAAAAGAAAGGGACTCTCGATAGGGGTAAGCTTACCCTACTTGGGTGCGACCTACTTAGCCTTGCTGCATCTCCCCTGATTTTCAGTCATTCCCAATTGATGAGTGAAGTGACCCACTTCTCTATTCATTTATTTATAGTGAATTTTCTGTTAGATTTTTTTTACAATGTATATATATATACTTTTCAATGGATCACTTCTCTTAATTTTAATTTCCCAAGATCCTGAATTTTACTAATATAAATATATCAGTATTTAAATAAATTCTATCATTTATATATATGAAGATATATAAATGGTTCTTTGCCTATCAGAGTGATTAAAACAGCAAAGCAACTCATTCCCACCTTATTTCTCATATTAGAGATTTGGTGTCACATAGCCATTTCTATTTATCATATATATATATATATTTCTTTTTAGAACTCAAGCTTGATTAACTTTAGGATTAAATACCCTAGTTCTCTTATTTTCTTCTTCTACCTCACAAATTAATTGACTCCTGTATTTACAAGCCATACCTTTTAATCTTGGGATTTTGTAATCTGATACTTATTGTTCTTTATTAAGTAAAAGGTGTTCAACCTAACTCATGCTTATTAGTTTGGCTTGTGTTACTCATTTTAATTTCGAACAACTTTTATATCAGGTGAAATATCCATGCTTTGATTTATAAAGTTGCAATAATCATGTGAATGTTGAAATGATAAACTAATTTAAAGGCTAAGCAGAGGAAAACAATACAGTCAGATCAAAGTGCTAACTCAAACTATAATGCTAAACAGAGACTAAGATCATGTGTGCAGTCAGTATGCTTAAGGCAAAGTAAACAAAAAGGATCAGACAAAATGCAAGACTTCCAGGTGAACTTATGATGAAGACATCTGATGTTTTCTAGGAAAGAGAACAATGATAGTAGTCACTATTCTATTGAATGATGGAAATGCTCATTAGAAACAAGACCATATGCATCTACCATTTACCACAGGTTTTGATCATGACCCAATACTACCAGATTTGAATTAAGTATCTAGATAATAGGAATTAGTTAAGTATAATTGCAATGAAGTCTACAAGTACCAAGCATGCACATGAGCTTATTACACCAAGCAATACAAGTTTTCACTGGAAAAATCAAATGCCCTAACCAGATTACAGGCTATACCTTCCAGCCTTAGCATAGGCTTATATCAATTATAAGTCATGGTTAAGCCTTACTGGTTAGCCAATTTAGGTTCAACTCAACCTTTACAAGATTCATTGATTGTGCTATATTCCTTTCTCCCTATGATTGTTTCAACTCTACCATTTTAAAAGTTCATCTGACCTTACTAAAGGAGACATGGGCACATATCAAATTACATGGCATGATCTCCTATATCTTACTTCACCAGAGACTATGTAGATCAATTCCTTAAAACAGAAACCCACATATGCATATATATAATACTTAAAAATTCCTACAAGTTCTCTTCTCAGAAAAACAAACACATAACAATCCAGAAAATACTTAAACCATAATGATATTTTTGGCCCGGCCTAATTATTACAACAAATCTGCCAAACTCCTTAAACATTCTTAATGCAAGTAAGTCTTCAATTGTCCATGCATACAAGTTTACTATGCTTCCTTTCCTGCAGCAATATCTAGAGCTGCCTCCATAAAAATGAGACACCCCAGATGTTACAAAGCAACAAATAGGGTCGTAATATAATTCTGGTATGAGTGAAATCAAAATGTAATATCTTGTCATTTTTAAATTGTAGTGCAGAGTATTAATATGCTTGAAGCAATTTGGATTCATGATGTAACTGGATATATATATATATGTATGTATGTATCTAAGCTCCTACCACATTCATGCACACAAGAAACCATTCAATCATTCAATACAGTATACATGTACACACACTCTTATGGAATTAACTCATTTTAATTTCCATAGTTCAACTCTAAAACTTGATTTATCAATTTAATTTGGTCATGTCTCTTTGCCATTGAACACCATGTGTGCATTGCAAGGGACTCAATTCTGTTAACCCCTGCACAAAGGCCTATAGGACTTAAACAAGTCATGCACATACCCATCATACTCCTTATGATGAATAGATCAAGGCTTTTCTCCTAGATTAGTTTTATAATCTAGTGACCAGTCTCATTTCTTATTTCAGAAAGATTTATTAACTCCTGAATTGCTTTTACTTTCTTTCTTTTTCTATGAATCGGAGAGAGAGTTAATCTTACTCAGGGATTTCAACTGACCATACATTCATTCATGAAAATCATGTTTTTATTTCATTTTTCTTTCCAGTTGTCTCATTCAAAATTTGTTTTATCACTTGTATACTCCTGTATTCCAGAATGTCATGATCTCTTAACAAATCCTGTAGAGTTCCATTAAAAATTCTTATGCTTAATTCTATTGTGAACATAGGGTAAGGTTTATAGAGAAAAACCCTTAAAGCATTTTTAGCCTTAGATCTGAACAAATCAGCACATAAATAATTTATTGCATTGTTCATCCCTAATTTAAAACAAACTAGACATAAGCATGAACCTCCCTTGTTCACACTGCCTGGCTTATCTTTCAATTTTACCCTACTTCATAATAAAATTGTATTTATCTTACTATCATAACTACAAACTGATGGTTCATGGTACTGGATCCATCTCAGAGATCATGGCATTACCATTATCAAACAATCAAATGAAACATATCAAAGCATCAACCAAAGATTTATCAATACACCAACCATGCTCAGCATTCATTAATTCAGAGAAAGAAAAACAAGTTGATCAAGCACAAAAGAAAATAAAATGGCTGCCCTTAACTTGGGTCTTAATGCCTTAGCCTCATGAGATTGATTAATCACTCACCTTTCCCTTCTTTTTCCCCGAGATTGCCTAAGCTTGCAAACAGTGTATGTTCTTCTCTTGATTTAAATCATTTTTACTAGGGTTTTACTGAAGGGAAAAACCCCTTTTATCCTCACATCACTCAAAGAATTATGTGTGTGCTGTTATGGCTAAATGTGCCATTTTCCCCTGGTTTCTATTTCTGGTAAAAGCAGTTATCCATTGCTTTTCCCTGTGTACATGCAATTTGCATGTTTCACTTGTATATTATTTTCATGTGGCTTATTTTTTTTTTGTTAATACCTTTTATTATGCCCGAGTTATTTTCCATTCCTAGCTATTACCTCAGCCTATTTGTTTACTCTTGACTTCTTTCAAAATTTTACTTATGTATAACTAATATAAAACTGGTTTTTAAGCATTTTAATTTATCAAAGAATATATCATTTTCTCCCTACTTAATTGTTGAAAACAATTTTCTCTTTACTGAATTATTTTTATTTTCTTTATGTTAAACTGTAATATATATATGTATATCCTCTTCATCAATTAACCTCTGGTTAATATTTCAAACCATCTGTTTTCTCTTGATATGTAAATGTATTCATATTCTTAATTACCCTGGTGTTCTTTCCTTATTTACCTTATGTTTATTCTTTCTGGGTATATATATAAATACAATATATGGTAATATATGTCCATATATACACTCAGTTATATATCCTCTTCCCTCTGAAATACCATTTCTTCTTACTATTTATATTCAAGATATATATATATATATATATATATATATATATACACACACATGTGAATATAAGACTTACTCAATTTAGCTATTATTACTTTTAACTCATTCTCAATATTTATCTTCAGACTACATATATATATATATTTGGTTTTGAAAGTTTTCTTTTTTTTTTAATCTAATTATTCTCATCTCAATAATTTGGGTCTTCACATACTCTGCTCCTAAAAGGAATTGTGTCCCACAATTATTCTCTCATACATTTCCATCCAAATGTATACAAAGCTTAATTTCTATTAAATGATATTTCAAGAACTCATTCATTCTCAATCAATCAAACATACATAAATAATTTTAAGGTCTCATAATAATTTTTAAACATACCTCAAGCAGAAAACAGCTTAGGATATTTATCCTTTATCCTCTCTTCAGCCTCCCAAGTGCAATCATTCCCATCCAAACTCCATTGGATTTTAACTAGTATAATTATTTTATTTCTCAGTTTCTTTTCTTCTCTAGCCACAATGCCCACTGGTTCCTTTTTATAAACCAGATTTTCTTGAATTTCAACATGTGTAGGAGATTCAAGAATGGACTCTTTATGTGATATCCCGGGATTTTGGGCAATATAAATTTTATAATATTTATTAATAATTAAATTGGATTGGTAATTTTCCCTTATAATTTTTAATTTAATCTTTTAAAAGTTAATAAATATTTAATCTGGCAATATTGATTCATATCTTTTTTTAATAATTTAAAATTGATAAGATTTATTTCCAAAGCTAATAAAAATAGATTCTATTTATAATATATATTTTGATGTATATATATTGTGAATAGAAGGTTTTGGTTTAAATTCAATAAGAAAAATATGTTTTCAAATTATAAAATATATGTATATATATTGTGATTGAAAGCTTTGTTTTAAATTCAAGAATTTTCAAAAAGCTAATTAAGGTTAATTCTATATTTTCAAAACATAAGATAAATATTTATTTTTTTTAAATATAATAGCTTAAACAAATTTAATAAAATTTCTATTGTGATTTCTTTTAAAAGTTCTTAAACTAAAATAGTTTATAAAATATATATAGATTTAATTTATTCTTTCTTTTAAAACATCACATGATTTAAGTTTTATTTTATATGTCTACATTTAAAACCATAATTTGTAAGTATATAAAGTTTTAAGATACATGTATAAAATAATTATATACATATATATAATTTAAACTCTAATACATAATATATATATATATGTAAAATAGGTATTTATATATATATATCAAGTTTAAAACACTTGTCAACTTAGTAATAAATGAGTAATACATTTGTATGTATAATAAAACAAGTTTGGACACTTGTAAATAAATGGATATATGCAAGGACATTTGTAATAAAGTGAAATAGGTGGTAAAATTCTCCTTTAAATGAAATATAAGTATAATGTTTTAGAAATCACCTGATTTTATTATTTCAGTTCAAATCTTTTCTTCCTCCATCTTCTTTTTCTCTCCATCTTTTCTAAATTCAAAAGAAAATCAAAACTATAATAAGCATCAAACAAACAGCAGTTCAAACTCAGCAACAACTTCAGATTTCAACCCAAAACAAAGTGCATTCAAAATCAATATAACATCAGTTTTCAAATTCAACAAGATTTCAAACCTGAATTCAAACAGTAAGGATCAACTCAACATTTAGATGATTCAAGTGACAGTCCTAAAAAGCAAATCAAATTCAAAGACCCAGCTGTAAGAATCAAGTTTCAGTAATACAAAGATTTAACTCAAAATCAAGCAATAAGAACCAGATCAAAACCAAGCTCCAGATTTATCAACTGCAGATCAGAATTTCTGTCCTCTGTTCTTGTTATCTGGTGAGTAAACAAAATTTTTAAAAGCTAAAAATCTTTTAGTACTAATGCATGTGATAGATCTGTGTAGTGGTGATGTATATATGTTTGCATGGATGTTTTAGCATGAATATAAACTTGAATTGATATTTATATTGTGGATATGTCTGTATATATATAATTATGGTCTCTGATTGTTTCACAGTTTCTTGAATTACTTTTATAAATCCATATCTCCAAATACAAGCAATCTTAAACTTAGATCTTTGAATGAAATACGATTATAACAACATGATATCAACTCCAAAAATGGTTTCAAGGATTTTAGTTTAATAATTATTTCAGAAATAAGAAAACACTGTGATAATCAAAAATTGGTCAAAATTTTATGAGTACAATTTCATGATTAGATTGCATGAATGGATTCAGGGTAGGAAATAATGAATTTTGATATAGATATTAGGATTTTTAGGTTTGAGATTGTCGAGGATTTCTGAGTTGATCGGAATTCGAACTTCTATCGATTTCGTGGCGATCGGTGATGGAGATGCGTCGCGACTGAGGCTGGTGGTAGCTGGAAGGATGATGGTCGAAGGAAAACGGTGAGAGAATTTTTAGATGGCCGTGGTGGCCGGGCGGCGTCGAACTAGGGTTAAATGACCTGTTTTGGTCGTTGAGGTAGTCGAGACATTTGCGTGGTCGTGGGTGAACTAGAGACCATCGCGTAGGGGGGATCAGAAGCGTGGGCGAATGGTGGTGGTTGGGTAGTGATCGCGAGGCCTCAGGCGATCAATGGCGGTGGCGCGTGACGTTTTTCCCTTAATCAAGTTGGGTTCGAGTGATTTGACATGCTCGATTTTGATTTCTGGCGATGTTGTGGGTTCTGGGTAGTCGATTGGGTAGAGATGGTCGACGATGACTTATCGAAGGCGGCAGTGTTGATCGGAGGGACGGCGAGGTTGCGTGCACGTGCACGTGTGCACGTATGTGTCTGGCGATGATAGGATTTGGGAAGAAGCTGGAAACTCGGGATTGACTCGTGAAGATGCGTGGTTTTCTCGAAGCAGTGGGATAAGCGAAATACTCGAGTCTGAGCTCGGGAAAATTGTATGTTGGCTCGGGTTTTAGTGAGGGTTAACTCGAGTTTCTATGTTGTAGTGTTTAAATAAGTTTTAATGTTTTAAAGATTTAAAACAGTCAGTTTTTATAAAAAAAATGATTAGTTAAGTTTAAAGGTGAAGTTGTTAATAAGTTTTAAGAAATTTAAACAAGTTTAAATAAGCATGTTTCAAGTTGTTAAGTTATATCCAAAGTAATTAAAGTAATGTTTAAACTATGTTTCAAATATATTTTAAATAGATAAGTTTAAAGGATATGGAAATTAAGTTTCCAAAGATAAATATTTGTTTAATTTAATTAAACATGTTTGAAAAGGATTTCCAAAGATTTTAAGTACATTAAAAACTAAGGGTTTAAATTGTTTTGTTTTAAAGTAAAATATATTTTCAAATATATAATTGATTCCTAAATTGGTTTTAATAAAGTTAATAATAGAATAAGTATTTAATTTAAATGAAGAGTTTATTTTAAAAAGGTTGATATTAATTAAGGATAATTAATTAGTAAAATAAATTAAAGGTTAATTACTTATTTGTAATTAAGAATAATTAATTAATAGAGCAATTAGTGGGTAGTTAATGAACTAAGAGATGAATCATTAACTAGAGGTTAATTAATGGAAATAATTAAAGGAATTAATTACTTAAGGTAATTAATTAAAAAGAATAATTACTTTATGGAAGTAATTAATGAAAGGTAATTAAGGATTAATTACATAGATAATTAATTAATGTGATTAATTAAAGTTAATTAATAAATAAGATTAATTAAGACTAATTAATTAATGTGATTAATTAAATGGACTGTAATTACTTAGTAAAGTAATTAATGGTAATTACTGGATGTAATTAATGGAAGATGATTTAAGAATAGAAGTAATTTGAGTTTAATTACTTTTTTGTAATTAATCAAGGGATTAATTAAAGATAATTAATTAAGGAGTAATTAATTTATGTAATGAAGTAATTAAGGGTAATTAATTACTGATTGAAGATTAATCAGGGTGATTAATAAATGTTGTTTAATTAAAGATTAATTACTTAATGTAATTAATTTAATTGAGTAATTAATAATTAAGTTGTAATTAAGGATCATTAATTAATATAATTAATGATGTAATTAAGAATTGATTAATTAAGTAATAATTAATAAATGAAGTAATTAATTAATGTAATTAATTAAGGATTAATATAATTAAATATAGTTGATTAACTTAATAAATTTTAGTAAATTAATTAATGAAGTAATTAAAGGTTAATTACTATAAGTGGTTAAGAATAATTAATTTAAGTAATTAATTAAGGATAAATTACTTGGATGTAATTAAAAGATAATTAATCAAAGATGATTAATTGAAATGAATTATTAGAGGACAAGTAATTAATTGATTGTAATTAATTAATGGTTAAGTAAGATGGATTTATAAAATGAAGTAATTAATTTAATTCAATTTAAATTAATTTAAGATGATATAAATCATTACTTATGAATGGGTGTTAGAATTGGATACTGGACATTGATTGATATCTCTGATGAGATATATGTTGTATGATATGGATGTTAGTTGAATTGAATGGATTATCTGATAATGTTGATTATCTGTGTGAATTATCTTCCTTTGTGAATAAAGATAATGAATTGAATTGTTTTAACCTTTAAAACAACTTGGCCTTAAAAGATACGCTTTGGATTTCGATGAGACCGGGATCGGGTTTCCGTATACCGGATTTCCAGGTCTGGAGACCCGAATACCACATCGATCCAAATTAACGATAGGTCGTAAATCAAGTGAAGATGAAGATTCAGAGTGCAAGGGTTATTGTCGTTAACTCTGAGGGTGATTCCAAAACGAGTGTAACGAGATAATGCCTTCGGTTTCGTTCGAACCCGGAACGAACTTGTATGGACTGAATGCTTTCAGAACATCGTCAGGTGGACGATGAGCATTCTAAGTGATGTGTTCTTTTCTAAGGTAATCGTGACCTCAAGCCTCACAAACCAGGAATGGCTAAAACAGGGGAGGTGCAGCAAGGTTAGTGGGTAGCACCCAAGTAGGACAAGGTTACCTCTGTCTAGATGTCCCTTTCTATTTTCGACTTAGTGGTGCGGTTGCTGATCCCAACCGTGAGGTATCTTGTGCGGGAATTATCCAGTAAGGGATGTTCCGACCTTGTGTTGCAGGGGATTGGGAGTGATCCTCGGTACGGTGATCTAGGCCACGTACTGTGACGGGCGGTACCCCGGTAGCCCTGCCATTGTATGGAATCCAAACTCCAATAAGTGCCGTACGTATTAGTTGTGCCAACTATGTTGGAATGTGAGATGTAAGCATTTCAGCTATTTCTGTATTTTACTTGAAAACCCTAGACCTTATTATAATACAATCGAATTTCCTATCAAATGTTTTGGTTAGCGTAAGGTAAAAACTTACCCATGTTTATTTGTGGGAAGTCTTACGTGATACCTTTTCTTTCAAAAGGTTTTGAAGTTAAACAAGTTTAACCTGTTACTCACACCAGACCCATGTCTGACCCAAGTTGTTTATTTCTGTTTTATAAACTCTTGGGTACTCAAATTTTTACGAGTAGCCAAGGGATTCAGGTTAGCCTTGACGAATTGTGGAGGAGCAATGGAGCAGGAGGCTTCAGCGTTGCAGATATAGATAGTAGTTTCCGCTGTGTTGATCTTGTTTAGATCTTTGTTTTGTATTGAGATGTAATAACTAGACAGATGTTTATAACTGTCTAGTATATGAGATGTAATCTGTGTAACTCTGATAAGTGTTGTATATGATACTATGTAATAGTTATGTGATATATTATATTTTGTTTCGTTCCGCTGTGAGATTCTGATATTGTTTAGTTCTTTCTTTCTCTTCTTTTCTCTTTTCTATCCCTTTCTTTCTTATTAGCGATACGACTTTCTATGGAAAGAAAGTCGTGGTCGTTACAGTGGTATCAGAGCATAGGTTGAGCGAATGCCTAAGCTTTTGGTTAAGTGAATATCAGAGCAGTAGGTCGAGTGAATACCTAGGCTCTGAAGTGGTGTCTATCTTGAGAGTGCGTAATTGTTAGTTATATAAAAATGATTTTATATTGTGTTAATTGATCGGTTGAGTGGTATATGGATTCTGGTCAATACGAGTAGCTAACGTTATTGATAGGGATCTCTAAACACTTGAACCAGGCCAACGGACACAATATTGTTTTAAAGAGGTAAATGAAATAATTTTACCCAGAAATAATTTCTATATAAAAAGTATCATTTTAAATATATATATATTTCTACCTATTTGTTGGGTTACCTGTTCGGGTTTTCCAATATAAGTTATAAAGGTAGATGGGGTAGTGGTGTGTGAAACACGACTACCAATGGTTAGAGTTTAAATGTTGAGGTTGGAAGTGTATTTGTCGAGACTGTAGACCCAATACCGTCTCGAGTAAGCTTTGCTGTGGTGAAGGATTTCATCGATCTCCGAAGGAAACTGTAATGGTTCGGAGTTTATCTCTGAAGTTTGGATGAGTAGAGTTGGATCTGTCGATGAGGCAGAAGCGAGTGATGGTACCTTGATACCTCAGGTAATAGTAGCTGTATGATGAGATACAGTGACGATGGATGTTCCCGAAGATGTTTTCTTTGGAACAAGATTAAGGAAGTGTGTATGCTTTGGTATTGTGGCTGAGTTCAGCATGGTGTTTCTGTTTGGTTTGGAGTTCGAGTTTCTCGAAGATCTTTGGAGTAGGAAGTCCTTGGCATCAGTGTCAGCAGTGCAGCTCGGAGTATTCTGTGATGGCAGGAAGTTTTCTGGCTGAGCAGTTTTTCTGAAGGTGAAGTTCAGAAGCAGTAAGAGTGGGTCCATTTCTTCGATAAATTGGATAAATAAGTGTAAGCTGTTCTGATTGGTAAAGAGAGAACAGTCTGTTTGGAATTAGGCTGGGTTGATCGCAAAAGTGACTTGCGATTGTCTGAGTGTTCTCTTGGGTTGTCAGAATTTTCTGGATGTCTTCAGAGAAGTCAGAAGTTTGTCCGCATCTGAAGGTTGAGTTTTCTTATCGACTTGGATTCCAGGAGTGATACCGGTGGTTCAGTCTAGTGGAAGGATGTTTCCTAGAGATGGAGTTGGTGAAGCAGCTCAAGTTTTGCTGGAGTATCTGAGTTTTCTTTATGGATCAGTGAACCTTATTTCTGGAATAAGTTGTCCAGTCTGTGCTTGTGTTCTACTTCAGATCAGAGTTGAGCAGCGAAAGCAGTTTGGAGTGTATCTCTGGATGGGAGAAGTAAGTTTGGAATCTACTGATGTTGTGAAGTAGAGTTATGTTTGGATCTCGTCTGTGTTCTGATTTAGATAAGTTTTTGGTCTTCTGAATTGAATTGTCAGTTTGGATAACTGGAATTCATTGAGTTTTACGTATCTCTGAGGAAGTACGTATTTGATCTATCTTTGGTTTTAGAATCTGTAGTTTTGGGAAGTTTGGTAGTTGAGTCAGACTCGTCTGTAGTTTGATAGTCTGTTTAGTTCTGTAGATCTAGATGTGTAGGAGATCTATAGCTTAATAGTTTAGATTGTTTGTAGAGCGAGTATCCCGGTATATATATATATATACTTGGGGAAACTCGAGGAATTTTATCTAGAATTTAGTCTAGATAGTTAAATTGTTTGATTGGATGATTTGGTTGCTATGGTTGTTAGCATATGGATGATAGTATATGCTTATGTTTTAAATTAAAATCTTTAATAAGATTATTAAATTACATTTGTTTTAAATTTCGGGGACGAAATTCTTTTAAGGGGGAAAGAATGTGATATCCCGGGATTTTGGGCAATATAAATTTTATAATATTTATTAATAATTAAATTGGATTGGTAATTTTCCCTTATAATTTTTAATTTAATCTTTTAAAAGTTAATAAATATTTAATCTAGCAATATTGATTCATATCTTTTTTTAATAATTTAAAATTGATAAGATTTATTTCCAAAGCTAATAAAAATAGATTCTATTTATAATATATATTTTGATGTATATATATTGTGAATAGAAGGTTTTGGTTTAAATTCAATAAGAAAAATATGTTTTCAAATTATAAAATATATGTATATATATTGTGATTGAAAGCTTTGTTTTAAATTCAAGAATTTTCAAAAAGCTAATTAAGGTTAATTCTATATTTTCAAAACATAAGATAAATATTTATTTTTTTTAAATATAATAGCTTAAACAAATTTAATAAAATTTCTATTGTGATTTCTTTTAAAAGTTCTTAAACTAAAATAGTTTATAAAATATATATAGATTTAATTTATTCTTTCTTTTAAAACATCACATGATTTAAGTTTTATTTTATATGTCTACATTTAAAACCATAATTTGTAAGTATATAAAGTTTTAAGATACATGTATAAAATAATTATATACATATATATAATTTAAACTCTAATACATAATATATATATATGTAAAATAGGTATTTATATATATATATCAAGTTTAAAACACTTGTCAACTTAGTAATAAATGAGTAATACATTTGTATGTATAATAAAACAAGTTTGGACACTTGTAAATAAATGGATATATGCAAGGACATTTGTAATAAAGTGAAATAGGTGGTAAAATTCTCGTTTAAATGAAATATAAGTATAATGTTTTAGAAATCACCTGATTTTATTATTTCAGTTCAAATCTTTTCTTCCTCCATCTTCTTTTTCTCTCCATCTTTTCTAAATTCAAAAGAAAATCAAAACTATAATAAGCATCAAACAAACAGCAGTTCAAACTCAGCAACAACTTCAGATTTCAACCCAAAACAAAGTGCATTCAAAATCAATATAACATCAGTTTTCAAATTCAACAAGATTTCAAACCTGAATTCAAACAGTAAGGATCAACTCAACATTTAGATGATTCAAGTGACAGTCCTAACAAGCAAATCAAATTCAAAGACCCAGCTGTAAGAATCAAGTTTCAGTAATACAAAGATTTAACTCAAAATCAAGCAATAAGGACCAGATCAAAACCAAGCTCCAGATTTATCAACTGCAGATCAGAATTTCTGTCCTCTGTTCTTGTTATCTGGTGAGTAAACAAAATTTTTAAAAGCTAAAAATCTTTTAGTACTAATGCATGTGATAGATCTGTGTAGTGGTGATGTATATATGTTTGCATGGATGTTTTAGCATGAATATAAACTTGAATTGATATTTATATTGTGGATATGTCTGTATATATATAATTATGGTCTCTGATTGTTTCACAGTTTCTTGAATTACTTTTATAAATCCATATCTCCAAATACAAGCAATCTTAAACTTAGATCTTTGAATGAAATACGATTATAACAACATGATATCAACTCCAAAAATGGTTTCAAGGATTTTAGTTTAATAATTATTTCAGAAATAAGAAAACACTGTGATAATCAAAAATTGGTCAAAATTTTATGAGTACAATTTCATGATTAGATTGCATGAATGAATTCAGGGTAGGAAATAATGAATTTTGATATAGATATTAGGATTTTTAGGTTTGAGATTGTCGAGGATTTCTGAGTTGATCGGAATTCGAACTTCTATCGATTTCGTGGCGATCGGTGATGGAGATGCGTCGCGACTGAGGCTGGTGGTAGCTGGAAGGATGATGGTCGAAGGAAAACGGTGAGAGAATTTTTAGATGGCCGTGGTGGCCGGGCGGCGTCGAACTAGGGTTAAATGACCTGTTTTGGTCGTTGAGGTAGTCGAGACATTTGCGTGGTCGTGGGTGAACTAGAGACCATCGCGTAGGGGGGATCAGAAGCGTGGGCGAATGGTGGTGGTTGGGTAGTGATCGCGAGGCCTCAGGCGATCAATGGCGGTGGCGCGTGACGTTTTTCCCTTAATCAAGTTGGGTTCGAGTGATTTGACATGCTCGATTTTGATTTCTGGCGATGTTGTGGGTTCTGGGTAGTCGATTGGGTAGAGATGGTCGACGATGACTTATCGAAGGCGGCAGTGTTGATCGGAGGGACGGCGAGGTTGCGTGCACGTGCACGTGTGCACGTATGTGTCTGGCGATGATAGGATTTGGGAAGAAGCTGGAAACTCGGGATTGACTCGTGAAGATGCGTGGTTTTCTCGAAGCAGTGGGATAAGCGAAATACTCGAGTCTGAGCTCGGGAAAATTGTATGTTGGCTCGGGTTTTAGTGAGGGTTAACTCGAGTTTCTATGTTGTAGTGTTTAAATAAGTTTTAATGTTTTAAAGATTTAAAACAGTCAGTTTTTATAAAAAAAATGATTAGTTAAGTTTAAAGGTGAAGTTGTTAATAAGTTTTAAGAAATTTAAACAAGTTTAAATAAGCATGTTTCAAGTTGTTAAGTTATATCCAAAGTAATTAAAGTAATGTTTAAACTATGTTTCAAATATATTTTAAATAGATAAGTTTAAAGGATATGGAAATTAAGTTTCCAAAGATAAATATTTGTTTAATTTAATTAAACATGTTTGAAAAGGATTTCCAAAGATTTTAAGTACATTAAAAACTAAGGGTTTAAATTGTTTTGTTTTAAAGTAAAATATATTTTCAAATATATAATTGATTCCTAAATTGGTTTTAATAAAGTTAATAATAGAATAAGTATTTAATTTAAATGAAGAGTTTATTTTAAAAAGGTTGATATTAATTAAGGATAATTAATTAGTAAAATAAATTAAAGGTTAATTACTTATTTGTAATTAAGAATAATTAATTAATAGAGCAATTAGTGGGTAGTTAATGAACTAAGAGATGAATCATTAACTAGAGGTTAATTAATGGAAATAATTAAAGGAATTAATTACTTAAGGTAATTAATTAAAAAGAATAATTACTTTATGGAAGTAATTAATGAAAGGTAATTAAGGATTAATTACATAGATAATTAATTAATGTGATTAATTAAAGTTAATTAATAAATAAGATTAATTAAGACTAATTAATTAATGTGATTAATTAAATGGACTGTAATTACTTAGTAAAGTAATTAATGGTAATTACTGGATGTAATTAATGGAAGATGATTTAAGAATAGAAGTAATTTGAGTTTAATTACTTTTTTGTAATTAATCAAGGGATTAATTAAAGATAATTAATTAAGGAGTAATTAATTTATGTAATGAAGTAATTAAGGGTAATTAATTACTGATTGAAGATTAATCAGGGTGATTAATAAATGTTGTTTAATTAAAGATTAATTACTTAATGTAATTAATTTAATTGAGTAATTAATAATTAAGTTGTAATTAAGGATCATTAATTAATATAATTAATGATGTAATTAAGAATTGATTAATTAAGTAATAATTAATAAATGAAGTAATTAATTAATGTAATTAATTAAGGATTAATATAATTAAATATAGTTGATTAACTTAATAAATTTTAGTAAATTAATTAATGAAGTAATTAAAGGTTAATTACTATAAGTGGTTAAGAATAATTAATTTAAGTAATTAATTAAGGATAAATTACTTGGATGTAATTAAAAGATAATTAATCAAAGATGATTAATTGAAATGAATTATTAGAGGACAAGTAATTAATTGATTGTAATTAATTAATGGTTAAGTAAGATGGATTTATAAAATGAAGTAATTAATTTAATTCAATTTAAATTAATTTAAGATGATATAAATCATTACTTATGAATGGGTGTTAGAATTGGATACTGGACATTGATTGATATCTCTGATGAGATATATGTTGTATGATATGGATGTTAGTTGAATTGAATGGATTATCTGATAATGTTGATTATCTGTGTGAATTATCTTCCTTTGTGAATAAAGATAATGAATTGAATTGTTTTAACCTTTAAAACAACTTGGCCTTAAAAGATACGCTTTGGATTTCGATGAGACCGGGATCGGGTTTCCGTATACCGGATTTCCAGGTCTGGAGACCCGAATACCACATCGATCCAAATTAACGATAGGTCGTAAATCAAGTGAAGATGAAGATTCAGAGTGCAAGGGTTATTGTCGTTAACTCTGAGGGTGATTCCAAAACGAGTGTAACGAGATAATGCCTTCGGTTTCGTTCGAACCCGGAACGAACTTGTATGGACTGAATGCTTTCAGAACATCGTCAGGTGGACGATGAGCATTCTAAGTGATGTGTTCTTTTCTAAGGTAATCGTGACCTCAAGCCTCACAAACCAGGAATGGCTAAAACAGGGGAGGTGCAGCAAGGTTAGTGGGTAGCACCCAAGTAGGACAAGGTTACCTCTGTCTAGATGTCCCTTTCTATTTTCGACTTAGTGGTGCGGTTGCTGATCCCAACCGTGAGGTATCTTGTGCGGGAATTATCCAGTAAGGGATGTTCCGACCTTGTGTTGCAGGGGATTGGGAGTGATCCTCGGTACGGTGATCTAGGCCACGTACTGTGACGGGCGGTACCCCGGTAGCCCTGCCATTGTATGGAATCCAAACTCCAATAAGTGCCGTACGTATTAGTTGTGCCAACTATGTTGGAATGTGAGATGTAAGCATTTCAGCTATTTCTGTATTTTACTTGAAAACCCTAGACCTTATTATAATACAATCGAATTTCCTATCAAATGTTTTGGTTAGCGTAAGGTAAAAACTTACCCATGTTTATTTGTGGGAAGTCTTACGTGATACCTTTTCTTTCAAAAGGTTTTGAAGTTAAACAAGTTTAACCTGTTACTCACACCAGACCCATGTCTGACCCAAGTTGTTTATTTCTGTTTTATAAACTCTTGGGTACTCAAATTTTTACGAGTAGCCAAGGGATTCAGGTTAGCCTTGACGAATTGTGGAGGAGCAATGGAGCAGGAGGCTTCAGCGTTGCAGATATAGATAGTAGTTTCCGCTGTGTTGATCTTGTTTAGATCTTTGTTTTGTATTGAGATGTAATAACTAGACAGATGTTTATAACTGTCTAGTATATGAGATGTAATCTGTGTAACTCTGATAAGTGTTGTATATGATACTATGTAATAGTTATGTGATATATTATATTTTGTTTCGTTCCGCTGTGAGATTCTGATATTGTTTAGTTCTTTCTTTCTCTTCTTTTCTCTTTTCTATCCCTTTCTTTCTTATTAGCGATACGACTTTCTATGGAAAGAAAGTCGTGGTCGTTACAGTGGTATCAGAGCATAGGTTGAGCGAATGCCTAAGCTTTTGGTTAAGTGAATATCAGAGCAGTAGGTCGAGTGAATACCTAGGCTCTGAAGTGGTGTCTATCTTGAGAGCGCGTAATTGTTAGTTATATAAAAATGATTTTATATTGTGTTAATTGATCGGTTGAGTGGTATATGGATTCTGGTCAATACGAGTAGCTAACGTTATTGATAGGGATCTCTAAACACTTGAACCAGGCCAACGGACACAATATTGTTTTAAAGAGGTAAATGAAATAATTTTACCCAGAAATAATTTCTATATAAAAAGTATCATTTTAAATATATATATATTTCTACCTATTTGTTGGGTTACCTGTTCGGGTTTTCCAATATAAGTTATAAAGGTAGATGGGGTAGTGGTGTGTGAAACACGACTACCAATGGTTAGAGTTTAAATGTTGAGGTTGGAAGTGTATTTGTCGAGACTGTAGACCCAATACCGTCTCGAGTAAGCTTTGCTGTGGTGAAGGATTTCATCGATCTCCGAAGGAAACTGTAATGGTTCGGAGTTTATCTCTGAAGTTTGGATGAGTAGAGTTGGATCTGTCGATGAGGCAGAAGCGAGTGATGGTACCTTGATACCTCAGGTAATAGTAGCTGTATGATGAGATACAGTGACGATGGATGTTCCCGAAGATGTTTTCTTTGGAACAAGATTAAGGAAGTGTGTATGCTTTGGTATTGTGGCTGAGTTCAGCATGGTGTTTCTGTTTGGTTTGGAGTTCGAGTTTCTCGAAGATCTTTGGAGTAGGAAGTCCTTGGCATCAGTGTCAGCAGTGCAGCTCGGAGTATTCTGTGATGGCAGGAAGTTTTCTGGCTGAGCAGTTTTTCTGAAGGTGAAGTTCAGAAGCAGTAAGAGTGGGTCCATTTCTTCGATAAATTGGATAAATAAGTGTAAGCTGTTCTGATTGGTAAAGAGAGAACAGTCTGTTTGGAATTAGGCTGGGTTGATCGCAAAAGTGACTTGCGATTGTCTGAGTGTTCTCTTGGGTTGTCAGAATTTTCTGGATGTCTTCAGAGAAGTCAGAAGTTTGTCCGCATCTGAAGGTTGAGTTTTCTTATCGACTTGGATTCCAGGAGTGATACCGGTGGTTCAGTCTAGTGGAAGGATGTTTCCTAGAGATGGAGTTGGTGAAGCAGCTCAAGTTTTGCTGGAGTATCTGAGTTTTCTTTATGGATCAGTGAACCTTATTTCTGGAATAAGTTGTCCAGTCTGTGCTTGTGTTCTACTTCAGATCAGAGTTGAGCAGCGAAAGCAGTTTGGAGTGTATCTCTGGATGGGAGAAGTAAGTTTGGAATCTACTGATGTTGTGAAGTAGAGTTATGTTTGGATCTCGTCTGTGTTCTGATTTAGATAAGTTTTTGGTCTTCTGAATTGAATTGTCAGTTTGGATAACTGGAATTCATTGAGTTTTACGTATCTCTGAGGAAGTACGTATTTGATCTATCTTTGGTTTTAGAATCTGTAGTTTTGGGAAGTTTGGTAGTTGAGTCAGACTCGTCTGTAGTTTGATAGTCTGTTTAGTTCTGTAGATCTAGATGTGTAGGAGATCTATAGCTTAATAGTTTAGATTGTTTGTAGAGCGAGTATCCCGGTATATATATATATACTTGGGGAAACTCGAGGAATTTTATCTAGAATTTAGTCTAGATAGTTAAATTGTTTGATTGGATGATTTGGTTGCTATGGTTGTTAGCATATGGATGATAGTATATGCTTATGTTTTAAATTAAAATCTTTAATAAGATTATTAAATTACATTTGTTTTAAATTTCGGGGACGAAATTCTTTTAAGGGGGAAAGAATGTGATATCCCGGGATTTTGGGCAATATAAATTTTATAATATTTATTAATAATTAAATTGGATTGGTAATTTTCCCTTATAATTTTTAATTTAATCTTTTAAAAGTTAATAAATATTTAATCTAGCAATATTGATTCATATCTTTTTTTAATAATTTAAAATTGATAAGATTTATTTCCAAAGCTAATAAAAATAGATTCTATTTATAATATATATTTTGATGTATATATATTGTGAATAGAAGGTTTTGGTTTAAATTCAATAAGAAAAATATGTTTTCAAATTATAAAATATATGTATATATATTGTGATTGAAAGCTTTGTTTTAAATTCAAGAATTTTCAAAAAGCTAATTAAGGTTAATTCTATATTTTCAAAACATAAGATAAATATTTATTTTTTTTAAATATAATAGCTTAAACAAATTTAATAAAATTTCTATTGTGATTTCTTTTAAAAGTTCTTAAACTAAAATAGTTTATAAAATATATATAGATTTAATTTATTCTTTCTTTTAAAACATCACATGATTTAAGTTTTATTTTATATGTCTACATTTAAAACCATAATTTGTAAGTATATAAAGTTTTAAGATACATGTATAAAATAATTATATACATATATATAATTTAAACTCTAATACATAATATATATATATGTAAAATAGGTATTTATATATATATATCAAGTTTAAAACACTTGTCAACTTAGTAATAAATGAGTAATACATTTGTATGTATAATAAAACAAGTTTGGACACTTGTAAATAAATGGATATATGCAAGGACATTTGTAATAAAGTGAAATAGGTGGTAAAATTCTCGTTTAAATGAAATATAAGTATAATGTTTTAGAAATCACCTGATTTTATTATTTCAGTTCAAATCTTTTCTTCCTCCATCTTCTTTTTCTCTCCATCTTTTCTAAATTCAAAAGAAAATCAAAACTATAATAAGCATCAAACAAACAGCAGTTCAAACTCAGCAACAACTTCAGATTTCAACCCAAAACAAAGTGCATTCAAAATCAATATAACATCAGTTTTCAAATTCAACAAGATTTCAAACCTGAATTCAAACAGTAAGGATCAACTCAACATTTAGATGATTCAAGTGACAGTCCTAACAAGCAAATCAAATTCAAAGACCCAGCTGTAAGAATCAAGTTTCAGTAATACAAAGATTTAACTCAAAATCAAGCAATAAGGACCAGATCAAAACCAAGCTCCAGATTTATCAACTGCAGATCAGAATTTCTGTCCTCTGTTCTTGTTATCTGGTGAGTAAACAAAATTTTTAAAAGCTAAAAATCTTTTAGTACTAATGCATGTGATAGATCTGTGTAGTGGTGATGTATATATGTTTGCATGGATGTTTTAGCATGAATATAAACTTGAATTGATATTTATATTGTGGATATGTCTGTATATATATAATTATGGTCTCTGATTGTTTCACAGTTTCTTGAATTACTTTTATAAATCCATATCTCCAAATACAAGCAATCTTAAACTTAGATCTTTGAATGAAATACGATTATAACAACATGATATCAACTCCAAAAATGGTTTCAAGGATTTTAGTTTAATAATTATTTCAGAAATAAGAAAACACTGTGATAATCAAAAATTGGTCAAAATTTTATGAGTACAATTTCATGATTAGATTGCATGAATGAATTCAGGGTAGGAAATAATGAATTTTGATATAGATATTAGGATTTTTAGGTTTGAGATTGTCGAGGATTTCTGAGTTGATCGGAATTCGAACTTCTATCGATTTCGTGGCGATCGGTGATGGAGATGCGTCGCGACTGAGGCTGGTGGTAGCTGGAAGGATGATGGTCGAAGGAAAACGGTGAGAGAATTTTTAGATGGCCGTGGTGGCCGGGCGGCGTCGAACTAGGGTTAAATGACCTGTTTTGGTCGTTGAGGTAGTCGAGACATTTGCGTGGTCGTGGGTGAACTAGAGACCATCGCGTAGGGGGGATCAGAAGCGTGGGCGAATGGTGGTGGTTGGGTAGTGATCGCGAGGCCTCAGGCGATCAATGGCGGTGGCGCGTGACGTTTTTCCCTTAATCAAGTTGGGTTCGAGTGATTTGACATGCTCGATTTTGATTTCTGGCGATGTTGTGGGTTCTGGGTAGTCGATTGGGTAGAGATGGTCGACGATGACTTATCGAAGGCGGCAGTGTTGATCGGAGGGACGGCGAGGTTGCGTGCACGTGCACGTGTGCACGTATGTGTCTGGAGATGATAGGATTTGGGAAGAAGCTGGAAACTCGGGATTGACTCGTGAAGATGCGTGGTTTTCTCGAAGCAGTGGGATAAGCGAAATACTCGAGTCTGAGCTCGGGAAAATTGTATGTTGGCTCGGGTTTTAGTGAGGGTTAACTCGAGTTTCTATGTTGTAGTGTTTAAATAAGTTTTAATGTTTTAAAGATTTAAAACAGTCAGTTTTTATAAAAAAAATGATTAGTTAAGTTTAAAGGTGAAGTTGTTAATAAGTTTTAAGAAATTTAAACAAGTTTAAATAAGCATGTTTCAAGTTGTTAAGTTATATCCAAAGTAATTAAAGTAATGTTTAAACTATGTTTCAAATATATTTTAAATAGATAAGTTTAAAGGATATGGAAATTAAGTTTCCAAAGATAAATATTTGTTTAATTTAATTAAACATGTTTGAAAAGGATTTCCAAAGATTTTAAGTACATTAAAAACTAAGGGTTTAAATTGTTTTGTTTTAAAGTAAAATATATTTTCAAATATATAATTGATTCCTAAATTGGTTTTAATAAAGTTAATAATAGAATAAGTATTTAATTTAAATGAAGAGTTTATTTTAAAAAGGTTGATATTAATTAAGGATAATTAATTAGTAAAATAAATTAAAGGTTAATTACTTATTTGTAATTAAGAATAATTAATTAATAGAGCAATTAGTGGGTAGTTAATGAACTAAGAGATGAATCATTAACTAGAGGTTAATTAATGGAAATAATTAAAGGAATTAATTACTTAAGGTAATTAATTAAAAAGAATAATTACTTTATGGAAGTAATTAATGAAAGGTAATTAAGGATTAATTACATAGATAATTAATTAATGTGATTAATTAAAGTTAATTAATAAATAAGATTAATTAAGACTAATTAATTAATGTGATTAATTAAATGGACTGTAATTACTTAGTAAAGTAATTAATGGTAATTACTGGATGTAATTAATGGAAGATGATTTAAGAATAGAAGTAATTTGAGTTTAATTACTTTTTTGTAATTAATCAATGGATTAATTAAAGATAATTAATTAAGGAGTAATTAATTTATGTAATAAAGTAATTAAGGGTAATTAATTACTGATTGAAGATTAATCAGGGTGATTAATAAATGTTGTTTAATTAAAGATTAATTACTTAATGTAATTAATTTAATTGAGTAATTAATAATTAAGTTGTAATTAAGGATCATTAATTAATATAATTAATGATGTAATTAAGAATTGATTAATTAAGTAATAATTAATAAATGAAGTAATTAATTAATGTAATTAATTAAGGATTAATATAATTAAATATAGTTGATTAACTTAATAAATTTTAGTAAATTAATTAATGAAGTAATTAAAGGTTAATTACTATAAGTGGTTAAGAATAATTAATTTAAGTAATTAATTAAGGATAAATTACTTGGATGTAATTAAAAGATAATTAATCAAAGATGATTAATTGAAATGAATTATTAGAGGACAAGTAATTAATTGATTGTAATTAATTAATGGTTAAGTAAGATGGATTTATAAAATGAAGTAATTAATTTAATTCAATTTAAATTAATTTAAGATGATATAAATCATTACTTATGAATGGGTGTTAGAATTGGATACTGGACATTGATTGATATCTCTGATGAGATATATGTTGTATGATATGGATGTTAGTTGAATTGAATGGATTATCTGATAATGTTGATTATCTGTGTGAATTATCTTCCTTTGTGAATAAAGATAATGAATTGAATTGTTTTAACCTTTAAAACAACTTGGCCTTAAAAGATACGCTTTGGATTTCGATGAGACCGGGATCGGGTTTCCGTATACCGGATTTCCAGGTCTGGAGACCCGAATACCACATCGATCCAAATTAACGATAGGTCGTAAATCAAGTGAAGATGAAGATTCAGAGTGCAAGGGTTATTGTCGTTAACTCTGAGGGTGATTCCAAAACGAGTGTAACGAGATAATGCCTTCGGTTTCGTTCGAACCCGGAACGAACTTGTATGGACTGAATGCTTTCAGAACATCGTCAGGTGGACGATGAGCATTCTAAGTGATGTGTTCTTTTCTAAGGTAATCATGACCTCAAGCCTCACAAACCGGGAATGGCTAAAACAGGGGAGGTGCAGCAAGGTTAGTGGGTAGCACCCAAGTAGGACAAGGTTACCTCTGTCTAGATGTCCCTTTCTATTTTCGACTTAGTGGTGCGGTTGCTGATCCCAACCGTGAGGTATCTTGTGCGGGAATTATCCAGTAAGGGATGTTCCGACCTTGTGTTGCAGGGGATTGGGAGTGATCCTCGGTACGGTGATCTAGGCCACGTACTGTGACGGGCGGTACCCCGGTAGCCCTGCCATTGTATGGAATCCAAACTCCAATAAGTGCCGTACGTATTAGTTGTGCCAACTATGTTGGAATGTGAGATGTAAGCATTTCAGCTATTTCTGTATTTTACTTGAAAACCCTAGACCTTATTATAATACAATCGAATTTCCTATCAAATGTTTTGGTTAGCGTAAGGTAAAAACTTACCCATGTTTATTTGTGGGAAGTCTTACGTGATACCTTTTCTTTCAAAAGGTTTTGAAGTTAAACAAGTTTAACCTGTTACTCACACCAGACCCATGTCTGACCCAAGTTGTTTATTTCTGTTTTATAAACTCTTGGGTACTCAAATTTTTACGAGTAGCCAAGGGATTCAGGTTAGCCTTGACGAATTGTGGAGGAGCAATGGAGCAGGAGGCTTCAGCGTTGCAGATATAGATAGCAGTTTCCGCTGTGTTGATCTTGTTTAGATCTTTGTTTTGTATTGAGATGTAATAACTAGACAGATGTTTATAACTGTCTAGTATATGAGATGTAATCTGTGTAACTCTGATAAGTGTTGTATATGATACTATGTAATAGTTATGTGATATATTATATTTTGTTTCGTTCCGCTGTGAGATTCTGATATTGTTTAGTTCTTTCTTTCTCTTCTTTTCTCTTTTCTATCCCTTTCTTTCTTATTAGCGATACGACTTTCTATGGAAAGAAAGTCGTGGTCGTTACACTTTATCATGCACCCATTTTCTAAATTGGGATACATGAAATACATCATGTATTTTGCTCAATTCCTCTGGTAACTTCAACCTATAAGCTAAAGTCCCTATTCTTTGAACAATTTCATATGGTCCTATATACCTTGGTGACAGTTTCCCTGCTTTGCCAAATCTCAATATTTTCCTCATTGGTGAAACTTTGAGAAACACATAGTCTCCCACCTCAAATTCTACTGGCCTTCTCCTTTTATCTACATAGGCTTTCTGTCTCTCTTGAGCTACTCTCATTCTTTGCCTCACTAGTTCAATTCTTGCAGAAGTTTCTTTTACATGGTCTGGTCCAAGCAACACCCTTTCACCAGCCTCCATCCAACATGCAGGAGATAAACAAGGCTTCCCATACAAAGCATCAAATGGAGCCATTCCTATAGTGGACTGGTAGCTATTATTATAAGCAAACTCAGCTAAATAAATATGATCCTCCCAGTTGCCTCCAAAATCAAGTATGCATGCTCTCAGCCAATCCTCTAAAACTTTATTAACAATCTCAGTTTGCCCATCTATTTGTGGGTGGTAGGATGTGCTTAGGCTTAGTTCTGTCCCCATAGCTTCTTGGAAGCTACTCCAAAACCTTGAAGTAAACAAAGTATCTCTATCACTAATGATAGTCTTGGGGATGCCATGTAATCTCACTATCTCCTTCATAAACAATTGAGCTAGCTTGTGAGCATTTCTGTTTGAACTTATTGGGATGAAGTGTGCTGTTTTTGTGAGTCTATCAACCACTACCCAAATACTATCATTGCCCCTCCTTGTTCTTGGCAAACCATCCACAAAATCCATTGATATACTCTCCCATTTCCAAGTAGGCACTTCCAAAGGTTGCAATAGGCCTGAGGGTCTTTGATAGTCTGCCTTTACTTGTTGGCATGTCAAGCAATTTGCCACATATTTTGCTACTGCTCCTTTCATTCCTGGCCACCAGTAATTTCTCTTGAGATCATGGTACATTTTGTACCACCTGGATGGATAGTATATTTTGTTTTGTGATGCTCATCCATAACTTCTTGCTTTAGTTCCTCTACATTTGGTATGCAGAGTTTCCCCTTTTTCCTTAAGTATTCTTTATCATCTACCTCATAGTTTTCCCCTGTCATGCCTTGTGATATCATGTTCTTTTTCTCCTTCAAATTTATATCTTGATTCTGCATTTGTCCTATTTTATCAACCAGTGTTGATTTTAAGGATATGAGGCTTAATTTTCCATATTCAATCATCTTACTGTGTGTCTTATCTGATACACTAGTTTCTTCTTTCACTTCCACCTCACTAAGAATTGTCAAATCCTTGAACTCTGCCATCATTAAGCTTGCCAATTTAGCTTGATGTCTGCTTAATGCATCTGCTACTTTATTAGCTTTTCCAGGGGTATACAATATATCAAGATTATAGGAAGCTAGAAATTCTACCCACCTATGTTGCCTCATGTTCAAGTCTTTTTGGGAAAACAAATATTTAAGTGACTTGTGATCAGTAAACAATTCAAACTTAGCACCTAATAAATAATGTCTCCATAGTTTTAATGCATAAACCACAGCAGCTAGTTCTAAGTCATGTGTAGCATACCTAGTTTCATTTGGCTTGAGTTGCCTTGATGCATATGCTATGACTCTACCATGTTGCATAAGCACTGCCCCCAATCCAGATCCACTAGCATCTGTGTAAACTACTAATTCTTCATTACCCTCTGGCACTTGTAAACCTGGAGCTTCTACCAGTGCCTTCTTTAGTGATATGAAAGCTTGTTCACACTTCTCTGTCCACACATAGGGTTGCTCCTTTTTAGTTAACTTGGTCAATGGGATAGCTATCCTTGCAAAATCTTTTATAAATCTCCTATAATAGCCTGCCATTCCCAAAAATGACCTCACCTCAGTCACTGATTTGGGTCTACTCCAAGATTGCACTGCCATCACCTTATTTGGGTCTACACTAACCCCTTGTTGTGATACAATGTGCCCCAAAATTTTTACTTCATTCTGCCAAAATGTACATTTAGAGAATTTGGCTTTTAAATCATGTGCCCTCAATCTAGATAAAACCAGATGCAAGTGTTTTGCATGCTCTCCTTCTGATTTTGAATACACTAATATGTCATCAATAAAGACAACCACAAATTTGTCTAGAAAATCTCTAAATGTTCTATTCATTAAATCTACAAAATATGATGGTGCATTTGTCAATCCAAAAGGCATCACCAAAAATTCATATAATCCATACCTTGTGTTGAAGGCAGTATACTTAATACTTTCTTCCTCCACCTTCATTTGATGAAACCCAGAGGCTAAATCTAGCCTTGAAAAGACCTTTGCTCCATTTAATTGATCGAATAGATCATCAATTCTGGGGAGTGGGTATTTGTTTTTAATGGTGACTTTGTTTAATTCCCTATAATCAATGCACATCCTCAAAGTACCATCATGCTTCTTCACAAATACAACTGGAGAACCCCAGTTTGAACTACTAGGCCTTATGAAGCCTTTCTGCTCCAGTTCTTCCAACTGATGTTTCAACTCCACTAGTTCTTTAGGACCCATCCTAGTAGGTTTCTTGATGATTGGACTTGCTCCTGGGATTAGTCTTATTTGAAATTCTACTTGCCTATTTTCTAGAACACCTATGACTTCACCAAAGACATCTGGGTATTCATTTATAATCTTTATGTCTTCCAGTATTGATTCTTTCTCAGTCATGCTACATATTTGGTTAAGGTAATTGATTTTAGCAATTTCACTCATGATTATAATATTCTTACCATTTTCTGTTTTCAGAGAAATAGTGAAATTTTCCAAATTCAAAATTGCTTTGAATTTGCTCAACCAATCTACCCCTAAAATAATTCCTATTCCAGGGTATTTCAATACAAACAAATCAGATTTAAACACATTTCCTCATATGTTTAATTCTACCCCCAGACATTTTAATCCTAGCAAACAAGAGCTACCTAGTGGGCTTTGAATAAACAAGGGATTATCAACTAAATAGCATGTGAGAGTCAATTTATTCACTATGTCTTGGGATATTAATGAATGTGTTGCTCCAGTGTCATATATAACTGAGATGGGGTGATCTTTAATTAGAAGTATACCTTCCAATTGTCCAGAACTTCCCACTGCTGTTGCTTTTGCTTTGCCCTCAAGTGCTCCTACCTTTGCTCCCCTTTTGAATTCTGGGCAGTTCCTTTTAATATGGCCTTCCTTCCCACAGTTATAGCAGCTGAATGGTGCCTTCTTGGCTGCTTGACACTTATTACTCATGTGTCCTTCTTTGCCACAATTGTAACAAGTGACCTTCTTCTTAGCTTCCCCAGTGGTTGCTCCTTCCATTTTCTTATCCACATTCTTTTTGTCATAGGGATGTGTCCTATTTTTCCCTTTCTTTTGATTGTTAGCCCTCATGCTCCTAAATTTTTCCCTTGCATTGTCATGTTGTTCAAAAGAAAGAGCAAGGTCTATGACTTGATCAAATGTTTTATCCTTGTATGGTAACATTGCTCTACTCAGACCTGCATTTAGTCCTTGGATAAATCTTGAATTCTTTGATTCTTCATCTCTTATAAGCATAGTTCCATACTTGGATAAACTCTCAAATTTTTGAGTGTATTCAGTCACACTCATTGGTCCCTGCCTTAGCCTTATAAATTCCTCAAGCAATGTTGCCTTAGCTGTTGCTGGAACGAACCTTGCCTCAAGCATCTCCTTGAATTGATCCCATGTTATCTCATTTTCTGGCCTTCCTGTGATGATCACCTCCCACCAATCTAAAGCTGCTCCTTTGAGTCTCCTTGAAGCTATCTGCCTCTTCCTTTGGTCATTAATTTGCATATCAGTAAATATCCTTTCCAAAGTTCTCAGCCATGTCTGCACTCCCCTAACTCCCTCAGTGCCTTCAAAATCCTTGCCTCCTAAATTTGAAAATGTCTTCAACAGTTTGGCTAGTTCCTCATGAGGATTCTCTTCCCTGTGCACTGCTCCCTCTCTAAATGCCCTCACCAAATCTTGCAAATTGACCATTGGTGTTGTATTGGAGGGTCCTGCTCCATGACTTGGTGGTCTTCCTACCATGATTCACTATTCAATTGCATAGCTAGTTAGTCATTTTTCTAATTTAATTATTTTATGCAATTTATTTCTACTGTGGATATTTATTTCCATCATTATTGTATATATATATTTATTTTTATTTTAGAATTTTATTCCTTCAAGAAAATTTGATAATATATTTATGCTATGTTTTAACAACCTCGCTCTGATACCAACTGAAGTGACCCACTTCTCTATTCATTTATTTATAGTGAATTTTCTGTTAGATTTTTTTTTACAATGTATATATATATACTTTTCAATGGATAACTTCTCTTAATTTAATTTCCCAAGATCCTGAATTTTACTAATATAAATATATCAGTATTTAAATAAATTCTATCATTTATATATATGAAGATATATAAATGGTTCTTTGCCTATCAGAGTGATTAAAACAGCAAAGCAACTCATTCCCACCTTATTTCTCATATTAGAGATTTGGTGTCACATAGCCATTTCTATTTATCATATATATATATATATATTTCTTTTTAGAACTCAAGCTTGATTAACTTTAGGATTAAATATCCTAGTTCTCTTATTTTCTTGTTCTACCTCACAAATTAATTGACTCCTGTATTTACAAGCCATACCTTTTAATCCTGGGATTTTGTAATCTAATACTTATTGTTCTTTATTAAGTAAAAGGTGTTCAACCTAACTCATGCTTATTAGTTTGGCTTGTGTTAATCATTTTAATTTCGAACAACTTTTATATCAGTTGAAATATCCATGCTTTGATTTATAAAGTTGCAATAATCATGTGAATGTTGAAATGATAAACTAATTTAAAGGCTAAGCAGAGAAAAACAATACAGTCAGATCAAAGTGCTAACTCAAATTATAATGCTAAACAGAGACTAAGATCATGTTTGCAGTCAGTATGCTTAAGGCAAAGTAAACAAAAAGGATCAGACAAAATGCAAGACTTCCAGGTGAACTTATGATGAAGACATCTGATGTTTTCTAGGAAAGAGAACAATGATAGTAGTCACTATTCTATTGAATGATGGGAATGCTCATTACAAAAAAGACCATATGCATCTACCATTTACCACAGGTTTTGATCATGACCCAATACTACCAGATTTGAATTAAGTATCTAGATAATAGGAATTAGTTAAGTATAATTGCAGTGAAGTCTACAAGTACCAAGCATGCACATGAGCTTATTACACCAAGCAATACAAGTTTTCACTGGGAAAATCAAATGCCCTAACCAGATTACAGGCTATGCCTTCCAGCCTTAGCATAGGCTTATATCAATTATAAGTCATGGTTAAGCCTTACTAGTTAGCCAATTTAGGTTCAACTCAACCTTTACAAGATTCATTGATTGTGCTATATTCCTTTCTCCCTATGATTGTTTCAACTCTACCATTTTAAAAGTTCATCTGACCTTACTAAAGGAGACATGAGCACATATCAAATTACATGGCATGATCTCCTATATCTTACTTCACCAGAGACTATGTAGATCAATTCCTTAAAACAGAAACCCACATATGCATATATATAATACTTAAAAATTCCTACAAGTTCTCTTCTCAGAAAAACAAACACATAACAATCCAGAAAATACTTAAACCATAATGATATTTTTGGCCCGGCCTAATTATTACAACAAATCTGTCAAACTCCTTAAACATTCTAAATGCAAGTAAGTCTTCAATTGTCCATGCATACAAGTTTCCTATGCTTCTTTTCCTGCAGCAATATCTAGAGCTGCCTCCATAAAAATGAGACACCCCAGATGTTACAAAGCAACAAATAGGGTCAGAATATAATTCTGGTATGAGTGAAATCAAAATGCAATATCTTGTCATTTTTAAATTGTAGTGCAGAGTATTAATATGCTTGAAGCAATTTGGATTCATGATGTAACTGGATATATATATGTATGTATCTAAGCTCCTACCACATTCATGCACACAAACAACCATTCAATCATTCAATACAGTATACATGTACACACACTCTTATGGAATTAACTCATTTTAATTTCCATAGTTCAACTCTAAAACTTGATTTATCAATTTAATTTGGTCATGTCTCTTTGCCATTGAACACCATGTGTGCATTGCAAGGGACTCAATTCTGTTAACCCCTGCACAAAGGCCTATAGGACTTAAACAAGTCATGCACATACCCATCATACTCCTTATGATGAATAGATCAAGGCTTTTCTCCAAGATTAGTTTTATAATCTAGTGACCAGTCTCATTTCTTATTTCAGAAAGATTTATTAACTCCTGAATTGCTTTTACTTTCTTTCTTTTTCTATGAATCAGAGAGAGAGTTAATCTTACTCAGGGATTTCAACTGACCATACATTCATTCATGAAAATCATGTTTTTATTTCATTTTTCTTTCCAGTTGTCTCATTCAAAATTTGTTTTATCACTTGTATACTCCTGTATTCCAAAATGTCATGATCTCTTAACAAATCCAGTAGAGTTCCATTAAAAATTCTTATGCTTAATTCTATTGTGAACATAGGGTAAGGTTTTTAGAGAAAAACCCTTAAAGCATTTTTAGCCTTAGATCTGAACAAATCAGCACATAAATAATTTATTGCATTGTTCATCCCTAATTTAAAACAAACTAGACATAAGCATGAACCTCCCTTGTTCACACTGCCTGGCTTATCTTTCAATTTTACCCTACTTCATAATAAAATTGTATTTATCTTACTATCATAACTACAAACTGATGGTTCATGGTACTGGATCCATCTCAGAGATCATGGCATTACCATTATCAAACAATCAAATGAAACATATCAAAGCATCAACCAAAGATTTATCAATACACCAACCATGCTCAGCATTCATTTATTCAGAGAAAGAAAAACAAGTTGATCAAGCACAAAAGAAAATAAAATGGACGCCCTTAACTTGGGTCTTAATGCCTTAGCCTCATGAGATTGATTAATCACTCACCTTTCCCTTCTTTTTCCCCAGATTGCCTAAGCTTGCAAACAATGTATGTTCTTCTCTTTTTTTTTAATGTGTTTCAGTTTTCCCTCAGAGAAAAACCTCTGCTTCTTCTCTTGATTTAAATCATTTTTACTAGGGTTTTACTGAAGGGAAAACCCCTTTTATCCTCACATCACTCAAAGAATTATGTGTGTGCTGTTATGGCTAAATGTGCCATTTTCCCCTGGTTTCTATTTCTGTTAAAAGCAGTTATCCACTGCTTTTCCCTGTGTACATGCAATTTGCATGTTTCACTTGTATATTATTTTCATATGGCTTATTTTTTTTTGTTAATACATTTTATTATGCCCGAGTTATTTTCCATTCCTAGCTATTACCTCAGCCTATTTGTTTACTCTTGACTTCTTTCAAAATTTTACTTATGTATAACTAATATAAAACTGGTTTTTAAGCATTTTAATTTATCAAAGAATATATCATTTTCTCCTTACTTAATTGTTGAAAACAATTTTCTCTTTACTGAATTATTTTTATTTTCTTTATGTTAAATTGTAATATATATATGTATATCCTCTTTATCAATTAACCTCTGGTTAATATTTCAAACCATCTGTTTTCTCTTGATATGTAAATGTATTCATATTCTTAATTAGCCTGGTGTTCTTTCCTTATTTACCTTATGTTTATTCTTTCTGGGTATATATATAAATACAACATATGGTAATATATGTCCATATATACACTCAGTTATATATCCTCTTCCCTCTGAAATACCATTTCTTCTTACTATTTATATTCAAGATATATATATATACACATGTGAATATAAGACTTACTCAATTTAGCTATTATTACTTTTAACTCATTCTCCATATTTATCTTCAGACTACATATATATATATATTTGGTTTTGAAAGTTTTCTCTTTTTTTTTAATCTAATTATTCTCATCTCAATAATTTGGGTCTTCACAATGAGGCTCGAGGCTAAGCTTTACCTTTTTAGAAATATTAAATTAGAATGCTCATTGTCATCCAATGACAATGTATAGATAACATTCATCCATACAAGTCCGTTCCCGGTCCGAATGGAACCGAATGCACTATTCCTACTACATCTATTTTGGAACCACCCTTAGGATTAGTAGCGATTAGCCCTTGAACTTCACTGCTCCATCTTCGACTCCAAGCTCTTGTCTTCATATCGAAAACGTATTCATTGGATCGAAGTGGTTTTCGGATCACAAATCCGATCCCGGTCTCTTCGAAATAACGTTCGATACTTCCTGGTAAACTCAACATGTTCTCTTGGAAATAAACAGATGAAAATATGATCGGAGTTCACCTCCTAACCGTTAGTGGATAGATTTCCTTATCAATGTCCTAGATGAATGAAACGAGTTTATACGTACAGTATAGCACCTCGAACGATAACTGTACGATATAATTCCAGTACTTCTTCTAGGTATTTCCAAAGTTATATTTGGGTCCAGATTTGTTAGTCGGTTATTTAACTATCAAATAAACAAATCAATTCAACCAAATATTCCATTTCCATTGAAAACATCTAATCTCATTTAATTTAGATTTTAAATAAATTAAACCTCCTTACCCAAAAATGTAGACTTATCTTATCGAATTCAGCATATTAACAAATTATCTTTTCCTTCCAAAATATTTAAAAACCCTTTAAATAATATGGAAAGTACCACTGCGGTATCAAACCATGGGTCACAGTTCAATGGTTATGTATCTATGCCAGAGAAATCCAAGGCTTAACTACAGTCACTCACTGCCTCCGATTTTGCCACGCGGGTATTCCAATACTCCCCGAAAACTCTATTTATTAATTTTTGAAAATAATTCTTACAAAATTTCTATAAAGATTTCCCAAGTTAACTTTAAACAAAACTACTTTTTAGACAAAAGTTATCAAAAATAATATTAATATTAAATAATTTATCCCTTTGAAATAAAAATATTGATTACTTCTTAAATAATAATTATTTTAATATAACTACCTTAATTCATAATTTAAAATATACTTAAAGCCATTTTAAACAACTAAGTAATAAATTTTCTAAAATATTCTTTAAACACTTTAAGTTTTCTAGTTAATACTTCAAAATTCTTTCCTTTTTAAAATAACTTAACTTCTTAGAAAAATGTTTTCAACTTCTATATTGCCAGCCCAATATTGATAAATCTTTCTCGATTTACCTCCAGTTTAATTTACGTTCCAATCCCGTAAAATTTACTTCACATTTCTAAAAATAAATCTACCATTTATTTTTAAAACAATTTGCCCATCTCCTTATAAGTTCCCACCGTGAATTTATAATCCCAAATTATCCACTGATACATACTTCACTTTATTTATAAACCAGTTTATAATTTCCATAGTTCCATTTCCCCTTGAATCACCATTTCACGCACTTAGTCGATTTTCAAATCGATTTCCTGAATTAAATTCCATTTTAAAAATCTATTTATTGATTTACCCAAATTTACACCAACCCCTTAATTTCAGATTCACTTCCTTTTCTGATTTAAAATCTTATTTAAATCTGGAATATCAATTTCATACTTTATTCAAAAAAAATTCCCTTTTTATTTTTCCCAACCCATTAAATCTTAATATAAAAATAAAGTCTTTTATACTTAAACAATATCGCTTAAGTTCTCAATACTCTTTTATTCACATTTATTCAAAAATATCTATTTTTTCATACTCGTAATTTGTTTAATAGGATTTTAAAATCAACCTTTTTAATTTTTCCCAAATGCATTCCTTTAATTTATTCAACTTCACTATAAATATTTTACTTAAAAATTCCCTTTTATTTTCCTTTAAAAACCCAATTTTTATATTTTTGATATTTTAAAATGCCGAAATATATCCAGCAATATCATAGCATCCAATAAATTTAATTTTCCAATAAAACCTATCACAGATAAATCAAATAAATCATATCACTGAATATGTAAATAATTTCAACATTTTGAGGAATCCCGTTGGATCCCTCAACCTGTTTTACTGCATCAACAGGTGTTAGCACAATATAAAAAACCAATCCCACTTCGAGGGGGATATCGCGGTATATATGGTCATCCGCTATTATGCGGGGAGCATAGGGTCTCATCCGCTACATAAATGCGGGAATATCAATCACCCCAATATATATATATATATTTATTTATATATATATATATCCTACTATATATATAACATCACATTCAACTTGTAAATATTTATTAATTCAACATTCAATCAATAATTAATTTTAACTATTTAAAGTTTACCAGTAATCCAAATTTGAGTGAGATGAACTAACCTTTATTTTTGAATTTTCTGATCGCTCCAACTTGACTCTATTGCACACCATTCGCTCGGTTTTAACCTTGTATGAGCAATTGTTGAAGCGTATGAATTAGCAATTTCAATTTAATTAAAAAAATCAATATTTTTTTTCTCAGATTTGACTTTTTTTCCAGAACTAAATTTAGATTAAGAAAAAATAAATTAGTTTAAACAAATTACCAGAATGAAAGACCTCCCATAACGCCTGCCACTGCTCATGCTACTCTGTCGCCACCATGTCTAAGCTATCGCGATCGACAATGCATTGCTCCATCACTCGCGACTCGCCTCAGATCCACACGCCACCTTCGCAATACTAAGAGCACGCCATCTGAGTCAATGAGTCCATCAACCTCCTCTGCTTGGCTGCTTAAGATGACACCGACGTCGCGATGCCAATCCACTTCCCTAGCCTTGTCGAACAGCAAGCCTCGCCGAACAACAGGCCTCGCCAAACAACAGCGCCGCCCCCGCGAGATTCCCTCCTTGATCCCTTTTATATTTTCTTTGCTTCAATACGAAATCGAACAAGAATATGGTGATACGAGATATGTAGGGTTTTCTCTAGATGATTTTCTTTTGATTTCGAATGAATTTTTCGTTCGATTTTCGTTTGAACCAAAAAAATAAAAGAGGAGAGAGCGTGATTCTAACTGCCTGATAAATGGGTTGATATCTAGTTCCCTTCCTTTATTATTTGTTTGGCCATTCTATTTTTTTTGAAACTGTTAGCGTTTGTAAAGGGAAAACGAGGGAAAAGCACGATGAGACGTTATCGTGCTCGATTTAACTAGCTACCGTGATATTGAAAAAGTGTTGACATAATTTGTTTGACTGGTCAACAAATATATATATTATTTAAATTTTAAATCATCTCGAAACCGTAGCTTAAAATTTTGACATCCTATCGAGGCGTGCCGCCAGGCGTTTATAATGTTATACCCCTATTCCGATCACAATGGAAAAGGTTTCGAGTCCTAATTTGATCGTATGGAGAAGATAGCTTTTTGGACCCAATTATTATATTGAATTTTCAATATAAATTTTTAGCGCGTTTATACCCCGTATGGCCAAACGATAACTCCAAATACTACGAAATTTGAAATCCGATAATAATACACTATTACAGATCCAATGGAACTATTTTCGTCGAATTTCGAGACTATGCCTCGGAAGGCTATTTTTAAATATCAATTTAAACGATATATTTTTAATACTAAACAAATATCTTCCAAATTCAATTTTAAAGCTTTCATTATCTTCAGTATTATCCATATAAATTTTATAAGCCTTCAGATTATTTTTATCAAGCTTAAAAACCAAGATTTCATATTTTACCCAATTTCCAATTATTAAATTCAATAATTAATTTATCAAATAAATAGTTATATTTGAAATTCAAGTTAAAAATTAACTTTTAAATATTTAAAATCAATTAAATATTCCAATTTCAAATATCCAAAATCCCGGGTTGATACAGACCCACTCCTCTATTTTCCCTCTTTTCCCGCCATAGACAATCAAAGGAGAAGTCGGTAGATTGCTGTTGCTTGGCGGTTTCATGGAGGAGTCTCTACTATGTATTTCTTCTATTTTAGCTTTAGTTCTTTCTATGTACTGGTTAATTATGAGGGATATCACGTACTCTGATTTTGAGACTATGAATTTTTGTTTCATGAGACATATTGGAATTTTACTCATGTATGTGGTATTTGGTATTTGACCTATTTATAAAGCAATTATGAAGCTTTGTTTTATAAGTTATTATTTTAAGTTTTCGCTGTTTTTATCTACATTTATCTTGTGAATCTTAGTCTCTGTTAGCTTTAGTTATACCTACAACGCACCTTGCCTTTTAATGTGTCCTTTTGGGTATATTAAGGGGTGTGGGGTGTTTCACTTGGTATCAGAGCCTAAGGTTAGAGGATACCTAAAAATTATTTTTAAAAAAGTGAAGTATTTTCCAAAATAACTTGTATTAAAAGTATTTTTCCGAAAAGAACTCTTAGAAATAGTTTTTATGTATAAAAAAGTTTTTATAAAAATCCCCTCAAAGTCCAGTTCAATCTTTTTTCGAGCCAAAGTTTCCTTTTCTTTGCATAGTATGGCTGACTGGTTCCGTAGAGCTACGGTACTAGAGGTGCAAGGGAAAGCGCCCAATATGACACTGGTAGGTGGAAATCCCTTTTATCCACCTACACCAGCAGATTTTTCTAAGCTATGCAAGGACTTCACTAGAATAGGGGTGGAACATTTTTCGGCATGAAGGATTTCAAGGAGACACAAGCTAGGTTGGAAGATATGGAGCGAAAGTTTAGGCGGTTAGGTTTGGAGGACCGACAAAGTGGTCAACCTACTTATTGGAAGCTGAAGGAAGAAGTGCTTAAGGCGGTTCCTACAAGCTCTAAGAAGCCATGGTGGAAGGGCAAGAAGGATAAGAGGAAAAGAGAAGGCCCTCAGAAGCGAATCAAGAAAAGTGGGAGATGTAATCATTGTAGAATGAATGGTCATTACACAAGAGACTGCAAGAGAGGGAAGGTGAAGAAGTGTTACAGTTGTGGACAACCCGGTCATCTTAGTAAGTTTTGTCCTCAAGAGATGGGGCAAGGACAAGGGTTTGAAATTTAAGCTATAATAATTAATTAACGAATTAATGAAATGATAAAATAACTTTGTGAAATTATCAGAATTAAGCCACAGGAGTTTCACCATTGTGTCCGTGGTAATTTTCTGGTCAATTTCCATATATAGAACGTCAGAATCCGAGTCAATATGAAGAAGTTATGCACGAAACAAGAATCGGAAAATAAAAGAAAGAAAAAAAATATAGGGAGGTCGACCAAGAGGTCGACCATCCCACTGCCTAGGTCGACCTGGCATTTGGGCAGTCGACCCTAAGGTCGACCCGCCTCAAGTAAATGAACGAAGGATTCATTCCTTCGTTCCAGTAGCTAGTAAACGCATCATTTTATATTCTTCAGTTCCATCTGGTCCTTCCTTGCTCCCATCCGATGACTCCTATTCAGCCTATGACGTGGTTGCATCCTATTCAATCTCCAAATTCAATGGTCAGAGATCCACTTCTACCCCTATAAATAGAACCCTAGGCCTAACACTTTTTCTCATTCTAGATTTACTCCGCTAGGGTTCACATTTTTAGGAAGGACCCTAAAAGGAATAATTTTCCAAGGAGAGAATCTTTTTAATAAAAATATTTTAACAATCCCAAGTGATCCGTGAAGGCCTAAAGGGAAGAGCTAAGGACCAGAGGTGAGTGATTATAATTATTTTAAGATTTTTTTAAGTAATTTAAAATAATAAGGTTTCCAATAGTTGTATTTTTACTATAATTTTTGGAGTAGCCTTTTCAGTAGTTTATTTACCGTTTTTAGAATTATTTTCAGTTTATTTCCTTTCAGCTATTCTTTTTAGTAATTTTAATTTATTTGAGTTAATTATAGCTTTTCCATTAATTTATAGCTATTTATAGTATTTTAGTTTACTTACTGTAATTTATACATTATTTACATCTTCCTTTTACGCTTTGGATTTTCTTCTATTTTCAGTTTTTTTTATTCCTCCTTCTTCTTCGCGTAAGGATTAGAATAGGATTAACGCGATTAAATTGTAAGAAAACCGAAATAACAAAATATAAGATGTAAATTTCAAAGAATGTAATATAAATGGAATTGGACTGAAATTACTCCTAATTATGACGTTAATTGGACAGAATTAAAAAGATTGACCTGGTTATAACTTAGAATTATAACTAAAGAGAATAAAAGATAAAAGAAGCTTATTTTCACACTTAGACCTTGGGTTAAGTAATAAGCATGATTATAACGTAGGTTATAATAAGAAAAATCAACATAATAAAGCTAATTTTAAGACTTAGGATAAATTAATAAGCACAGATAGTAGAGAAAAATGTAAAGGCTTATTTACATAATTTACCTAAGTTAATAATAAAAAATGGAAATAGGACCTGTAGCTAATAGCATTCCTTATTAGGCAAAACGGTGTCTCACATTAGTCTGAAGTGAGATGAGGGCACGCTTATGCTAAGAATGGTAGTAATTGGTCAAATAGAAGTCCAAATCACGGGGGATTTGGATAAGGGACACAACTAGATATTGTTTGGATGAAGGGCTGGTACCAACAACATTTCCCCTATAGTTCTATGAACACGCGGTGATCTCACATTAACCCTGAAGTGAGATGAGGGGCATGCTCATTCTGGAAGTTGGAGGTAATAAGAAGACCCAATAGGTGGAGCAAAAGGTAGCATGGGCATGGTGGCAGTTACGCGTTCGACTTCCATTGTGGGTGCTCAGTAATAGCTATGAGTTCCAAGTGCTTAGTATGGGTGTCTTTCGTAGACTCCATTGTCTTCTGTGTAGGGAGCTACATATGTCGTCCGGATCCACAGTAGTTGCTCTATGCATCTTCCGTAGATACCATTGGCTGCTGTGTAGGGAGTTTTATAGCGGCTAGTCCGCAGTAAGGTCTATGGAGTAGCAGGTCGATCAAAAAGGGTAGAATTAGGGTTACATCCTAATTATAGGATTAGGAATTCAACCTAATCAAAGCAGAAGTCAAGGACAAGTGCAAGCAATCAAAGTTAACCTATCTTATAAATTGAGAAATATTTAATCGTACTTATTTCCAATTTACCTCTTTCCTATTTCCTTTATTATCCTTATTTTTGCTAGAACTGTTGCAGAGTCTATTACTTTTATCTTGCTTAAAGACTCTAGTAATTACTACCATTCACCAAACGTTTAGTCTGACCCACTCCTCTATTTTCCACTTTTCCCCCCCATATGAAGTCAAGGGAGAAGTCAGCAGATTGCTATTGCTTGGCGGTTTCTTGGAGGAGTTCTCTACTATGTATTTCTTCTATTTCAGCTTTAGTACTTTCTATGTACTGGCTAATTATGAGGGATATTATGTACTCTGATTTTGAGACTATGATTTTTTGTTTCATGAGACATATTGGATTTTTAAACATGTATGTGGTATTTGGTATTTGACTTATTTATGAAGCAATTATGAAGCATTGTTTTAATTAAGTTATTATTTTAAGTTTCCGTTGTTTTAATCTAAATTTATCTTGTGAATCTTAGTCTCTGTTAGCTTTATTTATACCTACAATGCACCACACCTTTTAACGTGTCCTTTTGGGTATATTAAGGGGTGTGGTGGTGTTTCAATATGGCTTGTACTAGTACTTTATTTATCTCAATTTCACCTCTCCTTGATAAGGCATCGGCTACCTTATTCTCTTCATCGTTTTATATTCCACCTTATAATCAAATCCATGAAGTTTAGCCAACCATTTTCCTTGCACACCCTTATGAATCTGTTGTATTAATAAATGCTTTAAACTCTGGTGATCTATCTTTATTACAAATTGTCTCCTTATCAAGTATTGCGACCAGTTTTTTGTGGCAATGATGATAGCAAGGAGTTCCTTCTTATAAGTAGAGAAAGCTAGATTCCTTCCATGGAGAGCTTTACTCAAGTAGGCTATAGGCTTTTTGTTTTGAATGAGAACTACCCCTATTCCCTGTCCACTGGCATCACATTCTGAGATGAAAGGTTGAGTGAAATTAGGCATAGCTATTATTGGTGGTGCTACCAAGCATTGCTTTAATTGTTCAAAATCTCCTTTTGCTTCATCACTCTATTTAAAGGCATCCTTCTACGACATTGAGGTTAGTGGCTTAGTAATTATTCCATATCCTTTTATATATTTGTGGTAGTATCCTGTAAGTCCCAAAAACCCTCTTAAGCCCTTCAAGCTTTATGGTATTGGCCAACTAAGAACAGCCTGCACCTTGCTAGGATCAACTGAAATGACTTCAGCAGAAATGACATGTCCCAGGTAATCAATGGATTGTTTGGCTAACTAACATTTAGAAAGCTTGATCACTAAAGCATTTTGCTGCAAAAGGTGAAAAGTTATTTCAAGATGTTTGAGATGGTCATTCCATGTTTGACTGTACACATATATATCATCAAAAACACCAAAATAAATTTTCTCAAATATGATCTGAATATATCATTCATGAGAGATTGAAAGGTGAAAGGCGCATTTGCCGACCCAAATGGCATCACCACAAATTCATAGTGGCCGTCATGGGTTCTGAAAGCTGTTTTATGGATATCTTCTTCTTGCATTCTGATTTGATGATAGCCAGACCTTAAGTCCAATTTTGAATAATATCGAGAACCATGTAACTCATCAAATAACTCTTCAATCAGTGGAATGGGGAACTTGTCTTTAATGGTCTGTGCATTCAACTGCCTATAATCAATACATAGTCTCCATGTCCCATCTTTCCTCCTCACTATAACAACAGGAGATGAGTAAGAGCTATGGCTAGGCCTAATAATTCTGGAGTCTAACATGTCTTGAATTATTTTTTCCAGCTCATTCTTGATGTGGTATGAGTGCCTGTAGGATCTCAGACAAATAGGTTTAGAGTCAGGTAGAAGTGGTATTCTGTGGTCATGGGGTCTTGGTGGAGGTAATCTTTGAGAAGAACTGGTGATCATGGGATATTGTTTGAGCATGGTATCAATTTCTAGTGGAATAGGATTAGCATTGTTCTTTGACTGTATAAGCTGACAACATACCATCATAGCTATTTGGCCATGCACATACTCCTTATTTAACTTCCTCTTGTTAATGAATTTCAACTCATCTTGTTTCAAACCCTGCCACACATAAGGTTTATCATTGTACACAAATTTAATTTGTAACTGATCTAGGTTAAGTGTTATTTCCCCAAGCTTTTCATCCATTGTGCCCCCAGCACCACTTGACAACCATCTAAGGGAAATAAAAGCAAGTCTACTACCATAGTACACCCTTGGCACTTGAGTACAACATCATTACAAACCCGTGAGCCAGTCAATTTTTCCCCATTGGCCACCATTACTTCAAACAGCTTAGTTTCATCAATTCTTAAACCAAATTTCCTGGCATGTTTATCATTAATGAAGCTATAGGTAGAACCAGAATCAATTAGAATATGAACTGGTTAGACCTGAATACTTCCTCTAACCTTGATGGTGGATAGAGCCAGAATTCCACATAAAGCTTGCAAGGTGATGGTTAATGTCTCTTTAACTTGAATGTTAGATTCTGTAGTGGATACCTCATTAACACTGGAGTCTTCCAAATCCTGTAAAGGCATCATTCCTTCCAGCACAGAGACTTGAGGAGTTTTGCACATGTGATCCCTTGACCACTTTTCTTTACAACCATAACACAAATTTTGCATTCTAATTTCAATGATTTGGTTAGGAGTGAGTCCTCTATTTCTTGCCAAGGATTCAAGTCGAGTATCTTTGGAGCTATTAACTTGGTTATAGTGAGAATAGCAAGTGGAATCTTGTGATGATTTGGTTGAGGCAGTTGACTGGATTTGGTAGTTGGGGTGCTAGGAGGTGGATATTTAATTTGTTTTGTTTAAACGCATTTGCTTTTGAATATTTTTGCTAAGGATACTGCCTCTCTAAAGTCAGCTACTCTTGAAGTGAGTACATCATACCTAATTTCTTCTTTTAATTCTCTAATAAATCGATCAACCAAGTACTTTGGTGGCAAGGTTTCTACTACAGCCTGCAACTTTTCAAATTTGCTTAAATATGATCTAACTATTGTCTGCTGCTTAAGTTTGGATAAAGTTTCAAATGGCCTCTCTATTTCTTAAGAATTAAATCTGACTAATATTTCCTATTTGAAGACTGGCCATGATTCATTATTGTTGACAGTATTCACATTCCAACGATACCATTGCAAGGCTTCTTTTTATAAAGCAAATGAACAAATTTCTACCCATTGATGTTCTTCAGTGTGATGAAATTTAAAATACTGCTCTACCTGCCTCAGCCAGTCTGCCACTCCTTCCTCACCAGAATATGCAAGGAAGTCTAATTTGATGATAGGGTATGGGTTGTGGTTATGAAGCATATGATAGTCTGGTAATGGGTTTCTAGGTTGATGAGGGGGTAGTGGTTCTTGTGGATATCTTAGAGGAGTGTTAAAAAGAGGAACATTTCTAGGTGGCACACCAGGTATTCTGTGCGGTGAGTGAAGGTTCTTTGTCGTGGTGGTTGCGGTGGATACATGGGTTGCAAGGGTGGAGTTAGATATGGCTGAAAGAGTGTCGAAGGTTGGGAAGTTGCTGGTGGTTATGGATGAAAATTATTCCTGTTTTGGCATTACTCATTCACAAAGGTGGTCAACATGTTGTGCACTCCTTCTAATTTAGTATGCATATCTCTGGTTGATTGATCTAATTTCTTATCCAAATTTTGAACAGTACATTCCAAATTTCTGGCAGTAATTTCTAAATTCCTTAGGGAATAAGTGGTGCGGTTGTTAATTTCCTCTTGCCTTAGCCATGGATCGTCTGGGTTTGAAATTAGGGTTGGATCTGGATCAGAATTTGGGGCATTTACAAGATCGAATGTGGGATTCTGTTGAATCTCTGACGAACGCTCTGATACCAAATTGGAAGCACCATGTTGTTCTGAACCTTTGGCCATGGCTACTGAGAAGAAAACTGGGTAGCTGGTGATGAGTTCGAGAAGAAAGAAGGCAGTGTCGATTCTGTGCATGTGAATAGATGTCTTTGTATATTCAAGAATGAAAAGAATTGGATAACAATGGTGACAGGCACCAAGAAAATCAAGAACTAAAAATAAAAGTGTGACTCGAAGGAGGTATCAAGGAAGAAGCAGATTTTCTCGAAGAAGACATGACCATTAAATCATGTATATTTGCAACATAAAACTTGAACAAGAAGCAACAGTTTTAGGGAAGAACTTTAATTTGCACACAAGAATTTAGAGCGAGATTACTTCCAAGAATTCAACGGTTGAATTTAAAAAAGGTGAAAAAATAGAAACTTAAATGAACTGTCAAAGAAGATGGATTCTGTAACAACCCGAGATTTTGTACCAATTAATTATCGTCACTAGGTGATTAAATCGTTCGCTAATTTCTATTGGAATTTTATTGGGCTTAACAAAATTGAATGGTAGTTTATATTTTCAATTGTTTGTGTTGCTGTGATAAATATCAAAAGGAAAACCCGACCCCCTTCATTGATTTTTCATTTCGAAACCCTAAATCAAAGCATACGAAAGAATAAAAAAATGGCCGCCGTTCATTCCTCTTTGTCCAAACTAGGGCTTTCGAAATTCTTCAAGGTCGCGCCCGTGTTGGTCGATCGGCGGGTACTCGTGAGAAGCTTGGATCATTCGCGGCTCCCCCTGCTTGATTCGAGTTCGTCGTCGCTTTGTTCTAAGGTGAGTGATCTCTTCACTCACATCTAAATTGATCTGTTTGAGCTCGTCTCGATTTGTTGAGCTCGTCTGACCATCTGTCTTCGTTGATACCTGACTTGGTTTGATCTTTACTGCTGCACTTGTTTTGCTTTGTATTCTGTCTGGTTGCACTTGCTCGATGGTTCGATGCACTAGAATATGATCTTCATGTATTCACTTTGTCTTGTGCATTTTGCTGTAGTCTTGTATTGTATGACTTCTGACATCACTTCTGTTTCACCTATGTTGCATGCTGTTGTTATTGTTTGTCACTTGAACCTGACTTTGATCTTTACTTGACACTGTTAGATATGCATGTGTTCACTTGATCATGGTTGCAGTTGTATTCCATTTGAACTAATTCATGTAGACAGTTGTCTTTGAGCATTCATTCCAGTAGTTGTGTTGCCATATTGCGTTGCACTTTGTTGACATTTGAACTTGTATTCACTTGAGTCTGCACATTCCCATGCTCTGGTCTCCACAGTAGCATTCATGCTTTAGTTGCTGAACCATTGACTTGAGTTGGTTCTTGTTGTACTTGTTTCCCTGTAGCTTCTATTGATTTGCTTCACTGTTGCCATTTTGGTTGAACTGTCACTTGTTCATTTTGAATTATTGAATTTGAATTTGTTGTCTGCACCCACTTCTGGTCTTTGATCATGTTGCCTTCACTTGTGATATTGCTTTACTTCCTCCAGTTCACTGTATCAACTTGAACATATTGCTATTGAATTCACCTCTGACCTGTACATGACTATTGTGCTGCACTGCTTCATTGTTCATTTGAGTTACCTTGGTCATTTCCAGTTGCTTGAACTTCACTTGAGCATCTGATGTTCACGTCCTGTAGCCACTGTAGTGCTTGTTGATTCATCTTTGTTCATTACAGTTTCATTGGCATGTGGTCGTGTCCCTTGTTCATGTTGCTGTTGGTCTTCACTACACTTGAATGTGTAGTCTTGTTCACTGGTCGAGTTCACTTGAGCCTTGTTGCAGTTCGTGTCTGCACTCTTTTATTGATAGTTGGTTGGTTTGTTGGTTTCACTTCTGGTTTCACTGAATTGAGTGGCACCAGTCTTCGTTCATGTATTTGCCTTTGAGCATTTCACTGTGGCTTTGGTTCTTCTTTGGTCATGACTGTCTGAATTTGCAGTCTTGTATTGACTTGTAGCATTCTTTGAGACAGTTTGCATTACTTTGTATTCGAGTCGGATGTTTTTGGAGCCTTGTACTGTCCTGTTTCACCGTTGTACCTCTGATTCTTTTGCCATGTGCAGTTTGTTATGTACCATCACTTGTGTACATATTTCGTATTCTCTTAGTTGAAGCTTTATGCTGCTGCACTGCCTTTGTTCTCGAATCTGATACATTGCATTGATGCTTTGTATCCATTTGCATTTGGTCATTGTGCTTCATTGGTGACCTTATTTTCTAATGAGGCTGATCTGCGTCTTTTTCTATTGAGTGTTGTAGTGCCATATCCTTGGTGCTCTCACCTTCAGTTTGCTATTTCACTGTGCCTTGCTTTGTGACATGTTGAACTTGTTTCACTTGTTGCCTTTGATCTTGTTTAGTAGTGTTTTGGGTTGTTTTGTAGTGGCGAGGCAGTACACGCGTGCGTGTACTGCAGCCCTACCAGGATTGATGTTTTAAATTGATTATTTTGTTGTTGTCTAATTATCTTCTAGATAATTAGATTATGAGTTTCTAATTATTTATTTAATAATAAGATTTTGTTATTAATTGTCGTTTAGACAATTCTGTTGTTTTCTGAATTATCTGCATTGGTAATCTTTTATCTCTCTTTGTTGGTGATTTGGATTAGCTGATTTATAGTTTAACACTATTTAGTGTTATATCTATCGTTATTCGATTCTCTTACCGAGGAGTCGGATATACGAGATTTCTATGACTGTCGTCTTTTTGATATTGATTATTATTGCTTCCATGCATTAATGATTGAGTTTGAATTAGACTGACCCGTGTATTATTTTCTTTTGAATTTAATACTCGGGTCAGACCCGAGTTATTTCAGGTTGTAGATTTCCTGCTTTGAGTTGCTGTTGAGCTATGAAGACTTTTCATATCTTTTGTAGGGGTCTTCATCTTTTTTGTAGTAGACAGTGTATCTATTTTAGGTTGATATGTATTCATGTATATTAGTCGATAATGTACTTGTATATATAACTTCCAGAGTCGACAATTGTAGTTGTATCATATGTATCGTGTCAAATGTATTGTAACTGACATCAGTTATTATATATATGAGACTTTTTGTTCTATCTGTGTTCCGCACTTATATTATCTGTGTTATTTTTATATTTATTGTCCTAAACTATTATAGCCACTGTGTAGTAGCTTTGAGTTTGTATCGGTATGTCGGATTTCCTCCAAAAATGAAATGCATGTTATACTATCTGACATATCGGTGCTCGCACAAAGAAATTACACGGATTGTCGCTCCTCAACAGCCTTATTCTCCATGCTAGTTGACAGCATTACACCGTAGTGTTCTTGTCTAGCGTGGGTATAGAGGTGGGGCGTTACAGATTCAAAAGTGACAATTTACTGAGATTATAAAAGAACAAGATTAGAAAATTGATAACTAAAACTAACAAAAGAAAAGTGCAAAATTCAATGACAACTGAAAGTAAAAGAATTAAAATGAACATATGATCGAATTATCTCACAACATGCATAAGAATCAACAAGGAAGGTACAAAAACGGTAAGTAATAAATTGGTAACAAAACTAGCTAAAAACTGGAATGAGAAGAAGATAATCTGCATAGCATGGATACAAGAAAATTTGATTCATTGCTTCAAGTTTCTTCACACATTCAATACAAGCATGTTCTGGTATTAATGCAAACAAACAACAGAACAAAATGACTGAATCAATCCATTCATACCCGTTTAACCCCATACAGCCCATATACAAAGAATTATAAGCCCACACAATTATACTTCATAAACAATGTCCACTACACCATTCTCAACAACAACTGGACTAGATTATGCATATATCAGCTATGCACATGCACATGCATGCACACACTGATACACATATATAACCCTCTCCACAGTCCACGATCTTCATATTTTCTGCCTCTGACACTTGCCTGCCATCTTCAGCATTCCCCTTCGATGATCTTCAGGCCATCTTTGATGAACAGTGCCCAGTTGCAGAAGCTTCTTCTTTCTTAGTTTGTTCATAGTAGTTTTTCCTTTCCATAATCATGGCTTTCAAACTATGGTTGTTACAGTTACTCACCTTAAGAGTTTTGAATCCTGCTCGTGTTTCTAGAGCCTGGAGAATCAACGGAGAAAAAATGACATGATGGCTCACGCATGGAGAAAGGAGGCATTAGGAAATGGAAAAGATTGCCTTCATGAAAATAAGGTGCTAACATTTGTTTTTTTACTTTAATGAAGCTTCAAGCAATGAACAACTAAAATGGAAAGTATGGGTGATACTATAGGGAACGAGATGGAATTATGAACAAATGTAAAATGGGAAAGTTTGAGTCAGGAAAGTGAAATAAGGTAGAAAATAAAGATAATGGGAGGTGGTGCTCAGGTCTACATATATATTTTTTGAAAAAAAAACTCCAGGTAAAAGAAATAATGCCAGCACATTTTCGAAATGGGAAGTTAGATGAAGAGATTTGTGAAATAGGAAATGAATAAGGGTGAAGCATGATTGGAAATTGGAATATGAAAGCAAAGGATACCAAAAGATGTAAATTTGCAAAATGAAAAGAGACTAACATGTAAGTAATTAACAAAGATGAAAGACACACTTTGGAATTTGAGAAGACATGTTTACATGACATGCAAATTTTTTGGTATAAAATTTCAAAACGTACGCTGCCTCCATTAATGAAAATTAACATACAGGAAACGTTTCAAGGAAAGGCTCACATGTAAATAAATGAAACTTGCTAGAAAAAGAAAAGAGGCATGTATTTAATAAAAGAAAGTAATAGTAATAAAATAAAATAAAACAAAGCGACGATTTAAATTTGAGAAGGTAAACTGTACATGGAAAGAAAAACTCTAATAGAGTCATTTAAAAATGTTCATTTTAACCTATTTTATAAGCCCTAATACACTCAAATTTCAACGTATATATTTTTAGAGGAAATTTATGTAAAGGACAAAAATTAGGGCTTTTTTAATCACAACGACAGCCCGCTAAAATTTTATCCTCAAGGACAAATCACTGCAACTTGCCTCTCCAACTCCAGATCTTGCTACAAAACCCACACCATCGCTTCCTTCTCCAACCCAATAAACTCCGACCGAGACGTCGACCTCTCAGATCTCGACAACACCTTGGCAGAAATCAAGGACCTGCACGCAGACGAGCTCGAGAGGCGAATTCGGAAGAAGATGGAGTCTGTGAAAAAATCTAAGACGAAGGAGCTCGCGGAGAAGAAAAGAGCACGCGAGGAAGCGGAGAGCGACCGTGAAAAGTTAGGGATGGAGATCAAGCACGTGAGTGAGGATTTTTAAATACTGTGTTCAGTTGTTGGGTATCAGTTTTGTATGCGATGTGGTATCAGTTTTAATAAAATAACACAGTATCAGTTTTGTATGCGATGTGGTATCAGTTTTAATAAAATAAATAGTATTGATTTGTGGTGGTTTAGGAAATATTATGGATTTGTGGTGGAAAATTTCTGATGGTTTATTGGTTTGACGAAACGGTGAATGTGGTGGTATAGTGTGTGGTATTTGGAAGCGATGGGTAGGGCTTGCATCATAAGGAATTTCAAAACTGATACCTAAAATTTCAAAACTGATACCTAAAATTTCAAAACTGATACCTAAAATTTCAAAACTGATATCTAAAATTTCAAAATTGATACCTAAAAACTGGTATCAGTATCAGCTTTTAAGAGCATGGTGCTGGTGAGGGGGTGGCGTTGGCCAGTGGATGAGGTGACATGGGGTAGTTGCACGACGCTGGTGAGGAGGTGACGCTGCGGCGATGCTGAACACAAAACGGATGGAGGAGGTGGCACGAGGTGGTTGCTCCAAAACGTATGAAGGAGGAGGTGGCAATGGTGGCGCTGGTGAGGAGGTGGCGTTGACGCGGGATAAGGTGGTCGGAGCTGAAAACGGGATTGAATGGGCACGGGGAAGAGAGATTTGTGCATTTGAGAAAAAATGGGCTTTGGGCCTGTCCTTGAGGATAAAATTATAGGCATGTGGTCCTTGAGGATAAATTATTTGGATATTTTGTCCTTTACAATAAATCCCCCTATATTTTTATTTAGTACACTGTAAATAAAATTAAACATGCAATTAACATAGTGGGGACCGCCACTGCACAGAATAAAAGATGAGCTAGGACTCCGTATCCAAATTTGGAATGAAATAAATTTCTTACATAAACATGGTAACTATTCCAAGTCAAAATTTTAACTAAACCCTTAATTTGTTTTCTTATCATTTTATTTTCATTGAAACATTTCGTTTTTCTACACATTAATTTACAATTAACGTCTTCCCACATTTTAATAGAAAGATTCCAATCCCATTAATTGCCATTGATTTTGAAGTTAAATTTTAAAGGACAAATGAGACAATTTAATTCCTTTTTATAGTAATTTAACGTACTTATGGTATTATTGTATACAAACCAAAAGTTATTAATTTCTTATTTAATAATTGATTTCTTATTCATGTAATCAATATTTCAACTACCGAACATTACAAATAAATAAGCATATGATTTCTTCTTAAATAAAGAAATATATATTGTTCTTTATTAACATATATTATTCCAATCAAGTAGAACTTTACATCTAGACAGTTATTAATTTTATTTAAACCAATGTCATTAAAATACACACTGACATAAGTTATCATTCTTACTTACAGACATATGTCGTTAATAGAAATTTAAATTAAGCTCATAACTTATATAATAATCTTATTTGTATCAATAAAATTTCAAATATTTTTCCAAAAATTTTGTTTGAAAATATTTTTCAATTTAACATTTTTTAATGTTTAAAAATACGGGTCATGACAAATTGAACACGCAAAAACTCCCGCCAATGACCAAACTAGTTGGTACTAAGAGCTTTTGACATACGAAGATTGTCAATTTTGAAATCTTCTTCATGGTTGGATACATAGATCTAGATGATTAGTCTTTCAAACATGTTCAGCTGATTCTAGAGGAGAAGCACGCCTATAAATAAAAGGCTATGAAACAAAAAAGAGGGTATTTTACATGCTATGCAATGTTCAGTTTAAAAAAAGATTAAGATTGGAGGTCATCATCGTTAGTGAGAAAAATGGCAATAAAAACATGTGTATTGTTAATGTGTGCCCAAAGATCACATGTTAAGAATGATATTTACATGCTAACAAAACATTTTTATTTCAAATATTTATTTTTTCCTTACAGCTGAAAAATAGGTGGAATTCAAAGGGACTATTTTAGTGATTTAATAGCCATAACATGGAAGCATAATGTCAAGACCCGCAAATCCGTACCCTTGATTAAACACTAATCTCCATTGATTAACTCAAGATGCACGGAAATACGAAGCATGAGGGTTTTTAAGAACAAGAAAAGGGAGAAGAAGAAGAAAAAAGAACAAAAAGAAGAAGATAGAAGAAAGAAGAGAAGAAAAGAAGAACAACAGAACAACATCAAAACAGAAAACAATATCAGAATCTTACACATCGCAGCGGAACAATATGCAATAGATAATTACTAGTCTTTTAAAACAAAGAACTATATCAGTTTATACATACATCAATTAGAGTCAATATGCGACTCAATACAACACAGCACATCAATGGACAGTTATATAAACTTGTCCTCATACAGAATACACAGCGGAATAAATACTATCAGATACAAATACTACGTCTCGTCATCCAGCTTATCTCCAAAGCTCCAGAATATCCTGATAACATAACTCTAGGCTGCCCGTGTGGAAATTGGTGGGCACCCAGAGTTTAGAAGGGAACAATAAACTCCGAGTCAGTCATGGTGACTGGTGTGAGATCGTAAAACAGTTATTTTTCACAAAGAATTTTTTTTTATTCGAGATGCTTTTTGAAAATGAAACTACCATAAGACCTCCCGCCACACACACAATGCAAACGCTGAATTGGAGGAGATTTCTTCTTATGATAGTCAAAGATGCTTACTACGCAAAATCAAATCATTTTTGATATTATTATTAGTGCATAGTGTAGAAAACATTTCGAAAGTATAATATTAATCTTAGCCAGCATAGACATTTCGAACTATGCCTACTATAGCTACCATCCAAACAGTGGTGCGCCACCATAAGTGAATGATAGGTTCTACAACTAAAACCGTACAAGGCTCGTATTGTTTCTTTGGATTTCCAACAAATGGTCAGGCTAAGGAACTTCCTATTCCACGAATAGAACGCCTCTGGAATGACATCCCGAGAACCTAACCGGATCTCTGCCAACACAAGGCCGGGTTACCTCTGCAAAAATAGGTAACTACTGACACGCGTATGCCATCCCCCGATCGTAACCGATCTTCCCGAGGATCCCCGATTTCCAACAAACCACATAATAATAATAATGCAGCAACCACATAGGTTAAGTATCTGGGCTCCATACCATGATACCACCTCTATCCAGAAGGAATGACATACACTAAGGGGCGCTACTCCCTAGAACCTTGCTGCATTCTTCCTGTTTTAACCATTTCCGGGGTGTGAGGCTCGACGAAGTCTCGTCCACAAAGCTACGCTTCTCAAAAAGCCATGCTTCGGGTCAAACAAATGATCAACCTATGATCACAAGGATATAAGATCAAACAAATGATCATATCGCAAATGATCAAACACTGATCATTTCACAGCAACACTCAATATGCCACTTTACCAAATTGGGAGTATATCGCTGATAAATTCTCCGCCACCAACAGATATGTATTTGAAAGAAATCAGCTTTATATCTCAAATTGTAACGTCAGACACACAATCCATACAAGTCTGTTCCGGGATCGAACAGAACCGAAGGCACTTCTCACGAAGCCCTTACAAATCCGGATAATTTTCTAATCACGTCCGGACTTCCCGTCACTAAGGGTGATAAAACCTCTAAATCGGAGATCAGCCGATGTAGAGTAACTCGACGGTAATCCTTCCGTTTTCAAAAATATCCGGTCTTCAACACCGGTCTTCGAATGCAATTCATAACGACGTATCACATATTCGGAATGGGTTATACGACCCCATGGTCCTTTCCCGGCTAACCCGAATAGTGAGCGCTTATTTAAAAATAAGTGTGGCATTCAAATTCATCCAATTCACAACAAATACCATTCAAGGTAATTATTGATAGTCGGTTATTTAACTATCAATAAAGATGCGCAACATCATCAGATTCCAAATAATTTTCCAAATTATTTCATCTTCCAAAATATCTTTTACTAGATATAAAATTTCCACACTTAATCATTTGAAAACAATTTCAAATCACTTTCCGCATTTCATTTTATCTTTGAAGATAAAATCTCAAAACAGTTCATTTCATATTGGAAAAGCATTTCCATACTTATTTAAAAATAAGTATTTCACAAATCTATTTATTTTCAACATTTGAAAATATTCAATGTACTTAAATCAATATTAAGTATACATTTCATTCTTTAAGGAAATCATTAATTTTAACATCTATTTGAGTCAAAACGAATGTTGCGTAAAACATCGTTACGACGACTCGAAATCACTAGTATAGGGATTCGGATTTTAAGATAGATATTTAAATCCCAATACTAGATAAAAACATTTCCTTTCGGAAATCATTTACTATAACAACAGTGTTATAGTCCACCATTTCCTTATTTTTCGAAAACGTCTATTTCAATAATGAATGTTGAAATCTATGTATTCGATACTTAACACGTTTTAAAACATCTTTTAAAACAATTAACTTCATTTTATAATATCGCTTTCCCAAACATAACCATTTTATTCAATAATATATTCACTGTCCAAAATCGTGAATATACTTCACTAACCAAATTTCAATCTTTTCTACACATTTATTCCAAGAATTATCCACTATCCAAAATCGTGGAAAAAATTCCCTTAATAACCTTCTATATTCAATTCATCAAATTTGATTGATTTTCGAATTTATGAAACAACGTTCATAAATTCCATTTCTATTTTGTAACAACTTCAACTTAATAAATCCCCTTTATTAACAATTCGATTCATAACTCAAATCTTATACCAACAATCCATATTATAAGTTAAATACTTATAATTCCTTTATTTTACAAAATCATCTCCATTTATAAGTTCACAATTTATAAATTCCATTTATTTATAAATTCTTAAAAATTCATTTTAACGCTTATAAAAACTCGTTTTATAATACCAACATTTTAATTTATAAAATGTCAACTTTATAAACCTTTTAAGTAAACCGTTTATAATATTTTAAAAATCTCAATTTAAACCATTTTATAAATCAATCAACTATTTATTCCAAAAATCACTTTTCGGTTATATTTCACAAAGATCTTAACTTTTATAACTTTTAAAATTTGAACGTTTATTTATTTAAAATAAATCACTTCAAAAATTCAATAAAACGTATAATTTCAAAGATCACTTTAAAAATCCTTTTAAATTAAAAGTCGTTATTTTTAAAACTTGAATCCGATGATGCAACAGCACCAATTAGTCAATCACAACATCAAACATCATATATCAACATATGATAACAGAATATACATCAATATCTGTAAATAAATAAATACTGTTGAGGAATCCAGTTAGATCCCTCCAACCTGTTTCCCTGCATCCACAGATGTTAGCACAATACCAATTCCACTTCGAGGTGGAATATCGCGGTATATGGGTTTTCATAAAAATATCCGCTTACTAACGGCGCAATAGGGTCTCATCCGCTATACGAGGCGGGAAATCAATCAATCCAATATATACATATGCCAATATGTATATATTGCTATATATATAGATATATCCTATTATATCTAATATCACATCCAATAGCAATCAATCAATAACTGCAAAAAATCCACTTTTCATTTGAGTGAGAAAAATCTCACCTTAGCTTTTTATTTTTGCAATCCATTTTTGTTCCAGTTTGTTTTCTCCAAATTTTTGACCTTGTACAACAATGTATAAAATTTATTAATATTCGAATTTAATCGAATCAACAATTTTCGTTTTGATAGTTTTAATCAGTTAATGGTTTTATTTCAAACCAGTTTCATTTAATAAAATTCGCTAAACTAGAAATTTACTTTAAAACTAAATTCCCCTTTAAAAATTTCTAAGTAAAAATAAAAATAAGTTAAACACCCTAAATGAATTATCTATCAACCCAGTAAAGCAAATCCTACTTCTTCTTTTTTTCTCTAACCCATATATATATGCAGACATTTGAACAAATTCATATATCATTTATTAAATAGGTTTTAATCTTTCTGTAACATTTTACTGGAGAATCTTTAATAAGTTAATTTACCAAAATAAAAATCAAATTACCTTACTGCTATATGAAACACGAGACCCAATTCAAACCGAGATCTCGACACTGCCAATATCGAGCGCCACCGCTTGATAAACTCGTCGCAGCACCCAACGAGCTCGCGACTACCCCCACAGCTCCCTGAAATCTCGAACTCCGAGCACACACGCCTCCTCGATTCGCGATAACCACCCAAAACCGAGCTCGAACGCAAGCACTTGCGAACGCGGCTCCGCCCTAGCACTTGACAGCGATGAACCCTCCATCGTGAAAACAGTATAAGTATAAAGAGACTGTAGCAGGGCTTCAAATAGACAGTAGAAAATATCACGTAGGAGGCAAAGACGAGTCGACGATGGCTGATGGAATAGCCGAGTATGCAGCGATGATTTCCTCGAAGGCGTTGATTTACGAAACCCTAGTTTTCATGGGTTCAAGCATCGCGACATGGAGATTGCTATTGAACTGTAACTTCGAACGAAAGGATTCGATTTTGATTACAGAGGGGAGGGATGGCCATTTATTTTTCTTTTGAAGCTGTTATTGATTTTGAACGAAATGATTTCGTTTTGTTCCTTGCGTTTAAAGAAATGGGAGACAAGAGGAGACAAGAGTACGCGATTAACAGAGGAAAGAGTGTCGATGTTGAAAGAATGCAGGCTGAAGAAAGAATCTCGGCTGGGTTGACTAATTTTAAATTTTAAAATTAAATTGAATTTGATTTTATTTCAACGCGTTTACTCTCCGCACGGTTACATAACAACTCCGATCAATACGAAATTTGAAATCCGATAATAATACAATATTACGGATCCAATGGAACTGGTTTCGTCGGATTCCGAGACTGCGCCTCGGACGGCTATTTTTAAATATCGATTCGAACGATATAATTTCAAAATTGAAAAAATTGTTACCAAACTCAATTCTGAAGCTTCTATTAGCTTCAGAATTATCATTACGAATTTTCTAAGCCTTTAAAATATTTTTCTTCAACATCAAATGAAGATTCAAATTTTAATTCAACTATCAACAGATTAAATTTTATAATTTAGTCGCCAAATTCAAAGTTATATCGGGGATTCAAATTAAATCATCGTTCAAATATTTAAAATAAATTAAATATTCTCAATTTAATTTGTTCAAAATTCTGGGTTGTTACAGACTTCCCTCCTTAAAAGAATTTCGTCCCGAAATTACAAGTTAGGAAAAATGGTCCTTAACTCGTCTACTGTTTTTCAACATCCAATAGTTTTATCCATTTATCAAAACAATTCTTTCTACTAAAGATTCGTTATTAATTCAACTCATTTCCAATTTCAATTATAAGTTCCAAACAACATTGTTTACTTCAAAATTCAAATTCGAGTTTAAATTCAAATTTTAAACTTTCAAAATTTCTCAAAAATTTTCTAACGCCCTAAATTTCCGAAAAATTTCGCCAGCGTCTCCTTTGCGCGGCTAATACGGTACGACTACAAAACGTCCCTACGGACTCTCAAATTTCAAAAAGAAAAGAAAAAGCCAAGCGGCTAGACAAGAAAGTCATCAAATCTCATATAGAAATTCAAATACTTACCTTTTGTCGAGCAATTCAAATTTATCTTCAAAATTAAAATCCCAATTCATAACACATGTATATCCTACTAGCCATAATATCTAGTTACATATTCAAATCATTTTGCACATTGTATTACAAAATTTTCAATATATACTTCTTACACATTTTTAGTTCACTATTGAAGTTACATATCTATTATCATTCAATTTTACATTTCACATTCATTTGAATTTAATTCACAATTTCAATCTTATTTAAATTCAATTCAACTTCTGAATATTGAATTTCATCGATTAACTTTCATTTACAACTGCTTATTTTAGATTAGTTTCAGTTACTAATTCATCACAAATCCAATTCTCTCTATTCAAATTTGTTTCAACATTTAGTTTGAATTTCATTTACTTCCAAATGCAAAACAAGTTTAACATTCAGTTTTAATCTCATTCACTTCATTCAATTAGCTTCACTTACAATTTTTTTTTAGTTTAATACTTCTCAAATTAAATTCAATTCCAGTTTTTATTTACTTACAAATTCAAAATAGATTTCAACTTTCAATCTCACTCTCATTTAATTGATTCACTTGTACTTACATTTATTTAACTTCATTCTTTTAAGTTAAATTTATTCTATCAAATTTTAAATTGTATAAGTTATCAACTCATTAATATTCCATAAATATTCTTATTTAGTATTCCAGAGTTTTACTAACATTTCAAAAATCATTTTTGAAAACAATTTAAATTATCCTTTGAACTTCAAAAACCAAACCCAAATTTTCAAACAACTTCCATTTAAAACAATTTGGCAACAATTCCTCTTTTGGATACCCGAAAATGAACACCGGCGATGCTGCAGTCATTACCGAAGTTATTTTCCAGCGACCGAAAAGAGTTTAGAGCTTTCAACTCTCCAAAAACATTTTTCAAAACCTTTGAAATTTATTTTCAAATCAAAAAGATTTAAACTTTCCAAATCTACAAAATTTTCAAATTCTTTTCAAAACATTTCCAAAAACTTCTCTGGAATTCCGTTTCAAAGTACAAATCACATTTATAATTTATATTCTCAAATTTCATTTGTATGTGAATTTACCCCTTAACTTTGGAGTTATAATTCCAATTTCTCATTTAATTTCAATGATAATAATTTAATATTATCACTTCTAGCAACCATGCAACCATATACTATAGTAATTCATAGAAAATCGTTTCTTTTCTATACAAAAATAGTTTTGGGCAAAATTATCTCATTCACCCTATTCAAAAAACAATACTATGCCGAACTGTTCTATTCGAGCGTTTAGAAACCCCTTCGATCCAGTTGCGGAGACTGTGCCGACGAAGGTTCATAGGCCACTCAATAAATCAATCATCACAATATAAAACAATTTCATATTCACTAACAAATACGCACTCGTATCTATTATTACACTCAAACTCACTCTAGAGTACTACTGACTCTATCTCTAATGAGTAACACCCAACAGAGCAGGGTTGTCGCTTAACCATATGCTCTGATACCACGCTGTCAAGACCCGCAAATCCGTACCCTTGATTAAACACTAATCTCCATTGATTAACTCAAGATGCACGGAAATACGAAGCATGAGGGTTTTTAAGAACAAGAAAAGGGAGAAGAAGAAGAAAAAAGAACAAAAAGAAGAAGATAGAAGAAAGAAGAGAAGAAGAGAAGAACAACAGAACAACATCAAAACAGAAAACAATAACAGAATCTTACACATCGCAGCGGAACAATATACAATAGATAATTACTAGTCTTTTAAAACAAAGAACTATATCAGTTTATACATACATCAATCAGAGTCAATATACGACTCAATACAACACAGCACATCAATGGACAGTTATATAAACTTGTCCTCATACAGAATACACAGCGGAATAAATACTATCAGATACAAATACTACGTCTCATCATCCAGCTTATCTCCAAAGCTCTAGAATATCCTGATAACATAACTCTAGGCTGCCCGTGTGGAAATTGGTGGGCACCCAGAGTTTAGAAGGGAACAATAAAATCCGAGTCAGTCATGGTGACTGGTGTGAGATCGTAAAACAGTTATTTTTCACAAAGAATTTTTTTTTTAATTCGAGATGCTTTTGGAAAATGAAACTACCATAAGACCTCCCGCCACACACACAATGCAAACGCAGAATTGGAGGAGATTTCTTCTTATGATAGTCAAAGATGCTTACTACGCAAAATCAAATCATTTTTGATATTATTATTAGTGCATAGTGTAGAAAACATTTCGAAAGTATAATATTAATCTTAGCCAGCATAGACATTTCGAACTATGCCTACTATAGCTACCATCCAAACAGTGGGGCGCCACCATAAGTGAATGATAGGTTCTACAACTAAAACCGTACAAGGCTCGTATTGTTTCTTTGGATTTCCAACAAATGGTCAGGCTAAGGAACTTCCTATTCCACGAATAGAACGCCTCTGGAATGACGTCCCGAGAACCTAACCGGATCTCTGCCAACACAAGGCCGGGTTACCTCTGCAAAAATAGGTAACTACTGACACACGTATGCCATCCCCCGATCGTAACCGATCTTCCCGAGGATCCCCGATTTCCAACAAACCACATAATAATAATAATGCAGCAACCACATAGGTTAAGTATCTGGGCTCCATACCATGATACCACCTCTATCCAGAAGGAATGACATACACTAAGGGGCGCTACTCCCTAGAACCTTGCTGCATTCTTCCTGTTTTGACCATTTCCGGGGTGTGAGGCTCGACGAAGTCTCGTCCACAAAGCTACGCTTCTCAAAAAGCCATGCTTCGGGTCAAACAAATGATCAACCTATGATCACAAGGATATAAGATCAAACAAATGATCATATCGCAAATGATCAAACTCTGATCATTTCACAGCAACACTCAGTATGCCACGTTAATAAATTGGGAGTATATCGCTAATAAATTTCAACTACACAACCTCTGAGCTCGTACGTCTCAAAAAAGGGTGTTAAGCTAAGAGAATAAATTCTCCGCCACCAACAGATATGTATTTGAAAGAAATCAGCTTTATATCTCAAATTGTAACGTCAGACACACAATCCATACAAGTCTGTTCCGGGATCGAACAGAACCGAAGGCACTTCTCACGAAGCCCTTGCAAATCTGGATAATTTTCTAATCACGTCCGGACTTCCCGTCACTAAGGGTGATAAAACCTCTAAATCGGAGATCAGCCGATGTAGAGTAACTCGACGGTAATCCTTCCGTTTTCAAAAATATCCGGTCTTCAACACCGGTCTTCGAATGCAATTCATAACGACGTATCACATATTCGGAATGGGTTATACGACCCCATGGTCCTTTCCCGGCTAACCCGAATAGTGAGCGCTTATTTAAAAATAAGTGTGGCATTCAAATTCATCTAATTCACAACAAATACCATTCAAGGTAATTATTGATAGTCGGTTATTTAACTATCAATAAAGATGCGCAACATCATCAGATTCCAAATAATTTTCCAAATTATTTCATCTTCCAAAATATCTTTTACTAGATATAAAATTTCCACACTTAATCATTTGGAAACAATTTCAAATCACTTTCCGCATTTCATTTTATCTTTGAAGATAAAATCTCAAAACAGTTCATTTCATATTGGAAAAGCATTTCCATACTTATTTAAAAATAAGTATTTCACAAATCTATTTATTTTCAACATTTGAAAATATTCAATATACTTAAATCAATATTAAGTATACATTTCATTCTTTAAGGAAATCATTAATTTTAACATCTATTTGAGTCAAAACGAATGTTGCGTAAAACATCGTTACGACGACTCGAAATCACTAGTATAGGGATTCGGATTTTAAGATAGATATTTAAATCCCAATACTAGATAAAAACATTTCCTTTCGGAAATCATTTACTATAACAACAGTGTTATAGTCCACCATTTCCTTATTTTTCGAAAACGTCTATTTCAATAATGAATGTTGAAATCTATGTATTCGATACTTAACACGTTTTAAAACATCTTTTAAAACAATTAACTTCATTTTATAATATCGCTTTCCCAAACATAACCATTTTATTCAATAATATATTCACTGTCCAAAATCGTGAGTATACTTCACTAACCAAATTTCAATCTTTTCTACACATTTATTCCAAGAATTATCCACTATCCAAAATCGTGGAAAAAATTCCCTTAATAACCTTCTATATTCAATTCATCAAATTTGATTGATTTTCGAATTTATGAAACAACGTTCATAAATTCCATTTCTATTTTGTAACAACTTCAACTTAATAAATCCCCTTTATTAACAATTCGATTCATAACTCAAATCTTATACCAACAATCCATATTATAAGTTAAATACTTATAATTCCTTTATTTTACAAAATCATCTCCATTTATAAGTTCACAATTTATAAATTCCATTTATTTATAAATTCTTAAAAATTCATTTTAACGCTTATAAAAACTCGTTTTATAATACCAACATTTTAATTTATAAAATGTCAACTTTATAAACCTTTTAAGTAAACCGTTTATAATATTTTAAAAATCTCAATTTAAACCATTTTATAAATCAATCAACTATTTATTCCAAAAATCACTTTTCGGTTATATTTCACAAAGATCTTAACTTTTATAACTTTTAAAATTTGAACGTTTATTTATTTAAAATAAATCACTTCAAAAATTCAATAAAACGTATAATTTCAAAGATCACTTTAAAAATCCTTTTAAATTAAAAGTCGTTATTTTTAAAACTTGAATCCGATGATGCAACAGCACCAATTAGTCAATCACAACATCAAACATCATATATCAACATATGATAACAGAATATACATCAATATCTGTAAATAAATAAATACTGTTGAGGAATCCAGTTGGATCCCTCCAACCTGTTTCCCTACATCCACAGATGTTAGCACAATACCAATTCCACTTCGAGGTGGAATATCGCGGTATATGGGTTTTCATAAAAATATCCGCTTACTAACGGCGCAATAGGGTCTCATCCGCTATACGAGGCGGGAAATCAATCAATCCAATATATACATATGCCAATATGTATATATTGCTATATATATAGATATATCCTATTATATCTAATATCACATCCAATAGCAATCAATCAATAACTGCAAAAAATCCACTTTTCATTTGAGTGAGAAAAATCTCACCTTAGCTTTTTATTTTTGCAATCCATTTTTGTTCCAGTTTGTTTTCTCCAAATTTTTGACCTTGTACAACAATGTATAAAATTTATTAATATTCGAATTTAATCGAACCAACAATTTTCGTTTTGATAGTTTTAATCAGTTAATGGTTTTATTTGAAACCGGTTTCATTTAATAAAATTCGCTAAACTAGAAATTTACTTTAAAACTAAATTCCCCTTTAAAAATTTCTAAGTAAAAATAAAAATAAGTTAAACACCCTAAATGAATTATTTATCAACCCAGTAAAGCAAATCCTACTTCTTCTTTTTTTCTCTAACCCATATATATATATGCAGACATTTGAACAAATTCATATATCATTTATTAAATAGGTTTTAATCTTTCTGTAACATTTTACTGGAGAATCTTTAATAAGTTAATTTACCAAAATAAAAATCGAATTACCTTACTGCTATATGAAACACAAGACCCAATTCAAACCGAGATCTCGACACTGCCAATATCGAGCGCCATCGCTTGATAAACTCGTCGCAGCACCCAACGAGCTCGCGACTACCCCCACAGCTCCCTGAAATCTCGAACTCCGAGCACACACGCCGCCTCGATTCACGATAACCACCCAAAACCAAGCTCGAACGCGAGCACTTGCGAACGCGGCTCCGCCCAGCACTTGACAGCGACGAACCCTCCATCGCGAAAACAGTATCAGTATAAAGAGACTGCAGCAGGGCTTCTGTAACGACCCCGGATTTCTTATGAATTTAAATTGATAATTAAATTAATTTTTGAATAAAAATTGTAAAATTGATTATAAATGGGAGCGAGTTTCCCCGATTCAACTTGAAAAATAATAAAAAGAAAAATAAAGTAAATACATGAATAAATGGATTAGAAATAAATGGTTTAATAAAAATAAATAATAAGAAATATTAGAATAAATCCTAACATCCAATTTAAAATAGAAATTTATTTATATTACAAAACAATAAGATTTAAGGAAAATAAAATACATTTAAATATGAATAAATGTAGACGAATATGAAACAAATGATAAAAATATATATATATATATATATGATAAATATATATATCTTAGTAAATCAATACAAAATAAATACCAAGTAATAAAACAAACAAATAAAAATAAATTTGATAAGTATGTAAACAAATAATATATAGTGAAGCTTGCAAAACAAGGAACAAGGCAATAAAATATATAGGAATGTGCAAATAAACATGATGGTACAAACAAATAAATGCAAGTATCTTTAGCCACCAAAATGTTTTCATATCAGCCGAAATGAAAGAAGAAAATTTTATAAATATGGTACACTTAATAAATGCAAATCCCTTAGCCACCGAAAACAGCATACCAGCCTCCACAAAGAAAAATATCACTGCTACAAATTTGTACAAACAAATATGATAACCCTGTACAAATTTTAATGCCTGTACACTTCTTTTCTTTCATATATACATCCATATTCATCCCATTCGTTCATTTAGAACCTGAGCAAAGAAAAAATTTAAACAACACCATATTTCTAAACTCGAAATCAATTAACAAAATAAAACAAAAGCTGCAAGATCAAGTGAAAAGATTTCAACTTGCAAGGTTCAGCCTGTTTCAAAATAAAAGCAAGTTCAAGCTTTGTTTCTCTGTTCTTTCTCTGTTCTTCTTGTTCTCTGCCTTATTCAAGATCCAGGTGAGCAACTTTAACTTTTAAAACCCTTTCTTTGAATTCAGTGATTGAGAATCTGTGAGCAAACCTTATTTTTAAAATCTGATCTGCTTGATTTCTATATGCCTATGATAATAACTTGAATTATGTTTAGCATGAATGTTTGTTTTTACGAAAATAGATGAACATCTCTGAGCAGATAAACATGCCCATATGTGTAAATATGTGGCCTCTGTTAGTTACAGGATTCAGAATTTTGTTTAAAATATAAGATAAAAATATAAAAATCCAACATCTCTTCGAATAATGACATTTAGATTATGATGTCTGAATAAAAATTGTTTATAACACTATACTCTACTTTTTAAAAATAAATTTTAGGTGTATATATTTGTGGGATGTTTATAAAATTGAATATGACAGTGAAAATCTAATTCAAGTTAAAAATCGATGATTATGGTTTCTTGTTTGGATTTGATGAAGTGATTTGTAATAGAAAACTATGATTTTTGAATCAATTTTCAAGATTTTTAGGTCGATAGATTGAGTGATATCAGGAGTTGAACGGAAAATGGGTTTGAACGAAATTCCGGCGATCAACGTCGAGCTGGGCGTCGTGATCAAGGGTAAAGGAAGCTGACGTATAGGAGAGCATGGGAAAAATGCTCGTTGAATTTTTCAATCATCGAGGCGATGGCGAATGGAAGAAGTAGGGTTTTGATAGCAGGATCTTTTGATGTTGTTCTTCGAATTCGTGTAGCTCCGGTGGTGGATCGGAAGAGGCCGGGTTGGGCTGTATCAAGGCATTGGGGTGTGATAAAGTTTTGGACGTAGTGGCGAGTTGATTGGTGGTGGGAGGCAATGGCCAGAGTTGGATTATCAAATCGAACGTTGCTCCAGTAAGGCACTTGACTACCTCGTTTTGGATAGAGGAAGTCGATTGAAATTTTTGGGAGTCTGGGTCATCGACGAGGTCAAAGGTGACTCGTGGGTGGTCGCGAAGTTGGCCAAAGAGGCGACGAGTTCGTGTGCACGTACACACGTGCACGGTTGCTGTCTGGTTGATCGAACGTTGGGGAAGAAGGGTTGGTATCGGGTATAGCTCGAGTAAAATACAGAGGCGACTCGAAGCTGTTTTGTTCGATTCCAGTATGATGTTCCAGACAAATTGAGAAATATAGCCTGGCAGTTTCTTGATTTCAAAATACAATATAAAATCTGAAACAAACTTAAAACCCAGTTTAAATTAAGATTTTAAATCTAAATTCAATTTGAGATTTGAATCTTAGGTTTTGAAATTAAACAAGGTTTATAACTTTAAATGATGTAAATAAGTAAGAGTAAAGCATATTTTAATGATTTGAAATTTAAGAAGAAATTTAGTTAAAAATCCTTAAGCTTGAATTTAATGATTTGGATTCATTAAATTAATAAGTTACATTTAAAAACTTGAATTAATTAAATAATTAATGGTTAATTAATGGGTCATTAAGGATTAATTAATTAAGTTAATTAAGGAATTATAAATTAATGAAGATGATTAAGGAAAGATAATAAATTAAGGGCTAATTTATCAATGTGATTAATTAAGGATAATTAATTTAAGGTTAATTAATTAATTATTAATGGTTAGTTAATAAATGATTTAAAGGATAATTAATTATATTGGTTTGTAATTAATTAACGATTAATTAACCCGGATTAGAAATTCATAAGTAATTAATCAAATTTGAATAAATCAGATAATTAACTGACCTTACTTATGAATATTTGGATTTGATTGGATGATTGAATTGTTTGATATTCTGATCTATGATGCTTTGTGATATATTCTGATTTGTGTGTAATCTTTACTGTAGTTTATTTATCTGAAATTTATATATATCTATGATCTGTGAATAAAGATGAGCGTTATAGTTTATATCGTTTATCAACTATGTTTCTGTATTCTGATATGTGATGATTCATTGTGTTGCACTATTGTGTGAAACCCCCGGACTACACTTTTACACACACAAATATGGATTTCACGTGGAAATCGGTTAAGTCCCAGATAATTTAAATTTGATGTTTTTGAAATTGAAATTTTAATTTCAATTGAATTTGAAATTAGAAATTTGGGTTTAAAGTGAAAAGCTTTTGAAATGGAATTTCAAAGATAAAAGTTATTTTGAATAACTTAATCGAGTTTTGAAATTTAAATAATTTGATTTGAATTCAAGTGTGAAATTGAATTCTATGATTCGAAACTAGGAATTAAAGATGATATAAATGTGTTTGTATGAAGTTGAACCATTTTAAAAGTAAAATTTTGAGAATTAAGAATTGACCAAAGATTTTAACTCGTATGAATGAATCAGATTTCTAAAATGAAAACTGTTTGTTTTCAAAAGATAAAAGCTTTCAGATAAGAAATGAAATTTCAATTTAGTTAAAGGAATTTCAAGATCGAATTGAAAAATGTTTTTTTCAAGTTATAAATGAATTCTTTTTGAAAACTATGAATTGAATCTGTCTATTTTTAACAGATTTAGAATGATGTTTGTTTAAACCATTTGAAATGGAATTGTTTTGAAAGCTATTAGTTAAATCTTTGATTTAAAGATTTAACGAATTAATTAAACTGAAATGGAAATCGATTTGGAAAATCTGTGAATGAATCTTTGTGAAATTAAGTGAACTTTGTGAATTTAATCTTTTTGTTTAAAAAGATTAAAATGGTAACTTGTTTAAACCATATGAAGAAAGATTTTTGGGTAATAAGTTGTGACTTAATTGAAATCCCAATATCCATATGTTTTGAATATTGCGCTCACTATTCGGGTTAGCCGGGAAAGGACCTTTGGGTCGTATAACCCATTCCGAATGTGTGATACGACGTATATGGATCGCATTTGAAGACCGGTGTTGAAGACCGGATATTTTTGAAAACGGAAGGATTACCGTCGAGTTACTCTGCATCGGCTGATCCCCGATATAGAGGTTTTATCACCCTTAGTGACGGGAAGTCCGGACGTGATTGGAAATTATCCGAATTTGCAAGGGCTTCGTGAGAAGTGCCTTCGGTTCTGTTCGATCCCGGAACAGACTTATATGGATACATGTCTGACATTACACTTTGAGATATAAAGCCGATTTCTTTCAAATACATCTCTGTTGGTGGCGGAGAATTTATTCTCTTAGCTTAACACCCTTCTCTGAGACGTACGAGCTCAGAGGTTATGTAGTTGAAATTTATCAGCGATATATCCCAATTTGGTAATGTGGCATGCTGAGTGTTGCTGTGAAATGATCAGTGTTTGATCATTTGCGATATGATCATTTGTTTGATCTTATATCTTTGTGATGATCTCTTTGATCATTTGTTTGACCCGAAGCATGGCTTTGTAGAAAGCGTATCTTTGTGGACGAGACTTCGTCGAGCCTCACACCCCGGAAATGGTCAAAACAGGAAGGATGCGGCAAGGTTCTAGGGAGTAGCGCACCTTAGTGTATGTCATTCCTTCTGGATAGAGGTGGTATCATGGTATGGAGCCCAGATACTTAACCTATGTGATTGCTGCAATTTTACTATGTGGTTTGTTGGAAATCGGAGATCCTCGGGAAGATCGGTTACGATCGGGGGATGGCATACGCGTGTCAGTAGTTACCTATTTTTGCAGAGGTAACCCGGCCTTGTGTTGGCAGAGATCCGGTTAGGTTCTCGGGTCGTCTATTCCAGGGACGTACCCATCGTGGATAGGAAGTTCCATAGCCTGACCATTTGTTGGAAATCCAAAGAAAAAATACGTGACATGTACGGTTTTAGTTGTATTACCTGCTATGGAATGTGGCGGTAACCTGCTATTGAACATAGTAGCTATAGTAGGCATAAGTGCAGAATGCCTATGCTGGCTAAGATTTATATTATACTTTCGAAATGTTTTCTACACTATGCACTAATAATAATATCCAATGATTTGATTTTGCGTAGTAAGCATCTTTGACTATCATAAGAAGAAATCTCCTCCAATTCTGCGTTTGCATTGTGTGTGTGGTGGGAGGTCTTATGGTAGTTTCATTTTCGAAAAGCATTGCGGATTTCAATGTTTAAAAACCTTTCGTGTTTGTTTAAAGATAAACTGTTTTTGTTGCTCACACCAGTCCCACGACTGACTCGGAGTTTATTGTTCCTTTCCTAAACTCTGGGTGCCCACTATTTTCCACACGAGCAGTCTAGAGTTGGGTTTCTCAGATATTCAGGTTCAGTAGATTTTCTGGAGCTAGTTCAGTCTTTGGATCGGACTGCACTTGCTTATTCCTGGTGTATCGTTATTGGGAGTTCGAGCTACTGCTAGAGTTCTCTCTTGAAGACTATCTTAGAGTTATTTGTTCCGCTGCTGATATTAGTTATCTATTTTTTTCTTTTCCGCTGCTATTTCTTGTATCATATCTCTGATGTATATTGATATTCATTGTATCACTCTGTTGTATCAGATATTATATATCAATGTATTATTCTTTTCTTCCGCTGTGTTATTTACTTAATTGTGTTATAGCTCCGGCGGATCGGATTTGAACGGTCGAATCTGCGGCATTTCTAGTACAATGTGAAGTACGGATGTTGATTTTCGAGCGGGCAAAACCCGAGTCGTCACATGTGGTATCAGAGCTAAGGTTGAACTTTAGCTCAGGAGTATAACACGTTAAGTAGCTCATTAGAGATAGGGTGAAGTATACCCTAGAATGAGTATCCTCAGATATCCGTTCGAATGCCTTAGTAAATTCTCTTACTATCCACTGATAGTGAGTATGAGTGCAAGATGAGGATGAGATAGGGGACAGAGAAATACGACTAGAAATGGTCAATACTCTGTAACAACAAGGAAGCAATCTTTTCTCTATCAATCTCTTTTGTTCAACGTCTTTTCTCTATTCTTCGATAATTTCTGGTCGATCCAGAAAAGAAGATTCGATATATTAAAATGGGGACATAAACTCCGGATAGGCCAAATTGTTTGTATGGATGAATTGGTTGCTTTGTTTGTTATGGTTGATAGGTATACCTTAGTTCTAAACTAAAGATTGGAAATTGTATCCATATATCTGTCTATTTTTTTGAGTCCGGATATATTCTACGAATGGTTAGTTATCACTTCGAACTAACCGATGTCACTGCATATTTCGTAGATCTGGATAACCCGAGTAATTTGTTGATTGTTAAACAGATTCGTTCTCGTATCTGATTTTGATATTCTGATTTGATAAGCCAAATGCAGAATAAATATTCGTTTTGATTTGATGAAACATTCTTCATCTGTCTTTGTTTTCGTGCCTGTGAATTTCGAGGACGAAATTCTTTTAAGGGGGGAAGTTTGTAACGACCCCGGATTTCTTATGAATTTAAATTGATAATTAAATTAATTTTTGAATAAAAATTGTAAAATTGATTATAAATGGGAGCGAGTTTCCCCGATTCAACTTGAAAAATAATAAAAAGAAAAATAAAGTAAATACATGAATAAATGGATTAGAAATAAATGGTTTAATAAAAATAAATAATAAGAAATATTAGAATAAATCCTAACATCCAATTTAAAATAGAAATTTATTTATATTACAAAACAATAATATTTAAGGAAAATAAAATACATTTAAATATGAATAATTGTAGACGAATATGAAACAAATGATAAAAATATATATATATATATGATAAATATATATATCTTAGTAAATCAATACAAAATAAATACCAAGTAATAAAACAAACAAATAAAAATAAATTTGATAAGTATGTAAACAAATAATATACAGTGAAGCTTGCAAAACAAGGAACAAGGCAATAAAATATATAGGAATGTGCAAATAAACATGATGGTACAAACAAACAAATGCAAGTATCTTTAGCCACCAAAATGTTTTCATATCAGCCGAAATGAAAGAAGAAAATTTTATAAATATGGTACACTTAATAAATGCAAATCCCTTAGCCACCGAAAACAGCATACCAGCCTCCACAAAGAAAAATATCACTGCTACAAATTTGTACAAACAAATATGATAACCCTGTACAAATTTTAATGCCTGTACACTTCTTTTCTTTCATATATACATCCATATTCATCCCATTCGTTCATTTAGAACCTGAGCAAAGAAAAAATTTAAACAACACCATATTTCTAAACTCGAAATCAATTAACAAAATAAAACAAAAGCTGCAAGATCAAGTGAAAAGATTTCAACTTGCAAGGTTCAGCCTGTTTCAAAGTAAAAGCAAGTTCAAGCTTTGTTTCTCTGTTCTTTCTCTGTTCTTCTTGTTCTCTGCCTTATTCAAGATCCAGGTGAGCAACTTTAACTTTTAAAACCCTTTCTTTGAATTCAGTGATTGAGAATCTGTGAGCAAACCTTATTTTTAAAATCTGATCTGCTTGATTTCTATATGCCTATGATAATAACTTGAATTATGTTTAGCATGAATGTTTGTTTTTACGAAAATAGATGAACATCTCTGAGCAGATAAACATGCCCATATGTGTAAATATGTGGCCTCTGTTAGTTACAGGATTCAGAATTTTGTTTAAAATATAAGATAAAAATATAAAAATCCAACATCTCTTCGAATAATGACATTTAGATTATGATGTCTGAATAAAAATTGTTTATAACACTATACTCTACTTTTTAAAAATAAATTTTAGGTGTAGATATTTGTGGGATGTTTATAAAATTGAATATGACAGTGAAAATCTAATTCAAGTTAAAAATCGATGATTATGGTTTCTTGTTTGGATTTGATGAAGTGATTTGTAATAGAAAACTATGATTTTTGAATCAATTTTCAAGATTTTTAGGTCGATAGATTGAGTGATATCAGGAGTTGAACGGAAAATGGGTTTGAACGAAATTCCGGCGATCAACGTCGAGCTGGGCGTCGTGATCAAGGGTGAAGGAAGCTGACGTATAGGAGAGAATGGGAAAAATGCTCGTTGAATTTTTCAATCGTCGAGGCGACGGCGAATGGAAGAAGTAGGGTTTTGATAGCAGGATCTTTTGATGTTGTTCTTCGAATTCGTGTAGCTCCGGTGGTGGATCGGAAGAGACCGGGTTGGGCTGTATCAAGGCATTGGGGTGTGATAAAGTTTTGGACGTAGTGGCGAGTTGATTGGTGGTGGGAGGCAATGGCCAGAGTTGGATTATCAAATCGAACGTTGCTCCAGTAAGGCACTTGACTACCTCGTTTTGGATAGAGGAAGTCGATTGAAATTTTTGGGAGTCTGGGTCATCGACGAGGTCAAAGGTGACTCGTGGGTGGTCGCGAAGTTGGCCAAAGGGGCGACGAGTTCGTGTGCACGTACACACGTGCACGGTTGCTGTCTGGTTGATCGAACGTTGGGGAAGAAGGGTTGGTATCGGGTATAGCTCGAGTAAAATACAGAGGCGACTCGAAGCTGTTTTGTTCGATTCGAGTATGATGTTCCAGACAAATTGAGAAATATAGCCTGGCAGTTTCTTGATTTCAAAATACAATATAAAATCTGAAACAAACTTAAAACCCAGTTTAAATTAAGATTTTAAATCTAAATTCAATTTGAGATTTGAATCTTAGGTTTTGAAATTAAACAAGGTTTATAACTTTAAATGATATAAATAAGTAAGAGTAAAGCATATTTTAATGATTTGAAATTTAAGAAGAAATTTAGTTAAAAATCCTTAAGCTTGAATTTAATGATTTGGATTCATTAAATTAATAAGTTACATTTAAAAACTTGAATTAATTAAATAATTAATGGTTAATTAATGGGTCATTAAGGATTAATTAATTAAGTTAATTAAGGAATTATAAATTAATGAAGATGATTAAGGAAAGATAATAAATTAAGGGCTAATTTATCAATGTGATTAATTAAGGATAATTAATTTAAGGTTAATTAATTAATTATTAATGGTTAGTTAATAAATGATTTAAAGGATAATTAATTATATTGGTTTGTAATTAATTAACGATTAATTAACCCGGATTAGAAATTCATAAGTAATTAATCAAATTTGAATAAATCAGATAATTAACTGACCTTACTTATGAATATTTGGATTTGATTGGATGATTGAATTGTTTGATATTCTGATCTATGATGCTTTGTGATATATTCTGATTTGTGTGTAATCTTTACTGTAGTTTATTTATCTGAAATTTATATATATATCTATGATCTGTGAATAAAGATGAGCGTTATAGTTTATATCGTTTATCAACTATGTTTCTGTATTCTGATATGTGATGATTCATTGTGTTGCACTATTGTGTGAAACCCCCGGACTACACTTTTACACACACAAATATGGATTTCACGTGGAAATCGGTTAAGTCCCAGATAATTTAAATTTGATGTTTTTGAAATTGAAATTTTAATTTCAATTGAATTTGAAATTAGAAATTTGGGTTTAAAGTGAAAAGCTTTTGAAATGGAATTTCAAAGATAAAAGTTATTTTGAATAACTTAATCGAGTTTTGAAATTTAAATAATTTGATTTGAATTCAAGTGTGAAATTGAATTCTATGATTCGAAACTAGGAATTAAAGATGATATAAATGTGTTTGTATGAAGTTGAACCATTTTAAAAGTAAAATTTTGAGAATTAAGAATTGACCAAAGATTTTAACTCGTATGAATGAATCAGATTTCTAAAATGAAAACTGTTTGTTTTCAAAAGATAAAAGCTTTCAGATAAGAAATGAAATTTCAATTTAGTTAAAGGAATTTCAAGATCGAATTGAAAAATGTTTTTTTCAAGTTATAAATGAATTCTTTTTGAAAACTATGAATTGAATCTGTCTATTTTTAACAGATTTAGAATGATGTTTGTTTAAACCATTTGAAATGGAATTGTTTTGAAAGCTATTAGTTAAATCTTTGATTTAAAGATTTAACGAATTAATTAAACTGAAATGGAAATCGATTTGGAAAATCTGTGAATGAATCTTTGTGAAATTAAGTGAACTTTGTGAATTTAATCTTTTTGTTTAAAAAGATTAAAATGGTAACTTGTTTAAACCATATGAAGAAAGATTTTTGGGTAATAAGTTGTGACTTAATTGAAATCCCAATATCCATATGTTTTGAATATTGCGCTCACTATTCGGGTTAGCCGGGAAAGGACCTTTGGGTCGTATAACCCATTCCGAATGTGTGATACGACGTATATGGATCGCATTTGAAGACCGGTGTTGAAGACCGGATATTTTTGAAAACGGAAGGATTACCGTCGAGTTACTCTGCATCGGCTGATCCCCGATATAGAGGTTTTATCACCCTTAGTGACGGGAAGTCCGGACGTGATTGGAAATTATCCGAATTTGCAAGGGCTTCGTGAGAAGTGCCTTCGGTTCTGTTCGATCCCGGAACAGACTTATATGGATACATGTCTGACATTACACTTTGAGATATAAAGCCGATTTCTTTCAAATACATCTCTGTTGGTGGCGGAGAATTTATTCTCTTAGCTTAACACCCTTCTCTGAGACGTACGAGCTCAGAGGTTATGTAGTCGAAATTTATCAGCGATATATCCCAATTTGGTAATGTGGCATGCTGAGTGTTGCTGTGAAATGATCAGTGTTTGATCATTTGCGATATGATCATTTGTTTGATCTTATATCTTTGTGATGATCTCTTTGATCATTTGTTTGACCCGAAGCATGGCTTTGTAGAAAGCGTATCTTTGTGGACGAGACTTCGTCGAGCCTCACACCCCGAAAATGGTCAAAACAGGAAGGATGCGGCAAGGTTCTAGGGAGTAGCGCCCCTTAGTGTATGTCATTCCTTCTGGATAGAGGTGGTATCATGGTATGGAGCCCAGATACTTAACCTATGTGGTTGCTGTATTTTTACTATGTGGTTTGTTGGAAATCGGGGATCCTCGGGAAGATCGGTTACGATCGGGGGATGGCATACGCATGTCAGTAGTTACCTATTTTTGCAGAGGTAACCCGGCCTTGTGTTGGCAGAGATCCGGTTAGGTTCTCGGGTCGTCTATTCCAGGGACGTACCCATCGTGGATAGGAAGTTCCTTAGCCTGACCATTTGTTGGAAATCCAAAGAAACAATACGTGACATGTACGGTTTTAGTTGTATTACCTGCTATGGAATGTGGCGGTAACCTGCTATTGAACATAGTAGCTATAGTAGGCATAAGTGCGGAATGCCTATGCTGGCTAAGATTTATATTATACTTTCGAAATGTTTTCTACACTATGCACTAATAATAATATCCAATGATTTGATTTTGCGTAGTAAGCATCTTTGACTATCATAAGAAGAAATCTCCTCCAATTCTGCGTTTGCATTGTGTGTGTGGTGGGAGGTCTTATGGTAGTTTCATTTTCGAAAAGCATTGCGGATTTCAATGTTTAAAAACCTTTCGTGTTTGTTTAAAGATAAACTGTTTTTGTTGCTCACACCAGTCCCACGACTGACTCGGAGTTTATTGTTCCTTTCCTAAACTCTGGGTGCCCACTATTTTCCACACGGGCAGTCTAGAGTTGGGTTTCTCAGATATTCAGGTTCAGTAGATTTTCTGGAGCTAGTTCAGTCTTTGGATCGGACTGCACTTGCTTATTCCTGGTGTATCGTTATTGGGAGTTCGAGCTACTGCTAGAGTTCTCTCTTGAAGACTATCTTAGAGTTATTTGTTCCGCTGCTGATATTAGTTATCTATTTTTTTCTTTTCCGCTGCTATTTCTTGTATCATATCTCTGATGTATATTGATATTCATTGTATCACTCTGTTGTATCAGATATTATATATCAATGTATTATTCTTTTCTTCCGCTGTGTTATTTACTTAATTGTGTTATAAGCTCCAAAGAACCAGATTCGGCATTTGAATCTACGGCATTTTGAGTACAAGCGAAGTACGGGTGCCAATTTTCGAAGGTCGACTTTTGGGTCTTGACAGCTTCAAATCGACAGTAGAAAATATCACATAGGAGGCAAAGACGAGTCGACGATGGCTGATGGAATAGCCGAGTATGCAGCGATGATTTCCTCGAAGGCATTGATTTACGAAACCCTAGTTTTCATGGGTTCAAGCATCGCGACATGGAGATTGCTATTGAACTGTAACTTCGAACGAAAGGATTCGATTTTGATTATAGAGGGGAGGGACGGCCATTTATTTTTCTTTTGAAGCTGTTATTGATTTCGAACGAAATGATTTCGTTTTGTTCCTTGCGTTTAAAGAAATGGGAGACAAGAGGAGACAAGAGTATGCGATTAACAGCGGAAAGAGTGTCGATGTTGAAAGAAGGCAGGCTGAAGAAAGAATCTCGGCTGGGTTGACTAATTTTAAATTTTAAAATTAAATTGAATTTGATTTTATTTCAACGCGTTTACTCTCCGCACGGTTACATAACAACTCCGATCAATACGAAATTTGAAATCGGGTAATAATACAATATTACGGATCCAATGGAACTGGTTTCGTCGGATTCCGAGACTGCGCCTCGGACGACTATTTTTAAATATCGATTCGAACGATATAATTTCAAAATTGAACAAATTGTTACCAAACTCAATTCTCAAGCTTCTATTAGCTTCAGAATTATCATTACGAATTTTCTAAGCCTTTAAAATATTTTTCTTCAACATCAAATGAAGATTCAAATTTTAATTAAACTATCAACAGATTAAATTTTATAATTTAATCGCCAAATTCAAAGTTATATCGGGGATTCAAATTAAATCATCGTTCAAATATTTAAAATAAATTAAATATTCTCAATTTAATTTGTTCAAAATTCTGGGTCGTTACACATAAGGTATATGTTACCTAAAAACAATTATATTTTTTAAAGTTGTTTTTTTTCATGTTTGATGCTAATGATTATGGAAAATATTTTAAAACTACCACCAAGTACAATTAAATTATTACTTATTTACAATAAACGGGTCTAAATTTAGGTAATTATTAATCTATCTATCCCTCATTTTATAAAACCATAACATTAACTATTCATATTATTTTTTCTAGAATTTAAGGAATTAAATCTCAAAAGCCTATAATTTGCATGGTTTGAGCTCCAGCTAAAACATTAAAATAAAATATTAGTCAATTTAGAATAAACTCTAAGTTTATTTTTCCTTTTCCCTACCATTGGTTCTCCAAAATATTTGTTTAATCTATAGCCTTAGAGTATTCCAAAAATAAAAGCACATTTCTATTTCTTTCCTTTTACCCTTTGCCATTTCTCTAAAAACTATGATTGATAAATTTAGAGTTTGTAGAAAAATCATATAGTACTTTTACGACCAAAGCAATAAAGTAGCTATGAATCGTAGCTTTCATACGCAATTCCTAATTTTAAATTCCAAATAGGTAATTACATATTAATATTCAATTTCAACTCAATTAATTATTTTGACCTTGTTTTAGTTTTGAATCTGGACATTCTTATGGTTTAGAATGATTTGATTGGTCCTACATATAAACGAATTGTTTGATTTTACTCTCTTGTCTGACCTAAGATCTTGGTGATTTTGGTTTTATTCCCGTTGACTGTGATTTTTACCAATCACGTTCACAATGCTCTGTAATTTTTTGAAACAAACATTCTTGGCTCTGAATTTTGTTTAGAGTTTCCCTCAAACATACAAGGAGCCGTAACCAAGTTTTTATCTAACTTATCCGACTAAAATGGTCATTGTTTAAATGTAACTAAATATTGTTCCACTAATTTGTACCATCAATGGGTTTAGATTATATTTCTTTTATGCTAGTTTTTCTTTTTTAAAGTTTATAGATTTTATAGTGTTTAGTGGCATAAATTTCTAAAAAACCATGCTTACTCTAGTGGATATATTACTGTAAAAGTGTTGAAATGTATTTAATAAATAAAATCCACAAACATAGTTTAAGGCTCTTATGTAGTGAAACTTCTGTTTGTTTGCAAATTTTGCATTTGACATTTTTTCCAAATTTTGGTATGTTTATAATTTTAAAGTTGCAATAAACACAATTTAGCATGTTCACATATTTCTTGATATGTGTAACTTTGAATGTCACATACCGAAATTTTCGACTTTCGAAAATTTGACATCGATACTCACTTTATCGACTGCCGAGAAATCGAGTGCCGGAAACTCCAATAGTGAGGGTTTTAAAAAGAAGAAAAAGGCAGAAGAAGAAGAAGATAGAAGAAAAAGAAAGAAGAACAACAAAACAACAACAGATACAGAACAGAGACAATATCAGAATCTCACATATCGCAGCGGAACAATATATAATAGATAAATGAATAATCTTTAAAACAAAGAATTTTATCAGTTTATACATACATCAGTCATCAGAGTCAATATACAACAATGGACAGTTATATAACCTGTCCTCATACAGAATACACAGCGGAATAAATACTATCAGATACAAATACTACGTCTCGTCTTCCAGCTTATCTCCAAAGCTCCAGAATATCCAGAATATCCTGATAATCTAACTCTAGACTGCCCGTGTGGAAATTGGTGGGCACCCAGAGTTTATAAGGGAAACAATAAACTCCGAGTCAGTCATGGTGACTGGTGTGAGATCGTAAAACAGTTATTCTTTAAAATAAACAACAGGAAAACTTTTAGCGTCAATTCGCAATGCTTTTGGAAAATGAAACTACCATAAGACCTCCCACCACACACACAATGCAAACGCAGACTTGGAGGAGATTTCTTCTTATGATAGTCAAAGATGCTTACTACGCAAAATCAAATCATTTTTGATATTATTACTAGTGCATAGTGGAAAACATTTCGAAAGTATAATATAAATCTTAGCCAGCATAGGTACCATTATATTATGCCTGCTATAGTTGCCTCCTGAGGAGACAGGTTATACAATTGAAATCGTAAAGGCTCGTATTGTTTCTTTGGATTTCCAACAAATGGTCAGGCTAAGGAACTTCCTATCCACGATGGGTACGTCCCTGGAATAGACGACCCGAGAACCTAACCGGATCTCTGCCAACACAAGGCCGGGTTACCTCTGCAAAAATAGGTAACTACTGACACGCGTATGCCATCCCCCGATCGTCACCGATCTTCCCGAGGATCCCCGATTTCCAACAAACCACAAAGTAATAATAACTGTGCAGCAACCACAGAGGTTAAGTATCTGGGCTCCATACCATGATACCACCTTTATCCAGAAGGAATGACATACACTAAGGGGCGCTACTCCCTAGAACCTTGCCGCATTCGTCCTGTTTCGACCATTTTCGGGGTGTGAGGCTCGATGAAGTCTCGTCCACAAAGCTACGCTTTCTACAAAAAGCCCTGCTTCGGGTCAAACAAAATGATCAACCTATGATCACAAAGATATAAGATCAAACAAATGATCATATCACAAATGATCAAACACTGATCATTTCACAGCAACACTCAGTATGCCACGTTACCAAATTGGGATATATCGCTGATGAATTTCAACTACATAACCTCTGAGCTCGTACGTCTTAGAGAAGGGTGTTAAGCTAAGAGAATAAATTCTCCGCCACCAACAGATATGTATTTGAAAGAAATCAGCTTTATATCTCAAATTGTAACGTCAGACACACAATCCATACAAGTCTGTTCCGGGATCGAACAGAACCGAAGGCACTTCTCACGAAGCCCTTGCATTATCCGGATAGTTTTCAATCACGTCAGGACTTCCCGTCACTAAGGGTGATAAAACCTCTAAATCGAAGATCAGTCGATGTAGAGTAACTCGACGGTAATCCTTCTGTTTTCAAAAATATCCGGTCTTCAACACCGGTCTTCAAATGCAATTCATAACGACGTATCACATATTCGGAATGGGTTATACGACCCCATGGTCCTTTCCCGGCTAACCCGAATAGTGAGCGATTATTTAAAAATAAGTGTGGCATTCAATTTCATCCAATTCACAACAAATACCTATCTAAAGGTAATTATTGATAGTCGGTTATTTAACTATCAATAAAGATGCGCAACATCATCAGATTCCAAATAATTTTCCAAATTATTTCTTCTTCAAAAATATCTTTACCAGATATAAAATTTCCACACTTCAAAAATAAATCAACGTTTATTTTTTAAAACGAATTCCCATTTCTTTTTATAAATTCCATAGTGAATTTATACTTATCGAATATCTACTGATATTTGATTTTTTAAATCGATTTCAATATTCACTTTTGATTTATCTTTAAGAAGATAAATTCTCAAAAAAACGTTTCATTTCGTTTTGGAAAACATTCCCATACTTATAAAAAAATAAGTCAGTAATTCACAATCCATTTATTTTCAACATTTGAAAATATTCAATATACTTAAATCAAATTTAAGTATAAATTCATTCTTTAAGGAAATCATTTACTATAACAACATTTATTTGAGTCAAAACGAATGTTACGTAAAACATCGTTACGACGACTCAAAATCACTAGTATAGGGATTCGGATTTAAGATAGATATATAAATCCCAATACTACATAAAACATTTCCTTTCGGAATCATTTACTATAACAACAGTGTTATAGTCCATCATTTCCTTATTTCTCGAAACGTCTATTTCAACAATGAATGTTGAAATCTCTGATTTCGATATTCCATATATTTTAAAACATCGTTTAAAACAATAACTTTATTTCAAATATCACTTTCCCAAACCATATCTATTTTACTTAACAATATATTCACTGTCCAAAATCATGAATATAATTCACTTAACCCAATTTCAATCATTTCTACACATTTTTATTTCAATAAAAATTCGCTATCCAAAATCGCGAATATGTCTTCTTTAATAATCTTCTATATTTAATTTATCAAATTAAATTGGTTTCGAATTTATAAAACAACGTTTATAAACTTCAATTCTATTTTTCTAACAACTTCGATTTGTAAATTCCTTTTATTAACAAATTCAATTTATAACTCGATATAAATATCACAAGTCCATACTTTAAGTTAATAACTTATCATTCATTTATTTTTAAAAGAAATCGTTCTCTTAACTTTACAAAATTTAAACTTCCAGATTTCATTAACTTATGAAATTCCATTTATACTTCATTTTAACACTTATAGAAACTTGTCTTACAATCCCAATATTTTCAATTTATAAATATCCATTTTTGTACATCTTTTATATACATTGTTTTTAATAACTCAAAAATCCAAATTTAAGCGACTTTATAAATTACTTAGCTATTTATTTCAAAAATCATCTTTCAGTTATATTTCACCAAAAATCTTAACTTTTATAACTTTAATAATTTTAACGTTTCTAAATTATTTCAAGAATTTAATAAACGTATACTTTCAAATAATCACTTTTAAAATCCCTTTTAAAGTTAAAATCGTTATTTTAAAAACTTCAAAACTTGAATCCAATGATGCAACGCATCAATTAGTCCATCACAACAGTCAGTATCATATATCATCATATGATAACAGAATATATATCAACATCTGTAAATAAATAAATACAGTTGAGGAATCCAGTTGGATCCCTCCAACCTATTTCCCTGCATCCAAAGATGTTAGCACAATACCAATTCCGCTCCAGTACGGAATTATCGCGGTATATAGGTTTTTATAAATCCGCTTACTAACGGCGCAATAGGGTCTCATCCGCTATACGAGGCGGGAATCAATCAATCCAATATATACATATGCCAATATGTATATACTGCTATATATATAGATATATCCTATCATATCTAATAGCACATTCAAACAAATCAATCAATAACTGCAATTCAATTATACATCTGAGTGAGAAGATCTCACCTTAGCTTTTATTTTGCATTCCATTTTCCATTTTGACTCGTTTTCTCGATTCAAACCTTGTATAAATAATTTATACAATTCATCAATATTCGAATTAAATCGAATTTTTAAATTTCGTCAAATATATTCAATTTGCAACTAATTATTATATTTGAACTAAATTTCCTTTGATAATTAATTTGGTAGCCAAAATAAGTTAAACAAATCTTCTTAATAAATTATTTTAGTTGAACTACCCGAACAATCCACTTATATTTTCCCAAATGTAATTTAAACTCAGCTTCCTGAAAATAATTTCTAATAACCAAATAACTATATAAGTTCTTTAAATAAATTAATTTCCATTAATACATTTTTTTTCTTCCACTTGAAACCTTATACATATAAATTTGAATTTTATACATATAAACCTTCAACGTTTTTAACATTCATATATATATCGAAATCCTTTCCATATAAATTTTCTGTTTTCAAACTTTATATATATTCAAACAGACATATTTTTATTTTTAAAATTATCTGTAACAAGTTTTCTATTTATTAGATAAATATATATAGATTTTTTTTTTTTTTATATAAAAACAAAACTGCTGCTTATATTTTTATCTTCTCAAAACTTCCCATATACTTAACTTTGAAAGAAAAATAAATTCTGTAAAGTAAAATTTCTTTCTTCAATACCTCACTGCCAGTTCGACCAGATAAACTTGATCGCGACTCCACCATTAGCCAGCTCGTCGCGGCCACCTACGCTGCAGCGACTCGATCGAGCGTCAACCCAAACACGCGACACTGCTTCGATTGCCAGCTGCCGCCGTGACCTCAACGCCAGTCCAACGTCGCTGCTGCCTCCGCCTATCGCCGATAACCACTCCACTGACACGCGCCCTTCTCTCTGAGCGATCACGAACAACCCACGACCCACATCGCCCCACAGTCCCCACGCCGTACGCTACCGCAACCAAGCACGAACCCTAGGTCGTGCTCTCTCTCACTTGCGACGACGTCGCTCTTAGATTCCTCAATCTCGATTAAATGGAGACGCTCGCCCCCCCTTTCTTTGATTAGTAGAACGAAAGAGGATCGGTTAGCTTTGATTTATGAACGATTGAATAGGTGAGGGAAAAGAATTCGCAGTTAAAAACATTTGAAGGCAGCGGCCATTTATTTTCTTTTTTTGAACGAGGGAATTGATTTTGAAAAAGAAAAGGAAAGGGTACGCGAGTTGTAGCTGAGGGAATGGCGTGCTTCAGCGTGAACAACGGGCGTGATTCTCTGCGTGTCTTAAGGGAAGGAGAGTGTTGATGTTGACAAATTTAAAATTTAAATTTAAATTGAAACCGATATAAATTTCAATGCGTTTACACGCCGTACGGTTACACGGCAACTCCGTTAAATACGAAATTGGAAATCCGACAATAATACAATATTACGGACCCAATGGAACTGGTTTCGTTGAATTCCGAGACTGTTTGAAAAACGACTATTTTATAAATATCGGTTCGAGTGATTATTTTCAAAACTGAACAAAACAGTTCGAAATTAAATTCTGAAGCTTCTATCATCTTCAGTATTATCAATACGAATTTTAAAAGCTTTTTGAAATATTTTTCTTCAGCTTTAAATTGAAGATTTAAATTTTTTATTCAACTCTCAATCGATTAAATTTCACAATTTAATTGTCAGTTTCAAAGTTATATCCGGGATTCGAATTAAATTACCGTTCAAATATTTAAAATAAATTAAATATTCTCAATTTAATTCGTTCAAAATTCCGGGTCGTTACAGACTTCCCCCCTTAAAAGAATTTCGTCCTCGAAATTACAAGTTAGGAAAAGTGGTCCTTAACTCGTCTACTATTTTTCACAATTCAATAGTTTTATCAATCTATCAAAACAAATCTTTCTACTAAAGATTCGTTATTAATTCAACTATCTTTCCAACTTCAATTTTAAGTTCCAAACAACATTGTTTAATTTCTAAATTCAAATTCGAGTTTAAATTCAAATTCAAATTTAAACTTTCAAATTTCTCAAAAAAATTTCTAACGCCCGAAATTTTCGAAAAATTTCGCCAGCGTCTCCTTTGCGCGGCTAATACGGTACGACTACAAAACGTCCCTACGGACTCTCAGATTTCAAAAAGAAAAAGAAAAAGCCAAGCGGCTAGAGAGAAATCATCAAAAACTCATATTAAAACTCAAATACGTACCTTTTTCGAGCAATTCAAATTATCTGTGAAATCAAATTCAATTCCTTTATACCTGTATATCCTACTAGCCATTATATCTAGTCACATCATTCAAATCATTTTGCAAATTCAATTACAAAATTTTCAATATAACTGCTTATATCATCATTACTTCACTATTGAAGTTACACCTATTAAATTTTGTTCAATCTTTACATTTCAAACTTCATTTGAATTTACTTTACCATTTCAATTCAATTCAATTTGGATTCTATTTATCTCCTGAATATTGAATTTATCGATTAGTTTCAATTACTAATTCATTTCTAATTCTAATCCACTTACAAATTCAAATCTGTTTTCAACATTCAGTTTCAATTCCCGTTTTATCTTCATTCAATTAGCTTCACTTACTAATTTTAGTTTAATACTTCACAATCCAATTCAAATTCAGTCTTACATTCTTACAAATTCAAAATGAATCTTAACATTTCAATTTTATTCTCTTGCACTTACAATTGCAATTTTATTTGTTTGTTCTCACATTCTTTCATTTTCAATTCGAATCCCAATTTTATTCTTTTGTTTAATTATCAACTTAGAATAATTTAAATATCAAGTTTCACTTAAAGAATTTCACTCTTCATTTAATTGATTCACTTATACTTACTTTGATTTAACTTCATTCCTTAAGTTAAATTTATTCGATCAGAATTCAAATTGTATAAGTTATCAACTTAGTATTATTTCATAAATATCTTTATATAGCATTCCGGAGTTTACCAACATTTCAAAACCATTTTGAAAACAATTCAAATTTATCTTTTTGAATTTTCTAAAACAAAATCCAAATTTTCCAAACAAGTTCCATTTAAAACAATTTGGCAGCAATTCCTCCTTTGGAAACCCGAAAATGAACACCGGTGATGCCATGGTCATCATCGGAATTATTTTCCAGCGACCGAAAAGAGTTTAGAGCTTTTATCTCTCCAAAATACTTTTCAAAACCTTCGAAATCCATTTTCAAATCAAAAAGATTTAACTTTCCAAATCACCAAAATTTTCAAATTCTTTTCAAAACATTTCCAAATACTCCTCTGGAATTCCATTTTAAATTACAAATCACATTTATAATTTACATTCCTTAATTTCATTTGTATGTGAATTTATTTCTTAAATCTTTCAATTCACATTTATAAATTTCATTCGTTAAATGGATTTATTTCCAACTCTTTGGTTATTATTTTAATTTCTCATTCCATTTCATATAACAATGATAATAATTCAATGTTATTATTCTATAACAACCAAACATCCATATACTATGATAATTCATAGAAACCCCTTTCTTTTCTATACAAAAATAGTTTTGGGTAAAATTATTTCATTTACCCTATTTTAAAATCAATACTATGTCGGTTTATCTTGTTTAAGAGTTTAGAAACCCCTATCGATTACAGTTAGCTAGACTGCACCGACCAGAATCCATAAACAATCAACCGATAAGTCAACACAATACAAAACAATTTCATATTCAAATAACAAATACGCGCTCATATCTATCATTACACTCAACTCATTCTAGAGTACTGCTGACTCTATCTCTAATGAGTAACACCCAACAGAGCAGGGTTGTCGCTTAACCATATGCTCTGATACCACTTTGTCACATACCGAAATTTTCGACTTTCGAAAATTCGACATCGATACTCACTTTATCGACTGCCGAGAAATCGAGTGCCGGAAACTCCAATAGTGAGGGTTTTAAAAAGAAGAAAAAGGCAAAAGAAGAAGAAGATAGAAGAAAAAGAAAGAAGAACAACAAAACAACAACAGATACAGAACAAAGACAATATCAGAATCTCACATATCGCAGCGGAACAATATATAATAGATAAATGAATAATCTTTAAAACAAAGAATTTTATCAGTTTATACATACATCAGTCATCAGAGTCAATATACAACAATGGACAGTTATATAACCTGTCCTCATACAGAATACACAGCGGAATAAATACTATCAGATACAAATACTACGTCTCGTCTTCCAGCTTATCTCCAAAGCTCCAGAATATCCAGAATATCCTGATAATCTAACTCTAGACTGCCCGTGTGGAAATTGGTGGGCACCCAGAGTTTAGAAGGGAAACAATAAACTCCGAGTCAGTCATGGTGACTGGTGTGAGATCGTAAAACAGTTATTCTTTAAAATAAACAACAGGAAAACTTTTAGCATCAATTCGCAATGCTTTTGGAAAATGAAACTACCATAAGACCTCCCACCACACACACAATGCAAACGCAGACTTGGAGGAGATTTCTTCTTATGATAGTCAAAGATGCTTACTACGCAAAATCAAATCATTTTTGATATTATTACTAGTGCATAGTGGAAAACATTTCGAAAGTATAATATAAATCTTAGCCAGCATAGGTACCATTATATTATGCCTGCTATAGCTGCCTCCTGAGGAGACAGGTTATACAATTGAAATCGTAAAGGCTCGTATTGTTTCTTTGGATTTCCAACAAATGGTCAGGCTAAGGAACTTCCTATCCACGATGGGTACGTCCCTGGAATAGACGACCCGAGAACCTAACCGGATCTCTGCCAACACAAGGCCGGGTTACCTCTGCAAAAATAGGTAACTACTGACACGCGTATGCCATCCCCCGATCGTCACCGATCTTCCCGAGGATCCCCGATTTCCAACAAACCACAAAGTAATAATAACTGTGCAGCAACCACAGAGGTTAAGTATCTGGGCTCCATACCATGATACCACCTTTATCCAGAAGGAATGACATACACTAAGGGGCGCTACTCCCTAGAACCTTGCCGCATTCGTCCTGTTTCGACCATTTCCGGGGTGTGAGGCTCGATGAAGTCTCGTCCACAAAGCTACGCTTTCTACAAAAAGCCCTGCTTCGGGTCAAACAAAATGATCAACCTATGATCACAAAGATATAAGATCAAACAAATGATCATATCACAAATGATCAAACACTGATCATTTCACAGCAACACTCAGTATGCCACGTTACCAAATTGGGATATATCGCTGATGAATTTCAACTACATAACCTCTGAGCTCGTACGTCTCAGAGAAGGGTGTTAAGCTAAGAGAATAAATTCTCCGCCACCAACAGATATGTATTTGAAAGAAATCAGCTTTATATCTCAAATTGTAACGTCAGACACACAATCCATACAAGTCTGTTCCGGGATTGAACAGAACCGAAGGCACTTCTCACGAAGCCCTTGCATTATCCGGATAGTTTTCAATCATGTCAGGACTTCCCGTCACTAAGGGTGATAAAACCTCTAAATCGAAGATCAGTCGATGTAGAGTAACTCGACGGTAATCCTTCTGTTTTCAAAAATATCCGGTCTTCAACACCGGTCTTCAAATGCAATTCATAACGACGTATCACATATTCGGAATGGGTTATACGACCCCATGGTCCTTTCCCGGCTAACCCGAATAGTGAGCGATTATTTAAAAATAAGTGTGGCATTCAATTTCATCCAATTCACAACAAATACCTATCTAAAGGTAATTATTGATAGTCGGTTATTTAACTATCAATAAAGATGCGCAACATCATCAGATTCCAAATAATTTTCCAAATTATTTCTTCTTCAAAAATATCTTTACCAGATATAAAATTTCCACACTTCAAAAATAAATCAACGTTTATTTTTTAAAACGAATTCCCATTTCTTTTTATAAATTCCATAGTGAATTTATACTTATCGAATATCTACTGATATTTGATTTTTCAAATCGATTTCAATATTCACTTTTGATTTATCTTTAAGAAGATAAATTCTCAAAAAAACGTTTCATTTCGTTTTGGAAAACATTCCCATACTTATAAAAAAATAAGTCAGTAATTCACAATCCATTTATTTTCAACATTTGAAAATATTCAATATACTTAAATCAAATTTAAGTATAAATTCATTCTTTAAGGAAATCATTTACTATAACAACATTTATTTGAGTCAAAACGAATGTTACGTAAAACATCGTTACGACGACTCAAAATCACTAGTATAGGGATTCGGATTTAAGATAGATATATAAATCCCAATACTACATAAAACATTTCCTTTCGGAATCATTTACTATAACAACAGTGTTATAGTCCATCATTTCCTTATTTCTCGAAACGTCTATTTCAACAATGAATGTTGAAATCTCTGATTTCGATATTCCATATATTTTAAAACATCGTTTAAAACAATAACTTTATTTCAAATATCACTTTCCCAAACCATATCTATTTTACTTAACAATATATTCACTGTCCAAAATCGTGAATATAATTCACTTAACCCAATTTCAATCATTTCTACACATTTTTATTTCAATAAAAATTCGCTATCCAAAATCGCGAATATGTCTTCTTTAATAATCTTCTATATTTAATTTATCAAATTAAATTGGTTTCGAATTTATAAAACAACGTTTATAAACTTCAATTCTATTTTTCTAACAACTTCGATTTGTAAATTCCTTTTATTAACAAATTCAATTTATAACTCGATATAAATATCACAAGTCCATACTTTAAGTTAATAACTTATCATTCATTTATTTTTAAAAGAAATCGTTCTCTTAACTTTACAAAATTTAAACTTCCAGATTTCATTAACTTATGAAATTCCATTTATACTTCATTTTAACACTTATAGAAACTTGTCTTACAATCCCAATATTTTCAATTTATAAATATCCATTTTTGTACATCTTTTATATACATTGTTTTTAATAACTCAAAAATCCAAATTTAAGCGACTTTATAAATTACTTAGCTATTTATTTCAAAAATCATCTTTCAGTTATATTTCACCAAAAATCTTAACTTTTATAACTTTAATAATTTTAACGTTTCTAAATTATTTCAAGAATTTAATAAACGTATACTTTCAAATAATCACTTTTAAAATCCCTTTTAAAGTTAAAATCGTTATTTTAAAAACTTCAAAACTTGAATCCAATGATGCAACGCATCAATTAGTCCATCACAACAGTCAGTATCATATATCATCATATGATAACAGAATATATATCAACATCTGTAAATAAATAAATACAGTTGAGGAATCCAGTTGGATCCCTCCAACCTGTTTCCCTGCATCCAAAGATGTTAGCACAATACCAATTCCGCTCCAGTACGGAATTATCGCGGTATATAGGTTTTTATAAATCCGCTTACTAACGGCGCAATAGGGTCTCATCCGCTATACGAGGCGGGAATCAATCAATCCAATATATACATATGCCAATATGTATATACTGCTATATATATAGATATATCCTATCATATCTAATAGCACATTCAAACAAATCAATCAATAACTGCAATTCAATTATACATCTGAGTGAGAAGATCTCACCTTAGCTTTTATTTTGCATTCCATTTTCCATTTTGACTCGTTTTCTCGATTCAAACCTTGTATAAATAATTTATACAATTCATCAATATTCGAATTAAATCGAATTTTTAAATTTCGTCAAATATATTCAATTTGCAACTAATTATTATATTTGAACTAAATTTCCTTTGATAATTAATTTGGTAGCCAAAATAAGTTAAACAAATCTTCTTAATAAATTATTTTAGTTGAACTACCCGAACAATCCACTTATATTTTCCCAAATGTAATTTAAACTCAGCTTCCTGAAAATAATTTCTAATAACCAAATAACTATATAAGTTCTTTAAATAAATTAATTTCCATTAATACATTTTTTTTCTTCCACTTGAAACCTTATACATATAAATTTGAATTTTATACATATAAACCTTCAACGTTTTTAACATTCATATATATATCGAAATCCTTTCCATATAAATTTTCTGTTTTCAAACTTTATATATATTCAAACAGACATATTTTTATTTTTAAAATTATCTGTAACAAGTTTTCTATTTATTAGATAAATATATATAGATTTTTTTTTTTTTTTTTTTTATAAAAACAAAACTGCTGCTTATATTTTTATCTTCTCAAAACTTCCCATATACTTAACTTTGAAAGAAAAATAAATTCTGTAAAGTAAAATTTCTTTCTTCAATACCTCACTGCCAGTTCGACCAGATAAACTTGATCGCGACTCCACCATTAGCCAGCTCGTCGCGGCCACCTACGCTGCAGCGACTCGATCGAGCGTCAACCCAAACACGCGACACTGCTTCGATTGCCAGCTGCCGCCGTGACCTCAACGCCAGTCTAACGTCGCTGCTGCCTCCGCCTATCGCCGATAACCACTCCACTGACACGCGCCCTTCTCTCTGAGCGATCACGAACAACCCACGACCCACATCGCCCCACAGTCCCCACGCCGTACGCTACCGCAACCAAGCACGAACCCTAGGTCGTGCTCTCTCTCACTTGCGACGACGTCGCTCTTAGATTCCTCAATCTCGATTAAATGGAGACGCTCGCCCCCCCTTTCTTTGATTAGTAGAACGAAAGAGGATCGGCTAGCTTTGATTTATGAACGATTGAATAGGTGAGGGAAAAGAATTCGCAGTTAAAAACATTTGAAGGCAGCGGCCATTTATTTTCTTTTTTTGAACGAGGGAATTGATTTTGAAAAAGAAAAGGAAAGGGTACGCGAGTTGTAGCTGAGGGAATGGCGTGCTTCAGCGTGAACAACGGGCGTGATTCTCTGCGTGTCTTAAGGGAAGGAGAGTGTTGATGTTGACAAATTTAAAATTTAAATTTAAATTGAAACCGATATAAATTTCAATGCGTTTACACGCCGTACGGTTACACGGCAACTCCGTTAAATACGAAATTGGAAATCCGACAATAATACAATATTACGGACCCAATGGAACTGGTTTCGTTGAATTCCGAGACTGTTTGAAAAACGACTATTTTATAAATATCGGTTCGAGTGATTATTTTCAAAACTGAACAAAACAGTTCGAAATTAAATTCTGAAGCTTCTATCATCTTCAGTATTATCAATACGAATTTTAAAAGCTTTTTGAAATATTTTTCTTCAGCTTTAAATTGAAGATTTAAATTTTTTATTCAACTCTCAATCGATTAAATTTCACAATTTAATTATCAGTTTCAAAGTTATATCCGGGATTCGAATTAAATTACCGTTCAAATATTTAAAATAAATTAAATATTCTCAATTTAATTCGTTCAAAATTCTGGGTCGTTACAGAAAGCGTTTGCATATTTTCAAGTTATTGCAATTTTTTATAACTTGGATACACTAGAGTAACTATTACATTTCATACAAAATAAGGATGATAACATTATGGTGTAAATTTCAAAAAATTATTGGATACTGATAGAATTACATCTGATGAACCAAGTGTAGAACATACATTATTTTCTTCCATTTCAAACGTATTGACATTATCTTTTCCACAGGAGAAAAAGGAATAATGCATAATTTGTTCCATGTTTTCATTTTCACCTTCTCTCATGATTTTTTTATCATTAATCTTTTTTTTAACTGTAAAATATTGACGATATATTTCTTTTAGGCATATCAATCAAATTATACAAATAGTTCTATATTCACACCCATATTCAAAACCACTTATGGATAACAGATATTCATATGTGTAGATAGTAGATGGATATTGGATATTATCCTATCCATTAACAAATTTTCAGGTCGAAGTCATCAAGTCACTTTGGACTAAGGTCGCTGATTGTGTAACATCCCGTATCTAGAGGCCAAAAACTAAGCGCTACAGATGCTGCAGTCATCTATAGTATTAACTTCTTGTGACAAAATATGGTAATGTTAATGGTGTCCATAATATCAGAAGCACTTGAATATGAATAAAATAACATATTTCAAAAATGACATTTTTCTGATTACATTTCTAAAACGATAATTCATTTTCAAGTTACAAAATCTCAAAATGTTTCCAAGGTAATGATCAATAATTTACAATAATACGCCAAGAGCGACAGATGATGATGCCCTCTTGGTTGAGCAGAACAATATAGTCATGTCTGACTTAATACACACATCGTAAAACAAAATGAATTACAACTCTAAAATAGCTATCCGTCAGCCACATGCTCGTCTTTGGATGCTTTATTCGCCAAAACAACTAAAACCTGAAAACATCAACCTTCACCCTACTCAAATCAATTTTGAGCACTCGAGAGTTTAAGGGAAAACAAAAACTTTGAGTCGGACATAAAGCCTGGTGTGAATACAACTATTACATCTCAGTTTACTGATATTAAGTGAGACCACGCTGTTTACCGGAACGGCTTTGCCCTCTCTAATATCCTTTTCAAAACATATATTTTAAAATCTTTTCCTGCAACCAAACTGGTTAATCCAACTGATTACAATAATAATAGCAATATCCATTGGACTAAAAACAAGAAATAAATGGACTAACTGTCCGAAAACTGGGCTAACTGCCCGTAAACTAGACTAAATGTCCCATTGGCTAACTCGGGCCTACCAAACAAAATTTCAAATGGTCTAAATATCTGTTAGACAAAACTTCTGGACGGTCTGTCCTTAACTTACTTCTCTAAGGGTCAACTCATCCTAGATTCCTAATGGTTTTCTGGCTTACCAATAACTTAGCTCTATACACAAATATTCCTTTCTCTATGTAACCATCATTTTAGTCTTACCTTTGACTAAGCCCTACACACTGGAATTATGGACTAAATTATATAGGGGCTAATAGCTAATGAGTATGAGGCGCGACCCTACACAAGTCCTATCTGGTCTTCTCATCTGAGTCATTTTCATAGGGTTAACTACCCTTTGTCTTTTTCCTTGAAAAATCTTTTCAAAATGATTTAACCTTTTAAATCATACATATACAAGGAAAATATATTCCTAGCTTTACTCTTAGCTATTTTACCATGTTATAAATACGTTACACAAAATAATGTTGACTGAATTTAATAAGGATTAACTATCCTTTCAAAACAAGTTAAAACCCCTTTTAACTTGAAAACACTTAGGCTATATTGCCTAGCTAATACATTCAAAACCTTTTTTTAATACCTTTAAACAACCCCTTTGAAACCCTTGAAGGTAACACTTTCAAACCATTGAAAGTAGCTCTTTTGAAACCATTGAAAGTAACCCTTTCAAAACTATAAAAGCCTTTTCTTCGAAAGCTTTAAAACATTAGACATTCTTCTTTAAAACCTTTAATTATTGCCTTTCAAAAACATAGGAAAAACCTTTTCTTTCAAACCTTTCGAAACCCTAGGGAACCACCCCTTCGAAACCATGCATTAAAACCTTCGATAGCATCAAAACTCAAGTCTTTCGAAAGCACTTTGGGTTTAGTTTAAAACACGTGGAAACCTTTTGAAACCATTCAAAAATTTACCCTTTAGAAACCTTTAAAAACCGTTTCGGTTGAAACCATTTGGATTATGCCTTCAAGTAGAGCAAAAGGATCAGAAACCCAATAAAGTCAAAATCACTACTTTCGAAAACATTCATATGTAAATAAGTGATGGTATTGAAACCATCCCTTCGAAAGCATTGAAGAAGTGGCCAATTTTTAGCAATCAAAGTAAAACAACCCTTTCGAAACAATCTGGGTCGAAAGGTAGAAAGCGATCGTTAAAGGTTACGAATTAGTCGAAAGCATTCATTTAAAACAAAAGGCGCAACCCAATCAAAACCATTTCCTTAAATCCATTTGACCTAGTCGAAAGCTACTTAGTCGAAAGCAAACATGTGCATTTTCTTTTAAAAGCCAAGTAATGCCTCAACCCCTACAGAACCCCTGGTTTCGACTCCACACCTTCCACCTACATCCAATTCACTATGTACCAGTTCTCTGATACCATGTGCATTGGTTTCGACAGTGTTAGAGCCGAAGGTAAGGAGGCGGAACCTGGTGTTGAAAGCATCGAAATAGTGAAAAACATGTTTTTTATACTTTTAAACTATTTCTTTGTACCTAACCGGCCTTGTTTGTCTAATTGTGATTGGTTGCAAGTTTCTCTTTTCTAAAAGTACTACTAACTTTTCTAGACATAATAATTGATTTATTTTACAAAAAGCCCCTTCTCCTTCCTTAATTATATAAAACATTTAAGTCCCATACCTTAAATAATTTTATATAACCATTAAAACACTTAGGAAAATTTCAAAAAAACCATTTTTTATATGTTTTCTAACATATATAAATTTTAGACCTAAACCATTAATTACTTAACCGTAAATAATTTATAATCCAAACTAACGTTTTGTTCACTAGAAAATTTATATAAATTGCAAATATATTTAGAAAATTTTGTAAGTTGAAACCCATCTCCAAAATAATATTCTGGCCTATATAAAATTCACAAGGCATTTGGATGTCATTTAGTAGGGTTTTCTCCTTAAAACATATCATAAAGTCAATATGACCATACATAAATCATCAACAACTATATACAATCATTCCATCATTCAAAAACATGGAAAATCATTGCAAATATGTTTGGATTCCATCATAAAACAGAAAAAAAAACAAATATGAGATGTAAACATTATTCATCTTAGCTTTAGAGATTAAAGATTGAGATGTGAATGGATTTAATTTACTTAAGCTTCTTCCTAGCTTTCCTCTATTGTTTTCCCTTTTTTTTTGTTAATGGTGGCCGACCCCTTGTTTAAATTTTTTGATAAATAAAGATAAACGTGCATGGAGTACACGGCTAAGGGTTTAGGGTATAAGAATGGCCTCTTTTCCTATTTTACCCCTTATTTCATTTTAACTCTTATTTTAATTCATTGGTTAGATGGCACGGCTACTCCTTAATTAAATCAAATCTCAATCCCCTAATCAACACATTATTTTATTTAATTTAACAAATTAAATATTCTAAATAATGTTACCAAAAATATGGGGTGTTACAGACTCTCCTCCTTAAAGAATTTCGTCCTCGAAATTACGATAAGGTACACACCCAATCAAACAAAGAGGTAAAACGTACCATCAAGCAAGTCGGGATAAGTATCTCAAATCCTACTCTCAACTTCCCCAACACATTCCATGTCATCGTCACTCCACTGGAATTTGACTAATCTGACCGTCTCGGTTCTAAGCCTCATCTTTTCTCTCGAAACAATGCGAATTGACTTTCTCACTATAGTCAAGTCCGGTTCTACTACTAAATCTGCTAGCACGGTATGTGCAATAGCAGTTTCCAGGTCTCTAACATACTTTCTGAGATGAGAAACATGGAATACATCGTGGAGTCCTGCCAAATTGCTTGGTAACTCATCTCTATATGTGAGTTTCCCTTCCTCTCAACAGTAGGAAAAGGTCCAACGAACCTCGGTGCGAATTTTCCTGACCTTCGGAATCTGATCACACCCTTCATAGGTGACACCTTAATAAATACCTGATCTCTAACTGAGAACTCTAAATCTTTTCGTCTTCTATCTGCATAACTCTTCTACCTAGGCTGAGCCTCCTTCATTCTAGCCCAAATGAGCTCAATCTTTTCTACAGCTTCCCTAATCAAATCTGGACTAAGAACCAGCCTATCCCCATTCTCAAACCAACCAATGGGAGATTTGCATGGCCTTCCATACAAAACTTCAAACGGTGCTATACTAATACTAGTCTAATAACTTGTAACGTCCTGCCTTTTTGGACGCTTTAAGCAGACACATGCATCAACTCAAACCATATAAGTGGCGGATTGTTATTGGGGTAAATAAGAAAAAGAGAAAGAAATAATACAAATACAGAATCTCACAGCGGAATGACAAAATATAATAATCAAATAACAGTTCATGAAGCTGTTTACAAATAAATTTGATTATACTTATACAATACAAAATTAGAGTTACAGACAACAAGAATAAATAAATAATAAATGCAGCTGAACAACATGATGTAGTGGAATAAATATAAGAATAATAATAGTACAAATCTTCGTCTTCGTCCTCCAGAGACAAGGTCTTCAACCATGAAATGCTCAGGGTGACCCGAGCGAATTGAAAAGACAAAACACTCGAGTCAGAACTAAAAGATCTTATGTAAGTTAAATCAACGGTAAATAAATATGAGTGTAAAAGGCGTCGGAGATGTTTACGGGATTTTACATCTCCTATCCAATGTCTAACGTGAGTGCAATAACTTAAGAGATGTTCGGGATTCACATCTCCTAAGGATCCGTTAAACTATCTACTATGTAGTAAAATACGCTATTATAATAATGTCTACAATAAATTAAAGTATTAAAATAGCGTTAAGGCATTACCCATATCCCCCTTAACACATTTTTATATATTCCCATAGTCTATACAGTACCGTAATTCTTCCGTAAAATGAAGGGCTATCAGAGGGCACTCCATAAGTATGGTACAAAACAAACTTGTAGGAGGCGCGCTAGGGCATGTGAACACGACACACGAGGAAATGCCAGGGTAGATATACCAATTGCACTCCCAAACTTGTGGTAACGCATAGCAGCTACTACCGCCCACCTCGAACACACTCCCATAATCAAAATCGAGGGGTGGCCACCAAATCAATCATAAACTCAAAGTATAGTATCAAAGAAATATGCTTGATAGGAGGAATGACCTCACTTGGCCCAGTATAGCTCCTGATTTTAGTCACATCTAAGCTGACTCACGGGAGTCAGGGTCACCTCATACCTTACAGAAATCGTTCACCAAACCATCATACTTCATTTCTGGAATCTCCACAACGTACACAGTTGTTAAAGTGGTTTTTAGTATTGGCAGAGAGTATGACAATATCCGATCCCGGTCTCTTTAACAACCAATCGATTATTACACACCGGATGGTTCTTTTACATTTCCAAAATCATTTCATAATTTGATACCAAAATATCATATTCTCAAAACCATAATACTTTCGAAATCATATTCACTTTGAAATCATGTTCACCTTTGAAGATCATATCGTTTCCAAATCGTCATTTTCCAAAATAGGTTAAATCTTTACTTCAAAATCATCATATTCAATCAAATACAACATTTAAATCCCAACTGAGGTTATAATATCATTTAACCATATTCACTAAAAATCGAGGATTTCAAATATAACACCTCTACCTTATTTAGTTTGAAATTCAGAAAGATAGTCTTAGACAGTTGAAATTAGTTATAAATAGTAAAAGTATTCTAAAATAATTTAATAATAGATTGAGATTAGTTTAACTTGATTTAAGATAGTTGATAGACTTAAAATAGATTTAAAAATAATTAAAATAGATTAAATAGCTTTAAAATAGATTAATTAGATTTAAATTTAATTAAATGGTTAAATTAGTTTAAAATAAATTAACTTGGTTCAAAAATAGTTAAAATAATTTATTCAGTTAATAAAGGCTAAAGTAGTTAAAATATAAATTTTTAAAACAGTTTATATTTAAATATGAAATTTGGAATTCATATAAATTTAACTATTTATTTTATTTCAACATATCTGAACAATTTCACATTTCCAAATCACAAAACCTAATTCCAATATATTTCGAAGTTATATTTCAAATAATTTTAATAACTCAATTTCGGTAAATTTTCATTTATACTTCAAGAATCAACTTTAAACTTTCAAAAAAATTCCTTTAAACAATTCCTTTAAACCAATTTCAATAATAATTCAATTTATATAAATCAAATCCTTGTTTCAAAATATCATTCAATTAACTTCAAAATTTAAGGATTCAAAGATCATTTAATTTAACCAATCCGGTGTCCGTATATAATTCTCTACCCTAGGGTCAAGTGTTACGGATATTTATCCTTTCAATCCACAATTTACAATTTTACGGTTATATATCATTTCAAACCGCAATCCCGAATTTAACAATAAAATACATAAAATCGCTCGAGTCTATCATTTCAACCCATAACGATTTTTCCTTAATCTATCGATCATTCGACAATGTATCATTTCAACCCATAGTGAACTTGCAGTTTATAACGATATAAAATACAACATCCGTTCATCCAATATCAACAATCATCATCCATTACAAACATCATCTAAATCAATCAAGAAATATCAATATTGAACTGATAATCAATAACGGATATTTAACTGGCAATTTATATTCAATAATAAGTTATATAAAGATTTAATTCAAATAAATTCAAATTAACCAAGATAATGATTTAAAATATACCAAACAGATAAATAAATTTCTAATCACATCATAAATTTAATTTAACAAACATAAGAAATTTTAAAAGTTGTGAGTGGATTAAATCACTCACATTTCGAATTTAAATTTAATTTAAAATCCAATTTAAACCCAATATTTAAACATTCTCAGAATTCATCCAATCCAGTGTCAAAATGTTCGGAATTTTAATACGATCCTAGCGGAGAAAACCGCGCGTGAAACGGACCTAATATGTGAAAGTTATTGATATTAGAACCTAAACGATTTAAAAATACGAATTAAATAAAAAAAGTAAGCAACCAATAGAAACCTGCCACATCTTCTGTCTTCACGTCTAGAACCCTAGAACATCACGATCCAATCGAACCCGCCCAGTCAACCTCGTCGCCACACAACATCGTCACCGAACATCACGCATGGCCACATGCACCATGCCGCTCGACCCCTTCCACCACCGTCCTCCACTCGCGTCGCCGATCGACGAGAACACTGCAGCCGCCGTCGAAATTCATGTTGCCAAATTGAATTGTTGCGCTCAATCCAACCGTTGAATCTCAGAACAAAACCCGCCGATGAACTCCGCTCGACGATCTCTACAAAATCCATAAGTCAATCTGTCGATCATACAAGGTTCATAGACGCGCGATGAACGGCCGAGACTTCATCACCCTATTTCATCCACATTGAAACCCAGATCGAAAAATGGACAGTAGAATTAGCTTGCTCTCCTCGAGAGCTTCAAATCGATATATACTTTGATAGGGTTGGAGGGATTTGAATTTTGAAGTTGAATTTGAAATTGAATTTGAAATTTTGGGAATTAGGTTTTGTCTGCCAATGGAAAGTGGAGGAGCAAATGAAATTGTACGTACAGAAAATGAATATGAGGAGTGGCCAGGGTTTATAACAATATATATATATAGGCAGGAAAAAATAGAAAGGAATGGACTCGATTGGTTTGGAATGTTGAACGATACACGACCCGAAAAGCCCGTTTCGACTTCGGAACGAAAATGGGTCAACCCTTATATCAAAATAGAGGTTTTTGATAATTTTAAAATCAATGGAACAGGTTTCAAGTCCAAATCCCATCGTATGAAGAAGTTACGTTAAAATCAGCTTATTTCAAATTGATTTCAATTGATTTCAATTTAATTGATTTCTAGGCGTTTCGAGTCCGTATGATCAAATAACAAGTCCGATCGTTACGAAACTTGAAATCCTATAATAATTCACCGTTACAGATCCGATAAAATTGGTTTCGTCGAAATCCGAGTCAGTGGCCAAAATGTGTAACGACCACGACTTTCTCTCCATAGAAAGTCGTATCGCTGATAAGAAAGAAAGGGGTGAGAAGTAGAAAAGAGAAGAAGAGAAAGAAAACAAACACAAATACTCACAGCGGAAACGGAATAAAATATAATATATCACATAACTAATACATAGTATCATATACATCATCTATCAGAGTTACACAGATTACACATCACATACTAGACAGTTATAAACATCTGTCTAGTTATTACAACTCAATACAAAACAAAGATCTAAACAAGATTAACACAGCGGAAACTACTATCTATATCTATAACGCTGAAACCTCCTGCTCCATTGCTCCTCCACAATTCGTCAAGGCTAACCTGAATCCCTTGGCTACTCGTAAAAATTTGAGTACCCAAGAGTTTATAAAACAGAAATAAACAACTTGGGTCAGACATGGGTCTGGTGTGAGTAACAGGTTAAACTTGTTTAACTTCAAAACCTTTTGAAAGAAAAAGTATCACGTAAGACTTCCCACAAATAAACATGGGTAAGTTTTTACCTTACGCTAACCAAAACATTTGATAGGAAATTCGATTGTATTATAATAGGGTCTAGGGTTTTCAAGTAAAATACAGAAATAGCTGAAATGCTTACATCTCACATTCCAACATAGTTGGGCACAACTAATACGTACGGCACTTATTGGAGTTTGGATTCCATACAATGGCAGGGCTACCGGGGTACCGCCCGTCACAGTACGTGGCCTAGATCACCGTACCGAGGATCACTCCCAATCCCCTGCAACACAAGGTCGGAACATCCCTTACTGGATAATTCCCGCACAAGATACCTCACGGTTGGGATCAGCAACCGCACCACTAAGTCGAAAATAGAAAGGGACATCTAGACAGAGGTAACCTTGTCCTACTTGGGTGCTACCCACTAACCTTGCTGCACCTCCCCTGTTTTAGCCATTCCCGGTTGATGAGGCTTGAGGCTACGATTACCTTTAATCAGAACACATCACTTAGAATGCTCATCGTCCACCTGACGATGTGCTGAAAGCATTCAATCCATACAAGTTCGTCCCGGGTTCGAACGAAACCGAAGGCATTATCTCGTTACACTCGTTTTGGAATCACCCTCAGAGTTAACGACAATAACCCTTGCACTCTGAATCTTCATCTTCACTTGATTCACGACCTATCGTTAATTTGGATCGATGTGGTATTCGGGTCTCCAGACCTGGAATTCCGGTATACGGAAACCCGATCCCGGTCTCATCGAAATCCAAAGCGTATCTTTTAAGGCTAAGTTGTTTTAAAGGTTAAAACAATTTAATTTATTATCTTTATACACAAAGAAAGATAATTCACAACAGATAATCAACATTATCAGATAATCCATACAATTCAACTAACATCCATATCACACAGCATATATCTCATCACAGATATCAATCAATGCCAAGTATTCAATACTATCACCCATTCATAAGTAATGATTTATATTATCTTTTAATTTAAATTGAATTAAATTAATTACTTCATTTTATAAATCCTTCTTACTTAACCATTAATTAATTACAATTTAATTAATTAATTATCCTCTAATAATTTAATTAATCATCTTGATTAATTATCTTTTAATTACATCCAAGTAATTTATTTCAATTAATTTCTCAAATTAATTATCCTTAACCACTTATAGTAATTAACCTTTAATTACATCATTAATTAATTAACTAAAATTAATTAAGTTAATCAACTATAATTAATTACATTAATCCTTAATTAATTACATTGATTAATCACTTCATTTATTAATTATTGCTTAAATAATCAATTCTTAATTACATCATTAATTATATTAATGATCCTTAATTACAACTTAATTATTAATTACTCAATTAAATTAATTACATTAAGTAATTAATCTTTAATTAAACAACATTTATTAATCACCCTTGATTAATCTTCAATCAGTAATTAATTACCCTTAATTACTTTCATTAACTAAATTAATCACTCCTTAATTAATTCCTTAATTAATCTCTTGATTAATTATTCAAAGTAATTAACTCAAATTACTTCTATTAATAAAATCATTATTCAACTAATTACTTCCAGTAATTATATATTATTTACTTCCCTAAATAATCATACCTTAATAATTACATTAAGTAATTATTTATCAAATCAATCCATTTGATTATTCTAAATTAATTAAACTTAATTAATTAACTTAACTAATCAAATTAACTTCAATTAATTACAATAAGTAATTAATTTCTTAATTACTTCCATTAAGTAATTCATTTAAACAAATTCTATAATTGATTATCTTTAAATTAAATAATCCAATTAACTATTAAAATTAATTACATTAATTAATTATTTAATAATCCATAGTTAATGACCTTCATTAACTATTTACAACTCTTTAATTACTTTTCTTAAGTAATTAACTTAGATTAATTATTATTAATTTCAAATTAATAAATATTTATAACCAATTAATTAATCTTTGATTATTTAATTAATTAAGTGTTAACCAAAACTTAATTAATATTTAATTACTTTACTAATTAATTCTTAATCATTAATTAATATTCTAATTTATAATCCTTAATTATAAATTAATTATCCTATTTAATTAATCTTAAACCTTAATTAATTTATATTTTTAATTACAATTTAATTAATACCAAACCTTTAATTAATTGAATTAATAAATTATCCATATTAATTCACCTTATAAATTTAATTCATCACAATTCATTAAGTCTTAAGAAAACATTTCATTATTAATGATATTTATCATTCAAAACATATTTGAAAACATTTAACTTTCAAATTACTTTTAAATTCCATTTTAAATATGAGATTTAAAATGAATAAAAATTTAACCTTAACAAACCTTAAAATCCATTTAAAACTCTTAAAATCATATGGTGAAGAAATACTAATTTTGTAAAAGAACTTAAGAATTTAAATCAATTTACTTTTAAATTCTACCCTTTTAATATCCATTTTGACAATTAAAGTTATTAAACAATTTTAATTTAAAAACCCTCTTTTATTTCAAAACTGAAATACAGATTTAATTCTAATTCCAGATAAAACTTAGATTAAACTTACTTGCAAATTTAAAACTTCATCTTTTTAAATTCAACTATCTAATCATTTTAAAGGTTGCTAAATATTCTAAATTTCAACAACTTATTATATTTTTGAACTGAGATTCAAATTTAACTTAAATCAGTTTTAAACTTAGACTTAAGACTTGTTTAAAACTTTTACTTAACCATTTAAATTTTGTTTTAAATTTTTAAACAGTTTAGTTTTAAAATCTGGAACCCAGAATTTTACCCGAGACACCTCAAAATACTTCGAGTCGCCTCTCCAAAACACTCGAGCCACTCACCTGAACAACTCGAGTACGAACTCGAGAATGCCTTCTTCCCCAACGCTTTAACATTCCAGAAATTTACCCAGAAACACTCACAATCTCGTGCACGTGCACATCCACCCACGAATCAACACCTTCCGACTCTTCCCCTGATCGTTGATCAACCAACGTTAGCCTCGCCGTCTCTCACGTGAACCCAGGTCACCATATCCACCAACGAATCGAAATTCGATCACCTCCCAGGCCTGGAAACCATCAGTTCGAATTCGCCAAAGCCTGTCATCACCCAAAGCTCGCCGTTCCGATCATCTGCAGGTCAACCCTTCCGGCCGCGACACCGTCTACGTGACTACTACTCATTCCCAAAAACTCGACGAACTCGATCCACTACAGGGATCACGACGATCGATTCTTCCAAGCTTCATTTTCTAGGGTTAAAAAATCAAATTCTAAATCATTTCTTCCTCAATGTTTTAATTCGATTTCCAGTAATTTTCCTTATATCCTCGATCATTCCTCCATCCCTACTGAAGATTACAACATCCCAATTTCACTGAGATCATCAAAATTACCAAAAATTCATTTCTAACTTAAACCAGAACTGCTCCTTTATTTCCAAATTATAAATTATGATATTAATGCTAAAAATCATATTATAACTTATCTATTCAATTTATAAACCTGAAGTTATAAATTACAAAGTTTAAATTTTTACTTTTATATAACATTTCTCTGTTGTTTTTGGTTACAGAGACCTCAGGTTTAAATTTGACTTAATTTAAATTTTAAACTTTAGTTTATGATAAAACAAACATATTTTGTTTAAATATTAAATCCAAATTAACACTAGATCATGGGATAATGATTTTATATCAAACTGGAGCCTGGAATTTCAAGATAACAGAGACACACTGATACAAACAACATGCACACTATATACATTCATGTACATGCAGAATCATCTATAAACATTCACACCACAACACAATTATCATAGAATTAAACATGCAAATATAATTATACTTAAGTTATTTTAAGTAAGTAGGTTACTCACCATTAAAATGGAGACAGAGCCTATCTTTTGAAAACTGTTTTGAAGACTGTTTTGCTTAAGACTGGAATGCCTTGCTTTAAAACTTTAACTTGCATGCCTCATTTGATTTAAAACTGGAGTTGCTAGAGCTTTAGATTGCTTTAAATCTACATGCATGTTGGCTTCCAGGTTTGAGAAGAATGCAGACTGGCTTGAGTTGTTTCCAGATTGCAAATGAATGCAGGCTTTTGTTTTTGATTTGAAAATTTGGTTAAAGATCTTTGATTTGGTTTGAGGAAAATTTGTTTACTGATTTCAGATTTTAATTTAGAGAATGTTTGAGAAAGGTATTGATCTGATTTGTTTCAGATTTGTATTTAGAGAAGAAGATTTTAGTTATCTTGTTTTGAAAAGGAGAAATAGAAAGAATGAAATGAAGATATGCAAATGTTCATATGTAAGTAAATTTATGATTTATAAAAATAAAAGAAATTGAAAATAATTAAGGACACTTGTCCTATACAATTGTTTATTAAATTACACATGTTATAATGAAGCTTTAGATAAATGACACATGTCTTATAAGTAATTACTCATATTTCTATTTATTTTAAAAGTTATTTTAAAAGCCTTTTTCTTATTTATCTAAACACTTATCTATATATATTACTTTTTAAAGAGAAACAAAAGCTAATTATATTTATAAATACAAGTTTATACAAATATTATTGTGATATCCCGGAATTTTGGCAATATCAATTTAATAATCTTTATAAATAATTAAATTGATTTGTTGATTTATTTTATAAATTGACAAGTTTATTCATTTTAAAAGGTTAATAACATTTTAATTGGCAAGTTTATTTCTTTTGAAAAACTAATATCATTTTAATTTGGGAATATCTTTTCTAACAATTTTAAATTGGGAAGATTTATCTTTCTAAAACCTATATAAATGTTTTATATTTATAATGTATATATATATATTGATATATATAGGGAGTCTTTAATTTAATAAAACTATGTTTTCAAATTATAATATATATATGTATATGTATATATTGTTATTTGAAGTTATGTATTAAAATGCAATATGATGATTATCAAAACTAATGTTAAAATTGTTTTCCACTTAGGATAATATTTATATATATTGAAATGAAAAAGTATTGATTTGAATTTAATAAGTATTTTCAAACTTTAATATATATAATTTGTAATTTGAAAGGTAAATTTGATTTAATACTTTTGGAAATGATATTTAAAGATTTAAATCTAAGGTTCATTTGTTTTAATATTCTTTCATTTTATAAATTGTTCTAAATTTTTATATAAAGAGTTAAAATAAATTTCTCAAATTTATAAACATATGATTTGATCAAAAATATAAGTTAGTGTTCATATGAATTTGCTTTTGTATTTATTAAAATCTAAAACTTGTTTACTAAAAGATAAGTATACACATTTTATATTTATATGAATATTTCATAAATATATGTATATAACTTAAATAAGTTTTAAATAGGAAAATAACATTTGTAAATATTAATAAAACATTAGAGAATAAATTTTGTAGATATGAACTAAACATAAAAACACTTGTAAACATTATATTGTGTGTTAAAGACAAATGTAAATTAAATAGCATATGTGTAAGCAAATTAGAGCATTAAAGTGACAAGTGTTATTCCCTTGATAATTAAATTTAAAATTTAATTGAAAAATTAGAACGTGAGTTTTAATCTTCAGCTAAATATTTTCTTCATTTTCAACCCAAACACAAAATGAATACAAATGCAAAACAAAGAATAAAAGAAGTGAAAAATGGAACCTGGAATTCAATCTGAAAACAAGATGATAAGCTGGAAATTCAAATGCAATCAACAAAAGAAGTAAATCAACATGCAAACTGAAAACCAACAGCAACAAGATTCGAAATTTCTTCAAGTATAATCTATCAACAAACAACCTGTGATCATGCAAACTTAAAGGAGATCAAAGGCAAATAGAAGTTCAAAACCAAACATGCAAGCCTGGAAATAGTTTCTGTTCTCTGTCTCTGTTCTACATATATAGGTGAGTAAACTTATTTTTTTAAAACAGTTTTAAGACCTGAATTTCATCTTGTTATTTTGAATGAATATCATGCTATTATCTGAAATACTTGAATTGAATCATATGCATGTTTGTATAGGGATGTTTGTATGCCTGTATAGTTGTAATATAGTCTCTGTAAAGTGATGACAGTTTTTGTTTTCCTTTTAAAATCTATATCTCATCACTTAATCTCTAATTGATTAGGATTTGTAAATGAAAAATGTTTGGAATTATGTAACATAACTACTAAAAATAATTACAGGAATTTAAAAGTAATATTGGTCTCGAAATTTTATAAAGAACAGTGAAATGGAAATTTGGTCAAAATTTTATTAATTCAATTTTAAGAATTGACTATAGGATTGGATTCATTATAAGAAATCATGAATTTTAGTATGTATATCAAGATTTTTAGATTAGAATTTGAAGAGAATTTTGAAATTTATGTTTTTGGGCATTTTGGTAAATCGGCGGCGAACGAAGATGATCTGGGTGCCGTGGTTGAACTCGAAGGTGGAGGGGAAGGTGGAGATCATAGGAAAAATGCATAAGAAATTTTCTGATGAATAAATTCTTCGAATTGGATCGAAGTAGGGTTTTAGGCTGCTTTCAAATGGGTTGAACTGTTGAGGTAGTCGCGACGTCCAGGCGCAACCGGAAGTGATCGCTCTTGTTTTCGTAGATTTTGGAGGTCGAGAGGGAGCTACGGCTAAGGTGTTGGGGTTTCTCGAGGTTGGGGTCGCCGTGGAGGGTGGTTTTTGGTGATGGCGTTTTCGAGCTGATGGGTTCAATGTTCAGATTCGATTCTCGTTCGTATCGAGAATGTTGGGGTGGTCGTACGTGAAGGCGTGTTGGAATCTGACTTGTCGGAGGTCGGAGTAGGGATCGCCGTCGATCAGAAAAGGCGTGCACGTGCACGAGCACATTTGCGTGCATCTGAGAATTGGGTTTGGGGAAGAAGGTTTCGCTTGGGTTTTCGTTCGGGAATCTTCGAGTTTTACTCGAAGCAGGGGAGTAGTAGAGTGACTCGAGAGTTACTTCGGGTTTTCTTACGCTTTTACTCGGGTTTGATTAAGAGCAGGTATTAAGATTTTAAAAGAAGTGTTTTAAGATTTTAAAACAAAAGGAATTTGATATTTGTAATGTTCTGAGTTTTAAAACAAAGGTAAAACAAGATTTTACCTATTAAACTAAATTATTTTCTAGAATAATTGTTTTAAGAAGTTTTAATAATTTAAATAAATAAGTTTTAAAGAAAAGGAAGTGGATTTCAAAATGATCTTTGTATAAAAATTTATTGAATAACTTTGAAAAGTTTCAAAGAATTTGAAGGTTAAAACTAGATGTTGTAATTGTTTAATTATAATAAGGATTTATTTTAAGTAATTAAGAGATTTTGATTAATTAAAGATATTTAAAATATGAAAATAATAAGGGTAATTCAATTATTATTAATGATTAAAGAATAGTTGGACATTGTGAATAATTTAATTAAGATAAATGATTTTTCTTAATTAAGATTTTTAAGTATAAATAGTTAAGAAATTATTTAATTAAATTTAAATGATTGACTTAAATAATTAACTAAGTAATTAATTTGTGATTACTTAAGATAATCACTTATAAATTTATTAAGTATAATTACTTGATGAAGTAATTAAGAAATAATTACTGGATGTAATTAAATAAAAGGGAAATTATTTAATAAAGTAATTAGAGGATAATTATTTTATGAAAGTAATTAATGGAAGTGTTTAAGAGTTAATTACCTAGTGTTATTAATTAAATAATTTATTTAATAAAGTTAATTAAAGGATTAAGGTTAATTAATAAGGTAATAAATTTTTAGTTAAGATAATTAATTAAAAGGTAATTGATTAATGAAAGTAATTAAGGGAAGTTAATTACTGGATTAGATTAATCAAAGATGATTAATAATTGTGGTTTAATTAAGGTTAATTACTTAATGTAATTAATTTAAATAGAATAAATAACTAAGATGTAATTAAGGATCATTAGTTTATAATTAATTAATGATGAAATTAAGGGTTGATTAATTAATCAAATGATAAGTGATTAATTGTAATTAATTAAGGCTTAAAGTAATTAATTATAATTAATTAATTAATGAAGTAATTAAAGGTTAATTACTGTATTTGGTTAAGGATAATTAATTTGTGAAATTAATTAAGATAATTACTTAAATGTAATTAAAGAATGATTAATCAAGGTGATTAATTAAAGTGGATAATTAGAGAAAGATTAATTAATTTATTTGTAATTAATTAATGATTATATAAGTAAGATTTATAATGAAGTAATTAATTTAATTTATTTTAAATTAATTAAGAGATGAAGTGATTAATTTAATTCACTTTAAATTAATTAAAGATAGAGATAGTTAATTTAAATCAATTTTAAATTAATTATGTTATGATTAAGTAAATCATTGCTTATATAAGAATGGATGACATTGATTTGTCTTGAATGGATGTAATCTCAGAAATGAGATAAGTAATGTTGTGTGGTATGAATGCTTGGTTGTATTATGATGGTAATATAGATTAACTATTGTGATGTTGATATGGATTACCTATTTGGTTATGAATCATCTGTTTAAATGATAATGTGATTATCAATTGTGACTTGTGAATTATCTATCTGTATAGATAAGTTAAATTGTTTAAACCTTTAAAACAACTTGGCCTTAAAAGATACGTTTTGGATTTCGATGAGACCGGGATCGGGTTTCCGTATACCGGTATTCCAGGTCTGGAGACCCGAATACCACATCGATCCAAATTTACGATAGGTCGTGAATCTCAAGTGAAGATGAAGATTCAGAGTGCAAGGGTTATTGTCGTTAACTCTGAGGGTGATTCCAAAACGAGTGTAACGAGATAATGTCTTCGGTTTCGTTCGAACCCGGAACGAACTTATATGGATTGAATGCTTTCAGCACATCGTCAGGCGGACGATGAGTATTCTAAGTGATATGTTCTGATTAAAGGTAATCGTAACCTCAAGCCTCATCAACCGGGAATGGCTAAAACAGGGGAGGTGCAGCAAGGCTTCGTGGGTAGCACCCACTGAGAGCAAGATAGATCCCTGTCTAGAGGTCCCTTTTCTTTTATTCGGCTTAGTGTGTAGTTGGTCGCGCCAACTACGGGATTATCTTGTTCGGAATTATCCAGTAAGGGATGGTTCCGGCTTTGTGTTGCAGGGGAGCGGGCGTACTCCTCGGTACGGTGATCTAGGCCACGTACTGTGACGGGCGGTACCCCAGTAGCCCTGCCATTGTATGGAATCCAAACTCCAATAAGTGCCGTACGTATTAGTTGTGCCCAACTATGTTGGAATGTGAGATGTAAGCATTTCAGCTATTTCTGTATTTTACTTGAAAACCCTAGACCCTATTATAATATAACTGGATTTCCTATCAAATGTTTTGGTTAGCGTAAGGTAAAAACTTTTCCATGTTTATGTTGTGGGAAGTCTTACGTGATACCTTTGTTTTCAAAAGGTTTTGAAGTTAAACAATTTTAACCCGTTTACTCACACCAGACCCATGTCTGACCCAAGTGTTTATTTCTGTTTTATAAACTCTTGGGTACTCAAATTTTTACGAGTAGCCAAGGGATTCAGGTTTAGCTTTGACGAATATTTTGGAGGAGCAATGGAGCAGGAGGCTTCGGCGTTCGTAGATATAGTATTCTGCTGTGTTGATATCTGTGATAGTGTCTTGTCTTGTATTTGAGTTGTAATGTCTAGACAGATGTTTATAACTGTCTAGTAAGTGATGTATATGCTGTGTAACTCTGTAAATTGTTGTAAACTATGTAATAGTTTATGTTATTAATATAATTTATTCGTTCCGTTGTGAGATCGTTGTTGTTGTTTCTTTCTTTCTTCTCTTCTTTTCTATTTTCTACCCCTTTCTTTCTTATTAATAATACGACTTTCTGTGGAGAAAAAGTCGGGTTGTTACATTTGGTATCAGAGCATTTGGTTGAGTGAATACCTAGGCTCTGAAGTGGTGTCTATCTTGAGAGCGCGTAATTGTTAGTTATATAAAAATGATTTTTATATTGTGTTAGTTGATCGGTTGAGTGGTATATGGATTCTGGTCAATACGAGTAGCTAACGTTATTGATAGGGATCTCTAAACACTTGAACCAGGCCAACGGACACAATATTGTTTTAAAGAGGTAAATGAAATAATTTTACCCAGAAATAATTTCTATATAAAAAGTATCATTTTAAATATATATATATATATTTCTACCTATTTGTTGGGTTACCTGTTCGGGTTTTCCAATATAAGTTATAAAGGTAGATAAGGTGGTAGTGTGAGTAACACGACTACCAATAGTTAGAATTTGAGTGTTGAGGTTGGAAGTATATCTGACGATACTGTAGACCTAATACTGTCTCGAGTGAACTTTGTTGTGGTGTAAAGATTTCACCGATCTCTGAAGGAAACCAGTTATGGTTTAGAGTTTATCTTTGAAGTTGGATGAATAGAGTAGATCTATTGGATGAGCTGAAGAGAGTGATGGTATTTTGGTAACCTCAGGAAGTAGTAGCTGTGTGATGAGACACGGTGGCTATGGACGTTTCTGAAGATGTTTCTTCTGGAACAAGTTTGAAGAAGTGAGTCTGTTTCGGTGTTGAGGCTGAGTCCAGTGGGGTGTTTCTATTTGCTTTGAGGTCCGAGTTTCTCGAGGAGTTTCGGATAAGAAGTCTTTGGTTTGTGGCAGCAGTGCGGCTCGGAGTGTTCTGTGTGTTAGCAGGAAGTTTCTGGCTGAGTAGTTTTTCTGAAGTTGGAGTCCAGAAGCAGCTGAGTGAATCCATTTCTTCGATGAATTGGATAGTTAAGTATGAGCTGTTCTAATTTGTGAAGAGAGAACAGTATCTGTGGAAGTTAGGTCGAGTTGATCGCAAAAGAGACTTGTGATTGATTGAGTGTTCTTTTGGGTTATTGGAGATTGAGATTCCGTATCGACTTGATTCATGGAGTTACCGGAAGTTCAGCTTAGTAGAAGGATTGATCAGCCCTAATTTTCTGGAGGGGATTCTACTGGGATGTTTTTGACCAAGTGGAATGGTTCACTAAGATTTTATGGTATGGTGAACTTTGGATGATCAAGTTTGTGCTCGAGTTTCTCCGATGGCATTCTCATCTATTCCAGATAAGAGTTGTGCAGCGGAAGCAAGGTAGTAGCTATGCTAGAGTGGAAGCAACCGAGAGTTGTAATTTTCTTGGAGTAGAGGATTTCTATAGGAAATTCAAGTGTATTTCTAAGTTGAAGGAATTTTCAGGATTTGGAGATAAGGTTGTCAAGTGCAACTATTTGGCTATTCCAGAAAGGAGAAGTAGTTAGAAATACTCTAATGTTTGTGGAGTAGAGTTGTGTTCTGGATTTTGGTGTATTTTTGGGAAACCATTTTGTTGAGTAGGATCCGGAAATTGGTTTGATATTAGTCTAGTCTATTTCAGGAAGCATCAGCAAGGGTTAAGCTGATCAGGAAGAATGAAGTGACTCAGGATCGTCAAAGGAGTTATGCAGTTAAGAATTGATGGAATTTGGAATTTGAAGTTGAAATTTGGATATTGTTTAAGTTTTCTCCAATTAAAGGAGATATAAGATTTGGAAAAATTGGAGAGTGAGCTCCAGAAGTATTATGAGATTTTTCCTATGTTCCCAAGAGGATTAGTTCTTTGATCTATAGGATTAAATGGCCAGTTCAGATAACTGGAATTCATTTTATTTCACGTATCTCTGTGTAACGACCCGACTTCCTATGCCCAGAAAGTCGCATCATTATGAAGAAAGAAAGGGGTAGAAAATAGAAAAGAAGAGAAGAAAGAAAGAAATAACTACAACAATCTCACAGCGGAACGAATAAATTATATTAATAACATAATCTATTACATAGTATACAACACTTATCAGAGTTACACAATAGATACATCACTTACTAGACAGTTATAAACATCTGTCTAGTTATTACATCTCAATACAGAACAAAGATCTAAACAAGATCAACACAGCGGAAACTACTATCTATATCTACAACGCTGAAGCCTCCTGCTCCATTGCTCCTCCAGATTACTCGTCAAAGCTAACCTGAATCCCTTGGCTACTCGTAAAAATTTGAGTACCCAAGAGTTTATAAAACAGAAATAAACAACTTGGGTCAGACATGGGTCTGGTGTGAGTAAACGGTTAAAGTTGTTTAACTTCAAAACCTTTTGAAAACAAAGGTATCACGTAAGACTTCCCACACATAAACATGGTAAGTTTTTACCTTACGCTAACCAAAACATTTGATAGGAAATCCGATTGTATTATAATAAGGTCTAGGGTTTTCAAGTAAAATACAGAAATAGCTGAAATGCTTACATCTCACATTCCAACATAGTTGGGCACAACTAATACGTACGGCACTTATTGGAGTTTGGATTCCATACAATGGCAGGGCTACTGGGGTACCGCCCGTCACAGTACGTGGCCTAGATCACCGTACCGAGGAGTACGCCCGCTCCCCTGCAACACAAAGCCGGAACCATCCCTTACTGGATAATTCCGAACAAGACAATCCCGTAGTTGGCGCGACCAACCACACACTAAGCCGAATAAAATAAAGGGACCTCTAGACAGGGATCTATCTTGCTCTCAGTGGGTGCTACCCACGAAGCCTTGCTGCACCTCCCCTGTTTTAGCCATTCCCGGTTGATGAGGCTTGAGGTTACGATTACCTTTAATCAGAACATATCACTTAGAATGCTCATCGTCCGCCTGACGATGTGCTGAAAGCATTCAATCCATACAAGTTCGTTCCGGGTTCGAACGAAACCGAAGGCATTATCTCGTTACACTCGTTTTGGAATCACCCTCAGAGTTAACGACAATAACCCTTGCACTCTAAATCTTCATCTTCACTTGGGATTCACGACCTATCGTTAATTTGGATCGATGTGGTATTCGGGTCTCCAGACCTGGAAATCCGGTATACGGAAACCCGATCCCGGTCTCATCGAAATCCAAAACGTATCTTTAAGGCCAAGTTGTTTAAAGGTTTAAACAATTCAATTCAATACTTGAATTCACACAGTATTAACATAGATAAATATCACACATTTATCACAGATATATCCAATATCATTTCACAGAATATCATAGCATATCATCCAATAGATATCAACCAAATCAGACATTCTACTCAACCATCATTCATAAGCAACCATTTATTAATCTCTATTATAATCAATTTAATCAACTTAAATTAAATTAATTACTTAAGAATTAATTCCTATCCTTGCTTAATTAATCATTAATTAATTAACCATCTCTTAATGATCTTCCTTAATTAATCTTCCTTGATTAATTACACTTTAATTACATTTAAGTAATTATCCTTTAACCATATACAGTAATTAACCTTTAATTACCATCATTAAATTACAATAATTAATGATCCTTCATTTACTTCCATTAATTAATTATCTATAATTAATTACTTTCATTAATCAACCTTGATTAATTTCATTACTTATATAATCTTTATTAATTGATTAACTCTTTAATTAAATAATTTATTAACCATCTCATTAATCATAAACAGTAATTAACAATTTGTAATTACTTATCTTAATTAATTAACCTCTTAATTAATTATATTAATCCTTGATTAATTAATTTAATTAATTAATTCTTTAATTACTTCATTAAGTAATTCTTTAATTACTTCATTAAGTAATTATTTATCAATTATATTAGTTATAAATCATTTATTAATTACTTTATTAATTAATTACATTTTAATTAATTACACATAGTAATTTATCTTAACTAAATCTCATTTATTAATTAATTAATCACATTAATTACTTAACGGAAATTAATTAAGTAATTAACCTTTAATTACTTACATAAGTAATTATCTTCTAATTACTTCCATTAATAAATCTTGATTACTTTCTTAATTAATAAGTAATTCTATTACTAAAAAATCCTTAATTCATTAATTAATTAACTACTCCATAATTAATTAATCTCAACAATTATATTAATCAATTCCTAAGATTAATAACTTCAAGTGATTACCCTTTTATCACTTTAACTAATTACCCCATGAGTAATTCTCCTATTAATTACTTCCATAAGTAATTTCATTCAATAATTAACCAATAATTACTTTATTAAGTAATTACACTTAGTTAATCCATAATTAAGTGATTATTTAAAATTAAATAAATAATTAACTAATTATTTAAAATTAATTAAACAATTAATTAATTAACATTTTATATTTAAAAATCCTTAATTAAAATAAGAAAACCATTTATTTTAATTAATCTCTACTTATTAACAAATCATATTTAAATTAAGTATTCTTAAATTCATATCAATATTAATTAAATCTTATTATCCTCATAAATAAATTATTTGAATTATTTAAATTTTATTATTCAAAACAAATTATTTACAAATCATAATAATAACCTTACTTAGAGGTAAAGCATTTATAAATCTTTTCCAAATTTACCAAATACTTGAAACTTGTTTATTCTTTAAATTTTAAAACCCAAACATAAATTTCTATTTAAAAACTCAAACCCAGGTTACTGAAAATAAAGCAACCCGAGTAAACCTACTAAAAACACGAGCTAGCTTCGAGTCTCTTCCCCTACGTATCTGCTTCGAGTCGCACGCGATGAAACACGAACCCAGACTCGAGTTCAATTCGTCTTCTCCAAACGTCAATTTCCTCTGGCACACGAACGTGCACACGAACGTGCACACGTACACATGCACGCTCGACCAGATCAACTCCGATCAACCCTCCGACCTTCGACACGTCGTGGTTGACCTCGCCTATCCACTTGACCTCTCAGTTCGATGAATTCATCTGGAAATCAAAAACGAGCAATTCGAGCACTTTTCTGGAACCAACCCGATCATCAAATCCTTCTCGCGCCGCCGCCTACGACCATGAGGGACCTTGCCGCCACGTCCAGACCTTTATCACGAAACCACGCTTCGTTTTCCCCTCCTCCGATCGACTCAAATGCGACCCTGACGACGCATCGCCCTAGAAAACAACGTCGACAAAAACTGACGTTAAACCCTATCTCGTCGTTGACAAGCCACCACGGTGATCTAAAAAATCACCGACTATTTTTCTCTTGACCCCTGACCTCCACACTACCTCCAGTATCAACCCGCGGCACCATCCATCATCGATCGCCGAGAAATCAAACAAAGTTCAATTTCCGTTCATCTCACAAGTTCTACCCAAATACAAACTTAAAATTTGTGTTTTTCTTTTTAAAAATCCTAGTTTCCAAAGACAATTTATATTATATATATGAAACACTAAATTGCTGAAATCGAATTTTGCCAAACTTTGGGTTTTTACTGTATATTTCAATTTTCCAGAAATCTTTAAACTATTTATACTTAGAATTATTTTTAAAATTTAGATCTTACAAATTTAAACAGTTTTTGTTTGAACAACAAAGTCTAAAAAGAATCAGGGAATGAGATTTTTGATTTTTGAATAGATTTGAAACCTGTAAGGCAAGATAGAGCAAGCACAGACATGCACACTTATATCACATACATATATTTGCAAATCCAGACAAGTTCGAAACTTTAGAATTCAATTCAATCCAACAACATCACATGTACTTAAGTTAAAACAAGACTAACTGTTTTTAAAAGTATTTACTCACCTTTTTCTTTTTTCCAGAGAACAAACAGAGCAAATTTTATTTCCAGGCTTTCCAGTTTTGAACTCCTTTTGTTTTTGCTTGTTGAATGATAAACTTGCAATTTTATTTCCTTATTCTGGACTTCAATTTGTTTGAAGATTTTAAACTGATGTTGAGTTTTGATCTCCTGATTCTTTGATTTCCAGTTTGCATTTGAATTTCCAGTTTCCAGATTTACTTCTTCTTTTACTTTTAGATTTCCAGCTTATATTATTTTACTTTCTTTCATTGATTCGAATTGTTTTAGTTGAAGAGTGAAGAAAAATTAGAGCTGAAGAAAGAAAATTGCAGATCTTTTTCTATATTTAAAATTTTAAAACTTTAATTACCAAAGAAAATAGCCATGTGTCTTCTTTAAGTGTTAATTTGCTTACACATAGGCTTACATCTTTACAAATGTCACTAAACCACTCTAATATGCTAACAAGTGTAAATTCTTGTTTTAATTAATTTACTTAAGTCATATATGTGTATTTAAGAAATATTTATATGTATAAAATGATATATTTGTCTTTTTATAATTAAGCTTTTACATTCCTATAAAAATATACAAATGTGAAAACTATTATTTAAGTAACTTATACCTTAATCAAATATTTATAACATATTTATATATTCTTGAGAAACTTATTTTACTATATATATTTTTTCCAAACTAAATTTGTCTTAGATTTGTATTTAAAAATGAAAGAATATTAAAACAATTGAACTTCTTAATTTAATCTTATTCAAAACTTAAGCTAAAATATATCTTTAATGAATAAGAAATTATTCTTGTTATTTAAATCTCAATTATCATTTCCAAAAGTATTGTCAAATTAAAAATTGTATAAATATTAAAGTTTGAAAACATCTTAATTAAATTCAAATCCAATACTCTTTCCATTCCAATATATACAAATATATATATTCTAAATGGAAAATACTTTTAACATTAGTTTTGATAATTATCATATTGAGATTTAATACATAACTTCAAATAACAATATATATATATACATATATATTATAATTTGAAAACATAGTTTTATTAAATTAAAACATTCCCTATTCAATATATATATATACCAATATATATATATACATTATAAATATAAAACATTTATATAAGTTTTAGAAAGATAAATCTTCTCAATTTAAAATTGTTAGAAAAGATATTGCCAAATTAGTTATTATTAGCTTTTTAAAATGAATAAACTTGTCAATTTATAAAGTAAAATCAACAAATCAATTTAATTATTTATAAAGATTATTAAATTGATATTGCCAAATTTCCGGGATATCACATTCCTCCCCCCTTAAAATAATTTCGTCCCCGAAATTTAAAAGCAAAGATAATTTAATAACCCAACAAAATTTTAAATTTTAATCAGCAATCATACATATCAATCATATTCTAACAACCATAGCAAACAATTTAATCAAACAAATTTAACTATCCAGTCAAAATCTGGATAGAATTTACTCGAGTTTCCCCAAGTATATATATATACCGGGAGACTCGTTCTACAGGATCTAAACTAACTATCTATAATAATCTAGAAGTCCTTCCTTTCTAGATCACAAATCTGAACAATATATCAGACTAACTCAAAACCATCCCAACTATCCTTCTGAACTGCTGATTCCATCACTCGATGAATCATACACATATTCCTCAGAGATATGTGAAATAAAATGAATTCCAGTATCCGAACTGGCAACTCAATCTTGGGGATCAAAATCTAATCTCCAAAGAACACAGAAAAATCTCACAATACTTCCGGAGCTTACTCTCCAGTCTTACCAAATCTTATATCTCCTTTGATCGGAGAAAAACTTAAACAATATCCAATTTCAACATCAATTTCCAAATTCCATCAATTCTTAACTGCATAACTCCTTTGACGATCCTGAGTCACTTCATTCTTCCTGATTAGCTTAACCCTTGCTGATGCTTCTTGAAACAGATTAGACCAATATCAAACCAATTTCCGGATCCTACTCAACAAAATGGTTTCCCAAAAATCACCGAAATCCAGAACACAATTCTACTCCACAAACATTAGAGAACTATGAACTACTTCTCCTATCTGGAATAGCCAAAACAGTTGCACTTGACAACCTTATCTCCAAATCCTGAAAATTTCTTCACACTTAGAGATACTCTTGAATTTCCTATAGAAATCCTCTACTCGAAGAAAATTACAACTCTCGGTTGCTTCCACTCTAGAATAGCTGCTATCTTGCTTTCGCTGCACAATTCTGATCTTGAACAGATGAGAATGCCATCGGAGAAACTCGAGCACAAACTTGATCATCCACGGTTCACCATACCATAAAATCTTAGTGAACCATTCCACTTGGTCAAAAACATCCCAGTAGAATCCCCTCCAGAAAATTAGGACTGATCAATCCTTCTCCAAAGAATCCTGAGCTGTTTCACCAAATTCTTCTCTAGAAGACATCCTTCTACTAAGCTGAACCTCTAGTAACTCCACGAATCAAGTTGATACGAAATCTCAATCTCCAATAATCCCAAGAGAATACTTAAACAATCGCAAGTCACTTTTGCGATCAGCTCGGCCTAATTTCCAAAGATAACTGTTCTCTCTTCACTAATCAGAACAGCTTATATTTGACTAACCAATCCATCGAAGAAATGGATTCACTCTACTGCTCCTGAACTTCACCTTCAGAAAATCTGCTCAGCCAGAAACTTTCTACCAACATAGAACACTCCGAGTCGCATTGCTGTCACAGATACCAAAGACTTCTTATCCGAAACTCTTTGAGAAACTCGGACCTCAAAGCAAATAGAAACACCCCACTGGACTCAGCCACAACACTGAAACAGACTCACTTCTTCAAACTTGTTCCAGAAGAAACATCTTCAGAAACGTCCATAGCCACCGTGTCTCATCACACAGCTACTACTTCCTGAGGTTACCAAAATACCATCACTCTTTTCAGCTCATCCAATAGATCTACTCTATTCATCCAACTTTAAAGATAACTCTAAACCATAACTGGTTTCCTTCAGAGATCGGTGAAATCTTTACACCACAACAAAGTTCACTCGAGACAGTATTAGGTCTACAGTCTCGTTAGATATACTTCCAATCTCAATACTCAAATTCTAACTATTGGTAGTCGTGTTACTCACACTACCACCTTATCTACCTTTATAACTTATATTGGAAAACCAGAACAGGTAACCCAACAAATAGGTAGAAATATATATATTTAAAATGATACTTTTTATATAGAAATTATTTCTGGGTAAAATTATTTCATTTACCTCTTTAAAACAATATTGTGTCCGTTGGTCTGGTTCAAGTGTTTAGAGATCCCTATCAATAACGTTAGCTACTCGTATTGACCAGAATCCATATACCACTCAACCGATCAATTAACACAATATAAAACCATTTTATATAACTAACAAATACGCGCTCTCGAATATATATATATACACTCAGACTCAAACAGGTTGTTACAGATCCTATCTCTAATGAACAATCCTTCCGAACCTAGGTATTCACTCAACCTAGTGTTCTGATATTCACTTAACCAAAAGCTTAGGTATTCGCTCAACCTATGCTCTGATACCATATGTAACGACCCGACTTCCTATGCCCAGAAAGTCGCATCATTATGAAGAAAGAAAGGGGTAGAAAATAGAAAAGAAGAGAAGAAAGAAAGAAATAACTACAACAATCTCACAGCGGAACGAATAAATTATATTAATAACATAATCTATTACATAGTATACAACACTTATCAGAGTTACACAATAGATACATCACTTACTAGACAGTTATAAACATCTGTCTAGTTATTACATCTCAATACAGAACAAAGATCTAAACAAGATCAACACAGCGGAAACTACTATCTATATCTACAACGCTGAAGCCTCCTGCTCCATTGCTCCTCCAGATTACTCGTCAAAGCTAACCTGAATCCCTTGGCTACTCGTAAAAATTTGAGTACCCAAGAGTTTATAAAACAGAAATAAACAACTTGGGTCAGACATGGGTCTGGTGTGAGTAAACGGTTAAAGTTGTTTAACTTCAAAACCTTTTGAAAACAAAGGTATCACGTAAGACTTCCCACACATAAACATGGTAAGTTTTTACCTTACGCTAACCAAAACATTTGATAGGAAATCCGATTGTATTATAATAAGGTCTAGGGTTTTCAAGTAAAATACAGAAATAGCTGAAATGCTTACATCTCACATTCCAACATAGTTGGGCACAACTAATACGTACGGCACTTATTGGAGTTTGGATTCCATACAATGGCAGGGCTACTGGGGTACCGCCCGTCACAGTACGTGGCCTAGATCACCGTACCGAGGAGTACGCCCGCTCCCCTGCAACACAAAGCCGGAACCATCCCTTACTGGATAATTCCGAACAAGACAATCCCGTAGTTGGCGCGACCAACCACACACTAAGCCGAATAAAATAAAGGGACCTCTAGACAGGGATCTATCTTGCTCTCAGTGGGTGCTACCCACGAAGCCTTGCTGCACCTCCCCTGTTTTAGCCATTCCCGGTTGATGAGGCTTGAGGTTACGATTACCTTTAATCAGAACATATCACTTAGAATGCTCATCGTCCGCCTGACGATGTGCTGAAAGCATTCAATCCATACAAGTTCGTTCCGGGTTCGAACGAAACCGAAGGCATTATCTCGTTACACTCGTTTTGGAATCACCCTCAGAGTTAACGACAATAACCCTTGCACTCTAAATCTTCATCTTCACTTGGGATTCACGACCTATCGTTAATTTGGATCGATGTGGTATTCGGGTCTCCAGACCTGGAAATCCGGTATACGGAAACCCGATCCCGGTCTCATCGAAATCCAAAACGTATCTTTAAGGCCAAGTTGTTTAAAGGTTTAAACAATTCAATTCAATACTTGAATTCACACAGTATTAACATAGATAAATATCACACATTTATCACAGATATATCCAATATCATTTCACAGAATATCATAGCATATCATCCAATAGATATCAACCAAATCAGACATTCTACTCAACCATCATTCATAAGCAACCATTTATTAATCTCTATTATAATCAATTTAATCAACTTAAATTAAATTAATTACTTAAGAATTAATTCCTATCCTTGCTTAATTAATCATTAATTAATTAACCATCTCTTAATGATCTTCCTTAATTAATCTTCCTTGATTAATTACACTTTAATTACATTTAAGTAATTATCCTTTAACCATATACAGTAATTAACCTTTAATTACCATCATTAAATTACAATAATTAATGATCCTTCATTTACTTCCATTAATTAATTATCTATAATTAATTACTTTCATTAATCAACCTTGATTAATTTCATTACTTATATAATCTTTATTAATTGATTAACTCTTTAATTAAATAATTTATTAACCATCTCATTAATCATAAACAGTAATTAACAATTTGTAATTACTTATCTTAATTAATTAACCTCTTAATTAATTATATTAATCCTTGATTAATTAATTTAATTAATTAATTCTTTAATTACTTCATTAAGTAATTCTTTAATTACTTCATTAAGTAATTATTTATCAATTATATTAGTTATAAATCATTTATTAATTACTTTATTAATTAATTACATTTTAATTAATTACACATAGTAATTTATCTTAACTAAATCTCATTTATTAATTAATTAATCACATTAATTACTTAACGGAAATTAATTAAGTAATTAACCTTTAATTACTTACATAAGTAATTATCTTCTAATTACTTCCATTAATAAATCTTGATTACTTTCTTAATTAATAAGTAATTCTATTACTAAAAAATCCTTAATTCATTAATTAATTAACTACTCCATAATTAATTAATCTCAACAATTATATTAATCAATTCCTAAGATTAATAACTTCAAGTGATTACCCTTTTATCACTTTAACTAATTACCCCATGAGTAATTCTCCTATTAATTACTTCCATAAGTAATTTCATTCAATAATTAACCAATAATTACTTTATTAAGTAATTACACTTAGTTAATCCATAATTAAGTGATTATTTAAAATTAAATAAATAATTAACTAATTATTTAAAATTAATTAAACAATTAATTAATTAACATTTTATATTTAAAAATCCTTAATTAAAATAAGAAAACCATTTATTTTAATTAATCTCTACTTATTAACAAATCATATTTAAATTAAGTATTCTTAAATTCATATCAATATTAATTAAATCTTATTATCCTCATAAATAAATTATTTGAATTATTTAAATTTTATTATTCAAAACAAATTATTTACAAATCATAATAATAACCTTACTTAGAGGTAAAGCATTTATAAATCTTTTCCAAATTTACCAAATACTTGAAACTTGTTTATTCTTTAAATTTTAAAACCCAAACATAAATTTCTATTTAAAAACTCAAACCCAGGTTACTGAAAATAAAGCAACCCGAGTAAACCTACTAAAAACACGAGCTAGCTTCGAGTCTCTTCCCCTACGTATCTGCTTCGAGTCGCACGCGATGAAACACGAACCCAGACTCGAGTTCAATTCGTCTTCTCCAAACGTCAATTTCCTCTGGCACACGAACGTGCACACGAACGTGCACACGTACACATGCATGCTCGACCAGATCAACTCCGATCAACCCTCCGACCTTCGACACGTCGTGGTTGACCTCGCCTATCCACTTGACCTCTCAGTTCGATGAATTCATCTGGAAATCAAAAACGAGCAATTCGAGCACTTTTCTGGAACCAACCCGATCATCAAATCCTTCTCGCGCCGCCGCCTACGACCATGAGGGACCTTGCCGCCACGTCCAGACCTTTATCACGAAACCACGCTTCGTTTTCCCCTCCTCCGATCGACTCAAATGCGACCCTGACGACGCATCGCCCTAGAAAACAACGTCGACAAAAACTGACGTTAAACCCTATCTCGTCGTTGACAAGCCACCACGGTGATCTAAAAAATCACCGACTATTTTTCTCTTGACCCCTGACCTCCACACTACCTCCAGTATCAACCCGCGGCACCATCCATCATCGATCGCCGAGAAATCAAACAAAGTTCAATTTCCGTTCATCTCACAAGTTCTACCCAAATACAAACTTAAAATTTGTGTTTTTCTTTTTAAAAATCCTAGTTTCCAAAGACAATTTATATTATATATATGAAACACTAAATTGCTGAAATCGAATTTTGCCAAACTTTGGGTTTTTACTGTATATTTCAATTTTCCAGAAATCTTTAAACTATTTATACTTAGAATTATTTTTAAAATTTAGATCTTACAAATTTAAACAGTTTTTGTTTGAACAACAAAGTCTAAAAAGAATCAGGGAATGAGATTTTTGATTTTTGAATAGATTTGAAACCTGTAAGGCAAGATAGAGCAAGCACAGACATGCACACTTATATCACATACATATATTTGCAAATCCAGACAAGTTCGAAACTTTAGAATTCAATTCAATCCAACAACATCACATGTACTTAAGTTAAAACAAGACTAACTGTTTTTAAAAGTATTTACTCACCTTTTTCTTTTTTCCAGAGAACAAACAGAGCAAATTTTATTTCCAGGCTTTCCAGTTTTGAACTCCTTTTGTTTTTGCTTGTTGAATGATAAACTTGCAATTTTATTTCCTTATTCTGGACTTCAATTTGTTTGAAGATTTTAAACTGATGTTGAGTTTTGATCTCCTGATTCTTTGATTTCCAGTTTGCATTTGAATTTCCAGTTTCCAGATTTACTTCTTCTTTTACTTTTAGATTTCCAGCTTATATTATTTTACTTTCTTTCATTGATTCGAATTGTTTTAGTTGAAGAGTGAAGAAAAATTAGAGCTGAAGAAAGAAAATTGCAGATCTTTTTCTATATTTAAAATTTTAAAACTTTAATTACCAAAGAAAATAGCCATGTGTCTTCTTTAAGTGTTAATTTGCTTACACATAGGCTTACATCTTTACAAATGTCACTAAACCACTCTAATATGCTAACAAGTGTAAATTCTTGTTTTAATTAATTTACTTAAGTCATATATGTGTATTTAAGAAATATTTATATGTATAAAATGATATATTTGTCTTTTTATAATTAAGCTTTTACATTCCTATAAAAATATACAAATGTGAAAACTATTATTTAAGTAACTTATACCTTAATCAAATATTTATAACATATTTATATATTCTTGAGAAACTTATTTTACTATATATATTTTTTCCAAACTAAATTTGTCTTAGATTTGTATTTAAAAATGAAAGAATATTAAAACAATTGAACTTCTTAATTTAATCTTATTCAAAACTTAAGCTAAAATATATCTTTAATGAATAAGAAATTATTCTTGTTATTTAAATCTCAATTATCATTTCCAAAAGTATTGTCAAATTAAAAATTGTATAAATATTAAAGTTTGAAAACATCTTAATTAAATTCAAATCCAATACTCTTTCCATTCCAATATATACAAATATATATATTCTAAATGGAAAATACTTTTAACATTAGTTTTGATAATTATCATATTGAGATTTAATACATAACTTCAAATAACAATATATATATATACATATATATTATAATTTGAAAACATAGTTTTATTAAATTAAAAGATTCCCTATTCAATATATATATATACCAATATATATATATACATTATAAATATAAAACATTTATATAAGTTTTAGAAAGATAAATCTTCTCAATTTAAAATTGTTAGAAAAGATATTGCCAAATTAGTTATTATTAGCTTTTTAAAATGAATAAACTTGTCAATTTATAAAGTAAAATCAACAAATCAATTTAATTATTTATAAAGATTATTAAATTGATATTGCCAAATTTCCGGGATATCACACTCTGAAGGAATACGTGTTTGATCTGTCATTGGTTATGGGATCAGCAGTTCAGAAGGATTTGGTAGTTGAGATGGTTTTGAGTTTAGTCTGATATTTTGTTCAGATTTGTAATCTAGATGGGAAGGAGTTCTAGATTATTGTAGATAGTTAGTTAAGATCCTGTAGAACGAGTATCCCGGTATATATATATACTTGGGGAAACTCGAGGAAATTCTATCCAGAATTTGTCTGGATAATTAAATTTGTTTGATTTATATGGTTGCTATGATTGATAATAATGATTGATTTGTGTGATTGCTGTTTAAAATTAAAAATTTTACTCGGTTATTAAATTATCTTTGCTTTTAAATTTCGGGGACGAAATTATTTTAAGGGGGGAGGAATGTGATATCCCGGAATTTTGGCAATATCAATTTAATAATCTTTATAAATAATTAAATTGATTTGTTGATTTATTTTATAAATTGACAAGTTTATTCATTTTAAAAGGTTAATAACATTTTAATTGGCAAGTTTATTTCTTTTGAAAAACTAATATCATTTTAATTTGGGAATATCTTTTCTAACAATTTTAAATTGGGAAGATTTATCTTTCTAAAACCTATATAAATGTTTTATATTTATAATGTATATATATATATATTGATATATATAGGGAGTCTTTAATTTAATAAAACTATGTTTTCAAATTATAATATATATATGTATATGTATATATTGTTATTTGAAGTTATGTATTAAAATGCAATATGATGATTATCAAAACTAATGTTAAAATTGTTTTCCACTTAGGATAATATTTATATATATTGAAATGAAAAAGTATTGATTTGAATTTAATAAGTATTTTCAAACTTTAATATATATAATTTGTTGTGACATCCCGGATTTTTAGCAGTATTATTCTAATCAATATTTAATTGAATTAATTAAAATACAGGTTATTATTTTAAAACGAATATATATATATATATATATATAATTGGGAGAAGCTATGGTTTGGGAGTAAAATAACGAGTTTCTAAATATTTTAAACCTGAAATCTATCTTATTTGACTTTATTAATATGTGATTTAAAAATATATATGTATGATATAGTCTGGACAATAATAGTTCAAGTAAAATAAATCTTATCAGTATTAAATCTAAATATAAAACAAGAAGAAAATAATACATTCGTGAACAAAACTATAGGTATTAAATTGAAATAACAAGTAAACATATAAAATAAATTTATAGATTTATAAAGCAAATAAGACAAAAAGGAATAACAATGTACAGGAATGTACATTTATAAATGAAACAAGGATATAAACTTTTACAAATAAACAAAACAAAATGCACAAGACAACAATTTAACTACAAATTATATATATACTATAAACTAATGGATATGCATATGTCTATGTATGGAAGGATGTAGACTAGTTTACAAATATAAGTACAAATTAATAAGGATATGTGCGTGCAGGCTGAAAATCTAAGAGGAAACAAGGTAAAATTTTCTCTGGTATACTTAAACAAAACAGGGAAACGTGAGTAGATAACTAGAAGCTTGCATAAGAAGCTAGAAGTATATGTAAACAAGAAAATATCAACAAACAGTATTGTACAAGCACATTTAATGCCAGCCTCCATTTTGCCAAGTAAAAACTGCATAGTCGAACTAAGCAAGAAAATATCTCTGATTTAGTACAAAGCACATACACTGTGTTGTACAAAACTGATGACCCTGTAAACACATTTCTTATATATCAAGCTGCAACCTAATTTCAGTTCGAATAAGGTAAAAGCTTAAACAAGCTTCATTTAAAAACTCAAATAAATATTCACCATCAACAAGCAACCCAGAAATGAAGAAGCAAAGAAAAGAAGTTCCAGCTTGTGTGCAAGCCTGTTCAAATGATCAGAGCTCTGTTCTTATTAAAATGTGAGTAACCTAACCCAGCCTCCTCTGTTTTGTTTTTAGTTGAAAGGGCTATGAGTAAACATCTATATAAAAGCTTAAGTAAATTTATAGTAGTTTCATGTGGATTGCTGTGTTGAAGTGCTTTGCATATGTTTATAAATACAAGTATAAAAGTTGTGTGTATGCTTCTGTTTTGAACTGTGCATGTCAACATACCTCTGTTTTCCCAGGTTTTAGTGTTTACTAATGTACCGAAATTCATAGCTTTTACTTATTCAATGTTAACACTTGGATTAAAACAAAATAACCTAGTTTTATCATAATCTAAGTACTGAAAATATAAATAAGTATGTAAGATCTGAAATATGCTTGTATCTGGAAATAAACACCATCATTTACAAACTCAAACAAGTTCAACAAGGCAGAGAGGACTTACAGGAATTCAAACCCCAGACTTTATACAACAAATTGCTCTCTGTTCCAACCCTATTTCAAAAATGAGTAAACTACTCCTTTTAAGTTGAATGTGTTTTATGCTTTAAATGAATGTGAGTAAACTGCTACTCTTATGATGTTTAACATGTTTGCAAATGCATGCTTGTGAGTAAGAAAATTTAATTAAAATCTAAGTAAATAAACACCTGTATGCTTGTGAAGTCTGAGATGAATGATGCTTTGGTTGAGCATATATATGAGTTATCTCTGTGTATATAATCATCACTGTTCTTGGTTCAGAACATAAAAGCTTTGATCAATAATCCAAAATCTACCCACCTGATCTTTGTTAGGCTTAGAGATCCAAACATTATATGTTTGTTAAGCATAAATTAAAGTTTAAAATTTATTTCTAGTAAAATTGAGTTTGAAATGTTTCTGGAAACAAGATAGAATAGAAGAATACTTAAATGTATGAAAAATCAAGTGTTATAAATTGATAATCTAATTACATAATTTGAAACATCCTTGAAAAATATGATTTTTAAGATAAAAATCATGAATTTTAGTTTAATGTTTCTTGTGAAATCCTAAGATGGCTGGAAATAGGTCTCGAGGCAATTTCTGGTGATCTTTCGAAGATGAGGCCTCGGGGTTTCATCTGGAGGTGGAGGGATGTGCGGCGTAACCAGGAAAATGGTGGAAAGGGTGTCCGATCATCGAGGCGTCGGCGACGAGTAGATTAGGTTTCTAAACCTAATTTTGGATAGGTCTGGAACTGGAGAAAATGCGAGTTCTCTAGTTGATCGAGTAGTATCGGGCTCTGGCGATAGCTTCGTGGAGGGTTCGTGGAGGTGTGGAAGTGGTTTCAGGAGATACGATGGTCGGCGACGTGAGTTCGAGAGGTTTGGCCATGGTCACAGGTTCCAGTTCTCGACTGGATCACTTGAATTTTATCTCGAGCTCGTGATTGTAACAACCCGCATATCTATCGATTTTATATTTAAATATTTTATCGTTAGTCGGATGTTAGTCCGAAAAGCTACTTTTTGCATACGGTCAAATTAGGACTCGAGACCACCCCCATTGAGTTCAAAATGACGTTTGCAATCTTTTTGAGTGTAAACTTCGATATGTTTGGAGATAGTGAAATTTTCGTCACTTTTCCCGCTTGAGACTTTGGTTTGGACTGCACCTTCTTAACTCAGCCCAACCCCCTCTTCTCTTCATCACTTCATCAAATACTTCAAGCTTCTTCAAAAATGGTGGAGGGAAAGAGAAATTAAAACTCCCAACTCAAATTCTATTGCAAATCCGAGATTCAACATCAAATTCAAGTAGAAGATTGTGGATTCAAGCTTTGGATTGCTTCTCCTTGCTTTCAATCTTCATCTTCATCAATTTCGTGGAAAAGGTGAGATTTTTGATCTCACATCTTGCCTATAATCGTCATTGGACTGTTGGGAATGATTCCTCATCACTTTAGCATGTTTGTTGCATTTGGTTTGGATTGGATTGGCGAAAAATTCCAAATTTTAGTGATTTTGGTGAAAATACCGCTACTAGGTCGTTCTGGCCATTTTTAGCTCGTTCGGAGTTAGGTCGTCCATCCATAGGTCGTAGGTCGCCTGCGAGTTAAGTCTTAGGTCACCTGCGAGTTAAGTCTTAGGTCACCTGCGAGTTAAGTCTTAGGTCACCTGCGAGTTAAGTCTTAGGTCACCTGCGAGTTAAGTCTTAGGTCACCTGCGAGTTAAGTCTTAGGTCGTCGCCGACCTATAAATCCCAGGCAAAAACTTAGGTCGCTGCCGACCTATAAATCCCAGGCAAAAACTTAGGTCGCTGCCGACCTATAAATCCCAGGCAAAACGTTAGGTCGTTGCCGACCTAAAATCCCCAGGCAAAACGTTAGGTCGTTGCCGACCTAAAATCCCCAGGCAAAACGTTAGGTCGTTGCCGACCTATAATCTCCAGGCAAAGTTAAGTCGCTCGAATTTTGTTAAGTCTTAGGTCGTTGCCGACCTATAATTCCCAGGCAAAAATGTTAAGTCGTTCGCGAGTTAAACCTTATGTCTTAGGTCGTTGCCGACCTATAATCCCCAGGCCAAGTTAAGTCGTTCGCGAGTTAAACCTTAAGTCGTAGGTCGTCTCCGACTTATCCCCCAGTTAAGTCGTTCAAGTTAGGTCGTCGCCGACCTTACACTTGGTCTTTTGAGTTCGCGAATTCCTTAGGTCGTATGACCTATTTTTCCTTAGGTCGCTGGACCGCTTGCCTTCACTAGGTCGAACCCCGAATTACTCTGCGTAGGCAATCTTATCTGACAAAGCATTTATCAGAATTTCTACTTTGATGGTTTTGGGATTGACTTCTTTGGACTTTACTCACGTCTTCGAACGTGAATTGATTTGTTTCTACAATCGTTTTAATGACTTGTCATTTTAAAGATATATGAAGGTTTCAATACTAATAGTAAATATCAAAACTCTTTCATCAAAGCGATTTCAACACTATTTTAAATATCAAAAGTTCGTTTTCTCAAACCGATTTTCAATCTACTAGTATATACAAGCCTTTACTTCACTCGAATGAGAAATCGACTTAAACGACTTAGTAAAACGAGTGGTATGAAACGCTTGCGTTCACTTCGTCGGTTAGCTCTTGGACTTGTTCGATTGAACCCTTTTTGTGACAATTTCCTAGTGAAGATTTACAGCTTGTTCGTAAATATTTAAGTTAAGCAAGTGGTTATGGGACATGAAGCTAAACTCATATATTTACTAGCTTGGTGTGATTGACACTTCCTTATGATCATGACGGTCATTTTTGTGATTTAGACTAGCGATTTAGCGATGTCTCTTTGTCTACGTGGGAGACTATACCCCGATTATGTGATGTTTCGCCATCACATTTCCTACGGTCTTCGGGCCATTCCTGTGTGAAAATTTAATGGATAGCTTCCATGAGATATCTTCTCGTCATGTGTTTACGCGTAGGTGAGTTTTCATGCTCCCATTCATGTGTTAGGCCTCCCCCCTTTTTATGTGTTTTCTGGATTTCTGATGATGATTTCTGGAATTTTGTGCTTCACCAATTTTCATGATTTTCATTGATATGATATCAGTTTTTGTGCATTGGTGAATTCATGTGTTATTGACTTGTTATGAATACAAGTTTAGGGTATGATACCCTATTTTATCTTTGAGAAGATTCTTGTGATATTGATTAATCTTTTGTTGATTATCATTTACATACTTATAGTAGTATGTCGCTATGGTTATAACATGTTCATGTCATGCCTTTTACTGTATACCATATCATCTGATATTTATAGTTAGACTGATCCGTTTATTATTTTCTTATAAATAATACTCGGGTCAGACCGAGATGTTACAGGTGCTTCTGCTTGACTTCTCTTCAGGATTATTCTGACTTTTGGCTAACTACCTAGATTAGTAGTTTTGGATGTACACCTTTGAGATATAGACTCTATGTTGTGTACTTATTCTTTTGTATAGCACGTGATGCTATTCTTTTGTATTATCGTGGATCTTTCCGACCACTACTCTGATGTACACTTTCATGTGATATATATATTTATTCATATCTTCTTCCGCCTTTGTGATATGGATGTCTGTGACTGATTTATGTTATGATTATTTCTATGTTTGTTCCCGAAGATTATATATAGCCACCGTGTGATAGCTTTGTGTTTGTATCGGTATGTCGGATTTCCTCCTTAAAAGATATGCATTCTATTCTATCTGACGTATCGATGCTCGCACAAAGAAGTTACATGGATGGTCGCTCCTCCACAGCCTTATTCTCCGCGCTAATTGACAGCACTACATCGTAGTGTTCTTGGTTAGCGTGGGTATAGAGGTGGGGCGTTACAGCTTGGTATCAGAGCCAAACTTCGGAACAACGTAGAATAACTTAACAAGGATCATCGTCCTAAGTCCACCTTAGGAGTTGTGTTTCAGGATTTAGTTCGAGTCTTCGAACCGACTTATCCTATTTTCTTTATGATTCCTTGTTTCATCATTCAAGATTGTTTGATGTTCATTGGTGAATAACCTTCTTCTTTCTCTTCTTTCTTTCTAAAGGAAGAGGATGTCAAGACCAGGCCGTCCCAGAGCTGGGACATCTACTGCGGCTCCTCGAGATGGAGTTTTTATGACAACTCAACAGCTTCTTGAGTTAGTGACGAATGCCCAAGCAGCTGGAGTTAACCCGGAACCTACTCACCCAAAGTCGGGATTTGCACGGTTGTGCAACGATTACACCAATTTGGGTGGGAAGCCTTTCAAAGGTTCCGAACCTATTATCGAGGTTCAAGCTTGGTTAAAATCATGCGATCGAATTTTCTCTCGCATGAACCTTATCGACCTGCACCGCGTTCAAGTGGCTTCCAGTATGCTCCAAGAGAGAGCATTGGATTGGTATGAACTTCTCACTTCCGAAATTAATGAAGCGGACCTCACTTGGGAGCACTTCCGAGAACGCTTCGAATCGAAATTCGTACCCGAGGCTGAAAAGGTAACGTTGGCTCGGCGATTTATTGACCTTGTTCAAGGTCAGGCTTCTGTGGCGGATTACGTCGCATCATTCGAATCCCTTTCCAAATATGGGGTCGAATATATAAATACTCCACTAAAGAAGAACCAGAGGTTCGTTTATGGCTTAAACAAAAGCCTCAAGAAGCCATTACTTTTGAAGTTAGAAGTTTCTTTCGACCAAATTGTAGATATCGCTCTTCGTCTTGAAGAGGCTGATAGAGAAAGTGATGTTGAAGTAGTAGCTTCCAAACCCAGCTTTAACAACAAAAAGAGGCCCAACAAATTTAAAGGTCCTTACCCGAACAAAAAGGGTAAACAAGTAGCTCCTACTGCAAAGACTTTTTCCTCTGATGATAACAAATGCTTCAACTGTGGTGTTAAGGGCCATTATTCGAACAAGTGTCCAAAGCCCCGCTCTTGCCGCTACTGTAAAGGCACAGATCATTATATGCACCAATGCAAAAGGCTTCAACAGAAGGAGGGAAAGCTTAATGTGGCTCAAGCCCCTGGTAACACATCTGGCCGTCAAGGTATGTCACATTCTGTCCTTGATGGCATTATATTATTTCATGATCAACCAATTAGAGTTCTCTTTGATACGGGTGCATCCCATTCTTTTATATCAAAAGAACTTGTAGATACTTTTTCTTTAAGTGTTACTGCTTTAATGACTTCATTAAGAATTGCGAATCCGGTTGGTGGATCCGCAACTCTTAGTTTACTTTGTAAAGACGTAGAGATTATTTTATGTGATTTTTCTTTCCTAGCCGATTTGCATGTCATGCGTTACTTAGGCTTTGGAATGATTTTGGGTATGGATTGGCTTACTCGTTATGAAGCTCATATCCTATGTCCTGAGCGGACTATTTATCTCCGTCATCCGCAATCTGTTAATCAGATTTCTATTATTCTTAAAGATTCGGATTCCGTTTTAGTTGCATCATTATATTCTTTAAATCCTCGTGACGATGACAATGATGATGAGGAGGATGTCATTTCTCGTATTCGCATCGTTCGTGAATTTTCCAACATCTTTGAGCCCGTTTTAGGATTACCACCTAAACGAGCAATTGAGTTCAAAATTAATCTTTTACCTGGAGCTCAACCTATTACTCGTCCTCCTTATCGCATGTCTAATAAGGAGAATGAAGAGATGCGCAAACAACTATCCGAGTTGGAGACGAAGCAACTTATTCGCTCTAGTTCCTCGCCTTGGGGAGCTTCAGCTATTTTCGTAAGTAAGTCCGATGGTACACTTAGGCTTTGCGTCGACTACCGCAAGCTTAATGATCTTACTATTAAGAATAAATATCCATTGCCTCGGATTGATGATCTGTTTGATCAACTCACTGGTGCTAGAGTATTTTCACAATTGGACTTGGCTACCGGTTTTCATCAGCTTCGTATTGCAGAGGATAGTATTCCTTTGACTTCGTTCCGTACGCGTTATGGATCTTATGAATGGCTAGTTATGCCATTCGGTTTAACGAATGCTCCGGCTTATTTCGTTGACCTTATGAATAGGGTTTTCAAAAATTTTCTCGATCGGTTTGTTCTCATCTTTATTGATGATATTCTTGTGTTTTCTAAAACCGAGGAGGAACACGAAAAGCATCTTCGAATTGTATTGGAAACCCTTAGGAGCAATCAACTAAAAGCAAAATTTTCTAAATGCCATTTTTGGCAATCTAGTGTGAAGTTTCTCGGTCATATTATTTCCGAATCCGGAATATCAGTGGACCCTTCAAAGATTGAAGCGATTCAAAATTGGAAGAGACCGGAGAGCGTGACTGAAATCCGTAGCTTTCTCGGATTGGCAGGTTATTACCGCCGTTTTATAAAAGACTTTTCTAAGATTGCCGTACCTCTTACTGGCTTAACAAAGAAAGGTGTTAAATACATTTGGTCAGACAAATGTGAAACTTCTTTTCAGAAATTAAAAGAACTCCTTTCTGATGCTCCTATTCTTATTATTCCCGAAGGGAATCAAGACTTTGTCGTTTACACCGATGCTAGTCGCGTTGGTTTGGGTGCCGTTCTTATGCAAAAAGAACGTGTTATTGCTTATGCTTCTAGGCAATTGAAGCCGGCTGAGACTAGATATGCCACGCATGATTTAGAACTCGCGGCTATCGTTTTCGCCCTTCGAATTTGGCGACATTATCTTTTGGGAGAAAAGTTTATTCTTTATACTGATCATAAGTCTTTGAAATATTTGTTTTCTCAAAAGGAACTTAATTTGCGTCAACAACGTTGGCTCGAATTTCTTGCCTCTTATGATCTTGACATTCTTTATACTCCCGGAAAGGGGAATCGAGTTGCCGACGCACTTAGTCGAAAACAACAAGCGGTTGTTTCCATGATGATATCTGAATGGAACGATCTCGAACTTTTATCCACTTGTGAAATTCGAGATCGTGTTTCCGAATTATGTTCATCTCTTGTTTTATGTAGCCTTGAGGCTCGTCCTTCTTTATTAGACCGCATTCTTGAAGCTCAACAACTAGATCCTGAATTGGCTTTGCTTGGCCAAAATCTTAAGGATAAAACCGATATTGAAGGTTTGAAAGACTTTGATATCGACTTTCGTGGCGGCATTCGAAAATTTGGTAGACTTATCGTACCAAATATTAGTGATCTTCGTAGAGACGTTCTAGAAGATTCTCATCGTTCCAAGTATTCCATTCATCCCGGTAGCAGTAAAATGTACGCTGATATGAAGCGACTTTATTATTGGGAGGGAATGAAATCTGATATCGCTAACTTTGTTAAGTGTTGCATGACTTGCCAACTTGTTAAGGCTGAACATCAAAGGCCCGGTGGGTTATTGCAACCATTGGAAATTCCAGTATGGAAGTAGGATCAAATTTCCATGGATTTTATAGATGGCCTTCCCCGTTCTCGTTCGGGTCATAATAGCTTATGGGTGATTGTTGATAGACTTACTAAATCCGCCCATTTTATTCCTGTTCGGTCAAACCGAACCGTTCCTCTTCTGGCCAAACTCTTTGTCAAAGAAATTGTTAAACTGCATGGAGTTCCTTCTTCCATTGTTAGTGATCGGGATCCATTGTTTACTAGTGGATTCTGGAAGAGTCTTCAAAAAGCTTTGGGAACGAAGCTTAATTTTAGCACCGCTTATCACCCCCAGTCCGATGGACAAACTGAGCGTGTGAATCAAACACTTGAAGATCTTCTTCGTGCTTGTGTTCTTGACTTTGGGGGAAGTTGGGAAGATCATATTTCACTTGTTGAGTTTTCCTATAATAACAGCTTCCAATCTAGTATTGGTATGGCTCCTTTTGAGGCACTCTATGGAAGGCCATGCCGATCTCCTTCTTGTTGGCTTGAGGCCGGTGAGAAACTGGTTTTAGGACCAGACTTTATTCGAGATTCCACAGAAAAGATTGAACTTATTCGACATAGGATGAAAGAAGCCCAGAGTAGACAAAAATCCTATGCTGATAACCGAAGAAGGAAATTAGAATTTTCTGTTGGTGATCTTGTATTTATTCGTGTTTCACCAATGAAGGGTGTTGTACGTTTCAGTCGATCGGGAAAGTTAGCGCCTCGATATATTGGGCCATTTCCTATCACCGAACGTATTGGTTCCATGGCTTATCGCCTTTCATTACCGGCTCAGTTTTCTGCTATGCATGACGTGTTTCACGTTTCTCAATTACGGAAGTGCCTTCGGGATTCCGATTCTACTCTTGAGCCCGGTGTTGTGGAAGAGATTGAAGTTTCACCTAATTTAACTTATGAGCAGCATCCTGTTCGAATTATTGCTTCGGAGACCAAACGACTTCGAAATAAAGATGTTCCGCTTGTTAAAGTTCAATGGTCCTCAAATCCTAAGGATTGCTCTTGGGAAACTAGAGAATTCATCGAGCGTACACATCCGGAATTGCTTTCTCCTGCTCTTTAAGGTAAACTTCTTAATTCCAATTTCTTTTTGTGTTAATATGCTTTTTGGTTGTTACTTTTTATTTCCACCATATATATTGCGAGGACGCAATTTCTTTAAGGAGGGGAGTCTGTAACAACCCGCATATCTATCGATTTTATATTTAAATATTTTATCGTTAGTCGGATGTTAGTCCGAAAAGCTACTTTTTGCATACGGTCAAATTAGGACTCGAGACCACCCCCATTGAGTTCAAAATGACGTTTGCGATCTTTTTGAGTGTAAACTTCGATATGTTTGGAGATAGTGAAATTTTCGTCACTTTTCCCGCTTGAGACTTTGGTTTGGACTGCACCTTCTTAACTCAGCCCAACCCCCTCTTCTCTTCATCACTTCATCAAATACTTCAAGCTTCTTCAAAAATGGTGGAGGGAAAGAGAAATTAAAACTCCCAACTCAAATTCTATTGCAAATCCGAGATTCAACATCAAATTCAAGTAGAAGATTGTGGATTCAAGCTTTGGATTGCTTCTCCTTGCTTTCAATCTTCATCTTCATCAATTTCGTGGAAAAGGTGAGATTTTTGATCTCACATCTTGCCTATAATCGTCATTGGACTGTTGGGAATGATTCCTCATCACTTTAGCATGTTTGTTGCATTTGGTTTGGATTGGATTGGCGAAAAATTCCAAATTTTAGTGATTTTGGTGAAAATACTGCTACTAGGTCGTTCTGGCCATTTTTAGCTCGTTCGGAGTTAGGTCGTCCATCCATAGGTCGTAGGTCGCCAGCGAGTTAAGTCTTAGGTCACCTGCGAGTTAAGTCTTAGGTCACCTGCGAGTTAAGTCTTAGGTCACCTGCGAGTTAAGTCTTAGGTCGTCGCCGACCTATAAATCCCAGGCAAAAACTTAGGTCGCTGCCGACCTATAAATCCCAGGCAAAAACTTAGGTCGCTGCCGACCTATAAATCCCAGGCAAAATCTTAGGTCGTTGCCGACCTAAAATCCCCAGGCAAAACGTTAGGTCGTTGCCGACCTAAAATCCCCAGGCAAAACGTTAGGTCGTTGCCGACCTAAAATCCCCAGGCAAAACGTTAGGTCGTTGCCGACCTAAAATCCCCAGGCAAAACGTTAGGTCGTTGCCGACCTATAATCTCCAGGCAAAGTTAAGTCGCTCGAATTTTGTTAAGTCTTAGGTCGTTGCCGACCTATAATTCCCAGGCAAAAATGTTAAGTCGTTCGCGAGTTAAACCTTATGTCTTAGGTCGTTGCCGACCTATAATCCCCAGGCCAAGTTAAGTCGTTCGCGAGTTAAACCTTAAGTCGTAGGTCGTCTCCGACTTATCCCCCAGTTAAGTCGTTCAAGTTAGGTCGTCGCCGACCTTACACTTGGTCTTTTGAGTTCGCGAATTCCTTAGGTCGTATGACCTATTTTTCCTTAGGTCGCTGGACCGCTTGCCTTCACTAGGTCGAACCCCGAATTACTCTGCGTAGGCAATCTTATCTGACAAAGCATTTATCAGAATTTCTACTTTGATGGTTTTGGGATTGACTTCTTTGGACTTTACTCACGTCTTCGAACGTGAATTGATTTGTTTCTACAATCGTTTTAATGACTTGTCATTTTAAAGATATATGAAGGTTTCAATACTAATAGTAAATATCAAAACTCTTTCATCAAAGCGATTTCAACACTATTTTAAATATCAAAAGTTCGTTTTCTCAAACCGATTTTCAATCTACTAGTATATACAAGCCTTTACTTCACTCGAATGAGAAATCGACTTAAACGACTTAGTAAAACGAGTGGTATGAAACGCTTGCGTTCACTTCGTCGGTTAGCTCTTGGACTTGTTCGATTGAACCCTTTTTGTGACAATTTCCTAGTGAAGATTTACAGCTTGTTCGTAAATATTTAAGTTAAGCAAGTGGTTATGGGACATGAAGCTAAACTCATATATTTACTAGCTTGGTGTGATTGACACTTCCTTATGATCATGACGGTCATTTTTGTGATTTAGACTAGCGATTTAGCGATGTCTCTTTGTCTACGTGGGAGACTATACCCCGATTATGTGATGTTTCGCCATCACATTTCCTACGGTCTTCGGGCCATTCCTGTGTGAAAATTTAATGGATAGCTTCCATGAGATATCTTCTCGTCATGTGTTTACGCGTAGGTGAGTTTTCATGCTCCCATTCATGTGTTAGGCCTCCCCCCTTTTTATGTGTTTTCTGGATTTCTGATGATGATTTCTGGAATTTTGTGCTTCACCAATTTTCATGATTTTCATTGATATGATATCAGTTTTTGTGCATTGGTGAATTCATGTGTTATTGACTTGTTATGAATACAAGTTTAGGGTATGATACCCTATTTTATCTTTGAGAAGATTCTTGTGATATTGATTAATCTTTTGTTGATTATCATTTACATACTTATAGTAGTATGTCGCTATGGTTATTACATGTTCATGTCATGCCTTTTACTGTATACCATATCATCTGATATTTATAGTTAGACTGATCCGTTTATTATTTTCTTATAAATAATACTCGGGTCAGACCGAGATGTTACAGGTGCTTCTGCTTGACTTCTCTTCAGGATTATTCTGACTTTTGGCTAACTACCTAGATTAGTAGTTTTGGATGTACACCTTTGAGATATAGACTCTATGTTGTGTACTTATTCTTTTGTATAGCACGTGATGCTATTCTTTTGTATTATCGTGGATCTTTCCGACCACTACTCTGATGTACACTTTCATGTGATATATATATTTATTCATATCTTCTTCCGCCTTTGTGATATGGATGTCTGTGACTGATTTATGTTATGATTATTTCTATGTTTGTTCCCGAAGATTATATATAGCCACCGTGTGATAGCTTTGTGTTTGTATCGGTATGTCGGATTTCCTCCTTAAAAGATATGCATTCTATTCTATCTGACGTATCGATGCTCGCACAAAGAAGTTACATGGATGGTCGCTCCTCCACAGCCTTATTCTCCGCGCTAATTGACAGCACTACATCGTAGTGTTCTTGGTTAGCGTGGGTATAGAGGTGGGGCGTTACAGTGATGGTATTTTGTTGATCGGGGATTGACGTTAAGGTGATGGTCGTGTTGTCGGAGGCCACGGCGGTGGTCATCGTCTTCGATGATGGTTGTGCAGGTGCACGGTGAAGAGTATCGTATCTGTCGTTTTGGTTTGAGGTTAGCTCGAAGCATTGCTCGAGTGATTGGGCAAAAGTCTCGGGTTGAACTCGAGTGTTTTGTGGGGTTAAGCCTGTATGTTTTTCTTTACTTAAAAATAAATTTAAGTTCCTGAAAAGGTAGAACGAAGAGAAAAGTAGCTCGGGAAGGAGCTCGGGGAAATGGGGTGGAATCTCGGGTTGATACCCGAAGTGGTTTCGGTCAGATTGCCACATTAACCAAGTTTTGTATATTTAAAATAAAATATGTTTAAAGTCAAAACCAACCAAGTTTTTCTCAAACAAGATTTCAACTTAAAGGTTTTAAGTTAATAATGGATTTATTTCAAAGGTTATTAAATAAGGTCTTAAATAATTTCGTAGGATAATAATTTCGAGTATTCAACTTAATTAAATAAGAATTGAAGGATGTAATTAAGTGATCAAGTAAGTAAAATTAATACTTGTGTGATTACGTTTAAGAATAATTAATTAAAGGATAATTAATTATGTGATTAATCTAGTAAGGTAACTAAATGGAGGATGATTAATTAATTTAAGGTTCATTAATTTCAATAATTTATTAAATGGTTTAATTAATGATTAATGAAGCAGGATTTAAAGGTAGTTAACGTATTTTGTGTTAAATTAGTCAGATTGGATGACAAATAAATCTTGCTTATGAATGATTGAATGCATGGAATTATCTGATTTGTGAGGATATATGATATGTTATGTTTGGGTTAAACTGTGATAATATAGTTTGTCTATCTGAGATAGAATGACAATGTTAATATGTAATTATGAATATAAATGGAATTATTTAACTTAAACAGTTTCATTTTTAAGATGATATTATATTCGAAGAGACCGGAGTCGGGTATTAGTTAATACCCGAAACCTCTTCGATTCTTTGTAAATTGACGTGTGAAATCAATAGGCTGGTATGGAATGATTTAAGTGAATTGGACCATTTAATCTAAGTTTTGGTACTTAGAAATTGATATGTGAAATAAATGATGTCTGTAACAAATTGTGAATTTGTAAATTGATGCGAGTTACCCCGGGTTTTATGTAGTTTTATGTTGTCGTATTCCATGTTAGATGGGTTTACTCACGCTGGTTTCCAGCCTGACCCGGGTGTTACTTTGATGTAATGCTCGGGTCAGACCGAGTATTACAGATTTTCAGGTAAGGACGTTCTGAAGCTCAGGAGGAGTACTGGATGACAGGACGTATGGAGTGATTCCGCTGTGACTATTATTTTTGATTATCTAAGACATATTTGATTTATATATGACCATCGTTGTGTATTGGAATATAACTCTGATGTAAATAAATGTAAATTGACAGATACAGTCTTCTTTTGTAAACTGTTATTATTTGATATTATATTTTGTTCCGCTGCGAATGTGAGCATTTGTGTTATGTTTTCTGTTTCTTTCCTTCTATCTCTTCTTCTTTCCATAACTATCTGGAATTTTCGGGTTCGAAATTTTCGGGTCGTTACAGTTGGTATCAGAGCTGATGGTTAAGCGAGAACCTTGGCTCTGTTGGGATTGCTCATTAAAGATAGGGTCAATAGTACCCTAGAATGAGTTAAGTATATATATATATATATATGAGAGAGCGTACTTGTTATTTTCTTATATAAAGATTTTAAATGATTTCATATAAGAATATATTTTGATATATATATAAAAAGTAATATTTCTATCAAATGAATACAAAGGTAATTGGCTGTTAAATTATTGGAATTGAATTAAGTGATAATAGAAATATAACAAAATTGAAAGTAAAATAAGGATTGGTTTGGAATGAATTCAAACTGAAATTTTAATCTTGAATTTAAGGAGAATTTCATAATAAGATAGTGATGAATTGGTTTTCAGATACAATAACCTTGGTTATTATCAGAAATGATTAATAAGGCGAGTATAAATGAGTAAACAATAATAAAATATTTGGGAGTAAAACATTTAGGCAAGTCTGACTTATAAGTTGGAACTAAAGTTGATCTGAATTGTGGAGTTTTAAATCTAGGTCCAGAATTTGATTTGAATTTAAAACCAAGGGTAGTTTAAAATTTAAAGATGGACTAGTGTGTGAAGGAAATAAATATGAAATAAACTCTAAGGTAGAGTTTTGAATTTTCCTTGGAATATGATGTGAAACCCAAAGTGAAGCGAGTTTTAAACTTAAGTGGGAAGGTTATTAATCTGATGTTTAAAATTTGAATGGGAATTCAAATTGTGTAAATCGACTGGATTATGTAAATTAAATTTAACTTTGGGAAAGTTAAATAATTTAAAAGGCAACATGAATTGGAAATTTCAATATGAAATTGAGATTTAACTTGGGAAAGTGAAATGATTGGTTTAAATGGGAAGTTATGAGTGATCTCAAATGGATTTGAGACTTGGAAATTGAAGATGGATGGATGATTTAGAATAATTGGATAATATCATCCTATTATTATTAATAATCTTCACATTGTGAATTGGATTTGTTAAATGAATGAGAAATGAAGCGAGGTAATATCTCCAGTATTGAAATTAAATGGAAATTAAATTTAATTTGAATTAAGGATATGAGATCATTTTGAACTGAAATGTTAATAATTGAATTTAAAAATTAAAATTGTTTAAGAACCAATTTCAAAACTGGAAGATAAAATTTGGTAATAAATGAACTTTTTATGATAAAATTGTTTTGAACTCTTATTTGGACTTCGAAATAAGTTAAGTAAGGATAATATGAAATGGAATTTTGAGAATTGAACTCGGAGTTAATGGTTTAAAAATATAAGTTGATTTGATTTAAGGGGTTAAATCAACATTTGAAAATTTAACTCGAATTTATATAATTCAAGATGGTTTGAAATTGAGATTTAAATTGAATTAGTTCAAACTGAATTTGATTTGAACTAATGGAAATTGTGATTTATGATGGATAGGTATAAAATTAAAATGAGAGATTTGAATTGGATTAATTTGTAATAAAATTGAAGTTATTCAAATTGGGATTGAGTCAATTTAAATGTAAGTGGAAATTTAAATTGAATTTATGGAAATGGAGATGGGATATTAAACAGTTTGACTCTGGACTATTTTCAAAATAAATTGTTTAATATAAACCTATTTTTCCAAACTATTTACTACACAACTATTCTTTTTAAACCTAAAACTATCTTAAACCTGTTTTACAATCAGTTTGGAACTATTTAACTATTTTACAACTGTTTTATATACTAATTACTATTTTTCTACTACTTTATAAACTGATTACTGTTTTTCAACTATTTTATAAGTAATTACTATTTTCCAATTATTTTACAGTTACTTAACTATTTTACAGCTATTTTACAAATTAATAATTATCTTTCAACTATTTATCTATTTTTAAAATTTTCAAGCTATTTTGTAAATATAAACTAGTCGGAGATCAAACTGTTATTGAGTAAATACCCAACTGAGATAAGAGTTGAAGTGATAATCCAAATGGGGATTAAGGCAAAAGTGAATAAGTGAATGAAAATCAAAGTGAGGATGAATAGAAAGGAAATTGATTTAACTGATAATCAATAAAGATAAATACGTAGGATGTACGTATATTATTCTATTCGCATAGTGGTTTGATCCAGATTCGAGCACAGAATTTCGAGATAGTATTATCGATCCGAGTTGGGATTTTTCGTTCGATTTTCGACGGCGAACCTGGATATGGATTTTTGATTGGTTCTGGATATTCTCTATCATAGGTGTGACTATGCAAGGAGAATGACGGTTTCTGATCAAGAAACCAGATCTGAGTCCGCACTAGGAAGTCGGGTGGACGATACTAGTTCGGAAGTGAAATTGTGTGATCGAGTGAGCGATCAGATTGATATTGCGTACGAATGATATGGGGACATCGTACGGGTTTGAATGAAATTGGCATTGAAAATTTATGGATAAAAAACTGAAAGGATTTTTGAAATTGAAAGTATATTTTGAGAAATTGATAATGAATAAAGGTGGAAATTGATTTTGAAGTTGTAGATAAAAGGTTATAAGATGATTTTTGAAATGGGAAATATATTTGTGAATATATGAGGAACTAAAATAAAATAAATTTAAAATTTATATTTCTATGGTAGAAATTAACTTTATGGAAATAAAGTGGAAATTGAATATTTTTCTGAGTTAAAGTTTACTTTATAATAAAAGTAAGAAATTTGGCAAGTGACTTTATAAAGTAATCAAATTTGAATATTTGATTGGGAATAAACAAAGTTACGTATCTTTGTTATATATGATAAAACTCCCCTTATTGAATTCATTGCCAGAAGAAAAAGGTTTTTGGAAGTTTTTGAAGTATACAAAGGAAACTTTTATAAGTATAAAGTGATTTAAAAATTTCCCAAGAAAATTATATATATGCATATATATATATATATAAAAGATTTTATGGAAATGGTTTTGAGAAAAAGGTTTTGGGAACCTTTGGATTTGGAAAAGGCTTTTGATTTTTGGATAAAATCAATATTAGGATTTGGAAAAGCCTAATTTGAGAATTATCGATTTTGGGAATCGATTTTGTGTAAAGGAGCTAATATGGAATTCATACTAGGTGTATGATTTGGAAAATACTATATGTGTATAGTATAAAGTGTTTTGAGATTGGCTCTGGGGAAAAAGGCGCTCCCTTAAAATGAACTTCTCAGGAGTGCCACAGGGTGGTACTGCCTTGAGCCTCAAAGGGGGAGGTTCTAAAGTTGATCCTGTGAGGAGTCCGGACAAAACTAGTTCCTGAGGATTATTTGTAGCGAAAGTCGAGGGGCTGGTGCCCACAGAGGCATTTGGGTTATGCTGTGACGACAGTGTAACTCGATGTCACTGCGATCTACTGCAGACCATAGCGAAAGTCGCGTGAGCCGCTGAGAGCCAACAGTCTGCGTTTGATTTTATATCGGTAGACTGCGACACTATGGTAACATAGCGAAAGTCGTGTGTGCCGCTGAGAGCCAACAGTCTATGTTTGATTTTACATCGGTAGACTGCGACCTATGTGGGAGTGGAGAAGTTTCATTTTGACAGCATAATCGTGTGTGCCGCTGAGAGCCAACAGTTACATGGACTTTTGCTGCGACGGCAACGTAACCCTGGATGTAACTGCGATCTGTCGTGGGTTCTATGGTGTAATCAGTTACATGGACTTTTGCTGCGACGGCAACGTAACCTAGGATGTAACTGTGACCATGGATGGGTGTGATGATTTCCAGAGCATTCTTACCAAAGATATTTCCTCTATTTTCAAAAAAAAAAAAAACTGTTTTCTATATTTTCAATAAAATTATTTTTTTTTCAAGATATTTTCGCTGGGTGTTGAAAACGAGTTTACCGAGTACTTATAGATTTTCAGTCTTACGCCTGATCAACGTATGACCGAATTTCTGTGAGAACAAGGATGGACTTGTCGAAACATCGAGTCATAAAAAGTATTTTATAAAAACTATTTTAGTGATATTATATAGATTTTGTTTAAAAGTGTTTTAAAAATGATCAAAGAAATTTACCTGATTTCAAGCATTTTACTAAAACTGGCTTTATTCATTTTCGAGGACGAAAAGTTTTAAAGGGGGGAGGGATGTGACATCCCGGATTTTTAGCAGTATTATTCTAATCAATATTTAATTGAATTAATTAAAATACAGGTTATTATTTTAAAACGAATATATATATATATATAATTGGGAGAAGCTATGGTTTGGGAGTAAAATAACGAGTTTCTAAATATTTTAAACCTGAAATCTATCTTATTTGACTTTATTAATATGTGATTTAAAAATATATATGTATGATATAGTCTGGACAATAATAGTTCAAGTAAAATAAATCTTATCAGTATTAAATCTAAATATAAAACAAGAAGAAAATAATACATTCGTGAACAAAACTATAGGTATTAAATTGAAATAACAAGTAAACATATAAAATAAATTTATAGATTTATAAAGCAAATAAGACAAAAAGGAATAACAATGTACAGGAATGTACATTTATAAATGAAACAAGGATATAAACTTTTACAAATAAACAAAACAAAATGCACAAGACAACAATTTAACTACAAATTATATATATACTATAAACTAATGGATATGCATATGTCTATGTATGGAAGGATGTAGACTAGTTTACAAATATAAGTACAAATTAATAAGGATATGTGCGTGCAGGCTGAAAATCTAAGAGGAAACAAGGTAAAATTTTCTCTGGTATACTTAAACAAAACAGGGAAACGTGAGTAGATAACTAGAAGCTTGCATAAGAAGCTAGAAGTATATGTAAACAAGAAAATATCAACAAACAGTATTGTACAAGCACATTTAATGCCAGCCTCCATTTTGCCAAGTAAAAACTGCATAGTCGAACTAAGCAAGAAAATATCTCTGATTTAGTACAAAGCACATACACTGTGTTGTACAAAACTGATGACCCTGTAAACACATTTCTTATATATCAAGCTGCAACCTAATTTCAGTTCGAATAAGGTAAAAGCTTAAACAAGCTTCATTTAAAAACTCAAATAAATATTCACCATCAACAAGCAACCCAGAAATGAAGAAGCAAAGAAAAGAAGTTCCAGCTTGTGTGCAAGCCTGTTCAAATGATCAGAGCTCTGTTCTTATTAAAATGTGAGTAACCTAACCCAGCCTCCTCTGTTTTGTTTTTAGTTGAAAGGGCTATGAGTAAACATCTATATAAAAGCTTAAGTAAATTTATAGTAGTTTCATGTGGATTGCTGTGTTGAAGTGCTTTACATATGTTTATAAATACAAGTATAAAAGTTGTGTGTATGCTTCTGTTTTGAACTGTGCATGTCAACATACCTCTGTTTTCCCAGGTTTTAGTGTTTACTAATGTACCGAAATTCATAGCTTTTACTTATTCAATGTTAACACTTGGATTAAAACAAAATAACCTAGTTTTATCATAATCTAAGTACTGAAAATATAAATAAGTATGTAAGATCTGAAATATGCTTGTATCTGGAAATAAACACCATCATTTACAAACTCAAACAAGTTCAACAAGGCAGAGAGGACTTACAGGAATTCAAACCCCAGACTTTATACAACAAATTGCTCTCTGTTCCAACCCTATTTCAAAAATGAGTAAACTACTCCTTTTAAGTTGAATGTGTTTTATGCTTTAAATGAATGTGAGTAAACTGCTACTCTTATGATGTTTAACATGTTTGCAAATGCATGCTTGTGAGTAAGAAAATTTAATTAAAATCTAAGTAAATAAACATCTGTATGCTTGTGAAGTCTGAGATGAATGATGCTTTGGTTGAGCATATATATGAGTTATCTCTGTGTATATAATCATCACTGTTCTTGGTTCAGAACATAAAAGCTTTGATCAATAATCCAAAATCTACCCACCTGATCTTTGTTAGGCTTAGAGATCCAAACATTATATGTTTGTTAAGCATAAATTAAAGTTTAAAATTTATTTCTAGTAAAATTGAGTTTGAAATGTTTCTGGAAACAAGATAGAATAGAAGAATACTTAAATGTATGAAAAATCAAGTGTTATAAATTGATAATCTAATTACATAATTTGAAACATCCTTGAAAAATATGATTTTTAAGATAAAAATCATGAATTTTAGTTTAATGTTTCTTGTGAAATCCTAAGATGGCTGGAAATAGGTCTCGAGGCAATTTCTGGTGATCTTTCGAAGATGAGGCCTCGGGGTTTCATCTGGAGGTGGAGGGATGTGCGGCGTAACCAGGAAAATGGTGGAAAGGGTGTCCGATCATCGAGGCGTCGGCGACGAGTAGATTAGGTTTCTAAACCTAATTTTGGATAGGTCTGGAACTGGAGCAAATGCGAGTTCTCTAGTTGATCGAGTAGTATCGGGCTCTGGCGATAGCTTCGTGGAGGGTTCATGGAGGTGTGGAAGTGGTTTCAGGAGATACGATGGTCGGCGACGTGAGTTCGAGAGGTTTGGCCATGGTGACAGGTTCCAGTTCTCGACTGGATCACTTGAATTTTATCTCGAGCTCGTGATGGTATTTTGTTGATCGGGGATTGACGTTAAGGTGATGGTCGTGTTGTCGGAGGCCACGGCGGTGGTCATCGTCTTCGATGATGGTTGTGCAGGTGCACGGTGAAGAGTATCGTATCTGTCGTTTTGGTTTGAGGTTAGCTCGAAGCATTGCTCGAGTGATTGGGCAAAAGTCTCGGGTTGAACTCGAGTGTTTTGTGGGGTTAAGCCTGTATGTTTTTCTTTACTTAAAAATAAATTTAAGTTCCTGAAAAGGTAGAACGAAGAGAAAAGTAGCTCGGGAAGGAGCTCGGGGAAATGGGGTGGAATCTCGGGTTGATACCCGAAGTGGTTTCGGTCAGATTGCCACATTAACCAAGTTTTGTATATTTAAAATAAAATATGTTTAAAGTCAAAACCAACCAAGTTTTTCTCAAACAAGATTTCAACTTAAAGGTTTTAAGTTAATAATGGATTTATTTCAAAGGTTATTAAATAAGGTCTTAAATAATTTCGTAGGATAATAATTTCGAGTATTCAACTTAATTAAATAAGAATTGAAGGATGTAATTAAGTGATCAAGTAAGTAAAATTAATACTTGTGTGATTACGTTTAAGAATAATTAATTAAAGGATAATTAATTATGTGATTAATCTAGTAAGGTAACTAAATGGAGGATGATTAATTAATTTAAGGTTCATTAATTTCAATAATTTATTAAATGGTTTAATTAATGATTAATGAAGCAAGATTTAAAGGTAGTTAACGTATTTTGTGTTAAATTAGTCAGATTGGATGACAAATAAATCTTGCTTATGAATGATTGAATGCATGGAATTATCTGATTTGTGAGGATATATGATATGTTATGTTTGGGTTAAACTGTGATAATATAGTTTGTCTATCTGAGATAGAATGACAATGTTAATATGTAATTCTGAATATAAATGGAATTATTTAACTTAAACAGTTTCATTTTTAAGATGATATTATATTCGAAGAGACCGGAGTCGGGTATTAGTTAATACCCGAAACCTCTTCGATTCTTTGTAAATTGACGTGTGAAATCAATAGGCTGGTATGGAATGATTTAAGTGAATTGGACCATTTAATCTAAGTTTTGGTACTTAGAAATTGATATGTGAAATAAATGATGTCTGTAACAAATTGTGAATTTGTAAATTGATGCGAGTTACCCCGGGTTTTATGTAGTTTTATGTTGTCGTATTCCATGTTAGATGGGTTTACTCACGCTGGTTTCCAGCCTGACCCGGGTGTTACTTTGATGTAATGCTCGGGTCAGACCGAGTATTACAGATTTTCAGGTAAGGACGTTCTGAAGCTCAGGAGGAGTACTGGATGACAGGACGTATGGAGTGATTCCGCTGTGACTATTATTTTTGATTATCTAAGACATATTTGATTTATATATGACCATCGTTGTGTATTGGAATATAACTCTGATGTAAATAAATGTAAATTGACAGATACAGTCTTCTTTTGTAAACTGTTATTATTTGATATTATATTTTGTTCCGCTGCGAATGTGAGCATTTGTGTTATGTTTTCTGTTTCTTTCCTTCTATCTCTTCTTCTTTCCATAACTATCTGGAATTTTCGGGTTCGAAATTTTCGGGTCGTTACATTTGTAATTTGAAAGGTAAATTTGATTTAATACTTTTGGAAATGATATTTAAAGATTTAAATCTAAGGTTCATTTGTTTTAATATTCTTTCATTTTATAAATTGTTCTAAATTTTTATATAAAGAGTTAAAATAAATTTCTCAAATTTATAAACATATGATTTGATCAAAAATATAAGTTAGTGTTCATATGAATTTGCTTTTGTATTTATTAAAATCTAAAACTTGTTTACTAAAAGATAAGTATACACATTTTATATTTATATGAATATTTCATAAATATATGTATATAACTTAAATAAGTTTTAAATAGGAAAATAACATTTGTAAATATTAATAAAACATTAGAGAATAAATTTTGTAGATATGAACTAAACCTAAAAACACTTGTAAACATTATATTGTGTGTTAAAGACAAATGTAAATTAAATAGCATATGTGTAAGCAAATTAGAGCATTAAAGTGACAAGTGTTATTCCCTTGATAATTAAATTTAAAATTTAATTGAAAAATTAGAACGTGAGTTTTAATCTTCAGCTAAATATTTTCTTCATTTTCAACCCAAACACAAAATGAATACAAATGCAAAACAAAGAATAAAAGAAGTGAAAAATGGAACCTGGAATTCAATCTGAAAACAAGATGATAAGCTGGAAATTCAAATGCAATCAACAAAAGAAGTAAATCAACATGCAAACTGAAAACCAACAGCAACAAGATTCGAAATTTCTTCAAGTATAATCTATCAAAAAACAACCTGTGATCATGCAAACTTAAAGGAGATCAAAGGCAAATAGAAGTTCAAAACCAAACATGCAATCCTGGAAATAGTTTCTGTTCTCTGTCTCTGTTCTACATATATAGGTGAGTAAACTTATTTTTTTTAAACAGTTTTAAGACCTGAATTTCATCTTGTTATTTTGAATGAATATCATGCTATTATCTGAAATACTTGAATTGAATCATATGCATGTTTGTATAGGGATGTTTGTATGCCTGTATAGTTGTAATATAGTCTCTGTAAAGTGATGACAGTTTTTGTTTTCCTTTTAAAATCTATATCTCATCACTTAATCTCTAATTGCTTAGGATTTGTAAATGAAAAATGTTTGGAATTATGTAACATAACTACTAAAAATAATTACAGGAATTTAAAAGTAATATTGGTCTCGAAATTTTATAAAGAACAGTGAAATGGAAATTTGGTCAAAATTTTATTAATTCAATTTTAAGAATTGACTATAGGATTGGATTCATTATAAGAAATCATGAATTTTAGTATGTATATCAAGATTTTTAGATTAGAATTTGAAGAGAATTTTGAAATTTATGTTTTTGGGCATTTTGGTAAATCGGCGGCGAACGAAGATGATCTGGGTGCCGTGGTTGAACTCGAAGGTGGAGGGGAAGGTGGAGATCATAGGAAAAATGCATAAGAAATTTTCTGATGAATAAATTCTTCGAATTGGATCGAAGTAGTGTTTTAGGCTGCTTTCAAATGGGTTGAACTGTTGAGGTAGTCGCGACGTCCAGGCGCAACCGGAAGTGATCGCTCTTGTTTTCGTAGATTTTGGAGGTCGAGAGGGAGCTACGGCTAAGGTGTCGGGGTTTCTCGAGGTTGGGGTCGCCGTGGAGGGTGGTTTTTGGTGATGGCGTTTTCGAGCTGATGGGTTCAATGTTCAGATTCGATTCTCGTTCGTATCGAGAATGTTGGGGTGGTCGTACGTGAAGGCGTGTTGGAATCTGACTTGTCGGAGGTCGGAGTAGGGATCGCCGTCGATCAGAAAAGGCGTGCACGTGCACGAGCACATTTGCGTGCATCTGAGAATTGGGTTTGGGGAAGAAGGTTTCGCTTGGGTTTTCGTTTGGGAATCTTCGAGTTTTACTCGAAGCAGGGGAGTAGTAGAGTGACTCGAGAGTTACTTCGGGTTTTCTTACGCTTTTACTCGGGTTTGATTAAGAGCAGGTATTAAGATTTTAAAAGAAGTGTTTTAAGATTTTAAAACAAAAGGAATTTGATATTTGTAATGTTCTGAGTTTTAAAACAAAGGTAAAACAAGATTTTACCTATTAAACTAAATTATTTTCTAGAATAATTGTTTTAACAAGTTTTAATAATTTAAATAAATAAGTTTTAAAGAAAAGGAAGTGGATTTCAAAATGATCTTTGTATAAAAATTTATTGAATAACTTTGAAAAGTTTCAAAGAATTTGAAGGTTAAAACTAGATGTTGTAATTGTTTAATTATAATAAGGATTTATTTTAAGTAATTAAGAGATTTTGATTAATTAAAGATATTTAAAATATGAAAATAATAAGGGTAATTCAATTATTATTAATGATTAAAGAATAGTTGGACATTGTGAATAATTTAATTAAGATAAATGATTTTTCTTAATTAAGATTTTTAAGTATAAATAGTTAAGAAATTATTTAATTAAATTTAAATGATTGACTTAAATAATTAACTAAGTAATTAATTTGTGATTACTTAAGATAATCACTTATAAATTTATTAAGTATAATTACTTGATGAAGTAATTAAGAAATAATTACTGGATGTAATTAAATAAAAGGGAAATTATTTAATAAAGTAATTAGAGGATAATTATTTTATGAAAGTAATTAATGGAAGTGTTTAAGAGTTAATTACCTAGTGTTATTAATTAAATAATTTATTTAATAAAGTTAATTAAAGGATTAAGGTTAATTAATAAGGTAATAAATTTTTAGTTAAGATAATTAATTAAAAGGTAATTGATTAATGAAAGTAATTAAGGGAAGTTAATTACTGGATTAGATTAATCAAAGATGATTAATAATTGTGGTTTAATTAAGGTTAATTACTTAATGTAATTAATTTAAATAGAATAAATAACTAAGATGTAATTAAGGATCATTAGTTTATAATTAATTAATGATGAAATTAAGGGTTGATTAATTAATCAAATGATAAGTGATTAATTGTAATTAATTAAGGCTTAAAGTAATTAATTATAATTAATTAATTAATGAAGTAATTAAAGGTTAATTACTGTATTTGGTTAAGGATAATTAATTTGTGAAATTAATTAAGATAATTACTTAAATGTAATTAAAGAATGATTAATCAAGGTGATTAATTAAAGTGGATAATTAGAGAAAGATTAATTAATTTATTTGTAATTAATTAATGATTATATAAGTAAGATTTATAATGAAGTAATTAATTTAATTTATTTTAAATTAATTAAGAGATGACGTGATTAATTTAATTCACTTTAAATTAATTAAAGATAGAGATAGTTAATTTAAATCAATTTTAAATTAATTATGTTATGATTAAGTAAATCATTGCTTATATAAGAATGGATGACATTGATTTGTCTTGAATGGATGTAATCTCAGAAATGAGATAAGTAATGTTGTGTGGTATGAATGCTTGGTTGTATTATGATGGTAATATAGATTAACTATTGTGATGTTGATATGGATTACCTATTTGGTTATGAATCATCTGTTTAAATGATAATGTGATTATCAATTGTGACTTGTGAATTATCTATCTGTATAGATAAGTTAAATTGTTTAAACCTTTAAAACAACTTGGCCTTAAAAGATACGTTTTGGATTTCGATGAGACCGGGATCGGGTTTCCGTATACCGGTATTCCAGGTCTGGAGACCCGAATACCACATCGATCCAAATTTACGATAGGTCGTGAATCTCAAGTGAAGATGAAGATTCAGAGTGCAAGGGTTATTGTCGTTAACTCTGAGGGTGATTCCAAAACGAGTGTAACGAGATAATGCCTTCGGTTTTGTTCGAACCCGGAACGAACTTATATGGATTGAATGCTTTCAGCACATCGTCAGGCGGACGATGAGCATTCTAAGTGATATGTTCTGATTAAAGGTAATCGTAACCTCAAGCCTCATCAACCGGGAATGGCTAAAACAGGGGAGGTGCACCAAGGCTTCGTGGGTAGCACCCACTGAGAGCAAGATAGATCCCTGTCTAGAGGTCCCTTTTCTTTTATTCGGCTTAGTGTGTAGTTGGTCGCGCCAACTACGGGATTATCTTGTTCGGAATTATCCAGTAAGGGATGGTTCCGGCTTTGTGTTGCAGGGGAGCGGGCGTACTCCTCGGTACGGTGATCTAGGCCACGTACTGTGACGGGCGGTACCCCAGTAGCCCTGCCATTGTATGGAATCCAAACTCCAATAAGTGCCGTACGTATTAGTTGTGCCCAACTATGTTGGAATGTGAGATGTAAGCATTTCAGCTATTTCTGTATTTTACTTGAAAACCCTAGACCCTATTATAATATAACTGGATTTCCTATCAAATGTTTTGGTTAGCGTAAGGTAAAAACTTTTCCATGTTTATGTTGTGGGAAGTCTTACGTGATACCTTTGTTTTCAAAAGGTTTTGAAGTTAAACAATTTTAACCCGTTTACTCACACCAGACCCATGTCTGACCCAAGTGTTTATTTCTGTTTTATAAACTCTTGGGTACTCAAATTTTTACGAGTAGCCAAGGGATTCAGGTTTAGCTTTGACGAATATTTTGGAGGAGCAATGGAGCAGGAGGCTTCGGCGTTCGTAGATATAGTATTCCGCTGTGTTGATATCTGTGATAGTGTCTTGTCTTGTATTTGAGTTGTAATGTCTAGACAGATGTTTATAACTGTCTAGTAAGTGATGTATATGCTGTGTAACTCTGTAAATTGTTGTAAACTATGTAATAGTTTATGTTATTAATATAATTTATTCGTTCCGCTGTGAGATCGTTGTTGTTGTTTCTTTCTTTCTTCTCTTCTTTTCTATTTTCTACCCCTTTCTTTCTTATTAATAATACGACTTTCTGTGGAGAAAAAGTCGGGTTGTTACAATTATAAAATCCAAAACAATTTAAATATATATTCTTTTGAATTTCAAAACTTTAAATTCAAGTTTAAATAAAATTAAATCCTAAGATTCAATTTAAAAGTCAAGTTATATATATTTACATACACTATTTATTCAATTTAAAATAACAATTCCTTTTAGCATTAAAATTCATACATATTAAAAATAATACATTATACTTATTATTTGAAATTAACATATTTGATATTTAAATAATTTATATAAGATTATATTATCAAGTAATATTTAAAAAGACATAAAACAAACCTTTTTGTTAACTCTTATTTATTTTTAAGCTTAAGTAAAAATATCTTAATCCATTAAAACATTTATCTAAAGTATATTTAAAACTATAAAGTTATTTATTTAAATATCTTTGAAAAGTTCAGATTAAACTAAATCTAAATTTCCTATTTACCAAAGCTTCTATTTACAATATATATAAATAAATATATATATATATCCAAATAGAAATATCTTATTAACTTTTAAAAGATAAAATCATCAATTAATACTAATTTAATCAGATTATTAAATTAAATTCAAATCTTATTATCAAAGATTATCCATATCAATTTAATTATTCAACAGATTATTAAATTGATATTGTTAAAATTTCCGGGATATTACATTCCTCCCCCCTTAAAATAATTTCGTCCCCGAAATTTAAACAAAGGTAATTTAATAATCTTATTAAAGATTTTAATTTAAAACACAAGCATATACTATCATCCATATGCTAGCAACCATAGCAACCAAATCATTCAATCAAACAATTCTATCTATCTAGACTAAATTCTAGATAAAATACCTCGAGTTTCCCCAAGTATATATTTATACCGGGATACTCGCTCTACAAACAATCTAAACTATCAATACTACTAAGCTAAAGATCTCCTACTCATCTAGATCTACAGAACTAAACAGGATATCAGACTACAAACGAGTCTGACTCAACTACCAAACTTCCTGAACTGCTGATTCCAAAACCAAAGATAGATCAAATACGTACTCCCTCAGAGATACGTAAAACTCAATGAATTCAAATTATCCAAACTGGCAATTCAATTTCGAAGACCAAAAACTTATCTAAATCAGAACACAAACTAGATCCAAACATAACTCTACTTCACAACATCAGTAGATTCCAAACTTACTTCTCCCATCCAGAGATACACTCCAAACTGCTTTCGCTGCTCAACTCTGATATGAGGTAGAACACAAGCACAGACTGGACAACTCACTTCTAGAAATAAGGTTCACTGATCCATAAATAAAACTCAGATACTCCATCAAAACTTGAGTTGTTTCACCAACTCCATCTCTAGGAAACATCCTTCCACTGGACTGAACCACCGATATCACTCATGGAATCCAGTCGATAAGAAAACTCAACCTTCAGATGCGGACAAACTTCTGACTTCTCTGGAGACATCTAGAAAAATTCTGACAACCCAAGAGAACACTCAGACAATCGCAAGTCACTTTTGCGATCAAGCCATCCTAATTCCAAACAGACTGTTCTCTCTTTACCAATCAGAACAGCTTACACTTATTTATCCAATTTATCGAAGAAATGGATCCACTCTGCTGCTTCTGATCTTCACTTCCAGAAAAACTGCTCATCCAAAAAACTTCCTGCCATCACAGAATACTCCGCTGCACTGCTGACACTGATGCCAAGGACTTCCTATTCCAAAGATCTTCGAGAAACTCGGACTCCAAACCAAAGCAGAAACACCATGCTGAACTCAGCAACAACACCGAAACAGACACACTTCCTTAATCTTGTTCCAAAGAAAACATCTTCAGGAACATCCATAGTCACTGCATCTCATCATACAGCTACTATTACCTGAGGTATCAAGGTACCATCACTCACTTCTGCCTCATCGACAGATCCAACTCTACTCATCCAAACTTCAAAGATAAACTCCGAACCATTACAGTTTCCTTCGGAGATCGATGAAATCCTTCACCACAGCAAAGCTTACTCGAGACGGTATTGGGTCTACAGTCTCGACAAATACACTTCCAACCTCAATATTTAAACTCTAACCATTGGTAGTCGTGTTTCACACACCACTACCCCATCTACCTTTATAACTTATATTGGAAAACCCGAACAGGTAACCCAACAAATAGGTAGAAATATATATTTATTTAAAATGATACTTTTTATATAGAAATTATTTCTGGGTAAAATTATTTCATTTACCTCTTTAAAACAATATTGTGTCCGTTGGCCTGGTTCAAGTGTTTAGAGATCCCTATCAATAACGTTAGCTACTCGTATTGACCAGAATCCATATACCACTCAACCGATTAATTAACACAATATAAAACCATTTTATATAACTAACAAATACGCGCTCTCATATATATATATACACTCGGACTCAAACAGATTGCTACAGATCCTATTTCTAATGAACAATCCTTCCGAACCTAGGTATTCACTCAACCTAATGTTCTGATATTCACTTAACCAAAAGCTTAGGCATTCGCTCAACCTATGCTCCGATACCACTGTAACGACCACGACTTTCTCTCCATAGAAAGTCGTATCGCTGATAAGAAAGAAAGGGGTGAGAAGTAGAAAAGAGAAGAAGAGAAAGAAAACAAACACAAATACTCACAGCGGAAACGGAATAAAATATAATATATCACATAACTAATACATAGTATCATATACATCATCTATCAGAGTTACACAGATTACACATCACATACTAGACAGTTATAAACATCTGTCTAGTTATTACAACTCAATACAAAACAAAGATCTAAACAAGATTAACACAGCGGAAACTACTATCTATATCTATAACGCTGAAGCCTCCTGCTCCATTGCTCCTCCACAATTCGTCAAGGCTAACCTGAATCCCTTGGCTACTCGTAAAAATTTGAGTACCCAAGAGTTTATAAAACAGAAATAAACAACTTGGGTCAGACATGGGTCTGGTGTGAGTAACAGGTTAAACTTGTTTAACTTCAAAACCTTTTGAAAGAAAAAGTATCACGTAAGACTTCCCACAAATAAACATGGGTAAGTTTTTACATTACGCTAACCAAAACATTTGATAGGAAATTCGATTGTATTATAATAGGGTCTAGGGTTTTCAAGTAAAATACAGAAATAGCTGAAATGCTTACATCTCACATTCCAACATAGTTGGGCACAACTAATACGTACGGCACTTATTGGAGTTTGGATTCCATACAATGGCAGGGCTACCGGGGTACCGCCCGTCACAGTACGTGGCCTAGATCACCGTACCGAGGATCACTCCCAATCCCCTGCAACACAAGGTCGGAACATCCCTTACTGGATAATTCCCGCACAAGATACCTCACGGTTGGGATCAGCAACCGCACCACTAAGTCGAAAATAGAAAGGGACATCTAGACAGAGGTAACCTTGTCCTACTTGGGTGCTACCCACTAACCTTGCTGCACCTCCCCTGTTTTCGCCATTCCCGGTTGATGAGGCTTGAGGCTACGATTACCTTTAATCAGAACACATCACTTAGAATGCTCATCGTCCACCTGACGATGTGCTGAAAGCATTCAATCCATACAAGTTCGTTCCGGGTTCGAACGAAACCGAAGGCATTATCTCGTTACACTCGTTTTGGAATCACCCTCAGAGTTAACGACAATAACCCTTGCACTCTGAATCTTCATCTTCACTTGATTCACGACCTATCGTTAATTTGGATCGATGTGGTATTCGGGTCTCCAGACCTGGAATTCCGGTATACGGAAACCCGATCCCGGTCTCATCGAAATCCAAAGCGTATCTTTTAAGGCCAAGTTGTTTTAAAGGTTAAAACAATTTAATTTATTATCTTTATACACAAAGAAAGATAATTCACAACAGATAATCAACATTATCAGATAATCCATACAATTCAACTAACATCCATATCACACAGCATATATCTCATCACAGATATCAATCAATGCCAAGTATTCAATACTATCACTCATTCATAAGTAATGATTTATATTATCTTTTAATTTAAATTGAATTAAATTAATTACTTCATTTTATAAATCCTTCTTACTTAACCATTAATTAATTACAATTTAATTAATTAATTATCCTCTAATAATTTAATTAATCATCTTGATTAATTATCTTTTAATTACATCTAAGTAATTTATTTCAATTAATTTCTCAAATTAATTATCCTTAACCACTTATAGTAATTAACCTTTAATTACATCATTAATTAATTAACTAAAATTAATTAAGTTAATCAACTATAATTAATTACATTAATCCTTAATTAATTACATTGATTAATCACTTCATTTATTAATTATTGCTTAATTAATCAATTCTTAATTACATCATTAATTATATTAATGATCCTTAATTACAACTTAATTATTAATTACTCAATTAAATTAATTACATTAAGTAATTAATCTTTAATTAAACAACATTTATTAATCACCCGTGATTAATCTTCAATCAGTAATTAATTACCCTTAATTACTTTCATTAACTAAATTAATCACTCCTTAATTAATTCCTTAATTAATCTCTTGATTAATTATTCAAAGTAATTAACTCAAATTACTTCTATTAATAAAATCATTATTCAACTAATTACTTCCAGTAATTATATATTATTTACTTCCCTAAATAATCATACCTTAATAATTACATTAAGTAATTATTTATCAAATCAATCCATTTGATTATTCTAAATTAATTAAACTTAATTAATTAACTTAACTAATCAAATTAACTTCAATTAATTACAATAAGTAATTAATTTCTTAATTACTTCCATTAAGTAATTCATTTAAACAAATTCTATAATTGATTATCTTTAAATTAATTAATCCAATTAACTATTAAAATTAATTACATTAATTAATTATTTAATAATCCATAGTTAATGACCTTCATTAACTATTTACAACTCTTTAATTACTTTTCTTAAGTAATTAACTTAGATTAATTATTATTAATTTCAAATTAATAAATATTTATAACCAATTAATTAATCTTTGATTATTTAATTAATTAAGTGTTAACCAAAACTTAATTAATATTTAATTACTTTACTAATTAATTCTTAATCATTAATTAATATTCTAATTTATAATCCTTAATTATAAATTAATTATCCTATTTAATTAATCTTAAACCTTAATTAATTTATATTTTTAATTACAATTTAATTAATACCAAACCTTTAATTAATTGAATTAATAAATTATCCATATTAATTCACCTTATAAATTTAATTCATCACAATTCATTAAGTCTTAAGAAAACATTTCATTATTAATGATATTTATCATTCAAAACATATTTGAAAACATTTAACTTTCAAATTACTTTTAAATTCCATTTTAAATATGAGATTTAAAATGAATAAAAATTTAACCTTAACAAACCTTAAAATCCATTTAAAACTCTTAAAATCATATGGTGAAGAAATACTAATTTTGTAAAAGAACTTAAGAATTTAAATCAATTTACTTTTAAATTCTACCCTTTTAATATCCATTTTGACAATTAAAGTTATTAAACAATTTTAATTTAAAAACCCTCTTTTATTTCAAAACTGAAATACAGATTTAATTCTAATTCCAGATAAAACTTAGATTAAACTTACTTGCAAATTTAAAACTTCATCTTTTTAAATTCAACTATCTAATCATTTTAAAGGTTGCTAAATATTCTAAATTTCAACAACTTATTATATTTTTGAACTGAGATTCAAATTTAACTTAAATCAGTTTTAAACTTAGACTTAAGACTTGTTTAAAACTTTTACTTAACCATTTAAATTTTGTTTTAAATTTTTAAACAGTTTAGTTTTAAAATCTGGAACCCAGACTTTTACCCGAGACACCTCAAAATACTTCGAGTCGCCTCTCCAAAACACTCGAGCCACTCACCTGAACAACTCGAGTACGAACTCGAGAATGCCTTCTTCCCCAACGCTTTAACATTCCAGAAATTTACCCAGAAACACTCACAATCTCGTGCACGTGCACATCCACCCACGAATCAACACCTTCCGACTCTTCCCCTGATCGTTGATCAACCAGCGTTAGCCTCGCCGTCTCTCACGTGAACCCAGGTCACCATATCCACCAACGAATCGAAATTCGATCACCTCCCAGGCCTGGAAACCATCAGTTCGAATTCGCCAAAGCCTGTCATCACCCAAAGCTCGCCGTTCCGATCATCTGCAGGTCAACCCTTCCAACCGCGACACCGTCTACGTGACTACTACTCATTCCCAAAAACTCGACGAACTCGATCCACTACAGGGATCACGACGATCGATTCTTCCAAGCTTCATTTTCTAGGGTTAAAAAATCAAATTCTAAATCATTTCTTCCTCAATGTTTTAATTCGATTTCCAGTAATTTTCCTTATATCCTCGATCATTCCTCCATCCCTACTGAAGATTACAACATCCCAATTTCACTGAGATCATCAAAATTACCAAAAATTCATTTCTAACTTAAACCAGAACTGCTCCTTTATTTCCAAATTATAAATTATGATATTAATGCTAAAAATCATATTATAACTTATCTATTCAATTTATAAACCTGAAGTTATAAATTACAAAGTTTAAATTTTTACTTTTATATAACATTTCTCTATTGTTTTTGGTTACAGAGACCTCAGGTTTAAATTTGACTTAATTTAAATTTTAAACTTTAGTTTATGATAAAACAAACATATTTTGTTTAAATATTAAATCCAAATTAACACTAGATCATGGGATAATGATTTTATATCAAACTGGAGCCTGGAATTTCAAGATAACAGAGACACACTGATACAAACAACATGCACACTATATACATTCATGTACATGCAAAATCATCTATAAACATTCACACCACAACACAATTATCATAGAATTAAACATGCAAATATAATTATACTTAAGTTATTTTAAGTAAGTAGGTTACTCACCATTAAAATGGAGACAGAGCCTATCTTTTGAAAACTGTTTTGAAGACTGTTTTGCTTAAGACTGGAATGCCTTGCTTTAAAACTTTAACTTGCATGCCTCATTTGATTTAAAACTGGAGTTGCTAGAGCTTTAGATTGCTTTAAATCTACATGCATGTTGGCTTCCAGGTTTGAGAAGAATGCAGACTGGCTTGAGTTGTTTCCAGATTGCAAATGAATGCAGGCTTTTGTTTTTGATTTGAAAATTTGGTTAAAGATCTTTGATTTGGTTTGAGGAAAATTTGTTTACTGATTTCAGATTTTAATTTAGAGAATGTTTGAGAAAGGTATTGATCTGATTTGTTTCAGATTTGTATTTAGAGAAGAAGATTTTAGTTATCTTGTTTTGAAAAGGAGAAATAGAAAGAATGAAATGAAGATATGCAAATGTTCATATGTAAGTAAATTTATGATTTATAAAAATAAAAGAAATTGAAAATAATTAAGGACACTTGTCCTATACAATTGTTTATTAAATTACACATGTTATAATGAAGCTTTAGATAAATGACACATGTCTTATAAGTAATTACTCATATTTCTATTTATTTTAAAAGTTATTTTAAAAGCCTTTTTCTTATTTATCTAAACACTTATCTATATATATTACTTTTTAAAGAGAAACAAAAGCTAATTATATTTATAAATACAAGTTTATACAAATATTATAAAATCCAAAACAATTTAAATATATATTCTTTTGAATTTCAAAACTTTAAATTCAAGTTTAAATAAAATTAAATCCTAAGATTCAATTTAAAAGTCAAGTTATATATATTTACATACACTATTTATTCAATTTAAAATAACAATTCCTTTTAGCATTAAAATTCATACATATTAAAAATAATACATTATACTTATTATTTGAAATTAACATATTTGATATTTAAATAATTTATATAAGATTATATTATCAAGTAATATTTAAAAAGACATAAAACAAACCTTTTTGTTAACTCTTATTTATTTTTAAGCTTAAGTAAAAATATCTTAATCCATTAAAACATTTATCTAAAGTATATTTAAAACTATAAAGTTATTTATTTAAATATCTTTGAAAAGTTCAGATTAAACTAAATCTAAATTTCCTATTTACCAAAGCTTCTATTTACAATATATATAAATAAATATATATATATATCCAAATAGAAATATCTTATTAACTTTTAAAAGATAAAATCATCAATTAATACTAATTTAATCAGATTATTAAATTAAATTCAAATCTTATTATCAAAGATTATCCATATCAATTTAATTATTCAACAGATTATTAAATTGATATTGTTAAAATTTCCGGGATATTACAAAATGGCTATTTCTCAGGTTAATAAATAAATTAATATTAAATAAATTAAATCACATTTTTAGTTTAAATTTTAATAATTTACAACTTCAATCATTTTTGATTTCTTAAACACTTACATTAATTTAAACAAGTTTAGATGTCAATTTAAAGTTGATTAATACATCAATTTCAGTGTTAAATTTCAATTCCATTAAATTCAGAAATTATAAATTAAAATTCAAAAATCCATTTATTCAATTCTTAAACCTTGTTATTTAAGTCTTTTATTTCAATAAGGATATAACTAACATTGGTTGATATCTTAGTACATTAGTATTTCCCAATTTTAGCTTAATTTCTATTTACGTAATAATTAAATATTAAATTTCATTTGATTGCAATTAATCCAATTATTATTGTTTGAATTCCAATAAATAAATAAATCTTGATTTCCATTCTTTTATTAAATCCATTATTACTTTATGGAATAAACTAACATTTCCGTTCGTCTTATTACATTTATATTTTGCAATTATTGTCTTAATCTCATTAATGAAACATTAAATTTCATTTTAATTTAATTGATTCCCCATTTCAATTTAATAGACTAAATAAAGAGGTAACGTATAATAGTTGTTACCATTAATCTTTAATTACATTTGCAGGTTTATTACTTACAACAAATGTTGCAATTACTTTCATAACACTAAATTTTTCCAATTACCATTAACTATATACTAGTTCATAAGTCTATACAACATTTACATTTATTTACTTACATTCATATTATAACCAAGTTATAACATTATCATTATTTAAATTAATTGGAATTTCATTTCAATTGTTAATAATTAGCTTTAATTAACATTGTTACTTTTTCATTTTTGTTATTATTTCATTATTAATTAACAAATTTTTATTTCTTTCAGTATTTAATAACAAGATTCATTAAATTAACAAATTAAATTATCGAAAATTACGGATCGTTACACTCTCCCCCACTTAAAACTTTTCGTCTCCGAAAAGGAAAAAGAAGGGAAAAGAAGGAATTAAGTAACTAATATATCTTATTCAAAATATTAAATTTATAAAAAAATTAATTTACAAAATTAATTAATTTAAATAAAATATATCAATTTATAACAATTAAATCCTTTTTATATTCAAGTTAATAAAAGTTTGGAAAATATTTCACAAAATTTTCTAAGTCCAAAATTCACGAAAAATTTCGGTAGAGTCTCCTTTGTACGGAGATGCTCGGGATAAATAATAATATCAATAATACAATATATATCATAATTTTCCAAAATAATATATCCCAACAGTGGGAAACATAATATAATATCGCTAGAAAACCGTAATCCGAGAATGTACCTATTTTTCGGGCAATTAACACTTAATTATGAAACCAAAAGCAGTAGCAATTGCTTCCATAACCTGTATTTCACTTATATAATTCAAAGAGGTTAATAATTATATAAAATGAAATATTTAAAGTTGTTTCAACCACTAACAAAACAAAACAATATAAAACAACAATCACTTGCAATCACATCATACAATCATCATATGAAATCAATAGAATCAACTATTCATCCATAGCAAACAAACAAATGGTCTGTATGGGTTTAGACACTTTTAAATCGCGTAGAATGACAAATAAACTACTAAGCATACCATCTACTCAACAGTCTTAGATAAAACTCAATAGGTTATTCATACATCCTAAAATTAGAAGTATCCTTTCCCAAACACCATAAACCAAAACAAACAACAGATCCTAACATTATTTAAGTTTATTTTTATTAATTTCTTTTCACCAGATTTGTTGTTCATTCAAATTTTTTTTTCCATCCAGTGATTACTCCCTTAAATTTACATTTATTTCTTACAAAGTTTTTATTCCCATTCACTCATGTCAATCTCTTTTTGTTGCATTACTTTTATTCATTACTTAATTTCATTTATTTACATTCATTTATTAATAGTATTCATGTTCCATTCAATTACCTAGCATATCAATTCATTTACTTAAGTTTATAAGCATCAACTTACAATACTTACTTTATATCACAATTTATATAGCAAAATTTCAATTATCACTTAAATTTATAACAATTGTAACATTAAATTCTTATTTATAAAAGAATTTCATTAAACACTTTCATTATTTTAAGTTTTACTTGTATAAGGTTCCATTACAGTTTCTTATTAAACATTTCAACTTTTAATATTTGGTAAGTTATATATATGCTTTTAAGAATGCAATTGAAAGTTACACAAGTTTATCTCATTTCTTTTAATTAACTTGATGTTCAATAATCATATCTTCCAGATTTTCATTCTTTTACTAGGTTACACAATTTTCAAATTCCTTGTATATTTCATTTATAACTTAGCATTTAAACTTTTTATTTCATTTAGAAGTTTCAATTATTAAATAGTTAAAATTCTATTCCATTACAATAGTTGAAATCTCTAATTTATAAAAAAATTAAGAACTAAATGCCGGGTTCCATTTCAATTATTCAAAATAATAATATCTATATAATCATATCTTTTATATATATCGAATCAAAATTGGAATTCAAAATTTTAGATTATCAGAGCAATTGTGCAGTATAACTACTACAACAGTCTTCCCACTTTGAAACTCGAAAATGAACGTCGATGATGCGTGCATTCATCACCGAAATTATTTTCCAGCGACAGAGAGGGGAGTACAGAACTTATTTCTTTCCAAAATTTCTTTAAAACAATTTTTCCAAATCATATTGAAATATTTATATCAGAAAATACTTCTAATAATATTATTATTATATCCCAAAATCATTCGAAAGAAATTTTCAAAGATCCTGGAACTTAAGTTCTAAATTTCCAAATTTCATTTATTTTATTATCAAATCTTATTTCCAACCTATATTTATAAATTTCATATATTACAACCAAATATATATCATTTATAAAATTTGCTATTTTATATACAAAAATATAATAGGCAAAATTATTTCATTCACCTATATTCAAAACAATATTGTGTCGGTCTGTCCTATTAAGTATTTAGAAATCCCTATCGATGTCATTGCGTCCTATGCACCAACCCGAATTTATAAATACAAAATGGAACAAATTAACACAATATCAAAACCTTTTATAACACTAACAAATATGCTCTCTCATATATATACACTCAGCGACTCGTCATAGGATATTACTACCCTATTAATAAAGAGTCAGACCCCACAAAGCTAAGGTTTTCGCTAAACCTAAGCTCTGATACCAATTGTAATGGGACGACGCCAGTAGGGTAACGCCCAACGTAGCATACAATGGTACCTGTGTTCTGCTTTTATGGCCAGCCTCTCGACTGCCCTAACCCCGCGGGACATGTCGGAGTAAGAGTCATCCGCTCGCTACCAAACCCAAATGCGAGAACCCCCTATCATGCTGCACCCGCCAAGTGCATAAGCAGACACACATGCCAACTCAAACCACACAAAGAGGCGGATTATTATTAGGGTAAATAAGAAAAAAGAAAGAAATAAAAAAATACAGAATCTTGCGTGGAATGACAAAATATAATAATCAAATAACAGTTCATGAAGCTGTTCACAAATAAATTTGATTATACTTATACAATACAAAATCAGAGTTACAGACAACAAGAATAAATAAATAATAAATGCAGCGGAACAACATGATGTAGTGGAATAAATATATAAGAATAATAATAGTACAAATCTTCGTCTTCGTCCTCCAGAGATAAGCTCTTCAACCCTGAAATGCTCAGGCTGACCCGAGCGAATTGAAAAGACAAAACACTTGAGTCAGAACTAAAAGATCTTATGTAAGTTAAATCAACGGTAAATAAATAAGAGTGAAAACGACGTCGGATATGTTTATGGGGTTTGACATCTCCTATCCAGTGTCTAACGTGAGTGCAATAACTTAAGAGATGTTCGGGATTCACATCTCCTAAGTATCCGTTAAACTATCTAATATGTAGTAAAATACGCTATTATAATAATGTCTACAATAAAGTAAAGTATTAAAATAGCGTTAAGGCGTTACCCATATCCCCCTTAACGCATTTTTATATATTTCCATAGTCTATACAGTACCGTAATTCCTCCGTAAACTAAAGGGCTATTAGAGGGCACTCCATAGGTATGGTACAAAACAAACTCGTAGGAGGCGCGTTAGGGCATGTGAACATGGCACACGAGGAGATGCCAGGGTAGATATACCAATTGCACTCCCAGACCGGTGGTAACGCATAGCAGCTACTACCGCCCACCTCAGACACACTCCCATAATCAAAATCGAGGGGTGGCCACCAAATCAATCACAAAGTTAAAGTATAGTATCGAAGAAATATGCCCGATAGGAGGAATGACCTCACTTGGCTCGGTATAGCTCCTGATTTTAGTCACATCTAAGCTGACTCACGAGAGTCAGGGTCACGTCATACCTTACAGAAATCGTTCACCAAACCATCCTACTTCATTTCTGGAATCTCCACCACGTACACAGTTGTTAAAGTGATTTTCGGTATTGGCAGAGAGTATGACAATATCCGATCCTGGTCTCTTTAACAACCAATCGATTATTACACACCGGATGGTTCTTTTACATTTCCAAAATCATTTCATAATTTGATATCAAAATATCATATTCTCAAAACCATAATACTTTCGAAATCATATTCACTTTGAAATCATGTTCACCTTTGAAGATCATATCGTTTCCAAATCGTCATTTTCCAAAATAGGTTAAATCATTATTTCAAAATCACCATATTCAATCAAATACAACATTTAAGTCCCAACTGAGGTTATAATATCATTTAACCATATTCACTAAAAATCAAGGATTTCAAATATAACACCTCTACCTTATTTAGTTTGAAATTCAGAAAGATAGTCTTAGAGAGTTAAAATTAGTTATAAATGGTAAAAGTATTGTAAAATAATTTAATAATAGATTGAGATGAGTTTAACTTGATTTAAAATAGTTGGTAGATTTAAAATAGATTTAAATATAATTAAAATATACTAAATACCTTTAAAATAGATTAATTAGATTTAAATTTAACTAAATGGTTAAATTAGTTTAAAATAAATTAACTTGGTTCAAAAATAGGTTAAAATAATTTATACAGTTAATAGAGGCTAAAGTAGTTAAAATATATGTTTTTAAAACAGTTTATATTTAAATATGAAATTTGGAATTCATATAAATTTAACTATTTATTTTATTTCAACATATCTAAACAATTTCACATTTCCAAATCACAAAACCCAATTCCAATATATTTCAAAGTTATATTTCAAACAATTTTAATAACTCAATTTCGGTAAATTTTCATTTATACTTCAAGAATCAACTTTAAACTTTCAGAAAAATTCCTTTAAAAAATTCCTTTAAACCAATTTCAATAATAATTCAATTTATATAAATCAAATCCTTGTTTCAAAATATCATTCAATTAACTTCAAAATTTAAGGATTCAAAGATCATTTAATTTAACCAATCCGGTGTCCGTATATAATTCTCTACCCTAGGGTCAAGTGTTACGGATATTTATCCTTTCAATCCACAATTTACAATTTTACGGTTATATATCATTTCAAACCGCAATCCCGAATTTAACAATAAAATACATAAAATCGCTCGAGTCTATCATTTTAACCCATATCGATTTTTCCTTAATCTATTGATCATTCGGGTATGTATCATTTCAACCCATAGTGAACTTGCCATTTATAACGATATAAAATACAACATCCATTCATCCAATATCAACAATCATCATCCATTACAAACATCATCCAAATCAATCAATAAATATCAATATTGAACTAATAATCAATAACGAAAATTTAACTGGCAATTTATATTCAATAATAAATTAAATAACGATTTAATTCGAATAAATTCAAATTAACTGAGATAATGATTTAAAATATACCAAACAGTCATAAATAAATTTCTAATCACATCATAAATTTAATTTAACAAACATAAGAAATTTAAAAAGTTGTGAGTGGATTAAATCACTCACCTTTCGAATTTAAATTTAATTTAAAATCCAATTTAAACCCAAAATTTAAACAGTCTCATAATTCATCCAATCCACCGTCAAAATGTCTAGAATTGTAATACGATCCTAGCGGAGAAAACCGCGCGTGAAACGGACCTCGTATGAGGAAGTTATTGATATTAGAACCTAAATGATTTAAAAATACAAATTAAATAAAAAAGGAAGCAACCAATAGAAACCTGCCACATCCTCTGTCTTCACGTCTAGAACCCTAGAACATCACGATCCAATCGAACCCGCCCAGTCAACCTCGCCGCCACACAACATCGTCGCCGAACATCACGCATGGCCACACGCACCATGCCGCTCGACCCCTTCCACCACCGTCCTCCACTCGAGTCGCCGATCGACGAGAACACTGCAGCCGCCGCCGAAATTCATGTGGCCAAATTGAATTGTCACGCTCAATCCAACCGTTGAATCTCATAACGAAACCCACCGATGAACTCCGCTTGACGATCTCTACAAAACCCATAAGTCAATCCGTCGATCAGACAAGATTCATCGACGCACGATGAACGGCCGAGACTTCATCACCCCATTCCGGCCACATTGAAACCCAGATCAAAAAAATGACTGTAGAATTAGCTTGCGCTCATCGAGAGCTTCAAATCGATATATACTTTTATAGGGTTGGAGGGGTTTGAATTTTGAAGTTGAATTTGAAATTGAATTTGAAATTTTGGGAATTAGGTTTTGTCTGCCATTGGAAAGAGGAGGAGAAAATGAAATTGTACGTACTGAAAATGAATATGAGGAGTGGCCAGTGTTTATAACAACATATATATAGGCAGAACAAAATAGAAAGGAATGGACTCAAGTGGTATGGAATGTTGAACGATACACGACCCGGAAAGCCCGTTTCGACTCCGGAACGAAAATGGGTCAACCCATATATCAAAATAGTGGTTTTGATAATTTTAAAATCAGTGGAACAGGTTGCAAGTCCAAATCCCATCGTATGAAGAAGTTACGTTAAAATCAGCTTATTTCAAATTGATTTCAATTGATTTCCATTTAATTGATTTCTAGGTGTTTCGAGTCCGTACGATCAAACGACAAGTCCGATCGTTACGAAAATTGAAATCCTATAATAATTCACCGTTACGGATCCGATGAAAATAGTTTCGTCGAAATCCGAGTCAGTGGCCAAAATGGCTATTTTTCAAGTTAATTAAATAAATTAATATTAAATTAATTAAATCACATTTTCAGTTTAAATTTTAATAATTTACAACTTCAATCATTTTTGATTTCTTAAACACTTACATTAATTTAAACAAGTTTAGATGTCAATTTAAAGTTGATTAATACATCAATTTCAGTGTTAAATTTCAATTCCATTAAATTCAAAAATTATAAATTAAAATTCAAAAATCCATTTATTCAATTCTTAAACCTTGTTATTTAAGTCTTTTATTTCAATAAGGATATAACTAACATTGGTTGATATCTTAGTACATTAATATTTCCCAATTTTAGCTTAATTTCTATTTACGTAATAATTAAATATTAAATTTCATTTGATTGCAATTAATCCAATTATTATAGTTTGAATTCCAATAAATAAATAAATCTTGATTTCCATTCTTTTATTAAATCCATTATTACTTTATGGAATAAACTAACATTTCCGTTCGTCTTATTACATTTATATTTTGCAATTATTGTCTTAATCTCATTAATGAAACATTAAATTTCATTTTAATTTAATGGATTCCCAATTTCAATTTAATAGACTAAATAAAGAGGTAACGTATAATAGTTGTTACCATTAATCTTTAATTACATTTGCAGGTTTATTACTTACAACAAATGTTGCAATTACTTTCATAACACTAAATTTTTCCAATTACCATTAACTATATACTAGTTCATAAGTCTATACAACATTTACATTTATTTACTTACATTCATATTATAACCAAGTTATAACATTTACATTATTTCAATTAATTGGAATTTCATTTCAATTGTTAATAATTAGCTTTAATTAACATTGTTACTTTTTCATTTTTGTTATTATTTCATTATTAATTAACAAATTTTTATTTCTTTCAGTATTTAATAACAAGATTCATTAAATTAACAAATTAAATTATCGAAAATTACAGTTCGTTACACTCTCCCCCACTTAAAACTTTTCGTCTTCGAAAAGGAAAAAGAAGGGAAAAGAAGGAATTAAGTAACTAATATATCTTATTCAAAATATTAAATTTATAAAAAAATAAATTTACAAAATTAATTAATTTAAATAAAATATATCAATTTATAACAATTAAATCCTTTTTATATTCAAGTAAATAAAAGTTTGGAAAATATTTCACAAAATTTTCTAAGTCCAAAATTCACGAAAAATTTCGGTAGAGTCTCCTTTGTACGGAGATGCTCGGGATAAATAATAATATCAATAATACAATATATATCATAATTTTCCAAAATAATATATCCCAACAGTGGGAAACATAATATAATATCGCTAGAAAACCGTAATCCGAGAATGTACCTATTTTTCGGGCAATTAACACTTAATTATGAAACCAAAAGCAGTAGCAATTGCTTCCATAACCTGTATTTCACTTATATAATTCAAAGAGGTTAATAATTATATAAAATGAAATATTTAAAGTTGTTTCAACCACTAACAAAACAAAACAATATAAAACAACAATCACTTGCAATCACATCATACAATCATCATATGAAATCAATAGAATCAACTATTCATCCATAGCAAACAAACAAATGGTCTGTATGGGTTTAGACACTTTTAAATCGCGTAGAATGACAAATAAACTACTAAGCATACCATCTACTCAACAGTCTTAGATAAAACTCAATAGGTTATTCATACATCCTAAAATTAGAAGTATCCTTTCCCAAACACCATAAACCAAAACAAACAACAGATCCTAACATTATTTAAGTTTATTTTTATTAATTTCTTTTCACCAGATTTGTTGTTCATTCAAATTTTTTTTCCATTCAGTGATTACTCCCTTAAATTTACATTTATTTCTTACAAAGTTTTTATTCCCATTCACTCATGTCAATCTCTTTTTGTTGCATTACTTTTATTCATTACTTAATTTCATTTATTTACATTCATTTATTAATAGTATTCATGTTCCATTCAATTACCTAGCATATCAATTCATTTACTTAAGTTTATAAGCATCAACTTACAATACTTACTTTATATCACAATTTATATAGCAAAATTTCAATTATCACTTAAATTTATAACAATTGTAACATTAAATTCTTATTTATAAAAGAATTTCATTAAACACTTTCATTATTTTAAGTTTTACTTGTATAAGGTTCCATTACAGTTTCTTATTAAACATTTCAACTTTTAATATTTGGTAAGTTATATATATGCTTTTAAGAATGCAATTGAAAGTTACACAAGTTTATCTCATTTCTTTTAATTAACTTGATGTTCAATAATCATATCTTCCAGATTTTCATTCTTTTACTAGGTTAAAAAATTTTCAAATTCCTTGTATATTTCATTTATAACTTAGCATTTAAATTTTTTATTTCATTTAGAAGTTTCAATTATTAAATAGTTAAAATTCTATTCCATTACAATAGTTGAAATCTCTAATTTATAAAAAATTAAGAACTAAATGCCAGGTTCCATTTCAATTATTCAAAATAATAATATCTATATAATCATATCTTTTATATATATCGAATCAAAATTGGAATTCAAAATTTTAGATTATCAGAGCAATTGTGCAGTATAACTACTACAACAGTCTTCCCACTTTGAAACTCGAAAATGAACGTCGATGATGCGTGCACTCATCACCGAAATTATTTTCCAGCGACAGAGAGGGGAGTACAAAACTTATTTCTTTCCAAAATTTCTTTAAAACAATTTTTCCAAATCATATTGAAATATTTATATCAGAAAATACTTCTAATAATATTATTATTATATCCTAAAATCATTCGAAAGAAATTTTCAAAGATCCTGGAACTTAAGTTCTAAATTTCCAAATTTCATTTATTTTATTATCAAATCTTATTTCCAACCTATATTTATAAATTTCATATATTACAACCAAATATATATCATTTATAAAATTTGCTATTTTATATACAAAAATATAATAGGCAAAATTATTTCATTCACCTATATTCAAAACAATATTGTGTCGGTCTGTCCTATTAAGTATTTAGAAATCCCTATCGATGTCATTGCGTCCTATGCACCAACCCGAATTTATAAATACAAAACGGAACAAATTAACACAATATCAAAACCTTTTATAACACTAACAAATATGCTCTCTCATATATATACACTCAGCGACTCGTCATAGGGTATTACTACCCTATTAATAAAGAGTCAGACCCCACAAAGCACAGTGCACTATATACCATAAAGGAGAAGATTATAGGAAGACTGTACTTTATCAACTTATCAGTGCTATTCAAGAGATAGCCAGTCAGAAACAATTTTACTATCTGTATTGTAGAAGTCATATTCGGTTGCTTAGGCGGTAGAAGTCCTGTTTGGTTGCTTAGGCGGTAGAAGTCATGTTCGGTTGCTCAGGCGGTGTAAACCTATTCCTCCGGGTTAAGTGAGGGTTGCTAGTTTAATTCAACAAGGAGTCTGGGACTGGACGTAGAATGGGAGTTTGAACCAGTATAAAAATCTGTGGTGTCATTTACTTTACTCCTTTAATTATTTACTTAGTTTATATTCCGCACAAATAGTTTAACCATATTACATGATCCTATAGCATAGTCACTCTCATTTGGTATAAGAGCAATGTCATCTTATAACCGTAACATAGTTATCTGGTATTTTAATATGGAAAACAACACTAGCACTGCAACTAACACTAACTTTCTTGAAGGTCAATCTACTGCACGACCACCTCTATTTAATGGAATGAACTATAACTGTTGGGCTACTAGGATGAGAATTTATATACAAGCAAATAGTTATGAAACTTGGAATGTTATGCAAAATGAATATACTGTAACGACCCGCTATTTTGGACCATTCAAATCGACAATAAATCCACACATGTCTGACTTGAATAATTCAAAATATCAGATTGTTAATTTAAAGTTGGCAAAACTCAGCATATGTAGTAAATAAATCAATCACAGAATCACAGACATAGAGTAATACAATAATACGCAGCGGAATAGATAAAATAGTAGTTCATGAAGCTACTATATAAACATCAGAGTTAGAAATAAAATACAGCAGAATATCTCAAATGCAGTGAAGTCTCCAGTACAACAGATGACTTCTTTGAACAAATCAACTAGAAGAGCTGAAAGCTGAGGCGATAGTTGGATCTCAAAAGGAAGCTCCAAACTCCAAGGGTGAGTCTCAAATGCTGTATCGCTCGGTCTGACCCGAGCGTAAAGGAAAACACAAAACACTCGAGTCAGAACTAAAATTCTTATGCAAACTAAATCAAAATTTGATGTAATAAGGTATGCAAATAACTACATTTTTGAAGGTTCAATTTCTGGAAATGTTATTGTTTCCATATTCAAAATACAATAGATTTCACAATAGATCCATTCTAGTAACTTACAAATTTACAGAACAATGCCCAATTAAATTTCATAGTTCAAGAGATTTGATTTATAAAAATGTTTCAAAGTTTCAACATTCAATTTTATGGAAACTTCCCAATGTTTCAAAATTTAATTTTGGAAACTTTTAAATAAGGTAACGACAGTTTATTTCCCAAAATCATTTTTATGGTTCAAATGGTAAGTCTAAACATACTAGTTTTTTTTTCCTCTCATGTAAATACATGAACTTCATCCATTTTATATCTTTATTCAGTGCTCAAATAATCAATATGAAAATTTATATGATTACAATAAACTATAGGGTGATAACAAGGATATATCAAAATAAATGAACAAATACACATTCAATCACAATAGCATCCATCACATCATACAATCAACATTCAAATCAATCAATTCAACAAATCAACCAATTCAATAACATGTCATATTAATTATTAGTCATCACATATTGGAATTTAGCTATTCAAACTAAATACCAATAAAAATTCCAAACCAACAATCAAAACTTTATCACTATATGACCTGGTTTAACCTGCAATAAAATTTTAGTATTTCGTGAGTGGGTTTAAACACTCACCTTATGGATTTCCGTTTCTTAGTCGGGTTTGGATCCGCTACTACTTCCTCCTATTGATTTATTTCCTTGCTATTTTAATCTTCTTCTTTTTTTTTACAGAATTTTTTTGGAAGAGACAGAGAAGTTTGTATAGGTCTGAATTTGAAGAAAAGGATTTGGAAAAAGAAGAATGTTTGGAAAAGAAGAAAAAAAAAATTCAAGGAAGATGAAGAATTGAAAAAGAAAACGAAGCTAAAAAAAGAAGCTTTAAAAGAAGAAGAAGATTTGAAGAATAAGAATAAGAAAAAGCTTTGGAAGAAAAAAAAAAGAGAAGAAGGAGATTTGAAGAAGAAGAAAAAAATGAAGAAGGAAGAAAATGAAGAGAGGAAAAAAATGAGATGGAAGTTTGTTTGGAGAAATGAAGCTACAAAAGATGAGATTTGAAAAATGAAATGAGGCTACAGAAATGACGATGGAAACAAATGAAAAGCTAATAGAGTATATATAAACAAACTAGGAATTGAAATAAAGTAAAAATATGAATAGTCTTAAAATGGTAGTATTGAAAGAGGTGAAGTAAAGGAATAAATATATCAATAAAGATAAAAATAAATCTTCCGTTTTAAATTTGAAGTTTCAGGAGAAAGAATTGCCAATGAAAGGAAGCTACAAGAACTAATGATGCATAAGTAAAATAAACTTCAGAAACGGAGAATAGTAAATGCTAATTAGATGGCATGAATATTAATTTGTTGTTCACATTAAAAACGGAAAAATAGAAAAGAAAAGAAAAACTTCATGTAAAGCATTTGAAAAGAGCAAACGAATAAAGGAGAAACAAATGAAAAGAATGAGGCAATTATTAATTAGAAATAAATCAAATGAGGTTATTACTAATTAATAAGAAACGAATGAGTAGGCTAATAATTAAATGGATGCACAAGTGGAGACTACGTTAAGAACTTGAAAACGGAAGAGAGAGAATGCAGGTGATAATAATGTAAAGCAAATGAAGAGACCACATATAACCTATAAACAAACCTTTGGGGTCCAAATTCCAAAACTCACTCCAATTAATTCATATCAATAAACCCAAATATACACATATTTACATAATTTAATTACATATTAAAACATTCGTTTTATGTCAATATATTTGCATACTACATTAACACAATCAATCAATTAACAATCAATCAATCAATTAATCAACCAATCAATCTATATATTTATTTACGTTACTCAAACCAATTTCATTATGTAATGAATATATATCTATCTATGCACTATAAAAATGATTTACTTTACTTTTCTAATGACTATAACGGTCACATTAATGCAACCAGTTTACACGTTTTAACCATATATAAAATGTTAAAAAATATATATATGAACTTATGTAATTAATGTACAACTGTTAATAAAAGGTAATTTCTAATTGATTCCACAATATTTACAAAACCACGAATCCTCTGATATATTTAAAAGTTTGAATATTAATGTGTGTGTGTGTGTGTATTATTCTAAAATTCAAAAATTTTTTTTTCCAAAATCATTCTTGCTTAAAATGAAAGTTTATTTTTATACGTCTCAAAACATGCAACAATTAATAACAAAAGAAATGAATGGACCATGTACATTGCACAACCTTTTTGAAATTCAATTTGTGAAACGTAACCAAATTAACTTCATTAACTCAAATAATATTCAAATTTGTATGCATTTAGTTTTTTTATCTATGCATAATAAATAAAATTCTTACTATAAAAATGAATACGTTCAATTTGGTTTTCCCAAAATGATCTTTTATTTCCATTAAAACATCAATTCTGTTTAACACAAAAGGTGCGTTTCTTTTATTAAATCTATTAATTGCAATCAACGTTTTCTTCCATTCTAATTGAAATATTTCAATTACATTAATTACAATTACTTATAAAGTTAAATTTCAAAACAGTCAACTAAAATGGATGAAAAATAGAATAATTGTTTCCTTTAGTCATTTAAACACGTTTATAAATTTGTTGTTTATACAGCAGAGCTATAAATAACTTACTTAAAAAAATTATTTTTCTACTCTTGTAATCCATCTATACGCTAAAACACAGTTCAAATACACATATTTACTTCCTTTAAATCAATCATCCTATTCTTTATTTTAATGAAATTAAACCTACATTCACAAATGAAACATCCATTTTATTTGTTATAAATGTTCTTTTCATTAAACCGACTTTCCTTATATTTTCACAAAACATAAGCTACGTTTAATTACACCTATTAATTTACAGTTTGGTGTCCTCTCTATCATTAATTGAAATTATTCAATTACATTATTTTTAATTGTTTACAAGGGTGAATTTCAAAATGGAAAAAAATAAAGGTAATGAGAAATAAAACAATTATTTCCTATCAAACAGTGATTGAAACATATTTATGCACTATTGGATACAAACAGAAATTATACATTTCTTACCAAATAATAGTTTCTCATCTCTGCAATCAATCTTTCAGCTACCAAACATTTCAAATAAATAAACTTATGATTCTTTTTTTTATAAAGAAACATTTATTATTTCTTATTAACATTTATTGTTCCAATCAATTGGAAATTTACATTCAGACAATTACAAATATCATTCAAACCAATATTATTAAAATACACACTAACTTTTTTTATCATCCTTATATTGTTGCAAACATATGACATTAATAGAAATTTTAATTAAGCTCATAATTTGTATTAAAATCAAATTTGTATAAATAAAATCTTAATTTTTTTTATTCCTAACAATTTTATTCAAAAAATCTTATTTAATTTACTACTTTTAAATGTTTAAAAATACGGGACGTTACATTCTCCCCCACTCAAAACTTTTCGTCCCCGAAAAGAAATAAGAAGAAATCCAAAAATTTGTTATATTTTATTGAAACAGTCAATTTATAAACAATTAAACCTACATATTTAAGTTTAATAAAAATTAAAAAAAATAACTCTAATTCAACAAAAAAAAAATCTAAGTCTTAAATTTTGAAAAATTTCGGTAGAGTCTCCTTTGTATAGAGAGGTCCGGAAAAACAATAATATCAATAATTACAATATATGTATCATATTTCAAAAATAAAACACCCCTTAAGCCAAAATAACCAATAATTTCGACATATTATTTACGTTTACTCAATTGATTTCTTTTCACATCATTATTTACCTTTTTATTTATTTTCATTCATTCATACAATGTCTTTTTCTTTCTTTCATGTACTTACATAAATTATTTCACAATATTAACTTACGTTTATAACAATTCTTGTACATCAAAATTTTTATTTTGAAATAATTCCATTGAACACTTCCATTACTTAAGTTTTACCTGTATAATTCCACTACATATTCCTCTGTAACATTTTCAACTTTAACATTTTGGTAAGTTATATATATGTTTTATAGAATGAATTTGAATGTTACACAAGTTTATCTTATTCACTTCAGTTAACAAAATGTTTAATAATTATATCTTCTAAATTTTTCATATTTACAAGTTATTTTCAATTTCTTATATATTTCATTAATCAATTGAAAAACAATTTCAAAATCCCGTAACTTGATTCTCAAATTTCCAATTAAATTCATTTTATTTATAAATACTATTTTGCAATCAATATTTATAAAATTCCACTTCATATGAAACAAATATATCACATACAACTATTAGTACTTCGTAATCAAGTAAATATTCCAGAACATGACTTCCAAATAGCAATTCCAAATTATTTTTCAAGCATATTACTAAAATAAATTTCCCAAATCGTTTAATATCCTTAAAATTATACATTCAAAGAAACACATATAACTTTACTTAAAATATTTATTTGAATCTTCATTTGCAAATCAATCATCTTTAACACTTTACAAAGATTCATCAATGAAATTTCTTGCTTCCTTTATAAATACCATTTAAAAGTCTTTGAAAACCTTAAATCCATTATTTATAAATTTATTAGTTTTAAATCTCAAAATACTCTTCAAACATCTTTAATAAATCAATAATCATTAAAAAAAAGATATAGTCAACAAGGAAAAGAAGGAGGATTTGGAAAAACAGAATATAAGTGAATAAATAAAGCTGAGCAGATAAGGTAGATTCAAAAGAATAGTATCGGGCACGAATAATTAATTCAAACCATAAGAATTTCAAATCAAATATTAATCAAAATTTCTTTGTTGGAAATACTTTTAAAATAAAATACTGTTATAATAAAATACTTTTATAACTCGATGTTTCAACAAGTTTATCCTCGTTCCTGCAGACTCTGGCAGTGCGTTGATCAGGCGCAAAGCTAGAATTCTCCAGGTACTTAGTAGACTTGTTCCAACACCCAGTGAAAATACAGGAAAAACTTTTAAAAATGGATATGCAAAGTACAATCCAAACAAAACCTTTGTCTAACCATGGTTCGCAGATACACAATGGTTACGCCTGGATCCCCCAGGAAACAATCCATATCCGTAAGCTTTCTCAGCCCTGCGAGTTACGCCATGATGACTAGTAGAATGCATGATACACAATGGTTACGCCTGGATCCCCTAGGAAACAATCCGTACCCCCAGGCAAGACTCAGCCAAGCATTTGCGCTACTATTCGCGACCTACATAGATGCAGGATACACAATGATTACGCCTGGATCCCCCAGGAAACAATCCGTACCCCTAGGCAAGACTCAGCCAGGCAGTTGCGCTATGCAGTCACGATCGTAAGACCATGGGTAACGCCATGGAATTCGAAGGACACTCGAGTATCATATCCGGAAAACCAAAATCAGAGAGAATAATATCGATAGAATGAATCCAAGATGTGGCCACAAATCGGATATCAAGCAGAAGGCACTTTCCATATCTTTACTTCGAAAATATGTATCATATAGTACCTTTTCAAATCACTTTCAAATATCGTACTTATATAAAATCCATTATATATAAGGTTTAATTTTCAGATCAAATACTTTTCCAAAATCAAAAGTATATCAAATCATACTTATATAGACTTTAATTATATAAGATTTCACTTTTCAAATTGAGTACCCTTTTCAAATCCATAGTTTTCGAATCAATTTCATACTCATACAAATCAATTTTATATAAGTTCGATAACTCCCAAATCAAGTATTTAGTAGCACAAGGTTCTCAAATTTCAATTTGTTTCAATATCAGTTCAATTTCAAAATCATATATAATTTCACCAAATTATTTCTTCTCAAATTAAATATCTTTAGTTTCAAAGTTTCCAAAATAATAGATTTATAAAATAAATCCAAATTTCCAAATCAATATAATTTAAGTCAACCAAATCATTTCCAAAATCAAATGTTTTCAAAATCATCTTATACTTACATAAGGTCCATCTTATATAAGGATCAAATCTTTACAAAATAAATTTCGCTGTATGAAGAGCCATATGGGATTGGATATCTTTGCTTTTATGGGTTATATATCTTTGTAATTTAAATTTAAAGTTTTCTTTTAGTAAGCAAAGATATTCTAACCCGACAGCTTTCAATTTCAGCGTCAAAATATATCAATGATATTAGAATATACGATGTACATACGTCATCATTTCGCAAAATCACATTTGATCGCTCGCTCGATCACACAAGTTCACTTTCGAACTAGTATTGTCCATTCGACTTCCCTAATGCGGACTTCGATATGGTTTCTCGACTAGAAGCCATCAGTCTCTTTGCATAGCCATATACTATGATAGAGAATTCTAGAATTTATCCCAAAATCCATATCAAATATTTGCCATCAAGAATCGAATGAAAAATCCTAACACGAAATGGTGTAATTCACCTCGAACTTGTGTACTCAAACTTGGATCAAATTAATTATGCAAATAAAACAGCTTACGTACAACTTATATATTTATTCCAACTTGTTAAATATATAGTTCCATAAAGATGTTACTAAGTTAAAACATTTAAACTAAATTTTATTCAAAATATTTTGAAGACCAAATTATTTTCAAAACATTTCAAATCTAAATTTCATATTAGAAAAATTTAAAATTGCCTTATTCATTTTCTTAACAAATAGTTTCAACTTATTTAAATCATATTACTACATACTTTAACATTCATACCAACTTATATACTTTATACTTTTCAAAATTCTTAGCTTTTGAAAAGTTAACCTTGATTTGGAAGTGCTCGAACCTTCAAAATAGTTGAAGAAATCATTTTCAAATTCAAGAGTTGGAAATCAGCAACAAATTAGTAAATCAATTTTAATAGATAGGGTTATATCAAATCCAAAACTCGAGGGCTGAACACCGGCTCATTTTAAATCGTTTCAAATACATTTACATATATCTTTCGAATATCAAATCATACTTCAAAATTTTGAAATCAAAATTGGTTTCGCAAAATCACTCACGTAGCGATGCTACTAAAGTGGCCTATCCCTCACTCTGAAACTCGAAAATCAATGTCGATGATGCGTGCACTAATCACCGAAATTATTTTCCAGCGACATAAGTGAGTTCTGGACTTCTATTTTCTCAAACTTCTTTTTGAAATTTCTTCGAAATCATTCGAAACTCATTAAAATCATTTGAAACATTTCTTATTTGGAAAATACTTTTAAATCATATTATTATTATATATTTCAAAATCTTAAAACCAGTTACAAAATACTGGAGTTCAATTCTCGAATTTCAAATTTAAAATCCTTTAGTTATAAATCATTTTTAGATAGATCAAATTTCTTATATAATTTTTTTTTTCAAAATCCTTTCGAAAACCTCAAATTCTTATTTTAAAAGGGTATATAATCCTTATCGAAAACATTTCAATTTTATATATAGAATAAAATCATACTTATCAAAATAATAATTTCGGTTTAGAAAACAATTTCTAGAATACAAAACCCGATTTTCAAAGGATGATTTGAGAATGGATTTCAACAAAGATAGAGATTCAAATTAGAGGAACTCTAATCAAATAAAATTTCTGATTCGAAGATAGGCTTGAACGAAGATGAGACAATTAACTTACAAAATAGGAGATGGATATACTTATACAAGTCGTGGGCGACCTTAACCGGGTCAACCGTGACTTCAGGAACAAGATCGATGCAGAATTCCAAGAAAAACCAACATTCGATCGCAAGAGATAGCGGTATCTAAACCAAAGATATATAAATCTCCGGTGAATCAATGCCAATTGTAAAGGAGTTCCACCCCTTTACAAATCATCCAAAGATTGGCGGGATCGCCTATTCTTATAGAGATCATTCGAAGTGGAGTTATGGGATACTCCAGAATTAAAAGAATACAAATAAGGAGAGACAAGAATGAATTTTGGAACCGCAAGGAACGTTCCAAAGTTCAAAGGAAATCGAGTCAAAAGGAAGAAATTCAAACACGAACGAAAGTGATTCTGTAAATAAATTTACTATATATGCTAGGTTTTTCCTAGAGCCAAAGCTCTGATACCAACTGTAACGACCCGCTATTTTGGACCATTCAAATCGACAATAAATCCACACATGTCTGACTTGAATAATTCAAAATATCAGATTGTTAATTTAAATTTGGCAAAACTCAACATATGCAGTAAATAAATCAATCACAGAATCACAGACACAGAGTAATACAATAATACGTAGCGGAATAGATAAAATAGTAGTTCATGAAGCTACTATATAAACATCAGAGTTAGAAATAAAATACAGCAGAATATCTCAAATGCAGTGAAGTCTCCAGTACAACAGATGACTTCTTTGAACAAATCAACTAGAAGAGCTGAAAGCTGAGGCGATAGTTGGATCTCCAAAGGAAGCTCCAAACTCCAAGGGTGAGTCTCAAATGCTGTATCGCTCGGTCTGACCCGAGCGTAAAGGAAAACACAAAACACTCGAGTCAGAACTAAAATTCTTATGCAAACTAAATCAAAATTTGATGTAATAAGGTATGCAAATAACTACATTTTTGAAGGTTCAATTTCTGGAAATGTTATTGTTTCCATATTCAAAATACAATAGATTTCACAATAGATCCATTCTAGTAACTTACAAATTTACAGAACAATGCCCAATTAAATTTCATAGTTCAAGAGATTTGATTTATAAAAATGTTTCAAAGTTTCAACATTCAATTTTATGGAAACTTCCCAATGTTTCAAAATTTAATTTTGGAAACTTTCAAATAAGGTAACGACAGTTTATTTCCCAAAATCATTTTTATGGTTCAAATGGTAAGTCTAAACATACTAGTTTTTTTTCCTCTCATGTAAATACATGAACTTCATCCGTTTTATATCTTTATTCAGTGCTCAAATAATCAATATGAAAATTTATATGATTACAATAAACTATAGGGTGATAACAAGGATATATCAAAATAAATGAACAAATACACATTCAATCACAATAGCATCCATCACATCATACAATCAACATTCAAATCAATCAATTCAACAAGTCAACCAATTCAATAACATGTCATATTAATTATTAGTCATCACATATTGGAATTTAGCTATTCAAACTAAATACCAATAAAAATTCCAAACCAACAATCAAAACTTTATCACTATATGACCTGGTTTAACTTGTAATAAAATTTTAGTATTTCGTGAGTGGGTTTAAACACTCACCTTATGGATTTCCGTTTCTTAGTCGGGTTTGGATCCGCTACTACTTCCTCCTATTGATTTATTTCCTTGCTATTTTAATCTTCTTCTTTTTTTTACAGAATTTTTTTGGAAGAGACAGAGAAGTTTGTATAGGTCTGAATTTGAAGAAAAGGATTTGGAAAAAGAAGAATGTTTGGAAAAGAAGAAAAAAAAAATTCAAGGAAGACGAAGAATTGAAAAAGAAAACGAAGCTAAAAAAAGAAGCTTTAAAAGAAGAAGAAGATTTGAAGAATAAGAATAAGAAAAAGCTTTGAAAGAAAAAAAAAAGAGAAGAAGGAGATTTGAAGAAGAAGAAAAAAATGAAGAAGGAAGAAAATGAAGAGATGAAAAAAAATGAGATGGAAGTTTGTTTGGAGAAATGAAGCTACAAAAGATGAGATTTGAAAAATGAAATGAGGCTACAGAAATGACGATGGAAACAAATGAAAAGCTAATAGAGTATATATAAACAAACTAGGAATTGAAATAAAGTAAAAATATGAATAGTCTTAAAATGGTAGTATTGAAAGAGGTGAAGTAAAGGAATAAATATATCAATAAAGATAAAAATAAATCTTCCGTTTTAAATATGAAGTTTCAGGAGAAAGAATTGCCAATGAAAGGAAGCTACAAGAACTAATGATGCATAAGTAAAATAAACTTCAGAAACGGAGAATAGTAAATGCTAATTAGATGGCATGAATATTAATTTGTTGTTCACATTAAAAACGGAAAAATAGAAAAGAAAAGAAAAACTTCATGTAAAGCATTTGAAAAGAGCAAACGAATAAAGGAGAAACAAATGAAAAGAATGAGGCAATTATTAATTAGAAATAAATCAAATGAGGTTATTACTAATTAATAAGAAACGAATGAGTAGGCTAATAATTAAATGGATGCACAAGTGGAGACTACGTTAAGAACTTGAAAACGGAAGAGAGAGAATGAAGGTGATAATAATGTAAAGCAAATGAAGAGACCACATATAACCTATAAACAAACCTTTGGGGTCCAAATTCCAAAACTCACTCCAATTAATTCATATCAATAAACCCAAATATACACATATTTACATAATTTAATTACATATTAAAACATTCGTTTTATGTCAATATATTTGCATACTACATTAACACAATCAATCAATTAACAATCAATCAATCAATTAATCAACCAATCAATCTATATATTTATTTACGTTACTCAAACCAATTTCATTATGTAATGAATATATATCTATCTATGCACTATAAAAATGATTTACTTTACTTTTCTAATGACTATAACGGTCACATTAATGCAACCAGTTTACACGTTTTAACCATATATAAAATGTAAAAAAAATATATATGAACTTATGTAATTAATGTACAACTGTTAATAAAAGGTAATTTCTAATTGATTCAACAATATTTACAAAACCACGAATCCTCTGATATATTTAAAAGTTTGAATATTAATGTGTGTGTGTGTGTTATTCTAAAATTCAAATTTTTTTTTCCAAAATCATTCTTGCTTAAAATGAAAGTTTATTTTTATACGTCTCAAAACATGCAACAATTAATAACAAAAGAAATGAATGGACCATGTACATTTCACAACCTTTTTGAAATTCAATTTGTGAAACGTAACCAAATTAACTTCATTAACTCAAATAATATTCAAATTTGTATGCATTTAGTTTTTTTATCTATGCATAATAAATAAAATTCTTACTATAAAAATGAAAACGTTCAATTTGGTTTTCCCAAAATGATCTTTTATTTCCATTAAAACATCAATTCTGTTTAACACAAAAGGTGCGTTTCTTTTATTAAATCTATTAATTGCAATCAACGTTTTCTTCCATTCTAATTGAAATATTTCAATTACATTAATTACAATTACTTATAAAGTTAAATTTCAAAACAGTCAACTAAAATGGATGAAAAATAGAATAATTGTTTCCTTTAGTCATTTAAACACGTTTATAAATTTGTTGTTTATACAGTAGAGCTATAAATAACTTACTTAAATAAATTATTTTTCTACTCTTGTAATCCATCTATACGCTAAAACACAGTTCAAATACACATATTTACTTCCTTTAAATCAATCATCCTATTCTTTATTTTAATGAAATTAAACCTACATTCACAAATGAAACATCCATTTTATTTGTTATAAATGTTCTTTTCATTAAACCGACTTTCCTTATATTTTCACAAAACATAAGCTACGTTTAATTACACCTATTAATTTACAGTTTGGTGTCCTCTCTATCATTAATTGAAATTATTCAATTACATTATTTTCAATTGTTTACAAGGGTGAATTTCAAAATGGAAAAAAATAAAGGTAATGAGAAATAAAACAATTATTTCCTATCAAACAGTGATTGAAACATATTTATGCACTATTGGATAAAAACAGAAATTATACATTTCTTACCAAATAATAGTTTCTCATCTCTGCAATCAATCTTTCAGCTACCAAACATTTCAAATAAATAAACTTATGATTCTTTTTTTTATAAAGAAACATTTATTATTTCTTATTAACATTTATTGTTCCAATCAATTGGAAATTTACATTCAAACAATTACAAATATCATTCAAACCAATATTATTAAAATACACACTAACTTTTTTTATCATCCTTATATTGTTGCAAACACTGTAACATCCCGAAAATTTTCGACTTTCGAAAATTCAACATCGATACTCACTTTATCGACTGCTGAGCAATCGAATGCCGGAAACCCGAAAAGTTATGGTTTTAAGAAAAAGAAAAAGTAGAAGAAGAAGAAGATAGAAGAAAAAGAGAAGAAAGAAAGAAGAACAACAGAACAACAACAGAACAGAATACAGAGACAATATCAGAATCTCACATATCGCAGCGGAACAATATATAATAGATAAAGGAATAATCTCTAAAACAAAGAATTTTATCAGTTTATACATACATCAGTCATCAGAGTCAATATACAACAATGGACAGTTATATAACTTGTCCTCATACAGAATACACAGCGGAATAAATACTATCAAATACAAATACTACGTCTCGTCATCCAGCTTGCTTCCAAAGCTCCAGAATATCCAGAATATCCTGATAACATAACTCTAGGCTGCCCGTGTGGAAATTGGTGGGCACCCAGAGTTTAGAAGGGAACAATAAACTCCGAGTCAGTCATGGTGACTGGTGTGAGATCGTAAAACAGTTATTCTTCTTTAAAATAAACAACAGAAGAATTTTAAAGTCAATTCGAAATGCTTTTGGAAAATGAAACTACCATAAGACCTCCCACCACACACACAATGCAAACGCAAAATTGGAGGAGATTTCTTCTTATGATAGTCAAAGATGCTTACTACGCAAAATCAAATCATTTTGATATTATTATTAGTGCATAGTGTAGAAAACATTTCGAAAGTATAATATAAATCTTAGCCAACATACGACCAGTATCGTATGCCTACTATAGCTACTATGTTCAATAGCAGGTTACCGCCACATTCCATAGCAGGTAATACAACTAAAACCGTACACGTCGCGTATTGTTTCTTTGGATTTCCAACAAATGGTCAGGCTAAGGAACTTCCTATCCACGATGGGTACGTCCCTGGAATAGACGACCCGAGAAATAACCTAACATTACGGTTAGATCTCTGCCAACACAAGGCCGGGTTACCTCTGCAAAAGTAGGTAACTACTGACACGCGTATGCCATCCCCCGATCGTCACCGATCTTCCCGAGGATCCCCGATTTCCAACAAACCACATAGATAATAATAATGCAGTAACCACAGAGGTTAAGTATCTGGGCTCCATACCATGATACCACCTTTATCCAGAAGGAATGACATACACTAAGGGGCGCTACTCCCTAGAACCTTGCTGCATCCTTCCTGTTTCGACCATTTCCGGGGTGTGAGGCTCGACGAAGTCTCGTCCACAAAGCTACGCTTTCTACAAAAAGCCCTGCTTCGGGTCAAACAAAATGATCAACCTATGATCACAAAGATATAAGATCAAACTAATGATCATATCACAAATGATCAAACACTGATCATTTCACAGCAACACTCAGTATGCCACGTTACCAAATTGGGATATATCGCTGATAAATTTCAATTACATAACCTCTGAGCTCATACGTCTCAGAGAAGGGTGTTAAGCTAAGAGAATAAATTCTCCGCCACCAACAGAAATGTATTTGAAAGAAAACAGCTTTATATCTCAAATTGTAACGTCAGACACACAATCCATATAAGTCTGTTCCGGGATCGAACAGAACCGAAGGCACTTCTCACGAAGCCCTTGCATTTCCGGATAATTTTCAATCACGTCAGGACTTCCCGTCACTAAGGGTGATAAAACCTCTAAATCGAAGATCAGTCGATGTAGAGTAACTCGACGGTAATCCTTCCGTTTTCAAAAATATCCGGTCTTCAACACCGGTCTTCAAATGCGATTCATACGACGTATCACATATTCGGAATGGGTTATACGACCCCATGGTCCTTTCCCGGTTAACCCGAATAGTGAGCGTTTATTCAAAAATAAGTGTGGCATCCAAATTCATCCAATTCACAACAAATACCTATCTAAAGGTAATTATTGATAGTCGGTTATTTAACTATCAATAAAGATGCGCAACATCATCAGATTCCAAATAATTTTCCAAATTATTTTATCTTCCAAAATATCTTTACTAGATATAAAATTTCCACACTTAACCATTTGAAAACAACTTCAAATTAATTTCCACATTTCATTTTATCTTTGAAGATAAAATCTCAAAACAGTTCATTTCATATTGGAAAAGCATTTCCATACTTATTTAATAATAAGTATTTCACAAATCATTTATTTTCAACATTTGAAAATATTCGATATACTTAAATCAAATTAAGTATATATTCATTCTTTAAGGAAATCTATTTTCTATAACAACATCAATTTGAGTCAAAAACGAATGTTACGTAAAACATCGTTACAACGACTCAAAAATCACTAGTATAGGGATTCGAAATTAAAATAGATATGTAAATCCCAATACTAGATAAAAACATTTCCTTTCGGAAATCATTTACTATAACAACAGTGTTATAGTCCACCATTTCCTTATTTCTCGAAAACGTCTATTTCAACAATGAATGTTGAAATCTATGATTTCGATATTCAATACGTTTTAAAACATCTTTTAAAACAATTAACTTCATTTTACAATATCGCTTTTCCAAAACTATCCATTTTATTTAATAATATATTCACTGTCCAAAATCGTGAATATACTTCACTAATTACATTTCACTATTTTCTACACATTTTATTCCAAAAATAATTCGCTATCCAAAATCGCGAATATATCTCCTTTAACAACCTTCTTTATTTAATTTATCAAATTCAATTGATCTCGAATTTATAAACAACGTTTATAAATTCCATTTCCATTTCCATTTTATAACAACTTCGATTTATACTTCTTCTTTAATAACCCATTCCATTTATAAGTTAATATAACTTATATTTCATTTATCTTAAAAGAAATCGTTCTTTTAAACTTCTCAAAATTTAAAACTTTCAGATTTCATTAACTTATGAAATCCCATTTATACTTCTTTCCAACACTTATAAAAATTCGTTTTATAAGTCCAATATTTTGATTTACAAAGATATCAATTTTTATAAATCTTTCTATACAAATCGTTTATAGTTATTCAAAAAAATCCCAACTTAAACCATTTTATAAATAAATCGACTTTTATTTCAAAAACGACACTTCGGTTATATTTCACTAAAATTATAACTTTTATAACTTTAAAATTTTACGTTTATAAATCGATTCAAAAATTCCATAAAACGTATATTTCAAAAATCACTTTAAAAACCCTTTTAAAATAACAGTCGTTATTTTTACATTTCAAAACTGAATCCGATGATGCAACAACACCAATCAGTCCATCACAACAGTCAATATCATATATCATCATATGATAACAGAATATACATCAATATCTGTAAATAAATAACTACGGGTGAGGAATCCAGTTGGATCCCTCCAACCTGTTTCCCTGCATCCAAAAACGTCAGCACAATACCAATTCCGCTCCAGTACGGAATTATCGCGGTATATGGGTTTTTATAAATCCGCTTACTAACGGCGCAATAGGGTCTCATCCGCTATACGAGGCGGGAAATCAATCAATCCAATATATACATATGCCAATATGTATATACTGCTATATATATATATATATCCTATAATATCTAATATCAACAATCCAAACAGTCAATCATCAATCAATAACTGTAAATAATTCCACATTCAATTTGAGTGAGAAGATCTCACCGAGATTTTTATTCCGATTCCAGCGTTTATTTCCGAATAAAATTAAACGGCCGTTTAATTTTATCCAAAATTTTCACTGACTCCAATCGCTTCCAAATCAGTTCCAGCGCGTAGTATTCGACGATACGATTCCAATGCAACTGATTTCGTAATTTTTCATCCTCGTATGAACAAGATATCAAATTTTAAACATCACATAAATTAAATTACAATTTAAATTACATTTCTTTTATTTATTTTCACCTAAACCCCATCTGGACCGTTCGTTTTAGCAAAGAAAATCGTGGCCGTGCTTGATATCTTCTTCCACTCCCAGGTATATGCGTGAGCACGAGACCCATCAGCCGCCGTTTTGCCCTAGATGCCGCGACCACTACGATCGTCGAGAGTCCATCACTCCACCGCCATACGAATGCCACCGACCCAAGCTACCCACGGCCAGAGCCTTGTCGAGCTCGGTCGTCTCTAGGTGGAGAAAACGTGCCCGTTCGTGCGCGCGTTCTTGCCCTGGCGCGCCTTCCATGCTGCTCGAATATTCATCATCGCCGTATGGATGACTTCGTCTCGCCGAGATCTACAATCCTCTAGTTGAAGACTTTGGCTAGAACTTCACGGATTTTGAGAATTTAAGGGATGAAGTGGCGTTCGTTTCTGGCCATCGAACGAATTAGAGGCGGCCAGGGTTTTAGCTGAAACCCTAGTCTTTCTCGTTTGCAAAATGAAAGTGAGGGGGTGCTTTTATAGAAAATTGCCCAGTTTACTATTCATCGAATTTTTTTTCGAACTCCGATTCGAGCGTGCCGGCTGACGTTTCTAAGGTTTACCCCGCGTTCCGAACGCAATGGAACGTGTTTCGGAAGCTAATTCGATCGTCTGTGTGAGATACGGAGAAAAACGATCAAATTAAATTAAACCGATTTAAATCGATTTCGAGGCGTTTTGATTCGTACCGGACAAACGGTAACTCCAAAAATTACGAAATTTGAAATCTTACAATAATATCACATTACGGATCCGATGAAACTGGTTTCGTCGAAATCCGAGACTTTCTGAAAAATGACTATTTTAACTCGACGAATTAAATTAAAATGGTATCGATGCGTTTCGAGTTGCCACGGTCAAACGATAACTCCGTTTGCTACGAAAATTGAAATCCGATAATAACTAACTATTACGGATCCAATGGAACTGGTCTCGTTAAATTCTGAGACTGTCCGAAAATTGGCTATTTTTACAGTCGATAATTAAATATTAAAATATTCAATTTTCACAATTTAACTCCAAATTCAGTTTTAAGAGTTCTATAACCTTTCTATAACTCCAGTATGATTAAATAAAATTTTACAAATCATTTTCAATCATATTAAACTCGATTTTCAATTATCTCTGGAATTTCACTATCTAATTTATCGATTTAATTACCCAGGTAAATCCAATATTCGATAAATAAATCATTCGACTTCTAAATTCCATTTATTAATATTTAAAATCAATTAAATATTCAAATTTTAATTATCAAAAATTCTGGGTCGTTACAAACTTCCCCCCTTAAAAGAATTTCGTCCTCGAAATTACAAGTTAGGAAGAAAGGTCCTTAACTCGTCTACTATTTTTCAACATCCAATAGTTTTATCAATTTATCAAAACAAATCTTCCTACTAAAGATTCGTTATCATTTAATTTCATTTTCCAACTTCAATTATAAGTTTCAACAGCATTGTTTACTTCAAAATTCAAATTCGAGTTTAAATTCAAATTTTAAACTTTCAAAATTTTCTCAAAAATTTTCTAACGCCCTAAATTTTCGAAAAATTTTGCCAGCGTCTCCTTTGCGCGGCTAATACGGCACGACTACAAAACGTCCCTACGGACTCTCAGATTTCAAAAAGAAAAAGAAAAAGCCAAGCGGCTAGAGAGAAATCATCAAAAACTCATATTAAAATTCAAATACATACCTTTTTCGAGCAATTCGAATTTATCTTTGAAATCAAATTCAATTTCCTTTACACCTGTATATCCTACTAGCCATAATATCTAGTTACATATCCAAATCATTTTGCAAACTCCATTACAAAATTTCATATATACTTCTTATATCCTCTTTAAATTCGCTATTGAAGTTACATATTCAATTTCGTTCAATTTTTCATTTCACATTCATTTGAACTTATAATTCACATTTTCAATTCTATTGGAATTCAATTTATCTTCATTTATAATCATTGAATTTAATTCGTTCAAACCTTATCCATTTGATCAATAATCAATTAGCTTCCCTTACTAACTTTCAGTTTAATACTTCCTTTATCAAATTCAATTCCAGTTCTATTTACTTTCAAATTCAAAATGAATTTTAACATTCAATTTCATTTTCTGGCACTTGCAATCGTAATTTATTCATTCATTCACTAATTCATTCGTTTTTCAATTTGAATTTCATTCTAATCAAATTTCAATATTCTATAAGTTATCAACTTATTAATATTTCGTAAGTATTTGAAATAGGATTCCAGAGTCGTTTCAACTTTTTCAAAACCATTTGAAAACAATTCAAATTATCCTTTTAATTTCCAAAACAAAATCCAAATTTTCCAAACACTTCCATTTAAAACAATTTGGCAGCAATTCCTCTTTTGGAAACCCGAAAATGAACACCAACGATGCCGCGGTCATCATCGAAGTTATTTTCCAGCGACCGACAAGAGTTTAGAGCTTTATCTCTCCAAAATACTTTTTCAAAATCCTTTGAAATTCATTTTCAACTTCAAAAAGAATTTTAAACTTTCCAAATCTCAAAAATTTCAAATTCTTCTCAAAACATTTCCAAAAACTTTTCTGGAACTCCGTTTTAAATTATAATTCACATCTATAATTTACATTTACAAATTTCGTTCGTATGTGAATTAATTCCTTAACTTTGGAGTTTATAATTCCAATTTCTCATTTAATTTCAATGATAATAGTTTAATGTTATCATTTCTAGCAACCATGCAACCATATACTATAGTAATTCATAGAAAAATCATTTCTTTTCTATACAAAAATAGTTTTGGGTAAAATTATTTCATTCACCCTACTTAAAACAATACTGTGCCGAATTGTTCTATTCGAGTGTTTAGAGATCCCTATCAATGATCGTTAATTACTCGTATTGACCAGAATCCATATACCACTCAATAAATCAATCATCACAATATAAAACAATTTTATATTCAAATAACAAATACGCGCTCATATCTATTATTACACTCAACTCATTCTAGAGTACTACTGACTCTATCTCTAATGAGTAACACCCAACAGAGCAGGGTTGTCGCTTAACCATATGCTCTGATACCAACTGTAACATCCCGAAAATTTTCGACTTTCGAAAATTCAACATCGATACTCACTTTATCGACTGCTGAGCAATCGAATGCCGGAAACCCGAAAAGTTATGGTTTTAAGAAAAAAAAAAGTAGAAGAAGAAGAAGATAGAAGAAAAAGAGAAGAAAGAAAGAAGAACAACAGAACAACAACAGAACAGAATACAGAGACAATATCAGAATCTCACATATCGCAGCGGAACAATATATAATAGATAAAGGAATAATCTCTAAAACAAAGAATTTTATCAGTTTATACATACATCAGTCATCAGAGTCAATATACAACAATGGACAGTTATATAACTTGTCCTCATACAGAATACACAGCGGAATAAATACTATCAAATACAAATACTACGTCTCGTCATCCAGCTTGCTTCCAAAGCTCCAGAATATCCAGAATATCCTGATAACATAACTCTAGGCTGCCCGTGTGGAAATTGGTGGGCACCCAGAGTTTAGAAGGGAACAATAAACTCCGAGTCAGTCATGGTGACTGGTGTGAGATCGTAAAACAGTTATTCTTCTTTAAAATAAACAACAGAAGAATTTTAAAGTCAATTCGAAATGCTTTTGGAAAATGAAACTACCATAAGACCTCCCACCACACACACAATGCAAACGCAAAATTGGAGGAGATTTCTTCTTATGATAGTCAAAGATGCTTACTACGCAAAATCAAATCATTTTGATATTATTATTAGTGCATAGTGTAGAAAACATTTCGAAAGTATAATATAAATCTTAGCCAACATACGACCAGTATCGTATGCCTACTATAGCTACTATGTTCAATAGCAGGTTACCGCCACATTCCATAGCAGGTAATACAACTAAAACCGTACACGTCGCGTATTGTTTCTTTGGATTTCCAACAAATGGTCAGGCTAAGGAACTTCCTATCCACGATGGGTACGTCCCTGGAATAGACGACCCGAGAAATAACCTAACATTACGGTTAGATCTCTGCCAACACAAGGCCGGGTTACCTCTGCAAAAGTAGGTAACTACTGACACGCGTATGCCATCCCCCGATCGTCACCGATCTTCCCGAGGATCCCCGATTTCCAACAAACCACATAGATAATAATAATGCAGTAACCACAGAGGTTAAGTATCTGGGCTCCATACCATGATACCACCTTTATCCAGAAGGAATGACATACACTAAGGGGCGCTACTCCCTAGAACCTTGCTGCATCCTTCCTGTTTCGACCATTTCCGGGGTGTGAGGCTCGACGAAGTCTCGTCCACAAAGCTACGCTTTCTACAAAAAGCCCTGCTTCGGGTCAAACAAAATGATCAACCTATGATCACAAAGATATAAGATCAAACTAATGATCATATCACAAATGATCAAACACTGATCATTTCACAGCAACACTCAGTATGCCACGTTACCAAATTGGGATATATCGCTGATAAATTTCAATTACATAACCTCTGAGCTCATACGTCTCAGAGAAGGGTGTTAAGCTAAGAGAATAAATTCTCCGCCACCAACAGAAATGTATTTGAAAGAAAACAGCTTTATATCTCAAATTGTAACGTCAGACACACAATCCATATAAGTCTGTTCCGGGATCGAACAGAACCGAAGGCACTTCTCACGAAGCCCTTGCATTTCCGGATAATTTTCAATCACGTCAGGACTTCCCGTCACTAAGGGTGATAAAACCTCTAAATCGAAGATCAGTCGATGTAGAGTAACTCGACGGTAATCCTTCCGTTTTCAAAAATATCCGGTCTTCAACACCGGTCTTCAAATGCGATTCATACGACGTATCACATATTCGGAATGGGTTATACGACCCCATGGTCCTTTCCCGGTTAACCCGAATAGTGAGCGTTTATTCAAAAATAAGTGTGGCATCCAAATTCATCCAATTCACAACAAATACCTATCTAAAGGTAATTATTGATAGTCGGTTATTTAACTATCAATAAAGATGCGCAACATCATCAGATTCCAAATAATTTTCCAAATTATTTTATCTTCCAAAATATCTTTACTAGATATAAAATTTCCACACTTAACCATTTGAAAACAACTTCAAATTAATTTCCACATTTCATTTTATCTTTGAAGATAAAATCTCAAAACAGTTCATTTCATATTGGAAAAGCATTTCCATACTTATTTAATAATAAGTATTTCACAAATCATTTATTTTCAACATTTGAAAATATTCGATATACTTAAATCAAATTAAGTATATATTCATTCTTTAAGGAAATCTATTTTCTATAACAACATCAATTTGAGTCAAAAACGAATGTTACGTAAAACATCGTTACAACGACTCAAAAATCACTAGTATAGGGATTCGAAATTAAAATAGATATGTAAATCCCAATACTAGATAAAAACATTTCCTTTCGGAAATCATTTACTATAACAACAGTGTTATAGTCCACCATTTCCTTATTTCTCGAAAACGTCTATTTCAACAATGAATGTTGAAATCTATGATTTCGATATTCAATACGTTTTAAAACATCTTTTAAAACAATTAACTTCATTTTACAATATCGCTTTTCCAAAACTATCCATTTTATTTAATAATATATTCACTGTCCAAAATCGTGAATATACTTCACTAATTACATTTCACTATTTTCTACACATTTTATTCCAAAAATAATTCGCTATCCAAAATCGCGAATATATCTCCTTTAACAACCTTCTTTATTTAATTTATCAAATTCAATTGATCTCGAATTTATAAACAACGTTTATAAATTCCATTTCCATTTCCATTTTATAACAACTTCGATTTATACTTCTTCTTTAATAACCCATTCCATTTATAAGTTAATATAACTTATATTTCATTTATCTTAAAAGAAATCGTTCTTTTAAACTTCTCAAAATTTAAAACTTTCAGATTTCATTAACTTATGAAATCCCATTTATACTTCTTTCCAACACTTATAAAAATTCGTTTTATAAGTCCAATATTTTGATTTACAAAGATATCAATTTTTATAAATCTTTCTATACAAATCGTTTATAGTTATTCAAAAAAATCCCAACTTAAACCATTTTATAAATAAATCGACTTTTATTTCAAAAACGACACTTCGGTTATATTTCACTAAAATTATAACTTTTATAACTTTAAAATTTTACGTTTATAAATCGATTCAAAAATTCCATAAAACGTATATTTCAAAAATCACTTTAAAAACCCTTTTAAAATAACAGTCGTTATTTTTACATTTCAAAACTGAATCCGATGATGCAACAACACCAATCAGTCCATCACAACAGTCAATATCATATATCATCATATGATAACAGAATATACATCAATATCTGTAAATAAATAACTACGGGTGAGGAATCCAGTTGGATCCCTCCAACCTGTTTCCCTGCATCCAAAAACGTCAGCACAATACCAATTCCGCTCCAGTACGGAATTATCGCGGTATATGGGTTTTTATAAATCCGCTTACTAACGGCGCAATAGGGTCTCATCCGCTATACGAGGCGGGAAATCAATCAATCCAATATATACATATGCCAATATGTATATACTGCTATATATATATATATATCCTATAATATCTAATATCAACAATCCAAACAGTCAATCATCAATCAATAACTGTAAATAATTCCACATTCAATTTGAGTGAGAAGATCTCACCGAGATTTTTATTCCGATTCCAGCGTTTATTTCCGAATAAAATTAAACGGCCGTTTAATTTTATCCAAAATTTTCACTGACTCCAATCGCTTCCAAATCAGTTCCAGCGCGTAGTATTCGACGATACGATTCCAATGCAACTGATTTCGTAATTTTTCATCCTCGTATGAACAAGATATCAAATTTTAAACATCACATAAATTAAATTACAATTTAAATTACATTTCTTTTATTTATTTTCACCTAAACCCCATCTGGACCGTTCGTTTTAGCAAAGAAAATCGTGGCCGTGCTTGATATCTTCTTCCACTCCCAGGTATATGCGTGAGCACGAGACCCATCAGCCGCCGTTTTGCCCTAGATGCCGCGACCACTACGATCGTCGAGAGTCCATCACTCCACCGCCATACGAATGCCACCGACCCAAGCTACCCACGGCCAGAGCCTTGTCGAGCTCGGTCGTCTCTAGGTGGAGAAAACGTGCCCGTTCGTGCGCGCGTTCTTGCCCTGGCGCGCCTTCCATGCTGCTCGAATATTCATCATCGCCGTATGGATGACTTCGTCTCGCCGAGATCTACAATCCTCTAGTTGAAGACTTTGGCTAGAACTTCACGGATTTTGAGAATTTAAGGGATGAAGTGGCGTTCGTTTCTGGCCATCGAACGAATTAGAGGCGGCCAGGGTTTTAGCTGAAACCCTAGTCTTTCTCGTTTGCAAAATGAAAGTGAGGGGGTGCTTTTATAGAAAATTGCCCAGTTTACTATTCATCGAATTTTTTTTCGAACTCCGATTCGAGCGTGCCGGCTGACGTTTCTAAGGTTTACCCCGCGTTCCGAACGCAATGGAACGTGTTTCGGAAGCTAATTCGATCGTCTGTGTGAGATACGGAGAAAAACGATCAAATTAAATTAAACCGATTTAAATCGATTTCGAGGCGTTTTGATTCGTACCGGACAAACGGTAACTCCAAAAATTACGAAATTTGAAATCTTACAATAATATCACATTACGGATCCGATGAAACTGGTTTCGTCGAAATCCGAGACTTTCTGAAAAATGACTATTTTAACTCGACGAATTAAATTAAAATGGTATCGATGCGTTTCGAGTTGCCACGGTCAAACGATAACTCCGTTTGCTACGAAAATTGAAATCCGATAATAACTAACTATTACGGATCCAATGGAACTGGTCTCGTTAAATTCTGAGACTGTCCGAAAATTGGCTATTTTTACAGTCGATAATTAAATATTAAAATATTCAATTTTCACAATTTAACTCCAAATTCAGTTTTAAGAGTTCTATAACCTTTCTATAACTCCAGTATGATTAAATAAAATTTTACAAATCATTTTCAATCATATTAAACTCGATTTTCAATTATCTCTGGAATTTCACTATCTAATTTATCGATTTAATTACCCAGGTAAATCCAATATTCGATAAATAAATCATTCGACTTCTAAATTCCATTTATTAATATTTAAAATCAATTAAATATTCAAATTTTAATTATCAAAAATTCTGGGTCGTTACATATGACATTAATAGAAATTTTAATTAAGCTCATAATTTGTATTAAAATCAAATTTGTATAAATAAAATCTTAATTTTTTTTATTCCTAACAATTTTATTTAAAAAATCTTATTTAATTTACTACTTTTAAATGTTTAAAAATACGGGTCGTTACATATACCAAACCTACTACTGAATATTGACAATGGCCTAACACACAAAATGTAACAACTCGAAATTTAATCCGTAATAATTAATTTGTTAATTAATTAAATAATAAAACAACTTTGTGAAATTATTAGAATTAAGCATGGGAGTTGTATCATTGTGTCTGTGGTAATTTTCTGGTCAATTTCCATATATAGAACTTCAGAAACCGAGCTAATATGACCAAGTTACAAAATAAACAAAATACGAATATATATATATATATATATGGTTAGGTCGACCGGCCGGTCAACCTAGGCAAGGGGGCGGTGAAATAACCCTCTCTTTTATACCTTAATTTTTAAGGATTTTTTTTACATAGAAATATATATATATATATATATATATTTATTATTATATATATATATATATATATATATTTCTAAAGCCTAGAGTCATTTTTCCTTTTATCAAATAAACAACTTATCCAGGATCAAAATCTTTACTAATATAGGTATACCAGTGTATTCACAAAAATATGAACACACATATGAAGATGCATGTGCCTCTCTTGTTTAATCAGAGTTATGGTAAACAAGAGGATAATTTTGATTGATTAAATTTAATCAATCCATCCATAGTTCAATTTAATTCATACAATAAAATTCCATCCATATAGGTAACAATATGATTTTTTTAACCCTTGATTACTTGCTGTATTCTCGATGAAGTGTAATTCCTAAAAACATTATAATTGTGTTATGATTGCCTTTAAATTGATGGTGTAGTGTTTATGCTCTAAAAAATGATATAAGTTTATATCATTATCTATGTCTGATTTTCTTTAAAATCTGTCTAGAGTACAAACTCTTTTCTGGAATATTTTTGAGTGAGATATCATATTCCAAAAACTTAATTCTTTGATGCCAGGATGCTAAGCTAAATCAAATGCAACCATTAATGTGTTTCCTGAGAACCTGGGTATCCAAAACATGGTTCAGCCAGACTCTTTGTTCTGGTATAAGCCATAGGGTTTTAAAATGCATTTGAACATAGCTTGAGTAAAAGGAGTTCAGATTTTGTGTTAGAATGCAGAGGTAACTGATGTGCAATATTTGAACAATTTATGTTTAAACTTGCATATATACAAACTATCATGTATATGACTTTCAACTCCTATAGATACAGGTTCTTCCTTTATTCAAGAGTGAAGTATAAAACATTTGCTTAGTACCAATTGCATTATCAAAATATGCAGACACATAACACATTTTCTCTGTGCCTTTAGACTCTTATATGCATATATCATGATGAAAGAATAGACCATATTGTATATTGAGACTCACTATCCAGATTTCCAATACTTAATCTTTTTCAAAGACTCAAGATTGACTAATACATTTATAAAATATAACCATCCCATTTACCATAGTATTCTTGCTCAGATTTACATACAAAAATCATAGATTAACTTCTTCAACTTTTCAGATAATATCCAAATTTTATAACCTCAGTTACAAGTCAATTCCTTAGCAAAATACTTAGCAAAATATCCATCCATCATTTAGTACTTAATACAAGTCATAATTTAAAAATAACAATACATGCAGATTTTATCTTTTAAGCTCTTATCTAACTAATTTTAGCATGCTATAATCTTCTTCTCAAAGCCTTGCTCTTACTCCTACTTAGTTGCTGCAGTCCCTGAAAATGCATTTGAAGCTGCCCCATATTAAATGAGACACCCCATATGCCATTAGAACACTAGGGTCAGACACATGTCTGGTATGAGAAAATTCACTAAAACAATTTGTAAATCAAGTTAAAGTTGAAACATGAATATATATATATATATCCTGCCTTTAGTAAACAAATAAATCATGGTGTGCATGTTTTGTGTCAGTGTGCAGGTGCACACTTAAGTCTTCCTTTCCAGAAACCGTAAAAAGATATGGTGCAGTCATACATTCACACAACTCAGTCATAAATTAAACAAGCATTCATACAAAACAGGGAAATCACCAAAATGAATCAAATCATTTATTCCCTACTCAGATTTCATTCCAGGAAAACTCTAGTTCCTCCTTATATCAAATTGATATATTTATCTATCTTGGCCTCATCTGCAATTATATGAATCAATGGACACATTGTAATCGACTAATTCACTCCATTACACAAAGATCTCAGGACTTAAACAAGCCATGTGTCAACTTGTATTGCTCAAGAACACAAGTCATTCCTCCAGTGCTCTTGACCCCATTTCCTAATCAGTTTTAAGTTAATAATAACTCTTTTGATTTTTCATAACTAAACCATTCAGTGAATCATTTCACTAAAACAAGCATTCATGTCATGGCATTCCCTATCATTCATAACCAAACAAAGACAAACAGGCAATTAAACATAGGTGTATATTAAATAAGACTCTGCATATATATATATATATATATATATTCTTGCATTTTAAAAAGGGTATAGACAACTAACATTGGCTTATGGCTTTTTGAGAGAGTTTTTCTTTTTGCAAACATCTGTGCTTAAGTTAAACTCAGAATGACCAAGTTTCACTAAATCACAAAATTTATTTGCTTTGTATATGACTATTTATATATTTTCATTGAATCAGGAGCATCAGCACATAGGCAACCCTATTGCACCCCTAATTCCTTTTTGTCTCAAGCCTCAGCACCTATACACAAGTATATTGCAGCTCAACATGTTTATATTTTCTGGGTTGTGCCAAAACCAACACTACTTGCCTATATTCATCATTTGATTCTCTGGGTATTTACTTATTTTCCTAAATATTAACATATCAGAGAGATCTGGGTTTTTAAAACATGTATACTAATAATACCTAGAACTTTCATATAAGAAAAACAAGCAAAACAACCAACTAAAGATCAAAGCATTTTCATCAATGAAATCAAAGAAAGACAACCACATATGAAAATACATTTTTAAGAAAAATCAACTTGTAAACTGGCTGCCTTCATTAGGACTTAGTGCCTTAGATTTTTGAGTGAGTTTTCTCACCTAGCTCTCTTTCACTTCTCAGTTGATTGATATGCTTCTGCCTTCAAACCCTTTTCTTCACTTGTTTTATATTTGGATGATATATATATTTTTCTCAAGAGCTATCAGGGAAGAAGAGAAGGTTCCTCTTATCACTTCTTATTTATGCAGGGTTCTTCTTAGGGTTTAAGGTGCTAGCTAAAGTCATTTTTGCCCATCAGAAATCATGCCATTTGCATTTTGTTTAAACCCAAAATCTTACCCTCCCCGGCTCAAGTTTGTGAAGAGGAAAGTGGTTTTAACATTTTGGTTGTTTTCAGAAATTTTACTTTTCCAGAAAATGCTTTTCCTCTTGTCTACTATCATGCTAAAAGTGTGACTTGATTTCCATTAGTTATTATATATATATATCAAGTGTTCTTCCTAATTCTGCCTATACAAAGTATATCTCTGTTTTATCTTATTTATCTATTTTTATCTTTCACTTAAATAGCATGTACTTCCCTTATTTATTTATAAAAGGATTACTCCTTTTATATCTTCATTCTTTTCTTTCTGCCTATAATTAAAAATATATTTGTGTATTTTTATTTTACTGATTTGAACTCTGGTATTTGATTAGCATACATATATGTATATATAAGTCTTACAGAAATAATTAGTACACCTATATATATATATACATTATTTTTACTGAACACATATGCACATGTACACTCAAATACAATCAGTAGCATCCATATATATATATATATATATATTTATGCATATAGTTTTAAGGATTTAATCTATTTATCTATATATATATATATATATTTCCATACACATCAACATGTGTTCATTCATATCATTCAGGAATTAAGCTTCTATTCATGTGTATTTCCTGTGCACACATGTACAAACATATAGTTACACTATATCAAGCCATATCAATTCCCCCCTTTTCTTTTAAAGTTAGTTTAAAAATTATTTTAAACTTATTTATATTTTCAAAAATAAATCCCTAAAAATCTTGGGCCATTACATACACCCCACCTTTTAGAAATTGTGTCCCACAATTTTCCTAAGCTTAAATCAATTTTAAACTTAATTCAGAGAACAAATACATTCTTAACCCAATAGATTTTTAGTTCTATCACAATAACTAAAAATACATGCATCTAAAAGGAAAGCAAATCAAAAATCAGAATCACCTTTAATCTGAAAATAGCTTAGGGTAGTTCATCCTAACTTTGTCTTCTAATTCCCATGTGCAATCACTAGGATCAAGACTCCACTGTACCTTCACAAGTTTCAGTGATTTATTCCTAAACTTCTTCACGTCCTTTGCCAAAATTCCCACCGGATCCTTTTCATAAATCAAATTAGGATTTATTTGCACTTGGGTTGGGGTCTCAAGAATTTCTGCCTTGTCATGGGCCCACCTTCTCAATTGTGATACATGAAAAACATCATGCATCCCTTGCATGTTTTCTGGTAATTCCAACTTTTATGCGAAGGAACCAATTCTTTCCAGAATTTTGTATGGCCCAATATATCTTGGGGTTAACTTGCCTTGTTTCCCAAACCTCAGTACATTTTTCATAGGTGAGATTTTGATGAAAACAAAATTTCCTACTTCATATTCCACCTGCTTCCTTTTCATGTCTGCAAATTTCTTTTGCCTATCTTGAGCTGCTGCCATTCTTCTCCTTACCAACTCAATTTTCTCTTTAGTTTCTTGTATGTACTCAGGCCCTAAAATAGCTCTTTCTCCTGCTTCTACCCAATATACAGGTGACAAACATGGCTTGCCATATAAGGCTTCAAATGGAGCCATCCTTATGGTTCTTTGATAGCTGCTATTGTATGTAAATTCAGCTAAATGGAGATAGTCTTCCCAGTTGCCTCCAAAATCCAGTGCACATGCCCTTAACAAGTCCTCTAGAACTTTGTTCACCACCTCAGTCTGCCCATCTGATTGTGGATGGTAGGAAGTGCTTAAGCATAATTCACTTCCCATGGCTTCTTGAAAACTTTTCCAGAACCTTGATGTGAAGATGGTATCCCTATCACTCACAATAGTTTTGGGAATGCCATGTAATTTTACCACCTCCTTCATAAATACTTGTGCTAATTTTGGTGCATTCCTTTCTGATTTGACTGGGATGAAATGTGCCACTTTAGTTAGCCTATCAACTATCACCCATATACTTGTGTTTCCTCTTTTAGATCTAGGTAGTCCATCTATGAAATCCATAGATATATCTTCCCATTTCCACTGTGGTATGCTAAGAGGTTGTAACAACCCTGATGGCTTTTGTGTTTCAGCTTTGACTTGTTGGCAAGTCATAAATCTTGCAATATATTTGGCTACATCTGATTTCATTCCCTTCCACCAAAAATCTCTTTTTAAATTTTGATACATCTTTGTACTGCCTGGGTGTATGGAGTACTTACTTCTATGATATTCATTCAATATTTCCTCCTTCAACTCCATGTTTTCTAGAACACATATTCTATTCTGGTTTCTTAAATAACCATTTTTATCAATATGGTAATTTGTCACTTCCTCCCCTTTTGATATGGGAATTTTCTTCTCCAATAAGTTTGTGTCTTGTTCTTGCATTTTTCCTACCTTCAAAATTAAATCTGATTGCAGAGGCATTAAACTCAATTTTCCTTTACTCTTATCTCCTTCTACTAGTACCATCTGTACCTTATTATTTGCTTCAATTTCCAAGTCAGTGAGTATAGAAAAATCTTTAAATTCTTCCATCATCAACATAGCTAACTTAGCATGTTGTCTACTCAAGGCATCTGCAACTTTATTTGCTTTACTTGGTGTATAGAGTATGTCCAAGTCATAAGCAGCTAAGAACTCCACCCATCTATGTTGCCTCATGTTTAAATCTTTTTGTGAAAATAAATACTTTAAAGACTTGTGGTCAGTGTAAAGTTCAAACTTAGTTCCTAACAAATAATGTCTCCAAAGTTTCAAAGCATAGATCACAGCTGCTAATTCAAGATCATGTGTGGCATACCTTACTTCATGGGGTTTGAGTTGTCTGGATGCATATGCAATGACTTGACCTTGTTGCATCAACACTGCACCCAAGCCAATCCCACTAGCATCAGTGTATACAACTAATTCTTCATTTCCCTGGGGTACTTTCAAGATTGGAGCATTCACCAATTCCTCCTTCAACTGTTCAAAAGACTTCTCACATTTCTCTTACCAAACAAAAGCTTGATTTTTCCTGGTTAGGTTAGTAAGTGGTGTAGAAATTTTTGAAAAATCTTTTATAAATCTCCTATAATATCCTGCCATCCCCATAAATGATCTCACTTCACTCAAAGTGCTAGGCCTCTTCCATGCTTGAATAGCTATTATTTTATTGGGGTTCACAGAAATTCCTTTGGCAGAAATGACATGGCCAAGGAAATGTACTTCCTCTTTCCAAAATGCACATTTTGAAAATTTTGCCTTTAAATCTTTTTCCCTCAATCTAGACAAAACCAGATGCAAATGACTTTTATGTTCTTCCACTGTTTTGGAATAAATTAAAATGTCATCTATAAAAATCAGCACAAATTTGTCTAAATAATCTCTAAAGGTTCTGTTCATTAAATCTACAAAGTATGATGGTGCATTAGTCAAGCCAAATGGCATAACCAGAAATTCATACAACCCATACCTAGTGTTAAAGGCAGAGTACTTGATACTGGACTCCTCCACCTTCATTTGATGAAAACCAGATGCTAAGTCTAGTCTTGAAAACACTCTTGCCCTGGCTAATTGATCAAAAAGATCACCAATTCTTGGCAATGGGTATTTGTTCTTAATAGTTACTTTGTTCAATTCTCTATAATCTATACAAAGTCTTAAGGAACCATCTTGTTTCTTAACAAATACCACTGGTGCTCCCCAGCAAGAATTACTTGGTCTTATAAAACCCTTTTCTTCTAATTCCTCTAACTATTTCTTTAATTCTTTTAGTTCATTTGGCCCCATTCTAGTTGGCATTTTAATCACTGGGCTTGCTCCTGAAACTAAATGAATTTGGAATTCCACTGGTCTATGGTTTGGAACACCCTTAACCTCCCTAAACACATCCAAGTATTCATTGACTATGGGAATTTCTTCAATAGTAAGTTCACTGAAATCTTTTTCCAAGCCAATTAAATAATACAATTTTCTTTCCTTAGCTACTTCACACAAAATTGTGATTCTCTGGCCTCTAAGGTTTTGCAATGATATGGTGGATGAATCCAAGTTAATTATGGTTTTAAATTGCCTTAACCAGTCTACCCCCAATATAACACCTATGTTTGGGTAGTTTAAAATATATAAATTGGAAATAAAAGTATCTCCTCCTATGTTTAATTCCACATCCACACAAATCATATTTAAAACACTAGAACTCCCCAGTGGACTTTGTATATGCAATGGGGTTTCAACCAATATGCAATTCAATTTTAGCATTTTAACTAGTTCATAAGAAATCAAAGAGTGAGTTGCCCCAGTATCATATACTACTGCTATGGGTATGGTACAAATAAATAGTGTACCTTCCACTTGACTGTGATTTTCAGCATTAATCTCCACTGTGGATTTGCCTTTGCCTTCCAAGTTTGCCAATTTTCCTTGCTGTTTATACTCAGGACAATTTCTCTTCATATGCTCCTCTTTCCCACATAGATAGCACTTGAAAGCTCCTCCTTTCAATTCTGGACATCTTGGTTTGATGTGTCCTTCCTTTCCACATTGATGACACACAATTTTCTTCTTGGTTTCCTTAGCTTTGATATCTCCAATGCCTTTGTTACTGGCCTCTTCTTTCTTCTTATCATAAGGGTGATATCTCCCCTTACCCTTCTTAGTGTTATTACTCTTAAAATTTCTGAACTTCTCCCTTTCCTTGTCATGCTGCTCTAATCTCAAAGCCAAGTCTATTACTTGATCAAAAGTCCTGTCAGCATAAGGTAACATGGCTCTGCTAAGTCCTGGGTTCAAACCCTTAATGTACCTATCATTCTTGGATGCTTCATCTGCCACTAGCATTGCTCCATATGTGGAAATCCCCTAAAACTTTTGAGTGTATTCAGTGACATTCAGAGTTCCTTGCCTGAGTCAAATAAATTCTTCCAGTAAAGTGGTCTTAGCTGATGCTGGTACAAATCTTGCTTCCAACATCTCCTTGAATTGATTCCAAGTGATTTCATTCTCATTTCTCCCTGTAATGATTACTTCCCACCAGCTTAAAGCTACTCCTTTCAGCTGTCTTGAAGCCACTTGTCTCTTCCTTTGATCATCAAGCTGCATGTCATTGAAAATCCTATCCAATGTTCTCAACCATGCTTGAATTTCCATAACACTTTCTGTCCCTTCAAAGCTTTTGCCTCCTCAATGAGTATAAGTATTGAGTAATTTTGAGAGCTCTTCATGGGGATTTTCTTGCCTTTGTCCTGCCCCATCCCTAAATGCTCTCACCAAATCTTGTAGATTTACCATTGGCGGTGCATTGGAGGATCCTTCTCCCTGATTTGGTGGTTTTCCTACCATAGTTTGCTAATAATAATTTACATAGCTGGTTAGTTTTTTTTTTCTAACTCAAACTTGATCATCTAGTGATCAATCCCTACAAAATATTTTACTTATATTTTGTTTCTTAAGTTTTTAGTTTCAAAGAAGAATTTGATTTCAATTTTTCAACTATGTTTTATTAACATAGCTCTGATACCAAATGAAATGACCCTCTCTTTTATACCTTAATTTGTAAGGATTTTTTTTACATAGATATATATATATATATTTATTATTATATATGTATATATTTCTAAAGTCTAGAGTCATTTTTCCTTTTATCAAATAAACAACTTATACAGGATCAAAATCTTTACTAATATAGGTATATCAGTGTATTCACAAAAATATGCACACACATATGAAGATGCATGTGCCTCTCTTGTTTAATCAGAGTTATGGTAAACAAGAGGATAATTTTGATTGATTAAATTTAATCAATCCATCCATAGTTCAATTTAATTCATACAATAAAATTCCATCCATATAGGTAACAATATGAATTTTTTTAACCCTTGATTACTTGTTGTATTCTCAATGAAGTGTAATTCCTAAAAACATTATAATTGTATTATGATTGCCTTTAAATTGATGGTGTAGTGTTTATGCTCTGAAAAATGATATAAGTTTATATCATTATCTATGTTTGATTTTCTTTAAAATCTGTCTAGAGTACAAACTCTTTTCTGGAATATTTTTGAGTGAGATATCATATTCCAAAAACTTAATTCTTTGATGCCAGGATGCTAAGCTAAATCAAATGCAACCATGAATGTGTTTCCTGAGAACCTGGGTATCCAATACATGGTTCAGCCAAACTCTTTGTTCTGGTATAAGCCATAGGGTTTTAAAATGCATTTGAACATAGCTTGAGTAAAAGGAGTTCAAATTTGGTGTTAGAATGCAGAGGTAACTGATGTGTAATATTTGAACAATTTATGTTTAAACTTGCATATATACAAACTATCATGTACATGACTTTCAACTCCTATAGATACAGATTCTTCCTTTATTCAAGAGTGAAGTATAAAACATTTGCTTAGTACTAATTGCATTATCAAAATATACAGACACATAACACATTTTCTCTGTGCCTTTAGACTCTTATATGCATATATCATGATGAAAGAATAGACCATATTGTATATTGAGACTCACTATCCAGATTTCCAATACTTAATCTTTTTCAAAGACTCAAGATTGACTAATACATTTATAAAATATAACCGTCCCATTTACCATAGTATTCTTGCTTAGATTTACATACAAAAATCATAGATTAACTTCTTCAACTTTTCAGATAATATCCAAATTTTATAAACTCAGTTACAAGTCAATTCCTTAGCAAAATACTTAGCAAAATATCCGTCCATCATTTAGTACTTAATACAAGTCATAATTTAAAAATAATAATACATGCAGATTTTATCTTTTAAGCTCTTATCTAACTAATTTTAGCATGCTATAATCTTCTTCTCAAAGCCTTGCTCTTACTCCTACTTAGTTGCTGCAGTCCCTGAAAATGCATTTGAAGATGCCCCATATTAAATGAGACACCCCATATGCCATTAGCACACTAGGGTCAGACACATGTCTGGTATGAGAAAATTCACTAAAACAATTTGTAAATCAAGTTAAAGTTGAAACATGTATATATATATATATCCTGCCTTTAGTAAACAAATAAATCATGGTGTGCATGTTCTGTGTCAGTGTGCAGGTGCACACTTAAGTCTTCCTTTCCAAAAACCTTAAAAAGATATGGTGCAGTCATACGTTCACACAACTCAGTCATAAATCAAACAAGCATCCATACAAAACAGGGAAATCACCAAAATGAATCAAATCATTTATTCCCTACTCAGATTTCATTCCAGGAAAACTCTAGTTCCTCCTTATATCAAATTGATATATTTATCTATCTTGGCCTCATCGGCAATTATATGAATCAATGGACACATTGTAATGGACTAATTCACTCTATTACACAAAGATCTCAGGACTTAAACAAGCCATGTGTCAACTTGTATTGCTCAAGAACACAAGTCATTCCTGCAGTGCTCTTGACCCCATTTCCTAATCAGTTTCAAGTTAATAATAAATCTTTTGATTTTTCATGACTAAACCATTCAGTGAATCATTTCACTAAAACAAGCATTCATGTCATGGCATTCCATATCATTCATAACCAAACAAAGACAAACAGGCAATTAAACATAGGTGTATATTAAATAAGACTCTGCATATATATATATATATATATATATATATATTCTTGCATTTTAAAAGGGGTATAGACAACTAACAATAGCTTATGGCTTTTTGAGAGAGTTTTTCTTTTTGCAAACATCTGTGCTTAAGTTAAACTCAGAATGACCAAGTTTCACTAAATCACAAAATTTATTTGCTTTGTATATGACTATTTATATATTTTCATTGAATCAGGAGCATCAGCACATAGGCAACCCTGTTGCATCCCTATTTCCTTTTTGTCTCAAGCCTCAGCACCTATACACAAGTATATTGCAGCTCAACATGTTTATATTTTCTGGGTTGTGCCAAAACCAACACTACTTGCCTATATTCATCATTTGATTCTCTGGGTATTTACTTATTTTCCTAAATATTAACATATCAGAGAGATCTGGGTTTTTAAAACATGTATACTAATAATACTTAGAACTTTCATATAAGAAAAACAAGCAGAACAACCAACTAATGATCAAAGCATTTTCATCTCTAAAATCAAAGAAAGACAACCACATATGAAAATACATTTTTAAGAAAAATCAACTTGTAAACTGGCTGCCTTCATTAGGACTTAGTGCCTTAGATTTTTGAGTTAGTTTTCTCACCTAGCTCTCTTTCACTTCTCAGTTGATTGATATGCTTCTGCCTTCAAACCCTTTTCTTCACTTGTTTTATATTTGGATGATATATATATTTTTCTCAAGAGCTATCAGGGAAGAAGAGAAGGTTCCTCTTATCACTGCTTATTTACGCAGGGTTCTTCTTAGGATTTAAGGTGCTAGCTAAAGTCATTTTTGCCCATCAGAAATCATGCCATTTGCATTTTGTTTAAACCCAAAATCTTACCCTCCCCGGCTCAAGTTTGTGAAGAGGAAAGTGGTTTTAACAGTTTGGTTGTTTTTAGAAATTTTACTTTTCCAGAAAATGCTTTTCCTCTTGTCTACTATCATGCTAAAAGTGTGACTTGATTTCCATTAGTTATTATATATATATATATATCAAGTGTTCTTCCTAATTCTGCCTATACAAAGTATATCTCTGTTTTATCTTATTTATCTATTTTTATCTTTCACTTAAATAGCATGTACTTCCCTTATTTATTTATAAAAGGATTACTCCTTTTATATCTTCATTCTTTTCTTTCTGCCTATAATTAAAAATATATTTGTGTATTTTTATTTTACTGATTTGAACTCTGGTATTTGATTAGCATACATATATGTATATATAAGTCTTACAGAAATAATTAGTACACCTATATATATCTATACATTATTTTTACTGAACACATATGCACATGTACACTCAAATACAATCAGTAGCATCCATATATATATATATTTATTTATGCATATAGCTTTTAAGGATTTAATCTATTTATCTATATATATATATATATATATATATATTTCCATACACATCAACATGTGTTTATTCATATCATTCAGGAATTAAGCTTCTATTCATGTGTATTTCATATGCACACATGTACACACATATAGTTACACCATATCAAGCCATATCAATTCCCCCCTTTTCTTTTAAAATTAGTTTAAAAATTATTTTAAACTTATTTATATTTTCAAAAATAAATCCCTAAAAATCTTGGGTCATTACATACACCCCACCTTTTAGAAATTGTGTCCCACAATTTTCCTAAGCTTAAATCAATTTTAAACTTAATTCAAAGAACAAATACATTCTCAACCCAATAGATTTTTAGTTCTATCACAATAACTAAAAATACATGCATCTAAAAGGAAAGCAAATCAAAAATCAGATTTACCTTTAATCTGAAAATAGCTTAGGGTAGTTCATCCTAACTTTGTCTTCTAATTCCCATATGCATCTAAATAACAATGGCATAACTAAGAATTATAACTAAATAAAGTAAAAGATGAAAGAAGCTTATTTTCACACTTAGACCTTTGGTTAAGTAATAAGCATGATTATAACGTAGGTTATAATAAGAAAAAGAACATAATGGGACTTATTTTAAGGCTTGGGATAAATCAATAAGCGTGAAAGTAAAAATGGTAATAAAGGCTTATTTAAATAATTTATCTAAGTTAATAAGCAAAGATGAAAGAAGGACCTGTACCAAATAGCATTCCCTAGGTCACGCTTATGCTAAGAATGGTAGAAATTGGTCAAATAGAAGTCCAAATCATGGGGATTTGGATAAGGGGCGCAACTAGATATTGTTTAGATGAAGGGCCAGTACTAACAAAATTTCCTTTATTTTTCTATGGACACACGGTGATCTCTCATTAACCTAAAGTGAGATGAGGGGCATGCTATGCTGGACGTTGGAGGTAATAAGAAGACCCAATAGGTGGAGAAAAAGGTAGCATGTGCATGGTGGCAGTTACATGTGCGACTTCCATTCGGGTGCTCAGTAATAGCTATGAATTCCAAGCGCTTAGTATGGTGTCTTAGTATACACCATTGCCTTCTGTGTAGGGAGCTATATATGTCATCCAGATCTACAGTAGTTGCTCTGTGTATCTTCCGTAGATACCATTGGCTGCTGTGTAGGGAGTTATATAGCGGCTGGTCCACAGTATGGTCTATGGAGTAGCAGGCCGATCAAAAAGGGTAGAATTAGGGTCACATCCTAATTACAGGATTAGAAATTCAGCCTAATTAAATCAGAAAAAGTGCAAGCAATCAAAGTTAACCTATCTTGAGCAATATTTAATCGTATTTTTTTCCAGTTTATCTCTTTCCTATTTCCTTTGTTATCATTATTTATGATAGAACTGTTGTAGAGTCTATTGCTTTCATCTTGCTTAAAGACTCTAGTAATTACTATCATTCACCAGATTTTAGTCTGACCCACTCCTCTATTTCCCCCTTTCCCCCCTTAGGCAATCAACGGAGAAGCTAGTAGATTGCTGCAGCTTGGAGTTCTTCTTGGAGGAGATTTCTTCTATGTACTTCTTTTATTTTCAGCTTTGTTCTTGTATGCACTAGTTTATTTATGAGGGATATTTCATACTCTGATTTTGAGACTATGAAGTTTTATTTCATAAGACACGATGGGTTTTGAATGTTGTATTTGGCATTTGACTTATTTATGAATTAGTTTTGAAGCTTTGTTTTAATTAAATACTTATTTAGTTTCCGCTGTTTTTACCTAATTTTGTCTTGTGAATCTTTGTCTCTATTAGTTTTAGTTATACCAATTACGCACCACGCCTTTTAATGTGCCCTTTTGGGTATATTAAGGGGTGTGGGGGTGTTTCACAAAAACTAGATGCTACTACTAATGCTAAAGCCATGAATATGTTATATTGTGCATTAGACAAGAATAAGTTTAATAGAGTAAGCATGTGTAAAACAACTTATGAAATTTGGCATACACTTAAAATTACACATGAAGGTACTAACAAAGTAAAGTAGAGTAAAATTTCTATACTCAAGAATCAGTTCCAGAATTTCAAAATGAAGCAGGATGAAACTATAAATGAAATGTACTATAGATTCCAAGGTATATATCATTCTCTTTTAGCTTTAGGAGAAATATATACAGACTTTGATATTGTTTCAAAAATCTTCAACTCTCTAACGGATGAGTGGAAACAAAAGGCCTTAGCAATAGAAGATGCTAATGACATTTCAACCAGTAAACCAGAAGAGTTGATAGGAAATCTAATGTCCTATGAAGTTAATCTCCAAGCAAAACGAGTACAGGCTCAAGATAAGAAGAATATAGCATTCCAAGCAGAAAAGGATGAATCAGATTCAGATGAAGAAGATATGGCGTTCATTGCTAAAAATTTCAAAATGGTTTTGAAATTTAAAAAGAGGAACAAATTCAAAAATAACAAGAATAGCTCCAGCAACAATAACAACAACAACAAACCACCATCATCTACTCTAGAATGTTATGAGTGTCATAAGAAAGGCCACATCAAGAAAGACTGTCCTGACAAAAAGAAAGACAAATATAAGCATAAGAAAGACAGATTCAAAAAGAGAGCTTTCTTTGTCACTTAGGACGACCCAGAATCATCTTCATCATCAAAAAGTGACTTAGACAGTGATATGGAACAAACCAATGTATGTTTTATGGCCACAAATAATGAGGTGGGTGATCTAACTTTTGATGATTTATTGGAAATAAACTTTGAATTAGTTGACATACTAAGAGACATCCAAAGGATATATAACGAAATTTCTAAAAAATTAAATAGAACTGAAATTGAAGTAGATATGTTAAGAGATGAGAAACAAATTTTAGAAGAGGAACTTGAAGTTTCTCAAGAGTCTTGTTCTAACATGACATCTCAACTCTCTATGTTAAGTCAAGAGATAGAAACTCAGAAAGAAAAGAATGATGCTCTATTAATTGAAAATCATGACCTTAAAGCTAATGTTAAAATTTTGGAATTAGATATCTCTAGTCTTAAAACAAAATTAGATGATATTACTAAAAATGTCTCCAATTTTAACTAAGGTAGAGAAAATCTTTCTAAAACTATAGAAAATTCTCAAACTGTTTCAAATAAAAGTGGACTAGGATATAAGCAAGTTTCAAAAGTTATTCCAAAGAAAAAGAATTTATTATATAGCAATTTTAAAAGGAATTGTAATAAAATTGAAAAACCTAGTTCAAAATTTACAGATTATTCAAAATAAATTAAGATTTGGGTTCCTAAAACAAATAATTCTTTAATTAGAGATAAATATATAAATTCTTTTATAAAAACTGTTCATAAAAACAAAGATTTTATTTTAAAACGAATTCTAAACACTTTTGGGTCTGGCTTCGTAAGACCTAACTGTTAGGACCCAAATTAAACGGTGGGTACCAAAGTTAATTCTGTATTTTGTAGGTACTACGTAAAAAGAGAGGAAAATTGATATTAGACAGTGGTTGCTCGAAACACATGACAGGAAACAAAGAGATGCTAACGAACATTTTCTACTCAGATGAAGGTTCTGTCACATTTGGAGACAATTCTAAAGGATATGTCATCGACAAAGACGATTTGGGCAATAACAGTATATCTAATTTACCTTTTGTTACAGATGTTTTATTAGTTAAAACTTTAAAACATAATTTACTTAGTATCGGCCAACTGTGTGACAAAGGATTAATATAGTTTTTTCAAAAAATAAGTGTAGCATTTTTGATCAAAATAAAAATTTTATTTTTGAAGGTTTTAGAGACAAAAATATATATGTTTTGAATATGAATATAAATTAAATTACTAACATATGTTTAATAGCTAAAGAAAATGACCCTTGGCTATGGCACAAAAGGTTTTGTCATATTAATTTCAAAGCTATAAACAAATTATCTAAAAATGAATTAGTAAAAGGTTAACCAAAAATGAATTTTAAAGTAACAATATTTGTGACGCTTGTCAATTAGGAAAATTATCAAAATCATCCTTTAAATCAAAGAAAAATATTTCTACTGTATAACCAGTTGAACTATTGCATTTGGATCTTTTTGGTCAAACTCAAGTTCAATCTATAAATCATAGCAAATATGTGTTTGTTATAGTAGATTATTTCTCAAGATATACTTGGACTATTTTTTTGAAAAATATAAGCGATAATTTTGAAAATTTCAAAATTTTAGCTTAAAGAACTCAAATATAAAAAATTTAAAATTTAAAATATTAAAAGTGATCATGGAGGTGAATTCGAAAATGAAGCTTTTGAACATTTTGTAATAAAAAGGGAATTTACCATAATTTTTCTTTTTCTAGAACACCACAACAAAATAGAGTTGTAGAAAGGAAAAATAAATCTTTATAAGAATGTGCAAGAACTTTGTTAAATGGAAGCACTTTACCAAAACATTTTTGGGCAGAAGCTGTAGCAACTGCCTGCTATGTTCTAAATCATGTTACCATCCGACCACTAACTAACCACACTCCATATGAATTATTTCATAAAAGAAAACCAAATATTTCATACTTTAAAGTTTTTGGCTCAAAATGTTTTATTCTAAACACAAAAGATCAGCTAGGTAAATTCGTTTCAAAATCCGATGAAGGAATTTTCCTAGGATATTCGGAACGAAGCAAGGCTTATCGAATTTTTAATAAAAGAACTAAAATAATTGAAGAAACACTTCATGTTTCCTTCGATGAAAATTTTAAGTTTAATTAAAATTTTGAGGATGATGAGATAATCAATAAGATGGTCACAAATACGGTTACTCAAAATACTTTTGAAGAAGATGAAAACATTGCTCATAATTTTGAAGAAAATGAAATCATTGTTCATAATAAAAATGAATTAAGATCTCCTCCTAGGATTTTATGAGATCACCCAGTAGAAAATGTCGTAGGAGAAATTGATTCACGTGTAAGAACTAGAAATCAACTTGATCAAATGGGTCATGTCACATTCCTGTCTAATATTGAACCTAAAAATGCAAAAGAAGCCTCTACCGATGACTATTGGATTATAGCTATGCAAGAAGAGCTAAACCAATTCGAACGGAACGAAGTTTGGGAACTAGTTCCTAGACTAAGTGATCAAACAGTCATTGGTACTAAATAGGTCTTCAAAAATAAAGCAGATGAACAAGGAAATATAACTAGGAATAAAGATAGATTAGTTGCACAAGGATATAAAGAAGAAGAAGGAATTGACTATGAAGAAACGTTTGCTCTAGTCGCACGACTAGAAGCAATACGTACCTTACGTGCCTTTGCATGTTTTCATAATTTTAAACTTTGTCAAATCGATGTTAAAAGTTCATTTTTAAATGGTATATAAAAGAAAATGTTTATGTTGAACAAACTCCCTTATTCACACATGAAAAATTTCCAGACCATGTCTATAAACTTAAGAAAGATTTATATGGTCTAAAACAAGCGCCCCGTGCTTGGTATGAACGTCTTAAGAGCTATCTAATAGATTCTGGTTTTGAAATTGGGAAGGTTGATCAAACTCTTTTTATTAAAAGAACTAAAAAGGTTATTTTAATTATTCAAATATATGCAGATGATATTATTTTTGGTTCTACAAATGAAAAATTATGTCAGGAATTTTCTACTATAATGACCAAAGAATTTGAAATGGCACATATGGGAGAATTATTTTATTTTGTTGGTTTACAAATTAAACAATTAGATAATGGAATTTTTATTAATCAAGAAAAATATTGTAATAATCAAATAAAACGCTTTGGTATGGAAAATACTTCTGCCAAACCAACTCCAATGAGTACAACAATACATCTAGATAGAGATGAAGATGGCAAAGATGTTGACCAAAAGTTATATCAAAGTATAATTGGATCATTACTCTATCTAACTGCTAGTAGACCTGACATAATGATGAGTGTTTGTTTACATGCTCGATTTCAAGCAAATCCTAAAGAATCACATATGCGAGCAGTGAAACGAATATTACATTATCTAAGAAAAAGCAAAGATTTCAAACTTTTCTATTCGAAAGAATGTCCTTTTGAGTTAGTATCATATAGTGATGCTGACTTTGGAGGATGTCAGATGGAACAAACAAGTACGAGCGGGATTTGTCACTTCATTGGAAAATCCTTAGTCTTCTGGTTTAGCTAGAAACAAAATTGTGTTACACGATCGACATGTGAAGCAGAATACATTTCTGCTGCTTTAGCATGTGCTCAAGTCATTTACATGCAACAAACACTTCAAGATTTTGGTATAAATTTATATAAATCAACTATTTTTTGTGATAACACAAGTGCTATAAACTTATCTAAAAATATTGTCAATCATTAACGAACTAAACATATTGACATACGTTATCACTTCCTTCGTGATAATATTGAAAAGGATATAGTCAGATTAGAATTTGTATACTCTGAAAACCAATTGGCTAATATGTTTACAAAACCTTTAAATGAAAATATTTTTATAAAACTAAGAAGAGAATTAGGAATTTTATGTTTAAAAGATTTATAATTTTATAATTTTTTTGTCAAAAATAATTTTTTTACAAAAATTGAAGTTTCTATGACTCGAACTCTGGTCTCTTGCTTGTAAGTTTGATGCACTACCACTTTACTACAACATACTTCACAGCCGGACCATACTGTAATTTTTATTATTATATCTTTTTACTCCTATCAAATTTTTCCTACCATACATTTTTAACCACACAATTTTTTAACCAGACAATATTTCTCTAGTTAACGTTCTTCTTACCTCAAATCAAGTACCTATTTCGTCTTCTTATGCTTTATAAAACCTTTTTAACCAAGTCTTTATACATCATCTTTTCAACAATTTATTTGTACAAGTTTTTTTTCCTCCAAGTTTTAGTCGTTAAAGTGTCTTCACAACACAACTCCGAATCCTCCTCACTTTCATACACTTCTCCAAGTTCGAGATCAGTAAATTTACCTACTCCCACACCAATTTATGAACCGGTCCCGATCGTTCCTCCTCCTACTCACACGGGTTACACTCCACTCGATAAAAGAACCAAATGCTCTCTATTTTTCAGATCACCATCTACTAAAGAAAAGAAAGACGACATTCACCACTACCAGAGGGAAACGCTGGAATTATAGCGCGAACTTTATTACGAACAAAAAGTTAATGCTGAACGCTTAAGCGTTTTGGAACAAGTGGCCTTTAAATTCTGCGGTTCCTCATCCAAGAGCATGGTTCATCAACCATCTCATATCCATACTCCTTCCTGGCACAATCCATAGGAACCATTGCCACAACGTCCTCCAGTGTCACTGAACTCTTGGGAACATGGGAATCGCCGGTCTCCTCTCCGTCCACTACAGGAGAATACCAATGTTGAGCCGAAGGAATATCATACTCCAAGTTCCTCATCAAAATCTGTTTAATGTATTTTACATATAACTAAAATCTATTGTATTCTACTTTCTATTCCTATATATATATATATATGATTATTTTTAAATAATGTTAGTTGTTTAAAAGAATAGGGTAACCATACTCTTACAGAAAATTCAACCGGCTGAGCACATAAAAACAGATGGCTGAATATTGTACTGGAAATAATTTTTTGGCCCAGATTCAGACGGCTGAATACACTGTAAACAGCCGGCTGAATCGGTTCATTTTTTTCCAATTTACTTGCGGGAACGAATTCAGATGGCTGTTTACAGTCAAACAGCCGGCCGAATCCCTCCTGAACAATTTTTTATATAAGGCCCAACAATCCAACTACCCATTCTACCCTTACTTTTAACTTACCTATATATACATCTTTTCACTTTTTACCTCCTAATTTTAGAAACCTAGCCTCCACTCTCTCAAAAACTCAACTCTCATTTCAAATTTTCATTTAAAAATGCCTCCAAGATTCAAAAGGTCAAGGGAATCTACCTCTGGTCCTTCCGAAGACCAAATTCGTCGATGGCTATGGAATGATGTTGCTATCTCCCGCTACACCAGCATGAAAAAATCCAACATTTTTGAAGGGGCCTTCATGAAATTCCCGGATTTTGCAGCATATCGAATTAGAGAAATGGCCGAGCAATTCCACTTTGTAAATCTCATAAGGTATGATCCCAATAATATTAAATTAAATCATCTTTTGATTAAACTTTTCCTTGCAAATTTAAATCTTGACCACCATAATCCTCAAAACCGTGAAGATTGTGTTTGATCGTTAGTTTGCGGTATCAAAATTTTCTTGCCTTTGCAAAGATTAGGCAATATTTTGAATTGTCCCTATCAAGGAGTTGATATGGACGAAATACAAGTTGATATGCTTCATCGAGATGAAGTCTCACATCGTTTCTTGTCTGACCACCTTAAAAATTTAAATGAGCTAAAGTCTAGTGCTTTAAGGCCGCAAGCACGACTCATTCACAGAGCTTTCATTCGTTTCTTACAACCTCGAACAGGAAGCAATGAAAAAGTTTACAAAAGATATTTTCAAGCTCTCTATGCCATCTAATCCAACCAACAAGTGAATTGGGGGAAAATAATTTTAGACGAATTTCAAGATGTCACAATCCGAAGGAAATACAAGACTATCCATTATAGCACTTATATTATGCGTATCCTTCTCAATTTTGGTGTTCAAATGCCGGACTCTGAGTATTCAACCATAAGCGAGTTAGGAGCAAAAACCTTAGGATTGATCGGTCTTCCTCCCCGGCCTCCACCTCAACAAATCATTTCCTTACAACAATGGGCACAAAACGTTGAACGAGGTGTTCCACAACCTCATGACACTAATATCGCCTCCTCTTTACAAATCCATGAAGAAGAAGAGGACGATGACTCCATTCAAGTTGTTGGCCCGGAACCTCCTCTAGACAAGCTATCATCACTCTCTCCCGAAACTAATCAAAGCTTCATCGGGATATTAAATCACTTGAAAAGAAGACGGACAAGAAATTCAATTCTATAAAAGGGTTTCTTAATAAGATTTGGGATAAGATCTCTTGCTCGGGTTCAACATCTACCGAAGGTTACAACCCATCTCCTTTACAATGGTCGTCTTCAAGTTCGAAAAATGATGATGATGGTAGCAATGAGCCCTCTGCCTCTACCTAGTTTTTTTTATGTTCTATGAACTTTAGTATTTGCTTTGTAATATTATTTCCAAACTTCTATGGTTCTATTTTGGTTGTCTATGTAATGTTGTATGGATGTTGTGACTTTATGTTATCTCTAGTATGTGTTTGCTTTTATATATATATTTCATTTTATCTCTGTGTGCTTTTTATCTTCATTACTTTTGCAAATCTTTCACTTTTGTCGATGACAAAGGGGGAGAAAGTTAGAATGAATTTGTTCAAATTATTGTGCATATTGACAGGGGGAGTATTCTTGTAAGTTCCATGGTAATATATTATATAGTTGTCATTATCAAAAGGGGGGGGGAATGTTAGAATCTCGATTTTCATTGTTTTGATTGTGAAAACTATATAAATCTATATTTTTGTGTACTAATCACTTATGCAGGAGATTCATTGCAGATTCGGATTCAAAATGTTTTAAAGCTGTTAGTCTATTGATTAGAGTCTGTATATTGTTAGAAATATGTTAAAATCTCCTTGATATGGTGTATATATATATATATCTATGAAACATGCACACACAAGCATAGATATGCACAAACAGGCTGAAAACAGCCGGCTAAATGAACCAATTCAGCCATCTGTTTGCTGAAATATTTTTAATATTTCACAATATTCAACCGGCTGAATGAGTTCATTCAGCCGTCTGAATTAGGCCAAAAATTGCCTATTTCTTTGTTGTTTCAAATTAACAAATTCAGAAGGCTGAATTATAATTTCAGCCGGCTGATTATTTATAACGGCTAGTTTTTATGAAAAGATGCTTCTCTTCAATGAAGAGAAACATCTTAAAATCAACAGTTGCATTTGTTTGTTTTCAACACTATCTTCCATCAAAGATTGCAACCTTTTAATCTATATAAATAGAGTTTAGAATTCAACAAACAATTCAACTAACTGATTTTTTTATTCTTGAATTCTTATCTCTTATCTTCTATTTTTAGTTCGCACTCAAACTGCATACAATTTCTGATCATTGATTATTCTATCCTCCACAATTCTTTAAGCACATTACACTATATATCATAAAGGAGAAGATTATAGGAAGATTGTGCTTTATCGACTTATCAGTTCTATTCAAGAGTATATTCAGTCAGAAACAATTTTACTATCTGTATTGTAGAACTCCTGTTCGGTTGCTCAGGCGGTAGAAGTCATGTTCGGTTTCTTAGGCAATATAAGTCCTGTTCGGTTGCTCAGGCGGTGTTAACCAATTCCTCTGGATTAAGTGAGGGTTGCTAGTTTAATTCCAGAAGGAGTCTGGGACTGGACGTAGAACGAGAGTCGAACCAGTATAAAAATCTCTAGTGTCATTTACTTTACTTCTTTAATTATTTACTTACTTAGTTTATATTCTGCACAAATATTTTATCCATATTACACGATCCTATAGCACAGTCACTCTCACCTGGAAGTTTGCAGTCTTGACTAATGCAAATAAAATTAAACATGAAATTAACATAATGGGGACCGCCACTACACAAAATAAAAGATGAGCCGGACTCCATATCCAATTTTGGAACAAAATAAATTTCTGACATAAACATGCAAGCTATTCCAAATCAAAATTTTAACAAAACCTTCAATTTGTTTTCTTATCGTTTTATTTTCATTGAAACATATTTCTTTTTATTACACATTAATTTACAATTAACGTCTTCCCATATTTTAATTGAAAGATTCCAATCACATTAATTGCCATTGATTTCGAAGTTAAATTTTAAAGGACAAATGAGAGAATTCAATTCCTTTTATTAGTAATTTAGCCTATTTATGGGATTATTGTATACAAACCAAACGTTATTAATTTCGTATTAAATAATTGATTTCCTATTCCCGTAATCAATCTTTCAGCTATCAAACATTTCAAATAAATAAGCATATGATTTCCTCTTAAATAAAGAAACATATATTATTCTTATTAACATATATTATTCCAATCAAGTGGAAATTTTCATTTAGATGGTTATTAATTTTCTTCAAACCAATGTCATTAAAATACACACTAACATAAGTTATCATTCTTACTTGCAAACATATGTCATTATAGAAACTTAAATTAAGCTCATAACTTACATAACAATCTAATTTGTATTAATACAATCCTAAATTTTTTTTCCAACAATTTTTTTCAAAAATCCTTTTTAATTTAAAATTTTTAAATGTTTGAAAATACAGGTCATTACAAATTGAACACGTAAAAACTCTCGCCAACGACCAAACAAGTTTGACATATCAAAGTTTTCGATTTTGAAATCTTCTTCATGGTTGGAAACTTAGATTTAGATGATTAGTCTTTCAAACATGTTCTACTGATTCTAGAGGAGAAGCACACCTATAAATAAAATCCATGGAATAAAAAAAAGTGGATTTTTTAAAACTTTTGTAAGGAGATACTACCATTTTCGAGCTATATTTTTATAAAGATTTGAAGTTGATTGTACTTTGGCTATACTGATGAAAGTTAGAAACAAAGCTAATAATAGACTAGGGCAGTTGAATTGAGGCCAGAACCTTTTAAAAATCTTGTTTACTTTTACATTCTATTGCTTTCTTTCTTTTTAATATTGTTTTCTACTTAGTTTTGGTTGTTTTTTCCATATTTTATGTAAAAGATACTTTAAATAGGAAGACGGGACCCCAATAGATTCCACGATTATTTGCTTTAATATGTTAATGTAAATGAACAAATCTACCACAACAACTAGAAAATGTGTGTGCTTGATGCATAGCAGCAAAAATGACTTAGGAATTAAAAATAGGAAATATAGCTACAATAGATGTAAATCGATGGTGACACAGTCACTACAATATATAAAACTAAACATTTATTAATTCCACCATAGCACAAAATACAATGGATTTGTTAAAAAATGGATATTTGAACATGAAGTTAGACCATGCATAAGCATCTTTAATTGTTGAAATTAGGCTTATGGCCACGTCTAAATCCTTCGCAATGCTCCTTGCACGACTCATGATCAGGCCAATAATTTCTTAAGTTTAGACACCAGTATGTTCCCGTTTCATTCCCTCCAACCCATGGAAGTTTGCAATCTTCCCTAACCAAATCCGGACCAAGAACCAGCCTATCCCCGGTCTTCTACCAACAAATGGGAGATTTGCATGGCCTTCCATACAAAGCTTCAAACGTGCAATCCCAATACTAGTATGATAATTGTTGTTATACAAAAACTTGACTAAATGTAGATGGTTATCCCATGATCCCCCAAAATCTAGAACATAAGCTCTTAAAAAATCTTCTAAGATTTTGTTAACTCTTTCCGTTTTCCCATCTGTCTGCGGATGGTACGCGGTACTTATTTTAGGCTTGGTTTTCAAAACTTCCTGTGGACTCTTCCAAAACTCGCTAGTGAATTAGGAATCTCAATCACTTACTATACTATTAGAAACTCCATATATCTAATCACAATCTTCATAAACAACTTCGCCAAAGCTAGTGCCGTTCTGGTTGACATAACTGGAATGAAATGGACACTCCTGGTCAATCTGTCTACTACGACCCATATACTTTCATTTCCTCTGTTTGACCATAGCAACCCATCAATAAAATCGGTGGAAATAGAATCCCACTTCCATACTGGAATATCTAATGGATGAAGCAACCCACTTGGCTTCTGGTGTTCGGCCTTTGCATGTTGGAAATTCAAGCACTGCTTTACACATAAACCAATATCCCACTTCATACCTTCCCAGAAGAAACTCCTATTCATATCCTGATACATCTTAGTACCTCCTGGATGAACAGAGAACTTTGAATGATGGCATTCCTCCAAGACTTCCTTATGTTTCCTACACTTAAAATACATAATCTACCTTTCTTTCTCAACCACCCATTCTGGTCAAGGCTAAAATCATTTAAGTCATCACTCTCAGTTCGATCTCTTAATTCCTTGATCCATTCAGCTAATACTGGATCCTCCCCTTGTTTAGATGCAATCCTTTCGATCATCACTGGTTGAACTTCCAAACAAGATAACACTACAGTTTCTCCGCTAGATCTAGCCTCAGATCTCCACTGCACTCTACAATCTTCCAATGCTTCCAAATCTTTCCACTTTGCTATCATTTCTAACACTGTGTTTTGATGTTTCCTGCTAAGTGCATCTGCAACCTTGTTTCCTTCCCCTGTTGTGTATTAAATCCCAAAATCTTAAGCGGCAATAACTCCAACCACCTCTAGTGTCTCATGTTCATCTCTTTTTGAGAGAACAAATACTTCAGCGACATATGATTGTATATAACTCAAACCTCTCTCCCAAAAGGTAATGTCTCCACACCTTCAAAGTAAAAAACACTACAGCCAATTCCAAATCATGCGTCAGATATCTGACCTCATGCGCTGTAAGCTATCTAGAAGCATAGGCAATCACTATACCTCTCTACATCATCATAGCACCTAATCATGTTCCGCACGCATCTGTAAAAACCACCAAATCAAGATTCCCTTCTGGAACAACCAACAGAGATGCATGGGTCAATAGTTGTTTCAAATTCTAGAATGCTTTCTCACACTTATCGGTCCATATAAACATCACATCATTTCTCATTAGCTCTGTCATCGGCGCTGCTATCCATGAAAAATCATTAATGAATCTCCGATAATAACCAGCCAACCCAAGAAAACTCTTTATCTCTGTCGCTGACCAGGATCTCTTCCAACTATTCACTTCCTCAATCTTAGTTGGATCCACTGACAACCCTTTCTTTGAGACTACATGACCCAGAAACTTCACTACCCTCTTCCAGAAATGACAGTTCGAAAACTTCGCTTTCAGCTGATGGTGCCTCAGCATCTCAAGTACCATTCTAAAATGGACGTTATGCCCCTTCTCATCCTTAGAGTATATCAAGATATCATCTATGAAAACCAATACGAACCTATCCAAGTGCTCTCGAAAAACCCGGTTCATCAAATCCACAAAGAATGCTGGTGCATTAGTCAGTCCGAACGGCATAACTAAGCATTCGCATGATCCATATCTGGTCCTAAACGCCATCGGTATACTATCCTCTGCTACTTTGAGCTGATGGAAGCTTGTTGCAAAATATAACTGAGAAAATACCTTTGCTCCACTCAACTGGTCGAACAAATCGTCAATTATGGGCAATGTATATCGATTCTTTATAGTCCTCTCATTCAACTTACGATAATCGATACATAGCCTCAACGATCCGTTTAGCTTCTTAGCAAACACTACGGCTGCTCTCCAAGGCGAACTACTCGGCGTAATAAAATTCTTGCCTTCCAAATCAACCAATTGCACCTTCAACTCCCTCATCTCTATAGGGGTCATCCTGCTTGGCGGCCTATTCACTTGTTCTGCTTAGCTCGTTTCGGTGGCAACCCACCTACAGACTCAAAAACATCCGCGAATTCTCTAACCGTGAAAAATCAATTCAGCTCATTATTCATCTCCATAACACCCAACAAGGTATTCGCCTCACCGCCAGAAACTTCTACGATATAAACAATCCTATCACTATTATCAGGGTGTCTAAGCGATATTTTCCTACCATGGCAAAATATCCTAGCATCATACTCACTTAACCAATCCACACCAAGACAATAAGGGACTATGATGTCCAAGCCCAAGAAGCTGCATATCAAATGATGGATTAAGACGTCCAAGCCTGAGAAGCGGCATATCAAACAATGGACTAAGACGTTTGAGCCCAAGAAGTGGCATATAAAATGAAGGACTAAGATGTCCATGCTCGAGAAGCAGCAAATCAAACAACAACTACATACAAGGCCTAAAGGATTGATTCATGTCAAAAGAGACAAAGCTAAAGAGCAGAATAGAACATAAGGCTTAAATAAGAATCTAAAACCTCCAACTAATCATCAAAGAAGAATTTCTGAACTTTAGTTATTAATACTCAAATCTGGGTTTCAGGTCTTTCATTATTAAATTCTGGACTTCATTGATTAATACCAGAATCTAGGTTTTGGATCTTTACCAATAATTGATGGTCTTCGTCATAACCAAATCTGGGTTTCGAGATTATTATTAATTACTGGGCTTCATTTATTAATGCCCTAATCTGGGCTTAAGATTTCTATTATGAGATAATTATTATGGATTTCTAGTCATCCACCACTAATACCCTAATCTGGGTTTGAGTGTTCTTTTATGAAGACCATTCCTGATTATCAGTTACTAAAACCCAAGTATGGGTTCTAGATACCCTATTATTGACTTCTGAACTTCACTAATTGATGCCCGAATCTGGGTTTTCGATTTCTAAACTTCCTAATACCTTAATTTTAGTTTCAAGTCTTTTACCATCAATTTTTGGTTTTCATCTGTTAATTCTCGAATCTGGGTTTTAAAGCAGTTGTATGGAGATTACAATGGACGTCTAGTCTTCAATCAAAACTTTGAGTTTGTCTTCTTAATACCCAAATCAGTGTCTTTAATTTGCTACTCTCACCAACATTTATCAACATTTGAATCTTGGCCCGTAGATCATTATTATCCTAGAAGGAGTTTCTAAATACCTATTACTTATTCCCAAATAAGGATTTGTGGATTGCAATAAGTTATTTCCAAATGGTAGCTTATGACCTTCTATTACTAAACTGTCTCCAATGGAAATTTCTTGGACTTTAATTATTATACGTCCGATTTACTATTAATCTCGTGGGAGTTCAATTTATGAAATTCATTTTTGACTACAAAAGTTAAATGATGGACACATAATATTGCCAGAAAAGAATCCTTGGTTCCTAATCATTTACAACTATAAATTTCATATCCTTTGTTAACCCAAGATGATAATTAGTTAATCTTTAGGGTTCTGTAGCTCTATTATATTCACTTCATTTCCAAATCGGGAAGCATATATTTATATAACTAATGAGCTAATGATAAAAAATATTATTTGCTTTAAATTTTGTAGGAAAATGAGGTTATTAAGAATGAAGTGGTTGTTAAATTTTTGTCCTAAAGAACAAAAGCTTCTTTCATATGAGGGGGGCACTATGTTAACCATAAAATCCACTTAAGAACAAAGGTATGGAAGAAGGCTTATAAAAGTGTTAGGCTGTACAAAAATTGAAGACATGGCTATCGCCAAAGTTTAAATTGAGCATTTCAAAGGCATTGAGATGGCTTTCGAAGGAGTTGCAAGCACCCAGTGCCATTACAAATGATAAATAGGACAAAAGCTTTCAAAAAGAGGGGAAAACGATGGCAAGGTTATCCTTCCGCCTCATTAAGACCTTTCAACACAGAAGGATTCACATATATATGAAAAGCAAGAATGGGTTCAAAACACCTTTCGAAGGTGCTGATCGAAAGGCTTGCACACATGAACCAATTCCTTCAAAATAGAAGGTTTCGTCATTGTCAATTTACCACTTTAAGAATTGATTCCAACACACTTTTCGAAATAGGGATAAGCCTTTCGAAATTGTTAGAACTCTTTGAAATCATGACGAAATTCAAACATGAAGGCCAAGAGTCCTTTCGCTAAGACCCAATTGTCATTCTCTATTCCTTTCGAAGCAATATGAAAGCTCAACACATTTCTCACTAGCAATAGAATAGCAACACAAAGCGAAGAGCACTACTACCTCCCTTTCGATGAAGTCAAAATAATCTAGTAAAAAGACAAGAAAATAAGGCTCTCGGACTTTAATGACAGCGAAAGGTAGTCAAGGCGATCCTTTCGACTGGGTCGAAACATCTAGAATTAAAAGGTGGAGGCGCAAGAATGGATGAGAAAGCTCAAAAGGAAAGCCTTTCGACGGCATCAAAAGATGGCATGTAGAAAACTGAAGGAAAGTCTTTCGACGGCATCAAAAGATGGCATGTAGAAAACTGAAGGAAGGCCTTTCGACCATGTCGAAAGGATGCACATTGAAGATTGGAGGAATACCTTTTAACTAAATCGAAAGGACGGGCGCGAAAGGTGGCCAATCTACATCTATGAATACGACCCTAGGGGTTTGATTTTGGGGGATAGTATTTTGGGGAATCCTAAACTCATTCTCCAATTTCTTAGCAAAATTAAATCTTTGTAACCCTAAAAATTTAGGGGAAGAGAACTCTTACCTGTAACTCAATTTGGATTAATGTTAAAAGGGGAGGCACACAGATTCAATAAAGATTTTGGTCATCATAGAGATCATTTTGATTATTAGCCTGTCTAATGATCAAGTGCACATGATGCCTGCTTATCTTTTGGATTCCTTTTTGTCTTGTGCGATGCTATGGGATCAACTTGGATAATATGCATATGAATCACATTATCATCGAGTTTAATGATATTTAATGATAGATAAAGATGATGATAATGTTTCAATCTTAATAAGTTCATGGAACTTATGTTATTCGAGATGATATCCCATTGCATATATGATATAAAGCTTGCATATCGTACATTTGATCAACTTCAAAAGAGCAACACCCCTTTTGACTTGGTTGAAAGGGACGTTTCGAAAGGGATCTGATGTGTAAATGATAAGCAACACTATATGGATGAATTCCTTCGAAAGGTGCACACACAATAAAATGCATACAACCATTTCAAAGTGGTTCTTCCCAAAAGGGTATAAACAATGATGTCGAAAGCAAACACTTCTCCTTAGAGGCGGAATGCCCCTTTCGACATAGTTTAAAGATATGAATGTCTAATATAAATAAGCTCTTTCGACTCACTCAGGAAGAGGTTTGGAAAGAGATGCTTTCTTCTTAACCTTCATTTAAATAAGGTTGATTGGATTTATTAACTACGATTAATATTTTCATAAGATCACCCTCCTAAAGAAATTTGTCCAAGTCAACCCAATCAAAAGGGGTTTCGAAGGAAGGAACCACTCTAAAAATCTTCTTTTCAAATGTAAACAATATTTCTCGTTAGCCACATAACTTTGGAGATGTTAACAAGTTTTCTTGTTAACACCTCTTCCAAATTTATAAAATCCTTTTACAATTTTTCATAAAAAGAAAATTTTCTAATTACCATTTCATTAAATAAAACTTTATCATAATCTTTCCATTTTAAACGATTCCCTTTAAAATAAACAGTTTATTGTTTATAACCATCTTCTTTTAAACCATTTAATATCCGAAACAACTTTAACTTAACAAGTCCATTATCTAACACTTGTCACATAGCGAATTACCATTTAAAACACCCTTTTATTTAATTTCCTTTAAACCTCATTCCAAACAATAACTTTATAACAACACTAATAATATATTAAATTAACTTTAACCAATATTATAATAATGCCATATTAACTTTAGAATATAGTAAATTAATTAATTATAAATAAAAATTAACTTTAAAAAAAAATTGTCATAAAATAACTTAATTAAATAATTAATTAACTTTTAAACAAATGATTATAATATAATTAAACATTTTAAAACTATAACTAAATAACTTAGAAAAATATTCTTAAATAACTTTATGAAATACTGTAAAAAATCATAAAATATTCAACATTTTATTATCATTAAAAAACAATAATCAATTATCATTTAAATATTATTAATAAATAATAATTATCTTTAATGTCTTATTAATAATTAATATAATCCTTTTAAAATAACTTTATTAGATAATTAACTTTTCAGATTAGAAGAGGCTTAGCATCTCCAACGGTAGTTAATCAATTCAACATTAATTCCATTACTATCCAAGTCATTATCCAGATATTTACATAACATCACATATGCGAATTCAACTCATAATTAACTATTGATTATGAATACAACACTTATTCAATAGTAACCGATTGGAATGTAATTAAGTATCCACAATAATGTAGTAGAGGTGCAGGTTTAATTTCTGCTAAACAATGTGCAAATATAGCCGACCTAGTTAATAATAGCAGAACGGTGGTTTATTTTGCTAAACATGTGTCCAATTAATTTAATTAGCGGAGTAGTGTTTTATTCCACTAAACAAATATCCAATTAACATATTCGGTCCAATTTAACTCAACAGTAACTTATTTGGCCAAATAAACATTAATAATTAAGGTATATAAATTTAAATGACGTTATTAATTAAAATAAACATAATTAAATATTGTCCGTATTAATATGATATAAATTTTAAACATCCCAAATCTATCAAAAAATTATACTACCATGTTGTACTTGTCAATATGAGTATAAGCAAAAATCTATATGTAAAACGGATGTCATATATGCAAGTTACGATGGTTTAAACATAGCACTCTTATATAATTAAATTAACATTTGAATAAAAAAATTCTCACCTTAGAAAATAGAACCAAGGCCCGAATTCCTCAACTCGCATCCAAAATCTAAAGTTCTTCATCGTCTCCCCAATCCACCTCTCCATTAACGTATCCAAAACATGCACACAACGTGCAAGTACACACACGCCACGAACCACTGATCATCCGTACGAGACAACCACTGTATTCCACTTGCCGAGCTTTCCGCATTGGCACATATGCAACCATCTCCGATCCCTCTGATCGAAAATCCGACCATCGAAACGCATCTCTAGGTCATGAACTCATAACAACATTCAGCTCCGACTTCCACCAAATATCACCACAACATGCCCCACTCCTCCATGAACCCAACGCCTGACAACATTTCATTAATCAATGACCATCCCTCCGATGAACTCAATTCCTAGGTCATAATGAACGCTGATTGTCATCACGGAATGCTGCTGAACATACACCGAAAACACTATGTTGCCATACGATGCTAATGACGCATATGACATCGATCGATTCAAAACAAATCAAGAGAATTTAATTTTTGAAGTTTAAGAACATTTTTATTCCCTTTCAGATTTTCGACGATAACTCGGTAGACATTCGATGAAATAGTGTGCCGTCCATTTCTAAAAATACTATGGGTTTATATGAACAACTTTCGTTTTTATGTATAGGCTAATTGTGGATAGATTGAAAGATGATGATTTGTAAATGGAGGAGATGGAGTTGTTTTCATTTATGGACATTGAAAAAATAGAGAAGAAGTATAACATTGCTCGTATGTCTGAATATATATGTACAGATGCTCCTCTACCATAAATATCAAGGAGACTAAGAAATCAAATCAAAGGAGACAATGGTGGACAAAGGGGCAGCTATGGTGAAAATAACATGGGGATAATGGTGGTTGGAAGGGAAAATGAGTATACATAATGGTTTCTGCTATGGAAAGGATCTGTGTATTGACCTGAAGGCAAAAAGGGCTGTGTGTACCCATATAGATTTTGTTTTGGTTTAGTTCAGGTGTCCCGTTGATCCAAAAAATGGACCAACACCCTATTTTTAATTTGAAAGCACCAACCCTTTTTTGACAAAACAATATCATAGATAACATATATAGAAAAAGAGCAGTAAAAGAAAGAAGATAAAGAATTTTTATAGTGGTTCGACTTTTAATGAAGCCTACGTCCACTTTATAGTTTTATTATAGACTGATTGTTGTTACAAGAGATATCTGATTACAAGGCTTTGATTATCTTGAAGTGAGTTGAATCCCAGAGTTGGAATCTACTGGAGAATCACAGTGAATCCCTTTAGAGATTGTTGTGAAGGAGGTAGAGAGTGAAGAATAGTTCCAGTAGAGCTTCAACAACCAGTCCATAGAAGATCACGTTTATGTTGCAGGTAGGATGGTATTTATATTGATTGGAGTGCTTCTAGGACCGTCAACTTCAACATCTGCCCACAGATAAGTAAGGAATGACCCTAGGAGGGTTTTGCTCGCGAACCGAGGCAAGAACATGGATCGCTAGCGACCCTTAGACTTGGCTCTTTTGCGAGCCAATTTCTTGGCCTCTTGTCATTGCATCCTTAGCTAGTTTGTTTGATGATTCGAGGAGAGGCATGGGTCACTGATGATCCATGCGCTTAGGATTTTTCTGGAGTTTGGAGTGAAAATGTTTCCATTGTCTTTCATCGTCGTTGTTTCGTTTTGATGGCAATTCACTAGCTATATGCGCTCAGCTGCTGATTGAACTAAAAGAATGCTAATCTCTCGGTTAAGTGATCCCAGTCGTTGCCTTAGTCATATAGAATGGCCCTTGTTAATCCCTTGTCTTAGCTTTTCTGGTTAAGTTCTGAGCCATCCTGTTTACACAAGGTTGTTCTGTTTCCTATTGGTTCCTGTTGGGTTAAATACCCGGATAACATTTGCCCCCTATAGTACGTTTTCGTTGCAAACAAGGTGTGCTCTGTAAGTTATCGCTTTCAATATCCATATGTTGATATCCAAGTAATTGCATTAGAGCTTTACGGATACGTTAACCCAATGTTGTTGGTCATCTTTCTTTTGTTCCGACTGCTATTACTTGTCATAACAAACCAAATTTCTTCCTGTAATGCCTCGTAGAAATCGAGCTCAAGAAGAATAGGTGAAGCCTCCTTTTCTTTTTTCTTTTTTTATGGGTCGCTAGCGATCCATTACGTATGGATCGCTAGCGATCCATACTATTGTAAATTTCCTTTGGAAGTTTGGATCATGAGCGATCCATGATGGATTGCTGGTGACCCAATGCCTTAGGAAAATTTTCTACTTCCTTCTTTATACCTATTTATGTACTCGAACCGACCCTCATCCCATTTCCATACAAACCAAACTTCCCTTTTGCGACCCAATCCCTGCGACCTGAAGTCCCTAGACGATCCGATCCAAGTTTGCTTGATTCGATTAATCACTTCCTTGAATCCATTTAGCCCGAGCTCTTGGCCGTAATATCCAATCACAGCACCGTGATTCCTTGCTTCTTTTAGGAGCAAAACCCTAGCTCGTCATTAGCTCACTACCTATCTTACTTTGTTGCCGACCTGACATCAGCTCGCTAACGATCCATTCCGTAGCTAGCTGAGTTTGGTCTTTGATTCTTCCTGTGCCTTTGAATTCAGTTAGAGGTGGGTTTGATTAATTGGTTTGCTAATTATTGCGTTGGTATATTGATTTAATGACTAGCTTTCGTTTGCGACGTTGGTTACTAGAAGTTCGAGTTAATTGTAGTTTAACGAGTTAGATAGCCAGTCAAGTCTTGAGTTTTCCCCATAAACGACGTCCTGGCCTTAGTCCAATACTTGATGCATTTTGCTATCTTCGCTCGTTAGATCGGAATTGACTTGTGCCCAATTCCATAGACGTTACCGCATGACATATCACCGGTTGATCCCGATTCTTCCAGAGAATTTGGTCTTATCCGGCTTGTTTATTCCACACTCGATGTCCCTACAGCGAGAAGAGTTTTCCATGTCGCATCAGACGATGGATCCGTTACCGATCGTTGATCGATAACGGGTAAGTGTGCAAGGAGTAGAAGTAAAAGCAAAAAATGAAGTAACATGGGAAGTTCTTTTCTCCTTCCACTGCGAGCGAACTATCTACATGGGATAGAGCGCTTGTAGCATTTCGAGCACCAAGTTTATCCCATATAGATAGCATACTGCACTTTCCCCAGTTAGCATTTGAAATTCAACATGTCGATTACACGTTAATCTTTCTTTGGAATTCAAGTGTGGTAGGGGAAACTATTAAATTTGGATAGATTTACTTGACCGTTTTCAGATGCAAGCTCTGTTATATAGAATGAAGCAGTCATCCATGCATCATAAGTCAAGCGGATGAAGCCATGCGCTCTCAGAAGCTGAGTCATCATCCACTTCACATGCTCAGTATGGTCAGTTAGTCCCGGTTGGGCGAATCGTGGATCGTACGCCTCCCAACTTTAGATTTCCACTTAATCCGCCCGAGAGAGCTTAATCGGTGGTTTCTGCTAAAGTTTTTCATAATACTTGTACGCAACATAGAATTCCAGAAGAGGATGTGCGTTTGCGAAGGAAGGACGAATTCGCTCATATGCCTCCCTCGGGGTACACTACTTATCATCGATACATGTGTCTGAATGGAGCCGTGCCTCCCTTTGACGACTTTTTGCATGAGACTCTCTCGAACTTGGGTATTGCCCCATTTCAGCTTCATCCTAATGGCTATGCCATCTTGACTTGTCTACATGTTCCTTTTATGGAGGAGTTCAACCGCGCCCTAAGTTTTGATGAGTTACGGTATTTTTTGGCGTTCAAGAGGAGAGATGAATGTCCTTCCTTGATTATAATCGAAGCCCAAAGAAACCGAAAGATTGTCCTGCGCTTGCAAAGCAACTTGTCACAGTTCAAGATGTAGTATTTCTTCATTAGATGCTCCGAGGGGTTCAATCGTCGGTGGACGACAAGAGGTAAACTTCTTTTTTTTTCTTCATTTATCGAGCTCCAACGCGTTTTAGTGGAGTCTATGAAGTTGTGTGTCTCCAACAGTTATCCTAAGGCCGAATAGAGACCCTGCTCTTAATGAACTATGTCAAACTCTAAAGGCTATCGACGCCGAGGAGATATGTGTGGAAGTGCTACCGACCGATGAGTACTTGCATTAAGATGGATTACTGGCTCCAAGTAGACATGCTATTCAAGTTGAGACTCCCTCTCATGCCCGATCCAGGGTTCATATGAGATATATTTCCTCCTCCCACGACTCTGAAGAAGTTGCCTCTCAAGAGAGGGAAAGCCCGTCTAGAGGACCCACCGATGAAGCCCGTGAGGGAGAGGATGCTGTGGCGACTGGAATGTAACAGCCCAAAATTTTTAACGAAATTTTATTTATAAATAAACATTTTGAAATATTGATTTGAAATAAAAGTGTAATAACTAGTGTAAAACGGAAATTTAAACTTTACATTTTTACGTATAATTTCATCTGTTCTTAACTTTATATTAGAATCAAATTTTATTATTTGATGATAATAACTATTTTATTTTTAGTTTGAAATGATACGTTATTTTATTTAAAGAAACGTTATCTTTTTTTAAAATTTATTTGATAAAAGAAACAAGTAACGGTTGTACGTTACTTTGGGCGTTACACTTTACGTTCGTTGACCATTTGATTTTATATGCGTAGGCTTTACAAATTTCAGCTGTATAGTTTCAGTTTGAAAATTTCAAAAAAAATCTTGCATTGAATCGTTCACGTGAGAATTATTATTCCATTTCCTCTTTGCATTCCATAAGTTTCGTTCCAGCTTTTAATAAAATTAAATTGCCTTGAATTCCCTGCCGTTCAGAGCAATTTATAATTTCCAGATCCAACTTTTTCTTTCAGTTCCATTTGCTTTTGCGTAAACATTTCTTCTTCCAGGTAATGGCCGTACCTTCTTTAATTTTTGTTTTCATTTTTGCTCTGCTTTGTTACAGCTCATCCCCTGTTTGCTGTGCCAACTCCATGCCTTCTTCCCATTTCATTTTGTTTTCATTTATGTTCCTCTGTACTGCCTCCACCGAGATCTACACCACAGCCCAAGCCTACCACCACGTCAGCTTACCCAACCCGCCACCGCCTCGATGCCATCCCACCACCCAACCCCTTCGTCAGACACCACCGAGATCTACCCCATGCTTGCCACCGTGACCTACCCATGCTTTCCACCGTGAGAATCCCTACGCTTAGCCCACTGCCACACTCGGCCTATGCCAGACCAACCCCTACGCTTAGCCCACTGCCACGCTCGGCCTATGCCAGACCAACCCCTTCACCTGACCCACCCATTCGCCACCAGCTGAGATCCCCACGTCCAACCCCTAAGCCCTGCCACCACCACGACCGTGCCAGCCACCACCCACGTCCCCAGGACAGACCGAACCCCTACCCAGCCACAACCCCATCGAGAACCCTCTGAACCCATGCAAGACCACCACCAGGCACATCCCTACCCCGTGCCGGACTCACGAACCCATGCCAAACTGCCGCCACGTTAGCACCAAACCCCTGCCGAGACCAGGCAACTCCAGGCCGAGACCAGACCAGCCAAGACCACCTCCAACCCATGTCGAGACCAACCAACCCGACTCAGCCTTGTTTTATTTTCTATAATTTTCTCTGCCTTGTATTTGAAAACAAAAATAAAGGGAAATGAGAACATTGTTTGGCCACCCTTTGCATTCTTTCATTTTGTTGAATTTGCCAGATGGAGCCTTTGTACTTAAACCTGAAAATGAATAGAATTGTGTTCATCACTCTGTATTTTGTAGTAAAGAGTTCTGTCACCTTGTACTTTTAATTTTATGTTGAATTGCTTCCACTGACCTTGTTTTGAAAAAGAAAAAAAATGCTTTTGTCACTTTTGTTTTTGAATTCATGATTTGTACCCAGCCTCTGTTTTGAAGTCACGGCCAAAATGTCCTTCGAACCTTACTTTTGTTCAATTTGATTTCCAGTTGATTTACTCAAAAAAAAATGTTGAGGTAATTGACGTGCGTTAACTTATTCAAATTTTTGCTTTATTCTTTGATTTTAGATTTGAATCCAGTTGGCGAATCCGCCAACAACTGATCGTGCTTTCCGCGTGCTTTCGTTAGACATTGTATTTCTTTTTCCGAATCTCCAGCTCCGTAGAGGTGAGTAAATCTCACACGAATATTCATACTTATATGATTGTGAAACGACCGCAACTGAATGTGTAGGAAATAAATAAATAAATAAATGATGTTATAATTACCTGTGATTTATTTATAGTTGATGTTAGAATTGTTAAAACTGCATAACATATCATCTGTTATATTTTATTCTTATTTTACTGTTATTCTATTCTGTTAAATCACACTGCAAGTTCCCTGTAGAATAGAATCACTATGGGTTGAAATGATACATACCCGAACGGACTTTAGAATAAGGGAAGATCGTTATGGGCTGAAATGATAGGCCTGAACGATTTTCAAATTTAAATTTTATTTACTTGGGATTGCGGGTTTGAAATGATAAAACCCGGATTTTTCTTTGTAAATTACGGATTGAAATGATATAGTATCCGTATCACTTGACTTAGGCTAGAAAATATCATACAGACCCGTGGTTATTTTTCTGTATTTTTCTGGATACCTTTAAATGATTTAAATATTGTAATAATATTAAATTGATTTAAATCGAATTTTTAAATGATTTATTTATAATAGAAATGATTTTTTTTCTATGTGATAAATATAAATAAATGGAAAAATATTGATTTTAAAATGAAACTTAAATTTGAAATTTTGACTAAAAGAAAAGATGGAAACTTAAGTTAATTAAATTTAAATGAAAATTTAGTTTTCAAATAGTGGAAAATGGAGTTTAAGTTTAAATGTTGAAATGGATTGTTTAAATGAAAGTGGAATTTACGCACTTGAATTTAATAAGCGAACATTGTAAATTTTGGGTTTTACTTGTAAAATTTCTCTTTAGAATAAATTTGTTAAAGAATTTAAATGAACATTTTAATGTATGATTTTATAAGTTCTGAACTAGGTAGAATCTGTAGCACTTGTTAAGTGCTGTGGTTATATACGTGAACCAAAAGACTAAAATGAACTAAGGCTAAGATTGTACTGGGTAAGTGCTGTTGTAGCAGAAACTAAAATTGAACATGAATTAATAAAAGGGCTACTGTAGCACTTGTTAAGGACTGTAGTAGGCTGAAATATGATTTTTGTTTAAAACTGAACTGTTATAGCAGTTTATAAATGTTGTTTTGTTGAATAAAATTTGTTTTCAAATATAACTTACCGTCGCACTTTTTAAATGCCGTGAAAGCTGAATACTTTAACGTTATTGTTTTAAGTGAATAAATGAACTCCTGAAAGATTTAATTTTGGAAATTAAATATTTAATTATTAAATATAATGAATTGACTTTAAATGATTTAAATGAAATAGTTGATTTGGGAAATACAACTATTTTGAAATGTGATTAAATGGTATTTAAATTTAAATTTAATAAATGATGTTTTGAAATGGTATTTTGATATTTTGAAATGAATTTGAAATGACATTAAATCTTGGAATAAATAATTGAAGTTTATATTAGTATGAAAAATATTTGGTTTACTTGTAATTTGAATCTAATTAAAGATATTAGACTTATGAAATATAGAGAATAAAGCTTTGGAATTATTTTATAATTTGAATAGTTATTTTGTGGATTAAATCTATATTTGAAATTTATAAAATTTGAAATGGTCTATGGAAATTTAATTGAAATAAACGATTGAATTGAATTGAAACTTTGGAAATTTTAATACTTGATTTGAAAGTATAATAATTACACTTTTAAATGGTTTAAATGAATTATTTTGATTGAAATATAAACTATTTAAAAGGTGACTTGAAATGATAATAAATGAATTATATCTTTATATTTAAAAGGTATTTAAATTTGAATAATTAGATTTGAACTCAAATTATATTTTGGTATATTTAAATGATTTGAAATGAAGTTTGAAAAGATATGATATTTTGATATATTGAAATGATTTGAAATGAAGTTTTGAAATGATATGATATTTTAAAATATATTGAAATGGTTTGGAAATATTTAATCTTTATTTTTTTAAAGATTTGGATTTGAAATGATATGCTATTTTGAAGTATAAACTGTTTTGAATTATAACCACGGGTTATGATAACGATTGGTTGGCAAAGAGACCGAGATCGGATATGGACATACTCTCTGTCGATACCGAAAACCACTTTGACAACCGTGTACGCAGTGGAGATTCCAGAATGAAGTAGGATGGTGGCGACGTTCTTAAGGTATGTTACGTGGACCCAACTCCCGTGAGTTGGCATAAGGTGGCTAAAACAGGAGCGATCTCGGACCAGTGAGGTAGCACCTCTTCTCGGACACATTTCTTTGATATTATACTCTTACTTGTGGTTTGACTAGATGGCCATCCTCCGATTTGGGAATGTTGTTCGAGGTGGACGATAGTGGCTGCTATGCGCTCCATCAGTCCATGTGCGTAATTGGTATATCTACCCTGGCATTGCCTAGTTGTGCCGTGTCACCTACCATATCGAGCTTTACTACGATTATGATTTTAAGATCCGACCGCGTTAAGGTTCTCCATCCCCTTAACGCTATTTTCCGATATGATTATACTTTACTTATTTAGACACTATTATAATATCGAATATTACTACATAGTAGATATTTTAACGGATCCTTAGAGGATGGGCGGTCCCAAGCATCTTCTAAGTTACTTGTACCTTTACTACAGTTCACTTGAGTTGGTTTACATTGTATAAGTATGTATATCCTGACTCGAGTGTTTTGTGTTTTGCTTTACGCTCTGGTCAGCCTGAGTTATTCACAGATTTGGATTCCACTTTCTGGAGATTTAAATCACTGGAGATTATCTGCTTGTCTTGTCCTATCTATTTCAGTTCTGTTGTTCTACTCAGCTTGTACTTGGTCGTTGTATTTAGACTTCTGTTGTACTCTATTTTTTTCTGTTGTATCTTATGTAACTTTGTTATATTTATATAGTAGCTTCATGAACTACTATTTCTTTTACTTCCGCTGCATTATTTCACTCTGTGTCTGTGATCTGTGATTATATTTATTTACTTTATACTCTGAGATTTGCCAAATTTTATTTACAACGCGGTATTTTGAGCAATTCAACTCCGGCATGAGTGTCTACCTATACACTTATAATGGATGCGAATGGTTGAAAATATCGGGTCGTTACAGTTGGTATCAGAGCTTTGGCTTTGAGGCAAAACTTAGAATGTATGGTAAATTTAGTTACAGAATCACTTCCATTCGAGTTTGAATCTCTTTCTTTTGACTCGGTTTCCTTGAATTTTGGAACGTTCCGCACGGTTCCAAAATCCATTCTTGTCCCTCACTATTCATCTTCTTTTGATTCTGGAGTATCACATAACTCCACTTCGAATGATCTTTATAGTGAATTGGCAGTCTCGCCAATATTCTAATTTTCTTGTAAAAGGGTGAAAATCCTTTACAATCAGCATCGATTCACCAGAAATTTATATTTATCCTTGGTTTAGATGTTAATATCTTTTATTATTCCAAACTTTATCTCATGAGATCGAACGTAGATTTATCCCAGAAAAATCCACATCGATCTTATTCTTTAAGTCACGGTTGACCCGGTTAAGGTTGTCCGCGATTTATTTAAGCTTGTCCATCTCCCTACTCTGTTATTTAATCATCTTGTCTTTTGTGTCCAACCTATCTTCATAACATTTTTTTTCTTAAAAATTGTACTAGTAAAGCTATGTTTTGTTTTATATATTGTGTTGTTTGAGTTGTTGATGATGATTTGGGTTTCCGATCGATTCGTCTGATCAACGCTATCGATAGGATTTCTAAAACACTTTGACAGAACATACTGACATAATATTATTTTAAAATTGTTAATGAAATAAATTTTGATATATAGGTAAATTTATGGAACTTAATAAATTGATAATTTGAAGTGATAATACTTGATTTATCATTTGTTGTTCTACAAATGAATTTATAAATAGTTGTTTATAAATTTATTTGGGAACTGAAATGAATTTAAAACAAGAAATTTAAAGAATTTAATTTCTGATGGTTTCAAACCTTGTGTTTAAAATTTTTAAAAGGATATTATTTAAAGTATTTTGAATAAAAAAATTTGTCTCTAAAGGATTTTAAAGTTTGAGAATTTAGTGCTCTTCTCTTTGTCGCTGGAAAATAATTTCGGTGATGACTGCAGCATCATCGACGTTCATTTTCGAGTTTCGAAGTGAAGAGACCGTTCTGTAGTCTTACTACAGCTTTGTTTTGGAAAATCTAATTGATTTGAATCTCTAAATATGATTGGATTATAATATATATAGATATATGATTTAAATTTGATTTGACATATTATGTATATATAATTACTTATCTCTAAAATGTTTTGAAAGGAATCGGAAGTTTAATTCTTAAATTTTATTTTAAAGAATAATTTCAATTATAAAAGAAATTTTTTTTGGATAAATGATTCAAACTTGAGATAATTGAATCGGAAAGTTTTATTTGTATAACACACAATTTCATTCCAATATAACTTACCTAAATTACATAGAAGTTGAATATGAAATTGGATAATATACAATATAGAAAGGATTTTATAAATAAAAATTTGAGTGGTTATAATAAATGTTATACACTTAAATTTTAGTTATAAAAGATTAACAGAGGTAAATAGTAAAAAGGGAATTTAAAGAGATTTTATTTAAGTAACTTAATAATCAAATTTGATTTAATATGGAACCTTAAGTCTAACCTAGGAATTTTAATAATGGTTATTTCCTGAAATGAATATGTTGTATAATAAATAATGTATCTTTGAATAGATAAAATAAAATACATTGGAATTGGACATTTTGTAATAAAGTTTATTTAATTTCAGTTCATAGTTTAAGTGATGTCTAAATGAATAAATGTGTAAAGAAATTTGATTGTTATATTTGCTATGATAAATATTTTATTTATGAAATTGATATGTCTTGAAAAATGAATAATTATGATAGTTAAAATGTATTTTAACATCACTAAATTGGATAATTGAGAATTTGGTTTTTCAAATGGAAAATTTAAGTGTAACTTATTGAAGGAATATCTATTTATGAAATTGGCATTTTAAATAAAGTGTTAGGTTATTTGTTAAATGAAGAGCTAAGTAAAATAATGAACTTTTGACTTAATAAATGAATATTTCTGGAATAAAACTGATTTGAAATACTAATATATCTACTATAGCATTTTATAAGTGCTGCCGTTTGAAAATACAATGTTTTGGAAATTTTATAATTGAATGAACTTAGAAATGCTACAACTTTAAAATGAATATTATTTGACCTTGAATTAAAATGGTTTAAAGGAAGATTATTTTAAAAAGGTGTTATGATTTTCTAAGTATTATGTACTTTTTAAGAATAACATTTCCAAAGTGTTATGATTTTTAGTAGTATGATTTCCAAATGATAAACATCCCTAAATTGTTATGATTTCAAAGCATTATTGTTTCAAATTTATTATCTTATTTTGTTTTTCAAACTATCTTTTGGTTGTCCTTATTTCTCTTATCCTGTTACAGAATGGGAAGGCTATTGCTTATACCAGTCTGTTTAGAAATCTTTTTATAATCTTTGTTACTCATTTTGGAATCTGAACACTGTTTTCTATCCATGTACCGTCGCTCAAGTGAAAAGGATGATTCAGACTCTAGAGAATCTTTTTCGTGTTTGTGTTCTTGATTTGATCACCTCCATCTTGTTAAACTTGCCTATAACAATAGTTATCAGGCCAGTATTGAGACATCTCCATTTTCTGCTCTTTACGGACGACCTTGTAGATCTCCTTCTTGCTGGATTGAATCCGGTAATCGTTTGGTTCTTGGTCCTGAGATGGTTTTGGAAGCTTCGGAGAGAGTTGAAGAGATTAAGAGGAAGATGAGGATTGCTCAAGATAGACAGAAGAAGTACGCTGATCGTCGAAGACGGAATTTAGAGTTTGCCGCTGGTGATTTGGTTTTCCTTAAGGTCTCTCCCTTAAGGAATGTTATTCGTTTTGGTCGTAGAGGAAAGCTTTCTCCTAGATTTGTAGGTCCTTTCCGCATTTTGGAAAGAATTGGCTCTCTTGCTTATCGTCTGGATTTACCCGAGAAATTTTCTGGAATACACAATGTCTTTCATGTATCTCATCTTCGTCGCTATCTACATGATCCATCTCTTATTATCCAGCCTTCTGCTCTTGATAGTTTGGATATTGAGCCAAATCTGACTGTTGAGAGGAAGCCACTTCGTATCGTCGATCGAGGTACGAAGCAGCTAAGAAGAAAATCTGTCAACCTGGTCAAAGTGCAGTGGAGCACTGATGAACAGGATTGCACCTGGGAGACGGAGGAGAGCATTCGTGCTTCGAATCCGGAATTGTTTATTTCAGGTACTTTTGATATTCTGTCTTATCTTCTTTGTTTTTCCTTTTTCGTTCCTTTTCGAGGACGAAAAGTTTTAAGTGGGGGAGAGTGTAACAGCCCAAAATTTTTAACGAAATTTTATTTATAAATAAACATTTTGAAATATTGATTTGAATTAAAAGTGTAATAACTAGTGTAAAACGGGAAATTTAAACTTTACATTTTTATGTATAATTTCATCCGTTCTTAACTTTATATTAGAATCAAATTTTATTATTTGATGATAATAGCTATTTTATTTTTAGTTTGAAATGATACGTTATTTTATTTAAAGAAACGTTATCTTTTTTTTAAATTTATTTGATAAAAGAAACAAGTAACGGTTGTACGTTACTTTGGGCGTTACACTTTACGTTCGTTGACCATTTGATTTTATATGCGTAGGCTTTACAAATTTCAGCTGTATAGTTTCAGTTTGAAAATTTCAAAAAAAATCTTGCACTGAATCGTTCACGTGAGAATTATTATTCCATTTCCTCTTTGCATTCCATAAGTTTCGTTCCAGCTTTTAATAAAATTAAATTGCCTTGAATTCCCTGCCGTTCATAGCAATTTATAATTTCCAGATCCAACTTTTTCTTTCAGTTCCATTTGCTTTTGCGTAAACATTTCTTCTTCCAGGTAATGGCCGTACCTTCTTTAATTTTTGTTTTCATTTTTGCTCTGCTTTGTTACAGCTCATCCCCTGTTTGTTGTGCCAACTCCATGCCTTCTTCCCATTTCATTTTGTTTTCATTTATGTTCCTCTGTACTGCCTCCACCGAGATCTACACCACAGCCCAAGCCTACCACCACGTCAGCCTACCCAACCCGCCACCGCCTCGATGCCAGCCCACCACCCAACCCCTTCGTCAGACACCACCGAGATCTACCCCATGCTTGCCACCGTGACCTACCCATGCTTTCCACCGTGAGAATCCCTACGCTTAGCCCACTGCCACACTCGGCCTATGCCAGACCAACCCCTACGCTTAGCCCACTGCCACGCTCGGCCTATGCCAGACCAACCCCTTCGCCTGACCCACCCATTCGCCACCAGCCGAGATCCCCACGTCCAACCCCTAAGCCCTGCCACCACCACGACCATGCCAGCCACCACCCACGTCCCCAGGGCAGACCGAACCCCTACCCAGCCACAACCCCACCGAGAACCCCCTGAACCCATGCGAGACCACCACCAGGCACATCCCTACCCCGTGCCGGACTCACGAACCCAGGCCAAACTGCCGCAATGTTAGCACCAAACCCCTACCGAGACCAGGCAACTCAAGGCCGAGACCAGACCAGCCTAGACCACCTCCAACCCATGCCGAGACCAACCAACCCGACCCAGCCTTGTTTTATTTTCTATAATTTTCTCTGCCTTGTATTTGAAAACAGAAATAAAGGGAAATGAGAACATTGTTTGGCCACCCTTTGCATTCTTTCATTTTGTTGAATTTGCCAGATGGAGCCTTTGTACTTAAACCTGAAAATGAATAGAATTGTGTTCCATCACTCTGTATTTTGTAATAAAGAGTTCTGTCACCTTGTACTTTTAATTTTATGTTGAATTGCTTCCACTGACCTTGTTTCGAAAAAGAAAAAAAATTGCTTTTGTCACTTTTGTTTTTGAATTCATGATTTGTACCCAGCCTCTGTTTTGAAGTCACGGCCAAAATGTCCTTCGAACCTTACTTTTGTTCAATTTGATTTCCAGTTGATTTACTCAAAAAAAAAATTGTTGAGGTAATTGACATGCGTTAACTTATTCAAATTTTTGCTTTATTCCTTGATTTTAGATTTGAATCCAGTTGGCGAATCCGCCAACAACTGATCGTGCTTTCCGCGTGCTTTCGTTAGACATTGTATTTCTTTTTCCGAATCTCCAGCTCCGTAGAGGTGAGTAAATCTCACACGAATATTCATACTTATATGATTGTGAAACGACCGCAACTGAATGTGTAGGAAATAAATAAATAAATAAATGATGTTATAATTACCTGTGATTTATTTATGGTTGATGTTAGAATTGTTAAAACTGCATAACATATCATCTGTTATATTTTATTCTTATTTTACTGTTATTCTATTTTGTTAAATCACACTGCAAGTTCCCTGTAGAATAGAATCACTATGGGTTGAAATGATACATACCCGAACGGACTTTAGAATAAGGGAAGATCGTTATGGGCTGAAATGATAGGCCTGAACGATTGTCAAATTTAAATTTTATTTACTTGGGATTGCGGGTTTTAAATGATAAAACCCGGATTTTTCTTTGTAAATTACGGATTGAAATGATATAGTATCCATATCACTTGACTTAGGCTAGAAAATATTATACAGACCCATGGTTATTTTTCTGTATTTTTCTGGATACCTTTAAATGTTTTAAATATTGTAATAATATTAAATTGATTTAAATCGAATTTTTAAATGATTTATTTATAATAGAAATGATTTTTTTTTCTATGTGATAAATATAAATAAATTGAAAAATATTGATTTTAAAATGAAACTTAAATTTGAAATTTTGACTAAAAGAAAAGATGGAAACTTAAGTTAATTAAATTGAAATGAAAATTTAGTTTTCAAATAGTGGAAAATGGAGTTTAAGTTTAAATGTTGAAATGAATTGTTTAAATGAAAGTGGAATTTACGCACTTGAATTTAATAAGCGAACTTTGTAAATTTTGGGTTTTACTTGTAAAATTTCTCTTTAGAATAAATTTGTTAAAGGATTTAAATGAACATTTTAATGTAAGATTTTATAAGTTCTGAACTAGGTAGAATCTGTAGCACTTGTTAAGTGCTGTGGTTATATACGTGAACCAAAAGACTAAAATGAACTAAGGCTAAGATAGTACTGGGTAAGTGCTGTTGTAGCAGAAACTAAAATTGAACATGAATTAATAAAAGGGCTATTGTAGCACTTGTTAAGGACTGTAGTAGGTTGAAATATGATTTTTGTTTAAAACTGAACTGTTATTTCAGTTTATAAATGTTGTTTTGTTGAATAAAATTTGTTTTCAAATATAACTTACCGCCGCACTTTTTAAATGTCGTGAAAGCTGAATACTTTAACGTTATTGTTTTAAGTGAATAAATGAACTCCTGAAAGATTAAATTTTGGAAATTAAATATTTAATTATTAAATATAATGAATTGACTTTAAATGATTTAAATGAAATAGTTGATTTGGGAAATACAACTATTTTGAAATGTGATTAAATGGTATTTAAATTTAAATTTAATAAATGATGTTTTGAAATGGTATTTTGATATTTTGAAATGAATTTGAAATGACATTAAATCTTGGAATAAATAATTGAAGTTTATATTAGTATGAAAAATATTTGGTTTACTTGTAATTTGAATCTAATTAAAGATATTAGACTTATGAAATATAGAGAATAAAGCTTTGGAATTATTTTATAATTTGAATAGTTATTTTGTGGATTAAATCTATATTTGAAATTTATAAAATTTGAAATGGTCTATGGAAATTTAATTGAAATAAATGATTAAATTGAATTGAAACTTTGGAAATTTTAATACTTGATTTGAAAGTATAATAATTACACTTTTAAATGGTTTAAATGAATTATTTTGATTGAAATATAAACTATTTAAAAGGTAACTTGAAATGATAATAAATGAATTATATCTTTATATTTAAAAGGTATTTAAATTTGAATACTTAGATTTGAACTCAAATGATATTTTGGTATATTTAAAATGATTTGAATGAAGTTTGAAAAGATATGATATTTTGATATATTGAAATGATTTGAAATGAAGTTTTGAAATGATATGATATTTTAAAATATATTGAAATGGTTTGGAAATATTTAATCTTTATTTTGATAAAGATTTGGATTTGAAATGATATTCTATTTTGAAGTATAAACTGTTTTAAATTATAACCACGGGTTATTATAACGATTGGTTGGCAAAGAGACCGGGATCGGATATGGACATACTCTCTGTCGATACCGAAAACCACTTTGACAACCGTGTACGCGGTGGAGATTCCAGAATGAAGTAGGATGGTGGCGACGTTCTTAAGGTATGTTACGTGGACCCAACTCCCGTGAGTTGGCATAAGGTGGCTAAAACAGGAGCGATCTCGGACCAGTGAGGTAGCACCTCTTCTCGGACACATTTCTTCGATATTATACTCTTACTTGTGATTTGACTAGATGGCCATCCTCCGATTTGGGAATGTTGTTCGAGGTGGACGATAGTGGCTGCTATGCGCTCCATCAGTCCGTGTGCGTAATTGGTATATCTACCCTGGCATTGCCTAGTTATGCCGTGTCACCTACCATATCGAGCTTTACTACGATTATGATTTTAAGATCCGACCGCGTTAAGGTTCTCCATCCCCTTAACGCTATTTTCCGATATGATTATACTTTACTTATTTAGACACTATTATAATATCGAATATTACTACATAGTAGATATTTTAACGGATCCTTAGAGGATGGGCGGTCCCAAGCATCTTCTAAGTTACTTGTACCTTTACTACAGTTCACTTGAGTTGGTTTACATTGTATAAGTATGTATATCCTAACTCGAGTGTTTTGTGTTTTGCTTTACGCTCTGGTCAGCCTGAGTTATTCACAGATTTGGATTCCACTTTCTGGAGATTTGAATCGCTGGAGATTATCTGCTTGTCTTGTCCTATCTATTTCAGTTCTGTTGTTCTACTCAGCTTGTACTTGGTCATTGTATTTAGACTTCTGTTGTACTCTATTTTTTTCTGTTGTATCTTATGTAACTTTGTTATATTTATATAGTAGCTTCATGAACTACTATTTCTTTTACTTCCGCTGCATTATTTCACTCTGTGTCTGTGATCTGTGATTATATTTATTTACTGTATACTCTGAGATTTGCCAAATTTTATTTACAACGCGGTATTTTGAGCAATTCAACTCCGGCATGAGTGTCTACCTATACACTTATAATGGATGCGAATGGTTGAAAATATCGGGTCGTTACAGTTGGTATCAGAGCTTTGGCTTTGAGGCAAAACTTAGAATGTATGGTAAATTTAGTTACAGAATCACTTCCATTCGAGTTTGAATCTCTTTCTTTTGACTCGGTTTCCTTGAATTTTGGAACGTTCCGCACGGTTCCAAAATCCATTCTTGTCCCTCACTATTCATCTTCTTTTGATTCTGGAGTATCACATAACTCCACTTCGAATGATCTTTATAGTGAATTGGCAGTCTCGCCAATATTCTAATTTTCTTGTAAAAGGGTGAAAATCCTTTACAATCAGCATCGATTCACCAGAAATTTATATTTATCCTTGGTTTAGATGTTAATATCTTTTATTATTCCAAACTTTATCTCATGAGATCGAACGTAGATTTATCCCAGAAAAATCCACATCGATCTTATTCTTTAAGTCACGGTTGACCCGGTTAAGGTTGTCCGCGATTTATTTAAGCTTGTCCATCTCCCTACTCTATTATTTAATCATCTTGTCTTTTGTGTCCAACCTATCTTCATAACATTTTTTTTCTTAAAAATTGTACTAGTAAAGCTATGTTTTGTTTTATATATTGTGTTGTTTGAGTTGTTGATGATGATTTTGGTTTCCGATTGATTCGTCTGATCAACGCTATCGATAGGATTTCTAAAACACTTTGACAGAACATACTGACATAATATTATTTTAAAATTGTTAATGAAATAAATTTTGATATATAGGTAAATTTATGGAACTTAATAAATTGATTTAAATTGATAATTTGAAGTGATAATACTTGATTTATCATTTGTTGTTCTACAAATGAATTTATAAATAGTTGTTTATAAATTTATTTGGGAACTGAAATGAATTTAAAACAAGAAATTTAAAGAATTTAATTTCTGATGGTTTCAAACCTTGTGTTTAAAATTTTTAAAAGGATATTATTTAAAGTATTTTGAATAAAAAAATTTGTCTCTAAAGGATTTTAAAGTTTGAGAATTTAGTGCTCTTCTCTTTGTCGCTGGAAAATAATTTCGGTGATGACTGCAGCATCATCGACGTTCATTTTCGAGTTTCGAAGTGAAGAGACCGTTCTGTAGTCTTACTACAGCTTTGTTTTGGAAAATCTAATTGATTTGAATCTCTAAATATGATTGGATTATAATATATATAGATATATGATTTAAATTTGATTTGACATATTATGTATATATAATTACTTATCTCTAAAATGTTTTGAAAGGAATCGGAAGTTTAATTCTTAAATTTTATTTTAAAGAATAATTTCAATTATAAAAAGAATTTTTTTTTGGATAAATGATTCAAACTTGAGATAATTGAATCGGAAAGTTTTATTTGTATAACACACAATTTCATTCCAATATAACTTACCTAAATTACACAGAAGTTGAATATGAAATTGGATAATATACAATATAGAAAGGATTTTATAAATAAAAATTTGAGTGGTTATAATAAATGTTATACACTTAAATTTTAGTTATAAAAGATTAACAGAGGTAAATAGTAAAAAGGGAATTTAAAGAGATTTTATTTAAGTAACTTAATAATCAAATTTGATTTAATATGGAACCTTAAGTCTAACCTAGGAATTTTAATAATGGTTATTTCCTGAAATGAATATGTTGTATATTAAATAATGTATCTTTGAATAGATAAAATAAAATACATTGGAATTGGACATTTTGTAATAAAGTTTATTTAATTTCAGTTCATAGTTTAAGTGATGTCTAAATGAATAAATGTGTAAAGAAATTTGATTGTTATATTTGCTATGATAAATATTTTATTTATGAAATTGATATGTCTTGAAAAATGAATAATTATGATAGTTAAAATGTATTTTAACATCACTAAATTGGATAATTGAGAATTTGGTTTTTCAAATGGAAAATTTAAGTGTAACTTATTGAAGGAATATCTATTTATGAAATGGGCATTTTAAATAAAGTGTTAGGTTATTTGTTAAATGAAGAGCTAAGTAAAATAATGAACTTTTGACTTAATAAATGAATATTTCTGGAATAAAACTGATTTGAAATACTAATATATCTACTATAGCATTTTATAAGTGCTGCCGTTTGAAAATACAATGTTTTGGAAATTTTATAATTGAATGAACTTAGAAATGCTACAACTTTAAAATGAATATTATTTGACCTTGAATTAAAATGGTTTAAAGGAAGATTATTTTAAAAAGGTGTTATGATTTTCTAAGTATTATGTACTTTTTAAGAATAACATTTCCAAAGTGTTATGATTTTTAGTAGTATGATTTCCAAATGATAAACATCCCTAAATTGTTATGATTTCAAAGCATTATTGTTTCAAATTTATTATCTTATTTTGTTTTTCAAACTATCTTTTGGTTGTCCTTATTTCTCTTATCCTGTTACAGAATGGGAAGGCTATTGCTTATACCAGTCTGTTTAGAAATCTTTTTATAATCTTTGTTACTCATTTTGGAATCTGAACACTGTTTTCTATCCATGTACCGTCGCTCAAGTGAAAAGGATGATTCAGACTCTAGAGAATCTTTTTCGTGTTTGTGTTCTTGATTTGATCACCTCCATCTTGTTAAACTTGCCTATAACAATAGTTATCAGGCCAGTATTGAGACATCTTGTAACGACCCGTATTTTTACGGATCGAAAAGTTTGTCAAAATCTGGAATTTTAGCATTTTTGAGCCATTTCAGATTTTAGGCAGAATTTTTCTAAGTCCTAGGTCGTGAACGACCTAAGTGATAGGTCGTGACCGACTTATAGAATTGGCGACTCAAGGGTAGGCAGACCTAGTGGAGTAAGCTGTTAGGGGATAGGTCGCTATGTGTTAGGTCGTCTGTAGCTTGGTTGGTTAGGTCGTAAGCGACCTAAGGGTTAAGTTGTTACCAAGTTAGGTCGACTGGGTGGGTTAGCGACCTAAAGAGATAAGTCGTAGCCTAGTTGAGTCGTGGCCATGCTAAGGAGTTAGCGTGTTAGCGACCTAAGGAGTTAGCGTGTTAGCGACCTAAGGAGTTAGCGTGCTAGCGACCTAAGGAGTTAGGTCGCGTAAGTGTTAGGTCGCTGAGGTTATAGGTCGTAACCTTGTTAGGTCGTGAGTTGTTGGGCTTTGTTAGGTCGCTAGGTTTTGCCAAGTGATAAGTCGTAAGCCTTTAAGTCGTTGAAGCGCCTGAGTTGTTAGGTCGCAGGGAATAGTTTAAGTGTTAGGTCGCGTGATTCCTAAGTCGTAGGTCGTTGGCAGGTTAAGTCGCAGATGCGCATTTGTTTTAAGGCGTCTGGCTTTGGTTAGGTCGAAGATGTTGCTAGGTCGTAGGTCGTGGACGACCTAACTCCGAGCGACCTATGGAGATGAGCGACCTAGGGGCAGATTTCAGCTATAAATAGAAGGGGTTGGCTTCATTTTTGGGATCCAGATTTTGAAGCGACGAAGTGCTGCCATTTTGAGAGCTCGACTTCTACACTTCTTCACTTCTTTTCTCCACTCTAATCTAGTGCTTCCATCCATCCAAATCGAAGATCAAGATTGAAGATTCAAGAGCTTAGATTGAAGATCTTCATCTTTTCAAGAGAGATTTCTTCGTTTGAAGCGGAGTCGTGATAGATCAAGCTCGATCCTTCGCTGTCCAGATCTGAGCGTGTTGATTAGGGTTTGTTTTGGTGATTTGGTGAGTGGTGATTATCTCTCACACGGATCCAAAGGAGTATATCGGATTGTTGGCTCGATTTGGTGTTAAAATAGTGATTTCCATGCATTTTCTTCATCCTAAGTGTAGATCCATATAGATCCATTGTTCATGATGATGTTACATCCATTTTATCATATGTTAACCTATGCAAGTTCATTCATCAAGTTTGTAGAGATATAATCCAATTTTTCATGCTTATTGGACTTTCAACTCTTTAATTACGAAAATGCCATTATTGTTATAATTGTCTACTTAGATCATATTTGAATGCTTGATTGTTTGGATTGATGTTTGATTTGATTTATTGTTATGAACTAGATGATTGATGATTAGATTTAGACCGAAGACGATTCAAAAGCTAAGGGAAAGGCTCTTGAATTGGGAAAGCTGCTCGTGGCATATGTAGCGGGATGATGAAGCTCTTATGCATAGATTCGATGATGTGATGTTGAGATGAGGCTTTGCGAGGATGTAATGAAGCGAGTCATCATATGATGAAGACTTGGTCTAATCCAGACGTGATCATTCCAAGCATGTTGATAACTCGGTGATATGATTCGAGTTGAGGATAATGAATGGATATGAGAATAGTCGTCGAGGAGGATGATTAGGAGGTTTGGATAGCATCGTTGTTGAAGGTTCTAGCATGCTCTAAGCAAGAGTACGTTTGGGCAGATTCGATAGTCCCAACGACTAACTGTTGATGGTCGAGTACTCTGGGCAGATTCGATAGTCCTAGGCACGGGCTGCGACGACGTGCGGGAGTTATGTCTAGAACCGGGGTTTCCATTAGCCCTTGACGGACGGCTGAAAGAATGTGCCGGTCATTCAATTAACGATGATATCGAAGCAATGATAACAGTGATAGCCAGAGTCATGGATGTTTGGTTGTATCGTCATTCGGACTCAAGAGCGGTATTTTCTGGGTGCTTATCTGATTTAGGCCTTGGTACTTGGAAAACATCGCCCTTGACTCGAGTGATAGTAGCTTTACTTTAAATTGTTTGCTTCTGCTTAGTGTGTGTCTGGGGCTATCATTGTAGAATGAGGTTGGAGTGGGAGGGTTGTATCCCTATTCCTTTTTCCTTTATGCTCTTTTGGTATGTTGTTAGTTAATTTACTGCTCACTAAGACTGTTGTCTGACTCAAGGCTTTATGTTTTTAATTCTTATTGCCTTGGGCTGTTCGTCCATTTTGGGACGGGCAGACTAGGTAGCAGGTGACAGGTGCTGTCCTCTTCTCACGATGCTGATATCGAAGACGAGCTGGAGGGTTGCATATTATCTTCTTATTATATGTAATGGATATTCCGCTGTTTTGTATTCTCTGAGAGATATGTAGTGAGGCTTGATGTATTGACTATGTGGATGCTTGTATTCAACTATTATGGAGTTTTATATGATGTCATTTTGTTCTGTAAAGCTTCACTATACATATGTTCTATTGTATTTTGTCCATGCGCTGTGAGTAATACGATAGGTTCTGTTGTTTTAATCTACCTTGACAATCGTCCATGGTCGCCTGGCACACTTTACAGCGCACTATCTCTAGATTCGGTGCAGGGGTCATGGGCGGTCGTCACATTTGGTATCAGAGCATTGGTTAATCGATTTTACCCAACGCTCGCCGTTGTAACTACGTATGAGAGACGTAATTGTATTTTGATGGATGATTACTATATATAATATAGTAGCTTAGTAGAGTTTGAGTTCTTTATGCAGTTGTTTCTCTAGATGCTCTAATCATTCCTTTTTATAGATATTGAGAATGAGTCGAAGAGGGAGACCAGCTGCTAGGGAAGGTCGTGCTACTGAAGAGACTGCTGATTATGCAGCCATGTTCGAAGCTATGATGACTTCAATCATGAGAAGGATACCAGTTCCGGGGGCAGCAGTAGATGTTGGAGTTCAAGTCCAAACTCCGAAACCAGTGGATTTTGCTAAGTTGTGCAAGGACTATACTGCTCTTGGAGGGAAGGTTTTCTTGGGAACAGAATCAACTATTGAGGTCCAGAGGTGGATAGATGCTTGTAGAAGGATCTTTGGTGATTTGGGAATTGATGATGCAACTAAGAGGAATTTGGCAGCGAGACAGCTTCAAGGGAGAGCTTCTGATTGGTGGAACTCTATTACCATCGATACTCCGGAAGAAGAGATTACTTGGGAGCAATTCCAAGTTAGATTTGAAGCTAAGTTCATTTCTACAGCTCAGAAGTCTGTTTTGTTCAAGAGGTTTGTGGAGCTCAAGCAAGGTGGAAGATCTGTTCTTGAGTATGTTTCTGAGTTTGAAGCTTTGTCCAAGTATGCTCGGTCATATATTGAATCTGCTTATCAGAAGAATGAGAAGTTTGTGACCGACTTGGATGGTTATCTTGGGAGACAGTTGGTGGATCATTTGGACGATTCATTTGAGAAGCTTGTGGAGAAAGCTCTTAGGCATGAGAGTCTGTTTCCTAAGGAAGGACCTGTTGTTGCTGTTACCAGGGGAGAGTCTAAACCACAGCAGGGTGGAAACCAGAAGAGGAAGCAGCAGCAGAAGGGTAAGGATGGCCAGAAGAAGCCGAAAGGCGAGGTGACTTGCTACAATTGTCAGCAGAAGGACCATTTCTCTAAGGATTGTAAGAATCCGAAGGTGCCAATGAAGTGTCACAACTGTGACAAGCCAGGGCACATCAGGAAGAATTGTCCAGAACCGAGGAAGGACAGGCAGATTGTGCAAGCTTATGCTTTAGGAGCTGTTCCGTCATCTTCGAAAGCTCCTACTGCTGAAGAGAAGGGAAAGAGTGTGGTGGTTCAAGGTACTCTTTTCCTATGTGGTGTTCCAGTTAGAGTTCTGTTTGATACTGGAGCGTCGCATTCGTTTGTTTGTAGTGAACTCGTAGGCCGGTTGGGTTTGGAACCGGATATTGTTGATAGGCCATTGGTTGTGACTAATCCAGTTGGGGTTCGTCTTGTTTGTGTATGTTATGTCGTGGTCTAGTTGTATCGAGTCATGGTTGCTCTTTTGTTTGTGATTGTTTTGTTCTGAACTTTGCGGGGTTCGGAATTATTTTGGGCATGGACTGGCTTAGGAAGTATGCGGCTAAGGTTGATTGTGAGAGGCTGGAGGTGACAGTCGAGAATGTGGAGGGGCGAAGGATTGTGATACGATGTAAGCATGAGGAAGGCGTCTTCATGAGCTTCATGTATTCGCTAGTTGTTCCACGGGATGGACTGTCTTTAGTGCCTATTGCAAATGGATTCGAGGATGTCTTTGACGAAGTCAAAGGGTTGCCGCCGCATAGAGAGATCGAGTTTCGTATAGATCTAGTTAAAGGAGCCAGACCTGTTGTGATGCCTCTTAAGCGGATGGCGCCTAGGGAACAGCAGGAGTTGAGGGTGCAAGTTGATGATCTTTTGCAGAAAGGATTCATTCGGCATAGTGTGTCCGAGTGGGGTGCACCAGTTGTGTTCGCAACCAAGGCAGATGGGTCATTGAGATTGTGTGTGGATTATCGTGAGCTGAATAAGGTGACTAAGAAGAACAAGTATCCATTGCTGAGGATAGATGACTTGTTTGATCAGCTTCACGAAGCTAAGGTGTTTTCTCAGATGGATTTGGCAACGAGATTTCACCAGTTGAGAGTAGCTAAGGATAGTGTGCCGAAGACTGCTTTTCGGACACCATCGGGTTTCTTTGAGTGGCTGGTAATGCCGTTTGGATTGACTAACGCGCCAGCATATTTTGTGGATCTTATGAATAGAGTGTTCAGAGATCAGTTGAACAAGTTCGTACTTGTGTTCGTGGATGATATTCTGATTTATTCCAGAACGGAAGAGGAGAACAAGACGCACTTGCATATGGTTTTGGAAATCTTGCGGAAACATCAGTTGAAGGCTAAGTTTTTGAAGTGTCACTTCTGGAAGAGTGAAGTGAGGTTCTTAGGCCATGTGATTTCTGGAAGTGGAATAGCGGTTGATCCCGCTAAGGTGGCAGCAATACAGGATTGGGTTAGACCTAAGAATGCATCTGATGTGAGAAGTTTTCTTGGATTAGCAGGATATTATCTACGGTTTATCAAAGACTTCTCCAAGGTAGCTGCACCGTTAACAGGATTGACGAAGAAGAACCAAGTGTTCAGTTGGGATGCTAAGTGCGAGCAAGCTTTCAGAATCCTGAAAGAGCGATTGACGAGTGCTCCTGTTTTGACTATTCCAAGTGGGAATGATGAGATGGTGGTTTACACCGACGCATGTGGTACTGGACTTGGAGCAGTGCTGATGCAGAGGGATAAAGTTGTTGCGTATGCCAGTCGACAACTGAAGCCGCATGAAAGGAATTACCCGACTCATGATTTGGAGTTAGCGGCGATTGTATTTGCTATGAAAATGTGGAGGCATTATCTGTTGGGAGTTCGATTCGAGTTGTTTACGGATCATAAGTCGTTGAAGTATCTTTTCTCCCAAAAGGATTTGAATCTTCGGCAGCAACGTTGGCTAGAGTTTTTAGCATCATATGATTTTGGTATAGCTTATACTCCGGGAAAAGGTAACGCAGTGGCAGATGCGTTAAGTCGAAGACATGCAGGATTGGGAGCCATGTTTTCAGAATGGAAGAGTCTCGAGTATTTAGCTGGGTTTGACTTCAGGCCTAGATGTGAATTGGAACCTGAGATGTTGGCAAACTTATCAATAAGACCGACTCTTGTGGAAAGGATTGGCGAGAGTCAAAAGCGAGATGATAAGCTTGTCAAGATTATCCGTGATTTGGAATCTGGAGTGGATCCAGAAAAGGATAAAGGATTCGAGGTCGATCGAGAGGGTTGGCTTCGGAAGCAAGGACGACTAGTTGTTCCCGATATAGATGAATTGAGGAGTGAAGTTCTGAAGGAAAGTCATCACTCGAAGCTGACAATTCATCCAGGTGGAAATAAGATGTATCGGGATATGAAGAGAACCTACTACTGGGAAGGTATGAAGAAGGATGTTGGAAATTTTATTTCCAAATGTATGAACTGCCAATTGGTGAAGGCCGAACAGAAGAAGCCAAGCGGATTGCTTCAACCATTAGAAGTTCCTACATGGAAGTGGGAACAAGTGTCGATGGATTTTATCGATGGATTGCCTAGAACCAGAACGGGAAATGAAGGGATTTGGGTCATTGTGGATCGTCTGACTAAGAGTGCACGATTCATTCCTGTTCGATCGACTAGGACTGCATCAAAGTTGGCTGAGTTGTATGTTAAGTGGATAGTTCGTTTCCATGGTATTCCGAAGAGTATAGTGAGCGATCGAGACCCATTGTTCACTAGTGGATTTTGGAAGAGCTTCCAGGAAGTTTTGGGAACCGAGTTGTGTTTGAGTACAGCTTATCACCCTCAAACAGATGGTCAGACCGAGAGAGTCAACCGAGTTTTGGAAGATCTCCTCAGAGCTTGTGTTTTGGACTTCGGAGGATCATGGGAAGATCACCTTCATTTGGTGGAGTTTGCATACAACAACAGTTACCAGTCAAGCATTGGTATGGCACCGTATGAGGCATTGTATGGAAGACCGTGTAACTCTCCGACATGTTGGTTGGAAACTGGAGAAAAGATGATACTTGGGCCAGAGATGATTCGGCAGACTTCGGATTGTATAGAGATCATTCGGCAACGAATGAAGGCAGCCCAAGACCGTCAGAAAAGTTATGCCGATAAGCGTCGAAAGGATTTGGAATTCGACGTAGGAGATATGGTTTTTGTGAAGATTTCTCCGCTGAAGAATGTTATTCGATTCGGGAAGAAAGGAAAATTGACTCCAAGATTTGTTGGACCATTCCCGATCATCGAGCGAATTGGAAAGCTAGCCTACAGATTGGAGTTACCAGGGAAGATGTCGAGTGTGCACAATGTTTTTCATATATCATATCTACGGAAGTACGTGCACGACTCGAATACGGTGGTTTCTGCTGATAGCTGTGAAGATTTCGAAGTTGATCCAGTTGATAGAAGACCTCGTAAGCCGCTTCGTGTTGTTGAAACCGACACGAAACAGCTTAGGAGGAAGGTTGTTAAGTTGCTCAAGATACAATGGAGTGATGATGATAACGACTGTACGTGGGAGGTGGAAGAGAGGATGAAGGCAACTCATCCTGAACTCTTCAAGGTATGGCCCTAAGGTGTCGTGTCATCTCGCGATATTGTAACTTGCTCTAAGTCTTAGAATTCTATACGCTAAGTTAGAATTGGATGCATGGTTTGTTGATTACTATGGATGGTAGGCGTACAGAATAGTCTTTGGTTGCTTTGTTTGCTTGGAATTTCGGGGGCGAAATTCCTAAGGGGGAGAGAATGTAACGACCCGTATTTTTACGGATCGAAAAGTTTGTCAAAATCTGGAATTTTAGCATTTTTGAGCCATTTCAGATTTTAGGCAGAATTTTTCTAAGTCCTAGGTCGTGAACGACCTAAGTGATAGGTCGTGACCGACTTATAGAATTGGCGACTCAAGGGTAGGCAGACCTAGTGGAGTAAGCTGTTAGGGGATAGGTCGCTATGTGTTAGGTCGTCTGGTAGCTTGGTTGGTTAGGTCGTAAGCGACCTAAGGGTTAAGTTGTTACCAAGTTAGGTCGACTGGGTGGGTTAGCGACCTAAAGAGATAAGTCGTAGCCTAGTTGAGTCGTGGCCATGCTAAGGAGTTAGCGTGTTAGCGACCTAAGGAGTTAGCGTGTTAGCGACCTAAGGAGTTAGCGTGCTAGCGACCTAAGGAGTTAGGTCGCATAAGTGTTAGGTCGCTGAGGTTATAGGTCGTAACCTTGTTAGGTCGTGAGTTGTTGGGCTTTGTTAGGTCGCTAGGTTTTGCCAAGTGATAAGTCGTAAGCCTTTAAGTCGTTGAAGCGCCTGAGTTGTTAGGTCGTAGGGAATAGTTTAAGTGTTAGGTCGTGTGATTCCTAAGTCGTAGGTCGTTGGCAGGTTAAGTCGCAGATGCGCATTTGTTTTAAGGCGTCTGGCTTTGGTTAGGTCGAAGATGTTGCTAGGTCGTAGGTCGTGGACGACCTAACTCCGAGCGACCTATGGAGATGAGCGACCTAGGGGCAGATTTCAGCTATAAATAGAAGGGGTTGGCTTCATTTTTGGGATCCGGATTTTGAAGCGACGAAGTGCTGCCATTTTGAGAGCTCGACTTCTACACTTCTTCACTTCTTTTCTCCACTCTAATCTAGTGCTTCCATCCATCCAAATCGAAGATCAAGATTGAAGATTCAAGAGCTTAGATTGAAGATCTTCATCTTTTCAAGAGAGATTTCTTCGTTTGAAGCGGAGTCGTGATAGATCAAGCTCGATCCTTCGCTGTCCAGATCTGAAGCGTGTTGATTAGGGTTTGTTTTGGTGATTTGGTGAGTGGTGATTATCTCTCACACGGATCCAAAGGAGTATATCGGATTGTTGGCTCGATTTGGTGTTAAAATAGTGATTTCCATGCATTTTCTTCATCCTAAGTGTAGATCCATATAGATCCATTGTTTATGATGATGTTACATCCATTTTATCATATGTTAACCTATGCAAGTTCATTCATCAAGTTTGTAGAGATATAATCCATGTTTTCATGCTTATTGGACTTTCAACTCTTTAATTACGAAAATGCCATTATTGTTATAATTGTCTACTTAGATCATATTTGAATGCTTGATTGTTTGGATTGATGTTTGATTTGATTGATTGTTATGAACTAGATGATTGATGATTAGATTTAGACCGAAGACGATTCAAAAGCTAAGGGAAAGGCTCTTGAATTGGGAAAGCTGCTCGTGGCATATGTAGCGGGATGATGAAGCTCTTATGCATAGATTCGATGATGTGATGTTGAGATGAGGCTTTGCGAGGATGTAATGAAGCGAGTCATCATATGATGAAGACTTGGTCTAATCCAGACGGGATCATTCCAAGCATGTTGATAACTCGGTGATATGATTCGAGTTGAGGATAATGAATGGATATGAGAATAGTCGTCGAGGAGGATGACTAGGAGGTTTGGATAGCATCGTTGTTGAAGGTTCTAGCATGCTCTAAGCAAGAGTACGTTTGGGCAGATTCGATAGTCCCAACGACTAACTATTGATGGTCGAGTACTCTGGGCATATTCGATAGTCCTAGGCATGGGCTGCGACGACGTGCGGGAGTTATGTCTAGAACCGGGGTTTCCATTAGCCCTTGACGGACGGCTGAAAGAATGTGCCGGTCATTCAATTAACGATGATATCGAAGCAATGATAACAGTGATAGCCAGAGTCATGGATGTTTGGTTGTATCGTCATTCGGACTCAAGAGCGGTATTTTCTGGGTGCTTATCTGATTTAGGCCTTGGTACTTGGAAAACATCGCCCTTGACTCGAGTGATAGTAGCTTTACTTTAAATTGTTTGCTTATGCTTAGTGTGTGTCTGGGGCTATCATTGTAGAATGAGGTTGGAGTGGGAGGGTTGTATCCCTATTCCTTTTTCCTTTATGCTCTTTTGGTATGTTGTTAGTTAATTTACTGCTCACTAAGACTGTTGTCTGACTCAAGGCTTTATGTTTTTAATTCTTATTGCCTTGGGCTGTTCGTCCATTTTGGGACGGGCAGACTAGGTAGCAGGTGACAGGTGCTGTCCTCTTCTCACGATGCTGATATCGAAGACGAGCTGGAGGGTTGCATATTATCTTCTTATTATATGTACTGAATATTCCGCTGTTTTGTATTCTCTGAGAGATATGTAGTGAGGCTTGATGTATTGACTATGTGGATGCTTGTATTCAACTATTATGGAGTTTTATATGATGTCATTTTGTTCTGTAAAGCTTCACTATACATATGTTCTATTGTATTTTGTCCATGCGCTGTGAGTAATACGATAGGTTCTGTTGTTTTAATCTACCTTGACAATCGTCCATGGTCGCCTGGCACACTTTACAGCGCACGATCTCTAGATTCGGTGCAGGGGTCATGGGCGGTCGTCACACATCTCCATTTTCTGCTCTTTACGGACGACCTTGTAGATCTCCTTCTTGCTGGATTGAATCCGGTAATCGTTTTGTTCTTGGTCCTGAGATGGTTTTGGAAGCTTCGGAGAGAGTTGAAGAGATTAAGAGGAAGATGAGGATTGCTCAAGATAGACAGAAGAAGTACGCTGATCGTCGAAGACGGAATTTAGAGTTTGCCGCTGGTGATTTGGTTTTCCTTAAGGTCTCTCCCTTAAGGAATGTTATTCGTTTTGGTCGTAGAGGAAAGCTTTCTCCTAGATTTGTAGGTCCTTTCCGCATTTTGGAAAGAATTGGCTCTCTTGCTTATCGTCTGGATTTACCCGAGAAATTTTCTGGAATACACAATGTCTTTCATGTATCTCATCTTCGTCACTATCTGCATGATCCATCTCTTATTATCCAGCCTTCTGCTCTTGATAGTTTGGATATTGAGCCAAATCTGACTGTTGAGAGGAAGCCACTTCGTATCGTCGATCGAGGTACGAAGCAGCTAAGAAGAAAATCTGTCAACCTGGTCAAAGTGCAGTGGAGCACTGATGAACGGGATTGCACCTGGGAGACGGAGGAGAGCATTCATGCTTCGAATCCGGAATTGTTTATTTCAAGTACTTTTGCTATTCTGTCTTATCTTCTTTGTTTTTCCTTTTTCGGTCCTTTTCAAGGACGAAAAGTTTTAAGTGGGGGAGAGTGTAACAGCCCAAAATTTTTAACGAAATTTTATTTATAAATAAACATTTTGAAATATTGATTTGAATTAAAAGTGTAATAACTAGTGTAAAACGGGAAATTTAAACTTTACATTTTTACGTATAATTTCATCCGTTCTTAACTTTATATTAGAATCAAATTTTATTATTTGATGATAATAGCTATTTTATTTTTAGTTTGAAATGATACGTTATTTTATTTAAAGAAACGTTATCTTTTTTTTAAATTTATTTGATAAAAGAAACAAGTAACGGTTGTACGTTACTTTGGGCGTTACACTTTACGTTCGTTGACCATTTGATTTTATATGCGTAGGCTTTACAAATTTCAGCTGTATAGTTTCAGTTTGAAAATTTCAAAAAAAATCTTGCATTGAATCGTTCACGTGAGAATTATTATTCCATTTCCTCTTTGCATTCCATAAGTTTCGTTCCAGCTTTTAATAAAATTAAATTGCCTTGAATTCCCTGCCGTTCAGAGCAATTTATAATTTCCAGATCCAACTTTTTCTTTCAGTTCCATTTGCTTTTGCGTAAACATTTCTTCTTCCAGGTAATGGACATACCTTCTTTAATTTTTGTTTTCATTTTTGCTCTGCTTTGTTACAGCTCATCCCCTGTTTGCTGTGCCAACTCCATGCCTTCTTCCCTTTTCATTTTGTTTTCATTTATGTTCCTCTGTACTGCCTCCACCGAGATCTACACCACAGCCCAAGCCTACCACCACGTCAGCCTACCCAACCTGCCACCGCCTCGATGCCAGCCCACCACCCAACCCCTTCGTCAGACACCACCGAGATCTACCCCATGCTTGCCACCGTGACCTACCCATGCTTTCCACCGTGAGAATCCCTACGCTTAGCCCACTGCCACGCTCGGCCTATGCCAGACCAACCCCTACGCTTAGCCCACTGCCACGCTCGGCCTATGCCAGACCAACCCCTTCGCCTGACCCACCCATTCGCCACCAGCCGAGATCCCCACGTCCAACCCCTAAGCCCTGCCACCACCACGACCGTGCCAGCCACCACCCACGTCCCCAGGGCAGACCGAAACCCTACCCAGCCACAACCCCACCGAGAACCCCCTGAACCCATGCGAGACCACCACCAGGCACATCCCTACCCCGTGCCGGACTCACGAACCCAGGCCAGACTGCCGCCACGTTAGCACCAAACCCCTACCGAGACCAGGCAACTCCAGGCCGAGACCAGACCAGCCTAGACCACCTCCAACCCATGCCGAGACCAACCAACCCGACCCAGCCTTGTTTTATTTTCTATAATTTTCTTTGCCTTGTATTTGAAAACAGAAATAAAGGGAAATGAGAACATTGTTTGGCCACCCTTTGCATTCTTTCATTTTGTTGAATTTGCCAGATGGAGCCTTTGTACTTAAACCTGAAAATGAATATTATTGTGTTCCATCATTCTGTATTTTGTAGTAAAGAGTTCTGTCACCTTGTACTTTTAATTTTATGTTGAATTGCTTCCACTGACCTTGTTTCGAAAAAGAAAAAAAATTGCTTTTGTCACTTTTGTTTTTGAATTCATGATTTGTACCCAGCCTCTGTTTTGAAGTCACGGCCAAAATGTCCTTCGAACCTTACTTTTGTTCAATTTGATTTCCAGTTGATTTACTCAAAAAAAAATTGTTGAGGTAATTGACATGCGTTAACTTATTCAAATTTTTGCTTTATTCCTTGATTTTAGATTTGAATCTAGTTGGCGAATCCGCCAACAACTGATCGTGCTTTCCGCGTGCTTTCGTTAGACATTGTATTTCTTTTTTCGAATCTCCAGCTCCGTAGAGGTGAGTAAATCTCACACGAATATTCATACTTATATGATTGTGAAACGACCGCAACTGAATGTGTAGGAAATAAATAAATAAATAAATGATGTTATAATTACCTGTGATTTATTTATAGTTGATGTTAGAATTGTTAAAACTACATAACATATCATCTACTATATTTTATTCTTATTTTACTGTTATTCTATTCTGTTAAATCACACTGCAAGTTCCCTGTAGAATAGAATCACTATGGGTTGAAATGATACATACCCGAACGGACTTTAGAATAAGGGAAGATCGTTATGGGCTGAAATGATAGGCCTGAACAATTTTCAAATTTAAATTTTATTTTCTTGGGATTGTGGGTTTGAAATGATAAAACCCGGATTTTTCTTTGTAAATTACGGATTGAAATGATATAGTATCCGTATCACTTGACTTAGGCTAGAAAATATCATACAGACCCGTGGTTATTTTTCTGTATTTTTCTGGATACCTTTAAATGTTTTAAATATTGTAATAATATTAAATTGATTTAAATCGAATTTTTAAATGATTTATTTATAATAGAAATGATTTTTTTTTCTATGTGATAAATATAAATAAATGGAAAAATATTGATTTTAAAATGAAACTTAAATTTGAAATTTTGACTAAAAGAAAAGATGGAAACTTAAGTTAATTAAATTGAAATGAAAATTTAGTTTTCAAATAGTGGAAAATGGAGTTTAAGTTTAAATGTTGAAATGAATTGTTTAAATGAAAGTGGAATTTACGCACTTGAATTTAATAAGCGAACTTTGTAAATTTTGGGTTTTACTTGTAAAATTTCTCTTTAGAATAAATTTGTTAAAGGATTTAAATGAACATTTTAATGTATGATTTTATAAGTTCTGAACTAGGTAGAATATGTAGCACTTGTTAAGTGCTGTGGTTATATACGTGAACCAAAAGACTAAAATGAACTATGGCTAAGATAGTACTTGGTAAGTGCTGTTGTAGCAGAAACTAAAATTGAACATGAATTAATAAAAGGGCTACTGTAGCACTTGTTAAGGACTGTAGTAGGCTGAAATATGATTTTTGTTTAAAACTGAACTGTTATAGCAGTTTATAAATGTTGTTTTGTTGAATAAAATTTGTTTTCAAATATAACTTACCGCCGCACTTTTTAAATGCCGTGAAAGCTGAATACTTTAACGTTATTGTTTTAAGTGAATAAATGAACTCCTGAAAGATTAAATTTTGGAAATTAATTATTTAATTATTAAATATAATGAATTGACTTTAAATGATTTAAATGAAATAGTTGATTTGGGAAATACAACTATTTTGAAATGTGATTAAATGGTATTTAAATTTAAATTTAATAAATGATGTTTTGAAATGGTATTTTGATATTTTGAAATGAATTTGAAATGACATTAAATCTTGGAATAAATAATTGAAGTTTATATTAGTATGAAAAATATTTGGTTTACTTGTAATTTGAATCTAATTAAAGATATTAGACTTATGAAATATAGAGAATAAAGCTTTGGAATTATTTTATAATTTGAATAGTTATTTTGTGGATTAAATCTATATTTGAAATTTATAAAATTTGAAATGGTCTATGGAAATTTAATTGAAATAAATGATTGAATTGAATTGAAACTTTGGAAATTTTAATACTTGATTTGAAAGTATAATAATTACACTTTTAAATGGTTTAAATGAATTATTTTGATTGAAATATAAACTATTTAAAAGGTGACTTGAAATGATAATAAATGAATTATATCTTTATATTTAAAAGGTATTTAAATTTGAATACTTAGATTTGAACTCAAATGATATTTTGGTATATTTAAAATGATTTGAAATAAAGTTTGAAAAGATATGATATTTTGATATATTGAAATGATTTGAAATGAAGTTTTGAAATGATATGATATTTTAAAATATATTGAAATGGTTTGGAAATATTTAATCTTTATTTTGATAAAGATTTGGATTTGAAATGATATTCTATTTTGAAGTATAAACTGTTTTAAATTATAACCACGGGTTATGATAACGATTGGTTGGCAAAGAGACCGGGATCGGATATGGACATACTTTCTGTCGATACCGAAAACCACTTTGACAACCGTGTACGCGGTGGAGATTCCAGAATGAAGTAGGATGGTGGCGACGTTCTTAAGGTATGTTACGTGGACCCAACTCCCGTGAGTTGGCATAAGGTGGCTAAAACAGGAGCGATCTCGGACCAGTGAGGTAGCACCTCTTCTCGGACACATTTCTTCGATATTATACTCTTACTTGTGATTTGACTAGATGGCCATCCTCCGATTTGGGAATGTTGTTCGAGGTGGACGATAGTGGCTGCTATGCGCTCCATCAGTCCGTGTGCGTAATTGGTATATCTACCCTGGCATTGCCTAGTTGTGCCATGTCACCTACCATATCGAGCTTTACTACGATTATGATTTTAAGATCCGACCGCGTTAAGGTTCTCCATCCCCTTAACGCTATTTTCCGATATGATTATACTTTACTTATTTAGACATTATTATAATATCGAATATTACTACATAGTAGATATTTTAACGGATCCTTAGAGGATGGGCGGTCCCAAGCATCTTTTAAGTTACTTGTACCTTTACTACAGTTCACTTGAGTTGGTTTACATTGTATAAGTATGTATATCCTGACTCGAGTGTTTTGTGTTTTTCTTTACGCTCGGGTCAGCCTGAGTTATTCACAGATTTGGATTCCACTTTCTGGAGATTTGAATCGCTGGAGATTATCTGCTTGTCTTGTCCTATCTATTTCAGTTCTGTTGTTCTACTCAGCTTGTACTTGGTCATTGTATTTAGACTTCTGTTGTACTCTATTTTTTTCTGTTGTATCTTATGTAACTTTGTTATATTTATATAGTAGCTTCATGAACTACTATTTCTTTTACTTCCGCTGCATAATTTCACTCTGTGTCTGTGATCTGTGATTATATTTATTTACTGTATACTCTGAGATTTGCCAAATTTTATTTACAACGCGGTATTTTGAGCAATTCAACTCCGGCATGAGTGTCTACCTATACACTTATAATGGATGCGAATGGTTGAAAATATCGGGTCGTTACATGGAATAAGAGGCCTAGGTAGAACACTTTAAATTTCGGAGGAAGTAGAAGAGGAGTTCAAATGAAGAGAAGGCAAGGCTCACTGGATTCAGAAAATGAAGATGGAGGGTTTGAAAGCAGTAGTGATGAGTCCACTGCCAGTGATTACTTCTCGTTTGAATTCGATGGTGGGGACTCAAAGTCTTGTGATGAAACTTCTGGTATGAGTCTCGTTCTTCTAAGCCTGCCTCTCCCTGATATGAGTGATGAAGGAAAAGTTCCAGAGCCCGGTAGGCATCGAGACTCTCCTAGGTAAGACGTCGGATTGGAGTTCGGGGACTTCAGCGATGTTTACGTTGACTTTGATGAGCTCATGAAAGATGGTTTTAAATTTGTTAAGTCGCCTCCCAGCTCGGGTGATATCGCGCTAGAAGTTAGCCCGGTTCTGCCTACAACTACTGAAAGTAGTCTGATTCTGCCTGCGACGGTCGTCCATCTCGGTTCGTAATGACATTTTAGGCTCGCCTTAAAAACATTATACACGTCACGCTAGGATAACATTTCTCTTCATTCATTTCTCCATATTCATAGTGTTTTTCTTATGTTTCTGAAACTTTCTGTGCATGTTTTGTACCAGATATGACGAGAGGACGAGGTTTCTATAATGATTTTAAAGAGTTCACTGACTCACAGTGGTACTCCAAGCGCACCTCTAGCCGTTATCAATCTCGAGAAATGCAGGAGGAATATATAGGAAGGAAGAAACTCGAAGCTGAAACCCGTTATCAGGAAGAAAGGGACCGAAGCCGATAGTATAAAGGCAGGTACGAGAAGAGGAGATCTCTTGAGGGGAGGGATGAGCCATCGAAAAAGTCTAAGTTTGAACACCATCCTTATTCATTAGAGCTCGCTCCAAAACACTCTTCGGTGGGCCAAGAAATTCCTACTACTTCTGCCCCGCTTCCACCTTCGACTAACATTTTGTTATCTTCCATAATTACTTCTGCTCCTGGTGCTTCTTGCCCACAATGGAGACCTGCCTACTCCTTTCCTTCGGGTCCCCCTTAAACTTGAGGTAGCGCTTCCTGATTGGTTCTCCGAGCTAAAAGAGAGAAGGAGGCCACTGACGCTGCCTTGACGTCCGCCACCAATGTGCTTACCAAGCCTTCTATTTCCGACGTAGGCGAATAATCAAAGCAGCTCCATGACCAGCCAACGAGTTCAGGACTTGAAATTATTACTCAGGCGGTGGAGCCATCAAAAGAGGTCGGGGGTGGCAAGTATGAAGTAGGCCATCTAGAGCATTCCTCTAGCGTAGGTAATGTCCTTGTCTCCTCCAAATTCGGGAGTTTCCAACTTATGCCATAAGAGAAAGAGGAGTTTAACGCTTTCATTTTTGATCTTATAGGTCGATCCACTTTTCCTTGGACGTGCCAGCTACATTGGCGCTCGTGCCTGCTGCCATTTTCACATCTTCTGTGATTGTTTCTGTTCCTGCTCTAGTTCCCACATTCGCGTCTAGTTTGCAAATCGGGATAGAAGCCGAGAAGATAGCTGCGCTCCATGGCCTGGATGACCCTTCGTCGTCTTTGGATGGTGATATAACTACAGTGGAAACCAAGGAGTAGGAAACTCAGACGGAGCAGCCACAAAAGACTCAACACAATTTGGTTACAGTTGAGAAGGAAAGGGTGGAGGCGATCAAGGTTTCGAAGAGCTCCCAGAAATCAAGAAAACGCAAGGGGAAGGGAAGCACTTCTGAGAAAGTTTCGAAGGAAGAGGAGGATATCACCACCAAAGTGTTCGTTGACATTACTGGCAGCTACACTACTCCTGAAAAGAAGTAGAAGCTACTGACTAAAGGTGGAAAGGGTTGCGATGGCAAGAAGCGTTAAGTGGCTGGTGTGAGGACTGACTTGATTTTGGTTGAAAACTTGCATGAAAATTGATTCATTTTGATTTCTTTTTTAGTCATTCTGTTCAAGTGCAAAGTCTGCACTTCGCGTCTTTGCTGTGGATTCTATACTTTCTTTTTGTTAGTCGGTGTTGTGTAGGTATGGCCCCTACCTTTTGACCCTATGTACAGAAAATTACAAGCAATATATCTATATTTTGATTATACTCTTATATGTCTGTTCATATATATTTTGTGTACTTGTCCCTGTTTCATTTCATACTTTTCTAATTCTGTGATTATAGCCACAGCCCTTCGTTCGAAGTAACAGAACTTAGAAATTAACAGCACTTTAGTAGTTAATAGAACTTTAGAAGTTACTAAAACTCTGAGAATTTTTGTTTAGAAATTCATAAAACTTTAGAAATTAATAGAACTCTAAGAATTTCTTTTTAGATATTCATAAAACTATAGAGATTAACAGAACTCTAAGAATTTTTGTTTAGAAATTCATAAAACTTTAGAAATTAACATAAATCAGAGAATTTCTGTTTAAAAATTCACAAAGCTTTAGAAATTAACAGAACTCTGAGAATTTTTTTTTAGAAATTCATAAAACTTCAGAAATTAACAGAACTTTTTTTTAAGGTTCTTTGTTTGGAATGAAAGAACTTGTGAACTTATTGTTGTTTGGAGTCACAGAACTTGTGAACTTATTGTTTTCAAGCGTTTCTATCTTAGTACAGGTGTATGCCTCTAGTTCATAGGGCTGTTTACTTCAAATAATTTTCAAATAACCAATAACATAGGGTTTAGATAATCTTTATTTAAATACTGGCTAAGTTATAATTTGATTTTCCTTTTTTCAGAAGTTTTGCAACTTTAGCATGTAATCTAAGCTTCTCGAATTATTTCAACAAGCATGCAATATACACGTATTTTAGGGCTGCGTCATGCATAGGTTAATTGAGGGCAGTTTTAACCCTTAAATATCAATATTTGAGACTTTTCATTTGGTTTGTGGTATTCCAATTTTGTTAGAGTTATGCTCATTATTCCTGAGTATAGGAGCAGTTGGCGCTGGTTATGAGATGCATGGTTTTTGGCGCTCTTTGGCGTTGCCTATCTTCGGGCCACCTGAGGAGCGTATGTTTTGGCGTTTAATGCGTGGTTGGTGAAGCGCACAGCTTTTCTTTTTCCTTAGCATTGCCTATCTTCGGGCAACTCGAGGAGTTATTACTTTGGTACACGGCTTATGGGATGCACGGCTTTTGTATTTCCTCGGTGTTGCCTATCTTCGAGCAACATGAAGAGTTATTATTTTTGTGCGTGGCTTATGAGATACGCGGCTTTTGTTTTTCCTCGGTGTTGCCTATCTTCGGGCAACACTAGGAGTTACTATTTTGGTGCACGGCTTATGGGATGCGCGGCTTTTGTTTTTCCTTGGTTGTTGCCTATCTTCGGGCAACACGAGGAATTTTTATTTTGGTGCGCAGCTTTTGAGATGCACGGCTTTTGTTTTTCCTCGGTGTTGCCTATCTTCGGGCAACACAAGGAGTTATTATTTTGGTGCGCGACTTATGGGATGCACGGTGTTTGTTTTTCCTTGGTGTTCCGTATCTTCGGGGAACACAAGGAATTTTTATTTTAGTGCGCGGCTTATGAGATGCACGGCTTTTTTTCCTCGGTGTTGTCTATCTTCGGGCAACGCGAGGAGTTATTATTTTGGTGCACGGCTTATGGGATGCGCGGCTTTTTTGTCTTTCCTCGGTGTTGCCTATCTTCTGGCAACATGAGGAGTAATTATTTTGGTGCGTGGGTTATAGGATGCGTGGCTTTTGTTTTTCCTAGGTGTTGATTATCTTCGGGAAACACAAGGAATTTTTATTTTGGTGCACGGGTTATGAGATGCATGGCTTTTGTTTTTCCTCGGTGTTGCATACCTTCGGGCAACACGAGTAATTTTTATTTTTGTGCGTGGCATATGAGATGCGTGGCTTTTGTTTTTCCTCAGTGCTTCCTATCTTCAGGCAACACGACGAGTTATTATTTTTAGCCCTCTCGATGCTGGTGTAGCAACACTGATTTTTAACGAACAAAGATCGGGTTCCGTCGATCTAACGGTTTGAGTCGAATTGGTTCCGGTGACTCGGTGGGTAATTATTATGAACATAGTTTGGTTGGTTCAAGAAGAAAACTTTATTGGGAAAAGCAGGGCAGTTCTTTTCCTATATACAATTCCCCTGGCATCTTGGGACGACTTATTTGCTGAAAAATAGAAAATACATAAAGTAACTTTCAAATAAAGTAACAGCGAAGCGATTCGCTATACCATGCCCTGGGAACTTGGTTTCCGTCGACGGTTGTTAGCTTCAAAGTCCTGTCTCTTAGCTTTTGATTGATGACATATGGTCCCTCCTAGTTTGGTTCGAAGGCCATAGAGCGGGGTAAACTCGCTTGAGCATGAGATCTCCCCACTTCAGAGGTTTTGTTGTGAACATTGGAGTTGAAATATCGTGCAACCCTTTTTTAGTAGGCAACAATCCTCAGCTTTGCTTCTTCTCTTCTTTCATCGACCATATCTAGTGATTCAAGTAGGAGCTGCTCGTTCTATTTTTGATTGAAATTTTTCCTCCGATGTGAAGGGACTTCTAATTCCACAGGAATCATTGCTTCTAAAATGTATGTCAAGGCGAACGGAGTGTGGTCGGTCGCTGCTTTGTTGGTTGTCCTATAAGCCCATAATACGAGTGGAAGTTCGTGAACCCTATCTCCTTTTGCTTTTGTTAGTCGCTTTTTGATAGTGGATTTGATGATCTTGTTTATTACTTCAACCTGTCCATTTGCTTATGGATGAGCCACTACGGAAAAGCTCTTTTCAATTCGGAAGTGCTTGCAAAATTCTTTGAACTTTGCACTCTGGAATTGGGTTCCATTATCAGTGATGATTTTTTGCGGCACGCCAAACCTGCAAATGATGTTTTTGGTAACAAAGTTAATAAATTTCTTTGTGGTTATAGTGGCCAGCGGTTCAGCTTTCGCCCATTTTGTGAAATAATCTATGGCAACTATGGCATATTTGGCCCCTCCTTTTGCTATTGGCAAGAAGCTAATCAAGTCGATCCCCATATGGCGAACGGCCATGGACTGATCATATGTGTTAGCTCCATCGAGGGAGTTCTCTTAATTTTGATGAATCTTTAGCAGCGATCGCATCTCCTGGCATGATCTGCAGCATCGGGATTTATCATTGCCAGAAGTATCCATACTGAAGGACTTTCTTTACCAGGGTCTGCCCGCCAATGTAGTCTCCAAACTCGCCTTTATGTACCTTCTTTAGGATTCTTCGTTCTTCATCATCTTGAAAGTGCGCTATGGACCGTGTAATATGGATATATGATAATACAGAGTATAGAGATGATATTAATACTATAAATAGTGCAGAATATAAAAGCAGTATAGTAAAATGACACCAGGAATTTTTATACTGGTTCGAACTTCCCGTTCTACGTCCAGTCCCAGAATACCCTCTGGATTTAAACTAAACCCCTCACTTAACCCGGAGGAATAGGTATACGACACCTGAGCAGCAGAACAGGAATTTTCCGCCTCAACAGCCGAAGAGGATTTCAACTTAATACAAATAGTTTGTTGACGAATGTGTTCTGAATAACACTGATTGTCTTTTGATAGTACAACTTTCCTATAATCAAATCCTCAAGAGTATGTATGTGTGTGAAGATTTAGAAGGAAGATAATCACGTAGAATCGAAGTATATGAATTAATTCAAGGATTCTAGTGATATTGAATGAGAATGAATGCTTTTTATTTGCAGAGAATAATAGAGAATAGATTTCAGAATTAAAACATGAATTGGTTGTTGTAGAAGTGAATTGAACATGTTTATATAGTTGTAGAATAGTTGCAATCTTTCATGAAGAGTTTCAATCAAAAGTTGTGTCCGTATCTCTTGGATTGAAGGACATTCCTCTTCATGAACTATCGCAACTCTTCAGAAAACTAGCCGTTATGTTCAGGTCGGTTGACCGAGGTTTCTGGTCGGTCAGCTGAGTTTCAAACCCGTACATAGAAAAATGTATATCTGTGCATTTGACACAGAGTCGGTCGACCGAGGTTTCTGGTCGGTCAGCCGACCTGTAGTCAATTGCACAGTACACACTAATTTATGTATATATCAATATAAATCAATTTTTGTGTGTGTGTGACTACTTGAGGAATGATTTTAACAATATTCTAAGTCTCAATAAAATAAAATATTCATACTAATCTCTGGATTGTAGTCTTGTCTCCTTTGTAGTGCATAATATACGTTTATTCTCTTTTTGTCGCTTTCGTATAGTATTCTCTTTGTAATTCGTCGTATGATCTCTAAAGCTTGTGTCATGAATCAAAACTCATGAATCAACATTCTCCCCCTTTTTGATTGATGACAATACTTATGTGACGAAGTAGTATATATTATAATTCTCCCCTGAATATATGGCGACTTTTCTGCAAAAAAATTATTAGCTTTCCTATATTTCTCCCCCTTTGTCATCGACAAAAAGGAATACTTATTAGATGTAATAATGAAAAAATATGGAACATGTAATACAAGTAAGAAAACATCGAGTTTAAATATTACATACTCAAACCAAATAGGAATATTGATGATGTTTACTTACTACACAACATCTAAAAATAGACATACTGTTAAAAAAAACAGAATACTTGAAATTATGAAATAGCAAGTTGTAAAAAAAATATGATGCATGTATAGATATTCAAAACATAGAAATAAAAGAAACAAGCATTCATACATTGCATCATCACAAATAAGAGTTTTAAGGTAACACTTACTTTTCTCCCCCTTAATCTGTGCTTGCATTGTTTATTTCTGAAAATTGTGTTAGAGCAATATCTTTCTCCCCTTTGTCATTGATGAAAAGGAGAGTTTATATGATAACAAATATTATATTTTACACAAGTGTTAACAATATAGAACAAAATAATTACTACTTGTAAGGTATCAGAAAACAATGAACATTTAAAGCATGCGATACCCAAGATTCTTTATAATTTCCTAATTTTTAGGAAACCATACCCATTTGGGTGTGGTTGTAACTTTATAAATATAATTTTCATTATTGATTACCATATCAAAATAATTATTAATGCATTTTTCTCTATTTTTCCAATTAACAGGAACCCAAATACTTAGATAATTTTTATTCATATTTCTTGTTAATGATTTTGTACTTCTAAAGAAATTATAAACATTATTGGTCATAGTAGTTTTTGAATTTCGATAAAAATTTGATTTCGACTTTACTCGAAATTTAGTAGTAGCACTAACATTTTTATTATACATAAAAGCGTATCTAGTGCTATTTCTATGATTATATCCTAAACTATTTTTATTATGTAAAGGTCTAGAACTAGATAAAATCATGTTTAAATCATTTTGACCTTTATTAAATTTTGTGACTTCAGTGTTGAGTTTATCAAATTTAGCTTTAAAGTCACACTTATTATTTTCAAAAGAAATATTACTATTATTTAAAATATCCATTTTCTCATTTAATTCAGAATTCTCATTTTTTAACGTACCGTTCTCATTTTTGAGAAGGAAAATTTGAGATTCTAAATTATCTAAAGAGGATTGTAATAAATCATTTTGTCTTTTCAAATCAAAATTTTCTTTTGAAAATTTTTCTCTCTCGTTTTCAAATATGGTGTTTTGTTTATCTAGAAAATCTGTAAGAGTTATAAAATTATTCTTTAAATCACCAAGTTGATTTTCTAATTTTAACTTCTCGTTTTTCAATTTCTCATTTTCAAGTTCAACAGATTTCATCTTTTCTAAAATAATAAAATTAAGCTTTGAAATCTTATTGCTTATACTAACTAATTCATTATTATCTTTTACTGAAATTGGTAAATCAGAAAGTACCTTTTTACAGTCCTCATTGGTCGTTGCTCTAAGAGTTTCAGGCTTTTTGCTTGGTGTACTTCGACCGGATCTTTTTCTGGCCATTATTCTATGATGTTGTGATGATCGATAGAATACCAGGCTCTGATACCAAATGAAAGTGCGCTATGGACCGTGTAATATGGATATATGATAATACAGAGTATAGAGATGATATTAATACTATTAATAGTGCGGAATATAAAAGCAGTATAGTAAAATGACACCAGGAATTTTTATACTGGTTCGAACTTCCCATTCTACGTCCAGTCCCAGAATACCCTCTGGATTTAAACTAAACCCCTCACTTAACCCGGAGGAATAGGTATACGACACCTGAGCAGCCGAACAAGAATTTTCCGCCTCAACAGCCGAAGAGGATTTCAACTTAATACAAATAGTTTGTTGACGAATGTGTTCTGAATAACACTGATTGTCTTCTGATAGTACAACTTTCCTATAATCAAATCCTCAAGAGTATGTATGTGTGTGAAGATTTAGAAGGAAGATAATCACGTAGAATCGAAGTATATGAATTAATTCAAGGATTCTAGTGATATTGAATGAGAATGAATGCTTTTTATTTGCAGAGAATAATAGAGAATAGATTTCAGAATTAAAACATGAATTGGTTGTTGTAGAAGTGAATTGAACATGTTTATATAGTTGTAGAATAGTTACAATCTTTCATGAAGAGTTTCAATCAAAAGTTGTGTCCGTATCTCTTGGATTGAAGGACATTCCTCTTCATGAACAATCGCAACTCTTCAGAAAACTAGCCGTTATGTTCAGGTCGGTTGACCGAGGTTTCTGGTCGGTCAGCTGAGTTTCAAACCCATACATAGAAAAATGTATATCTGTGCATTTGACACAGAGTCGGTCGACCGAGGTTTCTGGTCGGTCAGCCGACCTGTAGTCAATTGCACAGTACACACTAATTTATGTATATATCAATATAAATCAATTTTTGTGTGTGTGTGACTACTTGAGGAATGATTTTAACAATATTCTAAGACTCAATAAAATAAAATATTCATACTAATCTCTGGATTGTAGTCTTGTCTCCTTTGTAGTGCATAATATACGTTTATTCTCTTTTTGTCGCTTTCGTATAGTATTCTCTTTGTAATTCGTCGTATGATCTCTGAAGCTTGTGTCATGAATCAAAACTCATGAATCAACACATCCGTTACACACCAAAGAAGAGGGGTCAAGAATCCCCTTCGATAGAGTAGTTCATCCTATATCATAAACCGTGGCGCCTTTCGGAGGAGCTTCTTCTATTGATTTCGGTCAGTTCGAAGGGTTCCTACAAGTAGATAGTCTTTTATCGGTGTCATCCATGTATCTGGTTCGACGGTGGTTTCAAGAATCCAGTCTACATCCATTTCTTTGATACTTGGGTTGGTTAGAGTTTCAACCGGGACTAGTCCCAATGATTGAGTCTCTCTGGAACTTGCCAATTTAGCCAAATAATCTGCCCTAGTATTTTGCTCTCGCGGGATGTGAGTTATAGTGTAATGCTCTACGTCGCTTAGCAATACATGTACTTTGGATAGGTACGGGTGGAGATTCTCACCGTGTGCTTGAACTCCCCTTTTACCTGATAGACGACCAGTTGTGAATCGCTGTATATGTGAATTGCTTTTATTTTGAGCTCCTTCACAACTTTCAGTCTAGCGATCAGAGCTTCATATTCTGCTTCGTTGTTTGTAGCGGGGAATTCCAAGCGCAAAGCGTAGCTAATGGCCCACCCCTTGGGGGTTTCGAGCACTACTCCTACATCCGAACAGAAGTTGTTTGGTGAACCATCGACGAAGAGCTTTCACAGCATGTCTGTTTCCAATTGAACTTCCTCCTCGTCGCTCCGTATCATAAATTCGAGGATGAAGTCGGCCAACGCCTGCCCGTTGATCACTTTCCTTGGGTGGTATATGATATCATATTGACTTAACTCTATATTCCACTTGAGTAGTCGTTTGAAAGTCTCGGGCCAGTATAAAACCTGCTTCAGGGGCTGGTCAGTCAATACATTAATTGGATGAGCCTGGAAGAATGGTCGTAATTTTCGGGATGTGACCAAACGGCAATACACTAGCTTCTCTAGTTTTGGGTAATTCTTCTCAGCTTCGGTGAATCATTTGTTAATGTAGTATACTGGTCGCTGGATCCTCGCTTCTTCTCGCACGAGAGCGGCGCTCAATGCATCTGGGGAAATTGATAAATAAACGAATAGGTATTCTCTATCCACAGGCTTTGATAATATTGGGGGAGCTTCCATGTGTCGTAGTAATTCCTCGAAATCTACCCGACAAGCTTCACTCCATTCGAAGTTTTTATTTCCCTTCTTCAATGCATCGAAGAACGGTACGCACTTATTTGTAGCTTTTGAGATAAATTGGCTCAATGCTGCGTTTTTGCTATTCAAGCTTTGAAGTTTCTTCTTATTTTTAAGGGCTTGGACCTCTCGTAATGCTGTTATTTGTTCGAGATTCGCTTTGATGCCTTGGGCACTGACTATGAATCCCAAGAATTTTCCAGAGGCTACTCCGAAGTGGCACTTTAGGGGGTTGAGATTCATTCCATACCGTCGGAGTATTTTAAACATTTCGGCGAGGTTGTTTAGACGGTTAACAGCAGCTACTCGAGACTTAACCAACATGTCATCCACATACTTCCATGGTCCTTCCGATCTGGCGTTTGAACATAGTATTTACTAGCCGTTGATACATTGCCCTGTGTTTTTTAAGCCGAATGGCATTACTCTGTAGCAGTACAATCTCAAGTCGCTGATGAAGCTGGTGTTCTCTTAGTCAGGATCATGCATCAGGATCTGGTTATAGGCCAAGTATGCATCAATAAACTACAGCAGTTCATATCCCGTTGTTCGATTCACAAATTGATCAATTCTAGGGAGCGGTAAGCTCTCCTTTGAACAAGCTTTGTTTAGGTCCGAAATCAATACAAGTTTTCCATTTTCCATTGGACTTCTTGTCTAGGACTGGGTTCGACACCCATTCAGGGTAAGTTGCATCATGGATGAAGCCATTAGCCATTAGTTTATCTACTTCCTCTCTCAATGCCTTGGATAGTTCGGGGCCCAATCTGCACCTTTTTTGCTTTACAGGTGTAAATTCAAGGTCGATATTGAGTGCATAGCAGGCAGCTTCAGGTGATACCCTATACATGTCGGAGTGTGTCTAAGCAAATACGTCCAAATTGGCATGGAGAAATTTGGTTAGTTCCGACCGCATTTTGTTTCCAAGGTGTGACACTATCTTCAGGACCCGCGTTGGGTCGTCCATACAAACACCGCTAATTCTGCCGGTGCTGCCCGATCCTCTCCTGATCTCTTTTTTCTAGGGTCCAAAGCCTTTTTGAATCAGCTAAGCTCCCCAAGCCAGGGGAGGCTGTATAGTTTCTATTCAAAGGGTTCACGGATGTGGACGGTTTTCCCCACATCCTTTCCTTTTTCCTTCCTTCTCGACTCGTGCAATTCTGTGATGTAGCATTCCCAAGCGACGCTTTAATCCCCTTCCACAATTCCAACTCCATGCTCGATAGGGAATTTCATAGTAGGACACCCCTGGGCCAATGCTTTTCTAAAATCGGCTAATGAGGGCCGTCCCAAAAATGCAATGTATGCTGACATTTTGTCCACGATCATAAAAATATGAATGAGGGTGACCCTTCGCTCACCCTCTTCAAGCTTAACGGGTAGATCAATGGTTCCCACCGGTTGTTTGGGTTCACCGGTAAACCCTTGGATCTTTGTTTTGCATGCTGATACTCTTTTCATGCCAGTCTTCGTTTGATCGAAAGTACTTTTGAAAAGTATGTTAACGAACTTCCACTATCAACCAGTAATCGATGGACTACGGTGGACCCGATTCCTACTGTCACCACCATTGGGTCAAGATTTGGAGATCAATCCCTTCGGTGTCCCGACTGCGGAACACTATGTCATCACTCAAAACCTTTTGCAGCTTGATCGGTTTTTCATCATCTATTGCGAAACATGATTCCTTCGAGGCATGTTTTAGCGAATTCGCGTATCGCTACATTTCTCCCCAATTTCTTTGCATGGGATGTGGTCCGCTAGATATTGTTCCAATAATAAGCCTCTGGTCGGTTCATTTTTTCCTTTCTTCGCTAGTTCTAGCTTGATTTCTTTGCTCTCTTGGAGTTTGAGGTGTCGCAGGCTGATTGGGTTTTTGTGGCCTTTTTACGTATTGTTGAAGCTTTTCGTCTCGGATCAATTCTTCAATGAGATTCTTTATATGGCGGCATTCGTTCGTATTGTGACCGTGTGTTTCATTAAGCGGTAGAATTTCCCTAAACACTTTTGCTGCTCAGTTGCTCCTCTCCTAGGGGGTTTCTTATATTCTTCAGTCTCTTGTGTTGCGAGATAGATATTTTCCAGAGTGTCATTTAGAAGGGTATGGTCTTCCTGTCTAAATTCTCTAAATCTTTTGTTATTGCCACTGATATTTCTTTTGTAGGAGTTCTAGTTTCTTCTTTTTTTATTTCCGTTCTTTCCTGTGACCCCTTGACCAGTTCTCGAATTGCGCGTGTTTTGATTTTTCGTTACCTCGTTTTGTCCGTTGTTCATCTGTTGTATGCTAGCAGACTTTCTTTCCAACTCCTGTGCTTCTTCCAACCACAAGTATTGGCTCGCTTTGCGATTGAAGTCATTCTTGGAGGTAGGTTTCTTTATCTTAATACATTTTCTGAACTCCATTTCCGGATGAATAGCACAAACTAACACCATAAAAGCATATCCTCGTTAGGGTTACTTACTTTCGTTATGGCAGTACTGAACCAGTTCATGAAAGATTTCAGCGATTTTTTGCGACCCTGGACTAACCCGGATAGGGACATGACATCCTTTGGTTACACGGTATGGAGCCTGAACTGGTCAAGCAATTTCGTTGCAAGTTGGTCAAATGTAGAGATAGATCTTGGGATGAGTCGGGTAAACCACATAGACGCAACTCCTTCTAGAAATAGGGAAACATCGGCAGTGGATTACCTCTGGAGTATTGGCCCTATCCAGACACGAGCTATACTTGTACAAATGGGGTTTTGCGTCTTCGTCCCATCGTAGGAGGAGATAGTTTGTATAGCGAATTTTTCATGATATTTTTCATTTGAGATCTCGTTGGTAAAGGGGGTCTGACATGGGGCAGATCCTCAATCATCATCTTTCCGGCTCTTACTCTCATCCATCAGCCGTTTGACCATGTCTGCTATGTATGCTTCCGATGTTCGGTAGTCCTGGGGACGACAATTAGTCGCTATGCTAAGTGTTTGGCATTGCAAATGGTCTTGGTGCGTGGGTTGAAGCCTAAGCTCTCCTATCTTCGGGGTAGCCACTCCTGCGGGAACCCTTTGGCTTGCAGTTGTCCCGACTGGGGCAGTTTGGACGTTTATTGCATCTTCGAATGCATTGGCGTTCTCTTCCATTTAATTTCCTTTTTCTCCATCTTCTGAGTTGGAGAGGTTAACAGTTATATCTTCCTATGTGGTTTTGGCCCCCTAATTCAAACTCATGGTTGGTTGCTTGTTAGTAGGCGAAGTACTCTTAATTTCTTCCACATTACCGCCCGTTGTTACCTTTCTTTGTGGCTACTTTCTGTTTCTCCTATACGAGCCAGAGACAGAGGAATTCTCTTGTTCTATAGCAGTCACTGGTTCAATAAAATTCCTTAGAGCGAGGTTTGATTGTAGGGTCAACACAGCATTGAGCTTTTTCATTAGAGACTTTTGACTATTTTCCATTCTCTGATTGATCTCATCAACCATCTTATTCAATTTGTCCCTCGTGACGATTTCATGCTGACTGGAGGATATTGGTGTCTAGTTTCCTAAGTTAGCACCATTTACTTTAGCTTGTTGGAGACTAGCACAATCTCCAGTTATTATTGCCCCTATGGATCTTACAGAGGTAGTTCTTCTTCTTCTAGGAGCCATTGATTTTGAAACAGTGAGTTCTTTAGGTAGAGATTGGGGATCTAACTTCTGAACCTATGGGATCCAAAGCAGACAACTAGATTTAGGCCCTGAGTTGGGTTCTCAATGAAAGCACCGAAATGTTGACCCAAAAAATGGACCAACACCCTAGTTTGAGTTTGAAAGCACCAGCCCTGTTTTGATAGAGTAATATCACAGATGATAGATATTGAAAAAGAACAGTAAAAGAAAGAAGATAGAGATTTTTTATAGTGGTTCGGCTATTAATGTAGCCAATGTCAACTTTATAGTTTTATTATAGACTGATTTTTGTTACAAGAGATATTTGATTCAAGGCTGTGATTATCTTGAAGTGAGTTGAATCCCCAGAGTTGGAATCCACTGGAGAATCACAGTGGTTCTCTTTGAAGATTGTTGTGAGAGAGGTAGAGAGTGAAGAATTGTTCCAGTAGAGCTTCAGCAATCAGTCCGGAGAAGATCCAGTTCATGTTGCATGTAGGATGGTATTTATATGGATCAGAGAGCTTCTGGGCTAGGCCATTTCATCATCTGCTCGCACGTAAGTAAGGAACGACCATGAGAGGGTTTGGCTCGCGAACCGAGGGAAGAACATGGGTCGCTAGTGACCCATGGTCTATGGGTCGTTGGCAACCCATAGACTTGGCTCGTTTGGGAGCCAATGTCTTAGCCTCTTGTCATTGCATCCTTAGCTAGTTTGTTTGAAGATTCGAGGAGAGGCATGGATCGCTGATGATCCAAGCATTTAGGATTTTTATGGAGTTTGGAATTAGAGATGTGTCCATAGTCTTTCATCATAGTTGTTTTGTTTTGATGGCAATTCACTAGCTGTATGCGCTTAGCTGCTGATTGGAATAAAATAATGCTTATTTCTCAGTTCAGTTGATCCCATTCATTTCCTTAGTCATATAGCTTGGCCCTTGTTAATCCCTTGTCTTAGCTTTTATGGTTAAGTTCTGAACCATCCTGTTTACACGAGGTTGTTCTGTTTCCTATTGGTTCCTACTAGGTTAAAAACCCGGATAACATGTCTACTACACTATACTACGTTCGCATACGACCGTGGATGATAGAAAATAGGATGCAATGGTGCACAACAATGTAATGTGATCCCAAAACAAAAATAAAACGCCCTGGTTATCAAGTTATGTTAAATTTCAAAAATACGAACGTTTGCCGTAAAAAGCGTCAATTTTTTTTAGTTATTTTCCAAATTACAAATTATGGAAAAAATCTATAAATTAAATTAAAAATAAGCTACTAAAAATCAAGCTGTTATTTGAAATATAAATTTTATTATAAAAACCCCAAATTGAGTATTTAAAATTAATTAAATATTCCAAAAATTAAAGTGATAAAATTCATGGTCAGTACAGGTCATGTAACACAACCAGTTACGTCGGTAGCCAGTGAGTCCCCTATAGGTACCATACTGAAAAAAATTGTAGTGGTTGCATATAAGGATAATCGTATGGCAAGGCACGTGAGGCAATGCCCAAGGTAGGATTCTACTATTCCGAGTGTCCTGACTGGCGGTAACCTCTAATGGCCCACCATAAACATCCATCCCGTAATCAAATCAAGGTGCACCAATCAAATCCAAAATAAAGAAAGTAATGCGAAGAATATAGGTCCGCTGGAGGTAGCTAGCCTTATTGATTAGGATAAGTTGTAATGTCTTAGTCATTTCAAATTGACACAAGTGTCATGGTCTGTAACAACCCAAAATTTAACTCATAATAATTAATTTGTTAACTAAAGAAATAATAAAATAACTTTGTGAAATTATCAGAATTGAGCCACGAGGGTTGCACCATTGTGTCCGTGGTAATTTCTGGTCAAATTCTATATATAAAACGTTAGAATCCTAGTTAATATGAGAGAGTTACAATTTAAACTAGAAAATGGAAAAAAATAAAAAAAAATTAATTGGGCTAGGTCGACCAAGTGGTCGACCCAACAACGCCCTAGGTCGACCGGCCGGTCGACCTAGGGGGAGGGGCGGTCGACCACCCGGTCGACCCGCCTTGGGTTATGGACAAAGGAAATTTCCTTCGTCCTATAACGTTCATTAGCGAATTTTTTTCGTCATTTGCATTCTTCCAGCTCATATGGTCCTTTTGGCTTCCATTTGATGGCTCCTATTTAGCCTATGACGTGGTTGCATCCTATTCTATTCCCAAATCTAATGGTCTGAGATCCACTTCTAACCCTATAAATAAGACTCTAAGCCTAACACTTTTTCTCATTCTAGGATTTTTCCAATTGGGTTCACCTTTTCAGGAAGGACCCTAAGCGGAATAATTTTCCAACAAGAAAATCGTTTTAAATTAAAATATTTAACAACCCCATGTGGAACCGGGAAGGCCTAAAGGGAAGTGCTTAGGACCACAGTTGAGTGATTGTAATTATTTTAGATTTTCAAGCAATTTAAAATAATAGGGTTTCCAATAGTTGTAGTTTTTCTACCATTTTGGAAATACCTATTTATCAACTATTTTTAGTTTTAAATTTAATTTTAGTCTATTTCATTTTAGCTATTCATTTCAGTTAATTGTAGTTAATTTCTGTTAATTATAGCTTTTCCATTTAATTACAGTTATTTAGAGTATTTTTAATTATTTAATGTTAATTGCTATTTATTTACATCTTTTTCCACGTTTGGGATTTTTTTATAACTGTCGGTATTCTTTTATTTCTCCTTCTTCTTCGTGTATGGATTAGAATAGATTAAACACGAATATGGATTTAAATTATAAGAAAACTGAAATAACGGAAGATAAGATGTAAATTGTGAAGACTGTAATTAAAATGGAATTAACACTAAAATTGAGCCTAATTATGATATTAATGTTAGAATTGGACTAAATAAATATAATTGGCCTAGTTATAACTTAGAATTATAACTAAAAAGAATATAAGAAAAAAGAGGCTTATTTTCACACATAGACCTTGGGTTAAGTAATAAGCCGGAATATAACGTAGGTTATAATAAGAAAAAGAACGGAATGAGGCTTATTTTAAGACTTATGATAAATTAATAAGCAAAGATAGTGAAGATAATAATAAAGGCTTATTTAAATAATTTTTCTAAGTTAACAAGCAAAGATGAAAGTAGGTCCTGTACCAAAAAGCATTCCTAAACGGACAAAATGGTGGTCTCACATTAGCCTGAAGTGAGATGGGGGCACGCTTATAATAACAGTAATTGGTCAAATAGAAGTCCAAATCACGGGGGATTTGGACAAGGGGCATGCTTATGCTGGAGCACAGGTAATAAGAAGACCCAATAGGTGGAGCAACAAGTAGGATGGGCATGGTGGCAGTTACGCGTGCGACTTCCATTTCGGTGCTCAGTAATCGCTAGGAGTTCCAAGCCCTTAAGTATGTGTGCCTTTCGTAGGCACCATTTCCTTTTGTGTAGGGAGCTATATAACGTCTAGTCCACAATAAATACTTTGTACGTCTTTTATAGACACCATTGTACTTTGTGCTCCTTTCGTAGATGTCATTACCTTATGTGTAGGGAGTTATATAGCGTCTAGTCCATAGTAAGGTCTATGGAGTAGCAGGCTGATCATAGGATAGAATTAGGATTTTAGCCTAATTATAGGATTAGGAATTCAGCCTAATCAAAGCAGCTAACAAAGACAAGAGCAAACAATCAAAGTTAATCAATTGCGTTAATTTAGTAATTCGTATTTATTTCCAGCTTATTCCTTCTCTTTATTTCCTTTGTTTGCTTTTATATACTAGAACTGTTGTAAAGTCTATTACTTTTACTTTGCTTAAATATTCTAGTAATTACTATCATTCACCAGACTTTTAGTCTGACCCACTCCTCCATTTTCCCCTTTTCACCCATAGGCAATCAAGGGCAAGGACGGTAGACTGCAGGCATTTGGAGATTTCTTCGGAGGAGATTCTATCATGTATTTCTTTTCTTCAGTTTTAGTTTTTAGTTCTTTTTCTTCAGCTGGCATCTTGTGAGGGGTGTATATTACTATGATATTATTAATACTATGGATTTTATTTCGCAAGACACGTAAGGTTATTTTGACATTTGATGTATTTGGTATTTGGCGACTTATTTGATTTATAAAGTAACTATGAGACTTTGTTCTAAATAAATTATTATTATTTTAATTGTTTTCGCTGTTTATATATTTTTGTCTTGTGAATCTTAGTCTCTGCTAGTTTTAGTTATACCTACAATGCACCATGCCTTTTAGAGTGTCCTTTTGGGTATACTAAGGGGTGTGGGGTGTTTCATTTGGTATCAGAGCCTAAGGTTACAGGATTCCTAAAAAATTGTATTAAAAATAAAGTATTTTTCCAAAAGCAACCTATTTTTAAGTAGCATATCTTCAAATTAGAAGTATTTTTCAGAAAGAAACTCTTATTATAGGCGTAGTTTTTCAAGTATAAAAGAGTTTTTATAAAAATCCCCTCAAAAGTCCAGTTTAGTCTTCTTTCGATTTTTTCGACCCTAAGTTTCCTTTTCTTTGCATAATATGGCCGACTGGTTCCATAGAGCTACGGTACCAGAGGTGCAAGGGCAAGCGCCCAATACAGCACCGGTAGGTGGAGGTCCCTTTAATCCATCTACATCAGCTTATTTTTCTAAGATATGTAAGAACTTCGCTAGTCTAGGAGGCAGAATGATTTTTGGCATAGAGGGTTTCGAGGAGGCACGAGCTAGGTTGGAGGTTATGGAGCAAAGGTTTAGGATGTTAGATTTGGAGGACCTCAGAAGCGAATCAAGAAAAGTGGGAGATGTAAGCGTTGTAGAATGACCAGTCATTACCCATAAGACTGTATGAAGGTAGGAAGATGGGAAGATGTTTCAATTGTGGACAGCTTGATCACCTTAGTAAGATTTGTCTTCAGAAAACGGGGCAGACAGGAAGCGCACCTGCAACCCAGATTCAGATTTTGGATACAGCACTTTCTAGCAGTAGACCAAATCGAGGTAGGAAAATTTGATTTCTATTCCATATTTTTCCATTCGGGCTCTTTTCGATTCTGGAGCATCACACTCTCTCATCTCTAGTTCTCTAGTAGGTTGTTTGCACTTAGACATCTCTTTAGCAGTAGACCCCATTGTTGTTTCAAACCCCATAGATGGATTGGCACACTTGTCTATGGTTTGTAGGGGTTTGAAAGTTTTTTTTATCCTAGGCTTAGAAATTGACCGCGCCACCTATGTTTTGGGATTTTCGGGATATGGGATGATTTTGGGAATGGATTGGCTATCCACGTTTGGGGCTATATTAGACTGCGAGAGGAGAGTCATTAGACTAGAGACATGTAGCGGTAGGACTCTTGAGGTTTCTTGCGACCCGCAAGGGTCAGTTATGTTGAGCTTCCTTTATTCCCTCGATTCATCATCATCAGAGTTAGATTCAGTTCTTATCGTCAGAGATTTTCAAGACGTCTTTGAGGAGGTTAGGGGACTACCCTCTAAAAGAGAGATTGACTTCAGGATATATTTGACTGATAATGCTAAGCCAGTAGCATTACCCATGAGGCACATGGCACCTAGGGAGAGGAAGGAACTGAGCAAGCAGATCCATGAGCTTTTGGAGAAAGGATTTAAAAGAAGAAGCATATCGGGGTAGGGAGCACCAGTCGTCTTCGCTACTAAGGCGGATGGTTCCCTTCGACTTTGCGTAGACTATAAGGAGTTGAATAAGCTCACGAAGAAAAATCGTTATCCACTCCCTAGGATATATGACCTTTTTGACCAGTTAGTTGGCTCTGCAATATTCTCTCAGTTTCATTTAGCCACTGGATTTCACCATCTTAGGGTCGCCGATAACATCATTGATAAGACCGCATTTAGGACACCCGACGAATTCTTTGAGTGGTTGGTTATGCCTTTTGGGCTGACCAATGCCCTAGCCTATTTCATAGATTTGAAGAGCTGTGTTTTTAGAGAAGTCCTAAATAAGTTTGTGGTGGTATTCGTGAACGACATTTTGGTGTTTTCCAAGAGTATGGAATAGCATGCTATTCATCTTGAGGAGGTTCTTCGTACGCTCCATGTTCATAGGTGGAAGGAAAAATTCTTGTAGTGACACTTTTGGCGTAAGGAAATGCGTTTCTCGAGGCATAGAGAAGGTCTACACATGGTAGGAGTTTGAGAAAGAGTTTTATATAATTAGATTCGGATTATAGAAAACCAAAAAGAGGTAGGTAAAGATTGGAGATGTACAATAGATTCAGTTAATAAGAAAAGAAGAAAGCCCATGTGTAGATAATAGCAGAAATTACAATAGTTTCAGATAAGTGGATTTAACGGTAGTACTAGAAGACTTTAGTAAGGTAATGGGATTACCAAAATTTGGGAAGGGTACTCCTAGGGTAGTGAAATGAAAATCCATCTTATGTTTTGCTCAATAGAATATAATTGTTAGAATTGAAAATTTTCATTGTTAATATTTTCTATTAGGAAATAAATATTGGATTTTTGAAAAATGGTATGAAATTTAAATTGGATTTTATATGATATAAATTTTGTTAAAAGTATGTTTCTTTTTGAAGAATTATAGCTCGCTAGTTTCTTTTTAGATAAACAAAAATTTTAAATATAAAAACCTAGAGGTTATTAAGTATAGAAAACATAGGTTACAATGTTTATTGTTGTAATAGACGTTTTCGTGAAAAGTAAAAGGAGTATAGACTATAGCACTATTGTTATAGTAGGTGACTTCCAAAGGAAATGTTTCTACATAGTATACGAGGATTATTAGTATTAATTTTAGTTGAATCCGTACACTAGTATTTTTTACGCAACATCTGTTTTGACCCACATAAAAATGTGTTTTGAAAAAAAAATTCAAGTATAGAAATAAAGTGGTTTGTAAGTACACTAAATATTTAAATAAGCATGAAGAAATGTTTTCTAGTTATGGATATATTAAAAACAGTTTTGAAAATGAGTTTTTCTGAAAAGAAAAGTGTAAGTTAAATATTAAGAAATTAGCAAATTTCATAGAAATTTCTATGGTAAGAGAATATAAATTAAAAATACTTTAATCTATTGTAACAAAATGAATAATGATAAAATTTTCTATGAAACCAAATTATAAATAAAGATGTTTTGTGCAAGTTATAAGGAAGACGTGAAAGAGATATACAAGGTATGGGAAGCACCATATTTTGTATAGCCTATTTCGAAAAATATAAAATAAGTTCCTTGTAATTTCACATAAACATAAAATCCTCTTTTAATGGATTCATAGAAGGTTTTACGATTAATAGTTTCTCATAAGAGAAAGTAGTTCCAATACATTAAGGTATAAAACTGTTAGGTGTAATAAGAAGATGTTTAAAAAAAAGACACATAAGGAAATTTTAAAGATATTTTAAAGGATAATTGTTTGGTGAAAAATTAAATAAGTTTTTGGAAATGAAAAACTTAATAAAAGCAAAACTTGAAAATCCAAATTTTTATAAAAATATGTAAAAGTCTTTAAAAAAGGAGGAATGAGTTTTAGACTTAAATTTTTGGAAGTTTTCCCCTCTAGATTTGGGGAATAACGTTAAGCAACCAAGTATTTTTGAATTTAATAGAACTTAAAGATAATACTTTTAAAGACAAAATTTTTGGGATTTGATGTTTTAAAAATTTAGAAACCTCAGTTTTTTGTAAATAAAGTGATAAATACCAAACCAAGCTCTTAAATGTGGAGTAGATAGGAATCATTTCCTAGGTGTAACGGAAAAAGTGCAAGGCTATAACAGTGATTACTTTTAAAAGTAATGATAGAAGTTCTCGTGGAGTGTGTAGGACACTAGTAAGAACCTAGGAATGTTGATTCATGTGAGCAGACTAAAGAAGAATAGTAAGTCATGCATGGTTTGGAATGAGTATCCTTGATTATGGAGGAACTTGGGAGAAACATCTTTCTTTAGAGTAATCCGCATAAGATAGTAGTTCTCAAGCTAGCATTGGAATGACACCTTCCGAAGCTCTTTATGGAAGACTGCACAAGTCGCTTTCATGTTGGATAGAGTCTAAAGAGGAATTGCCTTGGTTCCAACACAGTTAAGGAGACTTCAGGGAAGATTAGTTTAATAAGGAGAAAATTTGTATCTCATATCCGCATTTCTTTGATAGTAATTTTTCGAATTTCATATTTCCATCTTTAGTTTTGAATAGGTTCTTTCCTTTATTATCCTTTGGGAGGGTAGAACTTAGAATTTAACCTATGGATGGTAGGATTTGATGTAAACATATTATTAGAACATGTTATGTATGATGTATGCTAGTGATTGCAAGTGTTTGCTAGTCGATGCTAATGGACGCTTATACTTAAACTAGGCAATTTTATCTTTTAGGGATCGGCCTAACTAGGACAGTAGAGCATATGCATATGGATGTGTGCGCATTTGTATTTATTTTCATGGTTGCTATAAATGAACGTTTATCACATGGTTGTTGCATTTGGATGATGATTGAAGCTCGCATATAGAACTATCGATTACCATTAGGAATTTTTTCATTCATTTAGATGCATAAGACAGATATGATTGTATAAAAGGAGATCAACTAAATCAGTGGACTGCCTAATCTTTTGCATTAGTTAGAGACATTAACGCTACACTAATCGCATAAGTATCATAAATTGCTTTAGAAAAACTTAAGGGTAATGGATGAATGGATGATGGTTGAGTAGTAGGTTGTATGTGACGACCCGGAATTTTTGAGCATTTGAAATTGGAATATTTAATTAATTTAAAATATTCAGAGGTTAATTATAAACTTAAATTTCAAATTTCGTTGTTTATTGAGTAATTTAATAATTAAATTAAATTTATTTGAAGTTGGATAAAATAGTAAATATGGCATTCTAAGCTAATTAAAAATATTTTGAAAGCTCGTAAAATTCATACTAATAATACTGAAGATGATAGAACTTTCAAAATGGAATTTCAAGGTATTTTGTTCAGTTTTAAAAATGTATCGTTTAAATTGAATTTTAAAATAGCCTTCCGAGGCACAGTCTCGGAATTCGACGAAACTAGTTCCATTGGATCCGTAATATTGTATTATTATTGGATTTCAATTTTTGTAGCGTTTGGATTTACCGGTTGCTCGTACGGGTGAGGAACGCGTTGAAATTAAAATCGATAATTTAATATTTTAAATCGATTTAAAAAGCTAACTTCCACGTACGATCAAATCAGCCTCTGAATCACGTTCCGTTGTGTTCGAAATACGGGTAGAATCTTATGAACGCTTGTCGGCATATCTTATTCGGGGATCGGGATTTCGCGTGATGTAACGGGACGTTTTGAAGTTTTATAAGGTAATATATTTAAAGCCAACTAGTCAGAGATATTTATAAAACAAGCGTACGCTGGAAGCTTCCCAGATCGATATCTTCTCCCCGACCCTTTCCCAGTTTTATTTCACGAAACCTAATCACTCCACCCTCTATCTTTCAGCCGAAGCCATTACTTCCCTTGTTATATATCTCGAGTTTCCCCAAACAGAACGAATTCGAATTCGTTCGTATCAAAAGAAAAAAAAAGGGAATCAAGGTCGCGTCCCTCTCATTTCCATGCCGATCAAATCGCGTGCCTTCCTCCTCATATTCTTCAAATCAAACCCCTTCCAGTTCCATTTTCATTAGCAACGAATTCGAAAACAAATTGGATAATAAAAGAGGGAAGAACGAAAACCTAATCTAGTTCCTCTTTCAAAATCGAAGTGAATTTCGATTGTAACTAAGCAAGAAGGTAGTCGCATCAGCTCGCGATGAAATGACGATGGTCTGGTATCCTCGAAGCGCGCTCGAATTGGTTGGCGACCGAGCTCGAGATGGCGGTGTGGGTTTCGCGGCAGTGACGGCTTTTGGGGGTTTTCGTGCTCGCGATTTGGAGGAAGTGTCGCATTCAAATGGTCTGCCAATGTCAGGGTTTGGGAAACGTGTATGGCGATGGCAACGAGACTCTACAGTATTTTGGTCAGAAGTGGCGCTTCGAGCTGGTAGGCAGCGAGCAGGGAGGAGGTCGCGATCCGGGGGTAGGCCGTGGTTGTTCTTCTGGTAACTTTTTAGCCTAAGTTTTAGTTTTTACTAAATCTGATTTCAGTTTGAAAAATATATTTTGAAATCTATACTTAGATGATGAACTCTGATTTTTTTCATTCAAAATATATTCAGGGTAAAGGCTAATTACTATCTATGTTCAATTACAGATATATATATATATATATATACATAGATTTGGTAAGGGAGGAATATACATGCGGATACTTTATATATATACGGGAACAGAAAACAAATTGTTTAATAAAAAGAAAAGAAATATATATATATAAGAATTTTTAGAATGTCGGAAGTTTATATAAAATAGGATTTTTGAGATCTATAAATTATTTCTACAACTATATATGTAGTTTCAAAATAAATATAGACATATATATACGCACTTTTAGACTTACTAGTTTATTTTGAAAATATGGATTTAGTGGAAATTTGTTTAATTTACTTGTTTAATTATTTTAAGTTGCTAAAGGTTTTTTAGGAAAATAAGGGAAAATAATTAGTTTAAATTAAATTATTAGTTAAGTAAATTAACAGATGGTAATTTGTTCGATTTGTTCGAATATTAATAAACTATATGAATATTTTACAAGGTCTAAAATCTTGGAAAATCAAACTGGTCTGGATGGATTGCAAATTTAAAGTCAAAGGTGAGTTAATCTCACTCAGTTAAATTATAATTTAATTTAATTGATTAAATTTGAATGTTTGATTGGATGATTGCATTGATTGATATGCTATACTATATATAGTAGTATATAGCCATATATACATATTGGCATATGTATATATTGGAATTGTTGATATTCCCGCATTATATAGCGGATGAGACCCTATGCGCCGCATAATAGCGGATGATTTTATATAAATCCCATATACCGCGATATTCCACTTTGAAGTGAAATTGGTATTGTGCTAACATCTGTGGATGCAGGGAAACAGGTTGGAGGGATCCAACTGGATTCCTCAAAATATTTAATTTTGTTTAAATATTCTGTGATATGATTTTTGATATCCTGTGATGATTTATATTGGATAATCTGGTTGGAATGAATTTCCCAATATAATGAATTATCAAAAGCAATTGAATTGAATTTTGGAAAGAAATAAAAGAGTAAAATTTAAGTTAAATAATTCTAGTGAATTCGAATAAATTAAATAAGGAATTGTAAAAGAAATAAAGAAATTTCTTAATTCGAACAAATATGGGAAAAGAGGATTTTGAATTTAATAGTGAAGAAATAAATCTTTAACTAAAGTGATATTATTTAAAAATATAAAAGAATTGATTTTATTGAAATTTAAAGATCTAATTTAATTAAAATATTAATTGAAGAAGTTTGGAAATCCGGAATTGGTATTTTAGTTAAAAAGGGTTTTAACTCATAACAAGGAAATAAAAGATGAAAGTTAATGTATTTGAAATAATTGAAGTAAATAGGGAAATTTACTTCAAAGTAAAGTAAAATGGAAATCAATTGGAAATTGATTTAAGTGTTTAAAAACTTGGATTTTTTTAAAAGAGAAATGAGATTTTGGAGATATAAACTGGGTTTATAAAGTAAAATAAAATATCAGTGGATATTTGAGAATATAAATTCAAGATGGGAATTTATAAAAGGATATGGATTGGTTTAAAAATAAATGTTGGTTTATTTTTAAAAGATGGAAATGAGAAATAAATATTTGGGGAAATGTATTCCGTAAGCGGAAACTGTTTGAAATTGTTTTCAAAAGGAGTTTGAAAATAGAAATATATCTTGGAAAGATATTTGGGCAAATAAATAATGTGGGAAATTATTTATTGTGTGATGGTTGCTTGTGGATGTAAATTGATAGTTAAATAACCGACTATCAATATTGGCCAAATGCGCTGATCGTTTCGAAGAGACCGGGATCGAGTTTCCGTATACCGGGATTCTAGGTCTGGAGACTCGAATACCACTTCGATCCGGTTTGTACGTTTCGTGTAACGTGTTCGGAGTCGAAGATGGAGCTGTGAAGTGCAAGGGCTAGTCGCTACTAATCCTGAGGATATTTCCAAAATGGATGTAGTAGGAATAGTGCCTTCGGTTCCGTTCGGACCCGGGACGGACTTGTATGGACGAATGCTTTCGTGACATCGTCAGGTGGACGATGGGCATTCTAAGGGATATGTGCTATAAAGGTATCGTTTAGCCTCGAACCTCATCAACCGGGAATGACTGAAAATCAGGGGTTATGCAGCAAGGCTTCGTGGGTAGCACCCACTTGAGAGTAAAATCATCCCTGTCTAGATGTCCCTTTATATTTCGGCTTAGTGTTGCGGTTGCTGATCCCAACCGTGGGGTGATTTTATTTGGAATTATCCAGTAAGGGATGATTCCGGTCTTGTGTTGCAGGGGAGCGGGCGTACTCCTCGGTACTGTGATCTAGGCCACGTACTGTGTCAGGTGGTACCCCAGTGCCTAGTCATTCGTTGGAAATCCATTCTCCCTACGTGCCTGTACGGTTTTGATTGTGCCCAACTATTGTTGAAATGTGAGATGCAAGCATTTCAGCTAGATTCTATTTTACTTTCTGTAGACACTATTATAATATCAGAGGATTTTGATATAAAGTGTTTTAGCTATCGTAAGGTAAAAACCCGACATGTTTATTTGTGGCGTGGTCTTACGAGATGCTTTTGTTTTCAAAGGATTTTGAAACTTTAATAATAAATTTGAGTGTGATTTTCTCACGCTGGTTTTCCAGACTGACTCGGGTATTGTTTTATATGATGCTCGGGTCAGACCGAGATAAACAGGTTCAGATTGTAGCTGTGGAGCTCAGGAGACGAGCTAGATGGCGATACGTACTTCCGTATTTGTTTGTTGTTCCGCTGTGTATTTGGATGTATATCATTGATGTGATGAACTCTGATGATGTATTCTGTAAATATATTGTATAAACAGATATATTTTTCTGTTTGAGTAAAGATCTGTTTTGTATATATTATATTTTATTCCGCTGCGATGTGAGATTCTGTTGTTGATTTTCTGTTTCTTCTTCTTCTACCTCTTCTTCTTTAACACAAATGGTCTGGTTTTTCGTGTATGAAAAACTCGGGCTGTTACAGTGGTATCAGAGCTTAGGCTGGCGACAACCTTGGCTCTGGTGGGAATTTTGAGTGTATAAATAAATATGAGCGCGTATTTGTTAGTGAATATAAAATGGTTTTATATTGTGTTGGCTGGTTTATTGAGTAGTTTATGGATTCTGGTCGATGTGTGGGACGCCACAACATTGATAGGAATCTCTAAACACTTGAATAGAACAATTCAACACAGTATTGTTTTAAAGTAGGGTAAATGAAATAAGTTTACCCAAATTATTTTTGTATAAAAAGAAAGGTTTTGTAAACTATTTCTAGTTAATATATATATGGTTGTTTGGATGTTAGAAGTGATAATAGGAAATTATTATCATTATTATATGGAAACTTAACTAGAAATTGAAATTTATAACCAAAGTAAAGAATAAAATTTTATAATAAAATAAAATTTGAGAATATAAATTATAAATGTAATTTATAAGTTGAAATAAACTTCATATACAAACGAGATATGTAAATGTAAACTAAATGTCATATATAATGGAAATTAAGATGAAGTTCTAGAGAAATATTTAAAATTGGAATGGGATAAAATTCCAAAGTAACGATGGATATAATACTGGATGGGTTTTAAATTTGGAATTTTGTGAAGATTAAAATTCCTTTGAGTTGGAAATGGTTTTCAAAGGGGTTTGGAAAAATAATGGTGACATTATTTCGGAAATATTTTGAATTGGATTTGAAATCTGGAGAGATTTGGGATTAAAAAATATTGGAGGGATTTTAAAGAGATAAAAGCATTTAACTCTCTTTCGGTCGCTGGAAAATAACTTCGGTGATGACTGCAGCATCATCGATGTTCATTTTCGAGTTTCTAGGAGAGAAATTGCTACCGAGTTGTTTGAAATGGGATTTGTTTGCAAACTGGATTTGGTTTTGAAATTTCAAAGGAATAGTTGAATTGCCAAATAATTTTGGGATATAGTTGATTTCAAAGGGAATTTTGAAAGTTTGAAAATTTGTAAAGCTCTGGAACTTTATTTAAAATGTTTATGGGATAATGAATAAATTTTGGACACTTACAAAATTTGAAGTAAGTAAGGAAATGAAAATAAGTTAGAATATAAGCAAATTAATTGTAGTAAATTAAAAGAAGTAAACAAATAGAGGGTAAGTAAATTGGGGAACTTATAGAAACTTACAAAATTGAATTGTAATAAAATGGATGTATGGATATAAAGAAGTTGTGACTTATAAATTTAGAAGTGGGATAAATAAGCCAAAATAAAATTGTTTTGTATTTTGGGAAATGGATAAAAATCAAATATTGGGTAAAGTTAGAGTAAATTATTTGATTAATTAATGGAATATGGAAATGGAACTCGAATTGGTTAATTAAAATTTGAATCGTGAATAAGTGATAAAATTTTAAAGTGAAGCTTGAGTTATAAATGTAAACCTAACTTGAAATAGCAAGTGAATTAAAAATGAATTGCTGTTGAATGGAATTGAATTAAAATAAGAATGATTTGTATTGCAAATAAATTTCTAGTGAGTAGAAATAAAATCGAAGTGGTTTTATTACTAAAATAATTAGTTCGAAAGTAAATAGAAATGTGAAATAAGTTTGAAATGGATTGAATGAGTACTAATTGAATTAAATTAATAAAATAAAATGGAATTGATTGATAAAAGTAAATAAATTGATTTTTGGAATCATTTAAAATGAATATGGGTTTGTTTGGGTTAAAGGTGAATTGAATATAAGCAATGAAGTGTAAACCATTTCAATGGAACGAAATAAGAATGTATTGAAAGTGATGGTGGGTGAATGAATTGAAAGCATTTAAATTTGTGTTGGAACCGTATAAATTCACTTATGGAAGTATATAACATGCATTGTTTGTAGAATCCATGTTTTAGCAATTTAAATTTTAGTGAAATGTAAATAAACTTTGTATATTTGGTACTTACATGTTGTAATTGAGTTAGTACAGGTTCAGGGAAGTCGGTTGGCTGAATCTGATGGCACAACATGCTAAAATAAATAACCGCTTTGCTTTAAAAATGCTAAAATAAGGTACGCTTACGCAAAAATTCAAAATAGGAGATATGAACTGCATATATTGATATATATTGTGATTTCCGGCCTGAGGCCGATGTATATATATATTTGTGCATCCTGCGATATCGCAGAAGTTCCTCCGTACAAGGGAGACTCTGCCAAAATTTTCCGTAAATTTTGGGAGTTAGAAAATTTTTGAAAATTTTCGTTAACGATAAATGATTTAAATTTGTTAAGCAAATGAAATTGAAACTGGATATTGAAATCTAATTCAAATGTGAATGTAAGGTGAATTGAAATCGAAGGAACTAAAGAAGTGAAGTTTGCGAATAAATAGTTAATCGAAATTTAAATTAATTAGTAAGTGCAACTAATTAAATATTCGAGTGGAAGCCAAATTGAAATCAAATGGAATTGTAAAGACAAAAGTAAATAGAAATGGATATAAACTTCAATAATGAAGTGAAAATTAATGTAAGAAGTGTATAAATATTTATATTAAACTTAAGGATTGAAAAAAATGAAATTCTTTAAGTGAAGTGGGTATCGAGTAAATTATTCTAAGTGGATAATTGCATGAAGGGTTAAATTGGAAGTTGTGAAATGGGATAGTTGTGAATAAGTGGATAACAATCAAAATGAATGTGAATAAAAAGGAAATTGATAAAATGGATAATTCAATTGGGCTAATTACGTAAGGTGTACGTATATTATTTTATTCGCATAGCTATTTGATCCAGATGTCGAGCACAGAATTTCGAGGTAATTATGCCGATCCGAGTTAGGATTTTTCGCTCGATTTTCAACGGCGAATCTGGATATGGATTGTTGATTGATTCTGGATATTCTCTATCATAGTTGGTGGCTATGCAAGGAGAATGACGGTTTCTGATCAAGAAACCAGATCTGAGTCCGCACTAGGAAGTCGGGTGGACAATACTAGTTCGGAAGTGAAATTGTGTGATCGAGTGAGCGATCGAATGTGATATTGCGTACGGATGATATATGTGCATCGTACGGGCATAAGTAAAACAAATATTGAAAATTTGTAAAGGAAAGTATAAAATGACTTTGGAATTGTGATTGAATATTATTTCTTAGTAGGATATACAGGTGTATAAAAGCAACGGATAGATTGGGATTTTTGATTTTAGAAGATAAATTTAATGGCCCGACAAAAGGTATGTATTTGAATTTCGGTATGAAATTTGATTGGGTTTTTGAGCCAGCCACTTGGCTTTTTGTTTTTTTTTTTTTGAGATTGGGAGGCCGTAGTGCCATTTTGTAGTTGTACCGAGCTAGCCGCGCAAAGGAGACGCTGGCGAAATTTTTCGGAAATTTAGGGAGTTAGAAAAATTTTGAGAAAATTTTGATAATTTAAAATTTGAATTCAAATTTAGATTTGAATTGATAAGTAAGTGATTTGGGTTGAACTTATGAATAAGTTTGGAAAGTTAAAAGATGATTAGTGTATCATTAATAAAAGATTGTCTTGGGGTTGTTGAAACTATTTGGATTTGAGAAAATAGTAAACGGGGATTGAATCATTCTTCCTAACTGGTAATTTCGAGGACGAAATTCTTTTAAGGGGGGAAGAATGTGACGACCCGGAATTTTTGAGCATTTGAAATTGGAATATTTAATTAATTTAAAATATTCAGAGGTTAATTATAAACTTAAATTTCAAATTTCGTTGTTTATTGAGTAATTTAATAATTAAATTAAATTTATTTGAAGTTGGATAAAATAGTAAATATGGCATTCTAAGCTAATTAAAAATATTTTGAAAGCTCGTAAAATTCATACTAATAATACTGAAGATGATAGAACTTTCAAAATGGAATTTCAAGGTATTTTGTTCAGTTTTAAAAATATATCGTTTAAATTGAATTTTAAAATAGCCTTCCGAGGCACAGTCTCGGAATTCGACGAAACTAGTTCCATTGGATCCGTAATATTGTATTATTATTGGATTTCAATTTTTGTAGCGTTTGGATTTACCGGTTGCTCGTACGGGTGAGGAACGCGTTGAAATTAAAATCGATAATTTAATATTTTAAATCGATTTAAAAAGCTAACTTCCACGTACGATCAAATCAGCCTCTGAATCACGTTCCGTTGTGTTCGAAATACGGGTAGAATCTTATGAACGCTTGTCGGCATGTCTTATTCGGGGATCGGGATTTCGCGTGATGTAACGGGACGTTTTGAAGTTTTATAAGGTAATATATTTAAAGCCAACTAGTCAGAGATATTTATAAAACAAGCGTACGCTGGAAGCTTCCCAGATCGATATCTTCTCCCCGACCCTTTCCCAGTTTTATTTCACGAAACCTAATCACTCCACCCTCTATCTTTCAGCCGAAGCCATTACTTCCCTTGTTATATATCTCGAGTTTCCCCAAACAGAACGAATTCGAATTCGTTCGTATCAAAAGAAAAAAAAAGGGAATCAAGGTCGCGTCCCTCTCATTTCCATGCCGATCAAATCGCGTGCCTTCCTCCTCATATTCTTCAAATCAAACCCCTTCCAGTTCCATTTTCATTAGCAACGAATTCGAAAACAAATTGGATAATAAAAGAGGGAAGAACGAAAACCTAATCTAGTTCCTCTTTCAAAATCGAAGTGAATTTCGATTGTAACCAAGCAAGAAGGTAGTCGCATCAGCTCGCGATGAAATGACGATGGTCTGGTATCCTCGAAGCGCGCTCGAATTGGTTGGCGACCGAGCTCGAGATGGCGGTGTGGGTTTCGCGGCAGTGACGGCTTTTGGGGGTTTTCGTGCTCGCGATTTGGAGGAAGTGTCGCATTCAAATGGTCTGCCAATGTCAGGGTTTGGGAAACGTGTATGGCGATGGCAACGAGACTCTACAGTATTTTGGTCAGAAGTGGCGCTTCGAGCTGGTAGGCAGCGAGCAGGGAGGAGGTCGCGATCCGGGGGTAGGCCGTGGTTGTTCTTCTGGTAACTTTTTAGCCTAAGTTTTAGTTTTTACTAAATCTGATTTCAGTTTGAAAAATATATTTTGAAATCTATACTTAGATGATGAACTCTGATTTTTATCATTCAAAATATATTCAGGGTAAAGGCTAATTACTATCTATGTTCAATTACAGAGATATATATATATATATATACATAGATTTGGTAAGGGAGGAATATACATGCGGATACTTTATATATATACGGGAACAGAAAACAAATTGTTTAATAAAAAGAAAAGAAATATATATATATAAGAATTTTTAGAATGTCAGAAGTTTATATAAAATAGGATTTTTGAGATCTATAAATTATTTCTACAACTATATATGTAGTTTCAAAATAAATATAGACATATATATACGCACTTTTAGACTTACTAGTTTATTTTGAAAATATGGATTTAGTGGAAATTTGTTTAATTTACTTGTTTAATTATTTTAAGTTGCTAAAGGTTTTTTTAGGAAAATAAGGGAAAATAATTAGTTTAAATTAAATTATTAGTTAAGTAAATTAACAGATGGTAATTTGTTCGATTTGTTCGAATATTAATAAACTATATGAATATTTTACAAGGTCTAAAATCTTGGAAAATCAAACTGGTCTGGATGGATTGCAAATTTAAAGTCAAAGGTGAGTTAATCTCACTCAGTTAAATTATAATTTAATTTAATTGATTAAATTTGAATGTTTGATTGGATGATTGCATTGATTGATATGCTATACTATATATAGTAGTATATAGCCATATATACATATTGGCATATGTATATATTGGAATTGTTGATATTCCCGCATTATATAGCGGATGAGACCCTATGCGCCGCATAATAGCGGATGATTTTATATAAATCCCATATACCGCGATATTCCACTTTGAAGTGAAATTGGTATTGTGCTAACATCTGTGGATGCAGGGAAACAGGTTGGAGGGATCCAACTGGATTCCTCAAAATATTTAATTTTGTTTAAATATTCTGTGATATGATTTTTGATATCCTGTGATGATTTATATTGGATAATCTGGTTGGATTGAATTTCCCAATATAATGAATTATCAAAAGCAATTGAATTGAATTTTGGAAAGAAATAAAAGAGTAAAATTTAAGTTAAATAATTCTAGTGAATTCGAATAAATTAAATAAGGAATTGTAAAAGAAATAAAGAAATTTCTTAATTCGAACAAATATGGGAAAAGAGGATTTTGAATTTAATAGTGAAGAAATAAATCTTTAACTAAAGTGATATTATTTAAAAATATAAAAGAATTGATTTTATTGAAATTTAAAGATCTAATTTAATTAAAATATTAATTGAAGAAGTTTGGAAATCCGGAATTGGTATTTTAGTTAAAAAGGGTTTTAACTCATAATAAGGAAATAAAAGATGAAAGTTAATGTATTTGAAATAATTGAAGTAAATAGGGAAATTTACTTCAAAGTAAAGTAAAATGGAAATCAATTGGAAATTGATTTAAGTGTTTAAAAACTTGGATTTTTTTAAAAGAGAAATGAGATTTTGGAGATATAAACTGGGTTTATAAAGTAAAATAAAATATCAGTGGATATTTGAGAATATAAATTCAAGATGGGAATTTATAAAAGGATATGGATTGGTTTAAAAATAAATGTTGGTTTATTTTTAAAAGATGGAAATGAGAAATAAATATTTGGGGAAATGTATTCCGTAAGCGGAAACTGTTTGAAATTGTTTTCAAAAGGAGTTTGAAAATAGAAATATATCTTGGAAAGATATTTGGGCAAATAAATAATGTGGGAAATTATTTATTGTGTGATGGTTGCTTGTGGATGTAAATTGATAGTTAAATAACCGACTATCAATATTGGCCAAATGCGCTGATCGTTTCGAAGAGACCGGGATCGAGTTTCCGTATACCGGGATTCTAGGTCTGGAGACTCGAATACCACTTCGATCCGGTTTGTACGTTTCGTGTAACGTGTTCGGAGTCGAAGATGGAGCTGTGAAGTGCAAGGGCTAGTCGCTACTAATCCTGAGGATATTTCCAAAATGGATGTAGTAGGAATAGTGCCTTCGGTTCCGTTCGGACCCGGGACGGACTTGTATGGACGAATGCTTTCGTGACATCGTCAGGTGGACGATGGGCATTCTAAGGGATATGTGCTATAAAGGTATCGTTTAGCCTCGAACCTCATCAACCGGGAATGACTGAAAATCAGGGGTTATGCAGCAAGGCTTCGTGGGTAGCACCCACTTAAGAGTAAAGTCATCCCTGTCTAGATGTCCCTTTATATTTCGGCTTAGTGTTGCGGTTGCTGATCCCAACCGTGGGGTGATTTTATTTGGAATTATCCAGTAAGGGATGATTCCGGTCTTGTGTTGCAGGGGAGCGGGCGTACTCCTCAGTATTGTGATCTAGGCCACGTACTGTGTCAGGTGGTACCCCAGTGCCTAGTCATTCGTTGGAAATCCATTCTCCCTACGTGCCTGTACGGTTTTGATTGTGCCCAACTATTGTTGAAATGTGAGATGCAAGCATTTCAGCTAGATTCTATTTTACTTTCTGTAGACACTATTATAATATCAGAGGATTTTGATATAAAGTGTTTTAGCTATCGTAAGGTAAAAACCCGACATGTTTATTTGTGGCGTGGTCTTACGAGATGCTTTTGTTTTCAAAGGATTTTGAAACTTTAATAATAAATTTGAGTGTGATTTTCTCACGCTGGTTTTCCAGACTGACTCGGGTATTGTTTTATATGATGCTCGGGTCAGACCGAGATAAACAGGTTCAGATTGTAGCTGTGGAGCTCAGGAGACGAGCTAGATGGCGATACGTACTTCCGTATTTGTTTGTTGTTCCGCTGTGTATTTGGATGTATATCATTGATGTGATGAACTCTGATGATGTATTCTGTAAATATATTGTATAAACAGATATATTTTTCTGTTTGAGTAAAGATCTGTTTTGTATATATTATATTTTATTCCGCTGCGATGTGAGATTCTGTTGTTGATTTTCTGTTTCTTCTTCTTCTACCTCTTCTTCTTTAACACAAATGGTCCGGTTTTTCGTGTATGAAAAACTCGGGCTGTTACATTGTAGAACTTGGATGAAAATATTAGTTCATTCTTTTATCCTTAGAGATTTCGAGGATGAAATCCCTTAAGAAGGGGAGAACGTAACAACCCGAAATTTAACCCATAATAATTAATTCGTTAATTAATGAAATAATAAAATAACTTCGTGAAATTATCAGAATTGAGCCACGGGAGTTACACCGTTGTGTCCGTGGTAAATTTTTGGTCAATTTCCATATATAAAACGTCAGAATCCGAGTTAATATGAGAGAGTTACAAATTAAACTAGAAAACGGAAAAAAAATTAATTGGGCTAGGTCGACCAAGTGGTTGACCCAACCACGCCATAGGTCGACCAGCCAGTCGACCTAAGGGGAGGGGCGGTCGACCGCCTATCGACCTGCCTTGGGTTATGGACGAAAGAAACTTTCCTTCGTCCTGTATTGTTCGATAGCAAATATTTTTCGTCATTTGCATGCTTCCAACTCATCCGGTCCCTTCGTGCTTCCCTCTGATGGCTACTATTTAGCCTATGATGTGGTTGCATCCTATTCAATCCCCAAATCCAATAGTTTGAGATCCACTTCTACCCCTATAAATAAGACTCTAGGCCTAATACTTTTTCTCATTTTAAGATTTTCTCCAATTGGGTTCACCTTTGCAGGAAGGACCCTAAGTGGATTAATTTTCCAAGGAGAAAATTGTTTTAAATTAAAATATCTAACAACCTCAAGTGGAACCGGGAAGGCCTAAAGGGAAGAGCTTAGGACCACATGTGAGTGATTGTAATTATTTTAGATTTTTAAGCAATTTAAAATAATAGGATTTCCAATAGTTGTAGTTTTTTTATGATTTGGAAATACCTTTCTATTTGTTATTTTCAATTTTAAATTTATTTTCAGTCTATTTATTTTTAACTATTCGTTTTAGTTAATTATAGTTAATTTCTATTAATTAAAGCTATTCTGTTTATCTACAGTTATTTACAGTACTTTTAATTATTTACTGTTAATTGCTATTTATTTACATCTTTTTCCACGTTTGGGATTTTTTTATAACTGTCGGTTTCTTTTATTTCTTCTTCTTCTTCGTGTATGTATTAGAATATATTAAATGCGAATATGAATTAAAATTATAAGAATACTGAAATAACGGAAGATAAGATGTAAATTGTAAAGACTGTAATAAAAATGGAATTAAGACTGAAATTGAGCCTAATTATGATATTAATGTTAGAATTGGACTAATTATAGATAATTGGCCTAGTTATAACTTAGAAATATAACTAAAAAGAATATAAGATAAAAGAGGCTTATTTTCACACTTAGATCTTGGGTTAAGTAATAATCCTGATTATAACGTAGGTTATAATAAGAAAAAGAACGGAATGAGGCTTATTTTAAGACATAGGATAAATTAATAAGCAAAGATAGTGAAGATAATAATAAAGGCTTATTTAAATAATTTATCTAAGTTAATAAGCAAAGATGAAAGTAGGCCTGTACCAAAAAGCATTCTCTATCAGACAAAATGGTGGTCTTGCATTAACTTGAAGTGAGATGAGGGCACACTTATAATGGTAGTAGTTGGTCAAGTAGAAGCCCAAATCACAGGAGATTTGGACAAGGGGCGTAACTAGATATTATTTGGATGATGGGCCAGTACCAATAACATTTCCCCTATTTTTCTATGGACATGGTGTTTCACAAAATCCTGAAGTGTGATGAGGGGCACGCTTATGCTGGAGCATAGGTAATAAGAAGACTAAATAGGTGGAGCAACATGTAGCATGAGCATGGTGGCAGTTATGCGTGCGACTTCCATTTCAGTGCTCGGTAATCGCTATGAGTTCTAAGCGCTTAAGTATGTGTGCCTTTCGTAGGCACCATTGCCTTTTGTGTAAGGAGCTATATAACATCTAGTCCACAATAAACACTTTGTGCGTCTTTCGTAGACACCATTGTACTTTGTGCTTCTATCGTAGATGTCATTACATTATGTGTAAGGCGTTATATAGCGTCTAGTCCGCAGTAAGGTCTATGGAGTAGCAGGTCGATCAAAGGGTAGAATTAGGATTTCAGTCTAATTATAGGATTATGAATTCAACCTAATCAAAGCAGCTAACAAAGACAAGTGCAAACAATCAAAGTTAATCAATTGCGTTAGTTTAGTAATTCGTATTTATTTCCAGCTTATTCCTTCTTTCTATTTCCTTTGTTTCCTTTTATATACTAGAACTGTTGTAAAGTCTATTACATTTACTTTGGTTAAAGATTCTAGTAATTATTATCATTCACCAGACTTTTAGTCTGACCCACTCCTCCATTTTCCCCTTTTCCCCCATAGGCAATCAGGGACAAGGACGGTAGACTGCAGGTATTTGGAGATTTCTTCGTAGGAGATTCTATCATGTATTTCGTTTCTTCAGTTTCAGTTTTTAGTTCTTTTTCTTCAGCTGGCATCTTGTGAGGGAAGTATTGTACTATGCTATTATTGTTAATACAGATTTTATTTCGCAAGACACATAAGGTTATTTTGACATTTGATGTATTTGGTATTTGGCAATTTATTTGATTTATAAAGTAATTCTAAGGTTTTGTTCTAAATAAATTATTATTATTATTATAATTGTTTCCACTGTTTATATATATTTGTCTTGTGAATCTTAGTCTCTGCTAGTTTTAGTTATACCTAGAACGCACCATGCCTTTTAATTTGTCCTTTTGGGTATACTAAAGGGTGTGGGGTTTTTCATGATCTATCCATCATCATTTTCTTTCTTCAAATCCGACTAACATTCACAAAATCCGGCCACTTCATTTTGGATCATCCACTGCATGCATAGTTGTTAAACTAGTTTTGATATTGAAATAGAATATGCCGACATTTGCTTCCGTATCTTTAACAACCAAACGTCATTTTTCACATCGGTTTGTTCTTTTAAATTCAAGAAACGGCCTTACTTCATATCAAAATGTCAAATTCGCTTAAATAGTATAAATCATACTTCATACCATTATTTAAATCAAACAGGTTTAATGTAAATCTGTGTCGACTTTGAATCAGTTTCGAGATTTAATCGGTTTTGAAATTTAACAATTTCAAAGTTAAAAAGGTTTTAAATATTAAAATAGTTTTGAAGATTGAAAATAGTTTGAATATTAAAATATTTATAATATCAGAATATTTATATATATTAAAATAGTTTGAATATTAAAATAGTTTATATATTAAAAAGGGTTTTGAATTAAAACTGTTTCTTTCATTCCTCAACAATTTAAAATCGGTTTCAAATTCCAAATCAAAACAAATACAATTTTCGACTTCCAATTCAAGTCAACTTTAAATTAACAATTCAATTTAAATCAATCTTAATTCAAAATTATTTCAAACTTTACTTCAAATTCAATTTAAATGATCTATTCTAATGGCTGGAAGTTTCAATTGAAATTCTCATTTAAAACAATTTAATTTAAGTCCATTTCACATCTAAGATTTGAAATGCCAATTTAAACCACTTTAATCAAAATACATTCAAAGTTTAAATTAAAATATAAACCTTTAAAGTAATTCACTGTCGATAAATTTAAATCATATCACAATTGGAACTTTAAGATTTCAAGTTAAATCCTTTAAACAATTTTATTTAAGCAATTTCAGTTTCAACTTTTCAAAGCTAGAATTAGAAAATAATTCAATTCGTATAAATCCTAGTTTTATTTTCTTTAAAACAATATCACTTAACAAATCCAAATTCAAGATTTTAAAACCATTTTTTAATCCAAATTCTGTGTCAGTATATAATTTTCTACCTTATGGCCAAGTGATCGGTTATTTCAATTTTAATTACGCGTATGGATATATATCATTTCAACCCATGATTAAAAGTCGTAGGTGTATATCATTTCATCATATTTCTTAGTATAATTTTGAAATAATTCAAATGGTAAGTTATAAGATGTCAATAATATACAGGGTGATATAGGGATATATAAAAAAAGTATCGTCAGCAATATAAACACAACATCATCCATCGTATCAATCAATAGGCATACGTATGCAATCAACATCCAAATCAACTAATATATCAAAACAATCTCTATTTATCAATTGTTAGGGTGTTTAACTAGCTATTCAATTTCAATATTAATTTATATGTCAACTCAAATTGATATCTAACACAAATTAAATTTAATGTCAATTTGAATTACCGAACCATAATCAATAAAATTTATCACTTCATGATTTTGATTTAACTTGCATCTAAAATTTTAGTATTTCATGAGTGAGTTTAATCACTCACCTTTGATTTTATCCTACTAAAAATCCAAACGAAGACGCTTTTCCCAACAGTGTCCAAACTCAACTAAACTAGTTTCATGGCGTTCAAAATTTCACCAAGAATCCAAGGGAAGAAACAACGCGTGAATCGAAGTTCATATGTGGAAGATGTTCATGTTATAAGAATATTATTAAAATGATATATAAAAAATTAACACACATTTTAATAAAAAAATGAAAAAATTAGTTACTCACCTGAAGAGTTTTGAAGCCTTGCTCGTGTTTCTAAAGCCTGGAGAATCAACGTGAATAAAATGACATGATGGCTCATGCATGGCGGAAGGAGGCATTAGGAAATGGAAAAGATTGCCTTCATGAAAATAAGGTGCTAATGTTTGTTTTTTATATTTTAATGAAGCTTCAAGCAATGAACAACTAAAGTGGAAAGGATAGTTGATACTACAGGAAACGAGATGGAATTATGAATAAATGTAAAATGGGAAAGTTTGCTTCAGGAAAGTGAAATGAGGTTGAAAATAAAGATAATGGGAGGTGGTGCTCAGGTTTTCATGTATTTTTTTAGAAAAAAAACTCCAAGTAAAAGAAATAATAGCAGCATGTTTTCGAAATGGGAAGTTAGAGGAAGAGATTTATGAAATATGAAATGAATAAGGGTAACACATGTTTGGAAATTGGAATATGAAAAGAAATGATACCAGAAGATGTATATTTGCAAAATGAAAAGAGACCAACATGTAGGTAATTAACAAAGATGAAAGACAAACTTTGGAATTCGAGAAGACATGTTTACATGACAAGCAATTTTTTGGTATAAAATTTCAAAACGTGCACTGCCTCAATTAATAAAAATTAACATACAAGAAATGTTTCAAGGCAAGGCTCACATGTAAATAAATGAAATTTGCTAGAAAACGAAAAGAGGCATGTATTTAATAAAAGAAAGTAACGATAATAAAATAAAATAAACAAAAGGGACGATTTAAATTTGAGAAGGCAGACTGTACATGGAAAGAAAAACTCTAATATAGTCAAATTTTAAAACGTTCATTTTAACCATTTTTATAAACCTTAATACACTCAAATTTGCACATATATGTACTTTTATTTAGTACACTATAAATGAAATTAAACATGCAATTTGAAAGATGAGCCGGACTCCATTTCCAATTTTGGAATGAAATAAATTTCTTACATAAACATGCTAACTATTTCAAATCAAAATTTTACCTAAACATTCAATTTGTTTTCTTATCATTTTCTTTTCATTGAAACATATTTTTCATTTTATTGCAAATTAATTTACAATTAACGTTGTCCCACATTTTAATTGAAAAATTCCAATTACATTAATTGCCATTGATTTCAATGTTAGATTTTGAAGGACAAATGAGAGAATTCAATTCCTTTATATAGTAATTTAAGTATTTATGGAATTATTGTATACAAACCAAACGTTATTGATTTCTTATTAAATAATTGATTTCTGATTCATGTAATCAATCCTTTAGCTACCAAACATTTCAAATAAATAATCATATGATTTCTTCTTAAATAAAGAAACATATATTATTCTTTATTAACATATATTATTCAAATCATGTGGAAATTTACATTTACACAATTATTAATTTTATTCAAACCAATTTCATTAAAATAGACACCAACATGAGCTACCATTCTTATTTGCAAACATATTTCATTAATAAAAATTTAAATTAAGCTCATAACTTATATTATAATCTAATTTGTATCAATACAATCTCAAATATTTTTCCAACAATTTTGTTCAAAAATCATTTCTAATTTAATATTTTTAAATGTTTAAGAATATGGGTCATTACAAATTGTACACGCAAAAACTCTCGCCAATGACTAAACCAGTTGGTACTAAGTGCTTTTGACATATCAAAGTTTTCGATTTTGAAATCTTCTTCATCGTTGGAAACTTAGATCTAGATGATTAGTTTTTCGAACATGTTAAACTGATTCTAGGGGAGAAGCACGCTTATAAATAAAAGACTATGAAACAAAAAAGGGGATTTTTTTTAACTTTTGTAAGGAGATACTACCATTTTCGAGCTCTATTTTTATCAAAGTTTGAAGTCGATTGTACTTTGGCTATATTGATTAAAGTTAGAAACAAAGCTGATAATAGACCAGGTCAGTTGAATGGAGGCCAGACCATTTTAAAAATATTGTCTACTTTTACATTTTATTGCTTTCTTTCATTTTAATATTGTTTTCTACTTAGTTTGGGTTGTTTTTTTTATCCATATTTTGTGTAAAAGATATTTTAAATAGGAAGATCGGACCCTAATAAATTCCACGATTATTTGCTTTAATATGTTAATGTAAATGAACAAATCTACCACAACTATAACGACCCGCTATTTTGGACTATTTGCATCCGCACATGTCGGACTTGAATAATTCAAAATACCGAATTGTTAATTTAAATTTGGCAAAACTCAGATATACAGTAAATAAATAATCACAGAATCACAGACACAGAGTAATAATATGAAGCGGAAGTAAAAGAGGTAGTAGTTCATGAAGCTACTATATATATAACAGAGTTAAATAAGGTACAACAGATGTCTCGAATACAATAGTCAAATACAATATCAGAATACATCACTGGAATCAACTGGATATCTGAAACTGGATAGATAGCTGAAACTGGATAGATAGCTGGATCTCCAAGCGAAGCTCCAACTCCAAAGGTGAGTCTCGAATACTGGTACACTCAGTCTAAACCGAGCGTAAAGAAAACACAAAACACTCAAGTCAGGATTAACATTCTTATATCAATTAATCCAACTCAAGTGAAATAGCAACTGAAATACAAGTAACTCAAAGGATGTTTGGAATAACCATCCTTTAAGGATCCGTTAAACTATCTACTATGTAGTAGTGTACGATAAGTAGATAATGCCTATCAGTAATATAAAGTATCCAAATAGTGTTAAGGCGTTACCATTTATCCCCCTTAACACATTTTATATAAGCGTCATAGACTATACAACACTGTAAACTCCACCGTAAACTAGTGGGATATCTGGGAGTACTCCATAGGTATAACACAAAACAAATCGTAGTGGTCGCGTATATAGGGATACAAGTATGACAAGGCACATGAGGCAATACCCAAGGTAGTGAAACTACCGTTTGCCTGATCCGGACTGGTGAGAACGCATCGCCGCAGCGATCGCAACACCGCGAAACAACACTCCCAAAATCAAGGGTGCACCAATCGACAACAAGTAATGAGTAGTTTTCAAAGAAGTGTGTTCGCTCGAGGTAGCTGACCCCATTTGGCCCGGCATGGCTCCTGGTTTAGTCATTTCCAATTTGACACAAGTGTCAAGGCTATCCATTATCGTTCTCTTTCTTCAGTCATCACGTACATCATTCCAACCAATTCATTCTGGATCACACTCCGCGTATAGTTATTAAAGTGGTTTTCGGTTTAGACAGTGAGTATGTCCCTAACCGATTCCGGTCTCTTTAATAACCTTCAAAATTATTTCACCGATTGGTCGCTTAATATATTTCAAAACCAAATCAAATTCAATTTCAAATAGAATTTGTAAACCAACATTTCATTTGTCTTTCTAAATCAATTTCCATAATTTACGTTTCAAAACTTTCAAATTACCATTTCAAAATCTTATAATACAATTTCGATTTTTATTTAAAATAATTCAAATATTGATTCAAGTTCGTATATAAGTTTCATTCCGAAATCATTTAATTTAATTTAATTTAACATTTAAATCAATTTAACTTCATTGATCGATTTTATTCAATATTCATTTAGTAAATTTGTCATTCAAAACAATTTCTATTAAATTTCCGATTCACTAAATCAATTACTTAAGTTCAACTTCATTGTATCAAAACTTACAAATTGCATTAAATTAAATTCATTAAATCAAATTCTTCACATTTCAAATCTTACATTAATTTCAATAAAACACATTTTATTTCTTGTTAGAGAAATTCAATTTCACTTATTTATCCACTTAGTTACAATTTCAAAACTCAATTAATAAAGAAACTTAAATTCACTTATTCAAGAAGTTCAATTTCACTTAATAAAGAATTCAATTTCATTTATTTATTAAATAATTCCATCTTATTTAATTATTAAATAATTTTAAAAACTTAATTATTAATAATTCCAAATTTTAAACAACGTTCTTTCATCAACAACTATGTTAATATTTTGATTCAGATTATTAAATATTAACATTTCCTTTCATTAAAATTCAAATTCCAACTTCATTTCAGAACCATATTATTTATTCAAATAAAATGTTCATTTTATTTTTAAATCAATTTTATTGACCAATCGAGTTTATTTAATTCTCTATCCTAAGTCAAAGTTTATTTGGGTATTTATCATTTCAACCTGATTCCAATTCAATTAAAAAAATCAAAGCATAGCAAAGGGAACTTGTAGTGTGATAACTGTGATGGTGTCAAAGTAAATAAACAAGCAATAACAACAATCAATATCAATCCAATAATCAGTTCAAATAATCTCGAAATAATCGTATTAATTCACATTGTTGGTTGTGCAAATTAATATAATTATTTCTAGAATCTACACTATCATTTCATGTAGATTAAAGATTATTCCACTAATATTTATATGGTTCTTCACTTGATATTCATTATTAAATTTCATACTACATCAATCTATACAACATACATTTAAATGGTTCAAGGTGTGATTTATCATATTTCTACATGTCAATTTATTTAAACATTTAAAGGGGTCATATTATGCAAATGTCATCAATCAAATTAACACATATATCAAATCTTACTATCCTACGTCAATTTCAAATTATTTATCACTTACAACATTAACAATTTAACGTCCAATGTAAACAACAAACAATCAATCAATTATCAACCAAACTGAATTATCATTGTTTAAATAACAGATAATGGTGTCAGATGTGTAACGACCCGCAAAATTTAATGGTTTTAAAAGTATATTTAACTGGAAATTTGTAAAATTTTAAACAATAAAATTTGAAATTAAAAATTTATTATTTGAAATACGTCTATTTTAATATAGCAACTGGTAAATTTTCATCTGATAATATTGAAGTTTATTTTCCTGTGAAATTTCATTTCAAATCAAACCGGTTAATAACAGTGAATTTAAAAGTTTTCCGAAACCAAAATATGTCAACAGGAGAAAATTTATTCAGATCATTCTGAATCAGACTGCGAAATTTGTTTCGCAAAATTCGGACGTTTCTAGCTCCGTTTGGATTTTTCCGTACGGAATAGCAACGTATATCAGGGTCCGTATGGACTTTTGATAGGAAGGTCCTGACACTGATATTTCTGTTTCCTCTTGTCCGTCTCATCGCACTGATCACCGTGATATATTCATTAGATTATTTTGGAGTCTGGTGCGCGACGGAATCAACAAAATGCAAAATGTAACGATTCACCAAATGGGGTCCATTTGCAATTCTGTGTCCTCCATCTGGTCCAGCTCGCTGTGTTAATCACAGATATATCTTGTGTCCTTTTCCATTCTTCGGTTTGAACACCCAAAAGTCAAAAATCCGAAAAGACACAAACGTTTCGGGGTGCACGTACATTTTCTTTATCTCTTTCGTTTTGTTCCATTTCATTCGTCTCCCTGTTAATTTCTCACGCAACTATCATCTCTCCACCATGAATTCAAGCAGCCTCTCTCGCCCCTGTACTCCGACCTGCCCTGCCCAGACACCTCTGCACTGCAGCTTCCCCATGCCAGACTCGCCACCGAAGCTACCCAACCTGTCACCTCGGCCAGCAGCTTCTTTCTCTCGTGTAAAGTATATTTTTATAAAAAATTTATAACGTGTTGTTGTAGTTTTGGTCTGTTATATAGAAGAGTTTACAAAGTTGGGCTTATTTACCTAAGATAGCATGCCGAACAGAGAAATCCAAGACCTAATAAGTACGCAACACATAAGCAAACTTAATGTAAAATATGGGCATATAATTATCCCTATATGTACTGCACTCCTTAGCTAACGATACAATCTGGTGGATTTTCATCAGATGAGCTATCATTGTTGTTGATTTGATTCACGAGAAAATCCAGCAATTCTGTACTTTCAGTCGAGCTATCTCCCCTCTGTATTCGTTGTGCTAGCATTTGAGTAATCGGAAGTTCAGGATCTGCATATTGGCAAAATCTTGTCTTCTTACGCTTAGTTAATTGTTGTTCACATGTCACCATTGTCAACAGAAACATCATCATTGTTATCAATGTTTTCCCCATTGTCCAAGTCAAAAAAAAAACAACGCAAATGATCAAAATAAAGTAGTTATACATGTTCAGTTAATATACGAATAGTTTTATAATATTTGTTATATAATAAGTTAGTGGATATATTTTCAAACAAAAATATATATTATCATACAGTTTGTTGTCTGAGTATGTTTATAGTCTGCATTTTTTTCGGTGATAGTTTGCATATATTATAATAGGTTGCTGTTGGGTTGTCTGCATAGTTGTATAAGTTTATAGATAGTTTATATAAGGTGTATGTTATATAAAATATATAAGTTTATACAATCAAAGTACTGTGGTCTCAGTTATACATATATAAAAATTATAATAAACTTTCGGACCTTAACTATTGTCAGTTGACTTACAGATTAGTTTATTTAGTATATAAGTGTAACGACCCAGAATTTTTGATAATTTAAAATTCGAATATTGAGTTTAATTGGATAATTAAATCAATAATTTAATAGTGAAATTCCAGAAATAATTGAAATTTGGATTGAATATGATTGAAAATGATTTGTAAAATTTTATTTAATCATACTGAAGTTATAGAAATATTTTTGAACTTTCAGAATTGAATTTGAAGTTAATCTGTGAAAATTGAATATTTTAATATTTAATTATCGACTGAAAAATAGCCAATTTTCGAACAGTCTCAGAATTGAACGAGACCAGTTCCATTGGATCCGTAATAGTTAGTTATTATCGGATTTCAATTTTCATATCAATCGGAGTTGTCGTTTGACCGTGGCAGCTCGAAACGCATCGATATCGTTTTAATTTTAAATCGTCGAGTTAAAATAGTCATTTTTCAAAAAGTCTTGGATTTCGACGAAACCAGTTTCATCGGATCCATAATGTGATATTATTGCATGGTTTCAAATTTCATAATTTTTGGATTTACCATTTGTCCGGTACAAATTAAAACGCCTCGAAATCGATTTAAATCGGTTTAATTTAAATTGATAGTTTAATTTCATATCTCGCACAGACGATCGAATTAGCCTCCGAAACCTATTCCATTGCGTTCGGAACGTGGGGTAAACCTTACGAACGTCAGCCGGCACGCTCGAATCGGAGTTCGAAAAAAATCGATGAATAGTAAATCGTGAAATTTTCTATAAAAGGACTTCTATTTCTTCATTTGCAAATTAAAGACTAGGGTTTCATCTCAAAGCCCTGGCCGCCAGTTTCATTTCAATGGCTGAGAATTTCGTTCCTTTTCCCTCAAATCTCTCTCAATCCGTCAACTTTCAGACGAAGTCTTCAACTGAGAAAACGACAAGCTCGTCGAGAGCTTCGAGCTCAACGGTGATGATGGATTTTTATGTAACGATGGGGCGGCAAAGCTCAGTTGAAGGTGGCACATTTGTGCACGTCATTCGCAGGCATGGGACCACCGAGCTGGGCGATTTTTGGCACAATGATAGATGGAGGCAAGGCGCTTCGTACGGTGGTGATAAGATGGGGTCTGGTGGCTCGTAGGGGGTCGCGTGTTCTAGGGTTTGAGGCGGCCACGATGGGTTCACGTACGTGAATACGCGCGTGGGAGAAGATGAAGCTGGCAGCCGAGATTTTCACAAATCAAAACGAACGGCCACGATTTTGTTAGGTTAAAAAATTATAAAAAGAAATTGTAAATAGTTTATATTTAAATTCGTATAAAGTTTGTAATGTCGTAACTTTGTCATATATTGTCAGAAAATTACGAAATCAGTTGCGTTGGAATCGTCTCGACGTGTACTTCGCGATGCAACTGAATTGGAGCCATTTGGAGCTAGTTGGAATTTCGGGTAAAATTAAACGCGTGTTTAATTTTATTCGAAATAAACGCTGGAATCAGAATTAAAATCAAGGTGAGATTTTTTTCTCACTCAAAAATGAAAGTGGAATTTTCAGTTATTGATTGATTGACTGTTTGGGTGTGATATTAGATATAGTAGGATATATCTATATATATAGCAATATATACATATTGGCATATGTATATATTGGATTGATTGATTTCCCGCCTCGTATAGCGGATGAGACCCTATTGCGCCGTTAGTAAGCGGATTTATAAAAACCCATATACCGCGATAATTCCGTACTGGAGCGGAATTGGTATTGTGCTAACATCTGTGGATGCAGGGAAACAGGTTGGAGGGATCCAACTGGATTCCTCACCAGTAGTTATTTATTTACAGATATTGATGTATATTCTGTTATCATATGATGATATATGATATTTGATTGCTGTGATTGATTGTTTGATGCTGTAGCATCATCGGATCCATTTTTGAAGTTAAAAATAACGATATTATTTTTAAAAAGGGATTTCAAAGTGATTTGTCGAAAGTATACGTTTTATTGAATTTTGGAATTAATTCATTTTTAAATAAATAAATGTTATAATTTTCGTGTTATAAAAACTATGAGATTTGTGAAATATAAGCGAAAAGTGGTTTTTGAAATATAAGTTGATTTAACTGTAATTGGTTTAGATTGAAATTTTCGACTTATTATAAATGGATTATATTTATAGAAGATGTATAAAATTGTTATTTTATAAATTAAAATAAGGAGATTATTTAGGAGTTCTATAAATGTTAAAATGAACTTATAAACGGATTTTATAAATAAGTAATATTGATAGACATACGATTCGTGAAGTTATAAAATGAAGGACTTTGAAACTAAATGAATTATAAGTTATCAACTTATGATTTGAATTTTTGTTATATAAATGAGTCAAATGGAATTGTTTGAATAAAGGGATTTCATAACTTGAAGTAGTTATAAAATATAAAATTGTGATTTATAAACGTTGTTTATAAATCCGAAATCACTTATTTTGATAAGTGGATTTTTGAAGTTAATTAAAGAAATTATATTCACGATTTTAGATCATGGATAATCTTTTAATAAATGTGTAGAAACATTGATTCGGGTAAATAAAGTATATTCACGATTTTGGACAATGAATATATTATTTAAGTAAAATGGATATGTTTTGGAAAAGTGATGTTACGAAATAAAGTAATTGTTTTAAAGGATGTTTTAAAACGTGGGAATTATCAAAATACATAGCTTTCAACATCTATTGTTGAAATAGACATTTTCGAGAAATAAGGAAATGATGGACTATAACACTGTTGTTATAGTAAATGATTTCCGAAAGGAAATATTTTTGTATGGTATTGGGATTTATATATCTACCTAAATTCGAATCCCTATACTAGTGATTTTGAGTCGTCGTAACGATGTTTTACGCAACATTCATTTTGACTCAAATAGATGTTGAAATTTATGATTTCCTTAAAGGATGAATATATACTTAATATTGATTTAAGTATATCGAATATTTTCAAATGTTGAAATTAAATTGATTTGTGAAATACTTATTATCAAATAAGTATGGAAATGCTTTTCCAATATGAAATGAACTGTTTTGAGATTTTATCTTTTAAAGATAAATTGAAATGTGGAAATTGATTTGAAATTGTTTTCAAATGGTTAAGTGTGGAAATTTTATATCTAGTAAAAGATATTTTGGAAGATAAAATAATTTGGGAAAATTATTTGGAATCTGATGATGTTGTGCATCTTTATTGATAGTTAAATAACCGACTATCAATAATTACCTTTAGATAGGTATTTGTTGTGAATTGGATGAATTTGAATGCCACACTTATTTTTGAATAATCGCTCACTATTCGGGTTAACCGGGAAAGGACCATGGGGTCGTATAACCCATTACGAATATGTGATACGTCGTTATGAATTGCATTCGAAGACCGGTGTTGAAGACCGGATATTTTTGAAAACGGAAGGATTACCGTCGAGTTACTCTACATCGGCTGATCTCCGGTTTAGAGGTTTTATCATCCTTAGTGACGGGAAGTCCCGACGTGATTGAAAATTATCCGGATGTGCAAGGGCTTCGTGAGAAGTGCCTTCGGTTCTGTTCGATCCCGGAACAGACTTATATGGATTGTGTGTCTGACGTTACAATTTGAGATATTGAGCTGATTTCTTTCAAATACATTTCTGTTGGTGGCGGAGAATTTATTCTCTTAGCTTAACACCCTTCTCTGAGACGTACGAGCTCAGAGGTTATGTAGTTGAAATTTATCAGCAATATATCCCAATTTGGTAACGTGGCATACTGAGTGTTGCTGTGAAATGATCGGTGTTTGATCATTTGTGATATGATCATTTGTTTGATCTTATATCTTTGTGATCATAGGTTGATCATTTTGTTGGACCCGAAGCAGGGCTTTTTGAGAAAGCGTAGCTTTGTGGACGAGACTTCATCGAGCCTCAACAACCCGGAAATGGTCGAAACAGGAATGTTGCGGCAAGGTTATGAGGGTCGCGCCCTTTAGGGTATGTCATTTCCTTCTGGAAAGGGGTGGTATCATGGTATGGAGCCCAGATACTTACTCATGTGGATACACTTTCTTTATGATGTGTGATGTTGGATATCGAGCGCTCGGATAAAGGTCCCAAAGGACCGGGTGATGACATATTCGTGAGTTACCTGTTACAGGGGTAACCCGGCCTTGTTTGGCAGAGAGCAGTTTGTCTCTCGGGACGTCCAGCCAGAGGCGATCCCAATCGGCAGGAGGAAAGGAAGTTCCTTAGCCTGACCATTTGTTGGAAATCCATTTCCCAAATACGAAATTTGTACGGTTTTAGTTGTAGAACCTGCTATCTAATATAGCAGCTATAGTAGGCATAGTATCATGGTACCTATGCTGGCTAAGATTAATACTATACTTTCGAAATGTTTTCTACACTATGCACTAATAATAATATCAAAAATGATTTGATTTTGCGTAGTAAGCATCTTTGACTATCATAAGAAGAAATCTCCTCCAATTCTGCGTTTGCATTGTGTGTGTGGCGGGAGGTCTTATGGTAGTTTCATTTTCCAAAAGCATTGCGAATCTGGTTTATTTTCTTTGTGAAAATAATTGTTTTACGATCTCACACCAGTCACCATGACTGACTCGGAGTTTATTGTTTCCCTTCTAAACTCTGGGTGCCCACAAATTTTCCACACGGGCAGTCTAGAGTTAGGTTATCAGGATATTCTGGATATTCTGGAGCTTTGGAGATGAGCTGGATGGCGAGACGTAGTACTTGTATCTGATATATTTATTCCGCTGTGTATTCTGTATGAGGACAAGGTATATAACTGTCCATTGATGTGATGTATTGTATTGAGTTGTATATTGACTCTGATTGATGTATGTATAAAATGATATAGTTCTTTGTTTAAAGATTATTCATTTATCTATTATATATTGTTCCGCTGCGATATGTGAGATTCTGATATTGTTTTCTGTTTCTGTTGTTGTAATATCCCGGAAATTTTAACAATATCAATTTAATAATCTGTTAAATAATTAAATTGATATTGATGATCTTTGATAATAAGATTTGAATTTAATTTAATAATCTGATTAAGTTAGTATTAATTGATGATTTTATCTTTTAAAAGTTAATAAGATATTTTCTATTTGAATATATATATTTATTTATATATATTGTAAATAGAAGCTTTGGTAAATTGGAAATTTAGATTTAATTTAATATGGACTTTTCAAAGATATTTTTACTTAAGCTTAAAATAAGTAAGATTAACAAAAATGGTTTGTTTTATTTCTTTTTAAAATATCACTTGATAATATAATCTTATATAAATTATTTAAAATCAAATATGTTAATTTCAAATAATAAGTATAATGTATTATTTTTAATATGTATGGATTTTAAAGATTATGGAATTATTATTTAATTGAATAAATAGTTATATATATATAACTTAATTTTTTTTTTTTTTTTTTTTGAATCTTATGATTTAATTTAATTTGAACTTGAATTTAAGCTTTGAAATTCATAAGAATAATTATTTAAATTATTTTGGATTTTAGAATATTTGTATAACTTTTATTTTTAAATATAATTAGTTTTTGTTTCTCTTTAAAAAGTAATTATATATAGATAAGTATTTAATAAATAAGAAAAAGGCATTTATTTACTTTTAAAATACATATAAAAATATAAAAAGACAAGTGTTTATGTTTAAAGCTTCATTTTAACATGTGTAATGTAAGTAATCAATGAAAGTGACAAGTGTCTTAATTTATTTTTCTTTTTCTTTTATTTTTTTATAAAATCTAAATTCACATATATAAACATTTGCATATCTTCTTTATTTCTTTCTTTCTATTTTTTTCTTTTCAAAAATAAGAAACCATCTTCCTCTCTAATGCAAATCTGATAATCAGTAAACAATTATGCCTCCAACCCAAAATCAAAATCACTCTTTTAAATCAAAGATCAAAACCTATCTCATTTTCAAAATCAAGTCTTCAGCCTGATCATTCTTCTCATCTCTGGAAGCAAATTCAAACTGTCTGCATTTTTCTTTCTGCAAATCTGGAATCATTTCAAACCTGTCTGCATTCATTCTTCAAAACTAGAAGCAGCATGCATGTAGATTAGATCAAGTCTAAAGGCCAGCAAACTCAAGTTTTAAAATCAAATTCAAGAAGCATTCAAGTCTAAGGTTTCAAAAGCTAAAAACTGTCTCTGTTCAATGCAAATCTGGTGAGTAACTCAACTTTTAAAAATTTTTAAATAGGTAAAAGTTGATTGCATGCTTTTATTTAGACATGACAATATATTATAAATTTGTTGTGGATGTATCTATGAGTATATTTAAGTGTGTGCATGAATGTTTATCTGAAGTTTCTCTGTTTGATTGATTTCAAGCTTCAGTCAGATTGAAAACCCATTGTCTCTTGATTTAATCTTCATTGAAGTTTAAGACTCAAACAAAATATGTTTGTTTCATTGAAGGCTTCAGATTAAAATTTGTACTTAAGTAAAAATATATATATATGGTTTATATGATGAAATTACCTGAGCATATAAGTATATTTGACTGTTCAAACTGGGAATACAAACTTGTTCTCTGTTTATAGGTGCAGGCTTCTAATTTAAGGAAGGCATTTCATATCCCTCTAGATATTGATGATAGACTGAATTTGTATGAATAGAAAATGTTTGTAAGGGTATAAACTAAATGTTAAAAATAGATTCATTTGAATATACATACTGTTAGTTTATAAATATATGAATCTACAGGTCTGATAAATTTATAGGCAAAAATAAATTGTCAAGGATTAGTGAATCAATTATATAACCTGATTCTAATTTGTAATTCATGAATTTTAAATCAAATATTACAATTTATAGTGCTTAAACCAAAGTGCAGTTTTAAATTCATTGTACTATACATTTTAGATTAGCACAGTTGAATTTTGTGTTAGTTTGAGTTGAATCTGTTCCTAGGGATAATGGGATGATCAAGGATGATGGAAAAATTGTCAGGAGGATTTTAATGCAGTGAGGCAGTGATGATTTAGGATCTAAGAATTTAACCCTAGTTTTTATCTGGTCGTGAATTTGATCATCACGGCCACTACGAATGATCGAGTAGCTTGGGGTTTTGGTGTTTGGAAGAGGATGGGTTGTCGAAGACGTAGCTGGAGTTTCAAGGGTGATGGTGGCCGGAGATGGAAGGAATCGCCGTTGCCAGGTTTTGGGTTGGGTTTGAAGTTCTGTTCCAGGTTTTTATTTTAGCTCGAGATCTCGGTTTTGATTTAGGGGATGGATCGAGTAGTGATGGTCGTATTCTGGTACGTGAGTGATCGTCGACTGGTGGGGTAAGTCGGTGATGGTCGGAGACGTCGATGGTGGTCGTGCACGTGCACGCGATTGGGGATATATCTGATGAAGTTTGGGCTTAAACAGAGGAGGGTACTCGGGGAATGCTCGAAGTACATAGGGTTGTGACTCGAAGTAGATTCAGGTGAGCTCGGGTAGATTTGTTGTTGCCAGGTTTTTAAATCTGGGTGTTTTTAAATTTAAAATCTGATTTTAAATTTGAAAAGCAAAATTTAAAACAGGAATTTAAATCAAAGTTTAAAAAAATATAGATTCAAGTTGGTTTTGAATCTTAGGTTTGGAAATAGATAAGTTTTATAAATTTAAACATTTTAAATTGTTAGTTATATTTAAATGTTAGAAATTAAAAAGAAATTTGATTTAAATCCTTTTTAAAATTCTTTTATAAGATATAGGAAATTCTTTAACAAGTAAAAAGTTGAAATTTAGTTTTGAACTTTGTTGAAGACAAAGTGGTATTTTAAATCCAGAAATTAAAATGAAAAAAAAAATAGATTTGAAATTGGATGTTTTCAAATAATTTGTGAATGAGATGTGACCATGGGAAAAATGTTTTTATCTTAAAGATTAAATTATTAAGGTAATTAAAATGGTTTAATTAATTTAATTTATTAATGATTTGGATTAATTAATTTGTAATTAAGGATTTAATTTATTTAATTAAGGTTAAGATTTATTAAATAGAATAATTAATTTATAAATATGGATTATAAATTGGAATATTAATTAATGATTAAGAATTAATTAATAAAGTAATTTAAGATCAATTAAGTTATGGTTAACACTTAATTAATTAAATAATTAGAGATTAATTACTTGGTTATTAAGATTCATTAATTTAATTACTTAAGAAAAGTAATTTAAGAGTTGTTAGTAGTTAATGAAGGTCATTAACTATGGATTATTAAATAATTAATTAATAGGATTAATTTTAATAATTAATTAGATTAATTAATTTGAAGATAATTAATTATATTACTTAATGAAAGTAATTAAGAATTAATTACTTATTGTAATTAATTAAGTTAATTTGATTTAGTTAGATTAATTAATTAAGAAATGATTTAATGATAATTACTTAATGTAATTATTAAGGTATGATTATTTAGGAAGTAAATAATAAGATAATTACTTGAAGTAATTAATTGATGGTTATGTATTAAGGAAAGTAATTTAAGTTTAATTACTTTGAATAATTAATCAAGGGATTAATTAAGAAATTAATTAAGGAAAATTAATTTAGTAAATGAAAGTAATTAAGGGTAGTAAATTACTGATTGAAGATTAGTCAAGGGTGATTAATAAATGTTGTTTAATTAAAAGTTAATTACTTAATGTAATTAATTTAATTGAGTAATTAATAATTAAGTTGTAATTAAGGATCATTAATTAATATAATTAATGATGTAATTAAGAATTGATTAATTAAGTAATAATTAATAAATGAAGTGATTAATTAATGTAATTAATTAAGGATTAATGTAATTAATTATAGTTGATTAAGTTAATTAATTTTAGTAAATTAATTAATGAAGTAATTAAAGGTAATTACTATAAATGGTTAATGATAATTAATTTGAGTAATTAATTAAAGATAAATTACTTGGATGTAATTAAAAGATAATTAATCAAAGATGATTAATTAAAATGAACTATTAGAGGATAATTAATTAATTGATTGTAATTAATTAATGGTTAAGTAAGAAGGATTTATAAAATGAAGTAATTAATTTAATTCACTTTAAATTAATTAGAGATGATATAAATCATTACTTATGGATGGATGATAATACTGAATGCTTTGCATTGATTGATATCTCTGATGAGATATATGCTGTATGATATGGATGTTAGTTGAATTGTGATGATAATATGGATTATCTGATAACGTTGATTATCTATTGTGAATTATCTTTCTTTGTGTATAAAGATAATAAATTGGATTGTTTAACCTTTAAAATAACTTGGCCTTAAAAGATACGCTTTGGATTTCGATGAGACCGGGATCGGGTTTCCGTATACCGGATTTCCAGGTCTGGAGACCCGAATACCACATCGATCCAAATTAACGATAGGTCGTGAATCAAGTGAAGATGAAGATTCAGAGTGCAAGGGTTATTGTCGTTAACTCTGAGGGTGATTCCAAAACGAGTGTAACGAGATAATGCCTTCGGTTTCGTTCGAACCCGGAACGAACTTATATGGATTGAATGCTTTCAGCACATCGTCAGGTGGACGATGAGCATTCTAAGATAGATGTATTCTATTTAAAGGTAATCGTAACCTCAAACCTCACAAACCGGGAATGGCTAAAACAGGGGAGGTGCAGCAAGGTTAGTGGGTAGCACCCAAGTAGGACAAGGTTACCTCTGTCTAGATGTCCCTTTCTATTTTCGACTTAGTGGTGCGGTTGCTGATCCCAACCGTGAGGTATCTTGTGCGGGAATTATCCAGTAAGGGATGTTCCGACCTTGTGTTGCAGGGGATTAGGAGTGATCCTCGGTACGGTGATCTAGGCCACGTACTGTGACGGGCGGTACCCCGGTAGCCCTGCCATTGTATGGAAATCCAACTTCCAATAAGTGATAACGGACTTGATTGTATACATATGTATGCTGGAATTTAATGAATGTAACAATTTCGGCTATTTCATATTTATTTGAAAACCCTAGACCTATTATAATACAATCGAATTTCCTATCAAGTGTTTTGGTTAGCGTAAGGTAAAAACTTACCCATATTTATTGGTGGGGAGTCTTACGTGATACCTTTTCTTTCAAAAAGGTTTTGAAGTTAAACAAGTTTAACCTGTTACTCACACCAGACCCATGTCTGACCCAAGTTGTTTATTTCTGTTTTATAAACTCTTGGGTACTCAAATTTTTACGAGTAGCCAAGGGATTCAGGTTAGCCTTGACGAATTGTGGAGGAGCATTGGAGCAGGAGGCTTCAGCGTTGTAGATATAGTTAGTAGTTTCCGCTGTGTTGATCTTTGTATTGATCTGTATTATGTTGAGATGTAATAACTAGACAGATGTTTATAACTGTCTAGTATGTGATGTGTAATCTGTGTAACTCTGATAGATGATGTATATGATACTATGTAATATTTATGTGATATAATATATTTTGTTCGTTTCCGCTGTGAGTATTTGTGTTTGTTTCTTTTCTCTTCCTCTCTTTTCTACTTCTCACCCCTTTCTTTCTTACTGTCGATGCGATTTTCCGGGAGTGGAAAGTCGGGTCGTCACACGTGGTATCAGAGCTGAGGCTAGCGATAACCTTGGCTCTGGTGGGAATTTGAGTGTATTAATAGATATGAGCGCGTATTTGTTAGTGAATATAAAATGATTTTATATTGTGTTAATTGATCGGTTGAGTGGTATATGGATTCTGGTCAATACGAGTAGCTAACGTTATTGATAGGGATCTCTAAACACTTGAACCAGGCCAACGGACACAATATTGTTTTAAAGAGGTAAATGAAATAATTTTACCCAGAAATAATTTCTATATAAAAAGTATCATTTTAAATATATATATATTTCTACCTATTGTTGGGTTACCTGTTCGGGTTTTCCAATATAGGATATAAAGGTAGATAGGGAGGTGGTGTATGAAACACAATTACCAATAGTTGGAGTTTGAATGTTTGAGGTTGGAAGTATATATCGAGACTGTAAACCCAATACCGTCTCGAGTAAGCTTTGCTGTGGTGAAGGATTTCATCGATCTCCGAAGGAAACTGTAATGGTTCGGAGTTTATCTTGAAGTGTGGATGAGTAGAGTTGGATCTGTCGGATGTGCAGAAGTGTGTGATGGTATCTTGATACCTCAGGTAATAGTAGCTGTATGACGAGATACAGTGACGATGGATGTTCCTGAAGATGTTTTCTTTGGAACAAGATTAAGGAAGTGTGTATGCTTCGGTGTTGTGACTGAGTTCAGCATGAAGTTTCTGCTTTGGTTTGGAGTCCGAGTTTCTCGAAGAGCTTTGGATAAGAGCATCAGTGTCAGCAGTGCAGCTCGGAGTGTTCTGTGATGGCAGGAAGTTTTCTGGATGAGCAGTTTTTCTGGAAGTGAAGATCAGAAGCAGCAGAGTGGATCCATTTCTTCGATAAATTGGATAAATAAGTGTAAGCTGTTCTGATTGGTAAAGAGAGAACAGTCTGTTTGGGATTAGGCTGGGTTGATCGCAAAAGTGACTTGCGATTGGCTGAGTATTCTCTTGGGTTGTCAGAGTTTTTCTGGATGTCTTCAAAGAAGTCAGGAGTTTGTCCGCATCGGAAGGTTGAGTTTTCTTATCGACTGGATTCCATGAGTGATACCAGTGGTTCAGTCTAGTTGAAGGATGTTTTCCTAGAGATAGAGTTTGGTGAAGCAGCTCAAGTTTTGCTGGAGTATCTGAGTTTTCTTTATGGATCAGTGAACCTTATTTCTGGAATGAGTTGTCCAGTCTGTGTTTGTGTTCTACCTCAGATTAGAGTTGAGTAGCGAAAGCAGTTTGGGAGTATTTCTCTGGATAGGAGAAGTAAGTTTGGAATCTAATGATGTTGTGAAGTAGAGTTATGTTTGGATCTAGTCTGTGTTCTGATTTGGATAAGTATTTGGACTTCTGAATTGAATTGTCAGTTTGGGTAACTGGAATTCATTGAGTTTTACGTATCTCTGAGGGAATACGTATTTGATCTATCTCTGGTTTTAGAATCTGCAGTTTTGGGAAGTTTGGTTATTAAGTCAGACTCGTCTGTAGTCTGATTTCTTGTTTAGTTATATAGATCTAAATGAGTAAGAGATCTATAGCTTAGTAGTTTAGATTGTTTGTAGAGCGAGTATCCCGGTATATATATATACTTGGGGAAACTCGAGGAATTCTATCTAGAATTTTGTCTGGATAGTTAGATTTGATTGATTGGATAAATTGGTTGCTATGGTTGTTAGCATATGGATGATAGTATATGCTTGTGTTTTAAAATTTAAAATCTTTAATAAGATTATTAAATTACCTTTGTTTAAATTTCGGGGACGAAATTATTTTAAGGGGGAAGGAATGTAATATCCCGGAAATTTTAACAATATCAATTTAATAATCTGTTAAATAATTAAATTGATATTGATGATCTTTGATAATAAGATTTGAATTTAATTTAATAATCTGATTAAGTTAGTATTAATTGATGATTTTATCTTTTAAAAGTTAATAAGATATTTTCTATTTGAATATATATATTTATTTATATATATTGTAAATAGAAGCTTTGGTAAATTGGAAATTTAGATTTAATTTAATATGGACTTTTCAAAGATATTTTTACTTAAGCTTAAAATAAGTAAGATTAACAAAAATGGTTTGTTTTATTTCTTTTTAAAATATCACTTGATAATATAATCTTATATAAATTATTTAAAATCAAATATGTTAATTTCAAATAATAAGTATAATGTATTATTTTTAATATGTATGGATTTTAAAGATTATGGAATTATTATTTAATTGAATAAATAGTTATATATATATAACTTAATTTTTTTTTTTTTTTTGAATCTTATGATTTAATTTAATTTGAACTTGAATTTAAGCTTTGAAATTCATAAGAATAATTATTTAAATTATTTTGGATTTTAGAATATTTGTATAACTTTTATTTTTAAATATAATTAGTTTTTGTTTCTCTTTAAAAAGTAATTATATATAGATAAGTATTTAATAAATAAGAAAAAGGCATTTATTTACTTTTAAAATACATATAAAAATATAAAAAGACAAGTGTTTATGTTTAAAGCTTCATTTTAACATGTGTAATGTAAGTAATCAATGAAAGTGACAAGTGTCTTAATTTATTTTTCTTTTTCTTTTATTTTTTTATAAAATCTAAATTCACATATATAAACATTTGCATATCTTCTTTATTTCTTTCTTTCTATTTTTTTCTTTTCAAAAATAAGAAACCATCTTCCTCTCTAATGCAAATCTGATAATCAGTAAACAATTATGCCTCCAACCCAAAATCAAAATCACTCTTTTAAATCAAAGATCAAAACCTATCTCATTTTCAAAATCAAGTCTTCAGCCTGATCATTCTTCTCATCTCTGGAAGCAAATTCAAACTGTCTGCATTTTTCTTTCTGCAAATCTGGAATCATTTCAAACCTGTCTGCATTCATTCTTCAAAACTAGAAGCAGCATGCATGTAGATTAGATCAAGTCTAAAGGCCAGCAAACTCAAGTTTTAAAATCAAATTCAAGAAGCATTCAAGTCTAAGGTTTCAAAAGCTAAAAACTGTCTCTGTTCAATGCAAATCTGGTGAGTAACTCAACTTTTAAAAATTTTTAAATAGGTAAAAGTTGATTGCATGCTTTTATTTAGACATGACAATATATTATAAATTTGTTGTGGATGTATCTATGAGTATATTTAAGTGTGTGCATGAATGTTTATCTGAAGTTTCTCTGTTTGATTGATTTCAAGCTTCAGTCAGATTGAAAACCCATTGTCTCTTGATTTAATCTTCATTGAAGTTTAAGACTCAAACAAAATATGTTTGTTTCATTGAAGGCTTCAGATTAAAATTTGTACTTAAGTAAAAATATATATATATGGTTTATATGATGAAATTACCTGAGCATATAAGTATATTTGACTGTTCAAACTGGGAATACAAACTTGTTCTCTGTTTATAGGTGCAGGCTTCTAATTTAAGGAAGGCATTTCATATCCCTCTAGATATTGATGATAGACTGAATTTGTATGAATAGAAAATGTTTGTAAGGGTATAAACTAAATGTTAAAAATAGATTCATTTGAATATACATACTGTTAGTTTATAAATATATGAATCTACAGGTCTGATAAATTTATAGGCAAAAATAAATTGTCAAGGATTAGTGAATCAATTATATAACCTGATTCTAATTTGTAATTCATGAATTTTAAATCAAATATTACAATTTATAGTGCTTAAACCAAAGTGCAGTTTTAAATTCATTGTACTATACATTTTAGATTAGCACAGTTGAATTTTGTGTTAGTTTGAGTTGAATCTGTTCCTAGGGATAATGGGATGATCAAGGATGATGGGAAAATTGTCAGGAGGATTTTAATGCAGTGAGGCAGTGATGATTTAGGATCTAAGAATTTAACCCTAGTTTTTATCTGGTCGTGAATTTGATCATCACGGCCACTACGAATGATCGAGTAGCTTGGGGTTTTGGTGTTTGGAAGAGGATGGGTTGTCGAAGACGTAGCTGGAGTTTCAAGGGTGATGGTGGCCGGAGATGGAAGGAATCGCCGTTGCCAGGTTTTGGGTTGGGTTTGAAGTTCTGTTCCAGGTTTTTATTTTAGCTCGAGATCTCGGTTTTGATTTAGGGGATGGATCGAGTAGTGATGGTCGTATTCTGGTACGTGAGTGATCGTCGACTGGTGGGGTAAGTCGGTGATGGTCGGAGACGTCGATGGTGGTCGTGCACGTGCACGCGATTGGGGATATATCTGATGAAGTTTGGGCTTAAACAGAGGAGGGTACTCGGGGAATGCTCGAAGTACATAGGGTTGTGACTCGAAGTAGATTCAGGTGAGCTCGGGTAGATTTGTTGTTGCCAGGTTTTTAAATCTGGGTGTTTTTAAATTTAAAATCTGATTTTAAATTTGAAAAGCAAAATTTAAAACAGGAATTTAAATCAAAGTTTAAAAAAATATAGATTCAAGTTGGTTTTGAATCTTAGGTTTGGAAATAGATAAGTTTTATAAATTTAAACATTTTAAATTGTTAGTTATATTTAAATGTTAGAAATTAAAAAGAAATTTGATTTAAATCCTTTTTAAAATTCTTTTATAAGATATAGGAAATTCTTTAACAAGTAAAAAGTTGAAATTTAGTTTTGAACTTTGTTGAAGACAAAGTGGTATTTTAAATCCAGAAATTAAAATGAAAAAAAAAATAGATTTGAAATTGGATGTTTTCAAATAATTTGTGAATGAGATGTGACCATGGGAAAAATGTTTTTATCTTAAAGATTAAATTATTAAGGTAATTAAAATGGTTTAATTAATTTAATTTATTAATGATTTGGATTAATTAATTTGTAATTAAGGATTTAATTTATTTAATTAAGGTTAAGATTTATTAAATAGAATAATTAATTTATAAATATGGATTATAAATTGGAATATTAATTAATGATTAAGAATTAATTAATAAAGTAATTTAAGATCAATTAAGTTATGGTTAACACTTAATTAATTAAATAATTAGAGATTAATTACTTGGTTATTAAGATTCATTAATTTAATTACTTAAGAAAAGTAATTTAAGAGTTGTTAGTAGTTAATGAAGGTCATTAACTATGGATTATTAAATAATTAATTAATAGGATTAATTTTAATAATTAATTAGATTAATTAATTTGAAGATAATTAATTATATTACTTAATGAAAGTAATTAAGAATTAATTACTTATTGTAATTAATTAAGTTAATTTGATTTAGTTAGATTAATTAATTAAGAAATGATTTAATGATAATTACTTAATGTAATTATTAAGGTATGATTATTTAGGAAGTAAATAATAAGATAATTACTTGAAGTAATTAATTGATGGTTATGTATTAAGGAAAGTAATTTAAGTTTAATTACTTTGAATAATTAATCAAGGGATTAATTAAGAAATTAATTAAGGAAAATTAATTTAGTAAATGAAAGTAATTAAGGGTAGTAAATTACTGATTGAAGATTAGTCAAGGGTGATTAATAAATGTTGTTTAATTAAAAGTTAATTACTTAATGTAATTAATTTAATTGAGTAATTAATAATTAAGTTGTAATTAAGGATCATTAATTAATATAATTAATGATGTAATTAAGAATTGATTAATTAAGTAATAATTAATAAATGAAGTGATTAATTAATGTAATTAATTAAGGATTAATGTAATTAATTATAGTTGATTAAGTTAATTAATTTTAGTAAATTAATTAATGAAGTAATTAAAGGTAATTACTATAAATGGTTAATGATAATTAATTTGAGTAATTAATTAAAGATAAATTACTTGGATGTAATTAAAAGATAATTAATCAAAGATGATTAATTAAAATGAACTATTAGAGGATAATTAATTAATTGATTGTAATTAATTAATGGTTAAGTAAGAAGGATTTATAAAATGAAGTAATTAATTTAATTCACTTTAAATTAATTAGAGATGATATAAATCATTACTTATGGATGGATGATAATACTGAATGCTTTGCATTGATTGATATCTCTGATGAGATATATGCTGTATGATATGGATGTTAGTTGAATTGTGATGATAATATGGATTATCTGATAACGTTGATTATCTATTGTGAATTATCTTTCTTTGTGTATAAAGATAATAAATTGGATTGTTTAACCTTTAAAATAACTTGGCCTTAAAAGATACGCTTTGGATTTCGATGAGACCGGGATCGGGTTTCCGTATACCGGATTTCCAGGTCTGGAGACCCGAATACCACATCGATCCAAATTAACGATAGGTCGTGAATCAAGTGAAGATGAAGATTCAGAGTGCAAGGGTTATTGTCGTTAACTCTGAGGGTGATTCCAAAACGAGTGTAACGAGATAATGCCTTCGGTTTCGTTCGAACCCGGAACGAACTTATATGGATTGAATGCTTTCAGCACATCGTCAGGTGGACGATGAGCATTCTAAGATAGATGTATTCTATTTAAAGGTAATCGTAACCTCAAACCTCACAAACCGGGAATGGCTAAAACAGGGGAGGTGCAGCAAGGTTAGTGGGTAGCACCCAAGTAGGACAAGGTTACCTCTGTCTAGATGTCCCTTTCTATTTTCGACTTAGTGGTGCGGTTGCTGATCCCAACCGTGAGGTATCTTGTGCGGGAATTATCCAGTAAGGGATGTTCCGACCTTGTGTTGCAGGGGATTGGGAGTGATCCTCGGTACGGTGATCTAGGCCACGTACTGTGACGGGCGGTACCCCGGTAGCCCTGCCATTGTATGGAAATCCAACTTCCAATAAGTGATAACGGACTTGATTGTATACATATGTATGCTGGAATTTAATGAATGTAACAATTTCGGCTATTTCATATTTATTTGAAAACCCTAGACCTATTATAATACAATCGAATTTCCTATCAAGTGTTTTGGTTAGCGTAAGGTAAAAACTTACCCATATTTATTGGTGGGGAGTCTTACGTGATACCTTTTCTTTCAAAAAGGTTTTGAAGTTAAACAAGTTTAACCTGTTACTCACACCAGACCCATGTCTGACCCAAGTTGTTTATTTCTGTTTTATAAACTCTTGGGTACTCAAATTTTTACGAGTAGCCAAGGGATTCAGGTTAGCCTTGACGAATTGTGGAGGAGCATTGGAGCAGGAGGCTTCAGCGTTGTAGATATAGTTAGTAGTTTCCGCTGTGTTGATCTTTGTATTGATCTGTATTATGTTGAGATGTAATAACTAGACAGATGTTTATAACTGTCTAGTATGTGATGTGTAATCTGTGTAACTCTGATAGATGATGTATATGATACTATGTAATATTTATGTGATATAATATATTTTGTTCGTTTCCGCTGTGAGTATTTGTGTTTGTTTCTTTTCTCTTCCTCTCTTTTCTACTTCTCACCCCTTTCTTTCTTACTGTCGATGCGATTTTCCGGGAGTGGAAAGTCGGGTCGTCACAGTTGTTGTTCTTCTTTCTTTTTATTCTATCTTCTTCTTCTACCTACCTCTTCTTTTAAAACCCTAATGGTTCGGTTTTTCGTTCACCTTGAGTAAATAGATGGAGATTAGTGTCTATTCAAGGGGTACGGAAAAGCGGGTCATTACATTTGGTATCAGAGCATATGGTTAAGCGACAACCCTGCTCTGTTGGGTGTTACTCATTAGAGATAGAGTCAGTAGTACTCTAGAATGAGTTGAGTGTAATAATAGATACGAGTGCGTATTTGTTAGTTAATATGAAATTGTTTTATATTGTGATGATTGGTTTGTTGAGTGGTATATGGATTCTGGTCGGTATTGTCCGTACAACTCTATCGATAGGGATCTCTAAACACTTATATAGAACAATTCGGCAGAATATTGTTTTAAATAGGGTAAATGAAATAATTTTGCCCAAAACTATTTTTGTATAGAAAAGAAATGTTTTTCTATGAAGTACAATAGTATATGGTTGCATGGAATTTAAAGGTGATAATATTAAATTATTATCAATGAAATTGAATAAGAAATTGAAATCATAACTCCAAAGTTAAGAGATAAATCCATGTACAATTGAAATTTAAGAATGTAAATTATAAATGTGACTTATAATTTGAAACGGAATTCCAGAGAAGTTTTTGGAAATGTTTTGAAAAGAATTTGAAAATTTTGGAGATTTGGAAAGTTTAAATCATTTTTGATTTGAAAATGGATTTCGAAGGTTTGAAAAGTATTTTGAAGGAATGAAAAGCTCTAAACTCTTTTCGGTCGCTGGAAAATAATTCCGATGATGATCGCGACATCACCGGTGTTCATTTTCGGGTTTCCAAAAGAGGAATTGCTACCAGATTATTTTTAAATGAAAGTTGGTTGGAAAATTTGAATTTGTTTTAGAAATTCAAAGGATAATTTGAATTGTTTTCAAAATGGCTTTGAAAAGTTGAAAAGACTCTGGAATCCTATTTAAAATATTTAGGAAATATTATGAAATTGATAACTTATAAAATATTGAGATCTGATTGGAATGAAATTAAAATTGTAAATGAATTTATAACTTGGAATAGAATTCAAGAGGGTAATTGAAAATTTAAAATTCATTAATGAAATGATACTGTAAATTTGAATGTATAAATGATTGTATAAATCGGAATGTAAATAAGTCGAAGACTTATAGAATATTTGAAATTTGATTTGGAAATCAGATTCGAATTGGAAATGAAAGAATTAGTGAATGAGTTTCAGAATGAATAAATAAATTTGAAGTTGTAAGTAAGTGAAACTGAATGTTGAAAACAAATGTGAATTGTGTGAAATAAAATGAAGTTTTGAGATTAGTTTGAAGTGAACTAAAGTTAATCGATGAAATTCAATATTCAGGAGATAAATTGAATCCAAATTTAGTTGAAATGGTAAACTAAATACAAATGAATGGGAAATGTAAAATTGAATGAGAATAGATATATAACTTCAACAGTGAAGTAAAACTGTATAAGCAGTCTATATTGAAAATTTTTGTAATAGAATTTACAAAATGGTTTGAATATATGTAACTAGATATTATGGCTAGTAGGATATACAGGTTATAAAAGGAATTGGATTTAATTTCGAAGATAAATTTGAATTGCTCGACAAAAAGGTAAGTATTTAAATTTGAATATGAAATCTGATGATTTCTTGTCTAGCCGCTTGGCTTTTTCTTTTTCTTTTTGAAATCTGAGAGTCTGTAGGGACGTTTTGTAGTCGTACCGTATTAGCCGCGCAAAGGAGACGCTGGCGAAATTTTTCGAAAATTTCGAGTGTTAGAAAATTTTGAGAAAATTTTGAAGTTTAAAATTTGAATTTAAACTCGAATTTGAATTTAGAAGTTAAACAATGTTGTTTGAAACTTAAAATTTAAGTTGGAAAGTTAGTTGAGATGATAACGAATCTTTAGTAAGAAGATCCGTTTGAAAAGTGATAAAACTATTAGATTGTGGAAAATAGTAGATGAGTTAATGACCATTTTCTTCCTAACTTGTAATTTCGAGGACGAAATTCTTTTAAGGGGGGAAGTCTGTAACGACCCAGAATTTTTGATAATTTAAAATTCGAATATTGAGTTTAATTGGATAATTAAATCAATAATTTAATAGTGAAATTCCAGAAATAATTGAAATTTGGATTGAATATGATTGAAAATGATTTGTAAAATTTTATTTAATCATACTGAAGTTATAGAAATATTTTTGAACTTTCAGAATTGAATTTGAAGTTAATCTGTGAAAATTGAATATTTTAATATTTAATTATCGACTGAAAAATAGCCAATTTTCGAACAGTCTCAGAATTGAACGAGACCAGTTCCATTGGATCCGTAATAGTTAGTTATTATCGGATTTCAATTTTCGTATCAATCGGAGTTGTCGTTTGACCGTGGCAGCTCGAAACGCATCGATATCGTTTTAATTTTAAATCGTCGAGTTAAAATAGTCATTTTTCAAAAAGTCTTGGATTTCGACGAAACCAGTTTCATCGGATCCATAATGTGATATTATTGCATGGTTTCAAATTTCATAATTTTTGGATTTACCATTTGTCCGGTACAAATTAAAACGCCTCGAAATCGATTTAAATCGGTTTAATTTAAATTGATAGTTTAATTTCATATCTCGCACAGACGATCGAATTAGCCTCCGAAACCTATTCCATTGCGTTCGGAACGTGGGGTAAACCTTACGAACATCAGCCGGCACGCTCGAATCGGAGTTCGAAAAAAATCGATGAATAGTAAATCGTGAAATTTTCTATAAAAGGACTTCTATTTCTTCATTTGCAAATTAAAGACTAGGGTTTCATCTCAAAGCCCTGGCCGCCAGTTTCATTTCAATGGCTGAGAATTTCGTTCCTTTTCCCTCAAATCTCTCTCAATCCGTCAACTTTCAGACGAAGTCTTCAACTGAGAAAACGACAAGCTCGTCGAGAGCTTCGAGCTCAACGGTGATGATGGATTTTTATGTAACGATGGGGCGGCAAAGCTCAGTTGAAGGTGGCACATTTGTGCACGTCGTTCGCAGGCATGGGACCACCGAGCTGGGCGATTTTTGGCACAATGATAGATGGAGGCAAGGCGCTTCGTACGGTGGTGATAAGATGGGGTCTGGTGGCTCGTAGGGGGTCGCGTGTTCTAGGGTTTGAGGCGGACACGATGGGTTCACGTACGTGAATACGCGCGTGGGAGAAGATGAAGCTGGCAGCCGAGATTTTCACAAATCAAAACGAACGGCCACGATTTTGTTAGGTTAAAAAATTATAAAAAGAAATTGTAAATAGTTTATATTTAAATTCGTATAAAGTTTGTAATGTCGTAACTTTGTCATATATTGTCAGAAAATTACGAAATCAGTTGCGTTGGAATCGTCTCGACGTGTACTTCGCGATGCAACTGAATTGGAGCCATTTGGAGCTAGTTGGAATTTCGGGTAAAATTAAACGCGTGTTTAATTTTATTCGAAATAAACGCTGGAATCAGAATTAAAATCAAGGTGAGATTTTTTTCTCACTCAAAAATGAAAGTGGAATTTTCAGTTATTGATTGATTGACTGTTTGGGTGTGATATTAGATATAGTAGGATATATCTATATATATAGCAATATATACATATTGGCATATGTATATATTGGATTGATTGATTTCCCGCCTCGTATAGCGGATGAGACCCTATTGCGCCGTTAGTAAGCGGATTTATAAAAACCCATATACCGCGATAATTCCGTACTGGAGCGGAATTGGTATTGTGCTAACATCTGTGGATGCAGGGAAACAGGTTGGAGGGATCCAACTGGATTCCTCACCAGTAGTTATTTATTTACAGATATTGATGTATATTCTGTTATCATATGATGATATATGATATTTGATTGCTGTGATTGATTGTTTGATGCTGTAGCATCATCGGATCCATTTTTGAAGTTAAAAATAACGATATTATTTTTAAAAAGGGATTTCAAAGTGATTTGTCGAAAGTATACGTTTTATTGAATTTTGGAATTAATTCATTTTTAAATAAATAAATGTTATAATTTTCGTGTTATAAAAACTATGAGATTTGTGAAATATAAGCGAAAAGTGGTTTTTGAAATATAAGTTGATTTAACTGTAATTGGTTTAGATTGAAATTTTCGACTTATTATAAATGGATTATATTTATAGAAGATGTATAAAATTGTTATTTTATAAATTAAAATAAGGAGATTATTTAGGAGTTCTATAAATGTTAAAATGAACTTATAAACGGATTTTATAAATAAGTAATATTGATAGACATACGATTCGTGAAGTTATAAAATGAAGGACTTTGAAACTAAATGAATTATAAGTTATCAACTTATGATTTGAATTTTTGTTATATAAATGAGTCAAATGGAATTGTTTGAATAAAGGGATTTCATAACTTGAAGTAGTTATAAAATATAAAATTGTGATTTATAAACGTTGTTTATAAATCCGAAATCACTTATTTTGATAAGTGGATTTTTGAAGTTAATTAAAGAAATTATATTCACGATTTTAGATCATGGATAATCTTTTAATAAATGTGTAGAAACATTGATTCGGGTAAATAAAGTATATTCACGATTTTGGACAATGAATATATTATTTAAGTAAAATGGATATGTTTTGGAAAAGTGATGTTACGAAATAAAGTAATTGTTTTAAAGGATGTTTTAAAACGTGGGAATTATCAAAATACATAGCTTTCAACATCTATTGTTGAAATAGACATTTTCTAGAAATAAGGAAATGATGGACTATAACACTGTTGTTATAGTAAATGATTTCCGAAAGGAAATATTTTTGTATGGTATTGGGATTTATATATCTACCTAAATTCGAATCCCTATACTAGTGATTTTGAGTCGTCGTAACGATGTTTTACGCAACATTCGTTTTGACTCAAATAGATGTTGAAATTTATGATTTCCTTAAAGGATGAATATATACTTAATATTGATTTAAGTATATCGAATATTTTCAAATGTTGAAATTAAATTGATTTGTGAAATACTTATTATCAAATAAGTATGGAAATGCTTTTCCAATATGAAATGAACTGTTTTGAGATTTTATCTTTTAAAGATAAATTGAAATGTGGAAATTGATTTGAAATTGTTTTCAAATGGTTAAGTGTGGAAATTTTATATCTAGTAAAAGATATTTTGGAAGATAAAATAATTTGGGAAAATTATTTGGAATCTGATGATGTTGCGCATCTTTATTGATAGTTAAATAACCGACTATCAATAATTACCTTTAGATAGGTATTTGTTGTGAATTGGATGAATTTGAATGCCACACTTATTTTTGAATAATCGCTCACTATTCGGGTTAACCGGGAAAGGACCATGGGGTCGTATAACCCATTACGAATATGTGATACGTCGTTATGAATTGCATTCGAAGACCGGTGTTGAAGACCGGATATTTTTGAAAAAGGAAGGATTACCGTCGAGTTACTCTACATCGGCTGATCTCCGGTTTAGAGGTTTTATCATCCTTAGTGACGGGAAGTCCCGACGTGATTGAAAATTATCCGGATGTGCAAGGGCTTCGTGAGAAGTGCCTTCGGTTCTGTTCGATCCCGGAACAGACTTATATGGATTGTGTGTCTGACGTTACAATTTGAGATATTGAGCTGATTTCTTTCAAATACATTTCTGTTGGTGGCGGAGAATTTATTCTCTTAGCTTAACACCCTTCTTTGAGACGTACGAGCTCAGAGGTTATGTAGTTGAAATTTATCAGCAATATATCCCAATTTGGTAACGTGGCATACTGAGTGTTGCTGTGAAATGATCGGTGTTTGATCATTTGTGATATGATCATTTGTTTGATCTTATATCTTTGTGATCATAGGTTGATCATTTTGTTGGACCCGAAGCAGGGCTTTTTGAGAAAGCGTAGCTTTGTGGACGAGACTTCATCGAGCCTCAACAACCCGGAAATGGTCGAAACAGGAATGTTGCGGCAAGGTTATGAGGGTCGCGCCCTTTAGGGTATGTCATTTCCTTCTGGAAAGGGGTGGTATCATGGTATGGAGCCCAGATACTTACTCATGTGGATACACTTTCTTTATGATGTGTGATGTTGGATATCGAGCGCTCGGATAAAGGTCCCAAAGGACCGGGTGATGACATATTTGTGAGTTACCTGTTACAGGGGTAACCCGGCCTTGTTTGGCAGAGAGCAGTTTGTCTCTCGGGACGTCCAGCCAGAGGCGATCCCAATCGGCAGGAGGAAAGGAAGTTCCTTAGCCTGACCATTTGTTGGAAATCCATTTCCCAAATACGAAATTTGTACGGTTTTAGTTGTAGAACCTGCTATCTAATATAGCAGCTATAGTAGGCATAGTATCATGGTACCTATGCTGGCTAAGATTAATACTATACTTTCGAAATGTTTTCTACACTATGCACTAATAATAATATCAAAAATGATTTGATTTTGCGTAGTAAGCATCTTTGACTATCATAAGAAGAAATCTCCTCCAATTCTGCGTTTGCATTGTGTGTGTGGCGGGAGGTCTTATGGTAGTTTCATTTTCCAAAAGCATTGCGAATCTGGTTTATTTTCTTTGTGAAAATAATTGTTTTACGATCTCACACCAGTCACCATGACTGACTCGGAGTTTATTGTTTCCCTTCTAAACTCTGGGTGCCCACAAATTTTCCACACGGGCAGTCTAGAGTTAGGTTATCAGGATATTCTGGATATTCTGGAGCTTTGGAGATGAGCTGGATGGCGAGACGTAGTACTTGTATCTGATATATTTATTCCGCTGTGTATTCTGTATGAGGACAAGGTATATAACTGTCCATTGATGTGATGTATTGTATTGAGTTGTATATTGACTCTGATTGATGTATGTATAAAATGATATAGTTCTTTGTTTAAAGATTATTCATTTATCTATTATATATTGTTCCGCTGCGATATGTGAGATTCTGATATTGTTTTCTGTTTCTGTTGTTGTTCTTCTTTCTTTTTATTCTATCTTCTTCTTCTACCTACCTCTTCTTTTAAAACCCTAATGGTTCGGTTTTTCGTTCACCTTGAGTAAATAGATGGAGATTAGTGTCTATTCAAGGGGTACGGAAAAGCGGGTCATTACAATAAGTATAAACATATATGGGCGTAGCTGCATATTATCATATATAGTTGGCATATCCACTGTTATAATTGATTTGATAGTACAGAGGTTATTATTATAATATGAGATGATTAATGGTTTTATTAAAATTCTTTATATTGTAAACATATATAAAACGCTTGTTATGGGTATGCATTTAGTATAGTTTACATAACAGTATACGAACATTGCTGCATTTCAAGAATTATGCATTAGTTTACATATGGTTGGTTCACAATTCTACCTACATACATGCATTACATCTTTGTTTTATCATAGATCTGTGCATACAAAGTTGTTTTGATTTGAAAGTTTAAAATAAACTGACTCTTAAATATATGTGTTTAGAAATATTGATTTTTAATTATATATTTTATTTATTTGTTTTAAATATTGATTCAACGAGGTAATAATCATATTCTGTTCTATCTAGATGATTCTGATTCGTTCTCATCAATCCCTATCTTTCAGTTTTGCCCGTCAATCCACTTTCAGCTTACCTCGCTTTGAAATTGTTGTTTGGATTTGTTCGACGGTCTAGAACGTGATCCAGTTCGTAACACACCCATTCTCATTCATCTCTAGCCTCGAAAGGTGAGCAATCACTCACGATTAACGTTCTTTTATTATTTAAATTTGATTTCAATTGAAATAGCAATTGAAATATGCTGCTGTAGTTATTTACATTGTTATATATGCTATTATCTATAACTGTTCACCTGTGACATCTGACACCAGTATCTAGTATTATATGCCGGTTATTACTATTATTTGTATCTGTTCACCTGTGACATCTGACACCCGTATCTGTTATTTATACTGATGATATATGCATGCTGTTATATTTTTTTTTTTAGTATCTGTTATCACTCTGCAAGTTCCCTGTTAGTATAGAATTCACTATGGGTTGAAATGATACATACCCGAACGGACTTTAAAATAGGAGAATTTCGTTATGGGTTGAAATGATAAACCCAAGCGATTTTCATTTGAATTGAAATTGGGATTACGGGTCGAAATGATATCTACCCGTATATATTTAAATTTCGGATTGAAATGATAAATATCTGTATCACTTAACCATATGATAAATATATATACAGACACCGTTGGTCCATATATATAAATATTTTTAAAAATGAATTCTATGGTTTTGGAAAGAAATATATGGTTTTAGCAAATGTTGATTCTTAAAATTTTTATATATAAATGGAAATAATATATATAGATTTAATAATGATATTTAATTTAATTAAGATGGATTTAATACATATAATATGTTAAGTATAAAATTTATATTTCGAAATAGATTTTGGCAAAAATTTGAATAAGTTAAGGTTGGGAAGATGATTTGAATTTAGTAAAGAATTTTATTTAATTAAACCAATTTAAAGCTTATTGAAATTGGGATTTTAGATATGATTTATAACTTGAGTTTGATTTAAATAATTAAATGAATATTTCTTATTTAAATAAATTTAAGGAAATACTTAGTAAAAATGAAATTTAAGGCTAGTTAAATGATATTGGATTTATTAAGTGAATATTCCCTGATTAAATAATAATAAAGTTAAATCAAGTGCTATATGAAACTGTTAAATTTAACTTTGAAAATGTTGAATATTAAAGTTTTGAAATATATTGAAAATTTAAATGGTATATTTAGAACTGGATTGAATAGATGAATTTAGATTGAATTAAATTGGAATTTGAAATTTGAGTTGATTTGAATCGATTTGCGAGACTTGAGAAAATATTAAATACTTTACTTTTTAAATCATTTAATATATATATACTATTTTGGAAAATAGATATATTTGAAATGAAATGATATTTGGGTTGAAGTATAAATTAAATTGAAATGACCACGGTGTTACAGTGTATATTTCCACCTTGTAGATAGTTCTGAAGATCCTTAGAGGATGGTTATCCCAAGCATCCTTTAAGTTACTTGTATTTCAATTGATGTTTCACTTGAGTTGGATTTATTTATATAAGAATGTTAATCCTGACTCGAGTGTTTTGTGTTTTGCTTTACGCTCGGGTCAGACCGAGTGATACAGCATTTGAGACTCACCTTTGGAGTTTGGAGCTTCCTTTGGAGATCCAACTTTTGATTCAGCTTCCAGCTTTCCAGTTGATACGTTCACAGAAGTCATCTGTTTGGATTGGAGACTTCACTGTATTTGAGATATTCTGTTGTATTTTATTTCTAACTCTGATGTTTACATAGTAGCTTCATGAACTACTATTTTATCTATTCCGCTGCGTATTATTGTATTACTCTGTGTCTGTGATTCTGTGATTGATTTATTTACTGCATATGCTATGTTTTGCCAAATTTAAATTAACAACGCGGTATTTTGAGCAATTCAACTCCGGCATGAGTGTCTACCTATACACTTATAATGGATGCGAATGGTCCAAAATATCGGGTCGTTACAGTTGGTATCAGAGCTTTGGCTCTAGGCGAAACTTAGCATATATTGTAAATTTATTTACAGAATCTCTTTCATTCGAGTTTAATCCCTTCCTTTTGACTCGATTTCCGTTGAACTTTGGAACGTTCCCTACGGTTTCAAAATTCATTCTTGTCCCTCTCTATTGGTATTCTTTTGATTCTAGAGTATCCCATAACTCCACTTCGAATGATCTCTATAAGAATAGGATCCCACCAATCTTTGAATGATTTGTGAAGGGGTGAAACTCCTTCACAATTGGCATTGATTCACTGGAGATTTCTATATCTTTGTTTTAGATGCCACTATCTCTTGCGATCGAATGTTGGTTTTTCTTGGAATTTCTGCATCGATCTTGTTCCTGAAGTCACGGTTGACCCTAGGGTCATCCGCGATTTATATAAGTATATTCATCTTCTATTTTGAAATTTAATTATCTCATCTCGTTCGAGCTTATCTTTGAATCAAAATTCTATTTGACAAGAGTCCCTCTAATTTGAATCTCTATCTTTGTTTTGAAATCCGTTCGTGAATCGTCCTTTGAAAATCGGGTTTGTTTATATTTTAGAAATTATTTTCTAAACCGAAATTATTATTTTAATAAGTATGATTATATTCTATATATAAAAGTGAAATGTTTTTGATAAAGATTATAAACCCTTTAAAATAAGAATTTGAGGTTTCGAAAGGATTTGTAATTTTGAAAAAAAAAAACTATATAAGAAATTTGATTTATCTAAAAATGATTTATGACTAAAGGATTTTAAATTTGAAATTCGAGAATTGAACTCCGGTATTTTGAAATTGGTTTTAAGATTTTGAAATATATAATAATAGTATGATTTAAAAATATTTTCCGAATAAGAAATGTTTCAATGATTTTAATGAGTTTCGAATGATTTCGAAGAAATTTCAAAAGAAGTTTGAGAAAATAGAAGTCCAGAACTCACTTATGTCGCTGGAAAATAATTTCGGTGATGAGTGCACGCATCATCGACATTGATTTTCGAGTTTCAGAGTGGGGGATAGGCCACTTCAATAGCTTTACTATGCGAGTGATTTTGCATAACCAATTTTGATTTCAAATTCCGAAGTAAGATTTGATATTCAAAGTATATATGTATATATATTTGAAATGATTTGAAGTAAGCCGGTGTTCAGTCCTTGAGTTTCGGATTTGATATAACCCCATCTATTAAAATTGATTTACTGATTTATTGCTGATTTCCAACTCTTGAATTTGAAAATGATTTCTTCAACTATTTTGAAGGTTCGAGCACTTCCAAATCAAGGTTAACTTTTCAAAGCTAAGAAATTTTGAAATGTATGAATTATTTGATAAAGTATATAAATTTGTTTTGAATGTTTAAATATGAAGTAATATGATTTAAATAAGTTGAAACTGTTTTGTTAAGTATATGAATAAGGCAAATTTTAAATTTTTCTGATATGAAATTTAGATTTGAAATGTTTTGAAAAGAATTTCGTCTTCAATATATTTTGAATAAAATTTAGTTTAAATGTTTTAACTTAGTAACATCTTTATGAAACTATATATTTAACAAGTTGGAATAAATATATAAGTTGTACGTATGCTGTTTTATTCGCATAATTAATTTGACCCTGGTTGAGTACACAAGTTCGAGGTGAATTACACCATTTCGTGCTAGGATTTCTCATTTGATTCTTGACGGCGAATATTGGATATGGATTTTGGACTTGATTCTAGAATTCTCTATCATAGTATATGGCTATGCAAGGAGACTGATGGCTTCTAGTCGAGAAACCATATCGAAATCCGCATTAGGGAAGTCGAATGGACAATACTAGTTCGAAAGCGAACTTGTGTGATCGAGCGAGCGATCAAATGAGATTCTGTGAAATGATGACGTATGTACATCTTATATTCTAATCTCGTTGATATATTTTGACGCTGAAATTGAAAGCTGTCGAGTTAGAATATCTTTGCTTACTAAAAGAAAATTTCCAATTTAAATTACAAAGTTATATAACCCATAAAAGCAAAGATATTCAATCTCATATGGCTCTTAATACAACGAAATTTATTTTTGAAAATTTTGATCCTGATATAAGATGGACCTTATGTAAATATAAGATAATTTTGAAAACCATTGATTTTGGAAATGAATTGTTTGACTTAATTATTTTGATTTGGAAATTTGGATTTATTTCCTAAATTTATTATTTTGGAAACTTTGGAACTAAAGATATTTGATTTGAGAAGAAATAATTTGGTGAAATGGTATATGATTTTGAAATTGAACTGATATTGAAACAAATTGGAATTTGAGAACCTTATGTTACTAAAAACTTGATTTGGGAGTTGTCGAACTTATATAAAATTGATTTGTATGAGTATGAAATTGATTCGAAAACTATAGACTTGGAAAGGTACTCAATTTGAAAGTGAAATCTTATATAATTGAAGTCTATATAAGTATGATTTGATATACTATTGATTTTGGAAAGTATTTGATTTGAAAATTAAATCTTATATATAATGGATTTTATATAAGTACGATATTTGAAAGTGATTTGAAAAGGTACTATATGATACATATTTTCGAAGTAAAGATATGGAAAGTGCCTTCTACTTGATATCCGATTTGTGGCCACATCTTGGATTCATTCTATCGATATTATTCTCTCTGATTTTTGGTTTTCCGGATATGGTACTCGAGTGTCCTTCGAATTCCATGGCGTTACCCATGGTCTTACGAACTCGACTGCATAGCGTAATTCGTAAGGCAGTGATTGCTTAAAAGGTACGGATGTTTCCTGGGGGATCCAGGCGTAACCATTGTGTATCTGCGATCTATGGTCGTGTTAGTGGCGTAATCCGCAAGGCAGAGATTGCTTATGGGGTATGGATGTTTCCTGGGGGATCCAGGCGTAACCATTTTTATGTATCCTGCGGTCCACAGTTTTGTTGCATGGCGAAATTCGCAAGGCAGTGAATGCTTAAAAGGTACGGATGTTTCCTGGGGGACCCAGGCGTAACCATTGTGTATCTGCGATCCATGATTTGATTCGTTTTTGATTGGATTGTACTTTCCATATCTATTTTTAAAAGTTTTTCCAGTATTTTCACTGGGTGTTGAAACAAGTCTACTAAGTACTTGGAGAATTCTAGTTTTGCGTCTGATCAACGCACTACCAGAGTCTACAGGAACAAGGATAAACTTGTTGAAACATCGAGTTATAAAAGTATTTTCGAAAGAAAATTTGTTTCGTTATAAAGGTATTTTATAATAAAAGTATTTCCAACAAAGAAAATTTTGTATCAATATTTGGAATCAAAACCCTTATGGTTCTAAATTAATTATTCGTGCCCGATTCTATTCTTTTGAATCTACCTTATCTGCTCAGCTTTATTTATTCACCTATATTCTGTTTTCCAAATCCTCCTTCTTTTCCTTGTTGACTATATTCTTTAAAATGTTGTTTAATTATAGACTACATGGTTTAATAGAAAGTTTAGTGTTATAAATATTTTTGAGGTTAATAATTAAATAAAATAGATTTAAAGTAAATGATTATTGATTATTAATAATGTTGAAAGGTATCTTGAGACAAATTAATAAATTTATAAATTATGGATTTAATGTTTTCAAATAGCTTCTTTTTAAATATAAGTAATAACGTAAATAATTGTTTTCAAATAGTTTTCACATAATTATAAAGTTGTTATTTAAACATATAAATGGTATTTATAAAGGAAGAAAGAAATTTTACAAATGGAAAGTATTAAATTATATAAGATAATTGAATTGCAAATGAAGTTTCAAATTTTAAGTAAAATTTATATAGTTCAAATTAATTGTTTAATCTTGAATTTCAGTCTACTTTTATTTCTGGTTGTTCTATTCTCCTACCACCTTCCTTTTCGAGGACGAAAAGTTTTGAGTGGGGGAGAGTGTAACGACCCGCAAAATTTAATGGTTTTAAAAGTATATTTAACTGGAAATTTGTAAAATTTTAAACAATAAAATTTGAAATTAAAAATTTATTATTTGAAATACGTCTATTTTAATATAGCAACTGGTAAATTTTCATCTGATAATATTGAAGTTTATTTTCCTGTGAAATTTCATTTCAAATCAAACCGGTTAATAACAGTGAATTTAAAAGTTTTCCGAAACCAAAATATGTCAACAGGAGAAAATTTATTCAGATCATTCTGAATCAGACTGCAAAATTTGTTTCGCAAAATTCGGACGTTTCTAGCTCCGTTTGGATTTTTCCGTACGGAATAGCAACGTATATCAGGGTCCGTATGGACTTTTGATAGGAAGGTCCTGACACTGATATTTCTGTTTCCTCTTGTCCGTCTCATCGCACTGATCACCGTGATATATTCATTAGATTATTTCGGAGTCTGGTGCGCGACGGAATCAACAAAATGCAAAATGTAACGATTCACCAAATGGGGTCCATTTGCAATTCTGTGTCCTCCATCTGGTCCAGCTCGCTGTGTTAATCACAGATATATCTTGTGTCCTTTTCCATTCTTCGGTTTGAACACCCAAAAGTCAAAAATCCGAAAAGACACAAACGTTTCGGGGTGCACGTACATTTTCTTTATCTCTTTCGTTTTGTTCCATTTCATTCGTCTCCCTGTTAATTTCTCACGCAACTATCATCTCTCCACCATGAATTCAAGCAGCCTCTCTCGCCCCTGTACTCCGACCTGCCCTGCCCAGACACCTCTGCACTGCAGCTTCCCCATGCCAGACTCGCCACCGAAGCTACCCAACCTGTCACCTCGGCCAGCAGCTTCTTTCTCTCGTGTAAAGTATATTTTTATAAAAAATTTATAACGTGTTGTTGTAGTTTTGGTCTGTTATATAGAAGAGTTTACAAAGTTGGGCTTATTTACCTAAGATAGCATGCCGAACAGAGAAATCCAAGACCTAATAAGTACGCAACACATAAGCAAACTTAATGTAAAATATGGGCATATAATTATCCCTATATGTACTGCACTCCTTAGCTAACGATACAATCTGGTGGATTTTCATCAGATGAGCTATCATTGTTGTTGATTTGATTCACGAGAAAATCCAGCAATTCTGTACTTTCAGTCGAGCTATCTCCCCTCTGTATTCGTTGTGCTAGCATTTGAGTAATCGGAAGTTCAGGATCTGCATATTGGCAAAATCTTGTCTTCTTACGCTTAGTTAATTGTTGTTCACATGTCACCATTGTCAACAGAAACATCATCATTGTTATCAATGTTTTCCCCATTGTCCAAGTCAAAAAAAAACAACGCAAATGATCAAAATAAAGTAGTTATACATGTTCAGTTAATATACGAATAGTTTTATAATATTTGTTATATAATAAGTTAGTGGATATATTTTCAAACAAAAATATATATTATCATACAGTTTGTTGTCTGAGTATGTTTATAGTCTGCATTTTTTTCGGTGATAGTTTGCATATATTATAATAGGTTGCTGTTGGGTTGTCTACATAGTTGTATAAGTTTATAGATAGTTTATATAAGGTGTATGTTATATAAAATATATAAGTTTATACAATCAAAGTACTGTGGTCTCAGTTATACATATATAAAAATTATAATAAACTTTCGGACCTTAACTATTGTCAGTTGACTTACAGATTAGTTTATTTAGTATATAAGTATAAACATATATGGGCGTAGCTGCATATTATCATATATAGTTGGCATATCCACTGTTATAATTGATTTGATAGTACAGAGGTTATTATTATAATATGAGATGATTAATGGTTTTATTAAAATTCTTTATATTGTAAACATATATAAAACGCTTGTTATGGGTATGCATTTAGTATAGTTTACATAACAGTATACGAACATTGCTGCATTTCAAGAATTATGCATTAGTTTACATATGGTTGGTTCACAATTCTACCTACATACATGCATTACATCTTTGTTTTATCATAGATCTGTGCATACAAAGTTGTTTTGATTTGAAAGTTTAAAATAAACTGACTCTTAAATATATGTGTTTAGAAATATTGATTTTTAATTATATATTTTATTTATTTGTTTTAAATATTGATTCAACGAGGTAATAATCATATTCTGTTCTATCTAGATGATTCTGATTCGTTCTCATCAATCCCTATCTTTCAGTTTTGCCCGTCAATCCACTTTCAGCTTACCTCGCTTTGAAATTGTTGTTTGGATTTGTTCGACGGTCTAGAACGTGATCCAGTTCGTAACACACCCATTCTCATTCATCTCTAGCCTCGAAAGGTGAGCAATCACTCACGATTAACGTTCTTTTATTATTTAAATTTGATTTCAATTGAAATAGCAATTGAAATATGCTGCTGTAGTTATTTACATTGTTATATATGCTATTATCTATAACTGTTCACCTGTGACATCTGACACCAGTATCTAGTATTATATGCCGGTTATTACTATTATTTGTATCTGTTCACCTGTGACATCTGACACCCGTATCTGTTATTTATACTGATGATATATGCATGCTGTTATATTTTTTTTTTTTAGTATCTGTTATCACTCTGCAAGTTCCCTGTTAGTATAGAATTCACTATGGGTTGAAATGATACATACCCGAACGGACTATAGAATAGGAGAATTTCGTTATGGGTTGAAATGATAAACCCAAGCGATTTTCATTTGAATTGAAATTGGGATTACGGGTCGAAATGATATCTACCCGTATATATTTAAATTTCGGATTGAAATGATAAATATCTGTATCACTTAACCATATGATAAATATATATACAGACACCGTTGGTCCATATATATAAATATTTTTAAAAATGAATTCTATGGTTTTGGAAAGAAATATATGGTTTTAGCAAATGTTGATTCTTAAAATTTTTATATATAAATGGAAATAATATATATAGATTTAATAATGATATTTAATTTAATTAAGATGGATTTAATACATATAATATGTTAAGTATAAAATTTATATTTCGAAATAGATTTTGGCAAAAATTTGAATAAGTTAAGGTTGGGAAGATGATTTGAATTTAGTAAAGAATTTTATTTAATTAAACCAATTTAAAGCTTATTGAAATTGGGATTTTAGATATGATTTATAACTTGAGTTTGATTTAAATAATTAAATGAATATTTCTTATTTAAATAAATTTAAGGAAATACTTAGTAAAAATGAAATTTAAGGCTAGTTAAATGATATTGGATTTATTAAGTGAATATTCCCTGATTAAATAATAATAAAGTTAAATCAAGTGCTATATGAAACTGTTAAATTTAACTTTGAAAATGTTGAATATTAAAGTTTTGAAATATATTGAAAATTTAAATGGTATATTTAGAACTGGATTGAATAGATGAATTTAGATTGAATTAAATTGGAATTTGAAATTTGAGTTGATTTGAATCGATTTGCGAGACTTGAGAAAATATTAAATACTTTACTTTTTAAATCATTTAATATATATATATACTATTTTGGAAAATAGATATATTTGAAATGAAATGATATTTGGGTTGAAGTATAAATTAAATTGAAATGACCACGGTGTTACAGTGTATATTTCCACCTTGTAGATAGTTCTGAAGATCCTTAGAGGATGGTTATCCCAAGCATCCTTTAAGTTACTTGTATTTCAATTGATGTTTTACTTGAGTTGGATTTATTTATATAAGAATGTTAATCCTGACTCGAGTGTTTTGTGTTTTGCTTTACGCTCGGGTCAGACCGAGTGATACAGCATTTGAGACTCACCTTTGGAGTTTGGAGCTTCCTTTGGAGATCCAACTTTTGATTCAGCTTCCAGCTTTCCAGTTGATACGTTCACAGAAGTCATCTGTTTGGATTGGAGACTTCACTGTATTTGAGATATTCTGTTGTATTTTATTTCTAACTCTGATGTTTACATAGTAGCTTCATGAACTACTATTTTATCTATTCCGCTGCGTATTATTGTATTACTCTGTGTCTGTGATTCTGTGATTGATTTATTTACTGCATATGCTATGTTTTGCCAAATTTAAATTAACAACGCGGTATTTTGAGCAATTCAACTCCGGCATGAGTGTCTACCTATACACTTATAATGGATGCGAATGGTCCAAAATATCGGGTCGTTACAAGATGTCACAGGTGAACTGATACAGGTAATAGCATATATAACAGTGTAATTAACAAACAGCAGCATATTTCAATTGTCGTTTCAATTGAAATCAAATTTAATAAATAAAAGAACATTAATCGTGAGTGATTGCTCACCTTTCGAGGCTAGATGGATAGACAAGAAGTTCAGTTACGAAATGCAAGCACGAATCTCGAAGCAAAGCACGATGAACACGAGTTTGACGAACAAAGTGAAGCTTGAAATTTGAAATTTGACGAAAATAAATCAAAACTGGATTGAAGAAGATCAATGGTATAAGTGAACATATATATAACTATATATGTATATATCCTAATTCAAATACATTTTAAACTTAAATATATATGTATTTCAAAATCATTGTTTCAACAAAACTCAAATATTGAAGTAAAACATATATATAATAATAATTTTTTTTGAATCAATACATTAAAACTTAAAGTTTAACATATATATTTATATAACTTTTAAAAAAATCAACCAACAAACCAAAAGTTCAAAATGGATATACATATATAAACAATATGTTGTATTTAAAACCATATTTGATATAAAAATCAATATTGATAAAATCAGCTTAGCAGTATGAAATCCATATAAAATCAATCATATATATATAACTACTTTATTACTACACATATAAAACCTCAGCAAATAGCACTGTCCAATATAATTTTATAAACTGTCATATATAACACCTTACTATAAACCAAACATGATATATATATATTAACATACATAATCAGCTGTAAAATGTGTATATATGCAAAAAGTCCCAACAAAACCTATATGTATAAGTAAACTACTGTAATACAACATAACACCTTGAACATATCATAATATACTTTAAAATATATAAAAGCAGATGTCGGAGCATATAGGTACATACAAATATACAAGCATATATATAAACCTTAGCATGTCGATATATATATATATATATATATATATATATATATATATATATATATATAAAACTTACGTACGGATCAAAAAGACAATTTATAACAAAGTTATGCAGAATAGTATATATATACACGAACGTAACTAGTATAAAATTTCCTTAATAGTATAATAGATTGAAAACATTTATACTGAAATCTTACTTGTATAAGACTGATAATATACATCTGCCGTACTTATGTAAATACAACTAACAGATTTTTTTTTACAACCTAGGTGCAATCTTACGTATAAATATATATACATAAAACATATAATTTACATATAAAAGTATATATATAAATTACCACCCAATACATACAGCACATATATTAATATATGTATAGCCTCTGACACAATGAAATATAATAACATATAGCTTAGTTATGTCTCAATATATATTATATGTACTGTATAAATTCTTTAACTTATAATATATGCCGAACATGTCATTTTCAAAAGTATAAAACTAACAACTATTAATACCCAAAACTTTAGATGTACGTAACTTTAGATGTACTTTTTCTATAATATAATATACTATAACATAAATATATTACCTTGCACAAAAGAAGACGTGAGGATGGCATGGATGCTCGGCAGGTTGGAGGAGATTGGTGAAGGGAAGGTGGAGGAGTCCCGATGCAGCTCGGGGTTGCTGGTGAATAGCAGGGAGGAGCAAGGACGTATGCTATGGAGTGAAGGCTGCTGTCACGGTGGAGGGAAGATGGCGGAGGTTTTGACGGTCTCGAAGTGGTAGGTCGGAGAGGCTGTCAAGGAAGCGGGGTGTGGAAGGAAAATGGTCGGGAACAGGCGGCTATTGGTGGTGGGGTTTGGTTTGTGAAGGGATGAACATGGTGCATGCTATGCCGAGATTGATGGGGAAGAGGGGTGATGACAGGAAGAGGCCGAAATGGTGGTGGAAGGCCTGATAACGGAGCTCGGTGGCCGTGATGATGGGAACAAAGGTAGTTGCGCGGTGGGAAGGGCGTGTTGGAGTTTGGGACGAAGGTGGAAGGGCTTGGTTTCGGCAGTGGGTTGGAGGAATAAAATAAGAGGAAAGAAGCAGTCTTGGAAAGGAAGCATAAAATCAAGTTAAAGTGAATAGAAAATAAGAAACGTACCCGAAATGAAATGGCAACGCATTGAAAGTCAGGCACGGGAATTTGTGAGTTAATAAATGCAAAGAGCTGTTAGTTCTCAATCGTTGGGAAATTTGAATGGACACACGAAAAGTTAAAACGGATACCGATATGGTTATTTGTTTAGCCGATATTGTCGCATACCGGACACCAAAACACACAAATGAATAGACTACGGAGAGCAACACGACAAGACAATTAAAACGGTATACAGATATCAGTGGTATGATTGAATTATAAAATTCGAATTTTCTACTAGCGGAAAATGCAACAAAATCGCAGAAAAATAAGATCGACGGAGCTAAAGAAGTCCGAATTTGGAAAAACCAAAAATGACGTCTTGCTCAGAAGATGATTTAGAATTTTTCTATGTAAAAATATTTAGGTTTCAAAAACATTTTATTTTCATCGATTACTAACTGATTTAAATCGAAATGACATGACTGAAATTTACTTTCATATTTTTGACGAAACTTTACAATTTTCTATGTTTAAATAGACGCATTTTAAATATCGAATTTTCGTTGTGAAATTTTATGGTTTATTTTTTTATTTAACGAAAATTTCATTTAACGCAAAACGCACGTTTCTTACGTTAAAATTATTATTTTGGTTTCTGTTATTGGTTACAACTATTTCATATTATTACATTACGTTTTTAATATGTATTACATTATCGAAATTGGTTTTGGATTTGTAACTTATATACAAAGAGATTTCCATTTAATAAATCGTAAAATTTTATTTCTATCGGATTTTTAAATAAATTTTTTATTTAATTTAGTATTTTTAAAGCGTTAAAAATACGGGTCATTACAATCTCCCCCACTCAAAACTTTTCGTTCTCGAAAAGGAAGGAGGTAGGAGAATAAAAACAACCAGAAGAAAATAGATTGGAATACAAGTAAAACAATTAATTTAAACCATATAAATTTCAATTTAAATTAATTAATATTTAACAATTTGGTTAAATCCCTTTGAGTTCACTTAAGTTAAATCAATCTATCTATTTCTAAATTCATTATCTTATTATCTAGTCATCCACAATTAACAATTTCTAAATCATCAATTTGTATAATCATTTTTGTACTCATTATTTTATTCCACAAATTTAATTTTTTTATTCCAAATTATTATTAAGTTTATTCTACTTAATATATCCTATTCCATATATTTAAACCATATAAATTAATTTAAACCATATAAATTTTAATTTATATTCAATAATTGGTTTAAATTTAAGGTATTTCCATAAGTTGATTTAATTTCAATTTATTAATATTTGATACCAAAAGATTCCTTCAAAACAAAATTTTATTTAATTTGTCTCATTTACTATTCATTCAACTAATTATTCTATTTATCTCTATTAACATCTTTTATAATTAAAATTTTAAGTGTATAACATTTATTATAACCACTCAAATTTTTTCTATAAAATCCTTTAACATCATTTTACATTGTATAATATTCAATTACAAGGTTAACTTCTGAATAATTTTGGTAAGTTATATATTTTGGAATGCAACTGAGTATTCTACAAGTAAAATATTTCCTTACTAAATTATTTCAAATTTAAATATTTTATTCAAAATTTTGGTTTCATTTTGAAATTAAAATCACCTTTTACATAAATTTAAGAATTAAATTTCCGATTTCACTTCAAATCATTGGAGACAAACATACAAATATATATGTATAAATCAAATCAAGTCTATAGTCATATATCAATATATATAAATCAAGTCATACTTTATAAATCCAACTAAATTAAATTTTCCAAAACAAAAGTGTAGCAAAGCTACTGAGTGTCTCTCCACTTTGAAACTCGAAAATGAACGTCGATGATGCGGCCGTCATCACCGAAATTATTTTCCAGCGATAAAGAGAAGAGCACTGATTTAGACTTTAAATTCTTTGGAATGATTCTCTTTTGAAGATATTTAAATACTATACACTTTAAAACTTTCAAATCAAAGTTTGAAACCACCGAATATTAAATTCTCAAATTTTGTTTAAATCCATTTAAATTTAAAATCAATTTTAATCCATTTTTATAAATTCATTTATTTATATTATCCAATAGTCAATGGTTTATGAAATGTTTCCTGGAGATTTGACCAGGCAACTAGTGCTCGGCATTAGGTAGCACTTGGCGTTAGAGAGTGCTCGGCATCTAAGAGTGTTCGGCGAAGTACTCGGCTTCCTAGTAGAACTCAGCGTCATAGAATGTCCGGCATCTAGGAGTGCTCGGCGAAGTACTCATCATCCATATTGCTCGGCGTCAGATAGTACTCGGCATACAAGACTGCTCGGCATACAAGACTGCTCGGCGTCAGACAGTACTCGGCATACAAGACTGCTCGGCGTCAGCTAGCGCTCGGCATCAATAGAACTCGGCAACAGGAGTGTTCGGCGTAACAGGAGTACTCGGCAACGGGAGCACTCGGCATCCGAGAAACGAGAGCACCCGGCATCCAACAGGCGTACTCGGCAACGGAAGTACTCGGCATCCGGGAGATGCTCGGTGTACCTAATCATTCAACATAACACTATCGTTCGGTCAGGGAGCATTGTTCGATCAAGAGCTTCAAACAGAGTTACGTTCGGCTCCAACTGCAACCATCTTGCACTCTCCACACATCAGACATACCATTCAGCATAGAAAGGACCGTTCGGCATAGGGAGGACCGTTCGGCATTATGACGTTCGGCATGCCTGGTTCGGCAAGCAGCGAACACTACACCTGGGCTAGAGCGATCGGCTACCAAGCCCACTTGGGAAGTCCAGCCCATCTTTGTCTATAAATAGAGGGGCAGGGTCACAGTGAAGAGGATCCTTTTTTCGGGAGAGAACACTGGGGAGACTCTGCCATTTTTGAGACTCATCTTCTCTACTTAACAACTTCATTCAAGCATTTGATTCACGAATTGTATTTGTAATCAACAAGAAGAAAGATCAATAAAGTTTAATCTCAAAGTGGACGTAGGCAATTACGCTGAACCACTATAAATTTGGTGTTCTTACTTTCTGCATTTAAATTAGCATTATCTTCTCTGTTTAATTTATCTTCATCACTTATATCTCTACACAATCTTTCTCTACGAGGTCAGTGACCAATTTTGGTGCTAACACTTTGGTGCTTTCACTGAGAATTGAATTCTCAGGCCTCAATGATCTGCTTTGAAGCTACTGGATTGAACAAATCCCCCAAAGAAGATCCGACTCACTGATAGGACATCCGTTGATTCTACTCAGAGTTCATACCGATAACTCTACAGTGGCAAGACCACGTACCAGGTCAGCTTCTCATAATGCGGATGCCCACGAAACCGCTAGCGTGCAACAAGCAGGACCTAGCAATCAACCAGCGATTCCGAGTGCAGGAATTGCCGCTCAAGAACAGACTCCAGTTGTCACCAGAATAGAGTTCAATGACTTGATGAGAGAACTCAGGTAAAGCAGGAGACAACTAGGAGAGCAGATGCAAGCTAACGCCAACCTGATGGCACAACTCACTCAACAGCAGCAACAGAATGCTAGGGGCAATCCCACTCCTTACTCTTCATTTGACATCTCAACTTCCTCTGATGGACCTCCCAGGCGCAGACGATGAAAGACTGAAGCTGCACGAGCAGAAGCTGATGTTCAAACAGCTGGAGACCGTAACAAGCAAGAGCTGGAAGCTTCAGGACCGGAGTGCAAACGGAGGATGGAGGCCCAGGCCATCAAAACGCTAACGATGTCGAACTCCAAGACGCGCGACTGTCAGATCACCAGAAGAGAAGGCGGCACCGGCTGAATTAACAATTGACATTTCAGTTAGCCGTGACGACCCTTCGCGAATACTAAAGATCGGATCACAGCTTGGCCCCGAGATGACTGAAGACCTTAGCGACTTCCTCCGGGCGAATCTTGATGTTTTCGCCTGGACGCATTCTGATATGTGTGGGATTTCCCCCGCCATCACGAGTCATATGTTGAACATAGACCCGAAATACGTTCCAGTTAAACAAAAAAGGAGAGGAATGGATCTGGAGAGGTCCGCCGCTTTCGGAGAGGAGGTGGACAAACTCAAAGAAAATGGGTTCGTCCGCGATGCCCTATACCCTGAATGGGTATCCAACCCCGTGCTGGTAAAAAAGGCGAATGGGAAATGGAGGACTTGCGTAGATTATTCCGACTTGAACAAAGCATGCCCTAAGGACAGTTTCCCGTTGCCTAGGATCGATCAGTTGGTCGACTCCACTGCGGGACACGAGCTGCTATCATTCATGGATGCGTACTCAGGGTACAACCAAATCCCGATGCATATTCCGGACCAAGAACACACCAGCTTCGTTATAAATGTCGGACTGTATTGCTATGTAGTGATGCCCTTTGGATTGAAGAATGCATGAGCAACTTACCAGCGTTTAGTGAATCGAATGTTCAAGGACCAGCTGGGTAGAACGATGGAAGTCTATGTGGATGACATGCTCGTGAAGTCACGACAGTCAAACGACCACATTCGAGACTTGGCTGAAATGTTTGACATACTCAGGTATTACGGGATGAAGATCAACCCTCTGAAGTGTTCCTTCGGTGTTGCATCGGGGAAGTTTTTGGGATTCATCGTCAATGCTAGGGGAATTGAAGCCAACCCAGAAAAGATCCAAGCTATTCAAGATGTGAAAGCGCCCAGGACTATAAAACAAGTACAGAGCTTGAATGGAAAAGTAGCTGCGCTAAGTCGATTTATATCCAGGGCAACTGACAAGTGCATCCCATTCTTCGATATAATAAAGAAAGGGAAGAGAAATTTTGAATGGACGGCTAGTTGTGAGGAAGCATTCCAGAATCTGGTGAGGCATCTGGAGAGCCCACCAATGCTGTCAAAACCAGTTGACCACGAAATGTTATATGTATACTTGGCTGTATCCCCACATGCGATAAGTGCGGCTTTGGTTCGTGAGGAGTATCGAGTCCAGAAGCAGGTGTACTATGTTAGCAAGCGTTTAACGGGGGCAGAGAGGAATTACCCTAAAATCGAGAAATTGGCTTATTGCTTGGTGATTGCATCACGCAAGCTACGCCCATACTTTCAAGCACATTCAATCGGTGTTTATACCGATCAACCCCTGAGGCAGGTACTCCAACGGCCGAAAACTTCTGGAAGATTGCTAAAATGGAACATCGAGTTAAGCCAATTCGATATCGCCTACTTACCACGGAGAGCCCGCCGAGGGCAAGCATTAGCAGATTTCATCGCTGAGTTTACCATACCCGTCAAACCGGATGATCACGACATCATTCCCCCCGTTCGATGGAAATTATACACTGACGGTGCATCAAACGACCATTGCTCCGGCGTGGGCATAGTTCTTATAACTCCGGAAAATCGATCAATCTGTTATGCCCTGAAGCTTGATTTCCCGGCTACAAATAACGAAGCAGAATATGAAGCACTGATCGCTGGCTTGAAGCTCATCAGGGAACTCAGGATCGAATCAGTCGAAATCTTTTGTGACTCACAGTTGGTAGTTTACCAAGTACGGGGAGACTACCAAGCAAAGGGACGAAGGCTCGCTCCGTACCTTGTTCAGGTCCAAGAACTACTCTCGAGTCTTGAGCGTTATGACATTTCACATGTCCCGCGCGAACAGAACAAAGAAGCCGACTTGTTGGCTAAGTTTGCGAGTACCGGCGATGCGCAGCAAATGGGATTGTATCCCGTTGAAGTCTTGCATGCCCCGAGCATAGACGAGATGACAGTCGATCGCGTGTTGGAAACAGAAATCAAGAAGGAATCGTGGATAACCCCATTCAAACTGTACCTGACGACCGGGGCTTTACCAGAAAAAAGGAGCGAAAGACGGCAGGTCCTTCGAAAGGCCGCGCGATACGTAATGCAGGATGGGTCAATGTATCGAAAAGGATTCTCAGTCCCACTATTACGATGCATCGCTCATGATGAGACAAAGCGGATCTTAAGAGAGGTTCACGAAGGGGAATGTGGCGACCATACTGGGGGGCAAACGCTAGCAAAGAAGATCCTCCTCTATGGATATTACTGGCCCACCGTAAACCGGGACGCCGCGGCCTACGCAAGAAAATGCGACAAGTGTCAAAGATATGCGAAAATCCCGAGGGCTCCATCAACGGAACTCACAAAAATGATTAGTCCCTGGCCATTTGCGATCTGGGGAATCGACATAATCGGCTCTTTGTCTATATCCAAAGGTGGCGCGAAATATGCGATAGTTGCAGTCGACTATTTCACAAAATGGGCTGAGGCAGAACCTTTGGCCACAATCACCTCTAATAAGGTCATTAACTTCGTTGTACGAAACATTATATGCCGCTTTGGCCTTCCACGCACCATCATTATGGACAACGGGACGCAATTTGAAAGCAGAGAGTTCAAAGAGTTCTGTTTAAAGTATGGCATCGAGAAGAAGTTCGCCGCCGTGGCACACCCGAAAGCTAACGGGCAAGTCGAGGCCATCAACAAAATAATCAAGTCCATACTGAAGAAGCATCTGGAGAAGGTCGGAGGCAAGTGGGTAGATGAACTCCCGACAGCATTATGGGCATATAGAACTACCCACAAGTCCGCGACCGGCCACACTCCATTCGCCTTGGCATACGGCTCTGAAGCCGTTATACCCGTGGAACTTGAAGTTCCATCACACCGAGTGACATACTATGATCCCAAGACGAACCAGAATCTCTTGTTGGAATCACTGGACTGCATCGATGAAAAGCATGAAGAAGCCGAATTAAGGGCGGCAGCGCATAGGCACCGAGTCAAGCGCTACTACGACGGCAGAGTCCGCCCAAGGATCTTTGATGTGGGTGATCTCGTTCTAAAACGAGTTTTCTTGGTACCATCACGTATGAATCCCAGCTGGGAAGGTCCGTACGCCATTGGACGGAAGCTTGGAGAGGGAACATTCAAGCTAGCGACCGTTGATGGCACGACACTCCCTCGAGCATGGAACAGTGAACATCTGCGGCACTATTACATTTAGCATGTTTCCTTTCTTGTTTTAGGCACTGTTATTTCCTGCATCTTTCCATTCAGTAATAACTTAGTTTCTTTTTAAAAGTTGTAATCGAGCAGTTTAGTTGATTTTCATTAATAAAGGCTTGAAGCCATACCTTCCATGAATCACTAACGTTTCTATATCTCGTAATTGAATGACGAACTACATTATCTTGTACGACGTACGGACTCGTATAAACGATTTCAAATCTCCGAATCCCCAGAGTGCGGAGTGGAGTACTCTAAGTCCCTGGAGCGCGGACTAGAGTATAAACGATTTCAAATCTCTGAATCCCTAGAGTGCGGAGCGGAGTACTCTAAGTCCCCGGAGTGCGGACTAGAATATAAACGATTTCAAATCTCCGAATCCCCAGAGTGCGGAGCGGAGTAATCTAAGTCCCCAGAGCGCGGACTAGAGTATAAACGAATACGAACCTCCGAATCCCCAGAGTGCGGAGCGGAGTGCTCTAAGTCCCCGGAGCGCGGACTAGAGTATAAACGAATGCGAATCTCCGAATCCCCAGAGTGCGGAGCGGAGTACTCTAAGTCCCCAGAGCGCGGACTAGAGTATAAACGATTTCAAATCTCCGAATCCTCAGAGTGCGGAGCGGAGTACTCTAAGTCCCCGGAGCGCGGACTAGAGTATAAACAATTTCAAATCTCTGAATCCCCAGAGTTCGGAGCGGAGTACTCTAAGTCCCCAGAGCGTGGACTAGAGTATAAACGATTTCAAATCTCCGAATCCCCAGAGTGCGGAGCGGAGTACTCTAAGTCCCCGGAGCGCGGACTAGAGTATAAATGATTTCAAATCTCCGAATCCCCAGAGTGCGGAGCGGAGTACTCTAAGTCCCTAGAGCGCGAACTAGAGTATAAACGATTTTAGATCTCCGAATCCCCAGAGTGCGGAGCGGAGTACTCTAAGTCCCCAGAGCGCGGACTAGAGTATAAACGATTTCAAATCTCCGAATCCCTAGAGTGCGGAGCGGAGTGCTCTAAGTCCCCGGAGTGCAGACTAGAGTATAAACGAATGCGAATCTCCGAATCCCCAGAGTGCAGAGTGGAGTACTCTAAGTCCCCAGAGCGCGGACTAGAGTATAAACGATTTCAAGTCTCCAAGTCCCCGGAGCACAGAGTCAGCAAAAAGTCCAAGTACACGAGAGATGTGGGACGAGAGGTACGCCATGTCCAGAAATGTTTGAACAACACGAGAATGGACCGGGAGATAATGCAACTCATAAGAACTTGAGTTATGGCTACAATTAGTCAGCAAACCAAAGAAAGACAAGAGAATCATTCAAACAAAAAGAAACTAAACTTTATTCGATAAGTTCAAAATGGGATTACATGATCACTCCTACAAAACTCAGACCTGACTATACAAACTACAAGCTACGAAAGATAAAAACAGCTACAAGACTTAAACAAAAAGCTCGTTGAACGAGTATATCGATTATTTCTTCGATTTCTTCTTCTTGTCTTCCTTTGTCTTGTCCGATGACTCCTCTCCCTCACGCTTTTTCTTGGATTTCTTGCTTGCTAAAGAAGCGGAGTCAGGAGTAGGAGACGGAACATCTAGTGGTTTGGACCTGCCCGGGAGAATGATTTTCAAAGGTCTGTTCCGCGGGTCGGTAAGTTCCAGGATTCCAGGTTCAACTTTGACCTCGGCCTTTTTCTTCTCCTCTGCGGCGAGGCGGTCCTTCATGCTCATATGTGAGGTATGCTCCGAGGCGCCAGTGATTTCAATTTCATCACTACCTTCGGCAGGAGAAGAAGTGTCAAGCTTATCGTCATCTAGTGCCCCAATCACTTGAGCATCGGGACCAGGAATCACTCCCGCGTGGACAGCATCGCTAGTTTTCTCTGCCTCCTCCTTGGCATCATCGCTCCTCGGAGTTGGCTCGGCGTCAGGACAACCTACATGAAAACATAAAGGATGGGCGTTAGAACGAGTAACCACCGCTGAAAAATGACGGGATCTTTCAACTTTTAGAGAAAGGAGAATTTCCTACCAGGTTCCGGTTGGCTATCGGTGGCGCGTGGGGTTTCACCCTCCAAGATGGGGGATAGCACATGAGCACCAAGCCCGGGATCTTCGGGGTCATAACCAGCATGCTGCTCGAATGGATCAAGTGTCGGCCGACCGACCGATTGAGCAGCGGGAGGAGCAGCAATCTGAGGAGCAGAAGTATTGACCCCGGACGGGCCGGCTTCATCATTTTTCTCTTGTGGAAGGGGAGAGCCTTTGTTGTAAAGTGCCAATGCTGCGGATAAATCCGATGGCTCATTCCTCCTAAGGAACTCCTTCACCAAGGCCTCCTCATCGACCTCTTCGGAGCCCGACTCGATCTTCCTGATCCTTATCAAAGTTTCCCAGGCCTCAGCTAGGGATTCGAGATAGCCGTCGCCCAAGAACGTTAAGTCGCGATGCATGAGGATGCGGGCTCCGTATTCAGCAATCAACGGGTCAAACATGCATTTGACCTCTTCCCTGTCGGCTTCTGCGGCCGCCTCGAGGCGAGAATCAATCTCCTCCGCAACCGCTCTTTTGCCCTCCTCACGGGCCTCATCCTTCATTTTCTCAACCCCGGCAAGTTCGTCATCGAGCTTCATTTTCAGGAGACGAGTAGCGACGATTTCATCATAGTATCGCTGCGATTCTTCTTGAGCAGTTACCTTGTCCTCCTCCTTGGAGAGTAATTCTTTCAGCTCTCTGACTTGCACGACGAGCGCATCCCTCTGTTTTTGGACAGAGTCTTTCTCTAGGGCAAGGGCACCGCTGTGCTGGACTGCTTCGTCAAGCTCTTTTTTGTGAGCCGCCTCTAAACGAGTAACTGCCTCAGCAGTATTTTTAGCGCTTTGTTCAGCGGCTTCCAGCTTCGACTTATACGAAGCGAGCTCTATGTCTTGGTGCTCGATGATGTTTTTGTCGCAGCCAGCCTCCAGTTTCAGGCGATCAATCTCATGTTGACGCTCAACGGATACCTCTGAGATCTTCTCCACCAAGTGCACAAACGCATCATGTTGAACATAGACGTCGTTATTGCAGGCAATGGCACTCTGCTTCACATGCCCGGGAATATGATGAATGGCCGGGAGAAACTTCAGACCGTCGAAGCAAATTTTTGGAAACTTGGCCTTAAGATCGACCATATTTCCGCAACAGTTGGGTCCACCGCAGGAGTAGGAGGAGGAGGCTTTGAAAGTTCCTCTCTTTTTCGTTGCTCTCGAACTTGCCTTGTACTCGATGAACTGGAGTGTTGTTCTCGAGGAGCATCAGAGTGGTAACCCTTCTTTGAAGTTTTCTCTTTATCCGGCACAGTTGGAGGAAGAGGATCACGGGACTACGAAGATTGAGAATATGCCTTCTTGCGGTGAGACGACTCACGGGGACGATTGTCTCTATCTTCATAATCGTCTCTGCCCCTGCGTCTGCCTGAACCAGAGTCCTGTCCAGAGTGATGAAATATGGAAGAGCCATGAAGGCGATCGAGTCCGTGAGAACGCCCCATATCACCTGCAAAGAATGGAAATAGCAACAAATTAAGAAAAATCCGTGAGATAGGAAGAAACTTGAAGTGTATGATGGGATGCGTATGTGCGTGTGTGTCCCAGTGTCTCCCCCGACGGACCAGTTCTTTTGTCTTTGCTAATTGGAGTATTGTCTCCTTGGATCGGGAGTTGAACTCCCGCGTTGCCTTTAGCGGGCGAAGAAAACTTGAGGGCTTCAGCATCGTCAAACCCGTAATTAAGAATATCATCGGGAATAGACAGGTTCGACAGGCCCCTCAGGGAACTTTCCAGGTGCTGCGAGGAAGCCTCTTTCTTAGGCGGGATTGGCATGACTTTTGAAGTGCCACCGATTTTCTCCTTCTGCACTTTATATTTTAACTTCTTCTTTCCCTTCGAAGGGGAGAATGACGTCTCGATATCTTGAACTTCGATTGCCAGATTCCAAGCGGGACTCACATTCTCGCCTTGAGTTTCAAGAGCTTCGTCTTCTTTGCGCTCACCCTCTTCATGTGTATCGGGAGTGCGGCGCGACGACGATCCGACCTATTTTTTCCCTTTACCGGACGGAGGTTTGGGAATGGTGGCACCTTCTGGATGGCTGATCCGACGACCAGGGGCTAGCAAGCCAAACCCCGACAGTGATTCATTTGAAATGATAGTCCGGATGTCTCGTTCCTCGGCAGGAAGAGCTCTAATGGCTTCAACGGCCTCAGAATATCCTCGGCCTTCCGGACGCGGGTTGATACCTGAAAAGACGAAACGAAGAGTTAGGAAAATCATGACTCCGGTTAAATGCGAATAGTGACTCGACAGAGAGACTTACTGCCTTTAACCCATCTCCTCGCGAAACCAGGAGGGCGACGCACATAGAACCATTCCTGTTTGTACAGAGCAAATTTACTGCATGCCCCTGTCAAGATTTGGCATTTGTGGTACGGCTCGAGGAACATAAAGGAAGGACTGTCTTTCCGTCTCTTGATCATATAGATGTATCTGATATCGCCAGCGGTTGGAGGTCTGGAGAAGACGGCCATGAAAAGTAAGTAGGTCCCGTATAGAAACGCATGGCCGTTCGGGTGCAGCTGCGACGGAGCTATGTCAACATACTGCAATACATCCCGGAGAAATAAATTGAACGGAGGCACGCTGCCCATCCAACACATGAACTTGTTACAGGCGGTATACCCGACTGGTGGCAGATGAGGGCGATCGTGTCGCGAAGGGACCAACACATCGGCGAAAGGGATCCCATGAATGGAGCATATCCGTCGGAGAGCGGCTTCATTGATCTTTGAAGCTTGTGAATCGATCGGATTGTCTAGAAGAATTGCTGCCTCCAGGGCATCAGGTGCTAAATTATGAGCAGGAGAAGTCGACGGATTAGAAGTATCAGCGGCTTCTCGCTTTGATGACGGCCCAGGCCTGTCGGATATAGTAGCGGAGCTAGACTTTTTTGACATCCTCAATAAATAACGAACCTGGCTAAGTGCTTGAGAAAACTATACTTAAAAAACGTTGGACGTTAGAATTAACAACACGAGTTTCCCCCCCCCTATGTGGTGTGTGAACTAGTGCAAGCAATTATGTACAAGCAATAAGAATCTAAAGGTTTCATAAATATAAGAATGAGCTTAGAATCATCGCCTTCAAAGACTGTCATTGCTGACCTTCTCAAAGAGCCCGCCTGGTGGTGATTACAGTTCCAGATTCAGAAAACATATAATTTATAAAGTGACCGACCTAAGTGTAGTTTGACATTTATACTATTCGGCATTTAAGCTTTGTTCGGCAATAGTATTGTTCGGCCTAAGTACAGGTCAACATGTATGTTTGTTCGGCATGTCAAGTGTTCGGCTAAAAGCCTCGTTCGGCTAAGACATTGTCAAATTAAAAAGTTTTGTTCGGCATGTCAAGTGTTCGGCTAAAGGCATTGTTCGGCTAAGACACTGTCCAGTTAGAAACTATGTTCGGCTAAGTCATTGTTCGGCTAAAAGCTTCGTTCGGCTGAAGTCATTGTTCGGCCAAGGGAGTATTCGGCATCCTTCCATTCCTCCATCCGGCTCATGACGACATACGCCGGAGCAGTGCTACGCCAAACAACACCCTTACCTCCTCCATCACCCTCATTCTTTCCTCTTCCCTTTAGCCACAGTTCGACACGAAGAAACTAAGACCATAGGTGGACATACTCCTAATCACTCCCCCTCGCCTCATCGTTCGGCAATAAAGACGCGATAGAGACAACCTACTCAAAGGCCATCTACGTGACACACTCGGCCATCTCGTTTGAAATTTACTACTATCGTACGAGAAAAGGTACCTAATTTGCAGAATGGAGATTGGGATGGAGTAGTTAAGCTTTATATCCGGACGACTGAATAGAATTGAAAATCTTCGAGGAACGGCAGAAGTAAAAAAGTAAAGGGGAGAAAAAGGAAAAGGCCTGGTTTTATAGAGAAGGGAGGTGGAAGTCGAAGGGGCTATACCCGGTAGAACCGGTCAGTGCTAGAGTGTTCGGCATCAGAGCAAAGTGACGTTCAGCACATGAGGATTGTTCGGCTTCGAATGTATAGTTCGGCATCCAGGCCACGCTCGTCACACACCTCCGTCACGGGCATTCTCGAGAAAGCATTACCAAGGAAAGTCGAACTAGATTTAAAGCGCGTCACGTTCGGCCACGCGATACACTTTGGGGGGAAAGTGTTTCCTGGAGATTTGACCAGGCAGCAACTAGTGCTCGGCATCAGGTAGCACTCGGCGTCAGAGAGTGCTCGGCATCTAGGAGTGTTCGGTGAAGTACCCGACTTCCTAGTAGAACTCAACGTCATAGAATGTCTGGCATCTAGGAGTGCTCGGCGAAGTACTCATCATCCATATTGCTCGGCGTCAGACAGTACTCGGCATACAAGACTGCTCGGCATACAAGACTGCTCGGCGTCAGACAGTACTCGGCATACAAGACTCCTCGGCATACAAGACTGCTCGGCGTCAGCTAGCGCTCGGCATCAATAGAACTCGGCAACAGGAGTGTTCGGCGTAACAGGAGTACTCGGCAACGGGAGCACTCGGCATCCGAGAAACGAGAGCACCCGACATCCAACAGGCGTACTCGGCAACGGAAGTACTCGGCATCCGGGAGACGCTCGGTGTACCTAATCATTCAACATGACACTATCATTCGGTCAGGGAGCATTGTTCGGTCAAGGGCTTCAAACAGAGTTACGTTCGGCTCCAACTGCAACCATCTTGCACTCTCCACACATCAGATATACCATTCGGCATAGAAAGGACCGTTCGGCATAGGGAGGACCGTTCGGCATTATGACATTCGGCATGCCTGGTTCGGCAAGCAGCGAACACTACACCTGGGCTAGAGCGATCGGCTACCAAGCCCACTTGGGAAGTCCAGCCAATCTTTGTCTATAAATAGAGGGGCAGGGTCACAGTGAAGAGGATCCTTTTTTCGGAAGAGAACACTGGGGAGACTCTGCCATTTTTGAGACTCATCTTCTCTACTAAACAACTTCATTCAAGCATTTGATTCACGAATTGTATTTGTAATCAACAAGAAGAAAGATCAATAAAGTTTAATTTCAAAGTGGACGTAGGCAATTACGCTGAACCACTATAAATTTGGTGTTCTTACTTTCTGCATTTAAATTAGCATTATCTTCTCTGTTTAATTTATCTTCATCACTTATATCTCTACACAATCTTTCTCTACGAGGTTAGTGACCAATTTTGGTGCTAACATGAAATAATAAATGAAAATTAAATATTATCATTTCGGACAACAACTCATTAACAATTTAATTTCAGAAAAATTTATACTTGTATATATAATATAATCATTCAAAAAATTATTTTGTTTACCAAATTTGAAAATGATATTGTTTCGGTTTGCTCTGTTAAAGTGTTTTGGAAATCCTATCGATAGCGTTGATCAGACGAATCGATCGAAAATCCAAATCAACATCAACAACTCAAACAACACAATATATTTTTAAAACATTTTAAATATAATTTTACAAATACGATTCCTCGCTCGACGATACAAGAACAGATTTCAAAACATGTATAGCGATTCAAATTTGATGGAAATCAAATCAAAGAGAATTTTGATTCGAAAATAAGTTTGAAACAGAAGATAAGATAATTCAATTACCACAATCAGAAGATGGATGAGTTTATTTAATTCACGGGCAACCTTAATCGGGTCGTCCGTAACTTCAAGAATAAGATCTATGCTGAATTCCAAGGTAAATCAGCACTCGATCTCAAGAGATGGAATTCAGGTATAGCAGGGAATAGATAGCATCGTAAAACCGAGGATACAGAAATCTCAGGTAAATTGATGCCTATTATAAAGGAGTTTTGCTCCTTTACGAATCATTCGAAGATTGGCGAGACCGCCGATCTATTATAGATATCATTCAAAATGGAGTTATGGGGTGCTCCAAAATTGAAAGAAGACGAATAGTGAAGGACACGAATGAATTTCAGAACCGAGGGGAACGTTCCAAATTTCAAAGGAATTGAGTCAAAGGAAGAGATTGAAACTCGAATGAGAGTGATTTTGTAAATACATTTACTCTATATGCTAAGTTTTGCTTAGAACTACCAAAGCTCTGATACCAACTGTAACGACCCGCTATTTTGGACTATTCGCATCCGCACATGTCGGACTTGAATAATTCAAAATACCGAATTGTTAATTTAAATTTGGCAAAACTCGGATATACAGTAAATAAATAATCGCAGACACAGAGTAATAATATGCAGCGGAAGTAAAAGAGGTAGTAGTTCATGAAGCTACTATATATATAACAGAGTTAAATAAGGTACAACAGATGTCTCGAATACAATAGTCAAATACAATATCAGAATACATCACTGGAATCAACTGGATATCTGAAACTGGATAGATAGCTGAAACTGGATAGATAGCTGGATCTCCAAGCGAAGCTCCAACTCCAAAGGTGAGTCTCGAATACTGGTACACTCAGTCTAACCCGAGCGTAAAGAAAACACAAAACACTCGAGTCAGGATTAACATTCTTATATCAATTAATCCAACTCAAGTGAAATAGCAACTGAAATACAAGTAACTCAAAGGATGTTTGGAATAACCATCCTTTAAGGATCCGTTAAACTATCTACTATGTAGTAGTGTACGATAAGTAGATAATGCCTATCAGTAATATAAAGTATCCAAATAGTGTTAAGGCGTTACCATTTATCCCCCTTAACACATTTTATATAAGCGTCATAGACTATACAACACTGTAAACTCCACCGTAAACTAGTGGGATATCTGGGAGTACTCCATAGGTATAACACAAAACAAATCGTAGTGGTCGCGTATATAGGGATACAAGTATGACAAGGCACATGAGGCAATACCCAAGGTAGTGAAACTACCGTTTGCCTGATCCGGACTGGTGAGAACGCATCGCCGCAGCGATCGCAACACCGCGAAACAACACTTCCAAAATCAAGGGTGCACCAATCGACAACAAGTAATGAGTAGTTTTCAAAGAAGTGTGTTCGCTCGAGGTAGCTGACCCCATTTGGCCCGGCACGGCTCCTGTTTTAGTCATTTCCAATTTGACACAAGTGTCAAGGCTATCCATTATCGTTCTCTTTCTTCAGTCATCACGTACATCATTCCAACCAATTCATTCTGGATCACACTCCGCGTATAGTTATTAAAGTGGTTTTCGGTTTAGACAGTGAGTATGTCCCTAACCGATTCCGGTCTCTTTAATAACCTTCAAAATTATTTCACCGATTGGTCGCTTAATATATTTCAAAACCAAATCAAATTCAATTTCAAATAGAATTTGTAAACCAACATTTCATTTGTCTTTCTAAATCAATTTCCATAATTTACGTTTCAAAACTTTCAAATTACCATTTCAAAATCTTATAATACAATTTCGATTTTTATTTAAAATAATTCAAATATTGATTCAAGTTCGTATATAAGTTTCATTCAGAAATCATTTAAATTAATTTAATTTAACATTTAAATCAATTTAACTTCATTGATCGATTTTATTCAATATTCATTTAGTAAATTTGTCATTCAAAACAATTTCTATTAAATTTCCGATTCACTAAATCAATTACTTAAGTTCAACTTCATTGTATCAAAACTTACAAATTGCATTAAATTAAATTCATTAAATCAAATTCTTCACATTTCAAATCTTACATTAATTTCAATAAAACACATTTTATTTCTTGCTAGAGAAATTCAATTTCACTTATTTATCCACTTAGTTACAATTTCAAAACTCAATTAATAAAGAAACTTAAATTCACTTATTCAAGAAGTTCAATTTCACTTAATAAAGAATTCAATTTCATTTATTTATTAAATAATTCCATCTTATTTAATTATTAAATAATTTCAAAATTTTAATTATTAATAATTCCAAATTTTAAACAACGTTCTTTCATCAACAACTATGTTAATATTTTGATTTAGATTATTAAATATTAACATTTCCTTTCATTAAAATTCAAATTCCAACTTCATTTCAAAACCATATTATTTATTCAAATAAAATCTTCATTTTATTTTTAAATCAATTTTATTGACCAATCGGGTTTATTTAATTCTCTATCCTAAGTCAAAGTTTATTTGGGTATTTATCATTTCAACCTGATTCCAATTCAATTAAAAAAATCAAAGCATAGCAAAGGGAACTTGCAGTGTGATAACTGGGATGGTGTCAAAGTAAATAAACAAGCAATAACAACAATCAATATGTGACAGCCCATAATTTAAGTATATCTATATATATATATATATAGTTTACATACTTTGCAAAAGAAAGTTAGTTAGTTGAAAAACAAAATTTTTCTTTTCTCTGAAAAACAATGGTGTGTAAATGAATATGCATGTCTTTGTGCACATGCACACTATTCCAGTATACTACCTGAGCAAGGAAAATTAGTATGTAGAGGCTCTGTTGGTAAATGCAAAAGTAAATGAGTGCATGACCTATTAGTATAGCTACATTAACCCAATTATAATGTATAAATAACATAGGCAGTCTTAGTCCTAAATTAAATAATATATATATATATATAATAAACATGGCAGCATGCATGGGTAGAAAATATAATAACTAATTAACACACACGCATTTGGTTAGACACATAAGTTTTTATTCATAATTAAAATCAGATAATGCCAAGCCAGAATCATGCATAAAGTGTGTAAAGAAAATTGCCAAAAATAGTTAAGACAAGAAAAAGGGAACAATGGTAAGGAGGAAAAGTGGAGAGGGTGAGCTGTTGGGTGAGATCAGAAATAATGGGATTTCTGATGAAAATAAATTACCTAACTAACCTTAAAACCCTAATAACTCCACTATATACCTCATCACCTCCTACGGGTGCACATGAGAAAAATCAGAAAACAAAACATATAAAAGAAGGAGTAGGCAGGCAGAAGCTAGGAGGTCAATGGCAGACTTAAATCAAGGCTTAGGAAGAAGAACCTTGGTGAGTAAATCCTCACTTGGCAAGGCACTAAGACCTATGGAAGGCAGCCATTTAACCTTTAGTTTATTTTAATTCTGTTTGAAGTTTTGCTTGCATTTTTAGTCTAATCCTTTTTGTTGTTTCTAAAGATATGTGTCTTGCATTCCTAGGTTGTCATTTAACTTATGATTGATTGTTCATATATGATATATTTAAGGAAAAATCGATGATAATTTAGATGTTTATGTACCTAAGAAATGTTTTTATAAATTTATAAATAAAGTAAGGTGCAAGGCAGTAAGAGGAAGTGGTCCTCTGGCTTATGTCCTGCAACTGAAAGATGGTTGGGATGCAATGGAATTTCCATGTGCTGAATCCTGATTTATCATTTGATGTTCTTTGGAAATAAGGTTGAAGTAATAAGAAAATACACTTTAATATGTGGGTGGACTATAAGGAGAACTAGTGTAGCACTTCACTTGGTATAGACTCTAGGCTATGCTTTAACCAAGGTATATCTCTAAAATAAAACTAACTTGATCTGATTTTAAAAGTATGAGTGATTGCTGAATAAATATATATGTGAATGAGTTTTGATGGATGTATAGAAACTATTAGTATGAAGTGATTGGGGATAAAACAGTGTTGGGCATAACTCTGCATAGAAAATATGGGATGTGTGAGAGAACTTAGTAATTAAACTAAGGACATGGGTCACCTCTATCAGGTTGGGTAAGAGGGAAGTGGGTATGGCATAGTGGTTGGCTTGCACCAAGGTTGGGGTGTGAGTTTGCACATGGCATGATCATGTCCAAAAAGCTTACAGTGCACTGGAAAGTAAGAAATAATTCCAGGCAATGTGCACCAATGCAACCATAAATGTGATACTGGATCCTTTTGAAATGAATAACATGAAGTGAATATACATGCAAAATGTATAAATGCTGAAAGTATATGGGAATCTTGATATGCAGTCTCATATTGGTACTTTAGCTTGATGATATGGATGTTGCTTGTTCATGTTTAGGAATGCCTGTGTGATTTGCATGATGGCTGCTATGAATTCTTAAAATAAGGATTTCCGTTAAGAAATTAGTCTGAGCACATATACATGTATTTAGCAGTTCCCTCACTTCACTGTAAGGATACTTAAAATGTGAACATGAGAAAGTGGTTTAACAATCTGAGTAGAACATTTAACTTCTGAAACAAAGGTAATATGGAACTAGCTCCATTAATCTTATGTATTGTCAATTGAATTTACTCATACCAGACTTTAGTCTGACCTGTTCGTTGCTTGCATCAAATGGGTGCTTCACTTACATGGTGGGGCAGATCATGGGATGTCTATAGGTAATGAAGAAGCTAAGTAAAACAGAGCAGAAATGTGATGCTAGGAAGAAATTGCTAACAACTGAAATATGGCTTTTGTTGAAGAATGTTCCTTATGTTTATTTTAAAAGACTTATATGTAATTAATATTTGCAGTATGTTGAGCTTGATTATTATGTAATGAATGATTTTAGGGATTATTATGTGATGGAACCATTACCAGTAAAGAAGAAAAATATCATGAGTTGAAACTATTTTCAGTGGAAAAGATAGATATGTTTAGCTTTATGTTATAATTTGTAAGCATGCAAAATTCCAAGAATTTAGTAGTAAAGTATCGTAGACCTGAAGCTTATACCTATTTAAACCAAGAGTATGGGTATACACATCAGACTGTTTTAAAAATTAGAATACATATACATATGAATTGAAGAAAAATTTTATGAGACAAGGAATAACCCAAATCAAAATGTGTTTGATGGTTTTTATGAATGAATGAAACTAGTATATTATGATCAATTAGTTTAGAAAACTCACCAAAACAAATTAGTCTACCTGGAGACTAAGGTAAGCAAAGAGCAGCTGTACATGACTATGTGCACACAGGTGCACAGAAGCATGCACAACTCACAGCTCATCTGTTTTAAAAGGCAAACCTTGCAAATTTAAATATTACGAGTTAGTTCACATGTTATATCAAATACACAAATGCTAAGTGTAGGAAAAATAAATGGGAATTGGCTAATGGAATTGCACAGAGATTTAACCTCAGTTTTATTATTTATATATATATATATAGACTGAGTTACCCTTTACAGAAATTCTCTGATATTATAATTAAAATGAACACCCAAATAGTTTTATAAAGTAGTATATCAATATTTCTATATTGATCAAGTGGATCTTGGGAAACACATAGGAAAATATACATACATGTTAAAAAAATAGTTGGTTTGTGAAGGAGTGCAACCCTGAATTTAGAATTAAACTAAATTGAGTCATTCAAAATAAATGACAGCTAAGGGTAGGGTTGCCTCAGTTGGTATCAGAGCTGTGTTATTAAATACATAGCCAATACAAATACTTGGTTGAATCTGTGTGCATTGTTTGTACTGTTTGCATTGGTTGTTTTACTTATTATGTATGAATGAGTTCACTACTAGTTTAAAGGTGAAGTAGTGAATAGGAATTAGAACTAACCATACTAGAAATGTTCAATAGAGGCCCAGAGCAGTTAGGAGCAATCCCCATGCTGCTGGAGAAAGGGAGGACAATCATGTTGATCAGGCAACAGGAATGGCCACTGATCCCCCAATGATTAACATGCAAGACTTTGTTAGAGTATTAAGGGATGGGATGGCACCTAGAGTAGATAATCCTCATGAAGAGCTGTCCAAATTGCTTAAAACATATTCACACTTAGGAGGCAGTAGCTTTGATGGCACAGAAAATGTCATGGGTGTCTAGACATGGCTAAGAACAGTGGAAAGGATCTTTGCAGATATGCAGGTTAATGACCAGAGAAGAAGGCAAATAGCTTCAAGACAACTAAAAGGCCTTGCTTTGGACTGGTGGGAAGTGATCATTGCAGGCAGGCAAGAGCAAGAGATCACATGGAATCAGTTCAAAGAAATGTTAGAAGCCAGATTTGTCCCAGCCTCAGCAAAAGCTTCATTGCTTGAGGAGTTTATAAAACTTAGACAAGGATCTATGAGTGTCACTGAATACACTCAAAAATTTGAAGGGTTGTCCAAGTATGGAGCAGTATTAATCCCAGATTAAGTTTCAAGGAATGCAAGGTACATTCAGGGGTTGAATGCTGGGTTGAGTAGAGCCATGTTACCCTACAAAGACAGAACCTTTAGTCAAGTTATGGACTTGAAATTATCATTTGAGCAACATGATAATGCCAGGGAAAAATTTAAGAATTTCAGGAATAGCAAGAAAGGGAAGAATAGAGCACACCCATATAAGAAGAAGAAGGGAGAAGCAATGAAAAAAGAAGGAAGTAAGGTGGCAAGCTCTAACAATAAGAAACCTAAAGTGATCTGTTACAACTGTGGAAAGGAAGGCCAGATAAAGACCAAATGCCAAGCACCCAAGTCAACTATTCTTAGGTGCTACAACTGTGGTAAAGAGGGGCATATGAAAAGGCAGTGTCCATAAATGGCAAGGGTGGCTGTACTTGAGGGGAAAGGCAGGGCAATGGAGGCACCTAGCCAAGTGGAAGGTATATTATTTATTAAAGGCATACCCATATCAGTTGTTTATGACACAGGAGCTACCCACTCTTTTATTTCTTATGACATAGTTCAGAAACTGGGATTGATATGTATTCTTGTTGATAAACCATTGCATATTGATAGTCCCATAGGTAGTTCCTGTATTACTAACATGAAATGCATGCAAGTAGAAATATGTATGGGTGGTCACATCTTTATTTCAGAATTATATGTGCTAAATTACCCTAAGTTGGATATCATACTAGGGATGGATTGGTTAAAAAGATTTCATGCTATTATTAATTTAGAAAATTCTACAATCTCACTACAACTTCCTGATGGCAAAAGAATTTTGGTCATGTTTGAGGTAGCAAAAGCTAGGGGTATGGGCAGGATGTTCAACTTGAACAATGGTGAAGTTGAATCAAGCCTAGAAAAGATACCCATAGTTAACCAATACACTGATGTGTTTGGTGAAGTGAATGGTATCCCTCATAATAGACCAGTAGAATTTCAAATAAGACTTAAACCAGGGACAAGCCCTGTCATTAATAAGCCAAATAGGATGGGTCCTAAAGAACTAATTGAGTTGAAAAAGCAAATAGAAGAATTAGAGCAAAAAGGCTTCATTAGGCCTAGTAGTTCAAACTGGGGATCACTAGTAGTATTTGTTAAGAAGCATGATGGTTCTTTGAGAATGTGCATAGACTATAGGGAACTAAATTCAGTCACCATCAAAAAAAAATACCCTCTACCTAGAATTGATGATCTTTTTGATCAATTAAACGGTGCTAAGGTATTTTCCAGACTTGACTTAGCATCTGGCTTCCATCAAATGAAAGTGGAAGAAGAAAGTATTAAGTATACAGCTTTCAACACCAGGTATGGCTTGTATGAATACTTAGTAATGCCATTTGGTTTGACCAATGCACCATCCTATTTTGTGGATTTAATGAATAGGATTTTTAGAGACTATTTAGATAATTTGTACCGATTTTCATTGATGATATATTATATATTCTAAGTCAGCTAATGAACATGAGAAACATTTGCACATGGTACAAAGTAGATTAAGGCAACAAGGCCTTAAAGCCAAGTTTGCAAAATGTTCCTTTTGGAAGAATGAAATAAAATTCTTAGGCCATATAATTTCTCAAGAAGGAATTTCAGTAGACCCTAGTAAGGTCATGGCAGTGCAAGTATGGAAGAGACCAAGTAATGTTACTAGGATAAGATCATTCATGAGCATGGCTGGATACTACAGAAGATTTATAAAAGACTTTGCTAAAATAGCAACCCCATTAACTAAGCTAACAAGGAAAGACCAACCTTTCTTATGGACTAAGAAGTGTGAAGGGGCATACAACCAATTGAAGAAAGCATTGATGGAAGCTCCAGTACTGAAAATCCCAGAAGGCAATGATAATCTGGTAGTGTACACTGATGCATGTGGGTCAGATATAGGGGCTGTTCTTATGCAAGATGGTAGAGTAATAGCCAATGCATCAAGGTAATTGAAACCAAGTGAGACCAAGTATGCAACACATGACTTGGAATTGGCAGCTGTGGTGTATGCATTAAAGCTTTGGAGACACTACCTATTAGGAGCAAAGTTTGAGCTTTATACTGACCACAAAGCTTTGAAATACTTATTTTCTCAAAAATATTTGAACATGAGACAACATAGGTGGGTGGAATTCCTTGCTGCCTATGATTTAGACATTATGTACACACCAGGAAAAGCAAATAGAGTGGCAGATGCATTGAGTAGGCAACATGCCAAGTTGGCAACATTGATGATAGAGGAGTTTAAAATGTTATTAGCACTAACTGATGTGGAAGTGGAAAATGTGGAAGAGCAAATTATGGTGATAAATGAGGACATGGAGCACTATGGCAAGCTCAGCCTCATCACAATAAAATCAGACCTAGTGGAAGAAGTGAATCAGTCTCAAGACATGGATGCATTCCTAAGAGAGAAGAAGGAACTGTTAAGGAATGGTTCAAGTCTTGATAAGTTTGAATTGGATGAAAAAGGATTTTTGAGATACAAGGGAAGACTGTGTGTGCCTGGCACAGAAGCACTACAAAGAAGAATCATGGATGTCCATCACAAGTCTAAGTACACCATACATCCAGGTGGTAGTAAAATGTATCATGATCTAAAGAGGAGCTATTGGTGGAAATGAATGAAAAGGAGTGTGGGTGAATATGTGGCAAGATGCATGACTTGCCAATAAGTCAAGGCTGAGTACCAAAGACCTAGTGGACTGTTGCAAACTTTGGAAATTCCAAGGTGGAAATGGGAAAGCATATCAATGGATTTCATTGATGGTTTGCCAAGATCAAAGAGAGGTAATGCCAGTATTTGGGTGGTGGTAGATAGGTTGACTAAATCATCACACTTCATACCAGTAAAGAGTGATAGAAATGCACCAAAATTGGCACAAATTTTCATGAAAGAAATCGTAAAACTACATGGAGTTCCTACCACTATCATTAGTGACAGAGACACCATATTCACATCAAAGTTTTGGAGTAGTTTTCAACAGGAAATGGGGGTTGAGTTGTGCTTGAGCATAGCCTACCATCCCCAAACTGATGGCCAGACAGAAGTAGTTAATAAATTTTTGGAGGATCTACTTAGAGCCTATGTACTTGACCATGGTGGTAATTGGGAAGACTACCTTCATTTAGCAGAATTTGCTTACAACAATAGCTACCAGAGTAGCATAGGGATGGCTCCCTATGAAGCTCTATATGGGAGGCCTTGTTTGTCACCTGCTTGCTGGTTAGAGGTAGGTGATAGGGTGATGTTAGGACCAAATCATGTGAAAGAAACAAATGATAAGATCACACTGATCAAACAGAGAATGAAGGCAGCGCAAGACAGAATGAAATCATATGCAGATAAAAGAAGGAAGCCACTTGAATTTGAGGTAGGGGATTATGTGTACTTGAAAGTTTCACCTATGAGGAAGGTGTTGAGGTTTGGTAAGGCAGGGAAGCTAACCCCGAGATACATAGGGCCATATGAGATCATGGCAAGAATAGGAAAGATGGCTTACAAGTTGAGGTTGCCAGAAGAAATGAGTGGAATACATAGTGTATTTCATGTATCACAATTGAGAAAATGTGTGCATGATGAAGCTTCAGTGATTCAGCCACAAAACCCAGTAGAAGTTAGACCAGATTTAGTATATGAGAAGAAGTCAGTGGGCATTGTAGCTAAAGAAGATAAGAAATTAAGAAACAAAACTATTAAACTGGTAAAGGTGCAGTGGAGTCTAGACCCTAATGATTGCACATGGGAGGTTGAGGACAAGATAAAAGTCCAGTACCCTCAACTATTTGCAACTGACAATTAGATTAAAGGTAATTTACCATTTATGCTAGCATTCAGTTAGTTAAACATAGTATTCAATGTTGAATGTGCTTGCTTGATATATGCTTTAGTTGAGTTAAGAAATGTTAAATTGTGGGACACAATTTCTTAAAGAAGGGGTGTATGTGACAGCCCATAATTTAAGTATATCTATATATATATATATAGTTTACATACTTTGCAAAAGAAAGTTAGTTAGTTGAAAAACAAAATTTTTCTTTTCTTTGAAAAACAATGGTGTGTAAATGAATATGCATGTCTTTGTGCACATGCACACTATTCCAGTATACTACCTGAGCAAGGAAAATTAGTATGTAGAGTCTCTGTTGGTAAATGCAAAAGTAAATGAGTGCATGACCTATTAGTATAGCTACATTAACCCAATTATAATGTATAAATAACATAGGCAGTCTTAGTCCTAAATTAAATAATATATATATATATATATATAATAAACATGGCAGCATGCATGGGTAGAAAATATAATAACTAATTAACACACACACATTTGGTTAGACACATAAGTTTTTATGCATAATTAAAATCAGATAATGCCAAGCCAGAATCATGCATAAAGTGTGTAAAGAAAATTGCCAAAAATAGTTAAGACAAGGAACAAGGGAAAAATGGTAAGGAGGAAAAGTGGAGAGGGTGAGCTGTTGGGTGAGATCAGAAATAATGGGATTTCTGATGAAAATAAATTACCTAACTAACCTTAAAACCCTAATAACTCCACTATATACCTCATCACCTCCTACGGGTGCACATGAGAAAAATCAGAAAACAAAACATAGAAAAGAAGGAGTAGGCAGGCAGCAGCTAGGAGGTCAATGGCAGACTTAAATCAAGGCTTAGGAAGAAGAACCTTGGTGAGTAAATCCTCACTTGGCAAGGCACTAAGACCTATGGAAGGCAGCCATTTAACCTTTAGTTTATTTTAATTCTGTTTGAAGTTTTGCTTGCATTTTTAGTCTAATCCTTTTTGTTGTTTCTAAAGATATGTGTCTTGCATTCCTTGGTTGTCATTTAACTTATGATTGATTGTTCATATATGATATATTTAAGGAAAAATTGATGATAATTTAGATGTTTATGTACCTAAGAAATGTTTTTATAAATTTATAAATAAAGTAAGGTGTAAGGCAGTAAGAGGAAGTGGTCCTCTGGCTTATGTCTTGCAACTGAAAGATGGTTGGGATGCAATGGAATTTCCATGTGCTGAATCCTGATTTATCATTTGATGTTCTCTGGAAATAAGGTTGAAGTAATAAGAAAATACACTTTAATATATGGGTGGACTATAAGGAGAACCAGAGTAGCACTTCATTTGGTATAAACTCTAGGCTATGCTTTAACCAAGGTATATCTCTAAAATAAAACTAACTTGAACTGATTTTTAAAGTATGAGTGATTGCTGAATAAATATATATGTGAATGAGTTTTGATGGATGTATAGAAACTATTAGTATGAAGTGATTGGGGATAAAACAGTGTTGGGCATAACTCTGCATAGAAAATATGGGATGTGTGAGAGAACTTAGTAATTAAACTAAGGACATGGGTCACCTCTATCAGGTTGGGTAAGAGGGAAGTGGGTATGGCATAGTGGTTGGCTTGCACCAAGGTTGGGGTGTGAGTTTGCACATGGCATGATCATGTCCAAAAAGCTTACAGCGCACTGGAAAGTAAGAAATAATTCCAGGCAATGTGCACCAATGCAACCATAAATGTGATACTGGATCCTTTTGAAATGAATAACATGAAGTGAATATACATGCAAAATGTATAAATGCTGAAAGTATATGGGAATCTTGATATGCAGTCTCATATTGGTACTTTAGCTTGATGATATGGATGTTGCTTGTTCATGTTTAGGAATGCCTGTGTGATTTGCATGATGGCTGCTATGAATTCTTAAAATAAGGATTTCTATTAAGAAATTAGACTGAGCACATATACATGTATTTAGCAGTTCCCTCACTTCACTGTAAGGATACTTAAAATGTGAACATGAGAAAGTGGTTTAACAATCTGAGTAGAACATTTAACTTCTGAAACAAAGGTAATATGGAACTAGCTCCATTAATCTTATGTATTGTCAATTGAATTTACTCATACCAGACTTTAGTCTGACCTGTTTGTTGCTTGCATCAAATGGGTGCTTCACTTACATGGTGGGGCAGATCATGGGATGTCTGCAGGTAATGAAGAAGCTAAGTAAAACAGAGCAGAAATGTGATGCTAGGAAGAAATTGCTAACAACTGAAATATGGCTTTTGTTGAATAATGTTCCTTATGTTTATTTTAAAAGACTTATACGTAATTAATATTTGCAGTATGTTGAGCTTGATTATTATGTAATGAATGATTTTAGGGATCATTATGTGATGGAACCATTACCAGTAAAGAAGAAAAATATCATGAGTTGAAACTATTTTCAGTGGAAAAGATAGATATGTTTAGCTTTATGTTATAATTTGTAAGCATGCAAAATTCCAAGAATTTAGTAGTAAAGTAATCGTAGACCTGAAGCTTATACCTATTTAAACCAAGAGCATGGGTATACACATCAGACTGTTTTAAAAATTAGAATACATATACATATGAATTGAAGAAAAATTTTATGAGACAAGGAATAACCCAAATCAAAATGTGTTTGATGGTTTTTATGAATGAATGAAACTAGTATATTATGATCAATTAGTTTAGAAAACTCACCAAAACAAATTAGTCTACCTGAAGACTAAGGTAAGCAGAGAGCAGCTGTACATGACTATGTGCACACAGGTGCACAGAAGCATGCACAACTCACAGCTCATCTGTTTTAAAAGGCAAACCTTGCAAATTTAAATATTACGAGTTAGTTCAAATGTTATATCAAATACACAAATGCTAAGTGTAGGAAAAATAAATGGGAATTGGCTAATGGAATTGCACAGAGATTTAACCTCAGTTTTATTATTTATATATATATATAGACTGAGATACCCTTTACAGAAATGCTTTGATATTAGAATTAAAATGAACACCCAAATAGTTTTATAAAGTAGTATATCAATATTTCTATATTGATCAAGTGGATCTTGGGAAACACATAGGAAAATATACATACATGTAAAAAAAAATAGTTGGTTTGTGAAGGAGTGCAACCCTGAATTTAGAATTAAACTAAATTGAGTCATTCAAAATAAATGACAGCTAAGGGTAGGGTTGCCTCACAATATCAATCCAATAATCAGTTCAAATAATCTTGAAATAATCGTATTAATTCACATTGTTGTTTGTGCAAATTAATATAATTATTTCTAGAATCTACACTATCATTTCATGTAGATTAAAGATTATTCCACTAATATTTATACGGTTCTTCACTTGATATTCATTATTAAATTTCATACTACATCAATCTATACAACATACATTTAAATGGTTCAAGGTGTGATTTATCATATTTCTACGTGTCAATTTATTTAAACATTTAAAGGGGTCATATTATGCAAATGTCGTCAATCAAATTAACACATATATCAAATCTAACTATCCTACGTCAATTTCAATTTCAAAATATTTATCACTTACAACATTAACAATTTAACGTCCAATGTAAACAACAAACAATCAATCAATTATCAACCAAACTGAATTATCATTGTTTAAATAACAGATAATGGTGTCAGATGTCACAGGTGAACTGATATAGGTAATAGCATATATAACAGTGTAATTAACTAACAGTAGCATATTTCAATTGTCGTTTAAATTGAAATCAAATTTAATAAATAAAAGAACATTAATCGTGAGTGATTGCTCACCTTTCGAGGCTAGATGGATAGACAAGAAGTTCAGTTACGAAATGCAAGCACGAATCTCGAAGCAAAGCACGATGAACACGAGTTTGACGAACAAAGCGAAGCTTGAAATTTGAAATTTGACGAAATCAAATCGAAACTGGATTGAAGAAGATCAATGGTATAAGTGAACATATATATAACTATATATGTATATATCCTAATTCAAATACATTTTAAATTTAAATATATATGTATTTCAAAATCATTGTTTCAACAAAACTCAAATATTGAAGTTAAACATATATATAATAATAAATTTTTTTGAATCAATACATTAAAACTTAACAGTTTAACATATATATTTATATAACTTTTAAAAAAATCAACCAACAAACCAAAAGTTCAAAATGGATATACATATATAAACAATATGTTGTATTTAAAACCATATTTGATATAAAAATCAATATTGATAAAATCAGCTTTGCAGTATGAAATCCATTTAAAATCAATCATATATATATAACTACTTTATTACTACACATATAAAACCTCAGCAAATAGCACTGTCCAATATCATTTTATAAACTGTCATATATAACACCTTACTATAAACCAAACATGATATATATATATATATTAACATACATAATCAGCTGTAAAATGTGTATATATGCAAAAAGTCCTAACAAAACCTATATGTATAAGTAAACTACTGTAATACAACATAACACCTTGAACATATTATAATATACTTTAAAATATATAAAAGTAGATGTCGGAGCATATAGGTACATACAAATATACAAGCATATATATAAACCTTAGCATGCCGATATATATATATATATATATATATAACTTACGTATGGATCAAAAAGACAAGTTATAACAAAGTTATGCAGAATAGTATATATACACACGAACGTAACTAGTATAAAATTTCCTTAATAGTATAATAGATTGAAAACATTTATACTAAAATCTTACTTGTATAAGACTGATAATATACATCTGCCGTACTTATGTAAATACAACTAACAGATTTTTTTTATAACCTAGGTGCAATCTTACGTATAAATATATATATACATAAAACATAGAATTTACATATAAAAGTATATATATAAATTACCACCCAATACATACAGCACATATATTAATATATGTATAGCCTCTGACACAATGAAATATAATAACATATAGCTTAGTTATGTCTCAATATATATTATATGTACTGTATAAATTCTTTAACTTATAATATATGCCGAACATGTCATTTTCAAAAGTATAAAACTAACAACTATTAATAGCCAAAACTTTAGATGTACGTAACTTTAGATGTACTTTTTCTATAATATAATATACTATAACATAAATATATTACCTTGCACAAAAGAAGACGTGAGGATGGCATGGATGCTCGGCAGGTAGGAGGAGATTGGTGAAGGGAAGGTAGAGGAGTGCCGATGCAGCTTGGGGTTGCTGGTGAATAGCAGGGAGGAGCAAGGACGTATGCTATGGAGTGAAGGCTGCTGTCACGGTGGAGGGAAGATGGCGGAGGTTTTGACGGTCTCGGAGTGGTAGGTCGGAGAGGCTGTCAAGGAAACGGGGTGTGGAAGGAAAATGGTCGGGAACAGGCGGCTATTGGTGGTGGGGTTTGGTTTGTGAAGGGATGAACATGGCGCATGCTATGCCGAGATTTATGGGGAAGAGGGCCGATGACAAGAAGAGGCCGAAATGGTGGTGGAAGGCCTGATAACGGAGCTCGGTGGCCGTGATGATGGGAACGGAGGTAGTTGCACGGTGGGAAGGGCTTGCTGGAGTTTGGGACGAAGGTGGAAGGGCTTGGTTTCGGCAGTGGGTTGGAGGAATAAAATGAGAGGAAAGAAGCAGTCTTGGAAAGGAAGCAGAAAATCAAGTTAAAGTGAATAGAAAATAAGAAACGTACCCGAAATGAAATGGCAACGCATTGAAAGTCTGGCACGGGAATTTGTGAGTTAATAAATGCAAAGAGCTGTTAGTTCTCAATCGTTGGGAAATTTGAATGGACACACGAAAAGTTAAAACGGATACCGATATGGTTATTTGTTTAGCCGATATCGTCGCATACCGGACACCAAAACACACAAATGAATAGACTACGGAGAGCAACACGACAAGACGATCAAAACGGTATACAGATATCAGTAGTATGATTGAATTATAAAATTCGAATTTTCTACTAGCGGAAAATGCAACAAAATCGTAGAAAAATAAGATCGACGGAGCTAAAGAAGTCCGAATTTGGAAAAACCAAAAATGACGTCTTGCTCAGAAGATGATTTAGAATTTTTCTATGTAAAAATATTTAGGTTTCAAAAACGTTTTATTTTCATCGATTACTAACTGATTTAAATCGAAATGACGTGACTGAAATTTACTTTCATATTTTTGACGAAACTTTACAATTTTCTATGTTTAAATAGACGCATTTTAAATATCGAATTTTAGTTGTGAAATTTTATGGTTTATTTTTTTATTTAACGAAAATTTCATTTAACGCAAAACGCACATTTCTTACGTTAAAATTATTATTTTGGTTTCTGTTATTGGTTATAACTATTTCATATTATTACATTACGTTTTTAATATGTATTACATTATCGAAATTGGTTTTGGATTTGTAACTTATATACAAAGAGATTTCCATTTAATAAATCGTAAAATTTTATTTCTATCGGATTTTTAAATAAATTTTTTATTTAATTTAGTATTTTTAAAGCGTTAAAAATACGGGTCATTACAACAACAACTAGAAAATGTGCATACTTGATGTATAGTAGCAAAAATGATTTCGGAATCAAAAATAGGAAATATAGCTACAATAGATGTAAATCGATGGTGACACAATCACTACAATATATAAAACTTAAACATTTATTAATTCCACAATAGCACAAAATACAATGGATTTTGTCATGACCGGGATTTTCGACGCTCGAAAATCGACATCAATATGTCCACTGTATTACATGCCGAACAATCGAATGCCGAAAATACCAGATCGTTAGGGAAAAGAAGAAAGAGGTAGAAGAAGGAAATAGAAATAACAACATAGAATCTCACAATCGCAACGGAACAATATATAATAGATAACAACTGGTCTTTAAACAAAAAGAACTATAACTGTTTTTATACATGACATCATCATAGTACATCACATCAACATCACAATACTAGACAGTTATAATAACTTGTCCTCACAAGTGCTGAATATACAGCCTACAGTACACAGCGGAATTTAAATCAGATACGTGAAATACGTCTTCGCCATCCAGCTCGTCTCCTGAGCTCCATAGCATCCTATCCTGAATCAGTAATACTGGGTCTGACCCGAGCATTATAATAAAATAATACCCGAGTCGGTATGGAAAACCAACATAGGAAAACACACTCAATTTGAATTATTAAAGTTTCAAAATCCCTTGAAAAATCAAAGGCATCTCGTAAGACCACGCCACAAATAGACACGACCGGTTTTTATCTTACGATAACCAAAACATTTCATATCAAATCCTCTGATATTATAATAGTGTCTAAGTACAATAACTTATTCAAATAGCTAAAATGCTTGCATCTCACGTTTTAGCATAGTTGGGCACAATCAAAACCGTATGGTGCTTATTGAAAAATGGATTCCATATGAATGCCTAGGTACTGGGGTATCACCTGTCATAGTACACGTCTAGAACAGCGTACCGTTGACCACGCTGGGATCCCCTGCCACACAAGACCGGACTATCCCTAACCTGGATAGACCGAATATGCTATCACCCTGGGTGTTCCCACATTTTCCGAACTCCTTCCATAAATAGTAGTAATAATATCCGAGGGTATCTAGAAGAGTGATAAACATACCCTAATTGGGTGCTACCCACTTAGCCTTGCTGCATCTCCCGCACTTTTCAGTCATTCTCGGTTGATGAGGCTAGAGGCTATGATTACCTTTTTAAGAAATTTTTACTTAGAATGCTCATTGTCCTCCGACGACAATGTTCTGATAGCATTCATCCATACAAGTCCGTTCCAGGTCCGAATGGAACTGAAGGCACTATTCCTACTACATCCAATTTGGAATAATCCTCAGGATTAGTAGCGATTCGCCCTTGCACTTCATTGCTCCATCTTCGACTTCATTCTCTTGTTTTCACATCGAAAACGTACTCGTTGGATCGAAGTTGTTTTCGAATAACAAATCCGATCCCGATCTCTTCGAAACAACGTTCGATATTTTCGGTAAACTCAACCCCGGTTCTTTAGGAAATAAGCAGACGAAAATAAAATCAGAGATCACCTCCAAACCGTTAGTGGACGGATTTACTTATAAACATCCTAGAAGAACAAAACGAGTTTATGCGTACAGTATAGCACCTTGAATGGTAATTGTACCATATAATTCCCGCATTCCTCCTAGATATTTTCATAGTTATATTTGGGTCCATATTTGTTCGTCGGTTATTTAGCAATAAGAAATCAAATCATTCAACCAAATATTCCATTTTTCCACTGAATAACTCCAAATCTCTTTTTAATTTATTTTTTATTAAATTAAATCTATTCACCCAAAATATATGTACTTAACTTATCGAATTCATAAATTCACCAATTATCCCTTTTCAAATGAATATTTGAAACACCTTTTAAAAATAATATAGAAAGTACCACTGTGGTACCATAGATTCACAGTTCAATGTTTATGTCTCTATCCGAAAGAAATTCAATAATTAACTACAGGCACTCATTGCCTCCAATTACGCTATGCGAATATACCAATACTTCCCAACATTATTTGAAAATTTTCAAAATAATACTTATGAAATTTTTATAATAATTTCCTAAGCTAATTTTTAGCAATTACACTTTAAAATAAAAGGTTATCATATAATATAAATATTGAATAATTTATTCCTTTAAAATAATAATACGGGTTAATTCTTTAAAAATTAACTTAATAACAATCATTTATAAAAATACTTAATTAATACTTAAGTTTACTTTACGAAATTTTAAAACAACTAAATAATTAATTTTCTGAAATAGTTAATGCTTAAAAATCCTTCTTTTAAAATAAACTTAACTTTTGAGGAAAAATATATTTCCAACTCCAATATAGTCAGTCTAATCATTTATAAATCACTCTCGATTTATTTCAAGTTTAATTTACGTTCCAATTCCGTAAATTTCCCTTTTCACATTTCTAAAAAAATAAAACTACTATTTATTTTTAAAACAATTTGCCTACCTCCTTATAAATTCCTACCTTGAATTTATAATTTCACATTACCCACTGATAATTACTTCACTTTATTTTATAAATTTCGTTTATAATTCTCGGTCTCATTTCCCATTTATAACAGTTTCACAACACTTAATCGATTTTTAAATCGATTTTCTAAATTAAATTCCATTTTTCAATTAATTTCTTAGTTAACCCAAACATATCCCAAATCCACTAATTTCATATTCACTTCCCTTTTATGATTTAAAATCTTATTTAAATCTGGAACATCAATTTCATGTTTTCTTTTCAAAATTTCCCTTTTATTTTTCCTAAACTATTTAAATCTTAAATTTAAAAATACATTCTTTTATACTTAAAATAATATCGCTAAGTTCATATTTTTTAAAAACCCTTTTATTCACATTTATTCAAAGATCTCTTTTTTTCTTTCCATATTCCGGAATTATCAAGTAGGATTGTAAAATCAAACTATTAATTTTCCCAAAATTCATTACTTTAAAATTTTCCAACTTTACTATAAATATTTTCCTTTAAAATTCCCCTTTTTATTTTACTTTAAAAATTCAATATTCAATTTTTTGATATTTTAAAATGCCAAAAATATATCTAGCAGTACCATAGCGTCCAATAAATTCAATTTCCCATATAATCTATCATAGATTATTCAAATAAATCATATCACTGAATATGAAAATAAATTCAACATTTTTAAGGAATCCAGTTGGATCCCTCCAACTTATTTCCCTGCATCCACAGATGTTAATACAATATAAAAATACCAATCCCACTTCCAGGGGGATATCGCAGTATATAGCATCATCCGCTATTATGCGGGCACAAAGGGTCCCATCCGTAGGGAATATCAATCACTCCGATATATATAGACACACACACACACACACACTACTATCTATAATATCACATTCAACCGATAAAAATATATCAATTCAAGCAGTCAATCAATTATTAACTTTAACCATTTAAAATTAATGACGGTAAACCAAAATTGAGTGAGGTTAACTCACCTTGATTTTTAATTTTGCTGGTCGAACAAATTTGACTCTATTTCACATAATCCGCTCGGTTTTAACCTCGTATAAGAAAATTTGGTGTATATAAGTTAACGACTTCAATTTTAATTATAAAATTAATTCAATATCTCCTCTTCCCCCTTTTTCCTACAACATTAAATAATATAATCATAAACTAATTATATTCTTAAGTAACTAATCTCAGCTAAATGACCAAGCTTCCTAAACTCTGATCGACCCCACACAGCTGCCGTCTCACTTCGCTGCTGATCGCCTACTAGAAAAACCCATTCTCCGCCGAAGCTTCTGTCACCGGAACCCCTGTGCGCGCGTACGCGCGATGTCGAACCCCACCCTCTCTCGAATCATCTCAAACTCGCGATCTGGAACCCGTACAAGTGGCCACCTCTATCTCCAACGCCCACACCGTGAACCCAATCCATGCCCAAACACCTAAGTCGCTGACTTCGAAACAATCGCCTCCATCCCTTACGTGCCTGACATATGTGCGCCTCCTCCCCTCTAATTCGAGCACACCCCCTCCAGGCCGCCACACTCATCGCTTTCCAATCACGATTCAGTCGCGCCAATATTTCTTTATAATAATAATCGAACCGATTCTTTGTTTTTGTTCGATTTCATTTTGAACTGAAATAGAGGAGGGAAAAATGTGATTTTTAATTTGAAGAAGGAAGAAAAATTACATGTGACTTCTTCTTTTTTTCTTTTGATTTTGAAATGTTTTCGACTGCGTGAGTTTAAATCGATGGAGGGAGATGGAAAAAGGAGAAAAGAAAGGTATGTTGCATGTTAGAGGTGGAAAAGGCAGATCACTCAGATTTGAATAAAAATACGACTGTGATTGACTTAACAATTTTAAAAATGTTATTTTAAATTTTCATTTGCCCTGCTTAAAATTCTGAACTCCTATCAAGGAATGCCACTAGGCGTTCATAATGTTATACCCCTATTTCGAACGCAATGGGATAGGTTTCGAATCCTAAATCGATCGTATGGAGAAGATAGCTTTTTGGACCTAATTATTATATTGAATTTTCGATATAAATTTCAGTGCGTTTATATACCGTACGACCAAACGATAACTCCAAACGTTACGAAGTTTGAAATCCGATAATAATACACTATTACGGATCCAATGGAACTAGTTTCGTCGAAATCCGAGACTGTGCCCCGGAAGGCTATTTTTAAATGTCAATTTAACGATACATTTTTAAAATTGAAAAAATCACTTTTAAATTCAATTTAAAAAGTTTTATTATCTTTCCTTTTTATAAATATAAATTTTATAAACCTTTAAATTATTTTTAACGAGCTTAAAACTCCAGATTCAACATTTTACCCAAATTTCAATTATTAAATTAAATAATTAAGTTACCCGATAAATAGTTATATTTGAAATTCAAGTTAAAAATTAACTTTTAAATATTTAAAATCAATTAAATATTCCAATTTCAAATAGACAAAATTCTGGATCGTTACATTCCTCCCCTCTTACTAGAATTTCGTCCCCGAAATTGCTAGGTAAGAAGAATGGTCCAAACCCGTTACTATTTTTCCCAAAACCACACAGTTTTAAACAACTTTCCGAAAACAATTTATTGAAACCACACTATCACTCTTACTAACTTCCCATTTCATCCATAGATGACAACCAATATTATCCCCTCAGTCATTCAAATTATAATTGAAAACCTAATTTTAAATTATCAAAATTTTCTTCAAAATTTTTCTAACTCCTTAGATTTTCGAAAATTTTTGCCAGCGTCTCATTTGCGCGGCTAGATCTGAAAAACTACAAACTGCCTCTACAGCCCCAAATCATCAAAAGAAAACAAAGCCAAGTGGCTCAATCAGAAAATCATCAATTTCATACAAACACATACTTTTTGTCCGGCAATTTAAATTTTACTTCTGAAATCTAAGACATCAATTTATCTCCTGCTCTTAATTACCTGCATCTTACTCACCAATAATATCCAATCACACAATTCAAAATATTTTTATTTAGCACTTCCAAATTTCAACATTTATTTCACCAAAACCTGTACGACGTTCATATATCATCCGTACGCAATATCAACTCTGATCGCTCACTCGATCACACAATTTCACTTCCGAACTAGTATCGTTCACACGACTCTCTACTGTGGACTCAGATCTGGTTTCTTGAATAGAAACCGTCATTCTCCTTGCATAGCCATATATTATGATAGAGAATTTCTAGACTCAATCAAAAATCCATATCCAGGGTTCGCCGTCGAAAATCGAGTGAAAAATCCTAACTCGGATCGATATAACTATCTCGAAATTCTATGCTCGAATCTAGATCAAATCATTGTGCGAATAAGGTAATATACGTACGACTTACGTACTAATTTTACAATTAATTATTAGCTACATCAATTTATTTTATTCTCACTCATTTCATTTAAATCAATAATCCACAATTATCCTTTTTCTCAACTTTTATTTAATCTTCATTCAAATACTTACTCCATATATTTCCCAATACCAATTTTACTTAAGAACTTCACCATTAACTTCTTAAGTCTATTATAAACATTTTATACAATGTTCTTTAGATTTATTCCCACTTCATCACTTTGGTTTATATCCATTTTATTCAAAATTAAATTTCAATTCCATTTGAATTCAATTTGCCTTCCAAATCTTTAAATATTGAATTTTTATCAACCATCTCTCAAACCATATTTGATTCACTAATTATTTTAAATTAGTTCCATCTACTAATTTATTTCGAATCAAATTTTATTTCCAAACTTTTATTTTATTTAGTCCACTCGAACAAATTCTTCAATTTCACTTTATTTAACATATTTCAAATTAAATACCATTCCAATATTCAATTTTAATTCCATTTACTTACAAATTAAATAAATTTGTTCATCCACTAATTTATTTCCAACTTAATAAATTTTATTTCAATAACTATTCCATTTAGCCTACTTAGGCTAATTTACCCAATTTTTTTTATTTAACTTAATTAAAGTTTAATTATCTAATTCAATTTTCAAATTTTAAAAGTTTCAAACTTATTTATATTCCATTCACCAATTTCTCCGAAATAACATTTTAGACCAAAACCCAGAGTTTTAAACAATTACTTAATATTTCAAAATCATTTTTGAAATCATATATACCTCAAAATCCTTTGGTATATCAAATTATTCCCTTGAATTTCAAAACCAAAACCAGTTTTGCAAACAACTCCAATTCAAAACATTCAGGTAGCAATTCCTCCGTTGGAAACTTGAAAGTGTACACCGATGATGTCGCGATCATCATCAGAATTATTTTCCAGCAACCGAAGTGAGTTTAGTGCTTTTATTCCCTTAAAAACCATTTTTAAATATTTTTATTCCAAATCTCAATAGATTCCATTTCCAATTCAAAAATATTTCCTCCAAATACTATCACTTTTATTTTTCAGAGACTTTGGAAAAACATTTCAAAATCAAAGGGAATTAAATTTCCAAATTTCCAAATTTCAATTCCTTTAAATCTATATTTAAACATTCCTCTGGGGGTTTCTTTTCATTTGAAATTATAAATCACATTTATAAACTCATATCTACAAATTCCATTTTGTTATATGAATTAATTTCTTAACTTTTGATTATAATTTCAACTTTTATTCAATTACCACAACCACAAATGAAAATGGTTTAATATTATCATTTCCTAACAACCAAGCACACCATATCTAATTATAATAATTTTTTGAAAATTATTTCTCTATATCTAAAAATAATTTGGGTAAAATTATTTCATTTACTCTATTTTAAAACAATACCGTGTTGAATTATTCTATTATAGTGTTTAGAGATCCCAATCAATAACGTTAATTACTCGTATTGACCAGAATCCATAACCACTCAACAAACCAATCAACACAATATAAAACAATTTTATATTCACTAACAAATACGCGCTCATATCTATTAATACGCTCAAACTCATTCTAGGGTGCTACTGACCCTATCTCTAATGAGTAATCCCCACCAGAGCCAAGGTTCACGCTTAACCTTCAGCTCTGATACCAAAAGTCACGATTGGGATTTTCGACGCTTGAAAATCGACACCAATACGTCCACTATATTACATGCCAAACAATCGAATGCCGGAAATACCAGATCATTAGGGAAAAGAAGAAAGAGGTAGAAGAAGGAAATAGAAATAACAACATAGAATCTCACAATCGCAGCGGAACAATATATAATAGATAACAACTGGTCTTTAAACAAAAAGAACTATAACTGTTTTTATACATTACATCATCAGAGTACATCACATCAACATCACAATACTGGACAGTTATAATAACTTGTCCTCACAAATGCTGAATATACAACCAACAGTACATAGTGGAATATAAATCAGATATGTGAAATACCTTTTCGCCATCCAGTTCGTCTCCTGAGCTCCATAGCATCTTATCCTGAATCTGTAGTACTCGGTCTGAACTGAGCATTATAATAAAATAACACCCGAGTCAGTATGGAAAACCAGCATGAGAAAACACACTCAATTTGAATTATTAAAGTTTCAAAATCCCTTGAAAAATCAAAGGCATCTCGTAAGACTACGCCACAAATAAACACGACCGATTTTTACCTTACGATAACCAAAACATTTCATATCAAATCCTCTGACATTATAATAGTGTCTAAGTACAATTACTTATTCAAATAGCTGAAATGCTTGCATCTCACGTTTCAGCATAATTGGGCACAATCAAAGCCGTACTGCGCTTATAGAGAATTGATTCCATATGAATGACTATGTATTGGGGTATCACCTGTCATAGTACACGTCTAGAACAACATACCGAGGACCATGCCAGATCCCCTGCCCCATAAGACCGGACTATCCCTAACCTGGATAGACCGAATATGCTATCACCCCGGGTGTTCCCACTCTTTCCGAGCTCCTTCCATAAAGCGTAGTAATAATATCCAAGGGTATCTAGAAGGGTGATAAACATACCCTAATTAGGTGCTACCCACTTAGCCTTGCTGCATCTCCCCTGCTTTTCAGTCATTCCCGATTGATGAGGCTAGAGGCTACGATTACCTTTTTAACGAATTTCCACTTAGAATGCTCATTGTCCTCCGATGACAATGTTATGATAGCATTCATCCATACAAGTCTGTTGTGACGACCGCCCATGACCCCTACATCGAATCTAGAGATAGTGCGCTGTAAAGTGTGCCAGGGGACCATGGACGATTGTCAGGGTAGATTAAAACAACAGAATCTATCGTATTACTCACAGCGCATGGACAAAATACAATAGAACATATGTATAGTGAAGCTTTACAGAACAAAATGACATCATATAAAACTCCATAATAGTTGAATACAAGCATCCAAATAGTCAATACAACAAGCCTCACTACATATCACTCAGAGAATACAAACAGCGGAACATCCAGTACATATAATAAGAAGATAATATGCAACCCTCCAGCTCATCTTCGATATCAGCATCGTGAGAAGGGAACAACACCTGTCACCTGCTACCTAGTCTGCCCGTCCCAAAAATGGACGAACAGCCCAAGGCAATAAGAATTAAAACATAAAGCCTTGAGTCAGACAACAGTCTTAGTGAGCAGTAATTAACTAACAACATACCAAAAGAGCATAAAGGAAAAGGAATAGGAATACAACCCTCCCACTCCACCTCTTTCTACAGTGATAGCCCCCAGACACAAACTAAGCAGAAGCAACATAGCAGAGCATACAATTTAAAGTAAAGTAATAATCATTCGAGTCAAGGGCGATGTTTTCCAAGTACCAAGGCCTAAATCAGATAAGCATCCAGAAAATACCGCTCTTGAGTCCGAATGACGATACAACCAAACATCCATGACTCTGACTATCACTGTTATCATTGCTTCGATATCACCGTTAATTGAATGACCGGCACATTCTTTCAGCCGTCCGTCAAGGGCTAATGGAAACCTCGGTTCTAGACATAACTCCCGCACGTCGTCGCAGCCCGTGCCTAGGACTATCGAATCTGCCCAGAGTACTCGACCATCAACAGTTGGCCGTTGGGACTATCGAATCTGCCCAAACGTACTCTTGCTTAGAGCATGCTAGAACCTTCAACAACGATGCTATCCAAGCCTCCTAGTCATCCTCCTTGACGACTATTCTCATATCCATTCATTATCCTCAACTCGAATCATATCACCGAGTTATCAACATGCTTGGAATGATCCCGTCTGGATTAGACCAAGTCTTCATCACATGATTGCCTCGCTTCATCACATCCTCGCAAAGCCTCATCTCAACATCACATCATCAAATCTACGCATGAGAGCTTCATCATCCCGCTACATATGCCACAAGCAGCTTTCCCAATTCAAGAGCCTTTCCCTTAGCTTTTGAATCATCTTCGACCACCTTGTCTAAAACCAATCAACAATCATCTAATTCACAGCAATCAATCATGTCAAACATCAATCCAAGTAACTAAGCATTCAAATATAAGCAAAATGGACAATTATAACAATAATGGCAATTTCGTAATTAAGGAGTTGAAAGTCTAACAAGCATGAAAACATGAGAATTATCTCTACAACTTGATGAATGAACTTGCATAGGTTAATCATATACAAAAATGGTTGTCAAATCATCATGAACAATGGGTCTACATGGATATACACATAGGATGAAGAAAATGCATGGAAATCACTATTTTAACAACAAATCGAGCCAACAATCCGATATACTCCTTTGGATCCGTGTGAGAGATAATCACCACTCACCAAATCACCAAAACAAACCCAAATCAACACGCTTCAGATCTGGACAGCGAAGGATCAAGCTTGATCTATCACGAATCCGCTTCAAATGAAGAAATCTCTCTTGAAAAGATGAAGATCTTCAATCTATGCTCTTGAATCTTCAATCTTGATCTTCGATTTGGATGAAAGGAAGCACTAGATTAGAGTGGAGAAAAGAAGTGAAGAAGTGTAGAAGTCGAGCTCTCAAAATGGCAGCACTTCGTCGCTTCAAAATCCGGATCCCAAAAAGTGAGAACAACCCCCTCTATTTATAGCAGAAATCTTCCCTAGGTCGCTCGGAGTTAGGTCGTCCACGACCTACGACCTAAAACCAACCGACCTAAAGAATTGCCCAAACCTTACGACTTAACACATGGCCAAACCCAGCGACTTATTGCACGCGCGACCTAACAACTTACGCGCTTAGCGACCTAACAGAGCTCTCCATCCTACGACCTAACGAGATTATGACCTAACACTTAACAAAACCCAGCGACCTAACAACTCACGCGACCTACCAACCCATGGACTTACCAGTGTTACGACCTAACACTTAGACCCACGCGACCTAACACTTAAACTATCCTAGCGACCTAACAACTTATGCGACCTAACTCCTTAGGTCGCCTAACGACCTAACTATGCTAACAAGCTATCCACTAGGTCGCAACATACCGGGTTGTTAACTCGCTAACCCTTAGGTCGCGTACTACTATAGGTCGCTCCTTGCTTATCCCCTAGCTTCCTTAGGTCGCTGCCCCTATAAGTCGTCTACGACTTACCACTTAACTTCCCTAAGTCGTATACTCCTTAAGTCGCTAACCTATAGGTCATACCAGGATACTAGGTCGCAACACAGCTATCTCCAAACTTCTTAGGTCGTTGTCGACCTAACAATGCTAACTCGGAACCACTAGGTCGCCCATCCCTAGGTCGTTAACTACTGGGTTTAACTTGCTACTCCCATAGGTCGCTCCAAACTGTCCACGACCTAAACCACCTCGCGACTTATCACTTGAACGACTTAACACTTAGGTGCGACTCAAGACAGTGCGACCTACCACTTAATCTGGCTACGACCTAACTCTTAACTCGCCTATCCCCTTAGGTCGCAGACCATCTCTAAGTCGCTCACGACTTATCTCCTAAGTCGCCAACAACATTTAACTAACCTCTAGGTCGCGTATGACCTAGGACTTAGGCAAATTTCAACCAAAATCTGAAACAACTAGAAAATGCTGAAAATCCCAGATTTCGACAAACTTTTCGATCCGTAAAATACGGGTCGTTACATTCTCTCCCCCTTAGGAATTTCGCCCCCGAAATTCCACACAATCAAAGCAATCAAAGACTATTCTGTATGCCTGTCATCCATAACAATCAACAAACCATGCATCCAATTCTAGCTTAGCGTACAGAATTCTAAGACTTAGAACAAGTTACAATATCGTGAGATGAGACGACACCTTAGGGCCATACCTCGAAGAGTTCAGGATGAGCTTCTTTCATCCTCTCTTCCACCTCCCACGTACAGTCGTTATCATCGTCACTCCATTGTATCTTGAGCAACTTAACTACCTTTCTCCTAAGCTGTTTCGTGTCGGTTTCCACAACACGAAGCGGCTTACGAGGTCTTCTATCGACTGGATCAACTTCGAAATCTTCACAGCTATCAGCAGAAACCACCGTATTCGAGTCGTGCACGTACTTCCGTAGATATGATACATGAAAAACATTGTGCACACTCGACATCTTTTCCGGTAATTTCAATCTATAAGCGAGCTTTCCAATTCGCTCGATAATCGGGAATGGTCCAACAAATCTCGGAGTCAATTTCCCTTTCTTCCCGAATCGGATAACATTCTTCAGTGGAGAAATCTTCATAAAAACCATATCTCCTATGTCGAATTCCAAATCCTTTCGACGCTTATCGGCATAACTCTTCTGACGATCTTGGGCTGCCTTCATTCGTTGCCGAATGATCTCTATGCAATCCGAAGTCTGTCGAATCATCTCTGGCCCAAGCATCAGCTTTTCTCCAGTTTCCAACCAACATGTCGGAGAGTTACACGGTCTTCCATACAATGCCTCATACGGTGCCATACCAATACTAGACTAGTAACTGTTGTTGTATGCAAACTCCACCAAATGAAGGTGATCTTCCCATGATCCTCCGAAGTCCAAAACCCATGCTCTAAGAAGATCTTCCAAAACTCGGTTGACTCTCTCGGTCTGACTATCTGTTTGAGGGTGATAAGCTGTACTCAAACACAACTCGGTTCCCAAAACTTCCTGGAAGCTCTTCCAAAATCCACTAGTGAACAGTGGGTCTCGATCGCTCACTATACTCTTCGGAATACCATGGAATCGAACTATCCACTTAACATACAACTCAGCCAACTTTGATGCAGTCCTAGTCGATCGAACAGGAATAAATCTAGCACTCTTAGTCAGATGATCTACAATGACCCAAATCCCTTCATTTCCCGTTCTGGTTCTAGGCAATCCATCAATAAAATCCATCGTCACTTGCTCCCACTTCCATGTAGGAACTTCTAATGGCTGAAGCAATCCACTTGGCTTCTTCTGCTCGGCTTTTACCAACTGGCACTTCAAATACTTGGAAATAAAATTTCCAACATCCTTCTTCATGCCTTCCCAGTAGTAGGTTCTCTTCATATCCCGATACATCTTATTTCCACCTGGATGAATTGTCAGCTTCGAGTGATGACTTTCCTTCAGGACTTCACTCCTCAATTCATCTATATCGGGAACAACTAGTCGTCCTTGCTTTCGAAGCCAACCCTCTCGATCGACCTCGAATCCTTTATCCTTTCCTGGATCCAATCCAGATTCCAATTCACGGATAATCTTGACAAGCTTATCGTCTCGCTTTTGGCTCTTGCCAATCCTTTCCACAAGAGAAGGTCTTATCGATAAGTTTGCCAACATCTCAGGTTCCAATTCACATCTAGTCCTGAAGTCAAATCCAGCTAAATACTCGAGACTCTTCCATTCTGAAAACATAGCTCCCAATCCTGCATGTCTTCGACTTAACGCATCTGCCACTGCATTACCTTTTCCCGGAGTATAAGCTATACCAAAATCATATGATGCTAAAAACTCTAGCCAACGTTGCTGCCGAAGATTCAAATCCTTTTGGGAGAAAAGATACTTCAACGACTTATGATCCGTAAACAACTCGAATCGAACTCCCAACAGATAATGTCTCCACATCTTCAGAGCAAATACAATCGCCGCTAACTCCAAATCATGAGTCGGGTAATTCCTTTCATGCGGCTTCAGTTGTCGACTTGCATACGCAACAACTTTATCCCTCTACATCAGCACTGCTCCAAGTCCAGTACCACATGCGTCGGTGTAAACCACCATCTCATCATTCCCACTTGGAATAGTCAAAACAGGAGCACTCGTCAATCGCTCTTTTAGGATTCCGAAAGCTTGCTCACACTTAGCATCCCAACTGAACACTTGGTTCTTCTTCGTCAACCTTGTTAACGGTGCAGCTACCTTGGAGAAGTCTTTGATAAACCGTCGATAATATCCTGCTAATCCAAGAAAACTTCTCACATCAGATGCATTCTTAGGTCTAACCCAATCCTGGATTGCTGCCACCTTAGCGGGATCAACCGCTATTCCATTACCAGAAATCACATGGCCTAAGAACCTCACTTCACTCTTCCAGAAGTGACACTTCGAAAACTTAGCCTTCAGCCGATGTTTCCGCAAGATTTCCAAAACAATACGCAAGTGCGTCTTATGCTCTTCTTCCATTCTGGAATAAATCAGAATATCATCCACGAACACAAGTACGAACTTGTTCAACTGATCTCTGAACACTCTATTCATAAGGTCCACAAAATATGCTGGCGCATTAGTCAATCCAAACGGCATTACCAGCCACTCAAAGAAACCCGATGGTGTCCGAAAAGCAGTCTTCAGCACACTATCCTTAGCCACTCTCAACTGGTGAAATCCCGTTGCCAAATCCATCTGAGAAAACACCTTGGCTTCGTGAAGCCGATCAAACAAGTCATCTATTCTCGGCAACGGATACTTGTTCTTCTTAGTCACCTTATTCAGCTCACGATAATCCACACACAATCTCAACGACCCATCTGCCTTGGTTGCAAACACAACTGGTGCACCCCACTCGGACACACTACGCCGAATGAATCCTTTCTGCAAAAGATCATCAACTTGCACCCTCAACTCATGTTGTTCCCTAGGCGCCATCCGCCTAAGAGGCATCACAACAGGTCTGGCTCCTTCAACTAGATCTATACGAAACTCGATCTCTCTATGCGGCGGCAACCCTTTGACTTCGTCAAAGACATCCTCGAATCCATTAGCGATTGGCACCGATGACAGTCCATCCCGTGGAACAACCAGCGAATACATGAAGCTCATGAAGACGCCTTCCTCATGCTTACATCGTATCACAACCTTTCGCCCCTCCACATTCTCGACTGTCACTTCCAACCTCTCGCAATCAACCTTTGCCGCATACTTCCTAAGCCAGTCCATACCCAAAATAATTCCGAACCCCGCAAAGTTCAGAACAAAACAATCACAAACAAAAGAGCAACCATGACTCGACACAATCAGATCACGACATAACATACACAAACAAGACGAACCCCCAACTGGATTAGTCACAACCAATGGCCTATCAACAATATCCGGTTCCAAACCTAACCGGCCTACGAGTTCACTACAAACAAACGAATGCGACGCTCCAGTATCAAACAAAACTCTAACTGGAACACCACATAGGAAAAGAGTATCTTGAACAACCACACTCTTTCCTTTCTCTTCAGCGGTAGGAGCTTTCGAAGACGACGGAACAGCTCCCAAAGCATAAGCCTGCACAATCTGCTTGTCCCTCCTCGGTTCTGGACAATTCTTCCTGAAATGCCCCGGCTTGTCACAGTTGTGACACTTCATCGGCACCTTCGGATTCTTACAATCCTTCGAGAAATGGCCCTTCTGCTGACAATTGTAGCAAGTCACCTCGCCTTTCGGCTTCTTCTGGCCATCCTTACCCTTCTGCTGCTGCTGCTTCCTCTTCTTGTTTCCACCCTGCTGGGGTTTAGACTCTTCCTTGGTCACAACAACAACAGATCCTTCCTTAGGAAACAGACTCTCATGCCTAAGAGCTTTCTCCACAAGCTTCTCAAATGAATCGTCCAAATGATCCACCAACTGTCTCCCAAGATAACTGTCCAAGCCTGTCACAAACTTCTCATTCTTCTGATAAGCAGATTCAATATATGACCGAGCATACTTGGACAAAGCTTCAAACTCAGAAACATACTCAAGAACAGATCTTCCACCTTGCTTGAGCTCCACAAACCTCTTGAACAGAACAGACTTCTGAGCTGTAGAAATGAACTTAGCTTCAAATCTAGCTTGGAATTGCTCCCAAGTAATCTCTTCCTCCGGAGTATTGATGGTAATAGAGTTCCACCAATCAGAAGCTCTCCCTTGAAGCTGTCTTGATGCCAACTTCCTCTTAGTTGCATCATCAATTCCCAAATCACCAAAGATCCTTCTACAAGCATCTATCCATCTCTGGACTTCGATAGTTGATTCTGTTCCCAAGAAAACCTTTCCTCCAAGAGCAGTATAATCCTTGCACAACTTAGCAAAATCCACTGGTTTCGGAGTTTGGACTTGAACTCCAACATCTACTGCTGCCCCCGGAACTGGTATCCTTCTCATGATCGAAGTCATCATAGCTTCGAACATAGCTGCATAATCAGCAGTTCCCTCAGTAGCACGGCCTTCCCTAGCAGCTGGTCTCCCTCTTCGACTCATTCTCAATATCTATAAAAAGGAATGATTAGAACTTCTAGAGAAACAACTGCATAAAGGACTCAACTCTACTAAGCTACTATATTATATATATAGTATTCATCCATCAAAATACAATTACGTCTCTCATACGTAGTTACGTCAGTGAGCGTTGGGTAAAATCGATTAACCAATGCTCTGATACCAAATGTGACGACCGCCCATGACCCCTGCACCGAATCTAGAGATAGTGCGCTGTAAAGTGTGCCAGGCGACCATGGACGATTGTCAGGGTAGATTAAAACAACAGAATCTATCGTATTACTCACAGCGCATGGACAAAATACAATAGAACATATGTATAGTGAAGCTTTACAGAACAAAATGACATCATATAAAACTCCATAATAGTTGAATACATGCATCCAAAAAGTCAATACAATAAGCCTCACTACATATCACTCAGAGAATACAAACAGCGGAACATCCAGTACATATAATAAGAAGATAATATGCAACCCTCCAGCTCGTCTTCGATATCAGCATTGTGAGAAGGGAACAGAACCTGTCACCTGCTACCTAGTCTGCCCGTCCCAAAAATGGATGAACAGCCCAAGGCAATAAGAATTAAAACATAAAGCCTTGAGTCAGACAACAGTCTTAGTGAGCAGTAATTAACTAACAACATACCAAAAGAGCATAAAGGAAAAGGAATAGGAATACAACCCTCCCACTCCACCTCTTTCTACAGTGATAGCCCCAGACACAAACTAAGCAGAAGCAACATAGCAGAGCATACAATTTAAAGTAAAGTAATAATCATTCGAGTCAAGGGCGATGTTTTCCAAGTACCAAGGCCTAAATCAGATAAGCACCCAGAAAATACCGCTCTTGAGTCCGAATGACGATACAACCAAACATCCATGACTCTGACTATCACTGTTATCATTGCTTCGATATCACCGTTAATTGAATGACCGGCACATTCTTTCAGCCGTCCGTCAAGGGCTAATGGAAACCCCGGTTCTAGACATAACTCCCGCACGCCGTCGCAGCCCGTGCCTAGGACTATCGAATCTGCCCAGAGTACTCGACCATCAACAGTTGGCCGTTGGGACTATCGAATCTGCCCAAACGTACTCTTGCTTAGAGCATGCTAGAACCTTCAACAACGATGCTATCCAAGCCTCCTAGTCATCCTCCTTGACGACTATTCTCATATCCATTCATTATCCTCAACTCGAATCATATCACCGAGTTATCAACATGCTTGGAATGATCCCGTCTGGATTAGACCAAGTCTTCATCACATCCTCGCAAAGCCTCATCTCAACATCACATCATCAAATTTACGCATAAGAGCTTCATCATCCCGCTACATATGCCACGAGCAGCTTTCCCAATTCAAGAGCCTTTCCCTTAGCTTTTGAATCATCTTCGACCACCTTTTCTAAAACCAATCAACAATCATCTAATTCACAGCAATAAATCATGTCAAACATCAATCCAAGTAACTAAGCATTCAAATATAAGCAAAATGGACCATTATAACAATAATGGCAATTTCGTAATTAAGGAGTTGAAAGTCTAACAAGCATGAAAACATGAGAATTATCTCTACAACTTGATGAATGAACTTGCATAGGTTAATCATATACAAAAATGGTTGTCAAATCATCATGAACAATGGGTCTACATGGATATACACATAGGATGAAGAAAATGCATGGAAATCACTATTTTAACACCAAATCGAGCCAACAATCCGATATACTCCTTTGGATCCGTGTGAGAGATAATCACCACTCACCAAATCACCAAAACAAACCCAAATCAACACGCTTCAGATCTGGACAGCGAAGGATCAAGCTTGATCTATCACGAATCCGCTTCAAACGAAGAAATCTCTCTTGAAAAGATGAAGATCTTCAATCTATGCTCTTGAATCTTCAATCTTGATCTTCGATTTGGATGAAAGGAAGCACTAGATTAGAGTGGAGAAAAGAAGTGAAGAAGTGTAGAAGTCGAGCTCTCAAAATGGCAGCACTTCGTCGCTTCAAAATCCGGATCCCAAAAAGTGAGAACAACCCCCTCTATTTATAGCAGAAATCTTCCCTAGGTCGCTCGGAGTTAGGTCGTCCACGACCTACGACCTAAAACCAACCGACCTAAAGACTTGCCCAAACCTTACGACTTAACACATGGCCAAACCCAGCGACTTATCGCACGCGCGACCTAACAACTTACGCGCTTAGCGACCTAACAGAGCTCTCCATCCTACGACCTAACGAGATTACGACCTAACACTTAACAAAACCCAGCGACCTAACAACTCACGCGACCTACCAACCCATGGACTTACCAGTGTTACGACCTAACACTTAGACCAACGCGACCTAACACTTCAACTATCCTAGCGACCTAACAACTTATGCGACCTAACTCCTTAGGTCGCCTAACGACCTAACTATGCTAACAAGCTATCCACTAGGTCGCAACATACCGGGTTGTTAACTCGCTAACCCTTAGGTCGCGTACTACTATAGGTCGCTCCTTGCTTATCCCCTAGCTTCCTTAGGTCGCTGCCCCTATAAGTCGTCTACGACTTACCACTTAACTTCCCTAAGTCGTATACTCCTTAAGTCGCTAACCTATAGGTCATACCAAGATACTAGGTCGCAACACAGCTATCTCCAAACTTCTTAGGTCGTTGCCGACCTAACAATGCTAACTCGGAACCACTAGGTCGCCCATCCCTAGGTCGTTAACTACTGGGTTTAACTTGCTACTCCCATAGGTCGCTCCAAACTGTCCATGACCTAAACCACCTCGCGACTTATCACCTGAACGACTTAACACTTAGGTGCGACTCAAGACAGTGCGACCTACCACTTAATCTGGCTACGACCTAACTCTTAACTTGCCTATCCCCTTAGGTCGCAGACCTTCTCTAATTCGCTCACGACTTATCTCCTAAGTCGCCAACAACATTTAACTAACCTCTAGGTCGCGTACGACCTAGGACTTAGGCAAATTTCAACCAAAATCTGAAACAACTAGAAAATGCTGAAAATCCCAGATTTTGACAAACTTTTCGATCCGTAAAATACGGGTCGTTACATCTGTTCCGGGTCCGAATGGAACCAAAGGAAGTATTCCTACTACATCCAATTTGGAATAATCCTCAGGATTAGTAGTGATTAGCCCTTACACATCACTGATCCATCTTCGACTTCATGCTCTTTTTTTCACATCGAAAACGTACACGTTAGATCGAAGTGGTTTTTGGATAACAAATCCGATCCCGGTCTCTTCGAAACAACGTTCAATATTTTCGGTAAACTCAACTCCGGTTCTTTAGGAAATAAGCAGACGAAAATAAGATCGAAGATCACCTCCTAACGATTAGTGGACGGATTTCCTTATAAACGTCCTAGAAGAACAAAACGAGTTTATGCGTACAGTATTGTAACGACCCACTATTTTGGACCATTCAAGTCGACAATAATCCACACATGTCGGACTTGAATAATTCAAAATAACAGATTGTAATAAAATTTGGAGCGAATAAAATCAATCACAGAATCACAAACACAGAAATATCAGAATAACTCGTAGCGGAAGATAAAATACCATAGTAGTTCATGAAGCTACTATAACAAAGTCTCAAAACAAATACATAATATCTGTCTGAAAACAAATACAATAGAAATCCCAAATACATAGAAGTCCACTAATACAAGAGCTAAAATAGAACAACTGAAACTGAAATAGATAAATAACTAGATAAGCAGAATCTCCAGCGATTCCTAGCTCCAGAAAGTGAAGTCCAAAGCTGTGAATACTCGGCATGACCGAGCGTAAATAAAAACACAAACACTCGAGTCAGGACATACATACTTATACAATGTAAACCAACTCAAGTGAACTGTAATAAAAACACAAGTAACTTAAAGGATGCTTGGGACCGCCCATCCTCTAAGGATCCGTTAAACTATTTACTATGTAGTAATATTCGCTATTATAATAATGTCTAACAATAAAATATACTTACTTTTTAATAGCGTTAAGGGGTTACCCATATAGCCCTTAACACGTAATAGTCCCAGTAGTCCATCCAGTATCAGCATACCTCCAGATCGGGAGGCTACCCTAAATACTCCATGGGCTACGGGAGAAAACCAAACTCGTAATAAAGCTCGCTATGGTAGGTGACACGGCACAACTAGGCAATGCTAGGGTAGATATACCAATTACGCTTCCGGACTGGTGGAAACACATAGCCGCAGCTACCGCCCACCTCGAGCCACACTCCCAAAATCAAAGGGGTAACCCAATCAATCACAAAGTAATGAATGGTATCGAAGGAGTGTGTCCGATCAGAGGTGCTACCTCATCGGCCCGTCGATCCCTCTTGTTTTAGCCACCTTATGCCAACTCACGGGAGTCGGGTCCACGTTCATACCTCAATAAGATCGTCGCCACCATCCTACTTCATTCTGGAAACTCCACCGCGTACACAGTTGTTAAAGTGGTTTTTGGTATCGATAGAGAGTATGCACATATGCGATCCCGGTCTCTTTAACAACCAATCGTTATTATAACCCGTGGTTATAAATTTAAAAAATAGTTTATATTTCAAATCAAAATACTTCATTTAAACCATTTAAAAGTGAAGTCATTATACCTTTAAATAAAATACTCAATTCTCAAAAATTTAGCCTTTTCTAAGCTCATTTATTCACTTAAATACTTTAAAACATTAAAATTTCAACTATCACAGCACTTAGAAAAATGCTACGGTAAGTTATATTTGAAACAATTCATTTCAGCAAAGACAACATTTAAAAACTGCTGTAGTAGTTCAGTTACATTTCAAAACCTCATTTCAGCCAACTGCAGCACTTATCAAGTGCTACTGTAGCCCTTTTATTAGTTTTAGATTTTAGATTGTCTTTCTGCAACCACAGTACTTACCAAGTGCTGCAATAACCTTTAGTTAATTAGCCTGTAGTTCATTTGCATCAACCACGACACTTACAAAGTGCTGCAGTATCCTTTACTTTAGAGTTTAAGTTAATTTCAGAAATGATAGCATTTCTGAAGTGCTACTAATTCAATTTCCAGATTTATAATAAAATTTCAGAAACAAATAAACTTCGATTTTTAACCATTTTAACTTATAAAAATCATATTTTCCCACCCAAAATGTTCATTTGAAAACCCTTTAACTTATGATTTTTATAAAGTAAAATTTTCATAATTAAATCCAAATTTTTCAATAATTTACTTATTAAATCCAAGTATACAATTTTCTTATTCTTTGCATTTTTTAACAATTAACTCAACACTTAAATTTAAATTACCATTTCAAAAATAAAACTTAATTTCCATTTTATTTTCTTTACTTAAACTTTCATTTTAAACCAAATCACAAATTTCCAAATTAAGTTATATTTCAAATTACAATTTAATCATTTATTTGTTTAACATTTTTAACTTATAGAAAAATCACTAACCCTTTATTAAATCATTTTAAATTCAATTTAAATCAAATTATCATATTTTTACATTTAAAAATACTTAAAATTTTCCAGAAAAATATATAAAATAACCACGGGTCTGTATAATATTTTCTAACCTAGGTCAAGTGATAGGGATAATATATCATTTCAATCCGTAATTTACAAAGAAAATCCGGGTTCTATCATTGCAAACCCGCAATCCCAAGTAAATAAAATAAATAAAAATCGCTCAGGCCTATCATTTCAGCCCATAATGATTTTTCCCTATTCTAAAGTCCGTTCGGGTATGTATCATTTCAACCCATAATGATTCTATTGTACAGGGAACTTGGAGTGTGAGAAACATAATAAAATAAACAATATAACAGAATATAACATAGCAGATGATGTGACAAGTTTATAACAAAGTTTAACATCATATAATTCATATCACAGGCAGGTATAACATGGTATAACAATTCTACACATTCACTTGTTATCGTTTCACAATTCTATAAGTATGAATGTCAAGCGTGAATAACTCACCTTTTAAAGCTGGAGTTCGCAAATCAAAACACATAAATAAATCCAGAAAGCACGACTTTTGATTCAAGTGGAGAGAGAGCCAAGATTTTTATCTTGTATACAACAAATAAACAGAGCAATATAAATATATATTCAACAAATATAACTTGAAACAAAATTGGAAATTTGAATAGACAAATGACTTAACCAAGCTTTTAAATCAAAATTGCTTGATCATGACTCAATATGGGCTCGGCCATCCTCTACTATGCTCGGCCATGGTGTTTTCTTTGAGTTAAGGCTCGGGTATAGATCACTTAGGCACGGCTAGCATAGGAGATGAAGAGTTTGGAGTTACAAGGCATGGAATGCTAAAGGTCAAAGCAAGAAAGAGGGGTTTGGTTCAACATAGGCTCGGCATATGGTCATATCTGGTTCGGCCATGGCACTACAGGTCAGGTCAGAGGCTGATGTGATGTACAGAGGTGTTGTCATGTGCTGGTGGTGGAGCAAAGGGTGGTGGCCAGGCAAACTTTGGGATGGTGATGGGATAAAGGCTCGGCTATGCAATTTTGCAAAGGTTTTGTGGTGATTGCTCAACTTGGTGGTCACGACCTGGTCTGGACAAAGGAAGATGAGGTTGTAGGCCGTGAATGATGGGGAGGAGATGATGGTGGTGGTTGGTGGAGGAGTGGAGGGGTTGTGGCCGAGCAAAGCTAGAGAAGAGCAAGGCAAAAATCAAAGAAACTGAAGAGAAAAAGAAGGAAAAAGAAGCCATTAACTTACATACTTTTTTCAGAAATGAGAATGGCCGAGAATGATGTGAGATGGGAAGTTTTTCACGTGATTTAACAAATGAAATGTACGGCTATATTAGAGGAAATGGACGGCCAAGCAAATGAAAAGACAAGCAAATGAAAAGTCACAAGTTTTAAAAGCTTTTATCTCTTTGAATTTCCACTTTCTTTTATTCAAAATAAACCAATCAAAAATCAAATAAATAAAATAAAAGATAAAACAAAAATAAAGTAGAAATGAAAATAAATAAATAGTCTTAGGAAAATAGAAATTAAATAAAGAAAATAAATTATTATATTGAAACTAGAATTAAAAATTGTAAACAAAATACAACTAATATTGGAAAATTACAACTACACTTTTAAAATGTTTAAATAATAAAATTTTGAAATAAAATCTAATTTACAAATATTTGCAAAAATTGTGGGTTGTTACAAGTATAGCACCTCGAACTGTAACTGTACCATATAATTCTCGCATTCCTCCAAGATATTTCCATAGTTATATTTGGGTCCATATTTGTTAGTCGGTTATTTAGCAATCAAAAATCAAATCATTCAACCAAATATTCCATTTTTCCACTGAATAACTCCAAATCTCTTTTTAATTTAATTTTTATCAAATTAAATCTCTTCACCCAAAATATATGTACTTAACTTATCGAATAGTAAATTCACCAACTATCCTTTTTCGAATGAATATTTGAAACCTCTTTTAAAAATAATATGGAAAGTACCACTGCAGTACCATAGATTCACAGTTCAATGGTTACGTCTCTATCCCAGAGAAATTCAAGACTTAACTACAGGCACTCTCTGCCTCCGATTACGCCATGCGGATATACAAATACTTCCTAACTTTATTTGAAAATTTTCAAAATAATACTTATGAAAATTTTAAAATAAATTCCCACACTAATTTTTAGCAATTACACTTTAAAATAAAACATTGTCATATAATATTAACATTGAATAATTTAATCCTTTAAAATAATAATACGGGTTGATTTTTTAAAACTTAACTTAACATCAACCATTTATAAAACTACTTAATTAATACTTAAGTATACTTTAAGAAATTTTAAAACAACCAAATAATTAATTTTCTGAAATAGTTAATGCTTAAAAATCCTTCTTTTAAAATAAACATAACTTTTCAGGAAAAATATATTTCCAACTCTAATATAGCCAGTTTAATCATTTATAAATCCCTCTTGATTTATTTCCAGTTTAATTTACATTCCAATTCCGTAAATTTCCTTTTTTACATTTCTAAAAAAATAAAACTGCTATTTATTTTTAAAAAATTTGCCCACCTCCTTATAAATTCCCACCGTGAATTTATAATTTTACACTATCCACTGATAATTACTTCACTTTCATAAACTTCATTTATAATTCCAGTAGTTTCATTTTCCGTTTATAACGGTTTCACAACACTTAATCGATTTTTAAATCGATTTTCTAAATTAAATTCCGGTTTTCAATTAATTTCTTAGTTAACCAAAACATATCCTAAACCCACTAATTTCATATTCACTTCCCTTTATGATTTAAAATCTTATTTAAATCTGGAACATCAATTTCATATTTTCTTTTCAACATTTTCCTTTTATTTTTCTCAAACTATTTAAAAATACATTCTTTAATACTTAAAATAATATCGCTAAGTTCTTATTTTTAAAAACCCTTTTATTCACATTTATTCAAAGATCTCTATTTCTCCATATTCCAAAATTATCAAATAGGATTTATAATCAAACTATTAATTTTTCCCAAATTCATTACTTTTAAATTTATCCAACTTTACTATAAATATTTTACTTTAAAATTCCCTATTTTATTTTCCTTTAAAAATTCAATATTTATATTTTGATATTTTAAAATGCCAAAAATATATCCAGCAGTACGATAGCATCCAATAAATTCAATTTCCCATATAATCTATCACGGATTATTCAAATAAATCATATCACTGAATATGAAAATAAATTCAACATTTTTTAGGAATCCAGTTGGATCCCTCCAACCTATTACCCAGCATCCATAGATGTTAATACAATATAAAAAGTCCAATCCCACTTCGAGGGGGATATCGCGATATTTAGGGTTATCCTCTATTATGTGGGCACATAAGGTCTCATCCGCTACATATATGCGGGAATATCAATCACTCTAGTATATATATACACTACTATCTATAATATCACATTCAACCGATAAAAATATATCAATTCAACCAGTCAATCAATAATTAATTTTAACCATTTAAAATTAATGACGGTAAACCAAAATTGAGTGAGGTTAACTCACCTTGATTTTTAATTTTACTGGTCGAACCAATTGGACTCTATTTCATATACTCTGCTCGGTTTTAACCTTGTATAAGCAAATTTGGTGTATATAAGCTAACGACTTCAATTTTAATTATAAAATTAATTCAATATCTCCTTTTCCCTTTTTTCCCTATAACATTAAATAATGTAATCATAAATTAATTATATTCTTAAGAACTAACCTTTGCTTAATTAACTGCCCTCAGACAAACGATTGAGCTTCCCAAACTTTGATCAACCCCACATAGCTGCCGTCTCACTTCGCTGCTGCTCGCCTACCAGAAAAACCCATCTCCGTCGAAGCTTCTACCACCGGACCCCCTATGCGTGCGTACGCGCGATGTCGAACCCCACTCTCTCTCGAACCATCTCAAACTCGCGATCTGGAACTCCTAAAAGTGGTCGCCTCCATCTCCAACGCCCACGCCGTGAACACCAATACATGCCCAAACACCCAAGTCGCCGACTTCGAAACGATCGCCTCCATCCCTTATGCGCCTGTCATACGTGCGCCTCCTCCCCTCTAACTCGAGCACACCCCCTCCAGGCCGCCGCCCTCGTCGCTTCCCAATCGTAATTCAGTCGCGCCGATCTTTTTTTATAATAATAATAATTGAACAGATTCTTTGTTTTCGTTCGATTTCATTTTGAACTAAAATAGAGGAGGGAAAATGTGATTTTTAATTTGAAGGAAGAAAAATTACAGGCGACTTCTTCCTCTCTTTTTTTCTTCTTTTGATTTTGAAATGTTTGCGGCTGCGTGAGTTTAAATCGATGGAGGGAGATGGAAAAAAGAGAAAAGAAAGGTAGGTTGCGTGTTAGAGGGGGAAAAGGCAGATCACTCTGATTTGAATAAAAATATGGCTGTGATTGACTTAACTATTTTAAAAATGTTAATTTAAATTTTCAATTGCCCTGCTTAAAATTATAAACTCCTATCGAGGCGTGCCGCTAGGCATTCATAATGTTATACCCCTATTCCGAACGCAATGAGTTTAGAGTCCTAAATCGATCGTATGAAGAAGATAGCTTTTGGACTCAATTATTATATTGAATTTTCGATATAAATTTCACTTCGTTTATATACCATACGACCAAACGATAACTCCAAACGTTACAAAATTTGAAATCCAATAATAATACACTATTACGGATCCAATGGAACTAGTTTCGTCGAAATCCAAGACTGTGTCCCGGAAGGCTATTTTTAAATGTTAATTTAACAATACATTTTTAACATTGAAAAAATCACTTTTAAATTCAATTTAAAAAGTTTTATTATTTTTCCTTATTATAAATATAAATTTTGTAAACCTTTAAATTATTTTTAACGAGCTTAAAACTCCAGATTCAACATTTTACCCAAATTTCAATTATTAAATTCAATAGTTAAATTACCAATAAATAGTTATATTTGAAATTCAAGTTAAAAATTAACTTTTAAATATTTAAAATTTTTAGTCCTTGAGAGGGATGGTTTTGATGACAACAACCTTAGGACTTTTTATAAAATATAAATACTAACATTATAGTTTAGATATATATATATATATATATATATGTATATGTAGGATATAAACATGCAAGTACCAAGAATGAAGACTGTACAGTATAGAGATACAAGACTGATGAATTTAAAGATCAAAGATATCGAGATTGAAGACTCATGAGTATCAAGAAATCAAGTTACCAAGAGTTCAAGATTTTAATAGTACAATATAAGTATTGAGTCTAGAATTATGTTAAAACTTCTTCAAAGCACTTACATCTTTATTCGAAATTTATTCGTGAAATGGAATCCACTTCTAGCCTGTTAAAGGGATGGAACCCTAGTGGGATGGAACCCACGACAATATATAGTGGAACATATAGTGGTCCTTTTTTGATATCCACTAATTTTTTAAAAATGTTTTTCAAAAATATATCTCTTGTTTTTTAAATGTTTTCAAAACTTTCTTTTCAAAAAGACATCTCTCTTGTTTGAAATATTTTAGCCTCAAAACTATCTTTATCATTTTTAATATTTTGATTTCAAAATTTTCATTGATTTTAAACTATCTTTTGTTTTAAATATTTAGCTTTAAAATATTTATTTACTCAGATTTTAAATCACTTTATAGATTAAGATTATATATAATAAAAATTACTTTCTAAACTCTTTTATATGTTTAAACTCTATTCAAATATATTTACAAAGTTTAGAAATCATTTTGACAAATTATAGAAACCAATTTTAATAAGAAAATCAAAATCAAAATTTTTGCCTAGAGCATGTCGACATCCCTTAACCCCCCATGTCGACATGGTGTCTGTTAAATTCAAAATACAAAATTTTAAAAGAAGTGTCTATTCATCGTATCCTTTCACAAATAGATATGGTTGTTGATTTCCTTTAAATTCTAGTAGTTCTAAACGAATTTTTAACCAGATTTCATTTATTTTCTCTCCTCTTCATCTTCCACATTTATTCTAAAGAATTCTAAACTATACTCTTCCGAAATACCAAGTGAATCAAACTTCATTATCTCTTGTTTGATTCTCTGCCACTCTCTCCATAAGATATCAGTGCTATTCAGAGTTATAGGATTATTTGTAAATCAAACTATTGAGTAAAAGGTGCGGTTGAGCCTTGAAATCAATTGGGTGTGATTGTTGCCCCGGAAATCGATTAGGTGATCTTGTGGCCTGGTAAATCAAGAGAGTTTGCCCAAACTCGAATATAGAAGGGTGTACCTCGTGGCCTTTAAATCGAGGGTGTGAACTGGGTGATTATTTTTGATAAGAAATCCGTACATTTGTGCGGGACTAGATGTAGGGTAGCTCCAAACCAGTATAAAATCCTAGTGTGTTCTTTCCTTTACCGCTTTTATTTATTATTTCCATTTGTGTCTGATTCTGTGATTATATCTGTATCTGTGAATGGCATTTGTTGGTGAACAAATTTACAAAAGTTTCAAAAAGATTTAGAAAATCCACAAAACACTATTCACCCCCCAAGTGTTATTCCAGCCTTAAGATCCGTAATACGCATTTCTCACATTTGGTATCAGAGCGAGGTTTTCAAAGTTTTCATAATCTGAATTTTGAAAAGTTTTTTAAAAAATGGCTACCAACACTGGTTTTGTTAACACTATCACTAGTTCATTTGTAGAGGGTCAGTCTACCTCCAGACCACCACTTTTTAATGGTAGTAACTATGCATATTGGGCATGTAGAATGAAAATATATTTATAATCAATAGGATTAGACACTTGGAATATCACACAGACTGAATATTCTGAACCTACAATTAATTTTGCACAGTGGACTACCGAGCAAAAGACTATTGCATAAAATAATTCCAAACTTTGCAAGTTACTCATGAAGGAACAACCAAAGTCAAACAGACCAAAATATCCATACTCACGAATCAGTTTCAATTATTCAAAATGAATTCTAATGAGTCCATTTCAGATATGTATAGTAGATTTTAGGATATTGTACATTCTCTAATATCATTAGGAAAAAGTTTTTCCAAAGAAGATCAAGTCAGAAAAATACTAAATTCTCTTACTCCGGAATGGGATCAGAAAGCTCTTGCAATTGAGGAAACAAATGATATCAGTACTTTAAAGATTGAAGAATTGATTGGAAATTCAATGTCGTTTGAAGTACAAATGCAAGAGAGAAGAGATAGCAAGGCATTCAAAAAGAAGTCAATTGCATTCAATGCATTAACAGATGGATCAGAATCGGGAAGTGATGATGATGAAGAAATAGCTTTCATGACAAGGAATTTTCAGAAGTTTCTAAAATACAAAAAGATAAACAACTTCAAAAAGAATGATCATAGGAATTCTGGAAATCGTAATGAAGTACCAAACCACGTCAAATGTTTTAACTGTGATGAACCAGGTCATCTCAAAAGAGACTGTCCGCAACCTGATAAGCAAAAGTTTCCTGCAAGCAATGATTATACAAAGAAAAGAAAGAGAGCGCATACCGCTACACTAAACGATTCAGACTCATCCTCAAGCGATAATGATCAGAAGACAGAAAATTCAAATAAGTGCTTTACGGCTATTCATGATTCCGACGATCTCAGAGATACGAATCTAGAAAAAGGTACATGTTTACAACATATTGGTTGAAATTGTTTGCTTAAAATTGATTGATTGTTTTTGTTTGAATTTTAATTTTTTATTATATTTATTTTAATTTTTTTAATATTATAATATTTTTTATTAGAGTAATATTATTATATTAAATATTACTTTAGAAAATATATAGACATTAAAAATAATATATATATATATATAGATTAAAGTATATAGGAAAATATAAGTCACATGAATTCTCTGACCCATGTCGACATGGTCCTACCTATGATGTCGACATCCCTATCAGAAATTTGAAATTCAAATTTGAATTCAAATCTTTGAACTTCCCTCCACCTTTTCACCAACTCCAATGTTCTAGAAAGGTACCTCTTGACCAGAGAACATGATTATTGAATATCTATTTATTTCCCTTATCTTATCATATCTTTTCACTTTCATTTTAAACTTCAAACTATCTTTCACTCTTTCAAACTTTCTACTATCTTCAAAAATGGCTTCTTTAAGCACTCCATCTACAATGAGGCTGTCTAAAACCACCAAAGAGTATCTCTATAATGATCCGGAAGCAACCAAGGCTTATATAAGCTATGCTAATTACGGAAAAGTTCATACGGGAAAGTTTGCTATCTTTAGCGATTTCTCTACATATGAAATCAATACTCTTCTTGAAGAGAACCATATTCTTAGTCTTTTTGACAATTCTGAAAATGTTTTTGTTTGTTATCCAAATCTTGTTAAATGTTTTATGCAAATTTGAATCGCGGTTTTCATGATGGAAATGAAAATGAAATTTGGAGTAGTGTCAAAGCCACTAAAATTGTTTTAAATTATGAAATTTTGGGCAACATTCTCAATTGCAAGAATTCGGGAATGGATCTTTCTACTTTCAACATTGATGAACATGATTGTGAGACATTTCATCACATTTTCGAAGGAGATGACAACTTTGAATTTAAAAATCGTAACTTTCGCCCGAAAGCACGTATTGTTAATCTTCTTTTGCAACATACTATCACTCCTAGATCGGGAAATTTCAATAACCCGACTTTAAAAGTTTGTAAAGCTCCTTTTGCCATTTTCGGTCATTATGACATTAATTGGGTGCAAGTGATTATGGATGAACTTCATCCTAAAAATTTGGAAATGGGTGAGAATACTTTGTATCATGGAATCTATCTCACTCGGATTTTTAATTATTTTTGTGTTGATTACAAAAGGGATGAATTTGTTTCAAGAAAAGTGTTTAATCATGCCAATATTTCTCTTATGAAAATTCCTTTCATATTTCAACAATATGAATCTCTTGCCGAAAAGGATGAAAGGTTGGCACATGAAGAAATGGAGGAAGAAAATGAGGAAGAAGAAGAAGAAGGGGAGGAAATGGAAATTGAAGAAGAAAATGAAGATACCTCCTTGGAAAGTATTGAATTTCCTAACAATCCTTCCAACAAAACACTCCTCAGAAATCAAAAGATCATAGTGGAAAATCAACGGATTCTCAAAAGATCCGTTAGTAAGAAATTGGATAAAATAACCACTAATATGAACAAGTTCTTTGCTAAAGTTGGTCGGAAACTTGGCTTATCATCATCATCCTCATCCTCTAGCACATTCTAAGAACTAGGATGTGATGTATTAGTTTATTTTGTATGAACTTGTATTGCTCTTTTATCATGTTATGAAGTATCTCATGTATTAACTCATTTATCTATCTTATGTTTTTCTACCTTATCGTATCTCTGGAATAAATGTTAGTATAATATATAAGTTTATATATATACATACTTATTCACAAAACAATGAAGACACATAGATTAACATACCCATGTCGACATACCCCAACCCACTATGTCGACATATAACTGCCTGATTCGGTTATTTTTTTAAATTTTGAAATGAAAATAACTAACTCATGTCTATTCATTTTAAACGAACTTCTGCCTATTTAAATACCCGTTTCTTCCAGAAATTTGTAATCTCTTCATTTCTACTTATCTCTATTTATATCTTTTAACTACTTATCAAAAATGGCTTCCTCTTCTCAAACTCTAAGTGAAAATTTTGAAGAAACTCTCAAATCATTCAAGAATATACTTACTTTTATTCTCCGCAATCAAATGCACTTAGAACTAAGTCATATGCAGATGGTAAAAGAACAAGAGAAGCATTTTAATGCCCTCCATTTGATGATTTCTGCCCTAAACAAAGATGATCTTGATGCAAATCCTGAAGGAACTTTAATTCAAGATAATGAAGATTGGGAAGATATTATAAAGGATCCTATCTTTGGAGAAGAAGGATGGGTTGAAGTTCCTAAAATTATTTTATCTCCTTATGGTTTGAATTGCTTGTCTTTGAATTGTTTGATTTGATTTGAATTGTTTGATTTGATTTAAATTGTTTGATTTGATTTGCTTAGATTAGAATTGATTTGATTTGAATGGAATGTATAAAATTATATGAAACATGGTATATGCTTATTGGATTTAAACTATCATATTGGTTATGTTTTCATTAATTATCTCATGTTATTATATATATATACTACATCTTAATTTGTCATAGGTTCTCCAATATAAGACTAAGGGGGAGTTATATTAGTTTAGGATTAGTTTTTGTTGGTGACAAAGGGGGAGAAATATAAAATAGAGTAGTTAGAGTAGTTAGGCTTAGATTAAGGGGGAGTTGTTGTGAAGGAGAAGTATATTTTATAAACATAGGTTGTCATCATCAAAAAGGGGAGATTGTTAGACCTTGAGAAGGATGGTTTTGATGACAACAACCTTAGGACTTGTTATAAAATATAAATACTAACATTATAGTTTAGATATATATATATATATGTATATGTATATATGCAGGATATAAACATGCAGGTACCAAGAATGAAGACTGTACAATATAGAGATACAAGACCGATGAATTTAAAGATCAAAGATATCAAGATTGAAGACTCATGAGAATCCAGAAATCAAGTTATCAAGAGTTCAAGATTTATTCTTGAAAGCACTTACATCTTTATTCGAAATTTATTCATGGAATGGAATCCACTTCTAGACTGTTAAAGGGATGGAACCCTAGTGGATGGAACCCACGACAATATCTAGTGGAACATATAGTGGTCCTATTTTGATATCCACTAATTTTATAAAAATGTTTTTCAAAAATATATCTCTTGTTTTTTAAATGTTTTCAAAACTTTCTTTTCAAAAAGATATCTCTCTTGTTTGAAATATTTTAGCCTCAAAACTATCTTTATCATTTTTAATATTTTGATTTCAAAATTGTCATTGATTTTAAACTATCTTTTGTTTTAAATATTTAGCTTTAAAATATTTATTTACTCAGATTTTAAATCACTTTATAGATTAAGATTATATATATTAAAAATTACTTTCTAAACTCCTTTATATGTTTAAACTATATTCAAATATATTTACAAAGTTGAGAAATCGTTTTGACAAATTATAGAAACCAATTTTAATAAGAAAATCAAAATCATAATTTTTGCCTAGAGCATGTCGACATCCCTCAACCCCCATGTCAACACAGTCTCCGTTCAATTCAAAATTTAAATTTTCAAAAGAAGTGTCTATTCGCCATATCCTTTCACGAATAGATATGGCTGTTGATTTCATGTAAATACCAGTAGTTCTAAACGAATTTTTAACCAGATTTCATTTATTTTCTCTCCTCTTCATCTTCCACATTTATTATAAAGAATTCCAAACAATACTCAGCCGAAATACCAAGTGAATCAAACTTGATTATCTCTTGTTTGATTCTCTGCCACTCTCTCCATAAGATCTCAGTGCTATTCAGAGTTATAGGATTATTTGTAAATCAAACTGTTGAGTAAAAGGTGCGGTGGAGCCTTGAAATCAATTGGGTGTGATTGTTGCCCCGGAAATCGATTAGGTGATCTTGTGACCTAGTAAATCAAGAGAGTTTGCCCCGGATTTGAATACAGGAGGGTTTACCTCGTGGCCTTGAAATCGAGGGTGTAATCTGGGAGATTATTTTTGATAAGAAATCTGTACATTTGTGCGGGACTGGATGCAGCGTAACTCCGAACCGGTATAAAATCCTGATGTGTTCTTTCCTATACTGCTTTTATTTATTATTTGCATTTGTGTCTGATTCTGTAATTATATCTGTGTCTGTGAATTGCATTTGTTGGTGATTAAATTTACATAAGTTTCAAAAAGATTTAGAAAATCCACAAAACACTATTCACCCCCCTCTAGCGTTATTCCAGCCCTAAGATCCGTAATCCGCATCTCTCACAAAAATCAATTAAATATTCCAATTTCAAATAGCCAAAATTCTGGGTCGTTACATATTTGTTAACAAATGATTATTTTAACCTGAAGTTAGACCATGCATAAGCGTCTTTAGTTGTTGAAATAAGGCTTATGGCCACATTCAAATCCTCAGCAATGCTCCTTGCATGACTCATGATCGGGCAAACAATTTCTTATGTTTAGACACCAGTATTTTTCCTTTTCATTCCCTCCAGCCCTTGGAAGTTTGCAATCTTGACTAATGCAAAATCACGTTTTCTTACCCTTCTATTGGCGTCACTCTTGATACTTAATCCATAGTCTATTTTTATGAAACAATCAAAAGAATCAACAAATATTAAATTGTTTAATAAAAACATCATTTAACAAAACTAATTTTATGAAAATATAATAAACAGAATGAGTTGAACTTACAAAAATTGATTGCAAAGAGAACTAGGAGGAACAAAATGAGATTAGTTACCTTCATGATGAATATAATGAGAATTATTTTAGTGAATTAAATGCATCATTCTTAGGGTATTTACACTTGATTGAATTTCATGAACTTTATCTGTTTTATGAACTAGTATTTATTAGCCATGCATTTTCATTAATTGTTTGATTATATTTTAAATCCTTTTCCAACATTAGTTCTCCTTGTGGATGAAATTTAAGATTAAGTACATTGAATGCTAGTGATAAAAGTAAAGGGAATTATTGCATACTTATCGCATTTAATGATTTGAAATTGAACGCTTCACCTTTACTACCTATTTCTCCATGGTTATTAATTTGTTTAATTTATTTGACATTTTATTAATTTTTTTTTTTAAATTTTTGTATATTTTTCGCTCTTTTGTATACTACTGCATCTAGCAATGATTGATTTTAATTGAAAATCATGGTATGCAATGTTCAGTCTAAAAAAGATTAAGACTAGAGGTCATCGTCGTTAGTGATAAAAATGGCAATAAAAACATGTGCATTGTTAATGTGTGCCCTAAGATCACCTGTTAAAAATGATATTTACACGTTAACAGAAGCATTTTTATTTCAAATAGTTATTTTATTTTTACACCTGAAAAATAGGTGGAATTCAAAGGGACTATTTTGGCGATTTAATATCCTTAACGTGTATGCGTAGCATACATGTTTCTTGAAAAAGGTATATTTTTTAAAAGTTATTTTTTTTCATGTTCGATGCTAATGATTATATAAAATATTTTAAAACTACCACCAAGTACAATTAAATTATTACTTATTTACTATAAACGGGTCCAAATTTTGGTAAATATCTATCTATCCCTCATTTTATAAAACCAAACATTAACTTTTCATATTCTTTTTTTCTAGAATTTGAGGAATTAAATCTCAAAAGCTATAATTTGCATAGTCTGAGCTCCTGCTAAAATGTTAAAATAAAAGATTAGTCAATTTAGAATAAACTCTAAAATTATTTTTCCTTTTCCCTGCCATTGGTTCTCCAAAATATTTGTTCAATCTATAGCTTTCGAGTATTCCAAAAAAACTCAAATGTCTATCTCTTTCCTTTTATTCTCTACCATTTCTATAAAATCTATAGTTGATAAAACTAGAGTTTGTTGAAAAAGCATATATTACTTTGACGACATAAGTAATAAAGTATCTATGCATCATAGCTTTCATATGGAACTCCTAATTTTAAATTCCAAATAGGTAATTACATATTAATATTTTTTTAGCAAAGCTAGCTGCCTTTATAGTGGGCTATGCCCCTATGAATATATGATGGAAAACAGGTGTTCTGCACATGCATAGAACAGCTAAATCTGATTTTATAGTAGGCAGTCGACAAAAACAAAACAAAAATTGGAGATAGACAGATAATCTATACTACTCGTAAGGACGAAGGCCCCCCTATCTTTACAGATATCAACATCAGTGGCAGGTCCTATAACATGCTGAACGGCTGAAAAGTGCATAGCCAAAAACGGATCATAAGAACGCGAGAGAGAAGTGTAGAGATAAATCCGGTCCCATGTAGGATCCAAGAATTGCCACCAATTGCATGCACCTTCTAAACCAGTGGTCGTAAGAGAAAGCCCATCACCCTCAACATGATACTGAAGCCTCCTAGATTTCTCATTCTCACCTAGAAACATGTGATAACTGTTCATCTGCGGGTCATATCTCATTTCCGTGTCCACGTGTATCCAAGAACGCTTATCAGGTTGCTTGTAAATTATCTCATTGTCTGAATCACAAGCTAACGATGCCGAAGCAGAGAGAACAAAGGGAGAAACAGGGAATGCACAAACAGAGACAGGCGGAGAAATAACCTTGGGGACCCATTTCATTTCCATCCTAGGGAGTCGGGCTCTAACAGCAGGAGGAAGAGGATCATTCCCAGAACACATCTCAGCAATATGTCCGAACGATTAACAGTTTGAGCAAATATCGGGCTTCTAGCTGTAATTAACGCTTATCTCTATCTCGAGACCTTCCATTATTCTAACTTTCAAAATAGACGGAAGCGGCTTCAAAGGGGATATTTCTATTAAAGCTCAAGCAAAAAGTAAATTTTTGCGAGAAACGGTATTTGCATCAAAGCATTTGAATTCACCAATAAGGCTCGCAAGCCAGTTCAGACCAATAAGTGGTTGAAAGACAAACGGAATATTAGTAAACATGGCCTAAACTGGAATCGAGAGAATCCACTCTCTAGCTCTGTCAATGCCAACACTCCAAGGAGTAACAATGAAAGGTCTCCCCTCAATAATTAGAGGGCTTGTCTCAAGCGCTAAAAGTATGTCATCATTGCTTCCAAACTTAAAGTAGAAAAAGGAATTAATTACTTGGACATGAAGGGTACCTTTCATTTTCCACACATGCCTACATTGCTTACGTACAACCGAATAAGAAGATGAAGCATATAGAAAAAATCCAACCAAGTGTTCAGACCAATGGCACACAGCCTCTTGAAGCACTGCAGGTGGAAGCACACTAACCCCATCAATTACTTGTGTGCTAAAATTCTATGGAGCATGTATACCAGCATTACGTGACAAAGATTTAAACAATGAAGCTCAAGATGGCTTAACGGCGTTGTCACTAGATTTGACTAGGATATCAGAGGAATTAAGGACTAGAGAAGGGGAATTTTGAACATTTCCAGGTACATGAATAAGGGAAGAAGAGGTAGAAGCTAACTGATGCCTGAAAGGAATAGTATGCATATCTGATTCTTGAATCAAAGGGTTCCCCACTTGCCTAGAACGCATATCCGAGACATAACCTTGCCTAGAACTAACTACAGTTTCACATGGAGAACACTCCTCCACGACAGGCACATCCTCATTCCCAAATGCAACATATTCAATCAAAATGTCTTCATTAACTCGAATTGGCATCGTAGTTAGAGCCTCCCCAACCAGATTGATCGATTCAGTAGAAACCCAGTTGCCACTCGCCTGTACCAATTTAGAGATCGGCGATGAAGTGTTGACGATGGAAATTCCAAAGATAGGGGGAGCCGAAGACAATGATTTAGCTAAAACTTCAGCGAGGTTCAAATTAGGGTTAGTTGTGTCAGAAAAATTCATGGCAATAGGCATAAATAGAAGCAAACCAGAAGCGGGTGAATGAACGTCAACATGGGGATAGCTTGGAATATCAGTAGGTGTGACAAAAGAAGCAAATTAGGCATTGAGTTTTCCATTTTTGGCCATTTAGAATAGACGTGTAAAGGAGGCAGAGGATTGAAGAGGGCGAAGCAGTCGGGGATGAGAGAGATGAGATGGACAGGGAGATTCTGAGTTGCCGTGAACAGTAGAGGATGGACGCCATTTTTATTAAATTGACAGTTAAATTAAATCGATAATTCTCACATATTAATATTCAGTTACAACTAAGTTAATTATCTTTACCTTTTTTTATTTTTGGATCTGGACATTCTTATGATTTAGAATTATTTGATTAGTCCTATCTATAAACGAATTATTTGATTTTATTCTGCCATTTGATCTAAGACTGTTGTGATTTTGGTTTTATTCCCGTTGAATATGTTTTTTATATTATTTTTACCAATCATGGTTACAATGCCGTGTAATTTTTTGAAATAAATGTTCTCGGCTCTGAATTATGTTCGATGTTTCCCTCAAACATACAAGGAATCGTAACCAAGTTTTTATCTAACTTACCCGACTAATGTGATCATTTTTTAAATGTAACTAAATATTGTTCCACTAATTTGTACCATCAATGGGTTTTGATTATATTTCTTTTATGCTAGTTTTTCTTTTTAAAAGTTTATATATTTTCTAGTGTTTAGCGGCATAAATTTCTACAAAAAACCATGCTTAGTCTAGTTGATATATTACTGTAAAAGTGTTGAAATGTATTCAATAAATAAAATCCTGAAACATAGTTTAAGGCTCTTATGCAGTGAAACTTATGTTAGTTTGCAAATTTTACATTTCACATTTTTTTTCAAATTTTGGTATGCTTGTAATTTTAAAGTAGCAATAAACATAATTTATCGTATTCACATTGTAACGACCTAGCATTTTGAACTATTCAAATCGACAAATACCCACTCACGTCAGAGTTGAATTGCTCAAAATAATATATTATTAATTTATATTTGGCAAAACTTAGCATAGACAGTAAATAAATCAATCACAGAATCACAAACACAGAGTAATATAATAATAAGCAGCGGAATAGATAAATAGTAGTTCATGAAGCTACTATATAAACATCAGAGTCCGAAAACAAAATACAACAGAAATCTCAAATACATAGTAGTCTCAAGTACAAAAGTAACTGACAAGACTGAACTGAAATAATTGGAAATAACTGAAAACTTAATAGATAAAGACAGATCTTCAAAGTAAATCTCCAAGCTCCAAAGGTAAGTCTCAAATGCTGTGACACTGAGTCTGACCCGAGCATAAAGCAAAACACAAAACACTCGAGTCAGGATTAACATTCTTATACAAGTAAATCAACTCAAGTGAAATGTCAAGTGAAATAAAAAGTAACTTAAAGGATGTTTGGGATTCCCATCCTCTAAGGATCCGTTAAACTATCTACATACATAGTACAATACGCTACATATATAATGCTTATAGTAAATTAATGCTATTAAAATAGCATTAAGGCGTTACCCATATCCCGCTTAACACATTTTATATAATCCCGTAGTCTATACAGCTACTGTAAGCTCCACCAAACCGGTGGTTTACTCAAGAAGCACGCCATAGGTACGGTACAAAACAAACTCGTAGAATGTGCGATAAGGCATATGACAAGGCACGAGAGGCAATGCCCAGGGTAGGATTCTACCCTTTTGCGGATCTGGACTGGTGGTAACGCATAGCAGCTACTACCGCCCACTCGAGACAAACTCCCAAATCCAAGGTGCACCCAATCAAATCACAGAGTAATAGAATGGTATCGAAGAAATGTATCCGATTGGAGGAGCGACCTCACTTGGCCCGGCATGGCTCCTGTTTTAAACACATTAAGCCGACTCGCGGGAGTTAGGGATGCGCTAATACCTTATACAGAATCGTCGCCAAACCATCCTAATTCTTTCTGGAATCTCCACCATGTACATAGTTGTTAAAGTGATTTTCGGTATTGGCAGTGTAACACCCCGATATTTTACAGGAAATATAATTAAAAAGAAATTAAAAAAGCATTTGGTATAGTGGTAAAGGCGCATGTTGATTTCCTTAGTGACCAGGGATCAAGTCTCGTTGTCGCCCAAAATCTAGAGCGATTTATTTTTAGCTGGTTCGTTTTCAATGATTTTCCTACGTATTTCAGTATTGTTTCTGACATGTGGTGGCTTCCCATTCGTTCTAGTGATGTAATAGGATAAGATGGCAAATATTTTATTGGTTGAGTGATGTCTATAGGCTAGAATGGATAACCATTAAGTGTATGAAGGAACCATATTTAGTCTAAAATAATCTAATGGATTATATTCACTCAAACAACCTATAAACAAACCATCTAACCTAAACCTAATCTCTTATGCAGCCGTCGCCATAATTCTACAGTAAAATTAGTGTGTATTATTCTTCCTCCTTTTCTCTACTAAATAAACAAATCTCTACCAAATTAAATTATCTATATATATTCAAGCAATTTGGGGAATTTAGAAGAATCAAAGGGAGAAAGATTAAAGCAAAGCTTTTTTCAAATTTATGCAAGGTCAAGTGCCAAGTGAGTGAGAATTAATATGAAATAGAAATATAAAGTAGTTCGATTTCAGTTCTTTTCTGGCATGTTAATATGAATTAATTTATGTTATTAATTGAGAATAGATGTAAATTATTGCAACTTCTTCTTCTTCTTTCACTTCACAAATCTAATTCATATTTGGTTTAAAATATGGGACATATAAATTGTCTATTCACGTTTTATGGCATAAATAAAATTGAAATTTATGTAAATTATTGTATCTTCTTCTTCCTCTACTCCTCAATTATAATTCATGTTTGGGTTGAAATTTGGAACAAACAAATTGTTATTCATGTTTCATGGCGTAAATACGATTGGTTTAATTAAACTGAATTAGAATTGTTATTCAATTTCTAATGATAAAACAGGTTAGTTGAATAAATTCAGAATATGCTAATTGAATAAAATTATGGTTTTGATTGATATAATTACATAATTTTGAATATGGTTTTAGAATAAAATTGGGAAGTCTAATTGGCATAATTGTTTGTTTCATATGTGGCGTAAAAATGAAAATATGGAATTTTGTGTAATTAAATGGTTTGGGGGCTATTGGATAAATTTTTTGTACAAGTTAAATCTCTAAAAGGAGAACGTAAATTAGGGTGGAAAAAAATGTAAATTAAATGGACCCTAAAGGCTAGTGTAAATCTGTAACAAAATGGCATAAAAATTTCAGAGAAACCATACGGACTGAACGAACGTGAAATTGAAATACCATTCATGTAAGAAAAAGGGAAATTGTGAAATAACCAAATCGGATGTTAAAATGGCCTAAAGCAGATTGATGGAAATAAACAGTATGTAAACTATATCGGTAAAATTAATTAATCTCGAAGAGATTTGGTAGGCATACCATGTAAAGGTCTGGGTAGTTGTTTCATGCGGTTAAGACAAAAATATAGTTTTGGCTGTACGTACTAGGAGCAGGAAAGTAGGTTCGGAAGGAAGTTTGTTACCTTTCATAGGTTGCTAGTACGTAGGATAGATAACATCCGCCATTGTAGGTTCTTCAGGCAGATCGACGCGGACGGAACAAGACAAGTGTGCTTCAATGTAGCCTTTTTTAGGCAGATCGTTGGAGGATATTGTGCAGCCGACCCAGCTGCGGGTGCTCTTTCCACTACGCCATAAATGGCCTACTGCAACACAAAAAAAATGTTGGCTCAGGCCCGAAAAATGTTGCCATAGGTCTATGGCAACACTTTTAGGGTGATGCAATTTTTGCCGTTGCCTTAGACCTCAAAGGCAACATTTTGACTATCTAAGGCAACATAAGTAAAATTGTTGCAGTAGAACCCTATTTGGGTCTATGGCAACACCCATAGGTATCTGTAGCAACATTCCAAAATGTTGCTATAGATATGAACTTTTTGAATTTGTGGGGCCCACAATGTAGAGCATATTTGATTTTTTAATAAAAATAAATATTTATTTAATAAAATGCTATTGCACAGAATTTGATATTTAAACAGTAATTTATTTAAATAAATATTTTATTTCAACATTTGAAATAGTACAAATTCCTGACTCCACTATTTTACAATTCAATGATATATAACACTGATATTCACATATACAGATATTCCTCACTACATCACTCAGTTCACTCATTACATATGTAGTTTCAATTTATACAGACATCGACACTGACAAATATATGCCGAGCCGAAGGCGAGCCGAGTGCCGAGCCGAAGGCGAGGCGAGAAGCGGGTCCGGGCGCAGCGCCGGCGGGGGTCCGGGGCACCGCAGTCCCGGCGGGGATCGACCGATTTCGGAAGATCGAGCCTTCTTTGAAACGACGTAAAATGATGCACAAATGAAGACTGAACTTAGCAAACCCCATCCTCAGCAACTTCATCACCCATCGGAACTACTGCCCATCTACCACTTACCTGAAACACAATTGCCTGAAACACTGACCACACTCCCAACCTCTTTCACAAAACACCCACTCGCTGCCTCATCAAATTACATCATCAACACATAGGCAGCCTATCAAGCAAAAACAGTGAATGCATCAGGCATGTACAAGAGAAACATAGGCAGTAATATGATATACAAGAGAAACTTCACCTCAATCCGATCGCTGTGTTCGTGTAACGAAAGTCTTACATCAACCTTAGGAATCGCTTCCAGATTCAAGACATCAGGCTATCAACTACGGCAAGCATTGAACTACACAATCGATTTCAGCATCAGCAGCAAGAGATCATCATCACGACAGTGCTCAACACATCAGCAATCACCAATAAGACCAAAATCTGGACAGTGGGCAATTAGCACACAACCTTCTCCACGTTTAAGACCAACACCATTGCAATCCAAAGTTTGGCAAACCATTATCTGAACACCAACACTTTCAAGTTCAACCCTAAGTGTCAAAGAACCACAAACATCATCAATAGAGCCGCAGTCAGAGCACGAACATTGACAAAAACGCAAGCTGAGGAAACGTCTTCAATTCAAGCGAAGTCAGAGGCAAAAACTTCATTGCGACTTAAGCGACTCCATCAGAACAACGAGGCATCGCGTTTCTTCAAGGCGGCTGCATCGAACAACGATGAACTTCTGCTTAGATCCAGATCCAACAGCGAGCAAAGATCAAATGGGCGGCAGTAAACAACAAAACTCATCAGGCATTAGGTGGAATCAGCAACTACAAGATTCAGGCATAGGAAATTTAGATCTGACCTAGCATTGAAGGCAGCTTCTAGTTACAGTGCCTTTTTTATTTTGTTAGCAACAGCGAATTGGAAGTATGAATTTGCTGGATTTCGTGAATTTGCTGGATTTCGTGAATTTGTTTTTTGATTTGGGGATTTCGTGAATTTGCTGGAATTTGGGGATTTCGTGAATTTTTTGGAAGTATGAATTTGGGGATTTCGTGAATATGGTAAACTGAAAGGGGATCTACACCAACATAAGCGGGAAAACGAAAATTTGGTAAAAAGTGCAGCGGTGATCCATTTTAACAGTCGGATTAAATGTAGACCGTTGGATCGTATTCACGCGGATTGCTAATTTTATTAATTTTTTAATTTGTATACATCTATAGCAACACTGTATAAAAATGTTGCATCGTGTTACACTTGTTTAGCTAGAGCAACACATTTTTATGGCTAAGGTAACACCATAAATACAATGTTGCAGTAGGACCAAATTTTTATATCTATCGCAACATTTGAGCTGGCAACACCTTGCAAAAATATTGCAGTAGGCCATTTATGGCGTAGTGTTCGGAGGACCGATACTTTGGAGAGGGGCAAGTCCACGTTAGTGACCGAGGAGACAGGAGGATAGGAGTCCAGTTTGGTGGAGCCTGAGAGCAACTTCAGGGTCCTACGAGGTTGTTTGAGTCAACGCCGGTCAGACGTAAGAGGCATTTAGTCACAGTGCACGGGTGAAGAGCATGCCTTTCACGCTGTAGCACGTGGATAGGTAAGGACATCAGGTCTACCAGGCCAATTGATGTTTAGTATTACTGCATGGTTGACTTCCCTAGAGTGACCATGGACTTTGGCTTCTTAGGAATTGTATCTAAGAAGGATTCACTACATTATATTATTCACCCTTTGCATACCCGGGGAAGACCTAGAATTAAACTATTTTATTCTTTCTAGTTCATTTTATTTCTCATTCACCAGACTTTATGTCTGACCATTCCTATTTTTCCTATTTTCCCCAAATCACAGGAGGGTAGGTCTAGGTTGCAGTTCTTTGCAGCTTGGATGGTCATTGGAGCAGTTGTTATCTTCAGCTTTTGTTTCTTTTATTTCATGTACTTCATTTCTCTTTTCCATACTTTACTCTATATATAGGGACCTATATTGTGAACTTTGTTATGTTTTATGTTTTGGTGGAGACTACTTGGTACTTTTGGTTTCAGGAATAAATTTAGGATAATGTTGTTTTTAATGAAGCCGTTTTGCTATTAATTTATAATTAGTGAAAGTTTTCTTCCGCTGTAATATTTTAATCATTTTATGTTGTTGCCTTAGTCTCTGTGCTATGTTATGGATTTTTTATTTCACCCGACCACCCGTGCTTCTAGTCATGTCCGATTTTCGGGTTGCCTAGAGGTACGGGGTGTCACAGTTGGTATTAGAGCTAAGGTTTCGGTAATACTAAAAAAATTTAAAAATATAAAGGTTTTCGAATAATTTTTAAAGGATATTCCAAATAATACTTGTAAAAGTATATGTATATATTTCAAAAAACAAAAAGAAATTTTAGAAATGGGTCCCTCATATCTCTTCCTCCCTATCTATTGAACTATTTTTGGAGTACCTAATCCCATCTTTTTAATATCCACAGATAGAAATGTCAGAACCGCAACATATCCTCGAAGTTCCAGGCCTTAATATTCCTACTTGGTTCAGACATTATTTGCAGGCTACTACACGGGTAGAGCCACCAGCTAGGGATGTTGCTCCGACGGAAGGGGCTCTAGCCCGTCCGCCAGGCATTCCCGATTTTCCCAAGTTATGCAAGGACTACACAAGCTTAGAACACAAGTTGTTTCTTGGCACTAAGTCATATACTGAGGCAAGAGCTTTGATTCGTAGTTATGAGCGGATATTTGGACTTATGGGATTGGAGAACATGGCTCAGAGGCAGTTGGCTTCATGACAGTTGCAGGGAGAGGCTCTTTGTTGGTGGGAGATTGTGAAGGCTGAGGCTGATAATTTGACTTGGGCGGATTTTCATACTAGGTTCGAGAGGAAATTCTTATCGCAGGCTGAAGAAGGAGTGCAGCTAGAGAAATTTATACAGCTCAAGCAAGGGGATATGATAGTTAAGGAATATGTTAATCAATTCAATGAGCTTGCTAGATTTGGACTAGACCTGATAAATACTCCTCACAAGAAGGTGTTGTAGTTCGCTAAGGGTTTGAGTCAGCCACTGCAGAGTTTGGTAGTGAGCCACATTCTGATGGGAGCCACTTTTGAGTGATTGGTAGAGATGGGTTTACTTACTGATACTGAGAAGAAAGGAGATGTGGCGCAGAAGAGTGATGGAAAGAAGCAGTGGAAAGGAAAGAGGAGAAGACGAGGAGGGTCAGGTGGAAAAAGGAAAGTTCCAAGGAAGGAGTGGAAGTGCAATACTTATGGGAAACCAGGTCATCTTGCTAAGGATTGTAGAGGGTCAGGAGATCGACCGAGACTGAGGGGCTATCTTTGCGATCAAGTGGGGCATATGAAAAAGGACTGTCCGTCGAAGCCCAAGGACAGTTCACAGGCACCTTTTCAGCCTGCTTAGGCTTATGCTTTAGAGCAGCTCCTTCCTCTAGTACTCGTCCGGTTATGGACAAGGGAAAGAAGGTGATCATCGAAGGTGTGTTTTCTATCTCTGATTTTCCTGTTCGTACCCTATTTGTTTCTGGAGCTTCGCACTCTTTTATATCTAGTACACTGGTAGAGGGTCTTGGTCATGATGCTTGCTTAGTGACTGACCTAGTAGTAGTATCAAATCCCGTAAGAGGGTCGACCTATTTGTCCATGTTATGTCAGGATTTGAAGTTGTTTATTTTAGGGGTTGAGTTTGACTGTAGTGCCTTTGTATTGGGCTTTTCCAGGTTCGGGTTGATTCTTGCACTACACCATATTAGCGTTTTTGCAACCCCTAAGTGCGGGACATTTGCAACGGCTTAGAGCCGTTGCTATTTAGCAATGGCTTTCGCCCGTTGCAAAATGGAAAAGCACGGTCCTAAACCGTTTTACTTTTGGCTACGGACCTTAACCGCTCTAAAGTATAGCACACCCATCCATATACCCCGTTCCCAACCTACGTACGCTCTCCCATTTCCTTCAAGGTAAAAAAAGAAAAATGAAAAAGAAAATCAAAGTTGCCATTTTCAGATCTCGATCCACTCTTCCAGTCTTCCTCTAGATCTACTCGCCATTTTCCCAATCGAAGTCTTCCGTGCTTTCTCCGGATCCATTTTTCCAGATCTCATCGTGAACTCGAAGTCGATCTACTCTAAGGTATGGAAGATCCATTTTATAGTAAAACTTGATAGTTCTATTCTCGTCAGTTTTCTTATTGATTCGTAAATCTCGGCATCGAAATAGGATTTTATGATGGCGACATCGTGTTTGGAACCCTAAAAAGCTGATAGAGTAATTTGTTTTGTATTTTATTAAACATCAATCTCTAGAAATTACCAAGGTCGAGGAAAAGTTTGTTTACAACTGAGCTAGATAGCATGTAAATAAAGTTTATAAGTACATTTTTAACACATAAATGATGAAAACATCGATATATAAACAATTTCGTTGTTCACTAACAAGTGATGGAAACATTAAATGAACGATGAGAGTGAGAGAAGCATGTAGACAGCTGTGATGGGGTTCATATGTTGGTGCTTCATGTGCTTCGATTACCAAACTCTCTGGTACTATGTTTTGTTGCATCTGCGCCAATGTTATTTTCATTCTTTTTTTATGTTTATTTATATGATAATTCACGACCTATTCGATGGTGGAAATAAAAGCGTAGTTTTCTGCATTTCTTTTTAATTTTAAATAAATTCAATTGTTGGTTTTTGAACTGTATTCTGCATAAATATTTGAACTGGATGCCATGTTGATTTATACAATTATTGGGAGACAGTATTTCAAATGTTGCGTTTCATAATATTTTTATTAATCGTTGTAATAAATAAATTTATATGAAATCTTCCAAAAAGCACATGAAAATGTAAGAATATTATTGTTGTGTTTTTGTCTGATAGCATAAAAAATCTAAATACGGACAGCTATGCACATCAGAATTATTCTTTGAACCAAAGAGCTGGCATATAAACTGAATATGATATATTAATATTGGAGTTGAAATTCAAATTTATTTATTTGAATAAGGTACGTGTATCTTTTATAAAATTATGCTTATTCGCTATATAATGAGAGTAGCATACTGACTGATCAATTAAGAACCACTAGTAATTGTCAATTAAGAACCACTGATTGATTTTTAGATGGAGGCACATCATAATTTCTTTTATGCATGCTTTGATGCAATGAAGTCTCTATTTTGCTGTTATACTTTGCTTTTACTCTCTAGTCTTCTATTTCTAGTAACTTACATTCTTATCGTTTTGTAATTTTCATCTTTGCCTTTTACCTCATTATCTGAATGAGTTATCATTCAACTCTAAAGCTCAAAGAGAGGTTTATTCAGCTGACTTTTTGATTATTTTCAAACAAAATAAGTGACTTTCACATCTAATTTAAAGCATGTGCAGATTGATGCTATTTTTGAATTAACAAAAAAAAGAATCTCTATCCTAAATCTATCAACAACACACCTCCAATTAGTTTATACATATATGATAGATATTAACAAGGATGAATCTATTGAGAACCATGCATGACTTTGGCAATTAATGAGTTTGTTTATGTAACAGTGATCTTGTGTTTTTTTACATTAGTTAATGTTGAGTGCACTGAGTCAAACTGTAGTGCACTGTTGACTCCATGCAATTTGTTTGGTTGTATTCCTTCTAAATGTTTGGTTGCATTCCTTCTACTTGTTTGGTTTGCACTGCACTATTGACTTAGGACCATTACAACTGACACATGGATTTATACTATAAGCTGCATTCCCTTTGTTTGTTTGGTTATTATTGTCAAAATTATAAACAGTTCAATTATATATATTCTCTTTTACATATTTCTTGCATTCTTGCAGACCAAAATAGTTTAAAAAAACTGAGTTACGGTGCGGCACAAAGTGAAATTATTTAATATATACTATTCTTCCCTTCAGGCCTATTACATGTGTGCGGCTCCTGAAGTATATTTTGTACTGCAAGTAGA